>JAQSVV010000113.1:0-2400000 GCA_036375495.1 Agrotis segetum | reverse complement strand
TGTATTACGACGTCTTAAAACCAGGCTTGTTCCAGTGAGTGAACGAAATGGCGCTAAACGACTTGTATAGCTCTGTCACTTTCACTCGCCGAAATAAGCTTTTAAGACGTTGTAATGAGGGGGCAGGTTAGTGAAAGCAAAACTAGTTCAGGTTAAGATTTAAAGACGATGAAAATGCCCTGCCGATTTATTGTTACGAGTACAAGAACCGATGAACGCTTCGGAAAAATCCGTAGTCCAAAAGTGTGAAAGTTTCTATTCCCTTTTCACGACATAATGGCTGAACCCTTTTAGATGATTTTTGGTGCTAGGGACGGTTATAAGTTATATGGGGCGAGCACAGTCATTACTAGTAACATCTAATAGCAGATTTAGAAAGAATGAGGTTAAGTAATAGTCAGTTTAGTTAAAACCGGTACATGAATAATGTTAACACAGACAGCACACAAAAAATAAAGCATCAAAGAAAGAGATCAATGACCCCCTTGATGGAACAAGTAGATAATTACTTAAAAATCTATGTAAATGTGGAGTATGAGCATTCGAGCAACTTAGATAATGATCGCTAGAGAAGAGAACAGTACATATTAATCAGCTTATAATGATCCCACGGTTAGAACAAGACGTCTTAAACAACTATCACATAGACGTAAGCACAGTGTAAATGCGAAAACGTAGTCTCACGACACTAAGCACAGCACACTGCAATCTAATCCAGTGTTAAAACTATTGTAAGCTCTAGTACTAATAGCTGCAGACGTTTGCCGAGTACACGGTGCCGTCCGGAGTCCGGTAATATCTGAGCAAATATTGAAATTCCGGCAGATATCGGAATCTATTCTGTTGAACCGGACACGGTTTTGCTTAAATCGTTCGTGTATTAATTGATAGCTTTCACGTAAGGTTTGAGTATCACAAGAATTAAGTCGAAAGAGTTTATACAGTTTCTGTTATTCATGTTGAAAGTATCTATTGTAAACTAGCAGTTCATCCCGGCTTCGCACGGGTGGACATGATGATTTTCATCCTCTAAAACCTAGCGCTGATGGTTACAAACACAACAAAAAAGGAAAAGCCGAATCAGGCCAGTCGTTTTCGAGTTATGAGCTTAGCAATACGATCCATTTAATACTATAGATGGATAGATATAAGATAGAGAAGAAGAAAATAGGTACAAGAAGATTATATCAAAAGATTGAGGATTGGTTTGGTAACGATCTCTGCAGATCAGAGCAAGTATAAACTGTGTTTTTCAGTGCATATAACGTACTTTCTACGTTTATCTTGGATACTTACAAAGATGAAGAAAAACATCGAGAGGAAACCCGGACTTACATTATCAAATATAAGTTCAAAGACTTGTCAGACGCAATTAATGAGCTCATTGCGAGTGTGTGTATTTGACTTTAACCGTGGTACCACAAAAACTTTTAATCGTCTGTTGAACACTTGTCTAGAAAAATGTCAGATTATGACGTTGAAATAAGGTCGATTTTTCAGGAACACTTTTTTTAGACAAGTGTTCAACAGATGGTTAAGTTTTTGTAGAGAGGCTGTAAATGTTTGTAAACGCAACCAGAATTCTAAAAAAGTAACCTAAAAAGTAAACACAATGTGGTAAAACATTTAAAAATAAAAAACTCTAATCCACATAACAGCTAGTGACAATAAGGTTACTGATAGACTGTCGTTGCAATTGTCAAAGGGCTACAGTCCTAAAGCAAGCCCCCAGTACTGGCAGTTAGCGGCGAGTAGTGTGTTAACAAATAGTTGACAACTCGACGCGATCCGCCGTCGCACTGCGAGTGCCAAGTAACGAACTTTACGTCAAGTGAATCGCTCACTATTCGTTGTTAGTTCCATTTTCGACGCTGTTTCTGGCTTTAAATGCCCTTGTTTTGCGGTCTATATTAATGGACGGTATGTGTTTGCGTAATGTTTTCTTTTAGCACCATCGAAAATGTGTTTAATCTATCTAAATAGATAAAACAAACAATAAAGAGGCTATCGGAAAAATTGTATGATCCCGTATCACACTTTCAGGCTAAACTTTTAAACGTCTGTTGAACACTTGTCTAAAAAACTGTCATATTATGGCGTTGAATAAGGTCCGTTTTGCAGTCAAACTTTTTTTATTAGACAAGTGTTCAACAGATGTTTAAGTATATTTAGTAAGGCTGCACACCTATGTTTATTTTTAAGATATATTTTATTAACCGCGTACTTAAATGACGTACTATCAAATTAACAAAGTTCCAGTTTATCTTACGTCACACGTGAAAAATCAGGCTTCTGCTTGCTGCCATCTTAGCATTCCGTGTAGGTCTTACAGTCGCAGTAAAACACCAATCTCTTATTGTTTCAATTTTTAAAACATAAATGTAGAAGTCTCATTATCTCCTCAACTGTGTGTTACAAAATATTTTCAACAACAAATCAGTGACATCACCAAAAGATCTTAATATTCAGCTGTAGTGTTGACTAAACTTTACAGCATTAAAGCGTCCGACCGCGCTAACGTTCATCGCTTTGCAGCGCTTTATTCGAGTATTGGTATTCGTGCCGCGTTCAAAACTGATTCATCGAGTTAATTTGGGACAACTGTCGGCAAAACGACAGTTTAGTTGAGTCGTTGGTGTGTGCACCAGAATTGTTGATCATACTGTATTTGAGTGGGGTTGGGAATATGACAGAGATAATTATTGTAAAATGAGACAAGGATTGGTTTTTTTTTATTTAAAGTAATGGAAAAATAAATTTGGTTCATGGTCAATGGCATTTTGACAGACGCAGGCAGAGAGTTCCACTCCTTCGTTGTCCGCATTATAAAAGACGTCTGGAAACGCTTAGTGCGAATTGGCGGTATAGCAATAAGGTAAGGATGGTAATTTGCCGTGCGTCTAGATGTGCGATGATAGAAGGGGGCAGGTGGGATGAGATCGTGGAGTTCTTAGGCAAACTCTCCGAAGTATACAATTTGTAGAAAAACGACAGGATTTCTCCGGATTTTCACTGGATTATCTCACACTAGGCACTTGTATTTCTACGTTTTCCGGGTCAACGCACAGAAACAACTCCTTCGGTTACAGGGTCTGTATCGGTATCGTCTTACAAATACATAAATGTGTTAGAAATCGTCGCCCGATGCGTATCACAGATTCATATTGTTACGAGCTGGGTATTGGGATAAATTAATTAACACCAATTAAAACCAAATACAACTTTATTCACAGACAAATCACAAATTAAAACAATCACAAAACACTACTCAACACTTTAACACTATACGCACTCTTAATCACACGTAGAACTCACTTAGATATCGCTTGTATTTCACTTCGAGTCACCTCGATCGTAGTCAAAACTAGACTGACTCAGGTTGGCGATCGACGCCCCTTTTATACCCCGGCCAGACCCACTAGATGTTTCTAGAAGGTGGTCGAATGTTCTGGAAACATCCATAGACTTCGACATATTCCCATACCTTCTGGAACATTCTAGAACCATCTCGAAACATCTAGAACAGGGTAGAACTTTCTAGAAATTTCCTGACCGAACTTGAGTAGAATTGTCGAGAACCTTGTGGAACTTTCGAGAAGCTCATAGATAGGTCTCGCAATTCGATCGACGTAACACTGCCCCCTCCTTAGACATGCTCGTCCCGAGCATCGTTAGTCCCGTTGTATCGCGCCAAACGGTCAACATGGACAATCTTGGGCGCGCCACGTAGACCCTTTTGTATCCGGTAGGTGACGTCGTTAATCCTGGTCACGACTCGGTATGGTCCTTCCCATTTTGCTTGTAATTTAGGAGACTTCCCTTTGCTACGCACTGGGTTATGCAACCACACAAGTGACCCCTCGTCGAAACCTCCATTGTTTGTCTTCCGGTCGTATCGAGTCTTCATCTTCTCAGACATTTGTTGGCCGGATTGTCTGATATGCTCATACACATCATTCAACTTGTTACGCAAGTCATTTGCATAATCAGTTACACTGCGTGGAACATCAGGAGGGGTTCCGGTGATTAAATCAGCAGGCAACCGTAATTCCCTTCCAAAGTTCGCGAAGGCTGGTGTGACAGCTGTACTTTCGTGAACTGCACTACGGTATGACAGAAGAAATGGCTGTATGTGCTTATCCCAATCTTTTTGCCTGCTATCCACAACCTTTGCCAGATATCTCTCCAACGTTTGGTTGAAACGCTCCACCATGCCATCAGATTGTGGATGGTAGGAAGTCGTTCTAGTCTTGTGAGTACCCATCAGCCGACAAGTCTCCTGGAATACTTGTGATTCAAAATTCCTTCCTTGGTCGCTGTGTACTTCCAAGGGTACTCCAAAACGACAGAAGACCTCCTGAACCAATTTATCTGCGACTGTTGTAGCTTCCTGGTTAGGAATGGCGAAGACTTCTGGCCACTTTGTGAAGTAATCCATGACAACCATGAAGTACTTGTTTCCGTTTTCGCTTTCTGGAAATGGTCCTGCCACGTCTAGTGCTATCCGTTCCCACGGGGCTCCAACGTTGTATATCTGCAAAGCACCTCTGCTGCGTGTCTGGGGTCCCTTCACAGCCGCACAACTGGTACATTTCCGACACCAGTCCTCCACATCTTCACGACAATGGTTCCAGTAAAATCGCTCACGTATTTTCAGTAGGGTCCTTTTTACACCCATATGTCCACCTGAACATCCGTCGTGGTAGAGCCGCAACACATCCGGTATTTTGGCTCTGGGGACAACCATTTGTGAGTGACAGTTGTCTCCTCGAGCGTTTTCCCATTTACGGCACAAGACTCCTTCCTGGATAACCAAGCTGTTCCATTGTGCCCAATAACTCTTAGTGATGGAACTCATCGCAGCTACATCACTCCACTTGGGTTTAGGAGCACCAGCTTTAATCCAGTCGAAAATTGGTTTAATGTCTGCGTCATTTTGCTGAGCATGCTGTAAGGTTTCCTTCCATTCGTTACTGAGATCCGTTCTTAGCATTCTAACAGGCACTACCTCCTTGGCCTCTTGCCTGTTGCAGTGCTTACAGTCTTCATGGCAAGGTCTTCTAGACAGTGCATCTGCGTTACCATGTGCCCTCCCACTGCGATGTTCAGTAACGAAGTCAAACTCTTGTAGTAGCTCAATCCACCTCGCCACCTGTCCCTCTGGATTCTTGAATTGCAATAGCCACTTTAATGCGGCATGGTCCGTTCGCAATAAGAATTTTCGTCCCAGCAGATACTTACTGAAGTGCTGCAAAGTCTTTACTACCGCAAGTCTTTCCGTAGCATTCCCTTCTCGTAACGCAGTAATTTCTTTCTGGTTTCGATAGAGATTTGCTGTAGTAAGCTATAACAACTTCCTGATTTCCTTTCCGTTGAGACAACACCCCACCAATTCCAGTATTACTTGCGTCTGTGTCAACTATGAAGTCATTTTCAGTGTCAGGATAGTCAAGAATAGGTGAATTGCACAGACGTTTCTTTAATTCCTGGAATGCGATCACACAGTTCTCGTCCCAACAGAATTGTTGCTTCTCCTCAGTAAGTTTGTGTAGAGGTTTTGCAATATCAGCAAAATTCTTGACAAACCGTCGATAGTAGGAGCATAAACCTAAAAATGCTCTGACCTCCGTCTTGTCTTTCGGAACTGGCCATTCCTTGACGGCGACGATTTTCTCCGGGTCTGTCTGAACACCTTCCTCCGAAACTATGTGTCCTAAAAAGTTCACTTGTCTCCTGAAAAATGAACACTTTTCCGGACTTAACTTAAGATTTGCCCCTCGGATTTTCGACAGCACTTTAGTTAGGTTTTGAAGGTGGTCTTCAAATGTTCGGCCCACGATGATGATGTCATCCAAATAGATAAGACATGCGTCTCCGATCAATCCAGCAAGTACTTGCTCCATCAACCTTTCAAATGTCGCAGGAGCATTGCACAATCCAAATGGCATGACTTTAAACTGCCATAGGCCCTTTCCTGTGGAAAATGCAGTTTTCTCCTTGTCTTTAGGGTCTATTTCCACTTGCCAGTAGCCGCTTTTCAGGTCTAACGTTGTGAACCACCTCATTCCTGTCAGCGTATCCAATGTGTCATCGATCCTAGGTAGTGGGTAACTGTCTTTTTTCGTGACGTCGTTTAACCGTCGATAGTCCACACAAAACCGCGTGTTGCCGTCCTTTTTCTTCACTAGGACCACAGGAGAACACCACGGACTAGATGAAGGCTCTATAAAACTGTTCTTCACCATGCGCTCAATCATCTCCTTCACTTCCTTTTCGCGAGCAACCGGCACCCTTCTTGGTCGTTGTCGGATTGGTAACTCATTGCCAGTGTTAATTTTGTGCTGAACCAGCCCTGTTCTCCCTATGTCAGCATCATCTGTAGAGAACATGTCGGCATACTGGAGTAACGTTTTCTTAGCCTTATCCATTTCTACTCTAGTTAGATCGCAGTTTTTCAGAAGTGTTGACACGTCAAATTTCAAGCGAAGCACTTTTTCTGACGGTGTACTTTCCATAAAGATCTCTTCTTTACCACATTTCAACACTCCTCGATCAACATCGATCTCACAACGATATTTCCGCATAAAGTCCAAGCCCAAGATGCAATCGTCTACTATGTCAGCCACGATGACATTATGCCAATATGCTTTATGACCTAGTTTTAACTTCACCTCCTTCTTGCCTCGGACGGTTATGTGCTGACCGGTGGCTGTCAGTAATTGTATGCGGTCGTGGTTGTTGAAGAAGTCCCCAAGGAACCGACTTGCTAGATTTGAATTGACGACCGTGTGAGAAGCTCCTGTATCGAGTGTCAATTTGCATGGTTTTCCGTTGACTTCGCCTTTGATGATCAGGCTGTTTCCGTCATGGGCCTGTGAGATCGAGATCCTCGGGGCTCTTTCCTTACCAGCCAGCACCCGCCCCTTAGTCCTGGCGTTTACTCGTTTCCCTGCTGTTGCTGGGCAGTCTTATCGGCCCCTCTTCCCTGCTGGGATTGATCTTCTCCTGCTGTATTTCGCTTGGGGCAGCTGGACCGAAGATGACCTTTTTCCCCACAAGTATAGCACCTGGGACTGTATCCTTGTGGTCGGTCGCGTACAGGTGATTCCACTACTTCTCTGACGCGATGCGTGCGATGATCTTGCCTCACTGCTTCTACTTCCAACGCATGAGCCAAGGCATCCTTTAATGTTTCGTGATGCCCAAGTCTTACGGCGGCTCTGACTTCCAAGTCACGTATTCCGTCGACGAATGCCTGTACGAGATTACCATTGATCAGGGCAGGAACAGACTGGTATGCCTTTCGGACCATCTTTTCAATTTCCAGAGCCCACTGCTGTAGGCTCTCAGCACTACGTTGAACACGATCCTTTAGCTTAGCGCGAAATACGTGCTCCAAGTGCGCGTCGCCGTACCTGGATTCCAACGCTTCCAGCAGCTGATCGTAACTTACATCCTTGCCAAGAGCCTCAAGTACGGTCAGGGCCTGGTCTCGTAGGCCTAAGGTGAGCGCCGTCATTGCTTGCTCTTTCGTCCACCCATTCGCCTTCATAACGGCCTCAAACTGCATCCTGTATGCCGACCATGAAGATGTACCGTCGAATGGTGGCACCTTAAACCCTCGTGCCGAAGGTGCAGCAATCACTGGGCACACAACCCCGTCTCCAGACCGAAGTTCACCCAAAGCCTTCTTCACTCCGGCAATTTGGACCTCAGCTTCAGAGATGCGATTCTCGTGCTGATTGACTTGCTCTTTAACCACTTTGAGCTCCTTGCCAAATGTCGAGTGCAGGTCTTTTATCAGGAACATTTGCTCCTCCTGGCGGCGGGCCTGCTCCTCCTTATCCTTTTGTAACTGTTCTTCCAGGCGGCGGGACTGCTCCTCCTGGCGGCGTGCCTGCTCCTCTTGGCGTCGGGCCTGCTCCTCCTTATCCTTTTGTAGCTGTTCCTCCAGGCGGCGAGCCTGCTCCTCCTGACGGCGGGCCTGCTCCTCCTTATCCTTCTGGAGCTGCTCTTGCAGCAAGCGCACCTGCTCCTCCTTGTCCTTCTGTAGCTGTTCTTGCAGCGAGCGTGCCTGTTCTTCTTGGCGCCGGGCCTGCTCCTGCAGCAGCACCATAAGCGCAGACAAGTCTGGGACCGCGGGTGCTGAAGAGACTACAGATGGACCAGCGGCTGGTTCCGTCGTAGACTGAGCACCACCCGGCGTCTGTATCGGGGAACCTCCAAACCTCCTCTGGTCCATGTCTTGCTGGCGCTGACTCCTGGTACGGATACCGTCCGTGTCGTCCTTTGGTAAAATCGGCATTTTATCCCTCACTTCTGACACCAAATGTTACGAGCTGGGTATTGGGATAAATTAATTAACACCAATTAAAACCAAATACAACTTTATTCACAGACAAATCACAAATTAAAACAATCACAAAACACTACTCAACACTTTAACACTATACGCACTCTTAATCACACGTAGAACTCACTTAGATATCGCTTGTATTTCACTTCGAGTCACCTCGATCGTAGTCAAAACTAGACTGACTCAGGTTGGCGATCGACGCCCCTTTTATACCCCGGCCAGACCCACTAGATGTTTCTAGAAGGTGGTCGAATGTTCTGGAAACATCCATAGACTTCGACATATTCCCATACCTTCTGGAACATTCTAGAACCATCTCGAAACCATCTAGAACAGGGTAGAACTTTCTAGAAATTTCCTGACCGAACTTGAGTAGAATTGTCGAGAACCTTGTGGAACTTTCGAGAAGCTCATAGATAGGTCTCGCAATTCGATCGACGTAACAATATTCATACCATCGCTGTCTTCTTGCGATGACTCCATCGTACATGACGTGTAAAGAAATACGTCGCCAATGCCGTATGACGGACAACGTCGTCCGTGAAATGTGACGTAATCCGTCGTCCAAAACTTTTGATGTAATGCACGCAACGTGTGTCGGATACCGTGGTCTGCGAAGTAAAACGTAATCCGTCGTACGCGACGAGTATCGGAATCCGTCCTCCGCGGTGGCTACCGGAATTCGTCTAGTTGTGGCGTAACACAGATGGCGGAATCCGTCTAAGACGCCGACTGTAGCAATCCGTCGTCCGCGGCGTATGACGGAATTCGACGTCCACGGCTAGAGACGTAATCCGTCTTATCTAAATTAGGTCTCGATACGCCATAGTGTGAAGTACCAGCAAGGCTTTTTTAGAGTCTGACTATGCCGTCCGCTATACTAGCCATTGCGGGAGAACTCATTTTAAGGTTTTCGCATCCAAAAAAGACGGTTTTCACATTTCATTATTAAAGGTCTACCAATAAATTAATGATCGTAGAACCTGGCACTACGCAGGTACAGACGCAGCCAAGTCTTCAGTATTGAAAAAGAACAAGCTCTCTTGGCAAGATTCTCAAAAGCATTTATGAATTATTGTCCGTTCGTTGGCAAACTTAACAATTTATTATCACACGGTGTAATGGAGTATGTGTCTTGTTTTTAGGTAAAACTTGGAAATGTTAGGTATGTAGTGTTTGTAAGAAAAGCGTGGCTTTTTTAATCTTGTGTGTGTTTTTTTTTTTCTTGGCGCTGTAGTATTCAGCTGTTTTTATTGGGAATGGAATAACTTAATCCCACAAAAACTTTTAAACGTCTTCTGAACACTTGTCTAAAAAATGACAAATTATGACGTTGAAATAAGGTCCGTTTTGCAGTCACACTGTTTTTAGACAAGTGTTTAACAGATGTTTAAGTTTTGTAGTAATAGAAATATGAATAGATATATGAATTGATATTTATAATCACATTCAGTATCATGTTAAACCAGTGAAGAACGGATATTTTAGTACAAAAAATATAAATCAACATTAAGATTTTTGATTGATTTCTTTTTTTTACCTTTACCGAAAGAGATGACTATAACCTCATTGTTATTAACACAAATAAAATGTGTTGTGTCTTTGTATTCACGTGTTATGTTTTTTGTACCTACTTAGGTGTATGAAAAGTGAACATATTTATTTTTTAAAATTAATGGAGACACTCGGCAAACTTCTTATCGCCTTAAAATTACTTTTTAAACCTTCCCTGGACGACAAAGTATAATTTAAAACCAAAATTAACCAAATCGGTCCAGCCGTTCTCGAGTTTTAACGACACGAACAAACAGTTATTTATTTTCATAATTATATTATATAGGAGAAAGAAGATGTATACCGTGGTACCACAAAAACATTTAAACGTCTGTTGAACATTTGTCTAAAAAAATGGCAGATTATGACGTTGAAATAAGGCCCGTTCTGCATTTGCATCGCCATTGCTCTTTCCATAAGCTCATAAAATACATCAACATTAGAATTGGTCCAAAATTAATGGCCTCAGTAAGGAGCAAGGCAAGCCTCATGTCTGAAGGAGCACACATAAATTACAAGTGACTGCACTTTGTCACCGGTTGGCATGCCCAGAATGCGTAGCGTAGGACCCCGTCCTACTTGAGGGCATTTCAAGGGGAATTAACTTGAATAGATGTAGTAATATGTTCAAAGGACAATGTTCTAACGCCTTTATTTCCTTAAGAACAAGCACAACTGTAAAAAAATTGTTTCTGTATTTTATTATAATGTTAACTTTTATTGTTATTTTATTTTTGTTTTGTATAATTATCTCGATATGCTTTAAGTAGATGTCGTTTGTTTTTGTACCTTGATACCTTTGTACCTTGTAATAGCGGCTCCACATTGAATTCAACTCACAGTGAATTCTCGGCACAATACCGACACTGATCGGGGAACAGACGCAAACGCGTGAACCCCGCGAAAACCATCCAGATTCACGCTCGCGCCTGTTCACGGGGGTTCACGGCACTAATATGGAGCCGCCATAATGACATTCGTGATACAGGGGAATCCTAGTACGAATTTCAAAGCACTCCTTTGACACCGAAGTACATTTATTTCACTAGATTTGTATTGAAGGAGATTTGCTGTACCTATTTTTCTAGTAATAAAGATTTTTTTTATTTATATTTTATTGTAGCTTGTGGCCATGGCTTCGTCTTTGTGGAGTTCAATAACTGTCCCAAAGGAATGTGATACCAGGATAAAAATATCCAATCCAAGTTATGAATGACCTGTGTGCCAAGTTTTACCCAAATCCACGCAGTAGTTTTTGCGTAAAAGAATAACAACCATCAATCCTCACGAACTTTTGCGTTTATTATAGTAGTAAGATAAAGTCTACACGAGTTCGAAATTAATTTATAATCACAGTCTCTCTTTAGGTTTGTTAATTATTATAATTAATTTATGATTCTCTGTTTGCCTTTCGAAAGCTTGTGTTCACGAAGAATATGTTATTTACTAAATTCATCAATTTTGTGAGAAAAAATCGGCATGTCTTATGGCTGCTACACACCTTACGATAAATCGTTACGATTAGTCGGTACAGATAAACTGCAACGATAAATCGACAAGTGTGTATGAGAAAAACTGTACAGTTTGTCCGATTTTATAAGACTGTACAGTTGAACGGAGCAGTATGAAATTTTGGAAAGATAAATCGGAATCGGATGAAACTGTATCGATAAATCGTAACGTGTGTGGCCACTTGTTCAGTTTTTGCCTTATAAACCAACAACTGCCAACGCATCGTCAGTCGAAGCCATGGCTCAACTAATGAATAATCGTACAGTTTTCTAGTACCTGTCTGAAGGTGTGTGGGCACTACCGAAACTGTGCAGTTAATCTGTACCGTTTAATCGGTAACGACTTATCGTAAGGTGTGTAGCAGCCATTAGGACCAAAAATTCGAAGACACCTACCAACCCCCACTAGGCCCGCGTGTGTTTTAATTTGTGTATGATTTTTTCTGGATCGGTCTCGGTGGCGAAGTTTCAATTTTCTTCAATTATTATCGCCATTAAAGTTTCATTATATTTTACTTAAATCTATCTATGTGACCGGCTTTCTAAAATGCGGACTGTCATAGGTTTTATTTTAATTATTTTTTTAAGATAAAAGGAAGTTAAAGAAAAAGTGTAACCTAGATATTTTGACTGTGAAGATGATAATGGTCATTCAATGTTAAACAAAACGAAAAAGATTTTGAGTATATTAATTTTGTATCAGTAACAGTCACTAAAGCTGAAAAATATAAACTAAGTAATAAATATCCATTACTTTTGCATTAGCATGATTGTGATGAAAGGGTTCAATAGTTCAATAGAGTCCGGACTCGAACCCGCGCCCTCGGGACGGATATCCGCACCCTGAGCTATTGTCGTTTAGAACGTCAATGCCGACGTTTGTAGCCGATAAATATAAAGGTATTTGTGAGAAATAAAACTTTACTTGCTTTTTTATTTGATACTGTAAATCTGTACCCTTAGCACGAATTTTCAGTATTTGAGACATAAAGTAAACTGGAACTTTGACAATTTCAAATTGACAATTTTCAAGGAAAAAATTAGTTCCTTCTTCGCACACCAGAGGCGCTGTTCCATTTTTTCATACAAGATACGCTGTAAATATTGGAAAGACGCTGTAAAGTAAAAGAGTGGAAAGTCGTGCTAAGGATACTGATGGCGCTTGCGCTACGTTAGTGTTGTGTTAAGTATGCCTAAAGAGAGTATGTCGCCATTATGACTCGCGTCCCCATCTTATACACTGTTCCCTTATATGTATGTTACATGAATGTTACATTGCACTCCTGAAACGATTTAAGTAGAGTCATTAGGAATGGGATGTTCCAAACCACCTGAATTCGTAAGTGCGTAATTGTCATTCCGGCGGCCGTTTGTGACGGTTAGAGACACGTTGAGATGCTGGAACTGCCCCATAATGTAGAACCCACAGCGTCATCTAGTGTAATTATTAGTGATTTAGTCTTTATTGTAGAGTAACGAAAATACAATCTACTTATGTATTTTATAAGAGTACCACACATTGATAAAAATCCTTTATCCTACTACTATTATAAAGGCGAAAGTTTGTAAGTATGGATGTATGGATGTTTGTTACTCTTTCACGCAAAAACCACTGAACGGATTTGGCTAAAATATGGTACACACATAGTTTATAATCTGGATTAACACATAGGATAGTTTTTATCCCGATTTTATGTCCCCGTGGGATAACTTTCGAGTAGTAGCGGGTGAAGCCGCTGGCAACAGCTAGATATACATATACGCTGAAATGCTGGTACTACTTTCTCGGAGTAACAAATCGATGTCATTGAACCCTAAATTACTTCCTAACTATACATAACGATGTCACGCTGGACAGACACGCAATCGACGGCCACACAGAGTGACGCACGCTGTCTTAACTACTGAACCTAAAGGTTAACTACCCTAGTGATCAATGGATTAATTATATTTTGACATTTGACGTAATTTTATTGAAGTGAGACCCTAGCATGAATTCGACGTATTATAGCCGTACGGCGTACTTGATGTATAACGACTTTAATTGTATGGAAAATGAAATAGCTAGAGCTAATTTTATCCACACGCAGAGAAATGTATACGAGAACTTCTGATTGCCTTTCTGAATGTCTATATCTTGGGAACCGAGCTTTTGTCGAACCTGGGACCTTGATTAATCGATTCTTTGAGCCGAAAAACCCTAATCAGTAACTTTCATGAATATCCTTGGAGCCGCCAAGATCCTGATTATATGTTTATAGATAAATATACAAGAATTGCTCGTTTAAAGATATTAGATACAATAAATGCTGTAAATGAAACAAAGAAATCTTATGTTAAGGCTTCTATCGTGATCTCAGTTACAAGTATAGTTACAGACAACAAGATCTCCAGCATCATTTTTAAAATGATACAGTGGAGTGCAACAAATGTCACGGTTGAGCGAGATGTGTCGCACGACTACACTCTAGTTTGCACGAATCGCACGCGTCCCGAACACTGTCACTGACAAGTTTCCACAAACCTAAACTAGTGGTTCTATACTATATGACTTGTTTTTAACAAAAAACAAAAAGAGATAGAAAACTTTAAACGGAAATAAAACACATGAAACATGATTTTGGAATTCGTAAAATTGGTTTTATTCACTGATAATCTGTGGGTGCCGAATGCCCAGAAAAAGATGGCGAGACGTCCTAGACGCTCACCATGAGAGCTGGTTGGAAGCGGCCTAGGAAAAGAGTTCCTGGAAGGAATTGGGGCAGGCCTTTGCTCAGCAGTGAAACAGTATATAGGCTATTAAAAAAAATGTTATTAATCTAATTCATTGGGTTATCCATACAGAATTTGTCATTAAAATCTATGGACGGAACTCAAAAATAACTAGTTTTTTTTTTTATTTTAAGCCTAAAAATTACAGCCGGTTGATCCGTAAACGGAAAGGTTTGCAGATAATATTAGAAATACTTTGATATTATGTGGAAGACTGCAAAATATATTCTTACATCGACAGCTACGCTTCAACTGAAACAATGTTCAGCGCGGTTTCACTTTGCTGGCGCTTGTGTCACATTCCACACATGTGACTTTGTGACATTCCACTCCCACAAATACTATGTGAAATTCTACACGTCACAAATCACAAGCTACTGTTGAGAGTTGTTGAAATATCTATATAATTTGCTGTTAGAATTTCACTTTACTTCATCTTTTAGCTCAATATCAATGCACTTATATGATTAGGTACGCTAGTCAAAATCTTTTGAATGTCAAACAGAAATAAAACTGACCAGATTATGCCTGCGGCATTGCCTGTGTGAAGTTCACAAATTACCCCACTGGAATAAAGTTTTCTATGTTATCCAGGACATAAATCTATCTACTGTCTCATCCAAATTCGTTCAGTAGGTTTTGAGTGAAAGGGTTAAAAAATACATACAAAATTTATATTTATAAAACGCCAGTATGGAGGAAAATAGGCAACAAAGTTCACCGTTACTCTTTTATAACGTTTAACAATAACAGATTTCCTCAAGATGTTTTCCTTCACGGTAAACATTTTGGATACAGCTGGGTAAATACATATAAGCACATGCAAGAGCAATTGTCATAAGTTCTGGGAAAATCTTGTTTTCCCAGTCGAGCAGTTTAGATGACAAATGTTTCACGAAAACCCGGAAACATGGCGGGGCGACTCATGTGAAAAGTTAGCAATTGTGGGGAGGATAATTAAATGAGAAGTGGTGGCCCATGAGTAACAGTGTTGACTTACATGTGGGGGTTAAAAAAATTGGCTAAAATGGCAATTTTTTTAAACCCTACTCGTAAGTTGGGAGATTTTTTAACCAGTCAGAGACCATTTCACTACCAGTGAAAGAAAGGTGTAAGAAAATTGTAGACTTGTAGAAGCAACAGTGATAAATAACAGTGTGATAAATCTGAGAGCTAAATTATACATCTTAACGTCTGGAACTTGCCTGGTATGAAAGAACTGTGGATCAAAACGCATTCTGCCAAATAATACCATAAAACTAAATTTATCAAAATTAAATACAAGCAGGTCAAAACCATCACTTCTAAGCCATTACTAAAAAGGGCTGTTCAACAAAATGGTCAATAAGTTATTTCTGGCCATAATACAAGAGACCAAGTAATATTTTTCGATGGTTATGGCATCTCCCTGTCCGACCATGGACCATGCCCGGGTCGACGGCCCGTTGTGTTCCACGCGCGCCTCAAAGAGCATCAGCATAATGACGGGGCCCCCTCTAGAGGGCCAAAGCCTGCTGGGGTCTCGGGACTTGTCTCATTACCGTAACCCCGGAACATAAAGGGCTATTGAAGGACACCGTGGATTTTAGTCAGTACGAGTCTGACAGTACCTCCCGGACTCACTCTCTCACCTATTATGATGTAAAAATTATTGTCAGAGAAGGATAACGTTTTTACTGAAATAAACGGCATAAACCTTTTAAAAACTTCTTCAAAACAACTCCATAATCATAGAACTGAACGGGTACTTGACAGAAAGACGTAGGTGAAGCGAACACGTGCCGCGAGGGACTCAGGACTCATCCAGCCGTGACAAGTGTTCAGATTGAAATACGAAACCCAACCGCTTGACATTTATAGAACGGTGTGGAAAGTGGTATATATTTCAATACTTGAACAGTTGGCATGAGGAAGTACAGGCTTATTGTAGTTTGTTTGAAATAATAGTCGTCTTCAAAGCGTCTTTATAAAGGAAAAGAGAACCATTTCAACTTAAAATAATAATTATGAAGATTTTCTGTAATGTAATCTTGCAAAATACCAAAAGCAATTTCTACCAACATTGGTTCAAACTCAAACTCAAACTCAAATTCTTTATTGCATTCATGTGTACATAGATGTTACAGAAATAATTAGGTTTCAACATGAAGCCCGGTTAGGGCACGGCAACATACTTATTACATTGATGAAAATACAAGCATCTAGTCAATTGGTAATACGAGTTTTATTAACTTATGTGATTATTATAATTATATCAATATTTTTCCCTTTTTTTTTTGCGTCTATTAATTATTCTATTTTACTCGTTTGTATTTGTTAAATTTTTGGTATAATTATTCAATTAATATAAATATTGTATCTTACCATTTTATATTGTAGTTATTCTATTAAATATTTTATTTTATATATTCTGTCAGCTATTTATATTCGATTATTATCATTATTATTATTTGTATGTAGGTTTAATATGTCTAAGTGTGTGTCATGTATGTGTGCTTCCTAGTGTAAGTATTATTTCTTTGGTTTTATGAGTAGTTATTTATATATAAGAATCTTATTTAGCAATGTTTTATTCTAAGTATTCTGCGACAGTGTAAAAGCATTTTTGTGTTAGATATTCTTTTAATTTTCTGTTAAATGTATTGAATTTGGTTTCTTCTTTAATTTGTTTCGGTAATTTGTTAAAGATTTTGACTGCCATGTAATATGGGCTACGGTGAAGCATTTTGATCCGAGAGGGTGGCAGATATAATCTATCTTTATGACGTGTATTTACGTTATGAGTATCTTTTATTTTAGGGAAGATGTTACTATTTTTAAATACAAATATGCAAAGATCATGTATATATATGGAAGGTAACGTTAGGAGTTTTAATTTGACAAAATATGGCCTGCAGCTCTCGGTATTGTCAATATGAGCCAGTATTCTAACACATTTTTTTTGCATTATAAATATTTCGTTTGCATTTACGCTGTTTCCCCATAGCATCACTCCATATCGTAGCCAAGAGTTCGCATAGGCGTAATATGCCGATAGTGCTGTTTCTGTATTTGTGCTGTGCTTAAGTTGAAACAGGGCGTAAGTAAATTTAGATAGTTTAGATTTAACCATTTCTATGTGCTTTTTCCAATTGAGATGTGTGTCTATGTTTATACCGAGTAAGTTAAAAGTATTTACTAATTCTATAGGGGTGTCATTAAAAATTACATTTGCATTTAAGGGAGGGGTTTTGTACGATCTAAATTGTATAATTTTGGTTTTTTTACAGTTAATTTCTAAATTGTGATCCTGTAGCCAAAGTGTCACTGTCTGGAGAGTATTTTGTAAGATTACATTTGGGTCACAATTTTTATCACATTTTACAAGAATGGAAATATCATCCGCGAACAGTACCGGTAATGTAGTTTGTTTATTTAGAATTTTTGGGAGGTCATTAATATATATTAAAAATAGTATGCATCCCAGAACGCTACCTTGAGGGATGGAGCATGTGAGATTTCTCACCTCAGATCGCACAGTTATAGTCTCCCTATCTTCGATATTATGATGTTCGATCTGAACTATTTGCTTTCTATTGTTTAAATATGATTTGAACCAATTATAAGCCGGGCCACGTATTCCAGAACCGTACAGTTTTGTTAGTAGTATATTATAAGATACTTTGTCATAGGCTTTTGACATGTCGAGAAGCAGGCCTAATGCAAAACTTTTGTCATTTATTTGTTGGAGAGCTGTTTGGACATATTTGTAAACTGCACATGTCGTGGATCTTTTTTTCCTAAAACCGTTTTGACAGTCGTCCAGAATGTTGAATTTTTCTAGAAAAAAGTTTAGTCTGTTACACATAGCTTTTTCAAAAATCTTTGAAAAGGTTGGCAACAATGCTATGGGTCTATAGTTGCTAGGGGTGTGGATGTCATCTTTTTTATGTATAGGTTTTACTAGGGAAATTTTTAGTAAGTCGGGAAATTCTCCTAACTCAAAACTCTGGTTTATTAAGAATGTGAGTGGAGCTGACAATTCTTCTGCACATTGTTTTACTAATATAGGGGGTATGTCATCTATTCCGCAGCTATGCTTATTTTTTATTTGTTTTATTATATTTAATGTTTCCTTCTGATTCACTGGGCGAAGGTACATTGATGTAGTTGGTGGGTGCATTACTGGACGTCCAGTTTTTACAGGATCATTTGTGTTTGTGTCTGTTGTTATCTCACCCACTGTTGCAAAAAAGTCATTAAATATATTTGATATTTGTTTAGGGCATGAAGTTGTTTTATTGTTTACCTTTAGTGTTATATTTTCATATTTCCTAATCTTAGATTTGCCAGTTTTGTTATTTATAATGTTCCACATAGTTTTAGTTTTATTATCTGACTTTTTCATTTGTCTGGTGTATTCTATTTTTTTGAAAGTGTTATGCTACGCTTTAATATTTTGCTAAATTTGCTATGATATGTTCTTATGGTGTTTGATTTAGATTCATTTAGAATAATTCTTAGAGCTCTTTTGTGTTTACATGATATTTTTAGTCCCTTTGTCATCCATCCCTTACTTTTCTTAGATTTTAATTTTACTCTTTGTTTTGGTATAATTTTATTTAGAAGCTGTGTTATATTCATGATAAAAGTGTTATAGTTTTCGTTAACGTTTTTATTTGTATTTATAGTTTTTGCCCAATCAATTTCCCTTAATGCATTTTTAAAATTTATCATGTTTTTATCTGTAAATAATCTTTTTTGTTTATACCATATTCTGTTGTTATTTATATATAAGCAGTTTGTATTTAATTTTATGTTAATAGATTTGTGATCAGAGAGTCCGTAATCTTCGACATATTCTTTCTTTATTAAGGGTTTGTAATTTATAAAAAGTAAATCTATACAAGTGGAAGTAGTTTTGATTACCCGTGTGGGTTCGCGAATTATTTGTTTTAGATTATGTGAGCGCATGAAGGTAAGAAAGTTTTCTGTTTGTTTGTTTTTTTCGAGTACATTTATATTGAAATCTCCTCCAAACACGATATATTTGTTTTTATCCCTAGTATTTAATCTATTTAAAAGCTTTTCCATCTGCTCATAAAATACATTTAAATGGCGATCTGGACGGTATAATCCTATGAATATACAGTTTAAGTCAGGAACTTCAATTGCACAAATTTCTATTATAAATTCTTTGGAATAATTTACTATATCTATTCTTTCTATAAATTTTACATTTTCTCTTACAATTAAGCAAACTCCTCCACCTTCTCTAGTTTTTCTACAGAATTGGGATGCAATTTTATATCCTTGAATAGATACTGAGTTACAAAAATGATCATTTCTCCATACTTCTGACAAGGATAGAATATCAATATTTTTTTCTAATAACAAATTTTCAATTAAATCTATCTTATTTCCTAGACTTTGTATATTTTGAAATGTTATCGTCATATCATTAGCGAAATGTCTTATTTATTACATTTTTGACTTATAATTTACTTTTTGCGATGAGATGCTGGGGATTGGTTGCGAGCTCGAGTGCTGAGTCCGTGTATTTTCCCTCTCCATGACGGTTTGTGTATCTTCCATGCCTTTATCATCAATAAGATTTTTATTGTGTGACATTTCCGTTTTAGCTTCATCAAGACTGATAAATTCTTTCCCATTTATAAACAATTTGTTGTTTCTTATAATAGCGTAATCTCCATTTTTACGTGCCTTTATTAGGTTTTGTCTTAGTTCATTCCTTTTCTCAAGTGTTTTCCTATCCATATATTTTTCAATAGTTATTCCAGTATTCCTAAACATACCCGCATTTTCCAGGATGTAGTTTGTCATTCTCTTGCTTATCAGTTCAATAGTGAGGGGCCTTTTATTCCCTCTTTTCCCTATGCGTTTAATATCTTCTATATAAGGGTTTATATCTATACCCATAACTTCGTAAAATAGTACGGACGTGCGTTCATACAGGTTTGTTTCTGTCTCACGAAGTTCTTCTGTTAATCCATAAATAACAATTCTCTTTGTGTTTTCTAGGTTCTGGAGTTTTTCATGAATATTTTCAATTTTTTTATCGACTTTATTTATTTCTTCTTGGTAATCTTTTTGGGCAGTTTTAAACGCATGGTTAACGCTATGTTCTTTTTGAATATTGTTGATGGTATTTATAATTTCTGTTTGAATTGTTTGTTTTAAATCTGCTAGTATTGTTGATTTAATCTTATCTAATTTAGCATCTAGTAGCAAGCTGATGTTATTCAATGTTAAACGTTCTTTTCCTTCAATATTTTGACAGCTGTTTCCAGACTTGATGTAATCGTTTATAGTATTAGTCATAGTGTCACCCATAATTTCTTCTACAGAGAGGCTATCATTCACGGGACTATGTATGTCATAATCTGATAAACTCGGATTATTAGTTGGTTTTTGTCGCAGAGTAATATTTGCATCAATTGTCTCAATTTGAGTGCTACTTTGAATTGGTTCTTTTAAGGGGGTGTTTAAATTATTCCCTTTAGGCATTTTGCACATGCAAGCCTGACATTTCCAATTAGATTTGTGATAGCTTGTCATAGTGGAATAAAAGTGACTTGCTGGGATATTCGCGCATGGTAAATCATAGTAGGCACTACAAAGCATGCATGTGAGAAATTCTTCGTTTGTTTCCTGGTTACAGCCTGCACACAGGACCATTTTCGCAGCGGGATAAGTTATTAATATTGGCCCCTTCCCTTTTGAGGGAATTGTAACCGATTAACGGCGCTATTGATAGTTGTTTTGTTTAACGTTTAACAGATTTTTGGTGTTTTCTTCAATGCACGATGTGCACAATGCAAGCCAACTTTGGTGATCCAATTTAACTAAATAGCAGTCTTCGCAGCGCAAAGCAGGAATGAGCGTTCAATACAGTAATTCGCACGGCAGCGATGGGAGCGCGGCGAACGTGCGACACGGTGATAACTGGCAATCCAGCGGCTACAGCAGTGCAAGGCGAGCACTTCCAGATAGTGAAGCCACTTGTAGGGCAGCGCTGTAAGCGCTGTAAGCACAGGCTAGCGGGCGGGTGGACGCAGTCGTTATTAAAATGTTTTTCCACTGATTAGTTTAGCAATTTTTCATTTTAGTTCATCGTATAACCAAAAACATCAACAGAAAGTTCTTGTTGTCTGTCATATTACTATGCAAGTCTCAGTAGGTTATAGTAGCAGCGATCAGCGGACATGCAAAAAACCTTTGGTCATTGAATTTGAAAAAAAACAGCGGTCTTTGCTGTGCAAACCAAAAATGATGCGTTTAGTCCAGTAATCCGTGAGGCAGCGATGAAAGCGCGGCGAGCGCGCAAATATACGGTGACGGTGAGAAATGGCAATGCAGCGGCTACCACAGCGCTGAGCGAACGCTTGCGTCTAGTGAAGCAACTTGTAGGGCAGCGCTGGAAGCGCGGCAAGCACAGGGCAGCGGGCGGTTGGCGTTGTCGTTATTGAAAAAAATTCTGGATGCTTTTCAGTAATAACTTTGGTAATAGTCCATCGAATTAAATTACACAAACTTCACTTTACAGTCCTTTCTGTCGGTCACTTAATTATATAAGTCACTGTAGGTTTTCGTAACTTTTAACCACTTTTATCGCGAAATAATTACGGAGTCATTCAATAGTCGCATACGCGACTGCTGAGAAATAGGTTTAGGATTCGATTCCCATGTTGGGAAAATAGGCTCAACAAAGTGTTATTGGGGTTTTCCGATCCGATTCCGTGTTATTATGGAAAAACCTAATAAACTAACTAAACTAAACTACTATTACTATTAAAAAACTAAACTCCTGGCTGCTATTTAGCAGCCACGGAGTTTGTACTAATACCCTATTAACGTCAACAAGCTCGCCCCAATGACATGGGGCAAAAACGTAGGTGTTTAAATGTGGATGTACCCCTGATTAAGCCTTCCGGGATTGCAGACGTGGTCATTATATACGAGTATATCATTATATACTAAATAACATAATGCCTAAAATTTCATTCGAGTAAAGCAAATCCCACATTTCACTAAGGGCTGATTTTTCAATAGTCAGATAACTTTTATCTGAGGTATAAAAATGGCGGTTTGACAGCTTATCTATGGAAAATATGTCAAACTGTTATTTTTTTTTTAAAGTAATTTAGAAATGTCGCAGTGAAATGAGGAAATCGGGGATTTTACTTACCACCTGAACAACTTTGTGCATTTGAACGAGAATCCCCGAAGTGCAATTTGATTAGGTTCCTTTAAACCCTGTGGACACACAAATCACCAAAAGTATTCTTTTTGACATATTTTCTATAGATAAGCTGTCAAACCGCCATTTTTATTCCTCAGATAAAAGTTATCTGACTATTGAAAAATCAGCCCTTAGTGAAGTGACATATATATCTCTGACTTTACATTAGTATTTTAGTCGTATCACTAGATACTTTTAATAGTAAGACGTAATAAACAAGAATATTCCACATCTCCTGTGTTATCTTGATATCCCTAGATATTTCGTGAAATCCCTGATTTCCTCATTTCCCTGCACAAAATATACCCTACATAATAATATAGTATCACTGATACATTTACATAGAATTAGTGCACTTCACTGCATGCGCTATTAGATTAGATTTCACTACCATACGTAGTAATCAAACGGTTCAGACCACGCTTAAGATACTTCCAGACGAATTGCTGCTTACGGACAAGCGCTGCGACAAATAATATTTACCACGAGCTCAATGGAAACCACCAAACCAAACCCAGAAACCTGTTTGTCTACGTTTTGCAATGTGCCAAAAAATGTCGGCCATTCTCCGGTTGCAAGTTTTTATTTGTCCGCGCTTACTTAATCCGTAACATGATCATATACAAGCGTGGTTTTTTTTTGTATGTTAGATTACGACCGTATCTAGCCGTAAACAAAATATTGAGTTCTGTTCTTAACTAGTTAGCCTAAATTAATTGAATCTGTGTTCGAAAAAGCTCTTTTTTCTAATTACCGAAGCCTGTCCGCACTCCAACTTGATGACAAAACTTGCTTGTAATTCCTCAAACCTGCAGATTTACTTTGATCCATTCAACGTTTTAAACAATACTAAGCAACGTGTATCACCTACTAAAATATGGACTCAATAGAACCAGCCTATAAATAATAATAATTAAATAACCGCGTGTCCGATAGAAAGTTATAATTACCGTAACAGTATCTGTTCTCGGGTGCACATGTCTAACTATCGGTATTTGGCACATCAGTATCGCACGCGTCGAATGTTCTTAGGGTGTGCTGCAGCCCATTAGCAGTCGTACGTTTCAAACGTTACTGTAGCGCCAAAGAAGCACTTGAGTATATAATTACCGTAGCCCTTGGTTCAAAACTTTTCTAATTACCGTTATACTCATTTAAATACTTGATTTTTGAAGTTAGACCCTAATTGATAATGTAAATGAAACAGTACTTTGGCTTACGTATGTTATGATAAGCCAGTATTTGCAGATATTGTTGGTTTTCGAAATTTTGAAGAAAGTCTATCGTTTTCTAATTACCATATACTAATTACCATGTGTTAATAATTACCGTCGTATGAAAAACTTATACAGAAAAAATCAGACTAGAGAGTAATAAAAGACAAAAGGAAAAGGGAAACCTGGAAAGAATCGAGGAAGAAGTAGTCATAGATCTAGACGTGCTTGATAACAGCATATCAGATCCTCTTGAAACTCTGTCAAGACCATTTATCAACTCATCCTATTGCAGTCCACTGCTGGACATAGGCCTCTCCCAGGGAGCGCCCCAGAGCACGATCTTCTGCTTTTTTATCCAGCCACTGCCAGCCACCTTCTTCAGGTCATCGGTCCATCTTGCTGGAGGGCGTCCCACCCTACACTTACCTACACGCGGTCTCCATTCAAGAACCATCCTACTCCAACTTTCATCGGTTCTGAGGCAGACGTGGCCAGCCCACTGCTACTTCAGCTTGCTACAGATTTGGAAAATATCTATAACTTTGGTCTTGTGCCGTACCTCATTCCGGATTTTATCCCTTAGTGAAACCCTAAACATAGACCTTTCCATAGCACGCTGAGTGACATGAAGTTGGTGGGCCAGCTTGACTGACATGTTCCACGTTTAGGCTCCGTAGGTTAGGACTGGAAGGACGCACTAATTGAACACCCGGCTTTTCAGACACTGTGGCAGTGACGACGTGAGGATATGACGCATTTTTCCAAATGCCAAGCTGCACTCTTCTGGCGATTTTCCGCTTGAATTTATCTCTACTTAGCTGTAATACCTGCCCGAGGTAGATGTATTCTTGGACAACTTCGAGTGTTATACCTTCGACGGAAATTGGTTCTGGGATGACATGGTCATTGAACACGACCTTGCTCTTGTTTCATCCCAAGACCCACACGTCTCGAGACAGCATGAGTCTGTTCAGCATTTTTTGCAGGTCTTGCATCGATTTCGCCATAATAACTATGTCGTCGAAAAACGTAGGTGCATTAGGTATTCACCGTTGACATTGATACCCAGTCCATTCCAGTGTGTTCTTCAACAAATCCTCCAGCGCGTTGGTAAACAGTTTAGTTAGGGGATATTACAACTCCCTGTCTCACACCTCTTAGCAGCTGGATGGTGGTTTTGTACTTAGACCGACATCGACGCCATGCTATAATATAGTTTCCTGAGCACCTTTATGTACCGCCAATTGACTTGGCATCGCTGCAAGGATTCCAGAACAGCCCAGGTTTCGGAATCGAAGGCTTTTTTGTAGTCCACAAAGGCTAGACACAGCGCGAGCGGCCGGTTATACTGCTCTGTCTTCTGTATAACCTGCCGCACTGTATATGTGGTCTAAGGTGCTATAGCCTTTGCGAAACCCAGCCTGCTCCGGTGGCTGGAAAACGTCAAATCTAGCGGAAAGCCGATCTGTGACGACCCTCGAAAACAGCTTGTAGACGTGACACAGGAACGGGGTTGGTCTATATAGTTTTTGAGGAGATTTTTGTCTCCTTTCTTGAAAAAAAATGTCACCACGTCCCTGCTCCACGCCTCCGGGGTAATCCCACTGGCTATGACGAAGTTGAACAGCCTCTTAAGCTCGCCGAGCATAGGTTGGCCCGTAGTTTTTAAGAGTTCGGAGGTGATGCCAACACTTCCATACTTACCTTAATAACATCAACTCCGCGTCCAACTAGTGCTCTCTCATCTTCTTCTACAAGTACTTTGTCATTATTAAGCAATTTTGAGCAAATGAAAGAAAATAAAGATACAAGTATGGAGATACAAAATATTTTCTAATTACCGTAGCATCAAATATTCAACTTGTCTAATTACCATACCCAACTTTTTTTTAAATCTCAATATCTAGAAAACCATCAGTAATAGTAGAATGCCAAAATAACTATTGAATTCCTTACTTTAATGTGTTTCATATTCTAATGTGTTTAACGTCATATCAGTGAAATTCAAAAACGGCACGGTAATTAGGCAAATAACACCTATTTGGAGAATGGCCGATGTAATGATTTATGATGTTTTATTTACTTATACGATTTTTTCGTGTAAGGATTTTTTCAATCCCTAGTTTGAGAGTTAATTAGGCTGTCTCTGAGCACCTCACTCAGATATCTACCCCTTTTTTATCATGTTAAATTCATCTAGTAAGTCCTCCCACCCAGGGCAGGGCGGCAGGGACTGTTAGACGTGTACTAGACTATTATCCACGGCGATCCTTGAAAAACAGCGTCAGGCACCAGTTGTCCGACATTATGCTGAAATGAGTCTATTAGGCGTAGCCGTGTGTCACGCAGCATTTATCTACATTATTATTTTTTGGTTCGAAATAATTTCACTTTTGAAAAATGCTTTGTTTTTTTTTTGTGATACTATATTGCGCCTGTGGCGTGTGCCTTTCTTTCTTTCAGATATTCCTGAGATCGAGGTTTTAGCCCTCTGAGGGGGCCCTTAGACAATGATGACGACGCCCCGTCGACTCGGGCGGGCATGGTCCATGATCGGACAGTGAGTCACCCAATACTCACCGTCCGCGTTTGTAGTTTTTCTGAGCATAGCTGATTTAATAAGTGAGTTTAAATGCACCCACGATAAAAGAGAAATTGCAAAATTTTAATTTTCCATTTTCCTCTTACTGATACTAGAAGGTGAAATTCTAGTATTAAAAGCACTAAACATTATACTAATATTTTTCTTTCTCGTTCCATTGCAAAAGATCTCACAACTAGATTGATAATCGAACTCGACCAACATTCACAGTGTACAGACGTGCTCGTTAGCAGTATTTAATTAACGCAATAATAGTGACCTTCTTTTTATTTTTTTGCTTACTCCGATTCTTTCGTAAATTATTATGGAAAATTTAACAAAAGTGAACAAGTTTGTTTGAAAAATGGATAACTCTCCAAGCAGTCCAATGCAACCCTGTGCCTCACCAGCAAAGAACATTCAGTCTGACTTCTCTATAGAAGTAGCGTCCACGGCCGAGATTCAAAAATGGATGTCGTCTATTGAGCAGCAGTTAAATGAAGTCTGCACTGTTGCCACGGAAGGCAAACTCAACTCCGAGCAGAAGCTGAAAATTTCAAATCTGAGTCGTAAAATAGGATCTGGCGTCTCGCAAATGGCAGTTTTATATCAAGCCCTGAAGCAGAAAGCCCATCAAGCCATGAATATAATCGACGAACTGAGAGAAAAGCGCGACCTAGCTGAACAAATTTCGGAGATAAAGCAGACGATCAAGAACTCAGGTGTTACGGGAATTGCTTCATTTGCAGAAATGGTGAAGAAAGGTTCAAATAGTTTCGTGCGACCGAATAATCTAAGCGCTATTGCTATTTATCCGAGAAACACATTGAAATCAAGTGATGAGACAAAATTACTAGTACAACAAATCATTCGCCCCGATGAAATGAAGCTGCATGTGCGAGGAGTCCATAAAACCAAAAATGGGGGTGTTATTATCAGCACTGAATCGAAACAGGATCTCGCTAAAGTCAAGGATGCAGTCGGTCTGTCGCTGTCTGGACTCACTGTCGATGAACATAAAAAGCGCCAACCACGGATCGCAGTCATAGGAGTGCCGACTTCTTTGGCGGATGCTGACGTTTTCAAGTGCATTTACGAGCAGAATGTAGCAGATTTGTTTCCCGAGATGACACTCCAGTCCTTTTTATCAGATGTAAAGTTGAGCCATAAATCCGGAAAGAAAGATGCATCGACCTGTAACTTCATCATAGAAATTCCAGCCAAGATCCGAAAAGCCCTAATAGTTCAAGGAAGACTCTATATAAATTGGACTTCCTGCCCTATCAGAGATTTTACTTTGGTCACTAGATGTTACAATTGCCATCAATATGGTCATGCAGCAAAAACATGCCGAGAGGTCAACTCATCGTGTGGGCACTGCGGAGAAGCGGGACATTCCATGTCAGAGTGCGCGAAAAAAGCGGAAACCCCTAAATGTGCGACTTGTTCGCGATATAATAAGCCCAACCAACATAAAACGGGTGACGCCGAGTGTCCTGCAAGAAAAATAGCAGAATACAGGTTCATCAACTCAATTGACTATGAGGGCGCATAGAACGTCATACTCTAGGTCAGACTGATGAGTTGATATGCCTTACCTTGCACAACAGTTGCGTAACAACAACAGGTTAATGTGTTAGCCTACTCAAACATTGCTGCTGTCTAAGCAAATAACTGAGTGATTATTATAAATAACAAATTAATTACCAAGTGTACTCGTAATTTAACCTAGTTTTATGTTTCTGCTGATGCATATAATTTCTGTCAATATTACATGTTTAGTTCTAAGTTATTATAATTTTAGGTATTTAGGTTTATTATAAATAATCATATTCGTAGCGTTAAATAATATTGTTAACAAAATAACTATGCTTGTACAAAGAATTGGTCATAGCTCCATTCGCCTGTGATACAGGTTTACCCTAGTACAGGCATGTAACTTTGAGTGACCTACATCATTAATTTAAGATTTATTTTGTATTTTTACCTTTTATTCTTAATAAAGATTATTATTATTATTATATAAATACAATGAAACCCCTGCAATTCGAACAACATTCTAGGAAGAAGTAATTTAATTCTGCATCCTGTTTGTTGTTTGCTATCAAAGGGAGTGTTCAGCAAGTTGAAATTGAACTAACATTAAAACACAATTTTGCAAAACTTTATCAATAATTCATAAAGCGAAACATGCTTTTCTTTGGCCTTTGAAGATATACAGAAGCGTTGAAATTGTTAGATAAAAGATAAATGGCATAAAAAAATAAGTTGATATTTTATTGGCATATTTATTTTAAAAAATTGGCCGCTTCGTTGACTCTATAATAGAGGCCAAGAACAACCCATTTCAAATGTACGCTCGGATTGCAAACAGCTCGTGTGTTAGTGTCATTATAAGGCTAGAAGCAGTAGCCGAGGCCTGCACTCAAGTTATTAGTAGGTACTTGTGCCCGTCGTGTTCAGTTTCTCCTAATCCGTTTTACTGTGATCGTATGCTTAGTTATACCTAAGGCAACATACTCAATTTGTATCCGGCAGATTATGTGCCACGCGAAATTAGTCTTACTGCCTCTAAAGATTTATGTTTTACCTATAATTTCTTCATCAGTCTATAATGTTCCCAGTGCTGGGACACAGGCCTCCTCCTGTGAGAGGGAGTGGGCCATAATTTACCACGCGAGCCTTCGAATTTTTGGTTCTAGGACATGCCGGTTTCCTCACGATGATTTTCAGAGCAATGGTGATGAAATTAATTATAAAAGTAATGCGCCTAGTGGCGGGGTTCGTACCCACGACCATGCCACTACTGCTCTTTGATAATTTTTTAGTAATGATAAAATATGCAGTACCTATAAACTAATTATGCGCACTGGATTATCAACTTTAGGTAAGTGTTGAGCAGAGCATTATGAAATGAGAACAAATCTCCCAATGAACTGTCATAAAAAAAAAGATAAATTCCTCAAGCAAAAAAAAAAAATTAAACTGATCTGATTATCAAACCTAGGACCTCATATTCGTGCGGGCACGCAGGCAGCGAGTAAAGGGCAACTCGCTGCCCGACCAATGGACCATGCTCGGGTCGACAGCGCGTTGAGTCTCACGCTCGCCTCAAAGAGCGTCAGCATCGGGGCCCCCCTCTCAGAGGGCCAAAGCCTGTCGGGGTTGCGGGATTATTTCCATACCGTGACCCCGGAACATAAAGGGCTATTGAAGGACACCGAAAAAAAAAGGACGTCATATTCAGCAGTCCACTACAATTATGTTTGCGTCACTGCCCCCATTTGGCCTCTACCTCAGTGGAGGTTATTCCAATTCTTCCCGAGAGAGTCGTAAGAGAAATAAGCTAATTACTACTAATTGTCTTTAGTGGCTGAGTAGTAATAAACACTGTTTTAAATCTCTTTAAAGTTCTTTACTGCTATAAAAGAAATAAGTAGGATAAATTAAAATTGATAATACTATTCTGTGAAACAACTTACGTTTCGTAATGAAGAAATTATTTTACTAGAAAATGTGAAAGCTTGGATGGATGAATCACGGCAGGACAGTCAAAGTACTATTTTTAAACGATTTCAATAATAAAGGAGGCTATTTTCTTTAAGTGTCAAACACTCTGCGCGTTGTGTTCCACGCGCGCCTCAAGTAGTGTCTGTGTGTGAGTGTGTATTATAGATAAATAAATTACACCAATGCGCTATTCGTGTAGAAAAGCTATACCTGCCAACGGATACATAATTGCAAAAGACTTTGAGAGGACCACAGTACTACGGGGCAACCGCTCTAACAAAATATTTGCAGTTCTTTCATAATTTCAAGCAGTGATGTTTCCGTGGAAATAATTTCAAGATTGTTGGTTTACTCCCTCATGAAAGCGTAATTAGTTGAAAGCTTTCAGTCCATAAGTTCTCTTTGTACGTGAGAAAAGCTTGAAACTCTACACACGTGCATATGAAAATTTATGATCTTTAAATATACCTACCTCGGTATAACACTCGACTGGCCAAACAAATTGCTTAACTCAAATATATTTGTTAAGTAAATACGTGAAGCTATTCGCTATTCACGGTCGACGGCCATTAGAAGGGCTTTTTTTTTTTTTTTTTTAGGTGGTAAAATCATCAAATGAGTCCTCCCGCCCTGGGTGGGGCGGAAGGGACTGTCAGACTCTTACTGACTAAAATCCACCCGTGTTCCTTCCTATGCCCTTTATGTTCCGGGGCCACGGTAACCTGGGTTAAGAAAAACCCGCGACCCCAGCAGGCATTTGGCGCGAAACACGACGCGCAACCGACCCGGGCTTGGTCCTTGGTCGGACGGCGAGCTACCCATCACTCACCGTCCGCAAGCCCGCTCCGCCGCTGTGCCCTCTGCTGATCAGAGGGACACGCGTTGGAGCATCCACACGACAGGCTATTTGCATACGGGCAAAGAGACCACTTGGGCACACAGTGCCCAAGGAAGAGTTTTTGCCCGCATCCCAGGGTGCACCGGCCCGAAAAACTGGTCTTCCCCCTGGACGTATCCGAGAGGGAACTCCAGTCCACGGGCGCACGTGGAGGTTTCCTGTCATAGCACCCCGCCATTAGAAGGGCTTGACTTGTACAGTTTGTGGTCGTTCTTTTATTGAATAAGTTTAAGCATGTGTGTAGTTAGGAAACTCCAAGTGCTCACCAATTGAAATCGTTAAGGCTCCTAAACACAATCCGCGACCAGGGGTATTACTATTTGAGTCAGAAACCCGTAGCTTCGGTCGAAGTTTCCGGCGTTTCTAACTGTTTGGTGTTTGACATAAAATTAGTTATTGGTACGAACTAAAAATGGTGACAACATAATTTAGTATGCTATTAGTTTTTATATGCAATTAGTTTTTCCGGATCTGGGTGTTTGTTTCTATGTGTGTAAAGGTGATATCAGACGGTTCACTCGAGTGAAACTTAATAAGTTTCATTGAAATCAATCGGCACTCGTGTTTCATTTTCTGTTCAGACATTTCATTTCGAGTGAAATGTACCGAATGAAAGGTTAAAATGAACAAAAAATGAACCGTCTGAAAGTGCCTTAAGCGCAATTACGACTCTGGCGAAATTACAAGTGCGGGACAGTTTAAAAAAAAATTAGAAAGAGTATTGATTTTACCAACCAAATAAAAAGGTACATCTTTACCTTACCCTTCGGGAATTACACACATGGTGATGTCTTAGCAGTTCTATTCGTAAATCCAATAAAAGATTTGACAAATCCCAGTTCACGTTTCAGTTCACACTCGTCAAATCATTACTCCAGTTATTTTCAGTACGTTTGACATCGATAGCTCAGATAAGTATATTATATCAAAGGCTTTCGTACCCGTTCAATGCTAACTCAAAGCAGTAAGGCTCTGCAGTATATATGATACGTGTCAAAGAGTAGCTGTACAGGAGATGTGATCTTACTTTGAGACTCTAGTGATGGAAATGTTATCTTACTTCTTATTTGTGGTCTACCATGAACTCTTAACACTGTCCAGTTTAAGCTGTAGGAAAGAGATGGCGCTAGACGACTTGTATAGCTCTGTCTCTTTCCCACAGCCTAAACTGCATCGCGTTTAGAGCTCAAGGTAAGGTTCCTGATCTTCTAATATCACTACTAATATAAGTGCAAATGTTTGTAAAGATGGATGTATATAAAACGTGTAAAACCTCTCGTGGGGTAACTCAGCCCATGTTACTGATCAATGTTTGTTCTAAAACTTTTGAAAACAAAAATGATTTTTCATGTATGTAAAATCTTTATGTAATAATCAGTATGTAATTTTTTTTTCCATAAGTTTTAGAACACATTGTTTAGTAACAAGGGCTGACTTACCACATGAGAGGCTTTGCGCTATTAACGTTACACGTTGTATATTTTAACTATTTCACACAAAAGCTACTGAACGGATTTCGATGTTTGATACACAGTTTAAAGCCATACATATAAGATAGGTACTTTTCGTCTCGGTATGACGATTCTGTGGGAAATAGCCGAACACCTTGTGCATAATATAAATGTAACTCTTAATCACTGAACTGATTTTGATGAATTTTGGTACTGAGATAAATAATAATAATAATATTCCACAACTATCACACAACGCCATCTAGTCCCAAGCTAAGCAGAGCTTGTGTTATGGGTACTACTAGACAACTGATAAACATACTTATATATTTTTAAATACGTACATATTATAGATAAATTACACCCAGACACAGAACCATTTGTTCTCGTGCTCATCACACAAACATTTGTCCTGGGTGGGAATCGAACCCACGACCTCCGGCATTTTTTTTTTTTTTTTTTTTTTTTTTTTTTTAGGTGGTAAAATCATCAAATGAGTCCTCCCGCCCTGGGTGGGGCGGAAGGGACTGTCAGACTCTTACTGACTAAAATCCACCCGTGTTCCTTCCTATGCCCTTTATGTTCCGGGGCCACGGTAACCTGGGTTAAGAAAAAACCCGCGACCCCAGCAGGCATTTGGCGCGAAACACGACGCGCCACCGACCCGGGCTTGGTCCTTGGTCGGACGGCGAGCTACCCATCACTCACCGTCCGCAAGCCCGCTCCGCCGCTGTGCCCTCTGCTGATCAGAGGGACACGCGTTGGAGCATCCACACGACAGGCTATTTGCATACGGGCAAAGAGACCACTTGGGCACACAGTGCCCAAGGAAGAGTTTTTGCCCGCATCCCAGGGTGCACCGGCCCGAAAAACTGGTCTTCCCCCTGGACGTATCCGAGAGGGAACTCCAGTCCACGGGCGCACGTGGAGGTTTCCTGTCATAGCACCCCACGACCTCCGGCATAGCAGTCAGGTTCACTAACCACTAGACCAACAGGCCAGTAAAATAAAACTACAATACAGGAGAGGGCCAGTGACGAAAAAAGTTGTTATACTTTCAATTTCAAATTATACATTTTAACTATAACCTACATGAATGATATACATTCCAGTATACTTTCAACAAAAAGCAACATGCTACACTATTTAGATTATTCTTTGTAACATTTGTATAGCAACCTTACCAAAACGCTTTGACAGTAAATTAGAGAGACGAGTTCATACACGACTGAGTCAGTTTCATGACTAACGGTACCATGGCTTTGTGATTTTATTACTGTTTACTTCAGTGGAATGAAAGCTTAACGTACTGGGAATCATTTAATACTACCTGTTGCTACTGATTTCACTTGTATTGCTAGGAAAACCACAAGTGGGTAGATGTACTGCCGATTCCCGAGCTTGCCGCTGTAAGCTGTGGCTCAACGCGGAGCGACTTTCCGTAATAGTTAAATAAGCACTGTTTGAAGCACTTCACGAGATGCCAATCGTAGCTAAAATGCGCGTAGCTTTCTCCGAGCGGATTGTACAGCGGTGCGAGAGTGGAGAGTTTGTGCCTGCCACTATTGTACGTAGCGTGGATAACACTCTGGCACACTGCCCACCGATCTAAGCACCGCGTAGACTCAAACCGTGAACGGACTGTAAAAGTGCCTTTGCTTTTCGCTGCCGCGGCAAATCGCGGCATTGAAGGAGCACGGATAGAGCTCTGGGTCAATCTCGGCAGCATGAAAGGAGCGACTGTCACAACTCCACCATGGGCTTGCTGCAATCGCGGAGTAAAGACTCCCGTAGAGACAGCTGGACACGGCGGTGACACGGCGTTCTCATACAATCTACGCAACAACGAAAAAACAGCATTATGAAACACAGAGTAGTGAAAACCAGAGACAAAACAAACTGCACGGCACTAAATGTATAGTGTCACAAATTACAGAGCGTGGTACCTCACGCACTCTGTCACGCATGGGTGCACGGGCGCCGCCTCTGTGTCACACATCACGGCTTTCATTTGTTTGTTGTTTTAGAAAATTACTGGCACAAAACAAAACGAGCTATCCCGCGTTTGGAATAAGTTATCGAACTGTATTCAAAATTGTTTTGTTTCTATTTTACAAGTTGATACGACTCATTCCGCCTTACTTTAATAAAAAGATAAATCCCACCAAAAACATTTCATGAAAAATGTTGCCAAGACGACCAAATAAGGTTTGCTCTGTGAAAAAGATATCAGATCTCATGTAAAGCCAAGCTTCTGAATCTACACGGCCTAACTCTACCGACCCTAACTTCACAAATTCTACACATCAGTAAAAATTTATGGCTTCACCGTTTCGCTACTGCCGTGGAGGTGATGCTAATAATTATTTAGTTTCTGAAATAAGTAACGAAACAGCCAAGCCATACATTTGGGGGGCGAAAGTTATAAGTTTATCAATTTTTTTGTTGGTTGTATACCAAACTTAAGCTACATACCGAATTTCAGCTCTCTAGCACTTCAGGAAGTAGCCAAACATTTTGATGATCATCAGTGTGTCAGTGTGTCAATGTGTCAGTGTGTCAGTGTGTCAGTGACGAAATCCGTGTATTTTAGATATCAAGAAAATCTAAAGTATTATAGCTATTCTATTGATACTTTGTATGCCTAATAAGTCTATTATTGGTATCATATATTATTCTGCGACTTTCTGGTACATCGGAAACCACTCTATGAGGGTTCAAAAAAAAGACGAAACACTTCGAGAAAAGGTAGGTAGTGCCCTTGCGCTTCGCTTGGCTCGTCTTGGCGGGGGCACTACCGTGCCCCCAGATATCTATTGAACGCTAGTTTAAAAAAGTGTTACTGCAAAACGACTCTAATATATCAACGTGAAATGTCGTTTCTACGTTGACTGTTATTTTAGACGAAGAGAAGAAGTGTTCAAAAAATGTTGTGATGAATTTTTTACGGTAAAACGGAAAGTGTCTACAGAAAACTAATAATTCATACAACTGTATTATTGACACTGTATTATTGACACACCGTGTTCATCACAAGTAATAATGAAAATAAAATAATCTATTTTCGAAAACAAGTATACCCGTCTGCACTTTGCTTGTAATCATCATCATCAACTTCCTGCCCTCATCCCATTTTACTTGGGGTCGGCGCAACACGTTTTTTTCTTCCATTCTCCTCTATCACACGTCATAGTATCATCTACTCCTTTTTCTTTCATATCATTCCTTAGACAATCCATCCATCTCTTCCTAGAGATGGACATCCTACATCCTACATCGGAAACCAACTCTATGAGGGTTCAAAAAAAAGACGAAACACTTCGAGAAAACGTAGGTAGTGCCCTTGCGCTTCGCTTGGCTCGTCTTGGCGGGGGCACTACCGTGCCCCCAGATATCTATTGAACGCTAGTTTAAAAAAGTGTTACTGCAAAACGACTCTAATATATCAACGTGAAATGTCGTTTCTACGTTGACTGTTATTTTAGACGAAGAGAAGAAGTGTTCAAAAAATGTTGTGATGAATTTTTTGCGGTAAAAAAAGTGTCTACAGAAAAAAAATTCATACAACTGTATTATTGACACTGTATTATTGACACACCGTTTCATCACAAGTAATAATGTATAAAAAATCTATTTTCGAAAACAGTATACCCGTCTGCACTTTGCTTGTAATCATCATCATCAACTTCCTGCCCTCATCCCATTTGACTTGGGGTCGGCGCAACACGTTTTTTTCTTCCATTCTCCTCTATCACACGTCATAGATCATTACTCCTTTTTCTTTCATATCATTCCTTAGACAATCCATCCATCTCTTCCTAGATGGTGTTTAAATTAAGTGAGATGCCTCTTACACTAAGCTTACACAAACTCGTTGACGACTTTTGTTTACGCCGTGCTCAATAGGTATGACTTTCGTGGTAAAACATCGTACCACTGAATAATTATCGAAATACCGTGTTTGATTCACCACCACCATCATCAGACTATAATGTTCCCACAGCTGAGACACAGGCCTCCTCTCTGTGACAGGGAGTGGGCCATAATCCGCCACACGGGCCCAGTGCGGATTGTTTGACTAATATAAATCAAATCATCAACTTTTGAAATTAAATGTAGCCTTGTGTGGAGTGCATTAAAAAATAAATAACTTTGCTTTGAAGTCATTGTAATAATTTTAATTCTAACCGACAAGGAGAGTGATACCAAAAGTGCCTCAGCAAAAAAATAAACTTGAAAACTATTCTATTACTAAGTTCTGCGTAAATATCATTAGCGCGATTCAGGCTCCTCTCATACAAATACTCATCATGAACTGCTAACGAGTTCACCCACTTGCTGCTAGATGTCGCTACTCTAAACATGCCACGTAACCTCAGCAGTAATTGGACCGTTTTGTGCTCTTACACGCGAAGTCTCTTTCTTGGAAGTTTGTTAGCTACACCCATTGTGTGAGATCGTAAAAGATTAAACACTGTTTTATAAGACCGACCTAGATTTTACGATAAAGAATGTTGGATAAGTTTTTTAAAGGCTCACTGGTTTTCCGTTTTAATTTACTTCATAGTGAGTGATCTTCTAAAAGTCTATTCAATTTGAAAACACAAAACTTGTATAGGAATCCTACTAAATTATAAATGCGAAAGTTTGTAAGGATATTACGTGTATGTTTATGTAGGTAGGTTTGTTGCTCTTTCACGCAAAAAATACTGAACGAATTTGGCTAAAATTTGGTACACAGATAGTTTATAACCTGGTTTAACGATAGTTTTTATCACGATTTTATGTTCCCGTTGGATAATTTTCGAGTTGTAGCGGGTAAAGCTTTTGGCAACAGCTAATCTACTTTCCTCTCATACAAATACTCATCATGAACTGCTAACGGTTCACCCACTTGCCTAGATGTCGCTACTCTAAACATGCCACGTAACCTCAGCAGTAATTGGACCGTTTTGTGCTCTTACACGCGAAGTCTCTTTCTTGGAAGTTTGTTAGCTACACCCATTGTTGAGATCGTAAAAGATTAAACACTGTTTTATAAGACCGACCTAGATTTTACGATAAAGAATGTTGTAAGTTTTTTAAAGGCTCAGCAAACTTCATAGTGAGCGATCTTCTAAAAGTCTACTCAATTTGAAAACACAAAACTTGTATAAGAGTCCTACTAATATTATAAATGCGAAAGTGTGTAAGGTGGATGTGTATGTGTATGTAGGTATATTTGTTACAAAGGCAAAATTTGGTACACAGATAGTTTATAACCTGGTTTAACGTTTGAAAATCACGCAGACGAAGTCGCGGGCGTAGTGCTAGTTGTTTATAAATTTGATACACAAGACAATCATGATAAAAAACGCACGTGTGTATACTACTACTTACTACCTTTAAACTACTATCTCTAAATCACAAACATATTCGATATTTTTAATAATATCGCGCCAACAAAGTACGGAAGTGACATCAGAGTTCGAGCCGCGTTAAAATTCAAGGAGCAAGTTGGAAAATTTTCCGTCGAGCAGCCGCCATTGAGAGGAAAAACTTTGACATCTGCCCATGAAACTATGAAAATTGTTTACGCTACTAGCGGAGGTGACAGTGCTGCAAAGTTGAGGAGATAAAAAGAAAGGAATTTTATAGTTCTGAAGTGATGGAGGACTTTTTATATCCACAGCAAAAGCCTCGCAATTTCATAAACTAATTAGACTGTAAACGAAACCTTCGGGAAGCCGTCAATTAAGCATGTTGTGCGTTAAATAATGGAATACTTTGAAAAGTCTGTTGAATACTTTACCCAAAATATTTGGATGATTCTCACTACTCCACCATCAATTAGTTCCATGGAACTAGTGAAACTTTTTTTTTCTCAGTAGCTCCATGGACTTTGATAATGGAACAAATGAAACAAAACTTAATCGAACTCGTCTCACTAGTTCCACCGTAGTTGTTCCATGGAATTAGTGAGATTGTTTTTTCCCAGTAGTTTCATTTTTGCAACAAACGGCATCGAATTAAACGGAGATCATGAAGGTTTTTAAATTTTTATGAGAAACTTGTATAATTTAAAAAATAACCCTGTAAAAGTCTTCTTTCAAGTTGGTACTTCAAACTACAAAAAAAAAACACACACACACACGCAATGACGGGAAGTGAACATAATATTTGAAAACTGCTGATGTAGATCAGTTTCCCGCGGGATTCTACAACCCTGGCTTGAAACTCGGGACCTCACACAAACAATTAACGCAAAAAAACGAAACAGCTGTCAGCATCCCATTGGGCCACAAGTCCACATCTCTCCTACAGATCAACGGAGCTATAAAAGCAGTAATTTCGCTAGATTTTTATGACACTTTTTTATATGTTATTGTTACGTTGGTCCAATAATGGAAACTGAACGGGCCATTATTTTATTTGGACTCACATTTTATGGGTGAAACGATCACGTCGCAAATGTCCCAGTTTCATTTTAATGAAAGTTAAATTTTCAATTTAGACGATGGTGGATTGTGTTTTGATTTTTTGTTGGTGATCAAGGTTATTGATTAATTTTTCTTGACGCCGAAAATTCTGATCGGCATTTTTGACGGCCGCCTCTGATTGGACGTCTGAAAGACACAGATTAGCAAATTCGACCGTTGACTGCTTACACACAAAGGTAACCTCTTCTTCCACACTAATACTCGTAGTTTGTATACTTTTCATAGTTCTGGTCGAGTGCATAATCAAAATATTATAGACTTCAAAGGACACTCAAAAAAGACAAGACGAAGAAGAGACGGCTGGTCGATTATATTGAGAAGAACCGACAAACTAACACGGTAACTCTAATACAAATAAAATTTTGTTTATATTATGTCATTCATTATAATTGTGGTAACCATTTATTACAAACCAAATCTAATTTTGAATATTCGCACTATTCTTATAATCTTTTCTTCATCACTTTTATTCATACTTTTTACAATGTTAGAGAATGTACATAAGAGCATACACACCACGTTTTTTAAACGCGCTTATGCAGCGCGTTTATTAAGACCTGCCAATCGTTGAAATACCCAACATCGGCAAAATAAACAAATGCACCACATTAATAGGCAGAGAGAATCTCTAATAATTCTTCACGTTGCCCCGCCAGCCGCCGGTCGGACGCAGCTGCTAAATCCCTCTAACCGGCCGGCATTAGAGAATTACTCGATATAATCCCTCCGCGGCGGTATTATTTGCTCCTCTGATGATGCACTGAACCTCGTCAAACGATATTATAATTCCCAAGGGTTTGCGAACAGGTGCCTGTTGAGTTTAACAGTTCAAGATTTTTTAAGAAACCACTGATTGGTTAAGAGTGGTTTTGTTTTTAGATTATGAATTATTGTTTCTAGAGGAAATCGCGGGTAAGTATTAACAGTTTTATGAGTAGTTCGAAGGTTAAGCTACGCATACCAAGGTTGAAAACACTATTCACCTGTATTGACAGCCATTATGTTTATTCAAAACTACATGAAGGAATACCCCATTATTTCGAGTCGAGAAATCTCTGAAATCTCTATGTCGGAATTCTCTAGTCAGAAATCTCTCTAAACCTCACTTTTTCGCCACCATAATCACGTGTATCACGTGATTATGGCGAAAATTTGAGCAGCCACTCCACCAAAAAAAAACTATTTTACGTTGTTTAAACATTGAACTGCTCTACTGAAAAGATGCCGCTTTGCAGAGCAGATTTTTAATAGCACAGAAGGTTTCAAACCAGAAAACCAAATTAACTTCAATAACCTTAAGTATATTGAATGTTGGTTATTTTATTATTATTAGGTTATTATAAATTATAATTGGTTAGCTTTACAAACAACCTGGTATATTAATCTAAGATTTCTTACGAAGTTTTACCCCGTCTTATATAAAAAACTCCTACACAGATAATATACCTAGGTTTCCTCCAAAGTCTAGCAAAAACCCTCAGCGCAATATAAAAGTGTGTCACAATGACAAATCTCCATGCAGTAGCGACGGCGACTCAAGAAGAACTCACACTCATAACTCACCTGAGTAATAGTTGCGCTTCTTACGGATTTACCCTTCAGCTCGACGGATTGTATCCTTTCTTCTAGTAGAAAATGGAAGGAAAAGATACTAGGAACAAACATGTTAGGTGCCAAATATGTGAGATAGTGTTGGCGCTGTTTTGTTCAAGAAATTTATATGAGTGCCTAGTAACAGAAAATATGTCTATGAAATCAAGGTAACGCTTTTCTTCTGATATATGTACTTACACAAGTTGTCATAACGTGGGATTCAACGGGAATTAAAAATGGGATTCATCGAGAATACCTAAAAAATGGGATCCAAAAGTGGGATTCAACGGGAACAATTCCTAAAAGATATAATGGGTTTTTGTTTCAGAAATGTTCCTTTTAACTTTCACTCACTCATACACTCAAAGTAGTAACCATAAAGGTCTTCGCACATTATAACAACTCACCGGCGACTCGACTCTATGCTAGACATTGAAATTTAAGCCCTGTATCATATGTTCAAGGTTCAATTTCAAAAAATGATTATAAAGTAGTGTACAACGAGTGGCCTACGCATCGTACACTAGAGGTCAACCCCGACACGTTTGTCACGCAATGACCATACGTCGTCCACGCAACGACCACACGTTGTCCACGTAACGACTATGCGTTTGCGACTGACGCGTGACGGGAAAACTGAGGTTAGACGAGTTGTCTGTTGAATAACCCACTCGTTGGCACCGCGTTGGCCACTCCTTGACACCGCGTTGTCCACTAGTGACCATTGGGTGGATCAACTAGTTGACTACTCATCGAGAGTGTGAGTAGAGTTGCTGCCGCGTTGGCGTGGAGTTGTTATAATGTGCGAAGACCTTAAATTGTATAAGGGGTCCGACTATAAGCATGAAACCCGTAGCTTCAACCAACGTTTCGGGCGTTTCTTATTTAATTTTTATTTTCCACTTATATTGTTTTACCTTCATAAGGGGCCGTATCTTCGTTGAAGGACTAAGAGTATATCAATACTAAAAAAATAAAATTCTCCATATAGAATGGAACCGAGTTAAGAGCGCATATTCTGAAAGAAGGCAACGTCGCAAATGGCTGTCAAATATTAACAATTTAATTAATTTTACTATTGAATGAAAATAGGAAATACGGCTCTGTAATGCACTAAAAAAATTGCTTAGGCAATACAATAACAAATATCGTAACACGGAATATAATTTATAGTTTTAGACGTAAAAGCATTTGATAACATTCCAGATGCCTTTTATGCACCTGAAACGCTTACAAAAGTCAATTCAATGTTTTAATTGCATTCCTATATCAGTTTTCTAGTGTACTAAAAGGCCATATTTCTTGTTTTCATACAGGAAATTTGCCAAATTAATTAAAACTTGTAAATATATTACAGCTTTTTGCGACGTTGCCAACTTTCAGAATATTCGGCCTTATGTTGCTGAAACTTTTGATTCCTAAAAAACTCACAAGCATTTAATTTTGTCTTGGACCTAAGAAACATCTTATACAATGCAAAAACTAAGTTATTCACATAGTCACAACGGGTTAATTCACAAATACTCTCATGTCCACTCCATACAATGAGCTGACCTCTCCCAATCGACCTTTACATCTTACGAGATGACAAAAGGCTCAATTTACCCTCGCGTACCCAAATCAGTATAAAAATGTTAGAACAAATGGTGACACACTTGGCTATGCAAAAGGTGAGGTCTCAAATATTTCACATATAAATAAATTTTACGCTAATATTTCTTTTCAAAGCTGACACCGCGTCAAAATGTCCCGCCCCCGATCCTAACACGTGGAGACATTATTCAAGAAGATTTTCCTTTTTTTGTCCCAGATCCTACCAGGATTTGTTCTTACCTTGTTAAAATAGGGACACAGAGTAACAAAAAAATTGCGACTGTGGCAGAAAAGATAACGGTACGTCAAACTTTGATAGTTTCATTTTCTATACTGTGGCTTATTACTGGGGTAGCTTCTAAGGAATACTTTTTATTAACGAGGTAGAGAATCTTAGTGTCAAGCGTAAAATAATGTCACTAAGATAAAGCCTTGTCGTAACAGGCCGTCTAACATGGTTGGCTTGCCTGTTTTAGACTAAATTAACATCATTATTCTGAAAATTAGCGTTAATTCTAGCGAGCAATTTAATGTTCTACTCCTTCCATGCCCATTTAATTTAAAGCTTAATATATTATTTTAACGGTATACTTATTATAATAATAGGGTCTGAAATTAATCTTCTCCGCGGCCTCGCTTTTTTCCCGTTCCATTGTGAGCTCAGCCCCGCTTTGCCTAAAGAAACCATTGTGCATTGCTAGCTAACGCAAGACTAGTGGTTTGTCAAAAAATGATACTGGTTTCTTATTTCAGAGACTGGAGAGCGACCTTCTTTATTATTCAGTAGTACGGCTTCATTTTACACAGTTGCATTTGCAAACGAATGTTTTATCAAAATTGCAAAAATGTCACATTTTAATGTAATGATTTTTGGTTTGAGGTGACTCCAAATAAAATATCTGTGAGTGAATGATAGTACAAAAGTACAAAATATGCTCATTGCTCAGTTGAAAAACAAACAGACAAATTACTCTTTTCAGCAATTAAACCATGCATCCAGTGAAACAAAAAAAAACACAATAAAAAAACAAACATGCGCCCCAACCCTGCAACGCGACTCCGGTCTGAGCGACCAACGAAGCGTCTCGTAACATACTGTACTCGCACTTACGCGTAAGTGCGCAACGTTACAATAATTTCTCGACGAACGCGAATTTCGAGCCCTTTGAATCCCTCCGGAGCGTGAAGTGCTCTAATTAAATATTGCGTCAATCTCGACACACCTGCCAGCCTCGTTATACCTGGCCGGCGAATGAAGGGTTGTATATTTTGAGACATCATATTTTGTATGATAACGTTGAAGTTAGATTGAGTGTTTTGTTCTGTTTGTAAGATCAATATTGTTTGACTAATTAATTAATACTAACATTGGGAAACTAAAATCGATTTCTCTCTTGCCTTGTGGAACAATGTAATATTATTTTCAACTGTATGTTCTATCTTATCTTTATCTATCTTTTTGGTTAGTAAATAGGAACAGTTTTTTTTTAATGCCTCAGCCATTAAGTCCGCCTATGTACTTTTTCGTCATCATCATCATCAGCCGAAAGACGTCCACGTTAGACCGCCACGCCGATCGACAATTCGCCACTTGCATCCATCGGCTGCCCGCGACCCTCACGATATCGTCGGTCCGTTGTCTTTCTTTCTTTCTTTCTTTCAAATGAATAAATTGCACTAACTTCAAGCAAAACCAAAATGGCTGCCGCTAAACTAACTTCCCCCCACTTTGCTGATAAATTGACGGTACTTTTTGCGTTGCATGAATTGTCAAATTAATAAATTGCACCAACTTTAAGCAAAACCAAAATGGCGACCGTCAAACTAACTTCCCCCCACTTGGCTAATAAAGTGACGGTACTATTTGCGTTGCATGAATAAATTGTCAAATAAATAAATTTCACTAACTTTAAGCAAAACCAAAATGGCTGCCATCAAACAAGCTTCCCCCACTTTGCTAATAAAGTGACGGTACTTTTTGCGTTGCATGAATAAATTGTCAAATAAATAAATTGCACTAACTTCAAGCAAAACCAAAATGGCTGCCGTCAAACTAACTTCTCCCCACTTTGCTAATAAAGTGACGGGCAATCGGTTCCTAAGACGTGACCGCGGCTAGCGTCTGCTTCCGGACGAGATATTAATTGTGCTAACAAGACGGTTACGTAATTAGAAGAGCTTGAGGCTTCAGCGATTTTGTGCTGAAGAAATATTGAAATTGCAAGGAAAAGTCAGGTTTGCTGTTAAAATGTCGATAAGCATCTTCGGATGGTCATTAACTACTAATGATACTGATATCATGGGAAAACGAGTTTGTTTGTTTTTGACGCTGTCAAGCCTATGTAAATAATTAAACCGGTTTTGATGATTTTTGGTACAGCTTTAGGTGAGACCCCAGATTTATCGATTATGACGAATTTTTGTTTAGAGATGAAAATATGGGACCCCGAAGAAGGAGAGCATTCTTTTTATTAACGGGAGGGCAAAAGAGAGAAGGCGAAAAAAATGGAAACCATCACCGCCATAATTCATTTTTTTTTTTAATTTTGCCTTTCACTAGAATTTCTACTCTATCATGGGTGCATTTACAAACATAATATTATAAAATTTCATACACAAACGATCAGATCGGAAAAACAGTCTGCTCGTAAATCATACAAATAATAATTGTTCCGTGTGGGAATCGAACCCTGACACGCAGAGCAGCAGTCCAATCAGCCATTGGGCCAATCGTGCCGTTAATTGCAAAAACATAATATTGTGTATTGGACAAATTATTCATTTTAGTGAGAAGCCTTAAGAGCATTTATTATACAGTTATAAACCAAGAACTCAGGCACAGGTCTATCTAAAATATTAGTATTGGTATTGCTCACAATTACAAATGTAATGAAACCTCAAGTTATTACAGAAGACGAACTTCATTTGTATCATCAATATTTTTTTCATTATTATTGATCACTCATCAAATTAATAAAAGATTCACCAACCAAAAAAAAATTTCGCTTCCCTTGATGTTTACACATCCACTGATTCTTTGACTGATTCATATGGTCAAATTTTAATTTCACTTTCAGCTCAGTAACACATGTTCATATGAAAATAGATATTCCAAATAACATTTATTTGTTTGAGGGACTTCTTTATAACAAGTAGTTTTTAAGATATCGACGTTTAAAATTTTTGTGCCCAGATGAATCAGAATTTTTTACAGATGTAAATAAAAATGGGCTTTGTAATAAGAAAATAATCATAATATTATAACCACAATATTATTTTTTTATAAAACAATTAATTTATTAACAGTGATCATATTATCAAGGAAAAAATCTGGTCAATTCAACAATAAAATTCTTGTTTTTAAACTAACAATTACAGAAATAAATACTTACAGAAAAGCGAGAATTTTGTTTTATACAGACACTAGATAGTTATTTTAATGATACGTTATAATATTCTCTCTGTTTTCTTTTGTTTTTCTCTCTATTTTTTCAAATATAATTCTTTCATTTCTAATTTCCACGCAGCATACTTTGCCTGGAACTTTTCTTATTTTCCATCTTAGAAGGATGAAAAATTCGTACGTTCTGTGAGTCTCTTTTTCTCATAGATATATTTTGTTCCACCTTTTCTACTATTGATAGTGGCATTGTTGTAAACAGCAATATAAAATAAAATAGATAGAGTTTGACCTATTAATGAATAAAAACCGAAGAATAATGTCAAAATTATGTCACACACACTCTACTGACATGAAAAAGTAAAATAACGTAACAAAAGTGCTCCTTTCTGGCTGGAAAAGAGGAAAACTAATTTATTTTCAGATTCATATGGGTTTTTGAACATATAAATCAGGCACAGATGAATCATGATTTTGCCTAAAATCATGCTTAACTCATCATTCATACAGACTTCAGTATTATCATTTTTCTACACTAATCTGTAACCCAAAAGCATCACACGAAACTCAGATTAAAGTCTTAAAATAGCAAAATAAAATTAATAAATTAGGCATTGTAATCAGCAAGGTACCTAAACCAAGCACAGATGAATCAGACATTTACCTGTGTTTCACCAGGTTCTAAGCCAACCAGCCTCATGTCCACCTTCTAACACGTCCGTTGTACGACAGGTTTCCCCCCACGTGGGATCCCAGACTCTCATCATTATTCCTCGACCAAGTACAGTCAAGCAAAGCTTACTCCACATGAATCAGTATTATACGCCGGACACTTCTTATTTACTTAATTAAAACTACACTAACGAAGTTATATCTAATACGTATTTTTTTTTTGTAAGAGGTCAATTAATTACCTTTCGATATAACTATAATTTATATTGATGAATCAAAAGGAAAATGCGACATCGACCATTTTGTTCCGGAAAATGGGAAACGGACGCCCTATATGAATCAGGAGAACAGACTTCAAATTTTTTTATTTTGTATCTAGATAGCTACTATTAAAAAAATAGAATTTGTCCCAGGTAGAGCTAAAGCTAAACTGTACAGAAAAAAATATTACATGCCGTTTTGTTAGTTGGTTACAGAAATATACCCACAGACATCGAAAATTTTGTCTCTGAAGAACTACCCTAATCTTCTTAACTTCTTTTCTGCCAATTTCGAATCAAAATTTTCCTTATCACCCTAATTTTTAGAAAACCGTTTTATTTTTCTAAATTAACGTGAAATTGTGTCCATTATTCAAAATTACGCGACGCCTGCGTTGGGTAAGCCCGTCCGTCCGAAGTTTGGGGCAACATCGTATAATCTCTGGTGGACGGAAATGTCCGTCATGACGATCAGACACGGTTAGTTGTCTACGTTAATTACGACAGCTTTACTTACCCGTTTCGGGGCATTTGCGTTATCACGGAAAATGGGTGTAACTGGAGATTAATGTATACTTATTATATTACCAATGCTTTTGAATTAAATGTTATGATAAATATTTAGTTTTAATTCCGCCACAAAAATAGAGGCTTGTTGCAAGATGAAATCATCAACATCCTCAGAGATGTTGACTCGACAAGCACTCGGCCTCGAATGAGCCAGTTTGACGTTTCAAAATCCTGCAACAAGCCTGGATTTCTGTCGAGGAATTAAAACTAAATATTTTTCGTAACATTTAATGTCATGGATTTCCGCAAAGTAACGCCTGATTCCACAATTTAAATTAATGTTTTGGAGTTATTAAAGTCCAATCAGCAAAATTAAACTACAACCTTTCATACAAATGTATCGGTTTCGTGCCACAGAACTATGTCAATAGTTAACGTTTATTATGACACTGACGACCGTCAGCTCTTTAACACCCTTTAGATGTGTTGATAGCGTTCATTTAACTCTATCGTCGTTTTTCTATTATCAGCTTCAATAAATAATTTACAGTGACATGGATTAAAACTTTAAACGGGAAACATAACGAACATGGTAAATTTCTGTTTACAGTATTAATTATTATTTTGTTATCAAATTCATTTGGCACACCTTTTCTTCTCCACCTCTTATTACGGTTTCCCGTAATAGGATTTTGTCCTGTATCGTGAGTGCGTTAAATATAATATGATATCGTCAGGCATGTTGGTATAGTGGTTAGTGACCCTGACTACTATGCCGGAGGTCGTGGTTTCGATTTCCACCCAAGACAATTTTTTATGTGATGAGCACGATCATTTAATTTTGTTCTGTGTCAGGGTGCAATTTAAATATCTACATTATGTATTTAGAAATATAAGTATGTTTATCAGTTGTCTAGTACACATCACACAAGCTCTGCTTAGCTCGGGACTAGATGGCGTTGTGTGATAGTTGTGTAAAAAAACTCAGACCCGGAACAACTACTTGTAGGTCATAAAAATCGAAAAAGAACCCGCGACACGCTGCCCAGCAGTCCATCGCTCAGCCACTGAGCCAACCGTGCCAAAAGAACTTTCATCATCTTATTCAAATGTAGGATATTCAATTCTCCGCAGCTGAACAAACGCCTCCCCTTTAGATTTCCAAAGATCCGGTTAGGTAAATACTCATCGTATTATTTACTGCTAATCTATTTCTATCTCCACACAAACATTGTAAACAAACAAAACCACAGAACACAACAGGTACACTACAGCACTTAAAATTAAGCAACATTCGTTAGGACACACTCAGAATTATTAGTTAACAAACGTACAAGCAAAGTTTGGAGTGCTAGAATGTACTAAGTCAGCGTCCCGGAAATGTTTCTCTCCATGTACCGCAGTGGACCCCTCGCCTCAGGGTTCATTAAAACTGTTTCAGATGACCTGTCCTGTCATGTTCTCGTCTTCTTTCATTTTGGTAATTAAAATTGCAGACTTGATCCTTTTTACGTTCCTTTTATAATGTTGCCATCAGTTCGGTTAACCTTTTTTGACAAAAGGCCTTGAGATTTTTTGTAGTTGTAGACTTTCGGGCGTTTATTTAACTAAGTGTTATTAATTTAATATTGTGTCATATATTTGTCTGGATATTATCCAGCTATCAAAGGGGAGTAAGAGAGAGCACAGCGTCCTTCCTCCGCCCCAGCAGCAGTGGTAGACGCCCATGGCGACGGACGTCGCAAGACGATCTCCGGCCACAGTAGGCCCGCGCCTACGTCTGTCAATATAACTTCAAAAAGGCTTAATATCGGTCGGGGTTTGGTGGCACAAAAACGTGCCATTGGGGAGCATTGGGGATCGGCTTCCACAGCAAAAGAGGTATGTGTCTTAGCAGTGAGAGAGTATACTGGTGTTAAAAAAAACTACTAAAAGTTTCGATCAAGAGTTACTCACCGGTTTATTCTCACTACAATTCTTTAAAAATCCACAATAAATACCACAAATTCCCCAAGCAATCAAGGCCAAAATGAACCCCGTCACTATAGAGCTTCCAGTCCAGACATTTGGGCCACGTAGCCCGAAATCAATTAGAGTGGGTTCGTGCCGATCGGAGGCTCACTGAGAACTTTGCTGACGTCACAACTACGCCCTTTATTACCAACCCGTGTAATTGACTTTTAGAATCAGTGGTGGCCGAGTGACAGGGATGGATTGGCGGGACCTCTAAGGTCCAATAATGTTTCTTATTCGAAGTTAGAACAAGGACTTGAATAATTCGACAGGCCTGTTGGTCTAGTGGTTAGTGACCCTGACTGCTATGCCGGAGGTCGTGGGTTCGAGCATGACCATTTGTTCTGTGTCTGGGTGGAATTTATCAATAATATGACGTATGTGTTTAGAAATATAAAGGTATGTTTATCAGTTGCCTAGTACCCATAATACAAGCTCTACTTAGCTTCGGAATAGATGACGATGTGTGAAAGTTGAAAAAAAAAATGACTTGGATGAACTGAATGTCTCGTTGGTCCAGTGAAATCAAACCCAGGAGGTTTCCAGATCGGCTATCAATGTTTTTGGATGATGACTCTCCTATTACATGGCTTGTAACGTTCCCATACCTGACTATGGGAACGTTACAAGTGAAGGAACTATGTACAGTCAGCTTCACGATGTGAGTACCCTTCTTGAAAGCACCTACTTTCATAACCGAGGTACCCAACTGATGACACCCACTGTACATTTTCAAATTTTGGTTCAAGAATTCGAATCATCCAAGCCTTTTAACATTTAAAAATGGAACATGAAAATGCTGATAAAAAAAAGTACGTGGCTTTCCCGGTAAACAAAATAAACCTTACATACACGTCTTTACAATACAAAATACACTAAATGCGATTGTAACGAGTCATCTCGTCTCCCCGGGGCGTTACTTGCATTAGCTGTATGCAAAGATATGTTGGTCCTAATGCACATTGTGAAAGAGCAGAGAATGGAGTGTTAAACTGACACTACATGTTATTATGGAACAGTGAGAGCTATAATTTTTCAGATTCTGAATGTAAATAAAGTCTGCATGCTATTTTAAGCAGACGAGTGGAGCTATTAAATAGGAATACATCTCCAGATATTCACCGTTTTAGAAGCAAGTGTGTTAACCTATTATGCTCTCACACGTTTTGTAACTTGAAGGCCAGACAAAAAACAGTCTCCAAGCCTGTACTTACACATCATCATCATTATCATCATCAGCCTTTATGTTCCCACTGCTGGAACACAGGCATCCTCTCTGAGACAGGGAGTGGGCCATAATCCATCACGCAGGCCCGGTGCGGGGAGATGGATGTTGCACATGTCTTCGAATTTTTGGTCGGACATGCCGGTTTCCTCATAAAATTTTCCTTCAACGTTTTGACAGCAGTGGTGATTAAATTGATTACAAAAAGTAATGCGCCTGGCTAGATTCGAATGCATGACCTACAACTCGTAAGTCGGGGCCGATACCACTTGGCTACTACTGCTCTCGATAGTGACACATTTCTTCTATCATTGTAAAATTGCCATGCCAAAAAAGATTTTGTCGACAGCGCGTTTTGTTCCACGCGCGCCTGAAGGAGTGTCAGCATAATGACGGGACCTCCTTTAGAGGGCTAAAGACTGCCGGGGTCGCGGGACTCACGAATGACCCTGGAACGTAAAGGGCTATTGAAGACACCGTGGATTTTAGTCAGTACGAGTCTGACAGTCCCTCCCGCTCTGCCCTGGGTGGGAGGACTCATTTGATGATTTTACCACCCAAAAAAAGTACCAAAAAAGCTTACATTTTGCTTATCTAATAAATGTTAGTACTCGTATATTCCAAAAGTACTCATTGTGCGCTTGAGAGCCTAATTGGTACTTTGTTGGCCGCATTACAAGTGGCAAGAATGTAAACCTTTCAGTTGAAACTTATGTATGCAGCACTTTCGACTTCCCGTCGAGAGATTTTCAGAGTTTACATGGGAGAAGGTTCTATTCTGTTCCTGGGTGTTTGGTGACAAATACGGGGTGTGTATTTAGATGAGTTTGTGTGAACAAGTTTTATTTCGACATAATATTCTGCTGATAGAGAAAAGCGTTCCTCAAATTATATTATTCTGAGGGAAAATATAACCCTAATTATTATTATTATAAATGCGAAAGTGTGGTGGTTGATTTTATTTTTAGGTACATGGAACGCTGGAAGTGGTTATGAAGTTCTTTTTGGCATAAAGCTAAAGAGTCAGAAATAGGGGTAAAAGCGAACAAAATCACGAGAAAAAGTTAGTATTTTTATAAATATAAAATCAGAATTCAGAGACAACCGTTTCCCTCCATGGATGAACTAAGAATTCAAGCAAACATGGAAAAATATTTACAGCCTTACTACAAAAACTTAAACTTCTGTTGAACACTTGTCTAACAAAAGTGTGACTGGCAAACGAACCTTATTTCAACGTCATAATTTGAATTTTTTTTATACAAGTATTATAGACGTTTAAAAGTTTTTGTGGTACGACGGTTAGTGTTCAAAGCTGAATCTAGAGTCCTGTTCCCATTTTTAATCGGTGTAAGCTTCGCTTTAACCGTGTAATACATCCATACAGCATTCAGAGTTGGGTGGGCTATGCACCTTGAATTGTAAAGGGGTTATTGAAGAAACACTGTGGATTTTAGTTAGTACGAGTCTGAAAGTCCCTACAATGCCGCTCTTAGCGGCAGGATGATATTACCAATATAAAAAAAAGCATTCTGGTCTAATTTCTCGCCCTTAATCCGTCCCTGTGCTAATTCGTAATAAACCATTGTTGACACCTGCACCGCGGCTCCAGCTTTATTGTATGTCACCAGCTCCACATTAAAATAAATTGTTAGTTAAAGTTCGTCTGTTCGTGTTTGCATACTATGTTGCCCTGATTTACGTACTTGAGTACTTGCAAATGTGGTTTGTGGAGTGGAAAGTAGAAATTGCTTATTTAATTTACAATGCACAAGTACGTTGTGGTTCTGAGATGAAAAGCTTGGGTTTTTGTGATTTCAAGTAAACGGGATTTTTGACGTTAATTTGATGGGAAAAGATTTCTTCGATAAAACGAGATATAATATAATTTTATTCCACAACTACCACACTACGCCATCTAGTCCCAAGTTAAGCAGAGCTTGTGTTATCGGTACTAGACAACTGATAAAACATACAATATATTTTTCTAAATACATACTATTATAGATAAATTACACCCAGACACAGACACAAATGATCGTGCTCATCACACAAACATTTGTCCTGGGTGGGAATCGAACCCACGACCGACATAACAGTCAGGGTCACTAACCACTAGGCTACAAACCCCAGCTGGTCAACCTACCTGAATCTGTCAAATTTTACCAATCAAATATCAACCTTCCACTATTGTGATAAGGTAGAATTTATATTAAAGATATTTGACAAAAGGTAAGTTGTTGTGCTGGCATCTGTACAATGTTCATTATTTTGTTTTGAATGTCCAAAAGTCTCTCCTCTGTTTGCCAACTCCACCAAAACTATCTGTAGACCATACAAAAAAATATTATATACGGGAATCGAACGCACAACATCAATCTACCAGCAATTTCAGTATTTCCACTAACTAATAACTGAAAATTCTAGTCAATTCTTTTCACTGAATTCATAGCAAGAGTAAATATAACGTCATGAAAACTTTTGTGGGAATGAATACGTCAGCAGTTTTCCTGTTCCAGTAAAATATTCACATTTGCAAAGTAAGTGCATAATAGCTAGCATATGGAGTTAATTGGCGGCAACAGCTCGGAAGTAATTAGGCGGAGACTACTTCTTTTATTAAATAAATGTAACAAAAAGTTTCAGAGTACCTCCTGTTGAATTCAGACTGCTCTTTTGCAGTTATGTGTGTTTTTAGGTTTTGGAACTGATTTCAAATCGTAAGGAAATTGAAATAAAGGCAGAAGTAATACTTACGTGTTGGATCGGGCATGCGGGCGGCGACTAATGGGCGACTCTCTGTCGGACCATGGACCATGCCCGGGTCAACGGCGCGTTGTGTTCTACGCACGCCTCAAAGAGTGACAACAATATTGAAGGGGCCCGGGGGTCGCGAGCCTAATGAATTACCGTGATCCCGGAAAGTAAAGAGCTATTATTAAAGGACACCATCACCACCACCGCCCTGCCCTGGGTCCGAGGACTCATTTGATGAATTAAAGAAATTAAACAAAAATGGCGTGGATTGACGCACCAGATGACTAGAATGAGACCCGGTATCCACCAAAGCGGAGAGGGGAGGAGATGAGTTTGAATATCCAATCAGATGTCCACATCTCCACTCCGCTTAGCTTCAGTTGACATCTGTTGACATCTGATTGGTTATTCAAACACTTCTCCTCTCCTCTCCGCTTTGGTGGATACCGGGCCTTATGCCTCACAACACGACACTAGAATATGTCATAATTATGGAACTGTAACACTTTTAACACACGAGATTTGGTGCAAAAACGCTTACCGATTCTTTTGTAACTTAAAATTTTGATAGTATTTTTTTTTTTGAGTTCGGTCCTACTGATATGTATAATGAAAAGTGGCCGGAATAAGTACACAAATCGGGCTGCCCACGACGGCTTTTTGGACCGATATATAGACGTACTGCATTCATTATATTTTATATCGCCCACAGCGGTCTTTTGCAGTGATGCCAATGTGCTCCAATCGTATTGCAGCGTTGCTACAGCGTAAAAGCACATATGCGTTGCATACAGGCTCTCACGAAACGCTCGTGTACCACCACGTGTAACCGCCCTAGTTCAGTAGCATTGACGAACTGAGGATCCACTGAGAACAAAATTAATGCTGAAAGACTTATATCCTTAAATCATAAATCAGTTCTAAGTCTCTCCAAAAGTTTATCATTGCATTAAAAGTCAATAAATAATAAGTCTACAACCCAGAAAACTTTTAATAAACTCTAATGAGGAAGGCCGGTCAAAGCCAATTGTAGATGGAGCCACCATACCTAAGTACTAATCCGACCAATCAAATGAGCTAATACTATTTTGAAGTACCTATAAGATTTGAACCAATGACGATGCTTAGAATTTATGCTATACTAGCGCCTTTCGTTCCCTAGTTGCCATCCCCATTCAAAGCCACCCAAACACTGTAATCACTCCTAATCTTTACAAATTCCGCCTTTCCTTCTAACGGGTAAGCTCAAGATTAAATATTGTCTTCACTAGCCTCACTTTACTAGCGGTAGTGTAGAATGTAGATATTATTTAAGCGCTCCTTGCATAGCGCGGCTTAATCCCGAGTTCCCGGCCAATACCTGCTTACAGCGAAGGGGAGGGCCTCCAACGAATCAATTCGGGGAGTCCCGGACATACCCGGGTGAATTATCCGCTAGGCTGCCACCGAAAGCCTTTGTTTAGAATTTTGTGCTCTTTGGCTTCGTGGTTCAGGGATTGCTCAAATACGGGAAAATTGGTGTTTTGTGTTTGATCTCATGTTTCATATCCATGTATGTTGTTAGCTTCAGCCAAAACAGCGTGGCTCAAAGTTTTGTTTTGTGTTCATCTAAGTTTAAACCTTCTTCAAAATGATTCCGGCTTATAATAAAGTTCCCGGAAATTAAACGTCGAAAACTTTATGAGGAAAAAAACAAAATAAATGCTTTTTTTTTCAATCTCAATTGAATTCTAAGAAAGTTGTTGAATGGAACCATGAGAACAAAAAATTGGGATTTCTTGAAAATCTAAAAGTCTATCCTGTCAAACATACTTCTTAAATGATGATTACTTTCTCTTCAGTTCCTTAAATTATCCGTCTAAAGATATTTCTTTATTTTAAATTGTATCCTCTTTCAATAAGCCTCTCGCATCGAAACTTTTCGTTACGCCGCCATTATGAATTTCAATATTTTCAGCTACCAACTGTTGCCTACTGTCTGTATTGATGTTTTGGCTACTGAAATATTTCCAAACAATTGATTTAGTAAATAAAATATTTATCTTTCCACTTGAAATCGTTATTGTGCATGAACAAGGAACTAATTTAATAGTTAATGTAGTGAGAGGTATTTTCGAGCAACATCCTTTACTTTGCTTATAATATATTTTTTACCTTTTGAGGGTTCCGTAGTCAACAAGGAACCCTTATAGTTTCGCCATGTCCGTCCGCAGTTTAGCTCAGAGACGCACAGTACTAGAGAGTTGTAATTTGGTGTAAATATACGGATTTGTTGTGCCGAAAAAGTGGTAAAATAAAATCTCGTAAAATATTCTTTTTAGGGTACCTCCAGTACTTGCACGTAAAGTGAGGATTTTTTTTTTCTCGCGTACCCCTTAGTGTGGGGTATCATTAAATAGGCCTTAAAAAAATAATGATAGTTTTCATTAACAATTTTTTGATAAAAAAATTAGTTTGTGAAATATTAAGCTTTAAAGTGCTAAATTTTGCTCGATTCCAGTGTCCCCCCCCTCTACCAGCTAAACGGTTATGTTTGGGGGTGTGAAAAAATTCACAATAGTTGTGTATACACCGTGACTTTTTAGTCGTCTTACAAAAGCAGCCCAGTTCATGTACCCAATGACTAGAACACGTTTATAATAAAAAAATAGGTATTTAAGAGATTTGAAAATTTTAAAATAAAAATTTAATTCGTTATTATGACGCAAGGTGTAGTTAGAAACACCCTTGTCTCATAGAAAATGGAGATAGAATGATCTGCCCGACTATTGCGCTGGGTAGGTATACTTTACAGCTAGATACGTAAACATTTAACAGGGTGTTTCATATTTCTAATGCACCTATTTATTAAAAATAAAAATTATTATTAACGATTAAAAAAAAAATAACTCGCCTAGAGGTATTTTAGGTCGGATACATTAAGTGGACCCTTTTTGTAAGACGACTAAAAAGTCACGGTGTATAACGAAGTTTAAAAGAAAATTATCACGACCAAGTAGGCTTTACAACTTTACGAGTAATAGTCGACCAACTTATAAAATGTACTTGAATATCATATTTTCTTAAACAAAATGTATCGGAGACAACTGCAAATGTAAGTTTGTCAACTTTATTTTTACAGCTTTTATAGGTATGTTTTTTGGGGATAGGTAGGTTTTTATCGTCAACTATTTTTAACTAAATTCAAAAAAAGGAGGAGGTTCTAAATTCGTCGTAATCTTTTTCTTATGTATTTTCCCCGATTTCTCAAAGACTCCTGGACCGATTTTGAAAATTCTTCTTTTTAAAATTAAATTCAGCGAATCAGTTTAGTTAGCTCGCATAAGTATTTTGATGGGCAACTACGGAACCCTACACTGTGCGTGGCCCGACACGCACTTGGCCGGTTTTTTTTTTGTGTTTAAACACTACCTGAAATAAAAAAAATTAAGCCATAGAATTGAATTTGAAACTTCTTGTAGGTATTGAGATAAAGTTGAAATTCGTCAACTGTCATACAAAAGTATGACAGACTGGGGTAGGTTGACGAGTTAGCGTGTGTACAATAATGATTTTGCAGTATTGTAATAGACAGTGCCTTTAACTCAGGTTTTCCAACTTTCCATTTTGTAGTTTTATATTTATAAAATGCCAAGATTTTCATTTTAATTTTAAGTTAAAACCACAGTAAGGTTTCCAAAAACGGAATCACTTATCCGTCACTTACAATCAGGACCACTTTGACATCACACTGGAGCTTAAATCTCAAAAAAACTTTTTACACTTAGAATTTTAAACAAAACGACGCCTTATATTTCAGGAAGAGCCTTAAAATGACGAACAAAACTGTATGAAACCGGTTTTTCGCACACGAATCCATTTTTGGTACCTTCCTACCCAGCCTAGATAGGTTAATATGAAGGTAGGTACAGAAGGTCAGATTTAAACAAAGAGTGAAAATAGGTGACATTTAGCAATATCTCGCCTGATGGTAAGCGATGGATGTGGTTGACAGTGAAACACGCTTGCCTAAAAGTAACTTCACTCTTGACTTGAAGACCCTAGGCTTATAGCTAACAGGAAATTCACTCCTTAACTGTGCGCACAATTTATGTACCTATTGGCAAAATGCACACGTACGCGGGCTGCGCGCTCCGCATTCCGCGCGCGTGCTACCCGCGTATTAGGAAAAACATGTGCCAAATGATTGGATGCGGGCAGTCCGCATGCAGGCGAGACCCGCGTGCAGGCTAAAATACGCGTAACAGGAAAAGGGCCTTGAAGATTGATTCAATATTAAAAGATGATCATAAAACCCGTATCTAAATCAGTGTACGAGTATTCTTTTAGGAGCTTATCAGACAGATATTGCTCTCAGTAGGTTAGTAAATTTAACTCTTTTCTTTCGACGCTGGAATAGTGCTGCACACAACGCTGTCCTTAGAAAATAACAGTACCTTATCGCGAGTGTTCAAGTTTTTGTGACCTTGTACATATTAACGGCGACTTTGACGATAAAGAGATAAAAATAGATCCATACCATTGTACACTAGAAGATGCTTTTTAATTTTCCTTTAAAATACATCGTAACACTTCAAGTACCCTATACATGAAATACATTATGTAGATTTCATGCTAGAGATCGCTCTCTTTATATACTCAATATATGGTTGACCGAGCTTTGCTCGGTTTTTAAAATGTCTATATCTTGGGAACCGAGCTTTTCTCGAACCTGGGACCTGATAAATCGATTCCTTGAGCCGAAAAACCCCTAATCTGTAACTTTCATGAAAATCTTTGGAGCCGTTTATATAAATAAATATACAAGAATTGCTCGTTTAAAGATATTAGATTTCCAAGTTTGTTTTTGACAAACCTTCTAGTTTTCATTTGTTGTATGAAGCCAACCTTCTACACTTTATCTGTCTTATGCCCAGATGTAGCACTGAACACGGCTAGACTAGCCCGCGGCCCAAAACTGAATTTGCAAGTGAAATTCTCGCCAAGCCATAACTTTGTGAGAGACGTGGAGGATGCGAGTCTGACGGATACGGCGATTGAACGACCGGGGTTCGGTTCCTGGCTAGTTGAATTATTGTATGAATCTTGGCTGTATTTAGGAAAGCGGTCGGGAAGATAATGCAATTGTTTTGATTGTATAGGAGAATAGCTTTTGCCGCTAGGGTCGAAAATTATTATAATTATATACCACGGAGACGTTTTGTTTTTTGTAAGCCTACGAGTATTAGATTGTTTAGTTTGAAAGCGTGGTGGCACAATGGTATCGACCCCAACTTAAGAGTTTTAGGTTGTGGGTTCGTACCCAGGTAGGCTCATTACTTTGTGTAACATATGTCATCACTACTGCTGTTCGGGCGTTGACGTCGCCAATCCGCCATATTATATGAAGGGTCAACAGCCCATCAAGGCACTCCACATATGACCGGCACCGAGCTCACACGTATTCTCTTGTATGGTTTGTCCGGGATTTATTATTCTTTGTAAATTGCCAAAATGAGTAGTTTTACAGTCCACTGGAATAAGACACTTTGTGGTAAAAGAGCTTTCCAATTGGCATTCCATCCTGCTCTCTCTCTCTCCTGGGCCAAGGCCTCCTTCAACTCCTTCACAAACCCGACTGTCCTCCTTCTAGCTCTGATTACCACCACCAGTCGAATCACTCAACCATCTGCAGCAGATTACAGCTAGCCTATTTAGCCGTTTCGCTAGGCTATTAGTGAGGCCGTATACAAAAGTTATTTATTAAAAATACAATTAGAAATAATAGGGCGCGTGTAAGGTTAAACTTAGTTAAACTAATTAATTTATTAAAGAGACAGTATCTGGTTATATTCGCGCGTTAATTAGTACTTCTCTGAGTGAGCCGCTGGGGATTAACTGAGCTCAATGCATTAGCCTGAGTGTTTTGGCTGGTAGTCGAAACAATTTCCAGCCATTGTAGGAGCCAGAATGTAACGGATCTGTTATATTATTATTGTTTAAGTTTGTTGCCATTGTTGATCAACCACATAGCAAAGCGAGTAACCTCTGTCTGTACCTTGAAAAGCGTTTTTTTTTATTGCCTGTTAAAATAGTTCTTATTTGACTACGAAAGTAAGATTCTGATATTTTATTACGTTTTATTCGATTTTGGTATAGAAGTAGATGGGATACTGAAGACGGTTAAATGCTACTAGAGGTAAAAGCGCATCACACACGGCTAAGATACTATAATATTTTATCTTATGATGTTGTATTAATAATTATCTTAGGCCATTACAGACGACGAAGATACGATGCTATAATATTTTATCTTAAGACGTTATCTTACGACGAAGGGAGAAACCAAGCTGTATTCAAAAATGTGACCGCCTTCAAAAACAACCACAAAAAAGTGTAAAATAACCTAAAAAACTTTTCTTTCGGAAGTCGGTGACTTTTTTTATTAATTTAATTGTCTCATTTGCCACCGACTTCCGAAAGAAAAGTTTTTTTGGTTATTTTACACTTTTTTGTGGTTGTTTTTGAAGGTGGTCACATTTTTTTGGAAAAAGTTTTTATTTTACTCTTTTTAGTTTAAATATTCAACCGAAATTCTTGTCAAATACATCATTTTCTTAATTTCGGTAATTACATCGTTAACATCTCTTTCATTCCCTATCTCAAAAACTACTGAAACGAATTTGATGAAACTTGCAGTATTCCCTAAGTTGAACGATACCCAGTACAACAAAAAAAGAATTACTTAAATCGGACTTGTAGTTCCGGAGATATGCGAAGACAAACAAAATTTTCTTACTTGAGGAGTTGTACCTTCCATCATCAACTCAGCTACATGAGATGATGATTTCCATACGCAAGTACTTGAATTACCTCATAAGATTTGCGAAAAACTATGTGTCATCCAATAAAATTTGAGGGTTGCAATCGATTTATCCAAGATCCAATCATCAGATCTTGAAATGGTGACAATGGGACCACACGGGAAGCACCAGCTTTCGAATGAAAAAAGAATCATGAAAATCGGTTCACCCAATCGCAAGTTATGAGGTAACAAACATAAAAAAAAAAAATACAGTCGAATTGATAACGTCCTCCTTTTTTTGAAGTCGGTTAAAAACACATCCATTCCGATAATTTAAAAAAAAAATTGTGTTTCAATTTCCTCAAAGTAATACATAACCAAACACATTATTTACACTTACAAATTACATAATATGCAGTGAGGAATGTATGTTTGTAAAATAATTCAAAGTTCAGTGTAGCGACAGACGCTGGCAAGCCGCGCTGGCTCGTGCTAAGAAGCCATGAATATCGTCCCAACACTCACCTTGCCGATCTATAGAGAATGGAAACGCAACTTAGACTAAGAATTTCTGGTGAAGAAGATGATAAAATTATTACTGTGAGAGGGAGTGGGCCATAATCCACCACGTAGGCTCAGTGCGGATTGGTGGATGTTGCATATCTTCAAATTTTTGGTTCTAGGACATGCCGATTTCCTCACGACGTTTTTCCTTCACCGTTTTGAGAGCAGTGGTGATTAAATAAATTACACAGAGCTATGCGCCTGCCTAGATTCGAACCTACAACAGTAAGTCGGGGCCGATACCACTGAGCCACCACTGCTCTCACTGCTATTTATTCAATTTTCATCAATTGATATAAATCCAAAATGTTTTATTATAATTTATTTTTTAAACTTTTCACCACACTAGAAATTTCTCCTGTGCCGTGGATGTGTTTACAAACATACATAAAAGCCCAGACCCAAAACAACTACTTAGATTATACAAATATTTACTGCTTGCGGGAATCGAACCGGCGACACGCAGAACAGCAATCCGATCGCTCAGCATCTGCGCTAACCGTGTCAGTATCACCGTAAACTTAATTATTTTAATAACTAAATCTTTATTTAATAGCATAATACTCGTATTTCTTCTCAAGGTATCTGATAAAAATAATTGTTAAGAGGTTTAATTACACCACTCTAATTCTTGGCGATAGTTAATTTTGCTAAAACATTTATTACATAAAATGGTAAGATTTATATATGTAAATATACTTAGATATCTTACTAATTACATTTAGTAAGTACCAGAGTTCTTTACTTGAACAGGTTTTGTTTAGATACTTTTAGAATAGACAAAAGTCCTGAGAGATATCTAAAATTGAAACTCAGGTAAAGTGAACAAGTAACAAGTCGCTTTATATTAAACCGCTTGCAATCCCTGTGTTCTACTCGGCGGTGATTATCAAAGTTATCCCCCAGCATCGCGCTAAGTGCTACATTAATACAACGTTACCCAGGTAATGCGCCGATGCATTATAGTTGAGGGAAAAGAGTTTTAAAGTGGTTTCTTTACGGAAATTAGGTACAGTTTTTGAGAAAGAATATTTGCTTTGAAGTTAGTTGTGTAATATTAAGGCAATGAGCCTGGACTATAGATAAGTCAAAAGTGTATTTGACCGACATTACTTATAATCATAAAAATAGAAAAGAAGTTTGAATTCAAAGCTATTGTCTGTTTTCATCTTTTGGGTCTATGTTGGCCAGTTTTTTTACGGGTTGGCCTTTGGAGCACACGCGAGTATGACACTTATCCCGCCTCAGATGGTAAGCGAAGATATGGTTGACGGTGAAACACTCTTGCCCAGAAAATCAAAACCCCAAAGCTATTGCTATCCTACACACCTTATTATACTTTGCAAACTTTAATAGACTACCAGCTTATATGGTTTATTAGAGTAATCATCATCATTGGCAGGCCTGTTCCACCCACTGCTGACTATAAGTCTTTCCCTTTTGTGCCAAGCTGCTTTGATCAGCGGAAGTCTAAACAAAGTTTTACCACTTTCTGAATATTGTCCAAGCACCATTGGTCAGCACTTCTTCCTACCGACTCTCAGTAATCATTGAGTAAAGTAATGAAGTAGTTCATCCGTTATGGCAGATTTACATTGAGTCAGTAACTGACGTCAGTTCACTGACGAGTCAGTGCTGATCTGGCACTGCCATAGTGTTAATTGATTTCAAGTCAGTACAGTACCTACTGACGACATACTGACTGCGTATAAATAACATGCGTCAATTTTCGGCGCCAGCACTGACGTCAGTTACTGACTCAATGTAAATCTGCTTTAAGAGCTATCCGGTAGAGCTTCGAAACATGGTAAATATCCCGTATTAATATAATTTCACTATTCAGTTACAAAACATGCACAATTTTTTTCTATGCAAAAATCAAATGAAGCTAGAACACTTTTAAAAATTCCGATTTCTTTTTAAAAGGCGGAAAGCTGTAAAAATCACACAGTCATACAGTTGGCGAGTCGCTTCCTGCATATTATACTCCACGTTTGCATACATTTCAGTGCAGGACAGGCTACGGAGGCATTTCGCACGGAAACATTGAATAATTTTATGCTAAGAACTTGGCCAAATGAATTCCTAACCGCTCAAGGTATAGTGTAAACGTTGGTAGTGTACGCTTACTTGAAAATATAGTTATTATTTTATAACTTTGTAATTATTTATTGAAAATTATATACAATTAAATGTGAAACATTTTGTAGTCTTAATGAAAAGTTTAAGGTTATACATTTTGAACTATAAATTGTAGCTAATATTTCGCAAATAACCTGAAACACCTGAAATAACCTGAAACACCGACTTATTTAATTCAAAAAAGAAGTTAAACGTGAATAAATAAATTACACCTCATTTCTTTATTCAAGTCAAACACACGACTCAATAATTGATTATATTTTAACCAATTTTTTATCAAAGTGAAAATTAAAATTTTTGTAAATTAAAATGATACTGAAAAAACGCAAAAAAATATCATTTTTTCAATAAGGAAAAAGAAAGATTTTTTCCGCATTTCCATTTTATAGTTGCAAATAATAATATGCAACTTGAACAAACCTACATACAAATTACAAGTAGGTAGTTTGAACTGGAGGTTATATTCTCTTTTTTTTCAATTCAAGCAACTTATAAACTAATTTGTGACGCCTTACTTCTTTGCAAGACTTGCGTAATGGAAAAGCGCCTTAAAAATCACAGACTTATCGTAAAGAAAATGAAAAAATCTGCGGAAAATGTACCAGGAAAGCATGCGAAGGTGAGAGCATTAGGGTTGTCACGTATTACTTAAGCTATCGGAGATTATCCAGCAGGCGGCGGGCTTGCTAAGTGGCTGTCACTAGTCCACAGACATGCAGTTTGTTGTGGGGCTCCGAAGATAGCGAGCGAAATTGACTGGGAAGCATTTGAGGTAGCTGAATGGAAGTGGCTGTTCATGATAGACGGTAGAGGATCGTTCAATTTTGTTTTGTTTATTTTTAGGCATACTTAAATAAATTTTATTTTTGAAGAATACTTACCTATTTAGAAATTATTATTTGAAGTTAAAGCTAAAATACCGAATAATCAATTTTAACCGTTAGAAGGTAGGTCCTTAGAACGTAGCCGGTTAAAAAAGAGATTACGTTGCGAATTGGCATGGTTAATAATCGGATAAAAGTCAATTGAGTATTTGAAAATTCCATCCCTTATTATTTTATTCAATTTATGAAACATGCTCTTAATATTATTTGAGAGTTTCTGTTTAGTTTAATTTAAATAAAATGTTTCTATAAACCTAATCTTATTTACTAAATATACAATAGTTTTCTTATAAAATACCTTTGTAGTAATTCTCATAATCAGTGAAAAACATTGCGGAAAAATAAAATAAAATAATATTTTTATGAAATTAACTTGCTTTTTATGCTTCGATTAATTATAATTATTATGATCAAGTGGCATAAAATATTTAATTTATGAAAGAAAATTCGAAATATCTTAGAGTAAATGAATTCACTAAAGACATCTTCATCGTAATCTCTAAAAGTAATCGACATAAATTAAACTTAATAAAGAGATTTTATAATAAGAACATAATTAATTAAAATATTCTTGATTGAGCAATTTCATCATACTTCATACATCTTTGATACGTTTAAGAAAGAAAATTGGCTTCTCTGATTTCTTCTCTTTTGATAGTGATTTGAAGATTATGATGTTTAATAAATATAAAAAAAAAACTAGATACGAAATATAATATGACGAGACCTAAAAATGTTTGAAATATTAATCGCAGCCTTAGCTTCACTCAGAGCAGGAACAGTAATGTGATGTCTTCCCGATCCCAATAAAAACCCATCTATCTCTGTATCAATATGCATCAAAATCGGCACAGTGTTTTAGGCGTAAAAACGTTTTTAAAGGGTTAGGATAGTTAGGGTGAAGCCCCGTTTTCAATGTATGACATGACGCAGAGACATGTTGCCTGACTTGTACTTAACAAGAGCCCACTGCAAGACAACGTCGCTCGGCATTTGCCCTGTTCATATTACCCAGGTTTTTACTAGCGTCGATATAGGTTCGTAGATTTCGCAAGCGATTTGCGAGGTACCGTCAAACGGGGTGAATAGGGACGCAGGGGTGATTAGGGACAAACATTTTACAGAGATATTTTTAATATTATATTGATTTGATAGGTTACCAACAACTACTCAATTTTATTAATTGTATAATAAACTTCATTATTTCGGGACCTTGTTGGCAACATACCATTATTAAATATCTCTAAAATCCCTTTCAAAGTTTTATCCCGATTCACCCCTGCATCCCTATTTACCCCGTTTGACCCAGTGTATTTCGTGTAGAACGACAGAGTCGGGGGACAAAATGTCATTTCAAAATGTCAATGGATTATATGCCAGTAATCCATGCAGGTCATCTTCCCACAAGCAGTAGTCTATCTCAAGCAACACATGCTCGAACTAGCTCGAGCAAATTAATTAACAGCTACATCTATTTGGCTGTCATACTCCCTGACAGCCGCTATCTCAATGACGGGAATGTCAATAATGGATCGGGATACAGAATATATAGGAGTGTACGATATTTAAACACGTGATTGTGCTCATGATAACCAACAACTTTTACCATGGGAACAAACCTGAAAATGCGAAAAAAAATCTGCTGTTCAGTACATTTATGTTTGCTTAATGTACTGAACAGCTGATATTTTTTTCACGATTTCGGCTCTGCTCCCATGATATTTTTTTTTTGTAATCATGAGCACAATCACGTGTTTAAGTAACATACACTAATTACCAGTCACCCTATATAACGCAGAATTTCGTATGTTTGAATAATATGATCAGTCTATTATGTCCTCATGTAGAGCAGTGGTGGCCCAGTGGTATTCGTCCTGACTTACGACTACAGAACTACACTGCCACCGTATTTTTGCACTACAATCCATAGACAGTTTAATAAATGTTTACCTACAATGCCCTAGAAAGAATGTCACTCAACCGCCAAAAAAACCTTACCACACTGTGTTATACAGAGCTTTAACTAAATTATGTATGCGACAACTAACTCTAAAAAAAAAAAAACAAGACTGTTCGGATTTTAAAATCCTAAAATCCCACTCAGAATTCTCTCAAAGCTGATATAAATAACCCACTTCTTAATAGAATGTCAGTTACTCTTACAACTTCACAAGAATTTGAAACAATGACCTCAAAAAGATTTCCTTGAGAAAATCCGATTCTATTATACAGTCATGTTAGAAACAGATGAAGCTTTCCATTATTTCTCCACAATTTAATTGAAGATTCTGCGTTGACAATGACAGACTGACATTTAATCTGTAGCAGATGATATTAGTTACGTCAGCAGCAGATCACTGACTAAATGATGCTTTAAAGAATATTACGATACTTATCTTGAAGGGTTCATCACTTTATAAAGACGTTTTCGTTTCATTTGACCTCAATAGAAAGGTAAAACAGAAGGTTTAATATATTATTGCGCGTTGTGAAAGGGGGCTAGACGGAAAAAAATCTTATGAAAAGTTATCACGACACTTTTTTTACTTTGTCTATTTTGAATTTCGAATCTGTGTGTCATATATTGATTTTGAATATCATGCACTTCTAGTTTATTATCGTAATCAACCTCGAGATTGTTTTCAGTATTTTTCGCTATTAATAGTTTCGGATTTAGTCATCCCCGCCCCCTTCGAAAATTCATTCCTGTATAAGCTATTTAGATAAGCTATAAAGAGACTCCACCACGCCCTAAAACTGTTCAAGTTAGCAAAACAAACGAACATCATAGCCCCATACGTCACGGCTAACAAAAACATAATGTTCTCAGTTCCCGACACAAAAATATATTGCGGGGAACAAAGTCGCAAGTCCCGTAACGAAGACTTACACAGATTATGTGCTGTAAAAACGTCGTAAGTTATAATAAGGAACGCTGGAATTTGCATTCAGCTTGAAATGTTTTCAGTTAGATCTCTGGAAATTAAACAATGGTTTTATAACTGTAGGGGTGTGGTTTCACGAGCGGGTTTTCAGTCCGTCCGGCGCCGGGGTAAACATGTATCCTCCCTCTTGCAATATACGTACCTCAACATAAAAAGTCACAGCGCTGGTATTCTGATTTGATAGTGAATGGCTGGTATGCTGGCTGTATGAAAAAAATATTTGTATTACCTACAATTACTTGTTTCGGGTCTGACTATTTGTCGATGCGACGACGCATCATCAACGTCACGTCTGCACAATGCTGACAATGTGCGGAACTGCGGACGTTGGAGAGACGACAACACTCGTAAAATCACAGTGGTATAGCGGCCTAAAAAGTTTATAAACGCACTTACGACTTAAAGAAACAAAATAGAGTAGTTGTTGGTGTTTACATACGAGTACTAGTTAAAATTCTAAAGCTATAAGTTTCTATTTCTATTTAATATGCAGAAATCTCGCTTAATATCGTCAACCGAGCTTCAAGCACTAAACCCAAGGATTTTCTAATGAAAAACACAATAACACTTTCACCAACTAAAGTTAAACTCAGGATAGACCAACAATGCAGAAAAAATAAATTATGAAATGAGGAGCAGTGAACAATAAACTCTCACTAAGTTGTAATAAGACCTGCAATGGAACGAGGTTGCGCTCAGCCGGAGACTTGTCATTTAAGACATGGTTATTTCCTCGACGACTTCTTTGTAACTAGTTTAACACTCGTTTTGCGACACAATCGATTTTAAGTTGTAAGCAGAAGTATTGATGATTTAGTTTAGTTTGAGCATTGTCGTACGTTGGGTTCAACGAGAAGATTCCGTTCTGTAAAACAATATGGATCGTTGTTTGGCTTTGAAACAACTTTCTTCTTTAGTTTTATGTATCGTGAGATTTCGACATATTTGGTGCGAAAGTTGTACACAGACAGGCACAGATGTCTCATGGCTTCAGACTTATTAAATCCAGGTTTCCTCCCAAAACATTCCTTCAGCTACGTCAGTAACGTCTATTGTCCAAGTTAAACTTAGAAAATGTACTGGAAACGGCAAATTGGTACTTGCCCAAGCTTGAATTCATATCCTTGTGCAATCGCGCGATGTTTTAACCTAAAACAGTTGCGCAGGAAAGATAGTTTCAGCTGGCGCATTTAGTGAGCGAATAGCAGCAGCACTGCATATTCGATTCCGGCACGGAACAAATATTTGGTCCTGGTCTTGTAGAAATTTCCGGGTGTAGCTATTTGTGTAAGTCAACAAAAACAAACAGTCCTAAAATCGAACAAAACGAAACCAAGTAACTTAATAGTCACGCCTGTATTCTTAGGGCGGTTTGAAAGAAGTGTATAATGTACCCCTTTACAGGTGCAGACCGTTCTCTAACAATTTTCTCCAATTGGGTGGAGCACGGACACTACCTACAGAAAAGACTCGGTCACATGCTCCAACTGAAGCAAGTTTTTGTTTCACTGTACAATAACGTCGTCAGTTAGAGCATGAGACCGAAATTCAAATTGATAATCGTGTATCTCCGTTCTCAACCAAGTTGGAGAAGTTGGTCTTTTACTTTACAGTATTTACAGCGTTTCTTGTTTGGATAAAGGGAACAGCGTCTCTGGTGTGCGAAGCAGGAACAAATTTTTTCCTTAAAAATTGACAATTTGAAATTGTCTAAGTTCCAGTTTACTTTACGTCTCAAATACTGAAAATTCGTGCTAAGGGTACTGGTGGAGCATGGGTCCCCCCCTTTACACTGCACAATCGGGAAAATACGAGTATACAAAGTTAAAACTTAGTCGATTTACCTCACTTACCGTTCCTACTCAACATCCTTAATCGTCTGTCATTCACTGCTGTAACAGCTCAGCATCTGACGTTTCGACACCCGAGAAACGCCTGACAGTAAAGCTATTGACACCTGCTTTAAACAGATTCACATGAACCTACCTCTCGGTCTTTCCAATCGAACATGACCTTTCTAGTACTGTGATAAAGTTGAAAATCTATTGACAAAAGACAGAATGGGATAGCTTGTGCTGCTGTCTGTACATATTCGATACCAGGATACTATGTTTTTGAAGAGATTTATTGTGTTGTGTTGCAAACTTGACACGAAAGTTTTGTGTAAAACATTGTCGGTAGCAACTCTGTAGCATTTTTAGGGTCGCGGATTTTAGTCATTACAAGTCAAGTCTAAAAGTCCTCCGCGTCCCACCCTGGGTCCCACCCAGCTTTCATCATAATCATCATCAGCCTATTATTTTCCCACTGCTGGGACACAGGCCTCCTCTCTTGTGAGAGGGAGTGGGCCATAATCCACCACGCGGGCCACCATGCGGGTTGGCAGATGTCGGATATCTTCGAATAATTCTAGGACATGCAGGTTTCCTCACGATGTTTTCCTTTACCGTTTTGAGAGCAGTGGTGATGAAATAAATTACACAAAGTAATGCGCTTGGCGGGGTTCGAACCCAAAACCTACAACTCGTAAGTCGATAACACCACCACCACTGGGCAGCCACTGCCCTCACCCAGGTTTACCTTTTCCTAAATTAGTAAACTGACTTTTTATGTTTGAACCATAGCCTTTTCAAGTAAAAAGTTACTTTTCATACTGTACAGTTGCAAGCAAAATAATTGGTATTAATAAATAAACCATTAGTTCAAGTTTCCACGTTTTCCATTAGCAGAAAACTTGAAATATATCTAATTAATAAATTGAAAAGTCAACATCTTACTCTATGCTTTGGAAACGGATCCCTTTGCGAACCACGTCGTACTTATTTTAAAAATGAAGAACGTAAAAGTCAAACTAGTAGAAATAAAATTTCTCCTGCATATCGCAACATTGAACTAACAAGAAGCAAAGAAAAACATTTGCTTTAAGAAACAGGAACCGCAGGAAGCTAGGACGTCGGCGAACATTTTATACAGGGAGAAATGTATTTAAACGTGGGTAGGATGAGCGTTCTCAAGTGTATGGAAGGGTATGCTCCAGGGCAATAAGGTTCTAGTGGCTGTTCATAGTAAGTAGTAGTTATAAAAGATTTTGGTTCGAGGAGCGGTGAAGGTGAGATGAAATTCAATTTTTCTGTTAGTTTCTTTTCTTTTTTGCTTGTGACTAAAAAAAATATGATATGTGACATGTGAATATTATAGGTACATATTAAATTATACAAGATAGCAATTAAGCGCACTTCTTAAATAGTAGTATTATTAAACGCTGTAGTTACGTCTCATTGTTTGATACACTTAAGTTTATGCCCTCTTGTTTGAATTTTATTATTTGTAATGGTTTAAAAAAAAAAGACTACGCACAACTATTAACCATTTTTTATTATTACTGCACAACTCTGCTCAACCTGTCATGAAATTTCATAGACGACTTGGACACATTTTTTTAACGTTTGCTGATGTTTACTGTATGTTTGCTGGCCAAAGATTTTCTGTTCCTGGAATTTCATTATTTGATCATTCTTTTCTTCCAGCTCATCACGCTATTTGGTGCGAGTGACTGTCAGTTATGGACTTAAGCAGCCGATTTTCCAACCATTATTAATGGCAATTAGGATTGGAAAATCGACTGCATGATTAAAACATGTACAGCCTTAAAACAAAAACTTAAACATCCGTTGAACACTGGTCTAAAAAAAGTGTGACTGCAAAACGGACCTTATTTCAAAGTCATAATCTGACGTCTTTTTTAGACGAGTGTTCAACAGACGTTTAAGCCGGAAACACATTATATAACACGCCACGCGACGCAACGTGTCGACACCCAATGTGCAGTGAGCGCGTGTCGTCGCGTCGGGTGTTCATAGTGTGATTCTGGTCATAGAAATCAATACATTTGATTTGACCCAACACGCATCACGTTTCATCGGGTGTTAATAATGTGTTTCCGGCTTTAAAAGTTTCTGTGGTACGACGGCTAATGATCAAAATATAATAACGAAATCCTTCTTTACATCTACAACTAAGACACTGTTAATCCTAACTCAAAGAAACTTTATAACTTAACAACGGTATTAATAAAAAGACAGCCAGTGAACAGTTGCAGCGAGCAATGAAGACTTGCAGAGAGATTGCGCGGCAATAAAAGCGTCATAACTCGAAGATAACAAGAAAACCAACAATGGACACGTCCTAGCCGCACCGTGAGAATGGACGGGAAAAAATTGAGACCGCTGTGAAAATTAAGGGTTCCGTAGATAAAAGGAGGTTATGCTTCTTTAAGAAGTTTTTGCAAATGGCGGTGGAATCTTACGGGACCCTTTTTATAGTTATTTTGATGGTGAAGTCTTGCTTATCTGTTCAGTACACGGTGTAATGTACATTTTTAGCAACTCTTTGGTACAGTGTGATAAAGGGCACAGGTATTTTACCATTTTCAGGTATTTATTTCTTACTTTTGTTTAAACGAATTACATAATTTTTTGTGCGGAATTAAACCTGCTTATTATGCTACGAGTATTAAGGGCTTCACACACAGTAGCTATAATGTAAAGATGTACATTATAGCACGATACATCTCATTACATCTTTCCATAGAGATTCGAAGATGTAAAAATATACATTTATTATAGCTGCCGTGTGTGGTCTCCTGACGATTTCTATGGAAAGATGCGATCGTGCTATAATATATAACGGAGATTTCGTTATCAGAGGGGTTGGGATATCGGAAATAACATTCAGAAAATCTTCGTTAATACTTTTAATTACTTGCTAACACACACTGAATACAAAATAGTCAAGGATGTCCGAGATATCGCTCGATTAAAAACTTAGGAACGCGAGAAGTTTAACATGGCGGAGCAACCAAGATGTCTACCCAGCTTGCCGGACCGATTCAAAGTGTTCACTTCACTAAACTGTCCGCCCATGTGGCCTACCCCACACAGGTTAGCCAACATCTGTCAACGTCACTACCTGTCAACGTCGAATAGCTGATTTAACTTCCGCACCGACATTTGACTCGACTATTCATTCGGTGTTTCCGTTGCTCCCCATGCTAACCATCTCCAAATTACGACTAATTTGACGTTCCTAAACAATCTGTCAATTCTAACTTAATAGTTACTCCAATGAGAGATAGATGGCGTTATTCTAAATTCACAATAATCAATAGAGATTCTAAATCGCGTTTATGTTTTGATTCCAGGTCAACGATAATAGATGGCGTTATTCTAAATTAACAATAATGAATAAAGATCCCAAAATTGTGTTTGTTTTGATACCGCAGCATGATAATAGATGGCGTTATTCTAAAATATTGTGCTTCTGTGTTCATTCTCCGACACGGCCATTCTGACAATCACACGTCCTCGTGTGAGACACTCGTCCTCGTGTGAGACATCACATCCTCGTGTGAGAAATCTGGAATGAGAAAAAAATCTCGAACAGTAATCATTCTAACCGTTCGGCCATTCCTGACCCAAATGGAAAAGGTATTCTCATCAAATAATTACAGGGTCTAATAAAAATCAAAACAAAACTATTTCTCTAAAAGCTGACATGTCGAACAACACCCATACTCATTCAAATAATAGGAAACTCATTAAAATATTTTGCAGCGCTCATACTCTGACCTCCATCCGGCCTTCACCATCACACATTATAACCTCCATCGGTCATAAGCATGAAATCAATCGACCTCCATCCGGTCTTCAAATCATTTCGAGCCTTTATCAAAATAATTTCAAAAAGGTTTGTTCAACATGCTACCTTATTTTTCCTATAACGTTACAGATTATAAGAAAACTCTTACTATGCTAGATAATTTAAATTTTAAGTTGACTACTGCCAAACCAAAACAAAACAAACTAAAATGAAAGAATAAGGCACATAATAGACATTGGCACAAAATTAAGAAAGCATTATGACTCTACCAAACATATCCACAGCACTTAACCAGCACCATGCATCACTTCTTACCCACAGTCACTGAAGTACTTAACCAGTACTTAACATTGTAGCGCTTAACCAGCGTTACAAATCCTATCACTTAACCAGTGATAATAATAACGCTTACCCAGCGATATTAACCCTCTAACGCTTAACCAGCGAAAGCACACATAACACCCTTAACCAGCGATTCATTCAACTAGCTTAACTCATAACACGCTTAACCAGCGATTCTAACAGCTAACGCTTAACTAGCCAGTCTACATCATTACACGCTTAACCAGCGATTTTAACAGCTTAACACCAGCAGCGATTTCGCTTAACCAGCGATTCAACAGCTAACGCTTAACCAGCGAAAGCCCACGTAATCCGCTTAACCAGCGATTACACTACTAACGCTTAACCAGCGATAGTCAACACAACTCGCTTAACCAGCGATTCAACAGCTAACGCTTAACCAGCGAAAGCCCACGTAATCCGCTTAACCAGCGATTACACTACTAACGCTTAACCAGCGATAGTCAACACAACTCGCTTAACCAGCGATTCAACAGCTAACGCTTAACCAGCGAAAGCCAACGTAATCCGCTTAACCAGCGATTACACCACTAACGCTTAACCAGCGATAGTCAACTCAACTCGCTTAACCAGCGATTCAACAGCTAACGTTAACCAGCGAAAGCCCACGTAATCCGCTTAACCAGCGATTACACTACTAACGCTTAACCAGCGATAGTAAACACAACTCGCTTAACCAGCGATTCAACAGCTAACGCTCAACCAGCGAAAGCCAAAGTAATCCGCTTAACCAGCGATTACACAACTAACGCTTAACCAGCAATTACGTCACTACCGCTTAACCAGAGACAGCCAAGTAAAGTTTAAGTTCAAACACTATCCATCGAAAATCCTAGAGCAGCCAAGTACCTTTGCAGTTGTACCATTACAATGCAAGAAACTAATCATCAAAAAGCAGGAATCAAATTCGTGGCCTATGGCTAACACTAGCCCCACCAACAAACTTCTGTTTGTTTCACACCGTTCATCATGAACGCACAATACACGACCTCCGCCAGTGCCACCCGCACACCGCGCATCCATGGACACCACCGGGATGTCAATCAGATAAGGACTACGGCTACGAAACAGCTACTGGTACGGTCTGACCAGCCGAAATAAGATTCCACACTTATCATCAAACTCAAAATGGTACTTAACCCTCAGGCATTCTCTGCAATCGATCAAGTGCCCGCTACAATCAGGCAACACATGAAAACAAATCTCAATACTAGGTTTAAACTAGGGGTACAGACTTTAATAAAGAACACAAGGCACCAGAGTCGTAAACAAAATGAAAATTGCTCACCGGATAGGTTCCCAGTCGACGCGCTCAGGAGGCACAGGTCAACCCTCTCCTCATTAACAGGCTTCGACGCCCGGAGTCGGCGCCGCTCCTCTCTCCGCGCCGTGGCAGTGGAAGCAGGCGACCCCGGATGCATGAAACCTCGCAGTTGTTGCCATTGCTGTGGTTGTGGTGCTTCGAAGTATCCTGTTTCACATCTTTGCGGTAGCAGTGCACGGATTAATGACCCGGCTTGCGGCAGGCAAAACACTTCAGAGGCTTCACAACACTATTCGCTTCGCTGCAGCTCTTGTTGTAGCTAGCCACGTGTCTTGCAATAAAAAGTCGCTTGAAATCAGTCCACTTTATCCCAGGAAACGACACGGTAGGCAGCCAGGTAGAATCTCCTCCCTTCAAGGCGCGGCTTACAGCGACCATAAGCGGGGCACCCGCCATGTTGATCTTGGTCCGAAAGCACATCACTGTAGTCGTCACCCAACCACGTGCATCCACATTTTGTTTCTCAGGATTGAAATCCGGTAAACGAAGGCCATGTGACAACGTGGTAGGTATTTTCACGGCTTGAATCAGTATCAGAAAATTGCGGTTCCATTGTTCCAACAAACGCATCCATTTTTCGTCGTTAGCGTTTTTATTTCGAACACGTGGGTCGTCGTGGTCCATCCCACTTCTGATAACGGAGAGTTCGTTATCAGAGGGGTTGGGATATCGGAAATAACATTCAGAAAATCTTCGTTAACACTTTTAATTACTTGCTAACACACACTGAATACAAAATAGTCAAGGATGTCCGAGATATCGCTCGATTAAAAACTTAGGAACGCGAGAAGTTTAACATGGCGGAGCAACCAAGATGTCTACCCAGCTTGCCGGACCGATTCAAAGTGTTCACTTCACTAAACTGTCCGCCCATGTGGCCTACCCCACACAGGTTAGCCAACATCTGTCAACGTCACTACCTGTCAACGTCGAATAGCTGATTTAACTTCCGCACCGACATTTGACTCGACTATTCGTTCGGTGTTTCCGTTGCTCCCCATGCTAACCATCTCCAAATTACGACTAATTTGACGTTCCTAAACAATCTGTCAATTCTAACTTAATAGTTACTCCAATGAGAGATAGATGGCGTTATTCTAAATTCACAATAATCAATAGAGATTCTAAATCGCGTTTATGTTTTGATTCCAGGTCAACGATAATAGATGGCGTTATTCTAAATTAACAATAATGAATAAAGATCCCAAAATTGTGTTTGTTTTGATACCGCAGCATGATAATAGATGGCGTTATTCTAAAATATTGTGCTTCTGTGTTCATTCTCCGACAATACAATGTGCTTCTGTGTTCATTCTCCGACATATACATATATGTTCGTCGAGTTCGTTGACTTCCCACAAGACTGCTCTTTCATCGATATGCTTCCATTTCTAGCGGAGACGTTGCGAGCACATTGGACCATGGTAGACTCAGTAGCTTCAACACACGCTTTTTATTTTTTGACGTGGTAAATTCATCAAATGAGTCGTCCCATCCAGGGCAGGACAGAAGGGACTGTCAGACTTATACTGACTAAATCCATGGTGTCCTACAACAGTCCTTTACGTTCTAGAGCCACGGTGACCCGATAGTCCCGCGATCCATCTGACCCTGGACCACCGTTGAAAGATATTAAAACAAAAATTAATAATCTTAACAACAAAAAGACACCATGTTGCACTTCAAAGATTACCTGATTCATAATGATTAAGTTAGGCAGTGAATTAAGTTAGAAGTGAAGGTTTGTGCCGTAACCACACAAACGAGTAGGTACCTACATTATTCTCACTTACGAGTTATATTTCGTAGTTGAAATAAATCTACTAGCTATTTTAAAGTAGTAAAATTTCATGTAAACGGTGGCGCGGAGTTGTGACAGAGTGCGCTTTGTACTAAGACAGGTCCCCGGTGAAATTGTTTTGGAGACAAATGCTGAGTTTCTGCTGCAATATTTTGTTCAAGAGATTTAGTTTCTGCTGTTAAAAATGTAGTATAGTGTATGACTTCGCAAGACGATCTCCGGCCACTGTAGGCGCGGGCCGATGCGGGCGGCGAGTAATGGGCAACTCATCCCCCGACCATGGACCATGCCTGGGTCGACGGCGCGTTGTTTTCCACGCGCGCCTCAAAGAACGTCAGCTAGATGACTCTAGAGAGCCAAAACCTGCTGGGGTCACGGGACTTATATCATTGCCGTGACCCTGGAACATAAAGGGCTAATGAAGTACACCGTGGATTTTAGTCAGTACAAGTCTGACAGTCCCTCCCGTCCTGCCCTGGGTGGGAGGATTCATTTCGTGATTTCACCACGCTTAAAAAAAATAGTGTATGACAAATCAGTTTTAAAATGTACCTATCAATATACCAAAATTAATAAAACCCAAATATTAATCTTTTTTCTGCTTTACATCATCATCTGCCTAGCCTTTTCCCAACTATATTGGGGTCGGCTTCCAGTCGAACCAGATTCAGCTGGATATCAGTATTTTACATGGAGCGACTGCCTGTCGGACCTCCACAACCCAGTAACTGGGTAATACGATACCCCATGGTAAGACTGGTTGTCAGACTTTAGAGCTTCTGACTAACAGTAACGACTGTCAGAGATCTACAAATGACAGCCGGGTCCAACGGCTTTACGTGCTTTCCGAGGCACGAAGGAAACTCGCTATGACAGATGGACCCATCCACAGACCAACCTCGGCAAGCGCGGCTTAACCCGGAAGATCGGCCTGTGCGGCTGTGATTATTTAGCCACGAGCTCCTCTTTGCTCCTCTCTGCTTTACAATGATCAAAATATGAGCCCCACTCCGGATGCCAGACTTTTACTGACTAAATATCCATCATGTGCGTTCATATGCCCTTTACGTTCCAGGTTCACAGTCTCGCCACATCGAGATTTACACTGTCGACTTACACTGTTCGTCCAGGTCCATCGATTAAATGATAATGATAAATAAATGATATTTAATTTGGAAGTTGGTTTTAAAAAAACGCTTTCACACGTCACAACCAATATTGTCAAAGCTAGATGAGGCCAGTGTTTCGTACCTGACTACTCTGAGAAGAAACAACCGAAACAAACTCAGAGGTCACAGTCTCTTTTAAAGTCCAGACATTGTTCTCTAATCTTTCCCTCCATCGCAAACAGATTTTCCTCACGACGGTTTCCTTATATCACCGCACCGAAGAACACACTTTAACCAATATAATTGACAAACAGTCTTGTAACTCCTTCCTTTGAGCCGTCGCGTCGTCTCACAAACGCTCGTAACATGTCTATTGTAGAAAATTACAAAAGATCGCTCATAATAAAGTAGCGACGGTAAATCGTAGGTGAATACTTCAATGGATCTACGAGTGGTTTATTTGTGTTCACAGTTAAATGTAAACGTTTGGATGTAACTAGCGGTCTGGCCTGGCTTCACTCGTGTTCATAACGAACTACCCGGTAAACACGAACCCGGTGTGTTTTTCGAAAACTATCTACTCGCACATACCTTACCCTAACTATTGTCAGTACAAGCACAAAAAAACGAATTCGATGCTTTTTATAGATTTAGTGAAAGCCAACAGTTAGTCCTACGTCCTACTAACTTAAACTGTTAGTAAAAATCATATTTAACAAATCAAATGTTTTGAAAGAGACAGTCAATGATCAGGGTGATGGTGGAAAACAGAAAAAAACAGGGTTTTTTTAGTAAATAACAGTCTGACAGTCTTTCAATCACGGGAGGACAGATTTGATGATTTTGCACATAAAAAAGATCACCCTTCATAATTTATTCGTTTTCTAGCTTTATCATCTTTTACAGTCAATTCATATAAATTATTTTTAAACCTCTCTTCTTCAGAGAGCTAAAGCTTGCAGAGGTCTCGAGACTTGAGAGCTGCCGAGACCCCAGAACATAAAGGCGAGTGAAGGACACCGCGGATTTTAACATAATATTTTTTCCGCTCCTCCACTATTATTTTCTGATTAATTTCGTTGCAGGATTCAAGACAGGTAAATTGATTCTTTGGGGTACGTTTAGCTTCGTTGTTTCAACACTTTTCGCTGGTTGCCACTGTTGATTCTGGCTTTCAAGAGTTGCAGTGGTTTGGGAATAGTGGGGTAGGCTTGTTCCACAAAAAAAGTCCCTCCTGCCCTGCTCTGGGTGGGAGTACTATTTGGTGATTTACCAAGCTAAAAAAAACCTCTCTTCGTTCATACCAAACCTTTGAACACATTATCTGCCCACGAGTCCATCTAGACCCATTCTCAGCGCAATCACAAGAGCAATATGTACTTTAACAGAACCTACACCAACTTCTCAGACGAACTCTCAATTAAAAAGGAGATGGCTAAATGAGTGCCCCAGTCGCCTATAAGAATTTCATTTTAACTCGTAGTATTTGAAAATTCATTAATGAATTGTTCAATGTTTAATAATTTCCTAAGACTTATATAAAATGTTAAACATAAAAAAGTATCTGAATTGCTTTTCGCTCATTTTTTATTGACATGACTTGGTCACGATGAAATAATGAAAACTAGGGAAGGGTAATAACGCTTTTCCAGATTGTTAAAATGAAACTGTATTTAATCGATTTTTACTAATGTGATTTAAAACGATTTGTTTGCTGAAATTAAAAATTGGCGTTGAAACAGTATTTGGCGGGAATCGATAGATTCAGAGTCGTTTCGTTGCTTTTTATTGTGTTTTCATGCGTTTTGATTCGGATAATCGGATTGTTTTAAAGTGATTCGTCCACTAAACTCAACTTCGTTATTTTCGTTAAAAGCTTCGGAATGAGCTTCTTAGTTTAATCTTAGTTATATCTTAGTTCTTTTGTGCAGAATAATATTAACTGAACAGGTTCTGTCCGAACTGGAAGGAAGACGCCCAACATCGTGAAAGGTAGGAGTGGAAAGAGAATGTGGCGATTCTATCTCTATTCTACCAAGAAAAGACAAGGTTATTTCATCGTTATTTCTACACAAATCGACTGTTTTTTTGCACAAATATGACACCATTCGTACACTATTGAAGAAAAGAACGTTTATTTTCCATATTTATTACATTACCATGCTTAAAACGCTAAAAATATTTCTACGTTCTGTCATTTGTCTATTCTTGCGTCGAGAAAACCTCTTTCTACGGCGCCATGCTACACCTGCTGTAGTGGAAGAGAAAAAAAAAAACTGAAGTATGATCGATACTACTTTCTAACGATTTCAATCGATTCTATTATCGCTTCTGTGACTATTTGAGTCCAATCCCATCTGTAAGAAAAAAACAAACGTCAGATGTCATTTGAACGCTCTGCGCTCTGCTTAATAATATTGTTCGTTGTGATTATTCCTTTTGCTATACACTATACACTCGAGAGGAGCTCGTGGCTAAATAATTATAACCGCACAGGCCGATCTTTCAGCCAACATTGTCATCCTTGTTTTAAACTGCTGCATTCAGGAGCAATCGGTGAAATTCGTTTATTCGGCTATTCAACGGAGTGCTTAGCTTGTGGTCGTTCTGTGAGAATATTGCAAAGCCATCGCCATGTAGTGGAAAGAAACAGTTCAAAGTTGCAGAAATTAACAACATCACATCCAGATTTCCATCACCACGTAATAAAATGACATTTAAACACAGTCCGTCGCTTCGTATTCTTTCAGACTTTATTTATAAGAATCACAGATTATCGAATAAATATACTATTTCCTATTTTTCTTGTTTCATTTCGAAATTGTTAAATGTATCCTTAGCTAATTAGAGGGTTCAACAACCAGTTCAGAAAGGATTTATCAAGATATCGTTTGTTTATCATTACAACTACTTACCTACTTATATCATCAGTGAAAACTGTCTTTATTTTAAGTTTAAGCACGTATCACATTATTTGGTAAGTAGTTTGAAGATATTTAATTAATCTGAGTGGGTCACAAATGTGGTCATCAATAAATAAATAAAATAGTAGATACATAAAACTAAACGCCTTCGTAAAAGTTTATAGCAATATCAATATTTGCAATTTTTGTAGTACTTTTAATGGTAGGTGTTCACATTTTTTTTTATCATGATTATGAAGATATAACAAGTTTTAGAAACTTTTTTTATGTGAAATATGAATATTTAGCTATTCAGCGTTATACAGTGCTAGGTCCCATTTCTATACCTGTCTGAATTTTTCCACATACTTGAACTTTCCATCTCCTTTATAAAACCGATCGGTCAAAGTTCTTGAACTTAGTTTAAAAAGTTAATTATACACGTTAATCTGAGCTTTAGTAACGCCACTAGAACAATAGAGCGATTTGAGATAGTTATCGAAGCCGGCCATTGTTTTGAGCGGTCGTTGAGCTCTGTGAAACCTTCAGATGATTAATGATTACTATTTCAAAGTTCGCTGGTCTGAATTAGGTCATGGTGCTACACGCTAACGTTTGTATTGTCTGGTAATCTTAGGCGTATCATATGCAATACAGTATAACCTTCTTCAGAATATTATGTTAGGTGTCAATGATGTAACGTACATTGCATTTTTCATAACGGATTCGGTCACTATCTCATCTTTGTCTCACACTATGTGCGTTTGTGGCCGTCTTAGTATAATGTTTTTTTTTTGTGTAACTTCCGGAATAACAATGATGTTCAAGATAGCATCGCAAGTTTCTGCGAATTTTAACACACAACCTCTTTCAGAAAAGGGGCCCTTAACTACTGGGTCATCGCGACGTAGAAAATCTCATAGCACATAATTTATTTATTTAAAACTTCTTGCACATGGAAGTACAAAGGCGGACTTAATGCCATGGGCATTTTCTTCCCGTCTACCTTAGGGTGATGCAGATAATCATTGGCTCAAGAAGACAAAAACAAAGATGGCAGCGATTTTGAATAAAAAAATGGCAGTCCAAAACAATGGCAGCCTTAGTAAGTTTACTTAAAATAATCTTTAACCCCTCATTTCTCATAATGTCCTGGTAAACACGCAGCACTCCACGTCTAAAACCAGTATGCCCTTCATCTAGCACTACGTACGCTCTGCACATTTCCATTATCCCGGCGTCTGTACCCCACATCTCCCCACTTGTCCCCCCCACGTCCCCTGGCATGGCCTGTAATTAAATATCAAACGCGGAAGCCTTCCACCACTTCCCTCATTATAGTTTTTAATTATTTTACTTAGATAATAATTTAGTAGTGAAGGTATTGTTTTTTTAGCTTTAGATTTTTAGCTTCGTTACGTCTATTTGAAAAACAGATTTACAATGATTGTAAATATATATTTTATTAAAAGATGTTGGTATAAAGATAGACCAGCAAGTCATCAAAGTACGTAGCAACGTACTTGGGTACTCTATAAAATTCGACCCATCTTACTGCAAGAAAGAAAAACATCTGTTGAACAAACAAAGATGATATTTTTCATTGATGTAGAGTCTTGGATCCTGCAAAGAAATTAATCAGAAAAGAATAGTGGAGGAGTAGGAAAAATATGTTTCCACTTTCCTCCATGCAAGCAGGAGACAAAAGTAAAATTAGTAACAATTTTATTGTGAGTAATAAAATAATAACCGTGCTTTAGAAACACAGTACAATTATTGATTCTCGTTATTTACTCTACCCGTATCCAATAGAATATTATTATGCTTTGTAACCTCCAATTAGTACGCAACTGTCTAATATTTACTAGAAATATTAACTAACAACCTTTGTATTCACCACCTTATTTCTCAAAAGGCAATTACACAATTTAAGACAGCTTCGCAAAACTACAAGAACCAACGTTAAAATGACTTTTGTAAAAAACTTATTCCAATTATTGTAGAAAACTATTAATTAGGTAACTTTTTCATTGTCTCTGATCTTTGTGCCGGGGATGACTTTCAAAAGTTATGACATCTTTATTTTAATTAGTAGCTATCATACTCATTTATAATTCTGTCCTTCTTTTAGAGTGTCATAAGGACAAACTAGACATACAAAAAGTTGAATTAAGAACTTTCTGACTTAAAACAATTCTAATTAATTAAATTGCGTTACTAACGTGTCTGAAGTTGAGGGCTGCAGCAAGATAATGACATTTTTTATAGATACTCGTATTAAATTGATACATAATATAACTTATAGAAATTATTTCTTGATAGTCAATCATGAAACCAGTAGATCTAGATGGAGTGAAAGGGACTGTAAGTCTTTTCCCCTCGTTCAAGAAGTGCTTTGCATCTGCAACTTATAATTTTAAGTTTATAAGTACGAAGTTTAGCAGAAAGTTATCTTTGTATAAATTACTAGCTGTTGCTGGTGGTTTGGTTACCTATCCAAAATTTATCAAAATCGGGTCAGCGATTTAGGTGTGAAAACCAAAAAAAAGAGTATTACAAACCCTGTGCAGTGGCACAGGGTTTGTAATACTCTTTTTTTTGGTTTGGTTGACGCTTCAAAGAGCTGTCAGAATGTAACAAGGCCCTTCTTATAGGGCCAAACCCTGCTGGGGTCGCAGGATTGCCTCATTAGATAACCGTGACCCTGGAACTTAAAGGGCTATTAAAGAATCCTCGTGGATTTTAGTCAGTGCAAATCTGAGAGACCCTCCCGTCCTGCCCTGGTTGGGAGGGCTCATTTGATGATTTTACCAAGACAAAAAAGGGATTGTAATACTGCTGTTGCTTAAAGACGTCATTTATGAAAATGTAAGTATTTTTATCTATATTCAATGTACGAAATAATCGCCGTATAAAGTTCTCAGGACATATCGATAACATTCAATAGGTTCAATACGACTGTTAGAATTCAGTGTTCATCCCCGTAACACGTGAGATTTATATGATCCACAAATCATCCCAGTTATGACGGGGGGCAATCTTAGGGGCATTCGTTTACTCCATGGGACGTCAAATTTAATGTTCAATGCCGTTTTTATGAGACATAAAACTGTAGACGTCTGTGTTTGAGCGCAAATGTAGGTTTATTGTGTTAGAAATATGTCGCTTTTGGCATATCTACAAGATTAAGCTGCGATTTCTACGGTCTATGCGTGGATGGGTGACCTTTATGTACCTATTTTAATGAAACTTCATACGAGCAAGATTCATAGTCTAAAAATCTCTTTCATATTCTTAAAATGAACTAAATAAGACCGATTTTGAATACCCCATACTCGTAGGAACAGAGATTTACATTTTTATTTTAATAATAAGATATTATAATCTTTTAATATTTAGTCCTAAATAACCTGCTTCTACGTATGAAGTTTCTTTAAAAACGTTTCAGACATTTCAAAAAGTAAGACTTTAAAGACTGTATGAAATGCTCTTCTGCATGCACTGTTCTTAAGCCAACTGTCATTTGTTTATCTTTGACATTCAGCAAATGAATTTGAAAATGCCAAAACTTTCAACAAATTAATGTATACTGATTTAGCACCATCTTGATTATTATCAGATCTTCACAAACAGAGATACGGGTCCGCAAAGTTAGATACGTACGCAATAAAACAATAGTCCATTAAAATCTGCATATTACAAGTAAATCCCTCACAATTTATAGATAGAGGCGTTATTAAACTATAAAAATGAAAATGGGCGTAAAATGAGGTCGGTTAATGGTTCCGCATAATAAAACGCTAAAGTAATTGTGTCGTATAAGCGCTAATAAAGTTTCGTAATTAACGTAAATAGTTTTCTTTGTTATGAAGCGAGCTAAACTGTTAAGTCTTCAACTCAGCGGGTAGTTTAGTCATTATATCAAGTTTCTTTACCGAAACTTGTGTAAAACTATCAGTACAAGGTGAAGTTGTTTCTACAGCGTAGCGCTACGCCACTACGGAGCTACACCGCTACGGAGCTACGCCGCTACGGAGCTACGCCGTAGTACTTCGTAGCAGGGCGTAGCAAAAGTGATCAGGCCCTTCGTACATTAGGCGACTCGGGTATCCGATACTCCAGTCGAATACCCAAGTCGCGCGACTCTAGTAGCGCACGATCCGTACACAGCGGCGACTCGAGTCGTAAGACTCAAATCGTCTATTCGGCCACCATTCTATATTCAACCTTAATAATACATTGTACAAAACACAAAATGTACATCTCATAACATAAATTAAAAGGCGAGCGCATTCCTATTTCAAATTTTTGGAATTAAAAATTGGCGCGTATAGAGGAAAACAATCAATCTAGAAAGAATATGGTTCATAATTTCGCCGCGCCAACCGGCTACAATGTAGCTCGATTTGTTCAAGCTTTGACTGTCAAGGTGGTGACCATGGGTTCGATCCCCAGGTAAACATAGAATTTTTATTTTTTCGTGTTTCAGTTGTTTTTAGAGGTTTATTCAATTTTTTTCTAGGTTTTTTTTTTATAGTTTTCTTTTATTTGCACCGGAACGCTGACGCCCTTACTGCTATGATGATGACCGTGGTTTCAAATTTCAGATTTGAATAGGTTTTTTTTAATGTTTTCGTTTTCTTAATTACTTTATTTTTGTCGTATGTGCAAGTACATGACGAAGCTGGGTTAAAGTAGTAATGTTTGTAACGAAACCATAATAATTTATAAAAGTGCAAAAAGTTTGACACCATGCTCGATAGATGGCGCTGTCGTCGAATTAGATCGCGCTATCGTTTTGTTAGGTTCTATTGAAGGACACCGTGGATTTTAGTTAGTACGAATCTGACAGTCCCTTCCGCCCTGCCCGGAGTGGGAGGACTCATTCAATATGATGATTTTACCACTTAAAAAAAAAAGCTTATTCCATGCTAATTACCTATTAGAATATTCTTTTGAATTTGACAAGCCTGTTGGTCTAGTCGTTAGTGACCCTGACTGCTATGCCGGAGGACGTGGGTTCGATTCCCACCCAGGACAAATGTTTGTTTGATGAGCACGATCATTTTGTTCTGTGTCTGGGTGTAATTTATCTATTATATTTATGTATTTAGAAATATGTATATGTATAAGTATGTTTATCAGTTGTTTAGTACCCATAACACAAGCTCTGCTTAGCTTGGGACGAGATGGCGTTGTGTGATAGTTGTGGAATATTATTATTATTAATTGTAATGATACAAACAAGGATATTTTTCTACCTCACATACTTTAATAATAAATTTTAAAATAATAGATACAAATTTTTCGTCGGTTAAAAATCGCGAAGACTTGGGTATCGGCGATCTTGATAGATGAGTAGCGAGCGACTAGAGTCGGCGACGCATGTCGGCGACGCGACCTGTGTACGAGCCTCTATGGATTTGTATTGCGATAGTCGCCTGGATACCAAAATCGTAAGGTATCGGAAACTTGCGTCGCCTCGTGTACGAACCTTCGTACACGAGGCGACGCAAGTTTCCGATACTAGAGTTTCGCCACTACTCATGACCTGCGGAAAATTCGAGGTACTAAATTTTTATAATGCAATTTGATGTAACGACATAGACACTAGCGCCGCGTCAAAAGGTCATGATGGGTGGTCAAGAATATGAATTTATAAAATGGCTGACACATGACTGTGACGATCAAAGTATATTTTTTTCAGGTTCCGAAGGTTCAAAAAAAACGGAATCTTTATAAGATCAGTCGTGTGACAGTCCGTCCTTCACAGTTAATTTCCTGGGAACCTAACATTAATCCAAATACTATAACATAATTTAAAATTTTTATTCAATGAAATAGAAAAAAAAACATCTCTCCCAACTTTTAAATAAAACTGCATACAAAATTACGATTTGATAGAGGATTCTTAATATTTTTCTATCGTTTTAAAATAATTACTTTCCAAAAATGATTCAAGAATATGCTACGGAACCCTTTATTCTGTGAATAAAATTAAAAATGGTAAATAAATTGTTCCGCCATCTTGAAAGTCGCGGAAACTCAGTCGCCGCGATGTCAGCAGATAGGTAGCGCGCGATTGGCGTCGCGCGTCGCGTGCATGTGTACGAACGTATATGCATTTCTATTGCGAGAGTCGCCTGGATACTGAAGTCGTAAGGTATCGGAAACTTGAGTCGTATAGTGGACGAAGGGCCTTCTCACACGACGCCGGTCATCCGTGCGATGGACAGGAAACAGCAAAACATCATGTATTGGAGGTGCGCCGCTTAGAAAAGCGGTTACCGTTTACCGTGTATGTGTACGTGTACGTGTAACGTATTTCATACAAGTCAATGTGATTAAAAGTTCGCTTCACCACCCAACTCGTTTATATTCGGCATAAAGTTAAAGCCGTACGAAAAAAACTGAAAACACATTTCCCGCCCTTGTGCTAAATTACACCAAAGTCCCGATGTAATTTTTTGTCAGTAAAGTTAGATGTATGGCGACGAAAAACCTCCTGAGAGGCCAACATCGCAACTCCAAAAAATACAACTTAAACCAGGTTCAATTTAAACTTTCGTATTCCAGGTTTTAATTTAACAAAAACTGTACCACAGACTTAAATGTTCCAGTTATTTATTCAAGTACAACAAAGAGTTAAATGGAGTGGAAACTATTGTTAGTTTAAAAATAAAACCACTTCGGCTTAAATCTGCACATTAGCTATCCTAAGCACAGTCGGTTTGCTGCCGTAGGGAGCTGGCTGGAACCGCGACGACGAAATATTACAGTATTGTTATTTTTATCTCTGGTAATAAGAGAGTATCGTGCATAAAGTAAAGTAAAGAGAGCAGTGGTGGCCCAGTGGTATCGATCTCGACTTACGAGTTGTAGGTCATGGGTTCGAACCCCGCCAGGCGCATTACTTTGTGTAATATATTTCATCACCACTGCTCTCAAAACGGTGAAGGAAAACATCGTGAGGAAACCGGCATGTCTTAGAACCAAAAATTCGATGACATGTGACATTTACCAAATCTCATAGAGCGGAGGCCTGTGTCCCAGCAGTGGGAACGTTATAGGCAGATGATGATATGCATAAAGTACCGGCACCCGAATTCCGTAACATATACAATACAAAAGATTCTGAAAGTACTCATAACTCGTTATCCATCCTATAATCGAAACATATTGGCCATACGGATGGCGAGTACCTAATAAGTGACTCGCCGTCCGATCATGGTCCATGCCCGGGTCGACGGCGAATAGAGGGGCAAAAGCCGCTGCCAACACCTATTCTACAATAAACTGAACATTTTTATGAGTCAACTTATTGAAAACAAATGAAAACAGAACTCTTTTACACAACTTCTTTCTTTTCTTTAAATTCCCATTTCGAATACTTTCCTCCGGCGGCTTATTCGCAGCTTATCTGTGAACAGCCGAGGCGTCTCTCATTCAGTATTCAATCTCGGTCTCAATCTCATCGCCATTCGTATTAGCGTCCGCGGTAACTCACTAATAATGCCCCGGATTTAGAGGTATAGTTCCCGTCAAATATTTATCACGGACTACACTCAAATAGCAACTTTATTCACTAGAGTATTGCGAGGTTTATTGCGTGTCGAGGTTCGATTTATGAAACCACTCTTCTAATATGTATGTGTAGTTTTATGCTTCTATGTAAGTAATTTGGATTGTAATAAGCGGTTAGTCATTTGAAAGTCATTTTATCTGTGGTTTGGTTCGAGTAGTTTTTATTATTAATTTCGGAAAGATTGTGTTGTGACAACTATTTTCATCCAATCAAGTTGCTGGAAGGTAGTCTGAAAGTAGTCAGAAATAAAGCTGCTTTAAAACATTTTAGCGCGTCACTTAATGTGAAATAATACCACCATCTTGTTGAAATCTTTACTAACAGCGATACTTCAATACTAAAACCGACAATCTTTACTTACAATGTAATCGAAAAACAAAAGAATCCCTTTAAAATTACCTACCTAATCTGTAAGAAAAAGTAAATTGTCCTGACGGATATTTTTATGATTGCCGAAGTCTCCCGAACTGAAACGACGTTAGACGATGCGTGGTGTCAGGTTTTTTCATTAGGTTTTTGGGAAAATTCTTGATTCGGTCCGCACGCCGCACTGCGCTCAGAGCCCGCAGTAAAAGCTTTGCAATAGCTTAAAAATCTACTAAAGCTCTTTCCAGTAACATATAAGACCCTGTAAAAATATGAAAAAAACAGTCATTTCGCCGATATTACTCGCCACATTACACTGCATATTTTTAGTAGTTACCGACAAAACGACGGACCGTAGTTGCAAGTCCGGCTAAAGGAAAAGATCTGCATCGGCATTCTTAATGCGGAGTCATTAAGCAAGTCGTGTTCTGTCGCGGGTACACCGGGAGGCGGAACTAGCACTGCCTGGGAGGATGGACATTGGAGAAATTAACAGAAGGTCAGAAGAGAAAATAGGGATAAAAGGGTATAATTTGGTATTTGTTTTCGAGAATAACCCCCGTCACTGTGAAATTGTAGGGTAAAAGGTAAAACTAGGTAATACGCCCTGGCATTTTACGTTACTTTTGACTCTCTCATGTCACCTTCATGTTACACGACTCAAAATGTTACTTTTGTGTTACTTTTATGGCAGAAAAAAATTATCATGAAACGGAACTCGTCCAAGAAATTCTTGGATGCTTTCCGTCTCATGATATTTTTTGACGTAGCTAATTTGAACTAACCATAGAATATAAGACGTTTTTTCATATTATAAATATGAGAAGTGATGACAGAGTAAGCTTTGCAGATTTGAAAGACATTAGGTACATCATTGATTGTATGGTTTTTTTCTTTTCTAGCCAGTTGATTTTTCGACTTCAGCCGCGTATGGAACCAAAGTTTTCCGGTTCTAAATAAAGCTTTTATTTTCCTTGTACCACTGGGTTCCCATCATCAGATTTTTTCGAATTTTAAGAAATGGGACAGGAAGAATTTTTTTTTTTTGTAAAAATGTGCCATAATAAAGTATTGTGTCGTTTTCCGCTTAGTAATGTTACTTGGCAACACTCACGCTAACAGAAGCCACACTCGCTTGTAGCCTGTTTACTGTCTCAAATACTGAAAACTCGTGCTAAGGGTACTGTGCGCATTAGTACTTCTGTTTGAATCTCTCTCTATGTTACTCTGTGGAACTTGATCTCGCCGCACATTAATCCTTGCCAGGGACAAGACACTGCTCGGATCTTTCGGTTTTTCACAAAGCTCTGTGAGAAACCGAATTGGGTGGCTAAATAATTGTGAACTGATTAAGTACTAGCATTCTAGTTTTGTGTCCTACTTTAGCTTTTGGTCGTGACCCCGGAACGTAAAGGGCTATTGAAGGACACCGTGGATTTTAGTCAGTACGAGTCTGACAGTCCCTCTTGGTCTGCCCTGGGTGGGAGGACTCATTTGATGATTTTACCACGATAAAAAAGGTACTTTAGTGTCTAGAGCGACATGATGTGTCATGACTGCTGAGTATAAAGTCCCAGGATCTATTACCAGGTTAGGTAAAGAATTTATGGTGCTTTTCATTAGCACGGTAGATGACAATGACCCTGCTTCCTTCTCCTTCTATCTTTTCTTCCATCTCCTTCTACAAATGTAAACTTCGGCTTAACTTATCACAGCCGTGCTGATTTTTTTCGGAAAGGAAGATTCGATACGAGCTTTACTAGAATCAGCGTCCTTCTGGAAAAGTACAACACCAGACGCTCTACCTAATAGCTTGGCTTATCGCACAAACCTATACCTAAACAGTAAAAAATAGGTGAGTCGCGACACAGGCAGTTTTAGGCGCGGGCCACATAGAAAAGACGTAAGACGAGCACGCGTCGCGGGCGGGCGAAAATGTATATGAAAGTCGCACCCACCCACGCCCCGTCTCTTCTGAGTGTTTTACGTCGCGAGGCTTCTATACATTTTCTATGAAAGAGACACCAAAGAGACATATGTCTCCGCCCCGTCTGCGTGTCGTCGTCAGGGGTGCAAATATTTAAAACACCATCATTATCTTCTTGCCCTTATCCCATTTTACTTGGGGTGGGCGCAACACGTTTCTTTCTTCCATTCTCCCCTATCACACGTCATAGTATCATGGCTTGTGATAGAGGATGGATGGATGGATTGGGATAGATGGATGGATTGTCTAAGGAATAATATGAAAGAAAAAGGAGTAGCTTTTTCTTTCATATCATTCCTTAGACAATCCATCCATCTCTTCTTTGGCCTTCCTCTTCCTCTCCATCTATCAACATTCATACTCATCACTCTCTTAGTCACATGACATCCCTCCTCATCACATGTCCAGATGATTCATCCCTCCTCCTCCCTCTCCATGTCATCCCTCCTCATCACATGTCCAGACGATTCCCTTAATTTTTTTCATTTTTTTTCTGTTTTTTTTTCTCGGTACAAATATTTAAAACACTATTGCCAACCTTACAAACAAGAACATATTGTATGCACCTGCAAGTAATCACTGAACTCTTCAGTACGGAGAGCAACTCAGATTGACTTCCAAGTCTGATACAAACTTCAGATTGCAGTCAAAAACTTCCCGAGCTCTGCAGTTTGTTGCTTGTATTTTTCCACCTATGCTCCAACTTAGTAGCTTCGTGATGTTAACGCAATCTGCATAAAACTTTTGTAGTATTACATCTTTAGTATAAATGAGAAAATGTTTGTCAAAAAATAATCATCATCATCTTCCTACCCTTATCCCATTTTACTTGAGGTCGGCGCAACACGTTTTTTTCTTCCATTCTCCCCTATCACACGCCACAGTATCATCTACTCCTTTTTCATCCATAATTCCTTAGACAATCCATCCATCTCATCTTTGTCAAAAAAATATATGAATACATATTCAAGAAACTCCTGTTTCGTAACTAGATTTACAAACATTTAAACTCACAAACAAAAACACCCAGTTCCGAAACGGCTACCTGCACATTTTTTTTCAGTTTTGTACAATCATCAAACAAATGAGTCCTACCACCCAGGGCAGGGCGGGAGGGACTGTCAGACTCGTACTGACTTAAATCCACGGTGTCCTTCAATAGCCCTTTACGTTCTAGGGTCACGATAATTCGTTAGTCCCGCGACCAGCCTGTACCTGCAACCTGTGCATTTAAAAAATATTTGTTGCGTTAAAGAATCGAAACCGCGTCACGAACCGCAACAGACGATTACTCAGCTACTGCGCCAACCGCCAAAGAAAAAGAGTTCCACGACGCATAGGCCGTGCATGACACCGAAAGGCAATAAAAGCCATTACTCATCGTGTATGGACGCATGTTTTATTTATAGGAACCATTAGGTTCCGCACAGACATGCGGGGTTTCAGCGCGGGTCACGATGAACGTTATTGTTCTACATCTGTGCTTGTTTATGTGGCGATGATTTGAGTAACTGTGGGAGAATCACCACGTTTTTCCATAATTTAAAATATCTGGTTGACCGAGCTTCGCTCGGTTTTTAAAATGTATATATCTCGGGAACCGAGATTTTCTCGAACCTTGCTTAAACCGATTCCTTGAGCCGAAAAACCCCTAACCTGTAACTTTCATGAAAATCCTTGGAGCCGTTTCCGAGATCCTGATTATATATAAATAAATATACAAGAATCCAAGAATTGCTCGTTTAAAGATATTAGATAATATAATTGTATTTGGGTAGGTATATAATAATCACGATTGTATTTTCCAAAGGGATGATGCCGAGTGCCTTTAGTAGGCTTCCATTTAGCCATGCATTTATGTTTGAGTCTCATGTGCGGTCACAATTAAACCTGTACCCTTAGCACGAATATTCACTCTTTTACTTTACAGTATTTACAGCGTTTGTATACTTGTATAAAAAAAATAGAACAGCGGCTTTGGTGTGCGAAGAAGGAACTAATTTTTTCCTTGAAAATTGTCAACTTTAAATTGTCAAAGTTACTTTACGTCACAAATACTGAAAACTCATGCTAAGGGTACTGAAATGGCCTTAGCCCATCACAATGAGTCAATATAGTTTTAAAATATTACTAACAGCATAAAACTAAATAAATTATAGTATTTAATCAATTCATGAGTCTTTTCATTAAAAAAAGATCTCAGGAACCCAATTATTCAATTGGGTTCTAAAATATAAAAATAAAACATAAAATTGAACGTTTAGAACACCGAAAGCGGAAACAAAGTAATAACATAAATATCAGAAATTGGTAAAGTTTTGCACGCCAAAGCCTTTTTGGCGAACAAGTAACAGGTAAGTCTATGGGTGGGTCGTGAATACAAATATTGAATGATTGCTATTCTGCGCAGGAACCGTTAATTTATGAGGATCATCATTAACTATGAGCCAGTTGGATGGACTGCATGCAAGTAAAGTAAGTAATGTAAGGTCATGTCTGCAGTAGAACCAACGATAAGTGGAGCAGGAAGGTTCTCGAATGGAGACCGCGTAGGTAAGCGTAGGATGGGACGGCCCCCGGCAAGATAGACCGATGACCTGAAGAAGGGTGGCTGGCAGTGGCTGTATGAAAAAAGCAGGAGATCTTGCGCTGTGGCACTCCCTGGGAGAGGCCTATGTCCAGCAGTAGACTGCAATAGACTGAAATGATGATGATGATGATGCAAGTAATATTTATAAACATAATAGTATTACGAGTATGTTCTAACTTTTATTATTACACTATTTCATTGAGAAACTTGTGGCTAAATATTAACGGCGTATGGTCAAGCGAAAGCGTCGTTTGATGAGTCGGAAAAGTTGCCACGCACCGCCACCAGTAGGCGCCCGTATCGCAAAATTAACGCAATCCAAAGTTTTATGTATTTCATTTCGTCAACTTCGACATTTCGTAAAGTGTTCCCTTTACCCAAAATACATGTATTACTCTAGTAGAAATATTTTGATATAAGGATATCGAAACATTTACTAAAACAAAATGATAGAAATACTTATTGATGTGGATAAATATTTTGTAATATTTTTATCATTCAAAGTCTTAAATTTATTTTTTAGCACTTTGACACAGATTTTGACGTCCCGAGATAACGAAAATAACTACTACCTATTTGGTAGAAAATGAATGACAATTGGCATACCTTACGAAAGTGACAAAACCTATTATCGTTAAGCCCCAAACACACGCGCGCACGGGCAAGGGCATGTGCTTTGTGTTCCACGCGCGCCTGAAAGAGTGTCAGCACAATGGCAATGACGGGGCTCTCTTATAGAGGGCCTACCTGGGTCGCGGGCTAACGAATACCATGACCCCAGAACGTAAAGGGCTATTGAAAGACATCGTAAATTTTAGTAAGTATTCCGAGTCTGACAGTCCCTCCCGCCCTGCCCTGGGTAGGGCTGGTAAATTATTTTAGCACGCTAAAAAAAGCCCCAAACACACGCTCCTTTTATTAACGTGCGTTCACAAAGCTGGTTGTGTGATATCTTAATATGTTCGAGAGTGGAAAGCTACGGGTGCTTGACACCCTGTCCTCCACCATCTGGTGTTGGTACTAATTTTTGATGCATTTTGATGTAATGACGGACACTAGAACAATTTAATGTCAGTAACCTCTTTATAATTAAATCTACATTCTATAATATCTTATCCACAGTATTTTTTTTGGGACAAGGTTGTAATAATCACTTTTCTGATAAATCGACGGTGTCCTTCAATAGCCCTTTCTGTTCCGGGGTCACGGTAAGGAAATAATCACGCGACCCCGGTAGGCTTTGGCCCTCTGAGAGGGGGCCCCGTCAGTATGCTGACGCTCTTTGAGGCGCGCTTGGGACACAACGCGCCGTCGACCCGGGCATGGTCCATGGTCGGGCAGCGAGTTGCCCTTTACTCACGTCCGTCGCCGTGGGCTTCACCACCGCGGGTGGGGCGGAGGGAGGACACTGTCCTCTCTCGCTCGCGGCCCGCCTCCTCCTTCGCGACCGCTTCCCACTCCGTCTCGCCCTGCAGCATGGCCGCGACCAATGCTGTGCGCGAGAGGTCTCCGCCTATCGCAACCGTGAGGACACGTCGGTGCTCTGCCCAAGCTGGACAGTCTTGCACCGTATGCTCCACCGTGTCCTCCGGGCGATCTTCGCAGTGGTGACACCCAGGCGTTTCCTCCTTTCGCATCAGACAAAGGTACCACCCGAAACTTCCGTGTCCGGTGAGGACCTGCATCAAGCGGTAGGTCAGGACTCCATGACTTCTCTCCAGCCACTCCAAAATGAACCCAGTACTGATCTTTTTTTACTCCAAAGCAATAAATAGAGCGAGAAGCAACTTGTACCGAACACGCGGTGAGACAGCAATGACCACCGATTTTTCTCATCATAGACGATATTTAACCGGGTGATGGGTGCTATGCCTTATTTGTAGTTGACAAGTAATTTTGAAGTATTCAAAATGACAACAGCAGTTTTCATTTAATTTATTTTAATCCTGTTTCTTAGAAATTGTTATAAATCTGTGACGAAACTAAATAAATAATAATAAAAGTGAAGTGCTTCTTATCCTATATCGCAATTTGATACGATTAGAAGTTGTTTTCAGTTACATATTATCTCAAAATGTTGACTGCAAATCTGCATTTATCATTAGTTTATGTGAAATGGTATTTAGATGCATAAAGATTAGATGGGAGGAGGATGGACACAGAGGATCCATCCGACAACAATAGTACGACATCACGATGGCATTGATATAATATCACTGTGAGTAATTTATTATAATTGATGATAGGAACAATTCGTAATGTATAGAATCATACGTATTCTAACATTTCCCTTGTTTGCTCAGTAGGGGTCGTCAGGAATTTCCTGCGATGATTTTCAGTGAGTTTGGTTTATTTTATTCTTTATTTATTCATCAAAATAATGTGTTATTTAAAATAGAAAGTTTACGTGACTTATTTACAGTCATGTCCGTTTAATCACGTCCCATGTAACACAGCGGAACATAGTTTTCAATAATCTATAAGCCTACGTATCATTCGTTTTTATTTTCTCGATCTTTTTATCCATTCCAATTTTATTATTACGAAAATCTGACAGCCGCGATCTGAAAAAAAGTGTCGCAGGTCTAGCCTGTAAGAGCCACGCTGGCTGACTGATTCGTCATGGAACGAAAGTGATGACACTACTTTTAAAAGGCAAAAGATGAGAGGACGATAGTGAATGTGTGCTCAGAATAAAACGGCGTATGTGCCCAAACATATTGACGTCTTTTTATGAATTAAAATTTTTATTAATTGAAAAAATGTCTTTACAGAATTTAGATACTAGTATTTTATACAATTTAAAACAACATCCTTTCAAAAACTCATAGTAGTTATTCCATAAAGTCCAAAAAATTAATTAGATAGACCGAACTTTGCATTTTTTTTGTATCGAGAAAATTTAATTGAATCGTGTTTTCAACTTTGTGAGAATTTAGATCATATAGTCAATAACTATATTCCAAGTTGTAAGATCTGTAGTCCAGATATGTACGAAGAAAAGTAAAAAATAAAAACCGTATTTTTACTGACCTATCCCCCCAAGCGCGGCCCCGTGACTCGAAAAGCACGTAAAGCCGTTGTTCCTACAGTCATTTTTTTTAATTGTGACTAACCCACTACACTATTGCTTCTGTCTAATTTATTTCATCACCGCTTGTCTCAAACGGTGACAAAGATGTTGATGCTAACAAGCCGATTTCGGTTCCATTCAAAAATTAATTTCCTCAAAAATTCCCTCGAATCTAACCTTTGACTGCAAAATAACCAATATAAGTCATCCCTGACTAAAAACCTCATAAAAATGCGTCCAGGCTAACAAAGAGGGCTATTATGTTCCCCAATTGTTGGTTCACAAAGGGAATCGGCTTTTTTTAATTAATGTGTGTGGCAACACTGGCAACCTTCACGCTTGACGCTGGGGAGGCGACAGCAATTGATCGACTGTACTGACACGATGATTGATCATGCAATAATGCCTACATGAAAAGTTCGAGGCCCGTTTTGTAGGGACCCCTATTTTTTTCCTGTTCCGTACATCAATGTGGTATATATTAGGAATTTTTGTGGAACATAGTTTAATGCGAATGCGAACAGTAAGACTCTCGGCTCATAGATACGACTAGCTGTTGCCTGACCTCGTCCGCGTAATAGATACGATATCGATGGATAAAAAAAAACACAAACAAACCAGCTACCTACATTTACTTTTAAAACACAAATACCTGGAATAATATTTACTTTAATTCACAAATCAGTATGCAAATGGGTTTCCAAGAACCACTTCCACCGAATAAACAGAGTTTGTTTAGGTTTTAAAGGGTCTTACAATAAGATCTGTTTACCAAACATTTAATACTTGCAAACTTTATTTGGTACTTAGCAAAGATAACTATTACGATAAACAAGCAATAACTAAAAAAATAAAGTAAGATTTAAAAAAAAACGCATAATTTCATCATCATCATTGGATGCCCAACTCCACCCACTGCTCAGTATAGCAACCTCCCTTTTGTGCCCTTACATTTGTCTATTGAAGGATACCGTGGATTTTTGTCAGTCTAACAGTCCAGCCTGAGACTGGGCCCGCGCGCCGCCTGAAAGCTCAAACTATGCTCGATCCTCCAGGGGCGGCGCACTTTTCCCCGGTGTGTCCCTCTTAGTCTGATTTCTCCCTCTGAGCCTGTCCGGCATGAGTGCACGAGTGCCTCTACCGGTAGGGGCCCAGAGATCATCGAGACACGCAAGCCCAACCACGACAACGTGGGGACACGTTGGTGGATCCTACCTGTCTAATCCAAGTTTTACCTGCCATCTTCTGGATATCGTCCGCGTTAGTCTACGTCGTAAAATCCCTAATGCAAAATTTGAGACTCATAGCACTTCTATTTTCTAAGACCTTTCGCTTTTTTAAGGGGTGAATTATTATAATATTTATTGTATTTTGACAGGCCTGTTGGTCTATGGAAAGCCTATGGTGGCCGGATCTTGTGTAACTTTTTTTTTGTAAAATTCATAAATTAGTTACTCAAAATACATCAGTAAAATAACGGTAACAGTTTTCTTCTGATATGTACACATGTTGTCAAAAAGTGGGATTCATCGGGACTACCTAAAAAATGGGATCCAAAAGTGGGATCCAACGGGAAATAATTCGACCGTGACTGCTATGCCGGAGGTCGTGGGTTCGATTCCCACCCAGGACAAATGTTTGTGTGAATACGAGTATCTATAATATTTATCTATTTAGAAATATTAAGTATGTTTATCAGTTATTTAGTACCCATAACCCAAGCCCTGCTTAGCTTGGGACTAGATGGCGTTGTGTGCTAGTTGTGGAATATTATTATTATTTGAAAGAAAGAGAGATAGTATAGCCAACCAAACCCATTTGGAAAATCCTGTAAGCAAGTGTTGCCAAATGGTTATTGCTAACTATACAATAAAGTTCTTTTTTAAGTAATCAAAATTTCTAGTAGGCGAGAATCTTCAGGAGGCCGCATGAACATTGAACGCTGGGCGAAGGCCGCCACACAGTGAGAGCCTGAAGATGGACGGCGCCGCTGAGGCCGACCTAGAAAAAGGTGACGAGACGAGCTGGATTCACACTGCGCTGGACAAGAAAACTTGGAAAAACTTGGAGGTCTTTGCCCAGCTGTGGGACAGTGTAGGATGAAAAAAAAGAAAAACTATTTTCCGATCTTATGTCCCCAAATAATGTGGTCATGAAGTAAGAAAATGTAACAGAACAATTCCCATGTCTTTATCTACTAGCATTGTTTTTCTTTTATTCAGATCATGCGTTTCACTTCGCAATTAACTTGGTTTGCCGTTTAATTACCATATTATAAGGGGTCTAGCAGTGACCCATCCAATTAGGGGCCGCTCCAAAGCGACGCTTAACATAATAGCTGCTCTTGGTTTAACCAACCTCAGCGAATCTAGTCTCTGATATAATTGTGACTATGGAGTCGGTAATGTCTTAAGTTCGGAGAGAATTCTGCAACAACAAGCTTAATTAACTTTTTTGTTGCTATTTAATTATAGTCGTCATTATAATAATCTGTTTCACCGACTTACAGCGCCACAAGAAAATTCTCCTTTATCAGACTATTAAAAGAAAATGTCTGGGTACCAATTTTTCAAGTTTATAAATCAATCTCTGACATGTATACAGAACAGTTTTTTACCTTTATATCCAAAGCGACCAAGTAAGAACAAACATAAGCGGCTTTATTGGTTTCGTGGTTTAACTTAGACCAAGCTTTAAATCAGAAATCAATTTTTGAATTTCTAACTTTATTCCAACTGCTATATAATTCTAAAATACACATTGACAACTTAGACCGGGATCTAAACTCGGTTTTTGTATTAATAAATTTACGACAGTAGAAATAAAGTTCGAAATTCAAAAATTCATTTTTGATTTAAAGCTTGGTCTAAGTTAAACCACGTTTTGTAATAAAGCCGTATAGGTTTAGGTTTAAAGACCATTATTCTCAAAAAAAAAGTCACTTACTTTAGAACAATATTATCTTAAACTAAGTTAAATACATGACTACAACAATTACAACTCAATTATAACACCCACATCCATACAATACATTCAGTGTTGATTAGTTGAGTGTATTTAATTAATTGCAAAGCATAAGATATACCAGTATTAGCCACCATTCAAAATATGGGAAGGGCCGGAGATTCACACTACAACAGATTCCATATTCACCAAGCTCACATGATTGCGACCGAATGTTTAGGCAGTGACACACCCAACAACTCATTATGCGTTATAAATTCGCAACTAATTAGCGGCTGTTGGCTGACAAAGATTAATGTCGCAGTGTGTGCGACGAGCCTAATGCGTTGCGAGGCAACTCGACAGTGCAATGTGTGTTTAGATAATTAGTAACGGTTTTGTCACTGTTGGAGTCATTAGGATTTCGCTTTGTAGATACCCTAATATATAGTAATATATTAGGGTATCTACAAAGCGAAATAGGATAGGATAGGATTTCGCTTTGTAGATACCCTAATATATAGTAATATATTAGGGTATCTACAAAGCGAAATCCTAATGACTCCAACAGTGACAAAACCGTTACTAATTATCTAAACACACATTGCACTGTCGAGTTGCCTCGCAACGCATTAGGCTCGTCGCACACACTGCGACATTAATCTTTGTCAGCCAACAGCCGCTAATTAGTTGCGAATTTATAACGCATAATGAGTTGTTGGGTGTGTCACTGCCTAAACATTCGGTCGCAATCATGTGAGCTTGGTGAATATGGAATCTGTTGTAGTGTGAATCTCCGGCCCTTCCCATATTTTGAATGGTGGCTAATACTGGTATATCTTATGCTTTGCAATTAATTAAATACACTCAACTGTTAATCCAAATCAACACTGAATGTATTGTATGGATGTGGGTGTTATAATTGAGTTGTAATTGTTGTAGTCATGTATTTAACTTAGTTTAAGATAATATTGTTCTGAAAAAACCGTCAACGACCCATCGCTAGTCTATGGGTGGGTCGTGAATACAAATATTGAATGATTGCTATTCTGCGCAGGAACCGTTAATTTATGAGGATCATCATTAACTATGGGCAGTTGGATGGACTGCATGCAAGTAAAGTAAGTAATGTAAGGTCATGTCTGCAGTAGAACCAACGATAAGTGGAGCGGGAAGGTTCTCGAATGGAGACCGCGTAGGTAAGCGTAGGATGGGACGGCCCCCGGCAAGATAGACCGATGACCTGAAGAAGGGTGGCTGGCAGTGGCTGTATGAAAAAAGCAGGAGATCTTGCGCTGTGGAGGGTGGGTGTTGGGTGTCCCAGGGAGTGCCCTGGGAGAGGCCTATGTCCAGCAGTAGACTGCAATAGACTGAAATGATGATGATGATGATGCAAGTAATATTTATAAACATAATAGTATTACGAGTATGTTCTAACTTTTATTATTACACTATTTCATTGAGAAACTTGTGGCTAAATAGTTACAGTCGCACAGGCCGATCTACCGGTTTAAGCCGCGCTTGGCAAGCTTCCCCCGTGACTCGAAAAGCACGTAAAGCCGTTGTTCCTACAGTCATTTTTTTTAATTGTGACTAACCCACTACACTATTGCCTCTGTCTAATTTATTTCATCACCGCTTGTCTCAAACGGTGACAAAGATGTTGATGCTAACAAGCCGATTTCCGGTTCCTACCAAAAATTAATTTCCTCAAAAATTCGTTCGAATCTAACCTTTGCCTGCAAAATAACCAATATAAGTCATCCCTGACTAAAAACCTCATAAAAATGCGTCCAGGCTAACAAAGAGGGCTATTATGTTCCCCAATTGTTGGTTCACAAAGGGAATCGGCTTTTTTTAATTAATGTGTGTGGCAACACTGGCAACCTTCACGCTTGACGCTGGGGAGGCGACAGCAATTGATCGACTGTACTGACACGATGATTGATCATGCAATAATGCCTACATGAAAAGTTCGAGCCCGTTTTGTAGGGACCCCTATTTTTCCCTGTTCCGTACATCAATGTGGTATATATTAGGATTTTTTGTGGAACATAGTATTCTATGTTATTGTTGTTTTAATGCGAACAGTAAGACTCTCGGTTCATAGATACGACTAGCTGTTGCCTGACCTCGTCCGCGTAATAGATACGATATCGATGGAGAAAACAAAAACAAACAAACCAGCAACTACATTTACTTTTAAAACACAAATACCTGGAATAATATTTACTTTAATTCACAAATCAGTATGCAAATGGGTTTCCAAGAAACACTTCCACCGAATAAACAGAGTCCGTTTAGGTTTTAAAGGGTCTTACAATAAGATCTGTTTACCAAACATTTTATACTTGCAAACTTTATTTGGTACCCACTTAGCATAGACTGATAACTATTACGATAAACAAGCAATAACTAAAAAATAAAGATTTTGAAAACACGCACAGTTCCTCTATTATTTCATCATCATTATCATCATTGGATGCCCAATTCCTGCCACTGCTCAGTAACAACAGTGGGTGAAATTGGGATGAACAAGCAATAACTAAAAAAAATAAGATTTTGAAAACACGCACAGTAAATAAAAAAATAAAGATTTTGAAAACACGCACAGTTCCTCTATTATTTCATCATCATCATCATCATTGGATGCCCAATTCCACCCACTGCTCAGTATAGCAACCTCCCTTTTGTGCCCTTACATTTGTCTATTGAAGGATACCGTGGATTTTTGTCAGTCTGACAGTCCAGCCTGAGACTGGGCCCGCGCGCCGCCTGAAAGCTCGAACTATGCTCGATCCTCTTCCTCTTAGTCTGGTCAGGCCTGGCGCACTCCGCGGTGTTACCACGTCAACGGGGCCCCCGCGTGTGCTTGTAGTATGAAACTGCATAGCACGCGGGCGCACCGTGGACGGGTTTCACAGTCGGTTGCCGCCCACCGCCCGTTTCTCACGCTTTCCGTACATATTTTTACTTTATTCTCACGAGCAAAGATTTTACATTTGCTTGTTTTTGGGAAGTGACACTTCTGTACGTAGTAGTTTTAAGTATTCTGTGGTCTGGTCTCTCCCTCTGAGCCTGTCCGGCATGAGTGCACGAGTGCCTCTACCGGTAGGGGCCCAGAGATCATCGAGACACGCAAGCCCCACCACGACGACAACGTGGGGACACGTTGATGGGTCCTACCAAGTTTTACCAGCCATCTTCTGGATATCGTCCGCGTTAGTCTACGTCGTAAAATCCCTCATGCAAAATTTAAAACTTATAGCACTTGTATTTTCTGAGACCTTTCGCTTTTATACGGGGTGAATTATTATTATATTTATTGTATTTTGACAGACCTGTTGATCTAGTTGTTAGTAACCGTGACTGCTTTGCCGGAGGTCGTGGGTTCGATTCCCACCCAGGACAAATGTTTATGTGAATACGAGTATCTATAATATTTATGTATTTAGAAATATATAGGTATGTATCAGTTGTCTAGTACCCATAACACAAGCCCTGCTTAGCTTGGGACTAGATGGCGTTGTGTGATAGTTGTGGAATATTATTATTATTTGAAAGAGAGAGAGTTAGTAAGTATATCCATCCACACCAATTTGAAAAATCCTGTAAGCAAGTGCTGCCAATTGCTTACTGCTAACTATACAATAAAGTTTTTTTTTTAAGTAATTAAAATTTCTAGTTGGCAAGAATTTTCATGAGGCCGCATGAACATTGAACGCTGGGCGAAGGCCGCCAGCCCGCCACACCCTGTGTGCCTGAAGATGGACGGCGCCCCCTAAGCTGACCTAGAAAAAGGTGACAAGAAGAGCTGGATTCACACCGTGAGGACTGGTTCGAAGTGGCGCTAGACAAGAAAACTTGGAAAAACTTGGGAGAGGTATTTGCCCAGCAGTGGGGCAGTGTAGGCTGAAAAAAAAAACAGTTTTCCGATCTTGCCCCCAAATAATTTGGTCATGAAGTAAGAAAATGTAACAGAACAGTTCCCATGTCTTTATCTACTAGCATTGTTTTTCTTTTATTCAGATCATGCGTTTCACTTCGCAATTAACTTGGTTTGCCGTTTAATTACCATATTATAAGGGGTCTAGTAGTGACCCATCCAATTAGGGGCCGCTCCAAAGCGACGCTTAACATAATAGCTGCTCTTGGTTTAACCAACCTCAGCGAATCTAGTCTCTGATATAATTGTAACTATGGAGTCGGTAATGTCTTAAGTTCGGAGAGAGTTCTGCAACAACAAGCTTAGTAAACTTTTTTTCAATTCATACTTTTTGCTTTTTATAGTCCAGTCATTGTGCATCTATAATAATCTGTTTCACCTACTCTCACAGCGCCGGAGGAATTTTTCGAAAGTCTTCATACAAAAAAATCCTCGTTTATCGGACTATTAAAAGAAAATGTCTGGGTACCAATTTTTCAAGTTTATAAATCAATCTCTGGCAACATGTAAACAGAACAGTTTTCTTGAAATTACAAAACAAGCGTTGGCATTGTGTGTATGTGTGTGTGACGCTATCAGGTGGTAATGAAACCTGCACCTTCAGTAAGAAAAAGTAAGAACAAACATTATTTAATTAATGGAAAAATAAGATGTATTCGCTACCATTCAAAATATGGAAAGGGCCGGAGATTCACACTACAACAGATTCCCTATTTACCATGCTCACATGATTGCGACCGAATGTTTAGGCAGTGACACACCCAACGACTCATTATGCGTTATAAATTCGCAACTAATTAGCGGCTGTTGGCTGACAAAGATTAATGTCGCTGTGTGTGCGACGAGCCTAATGCGTTGCGAGGCAACTCGACAGTGCAATGTGTGTTTAGATAATTAGTAACGGTTTTGTCACTGTTGGAGTCATTAGGATTTCGCTTTGTAGATACCCTAATAATTATGGATAGGTATTTGAAAAGGTTAGACCAATGCCGACTTATCATCGGCCTGATTCACAAAATTTAAGGTTGATCATCGTGCAATGGAGAGAGCAATGCTCGGGGTTTCTCTGGTGGATAGAATTCGTAACGAAGTCATTCGCCAGCAGGCGTAGCATGGCGCCGTAGAAAGGGGTTATGTCGACGGAAGAATAGACAAAATGACAGAGCGTAGAAATATTTTTGGAGTTTGATACATGGCAGTACCGGCGTTAGGGCAAGGCGCGGTTAGGCGACCGCCCAGGGGCGCCGAACAGGAAAGGGCGCCGCAGGTCTACTTTCTCGATAATTTCCCAATTTCTTTCATCCCATTTTTAGGGGATAATCCCAAAACCCGTCTAAAGAAAACACAAAACTTACACAATTCAAGGAACGTTTGTGCAAAATTGACAGAGTCATGCACGTTAGTTGAACTTTTTCTGAACTATTTCATTTTGTTTGATCGAACGGAAGACCAATGGCCATGCATGGCCATGCAGCATGCTGCAGGGCGAGAAGGAATGGGAATCTTTCTTTATTTCTTTCCTCTCTCCACCCCAGACACAGTGGTAGACGCCCACGACGATGGACGTCGGCAGACGGTCTCTGGCCACTCTAGGCGAGGCGCGGGCGAGGGCGTTGTTGACTCGCTGTCCGACCATGGACCATGCCAGTACCTATGTCAGCACAATGACGTGGCCACAGCCTGCCGGGGTTGCAGGACTCACGAATTACCGTGATCCAGAAACGTAAAGAGCTATTGAAGGACAGTCTCTCCCGCCCTGCCTTGAGCGGGTAAAATCATCAAATGAGTCCTTCATTTGATGATTTTACCACGATAAACAAAGTACAGCTAATATCTATCCGAACTAGACTACGGAGACAAGCTGCCTGCGACATGGTGACCCCCCTCATGTAAAAGCTGGATCCGCCCTTGCAGTTAGGGGGCGCCGTAGAAAATCTCGCCCAAGGGCGCTGGTAGTGCTAAAACCGGCACTGATACATGGTAATGTAAAAAAAATGGAAAATAAACGTTCTTTTATTCAATAGTGTCCGAATGGTGTCATAATTGTACAAAAAAAACAGTCGTGGTCGGACAGCGAGTCGCCCATTCCTCGCCGCCTGCTTGCTCCTCTCCCTCCGCTTGCCGATGATGACGAATAATAGGGAACATTAATAATAGAAGTGCAAATCTATCGCAAATAAATTGAAATAAGGGTACTAGAATAACAATAATATTAAAGCAGAATAGAGCATTTCAAATACAAAAGCTCGAGCATAGTGAAGCAAGATCGAGCATCGGGCATTTTACATACCTATATTCAATTATACACTGTATAATAATGCTTACAAAGTATTTTTTTCAATGTTCTCAAAAAAATGCTCTGTCTAGCTATAATCAGAAGAAAACTTTTAGTAACATCCAATTTTCATTGAACTCCCATGACATTAATTATACCATGTAACCGGCAAAAATTATGACGTCTATCTCCCATAATTTCCGATCACAATTACATTCTTCCATAACGGAACCCATATCCTCGTAAATATTAAACTTTGCAACCATTACCGACACCAGCGATGCCAAACCTTAATACTTCCGTTTGAAATGTGCGGCGATTTCATTTAGAGTTTTTAGGGTTCCGCAACTTAAAGTGACCATAGTGTTTTGATCCCGGTGTAAAAGTACACCGGGATTCTATTTGGGTGCTTGTGCCATCTATCGATCTTATATAATCATTGCTGTATTTCTAAAAATCGTGTTGGGTAAGTACAGACGCCAGCACATCAACCTACCTGAATAAGTCAATTTTCTTTAATAGATTTTCAACCCTATTAAAATAGTGGAAGGTTATTAATTGGGGTAGGACGACCTGCAGCTGACGCACAGTTTAGGAACCCCTGTTAAAAACGATAACCAACATTTTGTAACAAATATTGCCATCACAATTCAGAATAAAAGTGTATAATAATAGTGGTTTCTTAACTACTAAGGCAATAGCAATAATAATAAAAGGTAACTTTAAAAGTACTAGTTGTACAAAATTAAGGAACCCTCAATGCTCGACGCCGGCTCGCACTTCGCCATTTTTTTTCTTCTCTTAATTATAAAGAGAGCGGTGGCCGCCGCCTCCCAAATTGACTCTTTAAAACTTGTGATTTGCATTCGTTATTTACGTGGCGGGGTTTCAAGTGTTTCCTTGGCTCTTCTATGAGCGTTAAAATACTTCACAAGATGGGCTGGATTAATATCTAGCATATCTCTCTGTTTTGACGTCAATCTGAATTCTGAACAAAGGTAAATTAAAAATACAAAACATACACATTTTCGCATTACCCTTAACCACTGACGTACGTACGTCATACTCAGCCCAACGGTTAATCATTCGTATTTTGAAATTGCGCGGGATGGATGCCGTTTTTTGGTAGTTTCCTAACTATCATCGACCCTTTGGGGCAACAGGAGCGGACGTAATTTGTATAAGCAGGTGAGTTCGACCACCTTGTACGTGGTACGTAGCGTCAATGTTAGTGTGATTTTTTTAATTTTATGACTTAATTATGTAATTTTTAATATTTATTCGTGTAAAATAATCGTAAGTGGCCTTAATTTGAGCCCTCACCATCGTGCAACCACAAAGCAATCCAAGTCTACTGAGATAGTATAGACATCGTGGCTTTGACGAGTCTGACGAAGTCATCGGCTGATGAAAATGACTTCTGCATTCAGATCGTTTTCGCTGGTTCTTCGGAGTAAGAACATTCTGTGTTGAAGAGGATGCTGGTCGTGCTTCGGTGATACACTTTCTGATACGAGGCTACCATTGTCTTATTTACCATCCGAAAGGCTACGATTCAAGCACAAAAACCGGTCTTTTGCAGTGCTCTAAGCAAATAATGCTGTTAAAAACTTCCTAAATATAACAATTTACCATATTGTGATTTATTTGCCAAATTAAACCGTCTTTAGTAAGTAAGAAAGCTTAATAAAGAGGTTCCTATGATTAAAGATTTTTTTATAGTTCATTGTTGAAAAATGTTTATGTTGTTTTTGCTATGCCTAAGGTTATTGATTAATAAATATGTTTCTTTGAATAATATAACCGTGTTTTTTTTTATCCCTACACTAAATTAAATATACGTAATCAAATACAGTTCATATATTACGATAGTAAAGTGCCACGGACACGCCAGAGCTTTTCAAATTCACAGACGTATGTCGTACGTACGTCAGTGGTAGTGTAACTAAATGACACGTCAGTGGTTAAGGGTTAATTAGGATAGACTCGCCCCCTAATATAAAGAAATAAACATAAAATTATGGATACCTTTTAAGCATCTCAGCCTTACCCTTTGGGGAATACTGGCGTAATTTTATGGATTAGATATCTTGAAGTTTCAAATGCCCCCTTATACATACGACTTAATTCTTGTTAATTGCTAGGTATTAAAATATATTTTAAAAGTTGCCTTGTGTGTTGTTGGCAGAGACAGGGCAATCGATCTATTGATAAGTAAAAACATCGTTGTCCGACGAGTTGGAAGTCATGGTGGTTACTCTAGACACGTTTTCCGGTTTCTTCATGCGGGTTTTACCTGCTCGGATAAGTACCGCGCTGCACTTATTTTGATCCGATTTGTTTCACAATTGAAAGTACAAAAACAAACAAACTAACATCTTTTGTAGCTGCATACAAACAATGTAGGTAATATAAAATATCCTACCATCACAGTTAGCAACAAATCAAGTTGAAAGTTGTAAAAATTGTTGTTTGAAATTTCAACTTTCTTCTTTCTGCTGTAAAACGTTTTATGTCCAAATATTAACATTCTAAAAAGTGCCGAGGGGTACAAATATCGGAATATATAAAATTGATGTTAACGATTGTGTTGTAAACGCATCAGACTGTTTAACGAGACTTTTGATGGGTTCCAGCGATACAATCGTGTGACAGCGCACCTCTATTTTGGTACAATTCTATTACATTCTGGAATGTTTGGCTAGGTATCATTGAACTTTTTACTGCCTCGTTGGTCTTACGGTCGCAAGTCGACATCATCCAGGGTGTCGAGTCTGCTAATTATTAGTCAGAATGGCGCCACAATGGCGTTTCAATTGTAGTGCTTATTCGAACCATTTTTTACTGCTGAGTAAAAAATGGTTCGAAAGTTGAAACGCCATTGTGGCGCCATTCTGACTAATAATTAGCGGACTCGACACCCGGCTTCCCAAGTCTGGCAAAGTGTTTTCGGGTTTTCTACTAATTTCTCAATTGCAGCCACGGAGTCAGGATACACGTAACTAATGTCAAAGACAAATTCACTGAAGGAGGGTATTTAAAAACCACGCCACGTCTAATGTCCTTTTGACGGAGCGCTAGTGTCTACGACATTACATTAAATTGCATTAAGAAAATGTATTTGGCGCGGAAAAATACAATTTTTATTAATCATCAGAGACGTCCACTGCTGATTATAGACCTCCCCCTTAGACCACCACGACGAAAGACAAATTGCCACTTGCATCCACCGGCTGCCCGCGACCATCACGATGTCGTCGGTCTACCTTTAGTGGGAGGCCTGCCTACGCTGCGTCTTCCGGTCCGTGGACCACAACGATGATATAATACTAGACTCCGCATACACGACCTAAGGAACAAAAACTATTCTGTCAACTCGCTAAGGTACTAGCGACAACTACTAACTCAAGGTCTGTTCTGTCTCAACGTATGTGTACGGCTCACAGGAGTGGTCGAAATGAGACGGACATTAGACTTTTTTGCCTAATGTGTTGACAGACATCGGTCCCCTGTTATTAGGAATCTAGTATTATAATATATCGTCGTTGGTGGACCATTACTGTTTACTAGAAATTAAGTAAGTAGAGATCGCGCCGAACCGGACTGAAAGATTCCATTTTGCGAGTGTAGTTTAAAATACACATCGTTTATCCTAACCAAAGCCGAACCCTCATAATCGAGTTACAAACAACAATCAAAATATTATTTAGACTTCAGGCTTATAATATTATATGATTAACAATTATTATATTATATAATTGGAGTCTAGAGTAAGCCCTAGAACCAACAGAAACTTACACTTTACTAATACTGAGTTAATATTTCGCTGACGTCGTTTTATATTAACCGAGGTTTAAGTCATGAAAATAAGAAACTTAACTGGTTTTGTTTTAGGTTTTGGGTAGTTGTACTCTCATAATTGGGTAGTTTATCGCATAAGTTAATTGAAAAAATTTAAGTCAGTTATAATATAAATTTATTATGTACCTAATATATTATAAACTAGCTGTTGCCAGCGACTTCACGCGCTACAACTCGAAATAATCCCACGGGAACATAAAATAAGGATAAAAACTATCCTATGTGTTAATCCAGGTTATAAACTATCTGTGTACAATCCGTTCAGTGGTTTTTGCATGAAAGAGTAACAAAACATACCTAAATACACATACACATACATACATCCTCATAAACTTTCGCATTTATAATATCTATTAGTAGGATGTATATTATATAAATGCGAATGCTCGGATGGATGTGTTGTTCTAACTCAGTGACGTGAAAACGCTGAACGAGTCTACATGAAAATTACAGAAATAGGGAATAGTCTGGAACAAAATATAATGCGGGTAAAGTCGCTAACAACACTTAGAATGCAAAAAATAGATTTTTGAAAACATTACAGGTAACTCGGAATAAAAGCCAAATCATTAACAACCAATCAGTTCCAGGTATAATTAAATCTGTAAATGAAAACCGACATAATTATTTATTTTCATGCTGCATACATTTGATACGGTTCACCGACGATTAGCCCGATATTATTTTAAAAGCACAACGCTTCGCTTGCCTTTTGTGCAAATTAATTAATTATAATTTCTGTACTTACCTGGTTTAATGATCTATATGACTCTTTCATTCAATTTAAATAGAGATGGATTTGTTCGGCGTGGGGGTCTAAATGGGAGGGCTTTGTCCAGCAGTGGATCTCTTCCGGTGATGATGATGATGATGAGAACATTGTACAACTTGTTAATTATTTTTCGCCGCAAACCAGACACAAATCTGCACTGCCACTGAGTTCTTATCGATGATAAAACCAATACAATAACTTTAGTTTTAGTACAATAACTTTGTACTCGACAATTTGAAGCCATCCTCTCGATTGAAATTCTTGTGTTTTCTTATTTCAATTGCTTCTCTTGTCAGTCTTGGTATGTAATGTTTGTCCGTGGACAAAATTAATCACAAGCCTAGTATTTTGTCCACGGACAAACATTACATACCAAGACTGACAAGAGAAGCAATTGAAATAAGAAAACACAAGAATTTCAATCGAGAGGATGGCTTCAAATTGTCGAGTACGTGGAATCCAGTTGTAACATGCTCATAAAGGGCAGCCGGCATCGTTATAAAGACTCCAAAAAACTTGTTGATACTGTGAGTGTGTTTTGCCGTGACTTAGTGTCGAGTTCCAGTAGTGCGCGTAACAAGAGACAAAGAAAGAGGGTAGACAGATTTGTCTGCTCCTAACAAAAAATTTATTTTCATCCACCCGCAATCTCCAGTCAACCCGCGATCATGGCGCTTGCAACAGCGTCGAAATATCGGGAACTCAAAGTATCAAATAATCACGGAAGATATCCCGTAAGTGACAATTTAAAGTTAGAGACAAACCGTGAAAGCTTAAAACAATACAATAACACCTGGACCCTGTTTCATAAAGCTTACAATTTGACAATTCGACATATTAGGTATGTAAAAAAGCGACAATTAGACTTGACATAATTTGTCACCTATATGAAACAGACCAAGCGCGACATTTCTACAAATTTGTCATTTTTTGACATTAAAGTCGAATTGTAAGCTTTATGAAACAGGGCCCTGCTAGACCGGGGAACCGATTAAATGGAACCTCATCCTCATAGTAAAAATCACTTGCATCCACTATACATTGCGTCCCTGTATAAATTGCGAACATTTTTTGTCCTCGACTATTACGTACACAATGAATATTCAAGTTTGCTTTCTGAAAGATTTTACTTGTAAAAACTGAAAAATCTTTTCCTTTGTTTCATTTATATTAAAATGGAACTCTTGAAGCGTCTTCAAAATATAGTAGTCAGTTAAAACAGCTTTAAAAATGCAAGAAAGGAAATATTAAGGCGCTCCCTCATCGCGAGCATTGTAACCTGTAATGTAACGTTACAGATTCGAAAATTATTTTCTTCAGTGAAGGAAGACAATTAAGCATCACAATGCGCACCTTGTATCAAATCTATACTAAATTGACTGGCCTGTTGGTCTAGTGGTTAGTGACACTGACTGCTATGCCGGAGGTCGTGGGTTCGATTCCCACCCAGGACAAATGTTTTGTGATGAGCATGATCATTTGTTCTGTGTCTGGGTGTAATTTATCTATAATATGTATGTATTTAGAAATATATAAGTATGTTTATCAGTTGTCTAGTACCCATAACACAAGCTCTGCTTAGCTTGGGATTAGATGGCGTTGTTTGATATTTAAAAAAAAAAAAAAAAAAAAATGTACGCGAATGCTCGTCAGTCAGGGAGGTAGTATTGTAATGTAATGCTAAAAGTCGAATCTATAATGTTACATTATATTACACGCGAATCCCCTCATCACTTTTTACAATAAAGTACAACAGATACTCATCTAACTACTCAAAATGATAATTTTGAAAAAAACTTGAGAGGTGTCAAGGGACCGGATGGAACGAAGTTAACAAAAATAAGCGGGGCTAGGCAAAAAAGTGTCGTGCCAACTTTTCGTAAGAATTTTTTCCGTCTAGCCCCCTTTCATAACGCGTGATAAGGAACTTCGTTCCAAAATCAGTTAAAACTAGAACAAGAGAAATTATAACAAACAAAATTATTTCCGCATTTATAACATTAGTTACCATCTCGCTATTACAATATACAGACAGGAGATAATACAAATACCGGATCGAACAAAGAACAAACCGTAATTACAGTTCAGTGTCCAAAGTTTTCGAATATTTAAATAGGCTTTTACGGCTGTAATAACAGGCTTGTCCATTTTAGACAGCAGAAATATCTGAGTCGTTTATTTAATAGCTGGGTATTAATGTTACCTGACCGAGCGACGTCCGTATCGACGATAGGTAGGCATTTTTGGGACATGGTAATGGTCGGTAGATGGAAAAGTGAAGGGACCAGGGGTCCCGTTTTTGAACATTGGACCAAAAGGGAACAACATAAATCATGGGCGTCGAAAATAGAAATGAATGGAGACCATGAGCGTAATAATGTTACATTTATATTGGGTCGTAATGTAATTATTAGGGGAACAGTGTATAAGACAGGGAGGCGAGATATAATGGGGACATAAACTCTTTAGGCATACTTAACACAACACTAACGTAGCGCAAGCGCCATCAGGACGTCCTTTGCAAGCGGCCGTTAACAAACGGTGTCCTTTTGGCGCTAGCGCTACGTTAGAAATGTGTTAAGTTTGCCTTAAGTGTGTGATTTCCCTTCATACCCCGCGTCCCCGTCTTATACACTGTTAATTCCCTTATTAACATTAATATAAAGTTATAATATGGCGCAGTGGCTGGGCGATCAACTGAGCTGTGTGTCGTGGGTTCAATTACCGTACGGAATAAATTGTTACTTTTTTCAATTAGAAATGAATTTGTAATTGGCCTTAATCTCGTATACCGAGGAGCTCAATCGTACCGCATCCCACAAAATATATTTATTTATTAATATTTATTTACTTCACACAATTTGCAGTCTCTGATTGGTCTGGAAATATAAATACAAACACAGTACCCCGTTATACCCTTATAGGTACACATACCTACGTATGCCCCGACATCTTTACCCGGAAAAATTGTCGGGCGATACAAAATTCAATAACCATACTCCCTCAGCAAAGAGTCTCGCTTCCGATATTTTAAAGGATATGTTTGCGAAATCTTCTGCTCAGTGAATTTTTATTTCTTTTAACAATACGAATGTTGAGTACATCCGGTAACAAAATCGGTTTGATTTACGATGCGTAATTTATTTAGTTTATGGTTTATTTATTTTGGTTTTATCATTAGCATAGTCTACATATCTCAGTTAAGACCTACATATCTCCTACAAATATATTTTACATAAGGTTCTTTTGAGGCATGACTACTCAGTTTTTTGTGGATGTAAAGCAAACAAGAACTTTGACGTTAATTTGATGAAAAATTTATTTCCTTCTGCTGGAACATTATCAACATTACGAAGACATCTTTGTTATCTTTCATGAAGGCTAACATATTATATACGAAAACTGGGCAGATCTGGAAATATTACAAACATTTGGATCGAATTGATAACCTCCTTTTTTTGAAGTCGGTTAAAAAGTAATTATAGGTAAGCTGTTATACTCTATTCAATGAACTGTGCAAAATAATATTTTAGTTATTTTAAACCACATAACTAACACTTTGAAATAGCAAGGTACCAGGGCGCCAGTCTGATGTAGCAGCAATTTGGCCGGAAAATTAGATCAGTCTGGCTGTAACTGCGGCTAGTCTCCACTTGAAACTTCCGTCTGTGCACCTAGTAACTAAAGCAGGTTTGGCCCAGATGCTAATGTGTTTCTAATTTCTTCTGGTTGCACAGTTTGAAAGCAGTTTTTGGAAAGTTTCGCACTTTGAATATGAATAGAGCTCGGGTTGGTCTACAGATGAAAATAAAATGGAGTTAGTTTTATCGGATAGCATCTTAATTGGTCGCAATGTTGCTAGTCATGTTTTTTTTTTACCCGACTGCGCGACGCAAAGGAGGGTAATGTGTTTATCAGTCTATGTATGTATGTATGTATGTAAGTATGTATGTATGTATGTATGTTTGTTTCTATGTGGCGTTCTAGAGACCAAACGCGTGGGCCGATTTTGATAATTCTTACGTCAATCGATTCGTCTTAACCTTGCGAGTGTCACTAAAGACATGACAGTAATCAATATTCACCACAGCGACAACCAGACGCCACATTGTCAAAATGAAAAAAAAAAAGTCGATGAACTATGTCATGTGGGGTATCGTTGAATAGGTATTTTAAAATCATCTTTAGGTTTCCTTAATCGTTTTTCATTTTAAATAATAGTTTAGGATATATGACGATTTAAAGTTTTAACAAAACAATAATTTTCGCTCATTTTCTTACTTATTGATTTAAGTTTTTATTTTTAGTACTCGTAAGTAAACGGTTTTCCAACCAAAAAAGAAACAGTGAATAAGCATGACGAACCAATATTTTTGGTAAAAATAATCTAAGTATACACCAACGTATACACAAACACCAAGGGAACTACTTTGGACCGAGCTGTGGTTGACTTAAGTTCACGCATTTTTGCTAAAGGTCAAGCATAATTATGTAGCTTTGAGCCGAGTTAGGTCTCTAGAGAGACTAATTCACACTAATATTATAAACTAAAAAGTATGAAATAAAAAAAAATATTTAACGAAAAACAAAAAACCCGACTGCGTCAAAAATACACTAAAAAGAAAGAAACAAGCCCAGTAGTTTAGAATTCACTCATTCACACTCACAGTCGGGGCCCATTCAAATTATACCAATCAAATCTTCCCAAGGGGCCCCGACTGTGAGTGTGAATAAGTGAATTCTAAGCTACTGGGCTTGTTTCTTTCTTTTTAGTGTATTTTTGACGCAGTCGGGTTTTTTGTTTTTCGTTAAATATTTTTTTAATTTGTTTACCCGAGTGATATCACCCAAGTGTATGAAGTGGAAATTTTGGTATCCTTCGTTCACCGCAGAATTGTGTCACCCAGGTAAACAACCGCGAATTTTTAACTAAGGAAAACAATCATATTCTATCTGAAATTGAGTTTTAAATGTAAAAAGTAAACTGCAAATCTGAGCCAACAATAATTATCTCAAACTCCGAAAAAAATAATGTAAACAATCTGTTCTATGTGGTGTCTACCGGACACTAGTGGTCATCAACTCGACGGTGTTAAGTGGTCAAGTTGGCACAACTGCTCCGACTGCCGACCGCACACTTCGTTTATTAGTTTCTCTGGCCGACAGCGGACTGACAATATGTTGCTGTGTTGTTACTTTGTGTACCTAGATGATAAGCAATTTTTCTAAGTCCTGCTGGAGTTTTGGGGAGCTTGGAAACTTGTAAAGTCTTGTACGTATAAGACGCTAAGAGTGTACCTAATTGGATATTTGTATAAGCTACTTTTATATGAAAATTCTGTAGGAAAATTGTTTTCTTTTTTTCTACTCTTAGAAACCGAGTCTACTTCTGATTTCATTTTAATTTGAATGGGACCAGCTTTCTGTTATACTCTTTCTAATAAAAAGGAAGTTTTGAAATCGGGCCATGATTGGAGAAAATGCGCGTAAGAAAAAAAAGTACCATGTCGAATTGAGAACTACTTTCTATTTTTCGTCGGTTAAAAACATGCTTTCTTTGTTTAGAAATTTTAATTTTTTTGTTTGCAAAAAAGAAACAGTTTTTCAAATGAGCAGTTCAAATGTGCCTAACGTAGATTGCCGGTAGCAAAAAAAGAGTTTAGAAATCATGCATAACTCAAAAATCTATCTTCGTAGCACCAACATAATAATCGCGAAAAAATAACCCTTGACCCACGTATGACAAAGTTGATTAATTTTTCACGATTACATTATCATCGCTCGGCAATGTTCGGTAATATTCGGGTCTCATCGCACAGGATTGCCACATAGCTTACAACATATGGGACGTCTGTGACAAGTGTCACTTGATTTATTTCAGTCCGGTGCCACTGACGATACTTAATTAGTGGTTACACTGTACTGCACGGTTTTGGGTTACAATTTTGGGTATTTTTCAGATTTATAGCAGTATTTTTAAATCTGGCTGTCAAGATTTAATTAAGTTTTTAACAAAGATCTCGAAAAGCGTAATGTCTATGGTTGATAAAAAATGGTTTTAGTTTGAAAATAGGGCGCGAATGAGTGGCTCTGTCTCCTGCTCAAACTCGTCAGTTTGCCACATAACATTCACGCTCTAATATTTTATTTTATTTTACAGACGTCTGTAAAAGTAATCGTGACTCTAGAAGGCAAAATAAATCATTAAGGTTCTGACAATTCCTGCCACTCCACCCATTTAACGGTGTATACATCAAAAAAATAAATCAATACCAAAAGTCATTTATTCAAATTAGGCTGATTTAACAGCACTTTTTGAAGGTCTAATTTTACATAAGATAGTCCCCCAAAGCGCCCCCCCTTCGACACTTCCTAGTGTTTTGGCTGGAAAGAAGAAGTGGCTGAACAAACTCCCCAGCAACACAATAGTGATTCATACATATTAGACTTATTATATATTATTTTGGTTAACAATCTAAACACTAACTATTTCACAAACTAATCGTATTGACATAATTAAACCATTTTGTTTAATTCTAGATTTAAACAAATGGTTTAACATGTTATATTTATTTCCTAATTGACCTCTCTCGGTAGACGAGAGGTCAATTAGGTTTATCTAATTATTGGCAAGATAATAAATTATTTTACCTACATCCTTCTTTTAAAAACCGGCCAAGTGCGTGTCAGGCCACGCACAGTGTAGGGTTCCGTAGTTGCCCATCAAAATACTTATGCGAACTAACTAAACTGATTCGCTGAATTCAATTTTAAAAAGAAGAATTTTCAAAATCGGTCCAGGAGTCTTTGAGAAATCGGGGAAAATACATAAGAAAAAAGATTACAACGAATTTAGAACCTCCTCCTTTTTTTGAATTAAGTTAAAAATAGTTGACGATAAAAACCTACCCATCCCCAAAAAACATACCTATAAAAGCTGTAAAAATAAAGTTGACAAACTTACATTTGCAGTTGTCTCCGATACATTTTGTTTAAGAAAATATGATATCAAGTACATTTTATAAGTTGGTCGACTATTACTCGTAAAGTTGTAAAGCCTACTTAGTCGTGATAATTTTCTTTTAAACTTTGTTATATGTACTACTATTGTGAATTTTTTCACACCCCCAAACATAACCGTTTAGTTGGTAGAGGGGGGGGACACTCAAATCGAGCAAAATTTAGCACTTTAAAGCTTAATATTTCATAAACGAATTTTTTTATCAAAAAATTGTTAATGGAAACTATCATTATTTTTTAAAGGCCTATTTAATGATACCCCACACTAAGGGGTACGCGAGAAAAAAAAAATCCTCACTTTACGTGTAAGTACTGGAGGTACCCTAAAAAAAAAGATTTTACGAGATTTTATTTTACCACTTTTTCGGCACAACAAATCCGCATATTTACACCAAATTACAGCTCTCTAGTACTGTGCGTCTCTGAGCTAAACTGCGGACAGACGGACGGACGGACGGACGGACGTGGCGAAACTATAAGGGTTCCTTGTTGTCTACGGAACCCTAAAAATGATCAAAAGTCTCTATAAAAGATGCGCTTTCATTGAATTAAGTTTTATTGGTTTTATACTTCCCGGAATATATTTTCAAACAGCTGGCAAGTCGTATCTATACAGGAACATTTTTCCTTATAAACAAATAGCATAATTGTGCATATATTTTCCAAAAGATAATTTAAAGATGTATCTAACTCGCAGTTACAAATAAAAATAATACCAGAAAAAAAAGATGATAATATATTCCACATACGTTATGGTACCTATTCCATTACGCTCCGTACATTTCAATCGAACAAAACACACAATGCTGTGACCAAACACATTCATTCCGCAGCGAACGTCCAGCCAATGGACGCGGACCTTTTCATATGTATCGCGAAGACGGTGTATTGAGAACGAACCTGGCCCCAGAGATAGTTGGAATATATTTAAATAAGCGAGAACAGGCTGACTATTGAAGGTGAGGGGCTGTAAGATGACGCTTTATAAGGCCTCTTATACATAAGTCCGTTTTTTTCCTCGGTTTCGCGGTGGTAAACACTTTACAACAGGTAGTTCATTTAGGTACAACAAAACTTTCATGTATCGAAAGTCGAATAATTTACGCCGGATTCACAGGGTGGGAAAAAAATTGTCCAGTGAATAAAACAGCCGTACGTAAGTCCTCGGTAAAACCAAGCTTAAAAACATTGACGTTGTCAACGTGCCATCATCATCATTAGCTTATAAATGTTCCCACTGTTGGGACACAGTGGGCCATGATTTTATGATCAATCAACAAAAAAAAACATTGACAATAAAACATTCAACTAAAATTCTGTTATACAGTGTATAAAGCGCTGGTCTAAAAGCGCTATCTTATGCCCCCCAGTTTGCATATTTATAGGCATCGGAATAGCGATGAGACGACCTCCAAGAGATTGCAGCCTCATTCACTCAGTGGGCCGCTACCGATGCGCTTCATTGCATTTGTTAGCTCTGTGTATAAGTTACGGCTAGGCAGACTATAGGCGCTCTAACAAAATACCTGTAAGCTTGAATTTAAGATAAAAATAATTTGTACAGATATTTTATTTTATTTTTCTGTGGCAAAACCGTAAAAAGATACACAAAAAAACGCGTTGGAACTGTTACACTCAGCTCAGCTTAAAAAATCCACTTCTGGACATTAAGTATCTCAGAAGCTGTTCTACATCACCCTGACTTCTACCTTCCGCCACCTTCTTAAGGTGGTCAGTCTAAATAGCTGGGGGGCGTCCCAGACTACACTTGCAGATCCCTGGACTCTATTCTAGTCGTCTGCTACACTGGTTATAGGTCCTTCGACAAACATGGCCAGCCCACTACCACTACAGTTTGCTTACTCTGCAGAGTGTGTCGGATACTCCGGTTTTATCCGTCCGTCCGACTTTATCCCTCAGAGAAACTAACCACAGCTCGCTCCAAAGCGCACTGAGCGAACTTGAATTTGTGGACCAGCCCAACTGCCAGTGTCTACGTTTCGGCACCTTATGTCATAGCGTTAGACTTCATTCCCAAATCAAAATAGTAATTAGGCCTAGCTAAACCAACAAACATAATGAATCCAAGAAAATAATTGATATTGAAACTCCTACAAAAAACGACGATAGAAAGAAAATTACAGAAGATAACACAAGTCCCAGACGCCCGCACCAGTGCAATTCATACGACCAATATTGGAGCAGTCTCGTACGAACCATTAGTCATAAAGCTGTACTAATACCACCACTTCCACTGCATTACGACATTCGTGATGCTTCAAAAACGAAGAAGAATCGAGTGTCCCAATGTACATTTAACGTGCTATGATTTATAAAGCCGCAAGGAATCCTTCCATTGGCCAACAGCCAACTTGCTAACTGCGACCAAACACGAGATTTAGCAATTTGAGGACGCCAACACATTAACGCCAACTTTGGCGGTGGTGAAAGTATAGCGTATAGATTTTATTGGATTTGAGCTGTGGTTGTATTTGAAAGGACCAATCCATGGATACTTTTATATAAAACTACTTTATTTATAGATTTTAGAAATACGAATTATTTATAAATACGAGTAAAATTATTTGTAGCATTTTACTCGTTTATCTTTCAGGTTTTTTACAGTTTCTGTCATGCACACGATTGTATTGATAAAGTTAGCCATTCAAACCGAACGTTTTAGCTTCCTTAAAAATAAACCGAAAAGGCATACAAAACTCTTAATTTTTCAATCAACTCCATTAAATTAGGTACCTTAGTTAGGTTTATAATACGGTAGTTTGATCAGAGTTAAATAAACTATTTGTTAAAATTCTACATTATATTGATTTCTTACAATTGCAAATTATTAAGGAATCTGAACTTGATGTTTTAATTTTTTCTCTGTCTCGCCACTCTAGGTTTACACCCTACAATTACCTAGGTTTACAACCAAATTACATATAATATGCCTTCTTACTTCTGCAACTTAATAGTTTTTCGCGTCTATTTCATTGTTTTCCACTTTCTAATGATTCTAACTCGATGTTCCGAGTACATTAACAGTTAGACTACACTTAAGTTCCAAGTGAATAACAATTTCCCTACAATTAGACTCTAAACGAGCAATGGAATGACTCCTTAAGACTACCGTCGAGTTTACAAGAGATATTTTTTCAAGTTTTCGCTTTATTACCGAAGTTTTTAATGGCAGTTTTATCCTTAGTAATACGCTATTAATGTAATATCTCTTAGTTTCTGTGAGTTTGCAATCTTTTGAGATACTTTTAGGGGTTCTAACACTCGTATAATGAGGTAAGACCATTGCACGGTATAGCTATCACTAAGGCCTAATCCAGACACGGCGGGAACCGCGCGATTTCAGAATCGCATGGAAATCGCATGAGTCTTATTTGTATGAGTTATTAAGTAATCGTTCAGACATAACCGCGCGATTCCCGCGCGGGAAACGCGCGGTTCCCGCCGTGTCTGAACAGAGGCTAATTTGTATGAGTTATTAAGTAATCGTTCAGACATAACCGCGCCATTCCCGCGCGGGAATCGCGCGGTTCCCGCCGTGTCTGAACAGAGGCTAAGTATACAAAAATCAAAAATATTTTTACAGACAAAACCGAAATCCTTATTTTAAAATTTTTTCAACATCAACCAAGTAAGTCAAATCATGCTTATTATGTTAAAAGAAGAACCAAAGTCTTTTGGGGCCATTTTCTGAACCTAATGATCACGTTAACAGTCTCCCAAAGGATGTACATATTGAATCCACATTTTCTCCAAGTATGTTCAAGACTCATTTAATTGGGAGGAGAGACTTTTAACTCCTATGGGACACAGATCCAGAATATGTGACGGTACTAAGAAGTTTCTGACAGAAAACCAATATCATTATGTCCGGGAATTGACTCGACTAGATCTACATAGCAGTAAATTTTCCGATAACACTACCAAGACTTCCAAGATTACTTATAATTATGTGCAACTACATACATACCTGATTTTTGGGTCATGTGATAATGAGTTAATTTTATAAGCGTACCTAGTACAACAATACAACATAATTATCGTAGCCACAAGAAAAAAAATGCGCTCAAAAACATTATCCCAACAGAAAATCTGCACCAATAAAACGAACTTTATAATCGTATTAAAAACGAACTTTCCCGATAATGGAAATCTCCTCATAGTTATGGGCGTTCTCGTTAAAACCTGCAAGAATTCTCGCCTCATTTATTTCTGACTGCCGCATACCGTTGTGCCGTATGAGTGAAGCCAAATGTATGGACGAAATATTACGCGAACTATTTCAAAGCGCTGCGGTTGAGACGTAAGTTGTGCAGGCTAGACGGGACATCACTGAGTATTTTTTTTAATAAAAAAGTGCGAAAAACTTACTACTCAATATTACCACTAATACGAGTATTTTATGAGATGCGTATAAGGGTGCGTCCACATCTGGCGAATGCGCCGCAAATGCGCAGCTCGCACGCCGTTTCCGAGCTGCGCGCGAGCCGCGCGCGAGCATTCTCGGTAATGAGAGTGAGAATATTTAGTATGCCAAAAAGCGGGCGAGAAGCGCGCGCGCGGCACGCGATCTGCACGCGTGCAGCTTGCAAACGGCGCGCGAGCTGCGCATTTGCGGCGCATTCGCCAGATGTGGACGCACCCTAATATTTAACACAATGACAAACGTCATTTCGACAGAGAGCGGTGGTGGCCCAGTGTATCGGGCCCGACTTACGATTTGTAGGTCGTGGGCTCGAACCTCGCCAGGCGCATTACTTTGTGTAATTTATTTCATTACCACTGCTCTCAAAACGGTGAAGGAAAATATCGTGAGGAAACCGGCATATCCTAGAACCAAAAATTCGAAGATATGTGACATCTGCCAACCCGCACTGGGCCCGCGTGGTGGATTACGGCCCACTCCCTCTCACAGAGAGGAGGCCTGTGTCCCAGAAGTGGGAACATTATAGGCTGATGATGATGAAACGTCATTTAATGGCCGTGTCAAAGACGTGACAAGAATACTTGAATTTACTGGACAGCGTAAATCAGAAACAAAATACTTGAATTTACTGGACAGTGTAAATCAGTTATGATCATGATTGTGTTGCTCTCTTAAAAAAAGTGATACCACAACTCTGTGTTACATGCTGCTGTGTAAAAAACCCTGCAGTAACGGAGGCAAGTTCCCGTCAGCTTTAAAGTTGCTTGCAAGTTGCGCGTCTGAGCTCACACTTTTGAGGCATGAACACCGCATTCTTAAGGGGCAAGTCTTCTAAAATTCACGTATTTGCGTAACTTTGTTTGTGATTTTTGAACAAAATAGTGCAATAACTTGAAATATTATTATTGCACATAAATAACCATAATATAAGCAACAGCTAGTTATTTTTTTAAAGTTGATTTAAGTAGATTATATTAGGTAAATCAAGCGTTCAAAACAGCTCTTTCCTGCCCAACGTCATTTCGAGTTACGTTGGTGCACTCAATCTGAGACAATGAAGAATTTATTTAAAAATCTGATCAGCGCATAATGACCGCAATATCCTCGTCTTCAAACTGCGCTGATTAGTTTTTTATATTTATCTTTCATTTTCTAAATTAAGATGGCAGAACATCATCAAAATTCTCGGATTTCATCTCTTAAAAAATGGTTTTTTTTCATAGGAACTTTGCATCGTAGGTATGTAATATTACATTATCTTGATGTCAACAGATCAATAAAGCAAATTCAAAAAAAAAAATTGTACCTAAAGCGCTTTTTTTCAACAATAAAAAATATCTCAAATAACCTCTCAAAAAGTGTTTATAAACGAGAATTGCAAGAGAAATTCCTTAGTGGCCGGTGGACGGCCGGAGCGATCGGACGTGAGGTCCACGACGAATTTTTGTTGGTCCCTCTCGCTCGCACCTTCTCTCGCTCTAACGGTGATGACGCGCAGTTACGCATCTCAGGTTGCTCTACTTTATTATGTTAAAATATATTTTTTAACCGACGGAAAAAAAGGAGGAGGTTCTCAATTCGACATGATTGTATATATTTTTTATTTTTTTTTATTTATGACCATTCTTTACTTTCTCTAAGGTGGTCCAATATCAAAAAATCTTTTTTTTTTGTTGGACAGAGTTTATCTGAAAGTTGGTCCAATTTAAATATCAAAATTAAACTCGGCCTATAGGGGTAGAAAAAGAGGAATTAATGGTCAAATTTCCTACAGAATTTTCAGTTGTGAACCGATTATTGTTAAAAAATATGGAGAAGTAACGAAACAAGTTGGAGCGAATTCCGACCTTATTGACATTTAAAATTTAGTTTGTTTTTTCTCACTTTCACGTTCGCTAACATTGCTCCTTCATTAAAATTCGGTTTTTGCATAAATGTCAATAAGGTCGAAAATCGCTTGAAGCTGTTTTTTTAACTTGCTGTCGTTCAGCAATTTAAAAAACATGTTCAAACTATTTTCGACCTTATTGACATTTAAAATTAAGCTTGTTTTTTCTCACTTTCACGTTCGCTTACATTGCTCCTTCATTAAAATCCGGTTTTTGCATAAATGTCAATAAGGTCGAAAATCGCTTGAAGCTGTTTTTTTAACTTGCTATCGTTAAGCAATTCAAAAAACATGTTCAAACTATTTTCGACCTTATTTACATGTAAAATTTACTTTGTTTTTTCTCACATTCACGTTCGCTAACATTGCTCCTTCATTAAAATCCAGCAAGTGACAAAACCGTTGGTTTCTCTGTCTCCCGGTGGTAATGGACTGTGCCTATGACAAGGAGTGCAGTCCTTGGATGGGACTGTCAGATTTGTACTGACTAAAATCCACGGTGTCCTTCAAATAGCCCTTTATGTTCCGGGGTCACGGTATTGAGTACCGCGACGCCAGCAGGCTTTAGCCCTCTAGAGGGGGACCCCGTCATCATGCTGACGCTATTTGAGGCGCTCGTAGAACACAACGCGCTGTCGACCCGGGCATGGCCCATGACTTTTGTTTCATGATAAAATCATCAAATGAGTCCTCTTCAGGCCAGGCGGGAGATACTGTCACACTTGTACTGACTTAAATTCACGGCGTTCTTTAATAGCCTTTTACGTTCTGGGTTTACCACTGCGGCTGGGATGTAAGGTTTACGCTGTCCTCTCTCTCACGCGTCCCGCATCTTCCTTTGCCAACATGACTGCTGCACTGACCTTTTTTTAGGTTTAATTAGTTAAACACGATTGTGTTTAACAAATTAAACCTAACAGAATTTAACCTATGAGAGTATTTAAATAGTATTAAAACACTTGTGTGATACTCGTATTATTACAAACCAAGCAGGGTTGGCATGATTAAAACAAGTTGTTTTAAAACACCTGTTTAAAACAGTTTGAAATTAAAGAGTGTTTTTTATTACCCGTTTCAACTACTTTTTAAGGCAGATGAATGCATATTAAAATGAAAATAAATTAATATTCAGGAGTCTAAATAGTTTGACATAAAACCTTTCGAGTTTAATGCCATTGTTATGTCATATTTTTAACGTTTATTGACACTTTATTAAATGAAATAATGCTTAAAATTTTTTCGTAAAAAAATCATTTCAAAGGGTAAATTTGAAAAGATATAGTCTAGAAATGAAACATAATTGATTTATACGTTTAGACATCAACAAACAAAGTGGTTAAAAAATAACCAGAAACTAAAAAAAAAAACACTTATTTAAAACATTTTGAACTGTTTGTGTTTTATAAATTTGAAAAAAACTGTTTTTATTTCCAACCCTGAAACCAAGTCATATTAAAACTCCTTATTAAGCAAAAATTTCTATAACTCCTTTTAAATAATCCTTAGTAGAGTAATGTTCTTACCGTATCAAAATTGTTTTATAATAATTCAGTGGGCAGGATGTATGCGGGGGATTGCGGGAAGGGAGCCCGAAATTTGACGTACGATCGACTGGCCGAACGCGATTCAATTTTGTGCAATTATTATTAATGATTTTCGGTGTTTTGATTTCGGTAAACATAGCATGTAAACAAATAAGGACAGCAAAAGTACGGTCAGTAGTACTACTTTTTTTTTAGCGTGGTAAAATCATCAAATGAGTCTAAGCAGGACTGTCAGACTCGTACTGACTAAAATCCACGGTGTCCTTCAATAGCCCTTTACGTTTCGGGGTCACGTTAATGAGATAAGTCCCGCGACCTCGGAGTCCGGCCACTAGTGTTATTCTATAACGTTCACTCGATTTCGAATAACGAACGAACTCATTGGATTTAAAGGCTCAGTCGCAAAACGTCCCTTTCGCAAAATGTTCACAGGTAGCAAAATGACCCTTCCACGGAATGTCCTTTTTCACAAAATGTCCCACCCCTTATCAAACAGGAATAGGCATTTGCATCAGAAAGAAAACTGTTCAAGAGCATGAATCCTTCCGACATGGGCGAAGCGGCGCTGTTAGACGCTACTGTCTAAAAGCTATCATGTATTTCAACCTTTGCGTTCCTGGGCCATTGTAACCTGCTTAGGCAGTCCTGAAATTTAATAAAAGTAAAATCGAAATCATGCATTAAAATATAACGGTGTTATAAATTCAGAAGGCCCGTATTCGGGTTCCGTAATTGTTATACAGAATTAATGTGACCCTTCACCTATGAACATCCGTGGGGAACCCGTACATGCTATATTGAATTAAATGTTCCATCCCGTTAATTAATTTGATGATATTATGTTTGGTGATTGCGTTTGGATTCATTAGTAAAATCAACAAAGTTGAATCATGACCCACCATAAGCTTATTTTCGTACAGACTTTGAAATACGATTAGGTCCACATTTGCGTAAACATACAATATCCATGGTCATGGTCATGGACTTTGATCTTTGTCAATTTGACGGATTCAAACGATTTATTGTCTAAATGGGTCATGATTCAACTTTGTCGATTGTATAATGCTATCGTTTTCACAGCAAATATTAAACAGCAACTGTTGTGAGTGGCTTTGCCTACGTGTTTCTCAATATTTTTTTGTGATTTTTTTACGTTATTTCAGTCTTAATCTATCTCTGAGTGTTTCATCAATATCAATTCAGCCGTTCTATCGTTTAATCATATATTTAGCCGTTTTCAATAGCTATACGACACAGACACTCTTTGAGTAGCTCGTGGCTAAATAATCACAGCGACACAGGCCGAACTTCCGGGTTAAGCCGCGCTTGCCGAGGTTGGACTATGGATGGGTGACCTATCATAGCGAGTTTCCTCAGTGCTTCGGAAAGCACGTAAAGCCGTTGGTCCCGGCTGTCATTTGTAGATCTTTGACAGTCGTTACTGTTAGTCAGAAGCTCTAAAGTCTGACAACCAGTCTTAGCATGGGGTATCGTATTACCCAGTCACTGTAGAGGTCCGACAGGCAGTCGCTCCATGTACATAAAATACTGATATCCAGCTGAATCTGGTTTCACTGGAAGCCGACCTCAATATAGTTGGGTAAAGGCTAGGCAGATTATGATGACGACACAGACACACTATACGTCGTTCTAATTATTATTGCAGGCGTTAAAAGCACCCGAACAACAGTCCTCGTACCTCGTAACAAGTATTTAAATACCCCTGTAACGTTTACGCAGTTTTAATCGTACATAAGACAATTACTTAGGAAGAGTAATGATCGTGGCACGGTAAGCTACGGAAGATTAATTGAGAGAGCACAATAAAAAGCCTCCAACCCGTATTTATGTTAGTACAGGTGCTACTAATACGGTTATGTTGTTCAACGGTCCCTTGGGTTGAAGATATCAAATATAAAGCGTATATCACAAAAGCCTGATCCAATTAATATATCAGTAGTACAATAGGTACCTACATAGTACTCGTATAATAATACTGTAACGTTTAATACCTAGTTCATCTTATTCAAGCTAGTTAGAAGCTCGAAAGTCTGACAATCAGTCATATCGTGAGCGTCCACTGGTACGCATCGCACGTACCTATCTATCGGATCGTATGATAACGGATTTTAGTTTACCTTGTATGAAAACTCATACAAGTGCGTCCACTGATCCACATCGTACGGACGGCTCATCGGCAATGCCTACATAGGATGCGTAGGTACCGATGACGTCATACGGAATGCCGATCAGTGGACGCGGTGAAGGTGGCATCGGCAATCCGATCGCTGCCGATACACAAATCCGTTTGATGCGATGCGTCCTATATGTACGATGCCGACCTGTGGACGCTTACCTTTACCAAGGAGTATCTTATTACTCAGTTACCGGGATAGAAAAAATCTATTCACATGATGTGTACAGTTGTACACTGTCCCCAAGAAAATAATTCATTTTGATTATGCGAATTGAAACCCTTTTATATCAAATGCCTATTTCAAAATGACTTGTATCAAAACTGATTGAAAAGCTTTCATAATGGACCCACCACACGCACAAGCCTTCACCAGATTTCTGCCTGCGCAAGCTTCTCGTATGAAAAACCAATGAACGGTCGGCACCACTGAAGTGAACTCACAGAACTATGCATGATGCACAGTTCTGGGTTCAACAATGGCAACACAGGCAAGTACGTGCAAGCCGGGCTTGCACAGGGAAAACTGTGGTGAAGCTTGTGCGTGTAGTAGGCCCAAAACAAGTTTCTTATTCTTCATCCAGTTATTTGTTTCATCGTTTGCGCAGAGAGAAGTTTTAATTTTACGAAGTTTATCTTATGAATTTTATTAACTTTTCCCGAAATTGGCAGTTTGCTAAAATTATAGCCTTTTAGAGTCAATACTGAGTATTTTAATCAAATAAACAAGAGAGGACATGTTTACACGTCGCGGCAACTGTTTAGTGAAACATGCCAGTAGCCAGGGAAAAAATAACTCGGACCATTAATCAGGAGAAAATATTACTAACCTAACCCACGTGACATGATTTAGATGTTGCATTTACCGTCACTCCGGGTTCTGTGAAAATTGGCACTGAAGGGAAACGCCGGGTCCACACGTTGGCCGAACAGAAAGTGACGGCGCTATACTAAGAAACGAGATAGAATTATTTGCGTCTTGCTTTCTACGCCAGCGCCATCGTGTGGATCCGTAAAAGAAAAAAGTAGGTCCCATCTCTAAAATTTGGAAACCAAGACAAGACGAGTGAAAACCCCGGATTTTAGGGCGGCCACATACATCAGTTTTTGTTTTGTTCGGAATGATGAATGAAATGTGAACAACACACACAAAACATGCACACACATTTGTATGAATTCACTGTGTTCGGAAAGAAAACGGATCAGGATTCCCGATCACGAAAAGTACCGTATGTGCCCGGCCTTAGACTCAAGAACCGGACATATTAAGTCGAAGTGCGCACTGTGTCAACTGCGTCGGGAGGGGTGAGGGAAAGATGAGGTGTGCGTGTGTCGCGGGTGGCCCAAGACTTTTTCCCACGTTTTTTAAACCCGGACACAAATAAAAACCGGACGCTCCCCGGATGCCCTCTAAACTAGGACAAATCCAGGGAAACTCGGATGGATGGCAACCCTAGATAAAAGATACAAAATAATAGTCACCATCGTGAAAATGTACATTTACCCAGACGGTAGGTAACAAAGCGATTCTCTCCTATTGCCTTGTATTTTTTTTAATTATATAAACTAGATTTTCCCGCGGCTTCTCTCGCGTTCATTTAAAACTAGTGTTTGCCCGCGGCTTCGCTTGCGTTATTTTAGAATTTGAGAAACAATACGGATCGTGTGGCGCCATCTGGAATATGAACGTAATTGTTTTCTCGGCAACAGCTGTCTTCTGTTATTCGGGATGTAAGATACCTTATATCCGTGTCTATACTCCTGACAACGTATATGCTAAATTTTGGGACGATCGATTCAGTAGGTAGTAATGCGTGAAAAGGTAAAAAACAAACATACTTGCATTTTTATTATTAGTTTAGATCAATAATGTTATATCTAGGTACATAGTTTGCATAGGAAACGTCCTCATTTGAGCGACATTAATTTCAAAGAACCGTGTTTATTTTAAACATTAGACTATCATTTTTGGGTTGATTTACATGAGTATCGCTGCAAATTGAACGTACGATTGCATTGCTCTTCTCCCTTTAGCATTCCGCGTGATACCTAAAAAATAACTAATTATCTGACTCGATGATTACAACCTAATTAAAACAGAATCTATGCACTGGTTTGAACACCAATTCAAAACATAAATAAACACATTTTTTTCTTATCTTTAAAATTCCACACCTCGAAACAATTACAATTTAAAAAAATATCCAACTTACTACCTACAATTTAAATCAGTGTATATTTATATCCTAGAAAAGTATTGAAAAAAAATTAGTAATAATTTAAAATCGCGAATAATATTGAAATAAAAGTATACACATTTTTTTTTTAATTATTTGAAACTCTCAGGACAAATATAAGAAAACTCAAAAAGTGAAAAAAAGAAACAGCGAGATTTGATCCAGAGACCCCTTGCACGAAAGTCAAGCAGGATACCAACCAGACTGGCTAGTACGCTGACAGTGTTTTCAAATAGCGGTTCTTATACAAATGTCAACAATGACTGAAAATCAACATATTATAAAATTGCTAATCCCCCAAAGGGAATAGCGTAATTATACATATCCTATTAATAGAAGAGCAGTTTAAGGAATATTTGGGGAAAAATTGACTAAATAATATCCAGTGGTTTAGCTTCCAACTAAAAACAAACAGATAAAAACAACAAAATTTAAAATTGCTTATCTCCCAGGAAAAATAGCGTAATGATACATAGCCTATCAACAGAAGCATATTATCTTTACATATAATAAAATCGTAGAGCTGTCATTCCTGTACATTGAATATTTTTTTCTTTTTGTATTTTTTTCGAGATAAGGGATCGATTCTGATGCCAAATCAACTTTTTTTTTCTTTCGAAATTTTTTATGTTTTTTTGATTTGATCTATCTCTTAAACTACTGTAAAGTTGCCGATCAAATTTTCCTCAAATATTCCTAATAATATGCTTCTGTTGATAGGCTATGTATCATTACGCTATTTTTCCTGGGAGATAAGCAATTTTAAATTTTGTTGTTTTTATCTGTTTGTTTTGGGGAAAAATTGACTAAATAATATCCAGTGGTTTAGCTTCCAACTAAAAACAAACAGATAAAAACAACAAAATTTAAAATTGCTTATCTCCCAGGAAAAATAGCGTAATGATACATAGCCTATCAACAGAAGCATATTATTAGGAATATTTGAGGAAAATTTGATCGGCAACTTTACAGTAGTTTAAGAGATAGATCAAATCAAAAAAACATAAAAAATTTCGAAAGAAAAAAAAAGTTGATTTGGCATCAGAATCGATCCCTTATCTCGAAAAAAATACAAAAAGAAAAAAATATTCAATGTACAGGAATGACAGCTCTACGATTCTATTATATGTAAAGATGAGACTATCAATTCGTAGTCTGCTATTTCATGATTTAATTCCATTAGTTTGTTTTATTTTTTTTATGTTATACAAACATGCCACTACTGATCGTGAATGTTTCATCATCTGCCTTTTTTTTAACTTTGTTTAGATCTTTGACCTCCACCTGGGTCGCTTTTCAATTAAGCCATGCATCTTACTGTCAAAGTTCAGTGTGTAACTGAATATGTGACCTCCATAATTGCTTTTATATTTTATACAATTACTACTCAACATCATCTTTCTGCCCTTATCCCATTTTACTTGGGGTCGGCGCAACAAGTTTTCTTCTTCCATTCTCCCATAACAGATGTCACAGTATAATTTACTCTTTTTTCTTTACAATACAATACTTACCTACTTAAGTAAAATATTAAACGTACTTTCCATCTCGTTTATTTTAAACAGCCAAAGAGTAAAAGGACACAAGTACCGACACAACTTAAAAGGAAGTGTATTTGCGAAACAATTGGGATCGGAAATAATGCACAAGCTATGTTACATTACGTACTTGCCGATCAACTGGGGGTAACCCAACACGTTTCCTTTGTTCAACCTTAGAACTTATATACCGGAATAACCTTTTCCTTTTACCGAAGAAAAAGGAAATATATAACTTGAATAGATAATATTTATATAAAGTTTCATTCAATTATAGTGAAAAATTACTACCCATTATTAGTGGGCTATACGATAAGGGGACAGTCAAGGGGAAAACGGAACACAATACTAACGTAGCGCCAAAATTACGACATTAATATTGTTAATGGCCGCTTGCAAATGACGTCATGTTGGCGCTTTCACTACGTTAGTGTTGTGTTATGTTTGACTTAAGTGTGTATGTCCCCATTGTACCTCGCGTCCCCGCCTTATACACTGTTCCCCTACTCTCTTTAAACTGTCACAAATGCTAAAAGGCCGAGCGAGCTAAATAAAATTCGTGACAGGTTGTTCACGAATTCAAACGAATGAAAACGGTTCGGTGAAGTCTTGTGGTGACCCAATAACGGGATGACGCAGGCTAAAAGTAATAATAACTAATGATAAACTGAGGCCCTAACAAATTGATAGCAGCGAGGAAGGTGACAGTGATGTGAACTTTTTGTTTTTATTTTAAATACAAGCCAATGTTCATCATTCATAGCGTTTAGTACATTACTGCCGCGGCCTATAATGGCTACTTTGCTGGTCGCACTGATGATGGCCGACAGCGCAGCCTAGCGCAGCTTCAGGCCGACACAGCGCGGTCAGCATGCACCATTTGATGGACGAGCTGAGATAAAGGCCGAAGCCGTGGGCCGAGGCCTTTACAGCGAGGACAGCAAGGGCTGCATGATGGCCAAGCTGGAAGGCCTAGAGCGTAGCTAAGCTAGCTGGAGGCAATCATAGCGTGACCAGCGAAGCAGACATAGTGGGCCAAGGCTTGTAGAGTGCTTTACTCAAAAATGCAAGTACCTAACCTACATAAAACCAGCAAGTGATTTAAATAAAATATAATTATTAATTAACTAGAAATTTAAATAAAATAACAATTATGAAAAATACAGTTACTAAAATTCAACACCGACTTTCCCGGTTTCATATTACATAATAGTTTGCGATAATTTTAATGCGATGTTTGACTGCATTTCATTTATTACTTCATTTACCTAAAGCAAAAAAGTCAATAAATAAACATAAAAAATTCGCTGAACCGCGCTTTTGTTCCTTCTTTGAATTTTTTTTTAAATAATATGGAATGCAATCTTTTTGTGCCTACCTCTTTAAATACAAACAGCTGTGTTTTAAATAAAATCTTTTTGCATTTGTTTTTTTAAAACGTTGAAACGTCAAAATAGCGGCCGGCAATGTTTTGCCGGCCTGTTAGAGCGGCCAGCAAAAACATTGCTGGCCGCTCCTTGAAACAGACCCGCAAAGTCGACTTTGCTCAAACAAGGTTGTCAAAATAATGACCACATTACATGCATTTTTGAGTAAAATTAATTATGTAATTAGTTGGCAAGAATTGTCAGATCTTACTGTCCCAAAATAGTGTGGTCGCAGAGCGCTTAGTAGAACATCAATTTTAGATCCTGATTTATAAATAATATATATATAAGAATTGCTCGTTTAAAGATATTAGATTAGATAGAAAGATTATATATCACATCTACACGCCCTCTCCTAAATTCCTTCAAAATCTTGCTTGTAACCTCTATCTTACGTCGCTCTTAATATTGGAGCATCTCCAAATAGAGAAAACATTGTCTTACCATCGGAACGACCTTACCTAACAATCCCATAACCACGCTGTTACCACAAAGGGGGTTAACAGAACTACACTACTTTCTGTACATCACTGGGAGCTAATAGATTCTGCAAGTGTTCAACATTCATTTCATATCGCAGCAAACCTGAGTACATTTTACACGTAAGGCGAACTAGCAAGGGCCACGGGACTCGTTGTAAACGTACTGGAAAACAAAGGGCAAGTGAAGGAAAAGGGTGGATTTTTCCACCGTTTTTATACACTCACTTTTCTTGTTTGTTTGTAGGTCGTTCTGGTTGGATTTTTGCAACTCAATTTTGAGGCACTTCCCGATAAGCTAGCAGGCTGAAATTTTCAGGGTAGCTTCAAACTCGATGACATGAAAATATGAAAAGATTGTAAGTAAATAAACAACAACAAAGATAAAAATAATTACTTTATAGATTTTAAAAAATCTAAAAACTCATGTTTTTAAATATCCTAAAAATAACCCTACGGGGCTAAGAGAGGGGCCACTCAAAACTTAGTTATTCAGTAAAATTCTGACTGTCCCTTCCGCACCACACAGGACAGTCAAAACAGTTAATTATTTTTTTTTGACAAAATATCTAAGTGTCAAATTAAACATTTGACTGGTACGCACGCAAAAACAAGCCATTTAGCGCGATTAAATTCACTAAAACAGCTAATCATGCACTCATTTTTAACTAAGCCGATGTTACTAGAAAATAAAACGTCGAATTTAAATTCTTTCCCCCCGTTCTCTTCACAGGAAAACACAGATTGTCTCCGCCTCATCCAATTTGGTTAATATTCGCCCTAAAATGTTATAGCTCATGGAGTTATATTGTTAAACTGCTATGTGGTACGAGCGATGCATAGAAACGTGCATTTAAGGGTTCGACACTGGTAATTCTGGTTGAATGTCATGTAATCTGATAAAACTGTTGATTCGCTTATTGCACAACGTTTTCAGAATTCTGATTGGCTTATTTTCAATCATGAGCTCTTACTAATTGGTAAAGTTTTGAATTAGACTGTTTGCTTTTTGAGTAATTTTTTTACTGGTAAACAGAACGATTAAAAATAAATAAAATCAATGCGGAGTAAAAATACTTGTCTTATGAACAGTAAAATATTAATTTAAAAGGTTTACGTCAGTCACCATGACTATTTTGAGTTCCTAATAATAAAATAAAATAAATAAAAACACTGCAGCCTTAATTACTTACCAAAATCTGCCAGTAAGGTACATTCAGACCATCAGCTCGAGCTAAAGCAAGGCCACCCTGTCGCATGCTCACTGCCGCTCAGCCGACCATAGCCGGTAAGTCTCTCCATACCGACGCAAACTACCCGAAAATCCCCCAAAATGCCCATCATATCGCAACCCTGACGACACCATAAAAGTAAATTACGTGACATACTCATCCCGAAGCTGGTCTTTTGTCGTTCCAGATTTATCTCCGACATTAGCCGAAGACACACGAAGATAAAACTTAGTTTACGACCATTCGCCACTATATTTGGACGATATTCCTTTTGATACGCCATGTTATTTGTCGAGGCATTTAGAGAAGCCATTTTATTGGTGAGTCTAAATTAGAGTAATAAGGTAAGAGGTATACGACTCAAGTGTTTTGTTAGTCGTCGTAATTTCTTGCGAAGATTTTGTGTGTGATAAAAAGTGGTTACGTTTGATTGGCAAAGCTTTATGAATAACTTAACAAAATGTTATAAGACTAGGTATTAACAAAAATTCTACTTTATTAACTTTATTAGCAAAATAAAAGCAATCCAGGAACCAACTTAGTCAATACTTTTAAAATCAGTTAAAAAAGAACTAGCAACTCAATTACAAATCGCACCCGTTTTTAGTCTCGACTTCATGTTCAGCAAATGAGGAACAGGAACAGATGTTTTCAAACAATCTCCGAAGTTATCCGCATAAGTCAATAGGTGTCTGCGGGAATGCGGGGTGAAGGACCAATTATACCATCACCCAAACCCCCCTTCTCTCCCCCCACAAGCCCACAAGCGGTGCATTCTGTAAAAGTTTCCTCTAAAAGGCTGATTAACTAAATTAGCTACCGGTGAAGTCAATTACGGAGACGATTCAGATAATTTCGTATAAAGTTTGGAGGCGCTTAATAGTGTTCAAGCTTAAGAACAGTGTGGAAGAAAAATGTTAGTATAAAGGCTGATTTATATTGAGCCAGTAGCTGGATCCAGTGACACCGGATTCTAGAGCTGGATTGACACGGGAATAATGAAATATGTTTCAATCCAGTACAGTGTCATCTAGCAGCTGAATCCAGCGTCACTGGATGGATTTCTCTCAGTCAATCAAAATCAGCCATAAACGCTATCAACGTAGTTTGTTGAAAAATAAGTGCTTTAACGGGGTTTGGCCGCTGTAGAATAGTGATGAAGAATGATTTAGACTGCATTTGGCCTTGACTTTGCACCCATAACACTGACACTGTTTGAATGTCTTCTAATATGACACTTGTGGATATTTTAGCCCAGAACTTAGAACACTACTTTACCTGTTACGTACTGTTCGTAATTCAGTAAATCTTTCTATTAAAAATAACTGCTTTTGGAACAATTAACTTTTAAATTGAAGAGTTATTTGTGTTGTGTCAAAATTTCAAAAACATACATAGCCACACTTTTTGTATGCTTTTCTAAAATGACCTCAGCAACATATTTCGCACAATTTCATCCACCATTAAACTGGTATCATTTTATTGCACTTACACGTACTTTTTCAGTGCACTCTACAAAAAAGTATGAAGCTGTCCGATGCAAATTTAATGGACTATCAAGTTTACAGTCACGCACGTAAAGCACCAACTTTATTGTGGCTTTTACAACGCTTTTGGCGATTTCATCTGCACTCCAGTGTACGTGGTTTGCTCGTTTTCATCTGTCCAGTTAATGTGAACTAATGTGTACGATTATGTTGACGTTTTGGGAGTGGGCTTATTTTTCGTGTTTTTAGGCTTATCCCTCTCTCGTGTTGGTTTATGTCAGCTGTACTTAATGTACCCGGAAAATTGACAAAAAAAAATAAACAAAGATAAATATACGAAAAAGTAAATGACTGATAAAATAAAACATTAACCGCCTTACCACAAAAAAAAAAACTGTTCAACGTGTGTCTAAAAAAAGTGAAACTGCAAAACAAACCTTTATATCAACGAGAAATGTTGTTTTGACATTGACAGTTCTTTTATACAAGTGTTCAACAGATATTTATTTTCCAGTTCAATCTGTCATTGGCAGAATAATTGATAATCGAATATCGACTTAGTTGCCATACACCAAAAATAGAATAGAATAGAACAGATGTTTAGATGTTTTTCTTTTTTGTGGTAACACGGTTAATTTTTCTCCGCATAGTGTAACAGTACTTACCTTTCTGATTTATAGATTGATGATTTCCTGTAACTGAAATATCGCAAAGAATACATGATTTATTCGCCAACCATTCAGGTCAATATTGATTATATGCGTCCACACAGAACGAGCAGCCTCGCGAGGCATACATTTGCTGCGCGTGTGTCGGCCGAGGCAAGCGCGCGGGCTTCCGCAGGCGATCCAACCAGTGTCGGCTTTTTGTTTTGCTCATGTATATTGTTTCTCGCTCGAGAATCAATAGGCGCGTCCACACAGGGCAAGCAGTCTCGCGAGGCAGTTTCCTCGTGAGGCTGCTCACTCTGTGTGTACGCACCTATGTAAGAATACCAAAATATATTTAAATACCTAAATTATTTTAGGAAGGATTCGTCAACAACCTAAACGAATTGTAATTCAGGATAGTTTGTGTGAATATAAAAATTTAACGTTTCAATTAGGCTTTTTGAACCGAAGGTTAACGGAAAATGAAATTTTAAGCAATAATAGTACCTACCTACTCTTATCTCTACCACAAGACCTCAGCGATTTAATTATTTGATTTGGAAGCCAATGGTGACAGTTTACTTGAAAAAAATCTGAAGTTTGAATACCTACAATTTACAACAAAATAAAGTGATTTGTTTGAATTAAATGATTAATGTGAAATTGACTTTGTTATTGGTTTTTTACACTATATACCCAAAAATTAGTGTCGTTTACCAACCTTCTTTTTATTATTTTGCTTGGAGATCAAAGCGAGTTCTAGCTCAACTTTAGCTCATTAGCGCTTCATTCAAAAGTAAACCTTTAAGATACAAAAAATAAGGTTCTTAAATTGATGAATAAACCTTTTTAATTCAAAAATTAAGGTTCTTATTTGTATGATGAAACGATTCGTAAGATAAAAGCAATATATTTCTAAATGACAGGTGAACTTAAATTCTGGAAATTATTTATTGAATTGACATTGTCTTGTACATTTAAAAGGTTCTTCATTCAACTCTGTTCTACCATATCGACCGTTCCCTTCGATCATTCATATCGATCTGATCGAAGACCGGTCCCAACAAAATAAGGTTCGTAATAAAATTTCTGTACACAACGTAAGCGGTTTATGAGTTTCCTATTTAGCTGTGCTATTGTATTGGAATTGAATTTTTTCGCTTTCCACCTGAGCGTTTTGTTTGCGACAATTGTTGCCCTCTCGTGCCGCAATTTGTTTTGCCTAAGTATTAACCACAGATAAGTGAAGTACTGGAGTGTTCATCTTTCCACAATATTTTTTTTAGAACTGTAAAATTCCTTAGTAAAAAACTTTTTCAAAAAAAATGTGACCGCCTTCAAAAACAACCACAAAAAAGAGTAAAATAACCTACAAAACTTTTCTGTCGGAAGTCGGTGACTTTTTTATGAATTTCATTGTCTCTTTTGCCACCGACTTCCGACAGAAAAGTTTTGTAGGTTATTTTACACTTTTTTTTGGTTGTTTTTGAAGGCGGTCACATTTTTTTGAAAAAGTTTTTATTTTACTCTTTTTAGTTTAAATATTCAACCAAATTCTTGTCAAATACATCATTTTCTTACATGTGCACTAGAATTTTGTAATCCGTAGCACCGTTAATAACATCGTTAACATCTCTTTCATTCATTCCCTATCTCAAAAACTGCTGAACCGATTTTGATGAAATTTGCAGTATTCCCTAAGTCAAACGATACCTAGTACAACAAAAAAAGAATTACTTAAATCGGACTTATAGTTCCGGAGATATGCGAACTCAAACATAATTTTCTTACTTGAGGAGTTGTACCTTCCATCATCAGCTCAGCTACATGAGATGATGATTTCCATACGCAAGTACTTGAATTACTTCATAAGATTTGCGAAAAACTATGTGTCAGCTAATAAAATTTGAGGGTTGCCCTCGATTTCTCCAAGATCCAATCATCAAATCCTGAAATGGTGACAATGGGACCACAGGGGAAGCACAAGCTTTCGATTAAAAAAAGAATCATGAAAATCGGTTCACCCAGTCGCAAGTTATGAGGTAACAAACATTAAAAAAAAAATTAAAAAAATACAGTCGAATTGATAACCTCATCCTTTTTTTGAAGTCGGTTAAAAATGATTGTCAGACTTCAGACTAATGATATCTGGGCAAGATAATGACTGCCAAAGAATCATAAATTCCAAGTCACGAAGGATATCTTCTTCGTTTTTGATACACTAGGCTGCCTGCAGCTGTATCAATGCACCCTATCAACATTCAACATTATTAAGAATAACTATTTTAAACTAGCTAAACTAACTCATTCAGTCGTTTAATAATTATGTTATTGTGGTAGTCGGTTTATTAGACCAAGTACTACATCGCACTTTTATTTCGAAGTTACTTAAAAAATGATTTTGCAATGTAAAGCTACAACCAAACAAACTCTTCAGCTTTATAATATTGGTGTGGATTAGCACTCCATTGTTAACTCCTCTGTGACAGCCATCTGACTTTATTGGATTCGCTATAGAAATGTCTTGTCGAGGGTTCTTAGTATCGTTTTATTGGGTTATCGTCCTACACAGCGGTTAATACATTCTCCAACGAAATGTAAATATTCAGTTTGAAGATGTTTATTTTTAACTTTTTTGTTTCTAGGTTTAATAAAATGTTGCAAAAATGTAGTAAAAAAACAATGTAAATTTTATACAAAAAAATGGTTTTCTGCCGATGAACTGTCCTGCAGTTTGGCAGGAGTTATGTAGTTTAAAATTTGTGTAGCTATTGTTGAGCAAATATATAAAAATAAATAAATAAGACAAAAAAGTAGCTCATTTTCGCTGATTACCGTGTGTAAAAGTAACCGGACCCTGGAATGCGAAGGGCAACTGAAGGGGCAGAGCGGATTCTTAGTCAGTTAGAGCCTGACACAGGCGGGAGGACTCGTTTGAAGATTTTGCTACCTAAAGAATACCCGTAATGTTAGTTTGCCCATTCCCGGCTTAGCTATAAGAAACAATAAAACTCCCAAACCAATTCATCTTACCGTACGTACATTATAATCATTATTTTACAGGTAACATAAATATTTGGGGCGATATATAGCGACCAATTAAGGCCAAACTTATCATAAGAACAGTAAACTGTAATTAGTAGAAGTCTATCTCCGTCACCGATCTAAAGTTGAAGGTTGGTACTCGTTGGAAATCGGGACACGAGCGAAATGTTACATTGGAACTTTGGAACCTGAGAAATAGAAAAAACTTCAATTGTTTACTGTTTAAAACAATACAAACGTGCACCGCCTTAACGAAAAACGATATTTAAATGTTGTTGAACGCTTGTCTTAAAAAAGTGTAACGGCAAAACGACCACCGTGAAATTTAGTTTTGACATTGACAGTTTTTTAGACAAGTGTTCAACAGATATTTATTTGTCTTGCGTCAAGACGTAAGATTAATATTTTTCGTACTAGCGCTATAAAAAAAGTATCGATCGAATTTTGTGTTTTAGTTTGAGTATGGTGCAATTTGTGGAAAAAACCTTCAAATTCAAGGAATTCCATTTCAAGAAATATGCACATTTACCACTCAATCTGTATAGCATGTGGATAATGTGATTTTAATTAGTATATTAATAATTCGTGCTACTACATTTCATTAATGTAATTTGATGTAATGACATAGACACCTAAAGAGTCGCATCAAAAGGAATCGTGTGTCACTCTAGTTGGAAGAAAATAACAAATGATAAAATTTTATAAACATAACTCCTTCTCATTGTAACTTCGTCTTCGTGTCCAATTCACTGTAAACTTACGTAAAAAGTATTTCATACCAACATCCGGTGAGGTCGACGTTCGGCCGGAAACGGTAATCGGCCGCCGGAAGTGGCCCCGCTGTTTATTGTTGACTACGAGTTCTGCTTGCACCACAATTGGAACCTTACGCCGTAATCATACGAGTTCAATTCACTGTAATGATAGAGTGCACTCGGCACTCTGTAGTAGTTACTGTTCAACTTTTATTCTGTAATTTTCTTTGATTTTAAATGTTTTGTTAGGTATGTGCACGTTGATTGGCATCGAATTAGGGGAAAAAGTTGTTACATACATTAGGAGACATATAAAATTTCACCACTTTATGGGTGAACACGCCAATAAACTTCATTGTCAACTGTCACTTTAAGAAAATTACGTCCAAAAAAAACTGTCTATAGCAAGGTTGCCATGATTTAAACAAGTTGTTTAAACAGTGTTTAAAATAAAACGGTTTTAAATTAAACAGTGTTTTTGATAACCCGTTTCAACTACTTTTCAAGGCAGATGAATGCGTATAAAATGACAATAATATAATATTCACGAGTCTAAATAATTTGAAATAAAACCTTTTGAGTCTAATGACATTGTTATGTCATATTTTAACTTTTATTGGCATTGTATTGAAATAATGCATAAAATTATTAGAAAAAAAAACATCATTATGTTTTTTTTCCATTGCTAATTTTTCGAAAATAATCATTACAAAGGGCGAATTTGAAAATATTATGTAGTCTAGAAATGAAACATAATTGATTTATACTTTTAGACATCAACAAACAAGGTGAAATAAATTGAAAAAAAAAACAGAACAAAAAAAAACAAAAAAAAACTCTGCTTAAAACATTTTGAACTGTTTGTTTTATTTATTTTTCTGTTTCCAACTCTGGTCTTAATTCATTTTCAATTAAGTTCGATTGGAGAGGCCTTTGTCAGCAGTACACTGCTATAGGCTGATGATGATGATGATACGCAGTAGTGAACAATGCCGGGGGTTGAAACGATGGTATCACAAAATACACTTTTTTAAATCAGACTTCAAAATGCTATCTTGAAACAACCAAATAAAGGAGTATTTTTAAACTGTCAGCAGGACGCACTTAGCCTGGCAATAGCTGGATTTACCCAACTTACCGTGTGATTAAAAGTTACCAGTGCAGAAAATAAGATGCTTCGGCGCTGCACTTTTAGAGCCGTCTCCAGTAAATCTGCTTACTGCCTGGTAGGGTGGGTGAAGTAATGAGCGTAATGGAGATAGAGACTCGTCATCAGTTAGTAGGAGCGTTCCTAATGTGAACTAGATGTGGCTAGAAGAAACGTTTTAAGGTCTTCGCACATTATAACAACTCACCGGCGACTCGACTCTATGCTAGACATAGAAATTTAAGCCCTGTATCATATGTTCAAGGTTCAATTTCAAAAAATGATTATAAAGTAGTGTACAACGAGTGGCCTACGCATCGTACACTAGAGGTCAACCCCGACACGTTTGTCACGCAATGACCATACGTCGTCCACGCAACGACCACACGTTGTCCACGTAACGACTATGCGTTTGCGACTGACGCGTGACGGGCAACCATTTGCCAGCCATTTCATAAGCAACACGACTTCTTTGGACAAAATTTAACCGAAAACTGAGGTTAGACGAGTTGTCTGTTGAATAACCCACTCGTTGGCACCGCGTTGGCCACTCCTTGACACCGCGTTGTCCACTAGTGACCATTGGGTGGATCAACTAGTTGACTACTCATCGAGAGTGTGAGTAGAGTTGCTGCCGCGTTGGCGTGGAGTTGTTATAATGTGCGAAGACCTTTAGGCCGAGACTCCACCAAAGCTGTGCGAGTCGAGACGTGTTTTGAACAACCAATAGAATTGCGTTATTACCACAGCTCCACTCCGGCAACGCAATTCTATTGGTTGTTCAAAACACATCTCGACTCGTACAGCTTTGGCGGAGTCTCGGCCTTATTCGTAAACTCACAAAAAATTTTAAACGTCTGTTGAACACTTGTCTAAAAATATGTCAGATTATGACGTTGAAATAAGGTCCGTTATGCAGTCACACTTTTTATGGACAAGTGTTCAACAGAATGATGTTTAAGTTTTACAAAAACTTAAACATCATTCTGTAAGGCTGTTTAATTCTGCCAAACATGCCAAAAAGTGGTTTAACTTCTTGGCTTTTTTTAAATCTTACAGTGGCCTACGTCAGCACACTAAGTATGTACAAACATATGCAGCGATCCCCACAATACAGGGTTATTAGTCAATTGCCTTATGTAACACTGACGAGGGTGTCGGGTGCTAAGGGCAGGGTGCGACCATTAATTTCCATTTATTCGCTCTGACAGAAGGCTTGCGGTCAGCAATGTATGCCCTACTACTTCAACGACTTTGTTATACGCTTTTTTTTTGCTTGGTAAAATCATCAAATGTTTGTGTTCTCATACCCCGGGCAGGGCGGGAGGCTGTTAAACTCGTACTAACTAAAATCCACGGTGTCCTTCAATAGCCCTTTATGTTCCGGGGTCACGGTAATGAGATAAGTCCCGGCAGGCTTTGGCGTCTCACAGTCGGGGCCCATTCAAATTTTACCAATCAAATCTTCCCAAGAAGCCTGCCGGGTTCGCGGGCGCTTGGCTCTCATTTCACATTTATGTTTTTGGATTGATTTTAGACAAATCCGTAATCTAAAACAATCTTCAAGATAGTCGGAGGAAATCCAAGTTTCCATTAATAACATAACCGCCTCTGGTTATGTAATCACGGGTAGTATAAGAGTTAGTTGATCAAATTAACCTTAATTCCAGCTCAGGCTGTTGTTTGGTTGGTAAATAAAAACAATTATTTTTTTGCTTTTCGTTCGATTGGCTTGCTTCGGTCGGTAATGCACTGAATGCACACAAAATTACAGTAAGCACTTTAATAATTAGTGTTTTTTGCGATTTTGAGTATGGGTCACTAATTTGGAAGACTGAAGAATCTAAACTCTTTTGTCAGTTACCGAGCAGAAATGTAGTTTCCAGAATGTTACCATTATTAGGCGTACTTAAACCCATTCATTGCGGCAGAGAAAAATAACTTTATATGTCAGGTGCGGGGCGGTTTTCGTCTATGACGCCGATGGGCGTCCTCAGCACCTCAAATGGATAATATAAAAAGCCGATGGGCGATTTCAGCACTTTTCAAAATGATTAATAATTCTTACGTTAAAACAAAAAAACAAAAGGTTAATATCAGAGGTGGTAAACATTTTCTTACTTTTACAATACCACTATTTATTATTCAACTAAATCATTAAATCTGATATTGAAATAAATTAATAGCTTCTTTTTAGAAATATACTTATTTGTATGAATCACAAAAACTTCATGGTTGGTTTTTATTTTTAAATAGACATTAATATATTCCACAACTATAATAATAAAACATTATTTTGAAAGTTGGGAAAGAGAACGCACGAGTTCGGGAATTAAAAAAAAGCAATGGTGTGTATTCACATCATGTACGTCAGGCTGGCCCGGCCCCATGGAATTTAATAATGAGATTGTTATCAATCCAATGTACCCGGGTATACTAATATATGTAACACCTTCATTTTCAATGTAACTCTTTTTAAAAGAAATTACGTGTACTTCTTAGTGGCCGGGCCAGCCTGACGTTTTCAGCCCGGCCACCTTGTTTCCCACTAATCTACAAAAAATACTGGCAATATTGTGCTACAGATGAAATGTACCCTATAATTTATGCATATGGAACACAAAATCGAATCCTAAAATGCAATAGCATACGAAATATTAGCGGTTGCAGGTGGCCGGGCTGAAATTATTTCGTTAATATAAAACAGTAAAACTGCAACACCTACCAAAAACTAATACCAGTACATAATGAGATATAGAGATATAGAATACATGTAACGCTTTCATTTTAAATTATAATACATATTTAGAAAGAATAATCACTTGAAATTATATTTCAGCCCGGCCACCTAAAAGCGGTAATATTCCCTAAAATCTTATGCCAATTTGTACAGTAAAACCTGATACAGCTATGAAATGAAAGTTACATTCGTTTCGTTTTAGTCGTATACCTTTAAGCCTTCTGTTTGACTAGATTATCAAAATCTGAGAAACTTGCCGAAGAGTGACTATCATTTATTAACTAATTTCAGGACATTTGGTTTGTTGAGTGAAACAAAATGCGTTACTATGATATTTTTATTAATAAACTAAGTAGTATAAATCACACATAATAATTGTTGGATACATAATACCTAAACCTATATATATTTTCTCCGTTTTTGGCTTCACAACATAACCATACAAAGATAATAGTTCACAGACGCTACCACCGATTTTTAGACGGCGCCTGTGTCGCGTCCCAACCTAAGTCGAAAGATATTTTCCCCGAGTAGACAGAATAGATGCGCAAGAGCCGTGTAGTTCACGGGTGATAATATACATACAACGAAACGCTCGACGTAGCGCCATATTGTTTTTAATGTCGACTGACGTTTCTGGTCGTCTGTGATTGGCCATCGCAGGCGCTGGTAGGCCGCCATTTGTTATTGTTTCATAATGACGTATGTCTGACATTACTGCTGGTGCTAATATTGATCTTTATTATATAACCTGTCCGCTTTTTCTGTAATAATAAATCTCCAGTGTCTCTACTTTACTTTTGCTACTTGCAAAATGTATTAGGAGTGCTCCGTTTTGTATCGCTCGTTTATTATCCCGCACGCTATACGTCCCTGCAATACGCCACTTTTTGAGTAACTGTATTAAAAAAATATTAACCGTCATTTAGTGCAAACTACCTACTTTTCAAACGAAAGTGAACCTTAACTTCAAATTATAAAGGTTAACTTTAATCTGTGTACTGACCGGTTCGGGATTAGCTAAGAGAAAAATTGGAACTAAATTCCACATCGGTAAGACTTCAGTTCAGTTCAGTGTTGTTATCGGTAAAGTCTTATTAAGTTTTATTGAATTTATACTTATGTAAATATACCCTACACAATTTTATGTCATTAAAAGTCATACCTAACTCGTAAAACCAATGCAAAATAGGAAATAAAAATTATGCGATGTAAGTGTTCGCTAAAAATACCTTTATTATAGAAAAGTAATAATTCACAAAATATATTAAGAATCCTAGGTTGTTAAATCCTGGAAAACGCCCATAGGCGTCTTCAGCACCTAGAAAGGATTTCGCATTTTTTTTTATAGTTAAAAATCCGGAAACTGTGAGCAATACTTTGTGCATTCAAAAAAAAAAAATAGCATCTATTGCAAAATTTTACTTTTTAGGCTGGTTTTTGCCAAGATATAAAGAATTGTAAAAAAACGCCGATAGGCGTCCTCCGCACCTGAATATGAAATAAAAAGACGCCGATAGGCGTCTGCCGCAACGAATGGGGTGTCCCAGTGTATTTTAAATTCAGTTCTACCGTAATGACTTATTTATACTTACATTTTCTTATTATACATATAAACTTTATCAATTAATTTGTGCAATACATACACCATGTCATAATAAAACTTAAAAAATAAATGCAAGCATAATTATGTACCCCTCGGGAAATTACGTAGAACAATGTGTCGTCGGCCGAGCTAGTCAAAGGCATGCTCGCGACAACTGCTCTACAGCCCACTTTGAGCTCGAATTACCTAATTGTTGATTATGTCACCGAAACAAACGCGACGTGCGCGCCTCTGGTCGGCTCCCGGACTAACGTTTAACGAGTTGCTTTGCTAATGGTAGCCATACACCATAATGCCTATTTGTCAATTCGGCATAAAACTGCCAATTTGCTCAAATAGAATTGAACGTGTATGGGGGTGGAATGCCAATTTGATGGCATGACATGCCAATTTTGATAGGTCATCAAATCGTTTTTGACACAACGTAAAATCGGCAGCAGTGATGCCATCTTAGCAACTTCATAGATAGTTAGCTAATTTTATAAAGGTGCTAGAAAAAAAGCTAAAAAGTGTAACTTGTGGCTAAACTTTTTAGCTACTTTTCTAACACCATTTCAATTCATCATGACATTGAGACTTTCAAAATTAGACAAGTAGTGTCCCGAGTCAAAAGACAAGATAATGCAACAGTGGCTCATCTATACTAATATTATAAAGAGGTAAAATTTGTTTGTAAGTTTGTATGTAGGGGGTAATCTCCGGAAGTAATGAACCGATTTTAAAAATTGTTTCACTGGCAGATAGCTACATTATCCGTGAGTGCTATAGGCTATAAATTACAAAGACGTCATGCATATTAGCCGAAATATCTCAATTATTGTCTAGCCGGGCGGTAAAAAATTGCTTTTCCAACACAGTTATTAGCATGCGCTGCCTTAACAGTTGTATATAATTGAAAATAATGTATGGCAAAAATGTCCGCTTTGAATAGTTCTACAATAAAGTCCGCGAAACCATATTTTTATCTTTTATGTTTTAGCAGATATAGCAGCATTTATGAGTTAAAAAAAAGTTATTTTCGATGTACTTGCCTTTGGACGATTTTGTACACAACATTACACTAAACCTTATCGAAAAAAATATTATTATGATCACAATAACATCATAGAGATATTATGATTTTCACAAAAAAGTATGTCAATTGGTTAAATAGTTTCGAAGATAACATAAAATTACTAAATCGCAAAATGCCGCCGTCCATTTTCAAACCGCGTTAGAACACGCTTTGTACGGACGTTTTATCTATTTACCTATAGATGGCGTTGTGCAATTAAGTATGAACAAAACCCTCCTTTTGGCAGACAGGAAAAAAAATCATAGCACTAAGTACTGAGGTGCTATGTCAGGCAACCTCCACGTGCGCCCGTGGATTGGAGTTCCCTCTCGGATACGTCCGGGGAGAAGACCAGTTTTTCGGGCCGGTGCATCCTGGGATGCGGGCAAACACTCTTCCTTAGGCACTGTGTGCCTAAAGGGTCTCTTTGCCCGTATGCGAATAGCCTGTCGTGTGGACGCTCCAACGCGTGTCCCTCTGATCAGCAGAGGGCACAGCGGCGGACCGGGCTTGCGGACGGTGAGTAATGGGTAGCTCGCCGTCCGACCAAGGGCCAAGCCCGAGTCGGTGGCGCATCGTGTTTCGCGCTAAATGCCTGCTTGGGTCGCGGGTTTTTTCTTAACCCAGGATAACGTGGCCCCGGAACGTAAAGGTCATAGTAAGGAACACGGGTGGATTTTAGTCAGTAAGAGTCTGACAGTCCCTTCTGCCCCACCCAGGGCGGGAGGACTCATTTGATGACTTAACCAAATAAAAAAAGCAGTAAGTGTTAACCGAACCACACTCATAATTTCATCACACGTTAAAATATTAATGCCCAACGAAGTGGGCACGGGTCAGCTAGTTCTACATATAAATAAGTGGCATTCTGAAGAAATAGTTTAGTTTCGGGTGGAAATAAAAAAAGAAATGAAATTCTTCCGGTGGCAAAATATATTTAAATATACAAGATACCCTGAATATGAATTTTCAATCTTAAGTAAACTGGGAAAGTAAAGCAGACTCTGTAGAGTAAAATACTGCAAAATCTCTGTAACAAATACAGGGATTATTGTCAGCCGACATCACTGAGAAGTCACTAAAATCCGACCACTCATGACTTTCGGAAATTTCTAGGTACTAATTTTTTAATGCATTTGATGTAATGAAATAGACACTAGCGCCATGTCTAAAGGTCAAGGAGTGGTGGCCAGGGCTGGGGTGCGTTTAAATCTTCCGGCGGTATTTCGCCGGAAAAAATTAAACTAGCGAAGGTTCGCTGAACGGAGTCATAAGTTTCTGTCAATGTTAGTTGTCAAATTCAATTGACAGCTCAGTTTATTGAACAAATAATCAATTTGCCGGTTTAATACAAATCCATAATCCACAAATAATATTTACTCTCTAAAATAAAAATAATATTCGTTTTTACTGCGGATATCGAGCAAAACAACAAAACGTAATGTCAGTCTGACAGCAGGATAAAATATTGCGAGGTAAAAAGGTCGCAATATTTTATCAGTAAATTCCATTTAGTAAAAACTTATCCCAGCGAATGACCGTAAACGGGGCAGATTAAATTTTAGTTAGCTTCATTTTTCACGTCGCGGTGTACTTAAACGGGGTGTTTGACATTTAGGCAGTATAAATTTAAACTGGATAAAGGATATAAACGCAGCCCAGAGTCCTGCATATGGGATCGTTCTGAAACTCGACTTTTTGACAAATATTGATTTTTATTTAAAAATAACCAGTACTAATCCAAATTCAGTGACTAAATAAGAAAATAATTGTACAAAAACGTTAATAATATATAATAGAATTGACTAAAAAAAAAAACAAATATTCTCCGCATTTCATTTTACATTTAATTTACTAGACAAACGTTTTCGAACGCACCACGTCTAGCATGCGTACCTATCTAGTCTGTGATGCGTACGCAATATAAGACAGTGTTCCCACTTTATAAATATTTTCCCTTTATTTAGGGTAGGGGGGTCCTTTCAAATGTTGGTCATTATATAAGCGAAAAAACTGTAAAATAAATAAATATAATATGAAGGTTTTTATGAAATTAACTACCCAAAAACCAACCTTCATGCTTTGTGCTCGTGTAACCCTCTAGGAGGCTAATAGCTAAATAATAAAAAGCAACACTTCTCTGCATTATTATAATTTTTATTTTCGACTTCAATTAAAAAAAAGGCAAAATTTTTCAATGTCAAAATAATCGTGTATTGAAAAGGTGATAATAAAAAAAACTTTTTCAAGAAAAATGTAACCGCCTTCTAAAACAACCACAAAAAATTGTAAAATAATCTACAAAATAACTTTTCTTTCGGTTGTCGGTGCCTTTGTTTTTTTTTTCTTTTCATTGTCTTTTAGCCACCGACTTCCGAATGAAAAGTAATTTTGTAGATTGTGGTTGTTTTTGAAGGCGGTTACAGTTTTTTGAAAAAAAAAGGTTGCACTCCAGGAGTGCCGGTAGAAGTGAAAACTTTTTTGTTACTATGTTTTATTTTTAATTTGAATGACGTCTTACTCATTTTCGATCAGGGTCACGTGACCCTGACGCGAGTTTTGGTCACGTGACCCTGACGCGAGTTTTAAATTTTTTACCCATTACAGAAAAAGTGTACAACGCCGCTAAAGAAGTTTTCACTTCAAAAATTTTTTTAACTCTTTTTAGTTTAAATATTCAACCCGAATTCTTGTCAAGAACATCATTCTCTTACTTGTGCACTAGAATTTTGTAATCCTTCGCACCGGTAATTACATCGCTCATGTACACAATAAGCTAATAAAATTCCATATCTCAAAAATTACTGACCGATTTCTACCGATTCTGATGAAACTTGCAGTGTTCCCTAAGTTAAATGATACCTCGCACACCAAAAAAAAAGCATTACTTAAATCGGACTCAAATTCCGGAGATATGCGAACACAAACTAAATCAATCGATGCCTACTCCTTACTGTTAAGGAGTTGTACCTTCCATCATCAGCTCATCCACCTGAAATGATGATTATCAGATGCAAATACTCGAACAGCTTTAGAAAATATATATAATTGGTACTATCTGCCTATAAAATTTGAAGGAACCCTCGCTTTCCCTGGGATCCTATCACCAGAACCTGACCTGAGATTTTTTTTCCAAATCAGTCCAGGCGTCTTCGAGAAATCGGGGAACATACATAAAAATAAAAAATATTCCGAACTGAGAACCTCCTCCTTTTTTTGAAGTAGGTTAAAAAAAGGTGTCGGAACAGGTAGGTAAGTTAAAACTAAGTATTTATTATACTTACGGGTAAGCCCCGACTCAAACGAGCGTTTTCTTTTGCTGGCACTTTAAAAGCGCTGACGTGTGAACAGATTTTGACTGGCCTGTTGGTCTAGTAGTTAGTGACCCTGACTGCTATGCCGGGGGTCGTGGGTTCGATTCCCACTCAGGACAAATCTTTGTGTGATGAGCATGATCATTTGTTCTGTGTCTGGGTGTAATTTATCTATAGTAAGTATGTATTTAAAAAAAAAGGTTGCACTCCAGGAGTGCCGGTAGAAGTGAAAACTTTTTTGTTACTATGTTTTATTTTTAATTTGAATGACGTCTTACTCATTTTCGATCAGGGTCACGTGACCCTGACGCGAGTTTTGGTCACGTGACCCTGACGCGAGTTTTAAATTTTTTACCCATTACAGAAAAAGTGTACAACGCCGCTAAAGAAGTTTTCACTTCAAAAAAAGGTTGCACTCCAGGAGTGCCGGTAGAAGTGAAAACTTTTTTGTTACTATGTTTTATTTTTAATTTGAATGACGTCTTACTCATTTTCGATCAGGGTCACGTGACCCTGACGCGAGTTTTGGTCACGTGACCCTGACGCGAGTTTTAAATTTTTTACCCATTACAGAAAAAGTGTACAACGCCGCTAAGTTCAGTTTTCTAGTACCCATAACACAAGCCCTGCTTAGCTTGGGACTAAATGGCGTTGTGTGATAGTTGTGGAATATTATTATTATTATACAAGGGAATGCATTTGTTCTATATCGGCGGTTTTTTAACGCCAGCAGAAAAAAAAAAATTTCGCGCGAATGGCGTCTTAAAAAGTCTAGGTAGGATTAAAAAAACCAGCAACTGCCTGCAGGCACTATTACTACGATTAATGAGTAGTCATTATGACTTTTTTTTCAGATGGGTCTACGAACCAATATCATCAAAATAGTTCAGCGGTTTAGGCGTGAAAGCATAACGAACAAGTGCATTTATACTACACGAATAAGTTAGGATAAAATTGTAAAATCGGGTCCACCCTTTATAGCAGAACTTTTTACGTCATAATTTTATTTTGCATAGCAACGGATAGCATAAACCTCTTTTCGCAGAAAATCGTTTGGCATACACTCATTTACCATAACACCGAAACCCATAATTTTGTAAGTCAGAATCATCTTTAGGCATAAATTTCATTTCCATAATAATCAATAAGTATAACCATCATATCGTAGAAAGTTCACAACCAGAATCATCTTTTGGCATATATTTTATATCCATATAACCATCATATCGCAGAAAATTCACAGCAGGCATGGCAGCAGGCATGGCTTCTGTCACGGCTCCGGCGTTGCAGGTCTCCGGCGGTCCCACGCGAGCTAATCGTCGCAGATGATTTTACGCCCACCACCGCAGCTTCGGCTTGCTGGCCGGCAAGCCGGCCAGCCTCAGCCGCGGCGGTGTGCGTTAAAACCACCTGCTCCTCAGCTTGCGGGCCGCCTCGCTCCTCCGCGCCTACGCGATTATAAATTACACTCTAGGGGTAGGGCAGACAAGACTACGTGAAGTCGATTTTGCAGCGATTCATTTCTGTCACTAACTTTTGATTTTATAAAACAATTTTTTAATTTTTTATTATGACTATTAAATTATTTCTATTCTGAAATTCTGTGATCTTCGACGTATACTAAGTCAAAATTATTCCAAATAATCGGCGCTCTAAATAAACGTTATGCTTAATGAAAATATGCAAAATTATAACTCTGACAAAGGTAATTATGCCCAATAAAATTCTGCCATCTTAAAAGTATCCCAATTAAAATTCGGACATAAAAACATTAGGCCAAAAAACAATTATACTAAACATTTTTTATACCATAACAATGTTCGTTTAAAAAAGTTTCTGCCAAATGAGTTATGCCAAATAAGTTTCGGAGCAACAAGTTTCTGCCAGATAGAGGGCACCCTGTAAAATCATTTTATTTTTAATTTTAATACCTTTTTAGTAATATTAAAATACGGGCAAAACTGAAATCAGAGGCTGACAATATGGTTACTATGACAACGAATACTCAAATAAAACAATCGATGTGTATCTAAGTAACAAACATCAAACAAAAATATGTTAGGAAATTCAATAAATTAAATTTTGTGGTTCGTTTCAATAAAATCGAGAAGCGTTTAAAATACCTACCTACCTAAGGGAGATCATCATCATCATCGACGACTTTGCTCTGGAAAAATTATATGGAAAACGCGTGGTCCAATTCTGACCCGACTCAATTTAGATTGCCATCGACATGCTAAGAGGATCAGCACAAAATAATCGCAGAACCTGCCATTCTTCAGACATGAATAAGGTGGAAGATAAAACCAGCTGACACAGTGATATACCTAGTGTGAAACCGCTAGGTATTGTACGAGTATGATCAAAATGTTTCCTTATTATTTCATGCAAACAATTTGATACAGAAAGTTGAGAGCCATTGGATCAATGTGTAATTCTTTATCATGGATTTAGGTACTTCGATTAACAAAAAATGTACAATGGATTTACATCTCAGTGAAGTGAAATATCATATTCCTTATTGTTGTTAGTAATAGTTATTTAGTGATTGTGTTTAAATTACAATAATTGTATTTTTCCTATGCTGTTATAACTTACAGAATGTTAATAATATAGGTAAAAGTAAAGTAAGTAAAGTAAAACCAACGACTTTCATTTTGATATGATTTTTATTAAAGCATTTCAAGCAAAGCTAAGCAGCTCTGCCAGAGCAAATATATAAAATATAATTATTTTTGCATGATGTTAGTAAAAAGGTGAGTACTGACTTAATGAGTAGAGAAAAATAGAAGATTTGATGAATTAGAATAAGGGCAGGAGAACGATGAGACGACGAATCATATGATTTCTAAATAAAATATAACTATTATTCTTTCCCTAAGTATTTATTTTAATAATAAAAGGTTGAAACACTATATATACCTATAATATTAGGTAAACTACCACATATTTTATCATATAATTCAGTGTGTTTTTCTTGCATGATTCACAGAGCAGCAGCGAAATTGAGAATAGGCAATCCTTGCTCTCAGTAGAGTTACTGTCCAAAGATAAAATAATCTGTAAACATGAAGAAATTACCATTAAATTAACCCATTTTTCTAGTGTAAAAAACTTGTAACTAAAATGATACAGCGAAGATGCTGGCTCAGTGATGGCTCTTGCTTGTGAATATTGTAGTTCAGTTAATTTATATTAGTGTGACAGATTCGGACAAAAGTGCACACTATATAGGTATGTTTTTAATCTACCAGTACCTATTAAGGGGTAGAAATGGGTTGTGAGACAGTTTAAACCAATAAACGTAATCAAATTGTTGATTACATTATATGAATTTGTTAGTGATGGTTTTGCATTTAATAGTTGATGTACGTATGTATCATCACATCTTGCATAAACTTATTATAGTAGTAGTAGGTATGGTTAATAATCTTTGGTCATTCCTACCTTATAACTATAGCAAGTCCAAGCTGATAACTGTAGTAGTTTGCTTCTTGGCATACATAAAGTTGGTGGTTTTCTGTTAGTAGAAATCCTGTTTTAAATTCAGTTTTGCACAGATTCAACACATTGAAAGTACTTGGTTGCGTTTATAAAATAATTCGTGCTAAGGGTAAAGGTGTTAAAAAATGAACCGCAGGCATTTCGTGGGCGTACTCGGTATCAAAAACGAAGTCGATTCCAATTTTTTTATTATTCCACCGGAAGAATTTCATTTTTTTTACTTCAACCCAAAACTGAACTATTGCTTCAGAATTCCACTTATTTATATATGTAGAATTAGCCACTGTTGCGTTATGAGTAGGCATCACTGATGGAGATTTGACGTTGTGTCAAATCAATCTTTACGATAGGCATTATGGTGTATGGTGTCTATGGACGAAATGCCGATTTGAAACAATTGCAAGCGTCACATCTATCGTTCACATAGGCAGGATGGTGTATGCCTACTATAAGCGTTCATGTTGCCTTTGGTATTTTTGAGTTTGACAGCTGATACTTAGGAATTTGTGGAGTACCTTTAATATTTATTTACGCTGTGGTGAAATGTTTTCGCTTAGTTTTAATTAACAAATAAGTATTTTTTGAAACAAAGTTCCTTATCGCGCGTTGTGAAAAAAAAAATAAAAAAATAAAAATAAAAATGTTTATTAGACACAGAATGATTCGAATTTTACATCAATATCAAAGCACATTCATATATTGCCACAAATCTAGTTCTGATACCCAAACTAGGCCTGGACCTGTATTTTGGGGATCAGCGTTCGTCCATGGGTTCAAGATCCAATATACAGCAATTTAGAGGGGTGTCACAGCAGTTATGTTAAGGTAAGGAGGTAATTTACATATTAAACTTAAAATATAGGGTAGTTGCAGAAATTACAAAAGAAAAGGGTAAATGCCGAGGAATCATTTGTGTTTGTGTCTTGTGTGGAATGATTGTATTAGTCGTAGAGTGAATGTGTGTGTGTGTGTGTGTGAGAGCATGTCGTGAGTGTGTGTATGTGTGTGAGAGTGTTGTGTTTTGTGTGAGTGGATTTGGGAGGGTGTCTTTCTTGGTTCGCACCTCAGAATACGTGTGAGGCTGGGAAAAGGTAAGAATGGATGAGTGGTTTGTATGACCTTTTCAAAGTCATATCATATTTTTCTCCGAATGCATTTATTCTGATATTATGTTGTGTATAAGAATAGACTTTCAGTTTCCTGATAGTCCATCTTTTGGAGCCAGTTTACAACCTTCTTTTTCATTTCCTGCCGGCACATTTTAGCTATACTTAACTTTTTATTTGCGAGGTTATAAAGTTTACTGCTTAGGCTGTTAAATTGGTGTTTGGCAAATGAGGTCCGGCAAGGTGCAGTTGGGCATATGGAGGACTTGCTTCGCTTTTTTGGGTCAGGTAAGGGAACATTTCTTTGTTTTTTCTGGATGGATTTGAGCACATAGAGCTGGCGGACAGTAAGAACTTTAAGTTCTGAGTATAGGTCTGAAGTGGGGTACCGGTACGGTTTCTTCGTCATAACCTTGAGCACAGCTCTCTGTGCTCTCTCCAATCCCAGCAGGTAGGTCTTCGCTGCACCTCCCCATACTGTTATGCAGTATTGGATAATGGACTGACAAAGGGCTAAGTAGACTAATTTTAGATTCGCCAGTGTCGCCGAGTCCCTTAGTGTCCTAAACACATTTATAAGGCGCCTGGTTCTCGCAATGATCGCGTCAATCTGCCTGTCCCACCTCAGTCCATCATCCATGAGCACACCCAAATATTTTGCCGTATCTACCCGAGATATCACCTGGCAGGTACAATTTTGTTGAGTTTTACAAGTGTGAGCTGTTATTGAAAAATCGGGTGAGGGTTTAGTGTTGGGTCTCAGAGAAAAAGGCAGGAAATGTGTTTTATCCAGGTTTAGTGTAAGGAGATTTTGTTTGAGCCAGATCATTATTTTGGAAAGGGCGCTTTCGGCTCTGTCCTTGACAACTTGCCAATTTTGTCCCCATACAAAGACTGCTGTATCGTCAGCGTATGTAAAAATTTTTGTGTGTTGAAGTGACATTGTACACAGGTCATTCACATATATCAAAAACAACAGGGGCCCCAAAATACTCCCCTGTGGGACACCAAAGAGGATTGTGCGTTCCTCGCTTAGACAATCGCCAATCTTGACATATTGCTTACGCTGAGAGAGATAGTCTTTAAATATATTCAAAACAGTGCCTCGTACTCCTATTCGTTCCAGTTTCGACAAGAGAACAGGAACCGAAACTGAATCGAACGCCTTGCATAGATCGAGATATATGCATAGGCATCTATTTCTTTTGTCTAGGTTTTCCACTACTTGTTCCGTCAGATCCGACACTGCGTCCTCTGTAGAGACACCCGATCTGAATCCGTACTGGTTGTCAGCTAAGACTTTAAAGCGAATTAAAAAATTTTTGAGTGATTTGTACAGAATTTTTTCTAAGATTTTTGATAAGGCTGACAGTATCGATATGGGCCTGTAATTACTGACGCAGTGTCTATCCCCACTCTTGTGAATTGGGTGCACGATGGCTCTTTTCATAGCATCAGGGAATACGCCAGTTATAATGGAGCGATTACAGATGTGTACTATAGGAGGGATCAGCGTTCGTCGACAATCTCTAATGAGGGAAGACGGAATTCCATCCCATCCAGTAGCACAATCTGGTCGCAGCTGTAGGATGGTGGTTTCAATGTCCGCTTCATCTACTTCCAGAATAGCGAGCGAATGGGGTAGATAGTTTTCGGAACAGACTGAGGCAGGAGGTTCGGGGGGGACAGGGTCCTCTGTAGGTGTGGTTCGAGACAGAAGGATGTTATTGGCTAAATTTTTACCGACGTCAGTGAAAAAGCGACAGACAAGGTCAGCAGATGATTTTGGGCTGTCTGATATTTGAAGTAATTCCAAAGGATTGTCTTTGAGTTTTTGAGTCTTAGTTATCTCTTTGATAGCCTTCCAGAGGGCTTTAGGGTCGTTGCCTGCCTTATCCAATTGACTTTTCTCATAAGCGATCTTGAGTTTGCGAAGGAGTTGATTGGTAAAGTTCCTGTATCGTGTATATGTTACCTTGAATGACATGTTATCTGGAGATTTTTTTGCTTTTGTGTGTAACCTATCCCGATTTTTAATACAGCGCAGGAGGCCCGGTGTGATCCACGGCTTTAGGATTTTGTCCTTATTAGGCACCAGTACTATTTGCGTGTGTTTACTAATAATTGATGAGACTGATGAAATAAAACTGTTGGTTGCGGTGTTAGCGTCTTCTATTTCTAGAAGAGTATTGAAACTTGTGTTTTCTATGTCCAGTTTTATTTGCTGATAATTAATACGAGTTTTAACGTTATTGTACTTGCGATTTGGACACGCGTTTTCTATAAACAATGCAACAGGCAGGTGGTCGGTTATACTTGATTCTAGTACAAGTGTTGTAGAAGGAAGTTTAGATTTTAGTAGTATATGGTCCAGACATGTTTTTATCCTAGTGGGAAGTGTGTGCGTAGGGAAAAAACCGTGGGATGCATTAAAGGTAAGGTATTCATCTGCAATGGGGTCTTTAGTCATGCTACAGATGTCGATATTGATATCACCAACTAGGACGTGCGTGGTGGTTTTTAGTCCGGTGTATATGGTATTTAAGCTGTCTAAGAAGTTATTGTGGTTAGTTCTAGTCTTAAAAGAAGGTGGTCGATAGATTGCAACTATTTCTAATTTCTCTCCTATTTGACAGACCATGCAATTTGCATCTTTGAAGGCTGGTTCGTAAACCAGACACTTTAGTTTCTTGCTAGTAAAAATAATAATACCATCATTTTGGTTAACTATGTTTTTGGTGTAATGAGACACATAACCGTCCAGAGTAGGCAGGTCTTTTACCTTGCTGAGCCAACATTCGGTTAGGACTATGACGTCAAAGTTTACTTTTGTAAGACACAGTAAGATACGCAGCTCGTCAAAATTTTTATTTACACTTCTAATGTTGATGTGAATGATCTTTATACCTCGACCATAGTTGCTCGCATATTTGTTACAGTCCTCTGGACTACAAATATAAGATTTGCTAGCATTACATGAATCAAGTTCGGAATTTATATTATTTATATGATCATGATTTGCCATTTGAAAAGATTACAGAATCAATACTGGGGCAGCAACCGTACGTTTTGTGTTTGTGAGCACTGTCATTCTTAAATGTGGTTTTCTTAAGATATGTTAGGAACATGTGTGGTGCGAGTACATGGGTGTGAAAGTGTGAATAAGGTAGGTGCAGTAGAGGTGAGTGGTTCAGTGATTGAGTGAGGACATGAGTTGGGGTGTGTATTTTAGTGTGACAGCGAGTGTTTCGTTTAGCGTAAGACTTACTACGTTTTAACAGCGAATTAGCATAATATATTACATTTTGGTAAATATAAATAAGATGTATTATAACTAAAATCAGCCAGTACTTGAGACAGATTAATAGTCAAAGACTCCTGCGTAGGTCCTGTAGGGATTGTTCAGATGAGATCAGCAGTTGTTTTTCTCCCTGTACCTTGCGGAGAAATATGTTGCCATTCGATGACCAACAAAATTGATAGCCATTTTGTTTTGCAAACTCCTTAGATAGGTGAAACAGTTTCTTTGAGCTTGCCGGGAGATGATCACTAACATATACTGGTTGTCGTTTGCCAGAGATACCAATAATTTCTGTGTTGAGCTTGTTTTCTGTAGACGTGCTGTTGTTGTTGAATGTTCTCACTGCGGCTATAGTTTTTAGTTTTAACTGCACGGTTTGGAACTCAGCAACTATTGGGCGAATGGAATCAGGCTTACCGGGTATGCGGTAGATATCACGAAGATCTGATGCTGTTGTCGCCGATCCAATAATCTGGCCAATCTTGCATACGACATTAGTGAGATCAGTACATGTTTCATTTTCTACCATTGGGATATTTCTTATTTCTATACTTGATGATCTGGTTTTTAAATTAACATCCAATAACCTCCTTTCCAAGTTTTGAATACACTTCCGCTGTGTCAAGTGTTCATGGTCCAATTTTTCGGCCCCTGCTTTAATGTCTTCGTACTGCTTATTGATAAATTTCATTGACTTATCTGTGTCTTCCAGTGATTTTTGCATATTTAAATTTTGTATCTTTAATTCAGATATGTCGGCGGAGAGTTTGGCTATAAGATTATTTTGCTTTGTGAAAATATCTGTTAGTTTCGTGTCGAATTCCGTCTTCCAATCATTTAACATCGCCATTATTTCATACTTCAGATCCTCTTGCGCCTGGTCTCTGGGTGAGTGGAGCTCGTTATAACGCAGGCGTTTATTGCTACGCTTCGTTTTTGTTACGGAGGAGTCACTTTCTTGCAAGGCGCTGTTTAAGTCGGATTCAGACTGCGTATGACTTAAAGACGTAGGTGGAGGTGTGCGCTGCAGTGCCGACATTGTTATTTATGTTTGGTCTTGTTTTAAGGATCAATGGCTAGGCGATAACAGTCACAAGATCGGTGCGAGTAGACGGAGCGTTCGACACAGTAGCGCACAGAACGCGATCTTTTCCAGCAGCTGGGCACTGTGCAACACGGTATGAGGTGGGCGGGGCCAACGCTCCGGCCGGTCGTCGCGTATGACTCAGTTACACTGAGCGACACGGAACAACACAGATCGCGGTCCTTTCCAATTAACCGGCACAGTGTTTTTTCCTTTGTGTCCGTTATTTGAAGTTTTGATTAATGTTTTGTGTTTTAATCGACAACCCGTGAAGATATTTTACTTCTTATATCACTAGCACTTTGGTTTTTTGACAAGGCACGTCACGGTATATTGCACTATACGGGATTCTTGGTTTTTAACGTGAATTTGAAATAAGAATACGGAACTTGATTGACACGCTTTTGACTCACTGGACTCCCAAGGTGAACTGAAAGGGGGCTAGACGGAAAAAAATCTTACGAAAAGTTGTCACGACACTTTTTGGAACGAAGTTCCTTACCGCGCGTTGCGAAAGGGTGCTAGAATTCAAAGAGTGGAGTGGAGCGGAGTGGAGTGGAGTAGAGTCGCGACGATTATTTTTGTTGAGTGTATACAGTAACTTCGTTCCATCCGGGTGTCGGTGTCGAAATATTCGACACGTATTTTTTGATAACCGTCTGACGAGATAATTACTATAAAAAAAAAAAACAAATAACCAATAGCGGTAGTATTATGAAACTAAAATGGTGGATAGGATTATGTCATAATTATTATTCCTCAAGTGTCGAGGCCTATGACGGGGTCACGAGACCTTCCTCTAGCTAGAGAGTAAAAACCTGTCGGGGTCGCGGGACTTATCTCATTACCGTGACCTCGAAATATAAAGAGCTATTGAAGGACACCTTGGATTTTGGTCAGTACGAGTCTGACAGTCCCTCCCGCCCTGCCCAGGGTGGCAGGACTCGTTTGATGATTTTACAACACTAAAAAAAAGCTTCGGGGCCTGTAACTCGAGAGCTCCACAATGACAAGCCGCCCGCCGGTAACTACGACCCTGCTCAAGAGTTCAATACTGAAATTAACTTGCAAACAATAGCAATGCATGTTGGCAAGTAATTTGGATTCGTATCAAAAGCCCAGAAACAATGCAACTTGAGAAGCTAACAGTGGTATGTTTGTGAGAAGGTATCATTTGCACAATGAAATACGATGGTTTTAGCAATACACAAAATCAGATCATTGAGATCATGGCAGTCGCAAGCCACACAGTATTGTCACGGTAATTATATCTATTTATGCTGTGGTATTGTGTTCAATCATTATTTTATTTTAAGAGAAAACATTCTGTTTTAGATAGTGTCAAATCAATGTAATTCACAGGGGTTCAGATCGTAAAACCTAAGACAATAACACGTGCAAATAACTTATAATTATGTATGTATAAGTAAAATTCAGTTTATAATTGAATGGGAAATTAAGACCTCAAGGTGTACTCATAATCGGAGGTCAACAACAATTTGATAGATGAATACATTCGATTAAAAAACTTTCAGTCCTAAATTAACCTACTGGATACTTAGGTATTTCTGTGCCAATCAATAAAAAAATAATCGGTTGTCTGTAAAGTCGATTCACTGACGATAGTTGAACGTCATAAGAAAATACTGCACTTACATTGCTATAAACAAACAATTGAGACGCCGTCTATGGAACGCTACAGAGCGAGGTAACGCCGCATGACGTCATCCTTTTTCATGCGTGCAGCCGGCCATCGAATTATAAGACGTTTTCATGTCAAAAAAAAAACACAGTGGCAAACATTTTTCACCTGGCAAACTTGGCGGCAAAACGTAAGTACTCACTTGGGAAATTGGATTCCAAGACCGTACGTTGTTCTGAGCCAACTCTGTCGTGCTACACAAAAGCATTCAATTAATGAACTTAATTACTAGTTCCGATTGATAGATTTCATTGCAAACTTCTCTTTTTAATTGAGAGGTACAAAATTAACTGTTTTCCTATTTTATTACGATTATTATCACAAGATAGGCGAAACGCTCCCCTCGCAAACGCGAAGTTTTAAGATCAAATCCGCTCAGTTATGCTTCATCAAAGTAAAAAAGTGTCGTGTGTATCATCATCATCATCAGCCGGAAGACGTCCACTGCTGAACATAGGCCTCCCCCTTAGACCGCCACGCCGAACGACAATTCGCCACTTGTTTGCATCCAAAGTCGTGTGTGTGTGAGCTCATAATTAATTGATGCTTTGGGCGACTTACTTGATCACGAAATACCTATATATTGCGCTACAATACAAAAACTTAGACAATGTGTTACAGCTAGGTCCCTACTCAAAAACCTCCCGTGAAAAATATCAAAAATGAAAATAAAAATCGCATGACCAATCGTTTAGAAGTTTCGGGGGGGGTTCGGGAACTTTGTTTATAACTATTAGTAATTGTTATGCGAACACGACCTAAGGATAAGTACAAAAGCGGCAGAATATGGAACATCGCGTCTTTTCCAATAAAATATTCCATTAAATATTATAAACCCTTCTAACATGACTGCCAACTACGGAGCTGAGTAATTTTAGTAATGTTAGTAAGGGTGCCTACAGAGTTATTCTCTGAACTATTAAAGAGATATCTTTGACAACAATGACCTATTTATTTAAACTTTACACACTACTCAAAAAACATTGCACTTGTTGTTAATACATTTTATCTAATACCAGTCTACTATTGGAAGATGCGGAAAAACAAGTAACTGCAACATTCTAGACAATTAACCATTACCAGATAAATAACAGTTTAAAGGGATACACACGGCTACACATTAAGCTATACAAAACCAGTTTGTCTTGGACTCGCATTATATTTGATCTTTCCGCACATTGAACGGTCAGCTTATATTATACTAAATAGTTTCGCATAGCTTAACGTGTAGCCGTGTGTTGTGTACAAGTACATGCCTAAATTCAAAATGAACACAATGGAGATACCAGAGATACGTACAGAGTCAGCGTTTGTGGCACCTTGTGAGCCTACGTCAGCCTTGTCAATGTGGTGAAGCAGTCGACTGCCTCGGACACCATAGCCTTCCTTGTAGCAGGAGTGAGGGTTGGCTTGCTAAAGCGGTTACGACGATCTGCCTTGATACGCGTGCATAAATGACATAATTCGTCGTGCTCTTGTTACCGCCGCTGGGGTGCTGGCCGTTTTAGAACCCACTGGCTTGGTAAGCGACAATGGGAAGACACCAGATATGCTGTTCTCTAATAAGGCAGTCGGAACGTTGGACTCGTAACGACCTCATCGATGAGACAGTCTTGAGATTTGACAGATACAACCGAGGCTGTTTTATGGGAATGCCAAAATATACGAAGAACTGCCAACTTGTCGTCCATCGACTATGTAGGTAGTTTTGAGTGAGATAGAGTGGATTTTAGAGCCTATGCACACCAAGTTTTTTAAACGCGCCGGTGCAGCGTCATCATGTTTGAAATTCATCATAGTTTAAAAAGGATTCCTATATAGCAACCCCAATGTCTGTGCTCACCCTAAGTTATTATGCGTTGTTGCTGGGGAGGCGTTTGACGTCACACGTCACGACATTAATAATAATCAAAACGTCACGTCGCCGCCGCCGACACGTCACATCGGCGTCATTTGTGCTCACAACACGACTGCCAGGGCTTGCGACCTTCGCGTGTACTTCTGCTATACACTAGCTATCGCCCGCGACTTCGCTCCATAATAAAGTAGCCTAGGTATAACCGCTTCCAGGATCCCATCTTTGTACCAAGTAAGAGCAATACTCTTTTTTAGAGCAGAAAATCATCAATGACTCCTATGTTATAACTAGGTAATAGTTTTGAATTCAGAAGGCTAATTCACGTAATTTTATAATGCGCCGATGAAGTAGTAGTGCAGTTGCAGTTAAGTTCACGTTCGAGTGATAAACGGTATGTTATCTTTGAACTGCGCGTAAGCTGCGCGTGAACTGCACGTCAACTGTACGACAACCAAACCAGGAGAGAAAAATTATAACCCACTGAATAATCGAATGGAATCGATTACATTTTAATGAATATGACATTAAAACTGCACGTTGGTCGAATTGAAACTTGTATACTGTCATTTTGAAACGTCAAACGAATAGTAGAATACCGATCATGTTGCAATCCAAAGATCCAAAACAAACTTGACGCGAGCGTGTCTGACAGCGACATACAGTAAATACGAAAAGCGTTGTTTTGACCGAAATTTTACTGCAACTGCACTGCAACAGCACGTCTTTAGTTACGTGAATTGCTCTACAGAAAAAGCTAAGTGTCTGGATTCTGTAGTTATTAGATACAGAATTTAACTACCTATCTATAAGATCAGGAAAACATTCTACAAAAGAAGCAGGAGAAGTTTCGATCAAATACAAACATGACACGGCTTCAGCCTTGCTCCCAAACTACAATAAATTCTTCCACGGCCAGTGCCCAAGTGCCCGCAATAAAAACCAGTCAAGTATTCTTGAAAACTTTATCACAACTCGTTTCGAGGCAAAAACTACAACGGCGATCCTTCGCGCTTTATTAGAAAACTTCAAAGTGAAGGGCTTCAATGAGATTCATTGGCCGCTGTTAAGCGTCCATTTGACAACTTGTCCTAAAAAAAAAAAAGATGCCTACATCTTTTTTTTATTTTTTTTTCTGTCGTAATATTTGTTTTAATTTAATTATTTTTCTTGTTGCTGTGATGAGAAACTATGTACCTATTGTTTTTTTTTTTCCTTGTGTCTCTATTGCACTAAATAAAATATCTATCTATCTATCTATCTAAAAAATTCTTCGGAAAAACAGAAATGAACTTTTCGTCTGTCAAGGTCAGCAATAGAACTTCTTCTTCTTCTTCAACCTTCAGTCACCCAATGCTGAGTCTAGGTCTCTTCCAAATCTTTCCTCTTCTGACGGTTTTGTGTTATGGCTATCCAGTTTCTTTCTAGCCACTTTAACAAGATCGTCTGTCCACCTAGTCGGTTGTCTCCCTACATTCCTCTTTCCCATTCGAGGTCTCCACTCCAACACTTTCCTGCCCCATCTTCCATCCACTCTACGGCATAATATTATGGCCCGCCCACTTCCACTGTCTTTTTGCTGTAGAACTATTATTTGAAAAAAAAAGTAAAGTTGAAAGTAATACTCACATATTATTTTATTACTACTTCCGTCAAATGTAGGTATCTTTTCTCGAAGGGTTTAGGCTTTTTTTTTGAACCCCCATAGAGATGAAGTTTGTATCTTAATGTTTGCTCTTAGGGTGCTATGCCTCAAAAGAAAACAATTTTTATAGGACCATTTTGTTGCCGGAACTCTGGAGGTTCAAACTGAAATTAAAATTGAATGATGTGGTCTGTAATCCCTGGGAACAAGGAATTTAATCACACTTCTTAGGTCACGAAGCAATCAAAGATACGCATATTTTGACCGTCACGGCCTAATGAAATCATATCATTCCCGTTAACCTAAAAACGAAAAGTGAGAACCTGGCCTGCAGTCTCGACATAGATAGCGATTCAATCGATACGACGCAAACGCTAAATATTAACGAAAAAATTCGCATGCCGTAACGACTGTCAAATTCTAGCATCCGAGATAGCGAGATAAGGGTGCTTGTACACGGCGCATGTAATCCGCGTAAGTGCCTCAACATGCTCAAGCTACATGCGCCGTGTAAACGCACCCCGCGGGTAGCTTGATCAAGTAGCTTGCGCATGTTACTCGCGCGGGTAAACAGCAGACCCGCTCCTTTACTTGCTCGAGTTACATGCGCCGTGTACAAGCACCCCGCGGGTAACTTGATCAAGTAGCTTGCGCATGTTACTCGCGCGGGTAAACCGCAAACCCGTTCTTTTACTTGCGCGGGTTACATGCGCCGTGTACAAGCACCCTAAGTCGCTAATTATTTTGACTTTGCGACTGTCACTATGCTTACGAAAATCGTATTCATAGTATGGTAAACTAATCATGTTTTTGACATGGATTCTAGGCTTTTGTGCCACAAGGCCTCTTGTACACAGTACGGTTTTCGGCCGTGTGTAGGCACGGTCATCAGTGTTGTATGGAACGCAATAGGAGCTTGTAGACGTGCACGGCAGAGCCACGGCACGGCGCCGCCGCAATATGCGCCGTGTCTGCCCCTCGGCTTGCCGCGTCTACGCACGGCGTGATTTTCAACAGTGTTGTATGGCAGTCTATGGGAGTATGTAGTAGACGGCGCTGGATCTACGCACGGTTTCGTGACGGTTTACATACGCTGATTCCCGATTTTGTTATAAAATGAGAATAAATCAAGAAATCTTAATTACATTGATTCAAGAAAGGCCTATAATATGGGATAAGGCTATCGATGATAACAAAATATGCGGCTTAAATATGATTGAAAAGCGTATGAAATGCGCCGTATTCCTCCCTTTTTAGAAGCTTTTTCTAAAATCGGATCCATCCAAAGCCTTTCCTATAATATTATATAATAAGCAACGATATAATCTTCTCCTTCGTATGAAAATTCATGCGTGTCCAGCACACCTCCACTGAGCCGCACTTGGCCGATGTCTTTTTGGTTTTGCCGTGTCATGTACAAGCTCTCACGTTTTTTCAACCGTACGGCCAACACGCCGTACGTTTGAAAAACCGTGACATGTACAAGAGGCCTTATGCAGGTATGTATGTGCACTAATGCCTCTTGTTCATCAAGCTATACAAAACCAGTATAAGCTGATCGTTAAATATACAGAAAGACCATACAAGCGAGACCACAATTAATTGGTTTTGTATAGCTTGATGCGTAGCCGTGTGTACACAGTACATTTTTTAGCCGTGAAAATCTACGGTTAATTCGCCGTGTGCAGGCACGGTCATCAGTGTTGTATGGAACACAATGAGAGCTTGTACATGTACACGGTACGTTTTTCGGCCGTGAAGATATACGGTTATTACTCATTGGTTATTACACCGTATAGGCACGGTCTACAAGCTCCCATTGTGTTCCATACAACACTGATAACCATGCCTACACACGGCGAATTAATCGTAGATTTTCATGGCCGAAAAACGTACGGTCACGAGCAATAGTATGTAAACACTATGTAGCGTATGTATGTGTATTCAAAAGTGATTTTGTGCTACATTGATAAAACTTTTGCCTTTTCGTTAGACTTCTATTTTGGAATCCATACTGTTCTGGAACGAATGTGTATCCTAGGCTTTACAATATTTTTGAAAAGTGTCAAGTCAGTTATAAAAAACTCAATAAAAAAGATGTCGGGAAAAATATGCGTTTAATTTAAAATAATTGTGCAGCATACCTAGCGTACCCAATAATAAGAATAAATGGTGAGTGATTCGCTCACACATACTATTACGAAATTTATGTCTTATTTCAAAGCGGAAACCAGTATTTCACGAGTTAATTGCGTTTCAATTTTGTTAAGTGTACACATGTTATTGTTCATGACTGTACTGTGTACAAGAGGCCTAATCTGTAAAATATTGGCAGTTGAAAAAAACATTTATTTGTAAGGAAAATTGATAGAAAAGATATTCTCAAAAATATATTTACGTTAGAAAGTTGTGCAGAAAAAAGTAAACCTTGTGATGTTAACACTTTATTTGATCAATATCTGTGAGATTCGAATGCCGTTTTTAAAGAATATTCTACCAAGAACTTATTAGTTTGCTTCCTTGCAACACCTAGACGTTCATCACGTCAAACAGGCAAACTGTCATTGTTAAGTTAATTTGTGCAAAAACATTGTTTCATGTTTCGCACATCATATTATATTTAAAATAACGGAAATAAAACGGTGTTTCCATGGCCAGCGACACAGGCGCAGTCCTGCCGTGTCCCAGCAGCGTGAGCGTCAGGTAATTATACAACCTACAACGACTATTTCAATCCGTATTTTTTGTTCTAAATTGAATACTTTGTATACATCCGAAGTATTCTGTGCAGTGTCCGATTAACACTGATTTTATATTATATTGATGCCCTACCTAAGTCATGTAAGTCCACGGGCCGGTAGGGGTATTATTTACACTAATGTTTTCTACACTAACCTTGGGATATTTATGTTTATCTTTTATGTTCATTCATCGTCTACCAGTCAATTTCAAGCAGTCTTTCGTGTACCAGCAAATAAATTTTCGGACCTATTTATGGTGCCCCCTGAGACGTGATGACCTAATGGGTTAACCGGAACTGATTTTGTGTTTATATGATTCATATTTTAATGTTTCAGGTGTAAATGTACGCCACGTGTTACATCAAATGTATGCACTTTTGGCGCAAGCCAATACCTATATAGGCTAAGGCAACCCAGGTACAAGCCGAGGCGTCCGTCGCCGCTTAATAGCAAGAATGGGCAGGTTGCAAGAAAAATAGCTGCGATTGCTAATTGTGTAAATAAAAATGATAAATGATATTACTTGGTTTTTTATTTCAAAATAGAGTAAATAAAATGAAATTATTTAATTATGTAAAACTAGTATTAACGAATCTTCTTTTTATGCGCTCTTTCCTATAAGACTAAGACAAGACTGTAGGAAATTAGCAAAAAAATAAATGTTTTTCATACAAAATGAGAAATTAATCAAACCCATCAGTGTGAAAAACATTGTCTTAGAACAAGCAATGTTCAGTAACATGGGCTGAGTTACCCCACGAGAGGTTTTGCGCATACACGTTGTATATTTAATCCTCATCTTCTGGACTGTATACGAGGATTAAATACAACGAATACGGCTCATGTTCCCGGCAGCAGTGCAGCAGCTAAGCAGTGTGTTTTGATATATTTATACTCCGGTGTGCCAGGGCGTCGATGTTAAGGGAGTCATTCAATCACGGTTCTAGAGGATATCCATCATCACCTAGAAGTCTAATGCGCAACCTCTTCTAGGCAGATTGTCATGTTCACTAAGGAGCTCGTGAAACATGTCCTTTGATATTTTATTTATAATAAGAAATAGGCCATCCTCCAGATCCAAGAGAATTACGTTTTCTCGCCGGTTTCGTGCTGCTTACCGCCGTAATAACACATCGCGTCTGTTCTCGAGCATAACTAAGTCCCTTGCTAAATATTAGTAATGTAAAATAAACAAATAAATAAAGCAATGGCCCGCAGTCTCAACAAACATGGCAGTTCTATGTAGCGATTACTAAATATTAACGATAAAAATCGCATGCAGTAACGACTGTCACAATAAATGCAAGTCTCTACATCCGAGATAGCGAGGAAAGTCGGTAATTATGATGACTTTGCGATTTCGCTAAGTTAACGAAAATTTTATTCATAGTACGGTAAATTTAATAGTATTTTTGGCATGGCTTCTAGGTTTTTCTGCCATTTGTGCGGTAAAACATTGGCAGTCGCAAAAAAACTTTTTATTTTAGGGAAAATTTATACATAAGATATTCACAAAAAATAATTTTCTTTGAAAGTTGTGCAGAAAAAAGGTAAACCTTAATAAGTTAACAATTGATGATACTTACACATTTCGATGAAATTCATCGAAATGTGTAAGTATCGCATACCGTTTTTAAGAATACTCATAACAAAGAACTCATTGGTTTGCTTCCTTGCAACACCTAGACGTTCAACATGTCAAACAGGCAAACTGTCAATGTCATGTTTGTTTGTACAAAAACAAAGTTTCGAAAATTTAAAATAACGTAAATAAAACGGTATTTCCATGTACGGCGATACAGGCGGATATAGGCGCAGGCCCGCCGTGAGGAAGCAGCATGAGCGGCAGGTTAGTACAACCTACAACGACAATTTTTTATTCCTATTTTTGGTACTAGATAAATTGAATACTTTAATTCCACATCCGAAGTATTCTGTGCAGTTCCGGATTAAGGTGATTGCGTCGATGTAGCCCGCGAAATTCAATTTTTTTTACGTTTTTTGCAATTTGCAGGCCAGTGACATGTTGTAACTTTATAAATATTTGTGTTGCGCAAATAACAAGTATAATTTTAAATATAAAAAATATCAAAAAACTCGCTCCATCAGCTCTCACATAGAAAAGGTGCATCGTAGTTAGATTTCGGAGATTTTAACATGATGCACCTTTTCTATAAAGTTACAACATGTCACTGGCCTGCAAATTGCAAAAAACGTAAAAAAATTTGAATTTCGCGGGCTGGTTGGAGCATCCCCTTAAGGCGGCGCTAGTCGCGAGCTCGAACTCACTGGCAGGCATGTTCAAAAACCATGATATTTCACCGGAAATCGAGCCATATTGTTCATGTGTGCGCGAGCGTCATCCCCCCGTGGAGAAAACAGGGGAAAACTTATTCAGTGAGATGCACGATCATTCAGAGTAAAAGGCGCGCGTAAAAAAATACGAAAAAGCCTTTGGTTGTTGGGGTTTTATGAAAAAACCACTGCACCAATTAATTTCAAATAAAATTTATTAAATTCTTCGATAAATTTGCTGTGTCGGTACGGACTTCGTTTTGGAAATTTGATGCTTCTTTAGCTTCTAATTTACACCTAAAGATGTGTTAAAATTAGCAAAAAAACGAATCTTTAGAAGCTCGTAACTTTTTAATAGCTTCATATTTTACAATTCTGCTTCCGTACAGACAAAATTAATAATGAGACAAAACGATACCATGTTTAATTTTGGATGTACTTTGTCAATTAATGGAGTAAAACCCCAACGAAGTTTCTATGGAAAAAATGTTGACTTGTTTGCTCTTAAGACTACTTGATGCCTTATGCAATTCTAGCTTACGGGCCTCCTTCCATTACTATAATTGTATTACTTTAGGTACTAGCCGTATATACCTTTATCTTTTAAGTTCATTCATAGACGGAGTTCTTTGTTTGATTTCTTTCTTTGCCTGAGAATTTGTGTTTAATGAATATATGAATATTTTTATGTTTCAGGTGTTGTAAACCTACGCCACGTGTAACATCTGCTTAAATTGATGGACTTTTGGCGCAAGCGAACACTGCCGAATTGCAGCCTGAGGCAACCAACGTACAAGCCGTCGGCGTCGCTGCTATTTGCGCCGGCTGCAAGCAAAATAGCTGACGCGATTGCTAATAATCTATCACAATTATTGTGTAAATAAAAATAATAAATGATTTTCCATGTTTTTATTTGATCAGAGAACACAGAGGAGTAGGTATATTAAATGAAAAATCTACATAATTATGGAGAACTAGTCGTATTAATGAGTCTTCTTCTAATGCGCTCTTCATCAACTCCGAGTCCAGAGCCTGCATAACAAAATGTTTCATGAATATTCACAAAATAGTGTTAGGTAGGTGCACGTATCTATTAAATTATAGTAAAATTACAAAACAAATCAGTTGAAAAATTACTCGTCATCATGGACTTTTGGATAAGCCAGCAATATAGTTACGGTTCGTATATATCAGTTGGCGTTGGTGGGATTAACAAATACACTCGGTTCCAAAAATAACGGGTCAGTCACATAAACCCGAATATCTCCTGAACTACGTATGCCATCCTAATGAAACGAAGACTGTTCAATTGAGAATTTAATGATACAGATAAAAAATAAAATAAAACTTACGTGCACCCACAATATCAATCTCTAAATTAAAAAAAAACGAAAGTAGTCATATTTTTCTTAAGATTACATTTTTTTATGATTGTTTTTTTGGTGTTTTTCATCACTTTCTTCATATTTTAATACTTTGTATTGCTTCCACGAGCTCTTCTGACAGCTTCCAGGCGATTAGGCATGCTGTACACCAAATTTCGGAGCCGGTGCTGAGGAATACCTTCCCATTCCTTGTTTGAGTTCGGGAAGCGTGATTGGTGGGGCGTTTCGACCTTTCACGCATCTCTGAAGCTCGTACCAGGCGTGCTCGATGGGGTTTAAGTCCAGGCTTCGCGCTGGCCACTGCATGAGTTCGATACCGACCTCTTCAAGGTAGTCATGTACAATTCTGGCGGTATGGGGACGCGTATTATCATGCTTTAATATGCCAAGCCGGTCCATCCTGGCCATGAAAAGACCTACATGTTCATTGAGGATCTCTTCCACGTACCTCTCTGCATTTAGAATTCCATTTTGAATGAGTACCACCTCGGTGCGGGCCTCAGCAGAAATCCCAGCCCAAACTTGTACGGAGCCGCCACCGTACGCCACTTTTTACTCCACACACGCTTGATGGAAGCGCTCCCCAGGTCTTCTGTACACCAACTGCTTACCATCATGCTTATAAAGCATGAATTTAGACTCGTCCGTGAACATTACCCTACCAATCGTCTAGTGTCCAGTTTAGGTGCTCGCGCACGTATTTCTGTCTTGCAATTCGATGTCCCCGTTCCAGTTTGAGGCCATTTGCGGGCCTCAATGGTTTCAAATTTGCTTCAGCAAGACGTCTTCTTACTGTTTCAGCGCTTAAATTGCCACCTCTAAAGCGAATAAGTGAGTTTTTAGACCAACAGCAGTTTGAAAACGATTTCGGAGCATTGTAGCCACCAGTTGTCTATCTTCCCTACAGCATGCCTAATCGCCTGGAAGCTGTCAGAAGAGCTCGTGGAGGCAATGCAAAGCATTAAATGAAGAAAGTGATGAAAAAAAGCAAAAAAAACAATAATAAAAAAAAATGAAATCTTAAGAAAAATATGACTACTTTAGTTTTTTTTTAATTTAGAGATTGATAGTGTGGGTGCAACTAAGTTTTATTTTATTTTTTATCTGTATAATTAAATTCTCAATTAAACAGTCTTCGTTTCATTAGGATGGCATACGTAGTTCGGGAGATATTCGGGTTTGTGTGACTGACCCGTTATTTTTGGAACCGAGTGTACATACAACTTTTAGCACACCGAAGCATATTATTTTATTCTATGAAGTTCCTGGCTGAGCAGCAGCTTATAAAGAAATTTGGGAAATCTAATGGGCAAGCTCTTCCAAACAGATTGTTATGCTCATTTATTATTACTTTTCAAGCAACTGCCGCTTCATTGTTGAGCAAATAGTCAATTTGCCCACATGTTAGCTCGCTCCTGGCCATCGAGAATTAATATTTAAAATATTAAGATTAGGGCCAAACTCCTGTATATATTAAATAATTACTCGTATGTAAAAAGGTACATCTTTTTTTTAAAGCATATTTTAGATCTTAAAGAACGGAAGGTCAACTTACAGCTTGCATGCTTCACGTATGTGGTGTTCTTGTTAAATCCTTAGTCCCTGTAATCTATATTATGGAGCACTGCACATCAGTTAATTCACTAAGGAGCCCGTGAAACAGGCGTTTGATATTCTATGTATGTATAGTAAAGAAATTGTCCATCCTCCAAATCAAAGGGATTTTCGTTTTCTCGCTGGTTCGTGGTATTTTCCGACCCCGCATTAGCAGATCGCGTCTGTTCTCGAGCACAACTAAGTCCAGCGCTGAATATTCTACAGCCATTATTATTTAAATACTATTGATTCAATATTTTTGTAATGTCAGAACACAATAAAGCAATGGTAGCGATCGTAGCTACCACTTAGCGTGCTGTCAAAAACGGTCGCAAAGAAATTGACATTACTTTACGATAAATCGCTATCTTACCGATAATCCTCGCAAAGTTTGCGATGACACTCGTTAGTTTTGGCAGTAGAGACTACCAAAAATCGTTACAATCGCTAAATCGATCACTATGTATGTCGAGACTACCGCCCGCCGTATCGATTGTAACTGTCACTTAGCGGGCTGTCAAAAATGTTCACAAAGTTAACGATGACACTCGCTAGTTTTGCAGTAGAGACTACCAAAAATTGATACGATCGGATCGTTAGGACTTAGCGACCGATTTTTGACGCTAAACAATCGCTATGTATGTCGAGACTACAGCCCCTGCAAATAAACGATAATTTCAGAAAATTTATAATTTATAGTTATCACAGAACAGCCAGTACAAACGTCACCGCGCTCAAAGCCCGCGATAAAAGCTATGCTATCGCTTAAAAATCGCTATAAAACCTTTTATAGTTTTTGAAAAATCTGCAGAAAACTGGGCTTACTGATACTGGAACCAGGAACGGGGTCTTATAACTCACTGTAGTATACTTCAACATGCGCCGGCCAACAAGTCGGCTACATGAAAGTGCTCAAGTAGTAACTTGTACAGGTAAGTTACGATCATGAAGACCTAAGTTAGATCGAGTTAGAACATCGACGGAACCAATGCAAAACTTGGAATAGCTGACCTGATGGCTTGCTTATAGTGCATACAAAATGGCACAATTTGCGTTTCGTCGCATTTGTAACTTGTTCACAGACTCTCAGCGCTGTTTGAAATCATAGCGAATTTCCATTTTCGTACAACGGAGCTCGAAGCAACAGCATAAAAAACAAGGTTCTTATTACTTTTTACCCGACTGCGCCAGAAGGAGGGTACCATCCAAAAATTGTGAAAATTATGTACTTAGGTAATAAAATTTGGCATGTATTTAATGCGGCAACAAAGTAAAATGAATAAAGGTTTAAAAAAAAATAGAGTGGGTACCATAAATAATGGGTTGGCAGCTAATAAGGAGTATTGTAATAAGTAATAGGTAGCATATTAATATGTCAGTAATAAGCTCCGTTTTAATTTAAACTAGCATCAAGTTTTTCTTTTGGGAACTGAATTAATATCTAAGCGGAAACTTAATGTCAAAAATAAAATAAAAAATGGGCATTCATAAATAATATAAATCGGATTCTATTTAAAATTGTTTGTATGATTAACCTTACGTAATATAATAGTCGCGAAAATATTTAATCGCTGGCAAGTTATTTTATTTGTTGCAAACATTTAGTCGACTTTTAAGTTATTAGTCACTCGGAAAATAATAATCTATATAATTTGTGCAAATCTCAGTTTAAATTATCCACTGATGGAAAGATTACACAGATTTTGTCCTATAGTGAAAAATATTCAGCTTCTTCTGCAATTTTACGTCGATAAATGGAGTAAACAACAGTAGAAAATTTCAATTTCAATTCGAACCGGTTCTTCCCGGGATAAGTGCATTCAGCCAAACAAACCAACTCGTCAGTTTTATAAATAACTACTACTCACCGGAGCCATCTGTCGGAAAACCCCTGAACTATTTAAAATGGAAATCAATTATACTAGATGTCGCTAGTTTAGCATGATTGTAAGTGCACACTCCACACTGCTTCACACTAAATTAATTAATTATCTATGACACTACTAAATTATTCATTACACGTTACAAAAAAAGGAAAGGTTTTTAATTGTACCCAAAAAAAAAGCAAATTGTGGTGGATGGAACCACACAGAGACATTATTACGTTCTCTTACAATGCGACATCTAATTTAAATACAGCTTGGCAAAAAAGTCTAGCAACGGAGCTAATCTATACTGGCAACATTTTCAAAACACGTTTCACAAAAACATAAATTACGAGGAAGTAGAGTTTTTGTCATTAAAAAAACAATTAATTAAAAACACATAGATCACCTACGAAGTTGACTGGCATGCCAGACCAAGGAACAAGACAGATCAAAGAAGCGTAAAATACTCGTAATAACAACACTTTCTGACAGATTTGACAGGCCTGGTAGTCTAGTGGTTAGTGACCCTGACTGCTATGCTGGAGGTCGTGGGTTGGATTCCCACCAAGGACATGTTTGTGTGATGAGCACGATCATTTTGTTCTGTGTCTGTGTTATCTATAATAAGTATGTATGTATTTAGAATTTAGAAATATACTTATAGTATGTTTATCAGTTGTCTAGTACCTACCCATATCACAAGCTCTGCTTAGCTTGGGACTAGATGGCGTTGTGTGATAGTTGTGGAATATTATTACTATTATTATTTCTCTGTTGCCTAGGAGTGAGACAGAAAACTGACAGAAAATGAGAAATGGAAAGAGTGGTCATGGTCGACTGATCTTCATAGAGCATAGTGAGTATAAAGGCTGATCTGTTTGGATGCAAAAATAGAAAAACCTTAAAAAAACACAAAAATACCAGAAAAAAGACACCTTAAAATCTTTAATCTGTGTAAAAACTGACAAATCGAAAACAAAAAGGTGTTCAAATAGAAGTCGAATGTAGGATTTATAGGAAAATTGAGCACATTCAAGTATTGGCAATTGCAACACTGACTGCAGTCTTGTCAAAACGTTAAAAATAGAACAACGAAGTTTTGCGCAGTTCGACCAAGTTTATTGAAATCCATAACGTGAGAGTGAAAAGACCTCTGATTTACTTTTGTTGAAATAATATTTCGGTAAGTGCCAATCACACATTTATTATTAGTACCAGGTTGACCGAGCTTAGCTCGGGTGTGACTCGGGTAAAATAAATAATTATGTAGAAAACTAACAGACCATAATGAGACTGTAAATTCTATTTTATTTATAGTTGTAAACGGCATGAATTGAACAAATTAATTCGATAGAAGTCACATAGAAGTTTTCTACACAAAAATGTAACATGAAAAAATTAAAATCACTTATTACTTGTTTATTTATTACATTTTGCATTGTAATCATCCCAACCGAATCAGAAAGGACATTTCGCGCAATTTTTTTAATCATAATATCAAAATTTAATAGAATGTGTCTTATATTTCAACATAATAAGACGTGTGTGTATTACAATTTTTGTTAAGATTGCAATTGCAAATTTTGTTTTGAATTATCCTTTAAATATTTTTTTACCAAGATAAAAAAAAAAGTATCTTGATAGGCATCTAAGAAGAAGTTTTTACAAATTATTGAATGGGTTTCAATTAATTCTAAACTTGAACACACTTTTACAACAATTTATGAAATTTCGAAATCAAAATATTTGAATACTTCATAAATTACATCTCAGCTTGGGGTTGTGTACGAAAATAATCAAGTAACTAAGTGAACGAAACCAAAAAAAAACTGTTCTAATCTGGTGTTTTTATCCGCGTTTTATCAGCATAGCAATCACCGGTCAATAAAAAAAATCCCTTAAAAAATGCTAGAGAAAATAAAACAAAAAATTGGAATACACCAATTAACAAAAAATGAGTTATCCTAGGTTCACCGGGGTTTGAGCCCGTGATGGTCATCATCATGAAAGTCCACACTTAGGCAAACTTGGCTATTTGGACGTCATTGCGCGTAGCGAAATTATGAAACATATTCTTCCTCTAAATCTTTATGGGAAAATATGGAAAAAACGATTTTTCCCAGACATGGGACCCGAATAATTATTATGTTTCATTTCTAGACTAGATCACAGAAAACAACAAAACGGTAAACATTATTTCTATGTTACGTAATCAATATTCACTGAACCAGATCGCTTCACATTCACAATTTGGCTTTAGAGGGACTTTCCTAGCGAGGCCGGCGTCGGGGAATTACCTATGAATTAAAAAATATTAAATTCTATTCTGCGAATAGGGGAAACACCAGTTTTATATGCATTTAGAAATTCGGGGAATAACCATCTTTCGACGGGCGACATTAAGGATCACAGTTATGATTTCGTAAAAACGAATGATGATAATTAAATTTGTAATAATTTTTCATCATCATCAGCCTATAATGTTCCCACTGCTGGGACACAGGCCTCCTCTCCGTGAGAGGGAGTGGGGCATAATCCACCACGCGGGCCCAGTGCGGGTTGGTAGATCTATGTCACATGTCTTCGAAATTTTGGTTCTAGAACAATAACGCGTTTCCTAACGATGTTTTCCTTCACCGTTTTGAGAGCAGTGGTAATGAAATAAATTGCACAAAGTAATGCGCCTGGCGATGGCGGGGTTCGAACCCACGACCTACAATTCGTAAGTCGGCTCGGGACCGATACCACTGGGCCACCACTGCTCTAATAATTTTAACCGACCTCAAAAAAAAGTAGATTCGCAATTCGACCCGTATGTAGGTAGGTATGTAATATTTCCAGCGGTGCCCTTCGTATTTAAATGTTAGTCTCTATCAGCGTCTGAGCAAAATTAAATGTGCCTTTCTATATGGCGTTTTTTGGCGGCATACGAATAAAATTAATAGTAGGCCTGGTGTCCCTGTATCCGTTTGCGGTGTGAATGACCCTGTAGACATTGCTAACCTCTTTAAGGAACATTTTCAAATAAAATCACCACTGGGGCCTGACTTGCTGGTGCCTGATGTTCCAGACCATGATGACCTTAAAACTAGATTTACATCTAAGGAGATCAAGGGTGTCATCACCGCCATGTCTAGAGGAAAGTCTCCAGGTCATGATGGTCTGAGTATTGAGCACCTCAAGAACGCGGGTCCTTATTTACCAAGAGTGTTGGCAATGTTCTTTAACTTTTGTGTGAGTCATCAGTATTTGCTCAGTCAGATGACTAAAACTCTTGTAGTGCCTATAGTTAAAAAAAAACAGGCGACATCGCAGATATAAAAACTATAGGCCTATTTCCCTGGCTACGGTGATAGCGAAAGTGCTTGATAGCCTGCTTAATAGACAACTTAATAACTACATCAAATTGCACGACAACCAGTTCGGTTTTCGAGCTGGGCTGGCCACGGAAACTGCCATCCTGTGTCTAAAGTGGGCTACACAGACCGGAAAACACCTATATATGCGTGCTTCCTCGATTTATCCAAAGCATTTGATCTGGTCTCCTACGGTATTCTTTGGGGTAAGCTTGAGAAAGCTGGAGTTCCATCAGAACTGACAAGTACTTTGAAGTGTTGGTATGGAGGCCAGATCAATCAGGTTCGTTGGGCTGGGACTTTGTCTGAGCCGTAGGGATTGGAGTGCGGCGTGAGGCAGGGGGGACTGACCTCACCTATGCACTTCAATCTATACATCAACGAATTGATTGAGACGCTCAGCAGAGAGAGAGTAGGCTGTTACATTGATGGGGTATGTGTGAACAACGTTAGTTACGCCTGAGAGAGAAAAAAGGATGAAAAAAAGGAGTATATGTATGGATAGGCGTCACGGCGGCGTCCTGACCTACCGCATGAGTCCTGCACCGTTTGCTCCACCGTGTCCTCCGGACGATCCTCAGGATCGTCCGAGGCGTTTCACCTTCGTCGACCGACACAGGTACCTCCCGAAACTTCCGTGTCTGCTGAGGACCTGAGTCAGGCGGTAGATCAGGACGCCTTGACGCCTATCCAGGAAATCCTCAAAGATGGGTCTTACCGCCACGATTACTGCGTGCCCGGACCTCGGTTGCGATAGTTGCTCCCTGCATATTGCCCTGAGGGGTCTAACCGCCGCCCGCGAACATCACATACATAGGAATACGTTTTCTCTTTTAGTATGGATGAGCGCTCGGTAGACGATCCTCTTAAGTTTATTTTTTGGGTTACCGCCACACATTCTCACCACGTCTCTTGTGTAGGTATAAACCGCTCTCCTTAGATCATGTTGTTTTGTTAGGATAGGAACCAGCTTCTTAAAGAATTCTTATTATTAATATTTTTATTTTACTTTCAGAAAAGACATCGACGTGACATCATGGCATATCAAGGTTACACTCACGACGAATTACAACAATTAAGCAGAACCATTATAGAACGTGTTTCCAGATTCAGGAGATTTCTTGAGAACTTAAGCGATACTCCTCCTATAACGGAGCGTATCGATCTACATATGCGCATGGAGAGAATCAGGCCGTTGTACGAAAAATTCGATGACATTGCGTCGCTTCTCGAAAAAGTGTCGCTGCCCAGTTCCCGAGCGGAATTCGAGGACTCTTATTTTAGATCGCTAGCAATAGCGGAGAAAATAACAGGTATTTTATTCAATCATAATTATTCAAGTTCAAAAGGCAGTAGATTACCACAAGTTTATTGTTCCTATACTTGCAACAGTTTTATCTTATCAATAAGACACTCAGGGATGTGTTTTGGACCCGCCAATTTGCTGCCAGCTTCCTAAGTTGACCCAGGCTTGACCTTTGCTCGGTAGGTGTTCTACCCATTCCTCTCCGCGCACAAGCCCACGGTTCCTCTCCCGCACATATTCGGCTTCCACCATCTTCTATTACATAATCTACATAGATACTAATAAGTCTGATTTTGACAGACTAATTAGATTTTTTAATGGACAAGCTTAGGCATAAATGTTACAGATTTATTTTGCGCTTTACAATCGTCATGTTTTTTTTTATGGATTTTATTATAAGAATGTTTGAAATGTTTGAATAAAATTAACGGATTACCGTTACAATTTTGCAAACATTCTTGTATAACATTAGGGTTTCAATCTCTTTTCCATGCGTGGTTACAAATCAAAATGTCTATGATTCCAGAAGTGGGGGGAATCCTCAAGATGCATGAGATGGCGGATTACCAAATTCTGATGAATAAGAGAATGAGCTTAATGGAACGCATAGCTGGTTTCAACGATTATATTAGAGAAATAAAGCGCAAAAAGTTAAGCAGTTCACAGTTCCTTGAGTTAAGGATGAGCATTGACAGAGTGGAACCGATGTACAAACAATATGAAGAGTTACAGTTAAAATTGGAAAGTGTTGGATTAATAGCCGGTCCAGAAAACATGTCAGCTCATTTCGAGGCTGCATTTCATGGATTATTAGCAATAGCGAAGGATTTATTAAGTAAAGAAAACAGCAAACCATCAGACACATAAAAATAAATGTGAAATATTATCATGAGCCAAGCCCAAGGTAGGCCTAAATATTAATAAGAATTATAATATACGTAAGTAGTTTTCGACTCTGCGAGCATAAAAAACTGAAACCTTTTGGGTTTCAGTTTTTTTGTTTCCAAACAAGTCAGTCACAACACAAATCAAGGGTGACAAGTTCTGGAGACAATTCTAAAATCTAGATTACATTAATAACAGGTTTGGCTAGTGGTATAAGATAGATTCATTTACTTAGCTATTTATTGGTATTGTGCTTGTGATTTCAAATAGTTATATTATGATTTATTCCGTTTTAAATATTGCTTTTTTCCTGATTTATTATTTTCTTTTTGTATGATTTTTATTGTTACCCATATTCTTACTGAACTTGGCTTCCAGTTATGATTTTGTTGGGATTTTTGTAAAGAAATTATTGATAAATGTTTTGTAATATACTTAATCTTTTATTCCTGCGTTTGCTCTTTAAGTAGTGTTTTCTTTGTGTTGTTTTTTTTAAACGTTTTATTTTTATTTTAGAAATGTATGTGTGAATTTTATTTGTATTTTTTTTAAACCCTTTCCTTTATAATGTTTCGGGCAGACTTCTAGTTAGGTATATTTATTAATCTAAATTATGTATCAATCCACAGACAGACTTTGAAATTCCTTGCTGAACCTTGATCACACATTCATAAAAATGCATTCTTTGAGAACTGGATGTGTAGGTATTATTTGTGTTATCTTTACAAATATTATAAAGCTGAAGAGTTTGTTTGGTTGACCTAGATAAGATATGTATACATAAAACAAGACACATACACACACATACACAGACTGACAATGTTACAGTAATAACATTATGAACTAAATGCAGGCGAGATGCATTGTGTGTTGGGCTTGGCTGTGATTGTGTGTGAGTGAGAGTTCGTGTGTGTGTGTGTGTGTAGGTGTAAGTGCAGCTGCAGGTGCATGTGTGTGCTGTGAATAATACGTGCGAGGATTTTACGAGATGGATGTATGGTAAACGATTCTCCATTGCTATTGTAGTAGCTACTGAAAGATTTAGTGTTTCAGCGTGTCTGTTTTAAACAAGTATGTTTAGTGTTTTGTATAATTTCTTACACATTGACGTAATATTGGCATGCAGCAAATGTAGTTGTAACATGAGTCACCCTGATGGGATATTTGTGCGTTTGTTTGAGTTTGATCTGGGCATGGTTCAATGAGTTCCGAGGACAGACTGCAGGTTGAACAGCTGTTTATCTGTTAATAGGCTTCATAAAATTGGCGTCTTAGAAAATCTACAATCCTATTAAGCAAAACGGATCTATGTGAGCAACTTCACGAGAGAATGCAACAAACACTTCTCTGAAAACTGCATCAAAATCGGTTCAGCCAAACGCGAGATAATTGCGGACTAACATGCAATTGTGTTGAAAATCTACTCGTACAATCCAAGTAAGCAAAAACGGACCCACATGCTCAGCGTCACGGGATGTCTATTACTGTTACTTATAAACAAAACCTTCTCCAGAATGTATAAACACTTTCCTGAAAACCACCTCAAAATCCGTTTAGCCAAATACGAGATAATCGCGGACAAACATACATACATACACACAGACATACAGGTCGAACTGACACCTACTTTTTTTTTGAAGTCGGTTAAAAACCTAAAACAACCTTATTCTGAGAAAAACCTGACCGATCGAAAAAAAATACGTTCAAATAGGAGTCAAATGTAGGATTTTTTTATTTAAGTACTTATTTATTAACTAGTGCCCACGACTTCGTACGCGGATCCTGTTGCTTATGCCAGCGACAACGGGGTCGTCAAAATCGAAGATCTGAAACTGGTCTGATGTCCAATACTAAGAGCCCGGGAAAAAAAAAGTAAATGGGAGTTTTGACCAGTAGAGTCAGATTTTTAATGATATACCTACCATCGTCATCGAAAATCAGTCCTAAAGTCTTACAGCCTTCACCGCGTGGAGGTACTCCCAGCTTATATATTATAATTATACAGTCGAATTAGCGATACCTTTGATTTCCACATCAGATGTTTCTGATCTTCTATTTTTATAAGTCAACAGGAAATGCCCATCAGACCGGCTAGCAACTTTTTCTAAGACGTTATTCCTAGTCCTCCCTCCGCCCCAACCGCGGTGTAGGACGCCCACGGCGATGGACGTCGCGAGACGATCTCCGGCCACCGTAGGCGCGGGCATGCGGGCAGCGAGTAAAGGGCAACTCGCTGCCCGACCAAGGACCATGCCCGGGTCGACGGCGCGTCGTGTCCCACGCGCGCCTCAAAGAGCGTCAGCATAATGACGGGGCCCCCCTCTCAGAGGGCCAAAGCCTGCCGGGGTCGCGGGATTATTCCCTTACCGTAACCCCGGAACATAACAGGCTATGAAGGACACCGTGGATTTTAGTCAGTAGAAGTCTGACAGTCCCTCCCGCCCTGCCCGGGGTTGGAGGACTCATTTGATGATTTTACCACGCTAAAAAAACAAAAAAAATGTGTTATGGTGTAACGGGGCTCTTGGAGTTCCACCTCAGTTGTTCCAGATTATCAGTTTTTATACGTCAACTGAGAGTTCTCATCGGGCTGAATAACTCTCGCTAAGACGTCATTCCTATACACGTGTAACGCCAAAAGCGCAAAACTTCTCGCGGGGTAACTCACCCCATGTTACTGAACTATTTTTGGTCTAAGACTTTTGGAAATTCGCAAACAAAAATGGTTTCATGCAAAATGAGAAATTGGTTGGGCACATCTGTATGAAAAACCATTTTTTTTTTGCGAATTCCAACAAATCTGAGAACAAAAATTGTGCAGTAACATTGGCTGAGTTACGCTTTCTGTTTGCGCTTTTGGCGTTACACGTTGTATGATGTTATAGTGTAGCTATGGGCTCTTGAAATTCCATATGAAGTGTTCCAGATCTTCAAATTTTTCACTCAGCAGAAAACGCTCATCACGTGGAACAATCTTTGCTATGGCACTATTTTTGTATCTCTTAGAGATTAGCTGGTCTGTTGCGGTTCTGCATCACGTGTTCAAGTTTCCAAGATAAATTAATTATTATATATACAGATTTAGGTAGATATAGATATTGAGCCAGTGATCTCGAACTTACAGATTTTTTTAGTATTTATACCGATGCCCATGCCCGCTTTACCGAAATATATCGACATTTCTACGATTACCGTTAGTATTTTTGCCTTTACTTTAAGCAAGCTTTTTTAATTTGTGTTGGGAAACCCTCGATATTAAGTAGGTATAGATGGACGTAGTGCAGAATGTTCCTTAAATACTGGGGAATACCCTTATGACCAACTCAATTATATAAGCGGCTTCCCGCTGAATCAATCACTGGTCTTTACATGCAAAACGATTGCTTAGTATAGTTAACAATTATGATTTTGAAATTAATTCGAAGATGACCGCGACTATAGCTAAGGCAAAAAGTGTCCCGGATTATAAAAAAACCCTTGTTCAGTTCGGTATATCATTGACTATTGCCGACTTCCGAAAGAAAAGTTATTTTAAACTTTTTTGTATTTATATCAAAATAATGTGTATTATATGGTCACCAAATCTAAAACTCGCTTTAGCAAGATTTCAGGGACACCCCGAAGTTCGGTTTGGTTAGCAGGTTAGGTTCCTTTAAACCTTGTACACAGAAATAGAAGCCCCGCGAGGCGGGGCTTCGTTGACCCTGCTTAGGTAGAATATTTTTTATTACACCTCGTTATGACAAATTTTAATGAACATATTTTGGTGCACATTCAGTATATTTGGTGGAATACAGGCAAAATTAGGTAAATGGTAAATAATTTTGGTGATCATTTACTAAGTATTTTTGGGTTGACAATGATTTAGCGAAATGTTAAAACTTTGTTTATAATTTTACATTAAATCCGGGTTTCATTTTGGTGATCATTTACCATTTTTGTCTGTTATAAGTAACTATATCTGGTGGTAAGTTAAACATAAGCCATTTTTAAATACCTATCGATACCCCATACGTATGGGCTTTGTGAAAACATTTTTTTTGAGTTTCAATAATATGTATGGAGAACCCCCAAGTTTCATTTTTTATTTTTGTGTGAAAATTCTAATGCATTCCACATAATACATCTGCTTACCAAGTTTCAACAGGATAGCCTTTATACTTTCTAAAAAAATTGGCTGTGACATACGGACGGACAGACAGACAAACAGACATGACGAATCTATGGGTTCCGTTTTTTGCCATTTGGCTACGGAACCAAGATCAAGATAATGTGCTAAAGTACGATTATTAATTCCTGTCAGTAAAATGACAAGTGCAACTATTGTGCAACTGTTTTATTCATGTACAAATGTCATTTTACTGACTGGAATTAATAATCATATTTTAGATACCCAGGTACTTGTAGCTCGTGCGGGTTGTACATATAGACAATAAATAGGTAGTACCTATTGAATAGGTACCTACCTACATGGGTAATATTATAATTAATCCCTGAAATACACTAAAGATAAACTTTGGCTTATAATCTAAAACCCCTTGTACACGGTCAGACCTGATCGCCTGACAGAGGTGACCTTGGTCCGGTGGGAATGAAAATCTACCGTGTAGCAATGATATTACAAATAAAGATACGCCATGTTCATACTGAATGGCGTTCAGAATTGCAGAATTGTTGCGTTGTTATTTTAGTAATTTAAAACTACGACAGCGATAGATAAGGCGGAACGTATTAAGATAGAAAGAGATAGGGATAGTAAAGAGCAACAATTTGTCTTACTTTGTCCTCAACATTTTGTGCGTGCTAGTGCGATATCTACCTCTTTTTATTTATAATAAATCATTGCCGTGTAGACGTTGGTCGTGCGACCAAATATGGGCGGAGTCAATCGAACCTTGGTCGGGAGCGCATCCGTCCCGACAGGCTGCGTCCGCGGTGGGACCCGACCGTCAGCCGACAGCGTTCCAGACGGTGGGGTACTGTTGACACGACCAACGTCACCTCTGTCAGGCGGTCAGGTCTGACCGTGTAGAAGGGGTTTAAGTACCTACCTACAGACATCTGCTTATCAAGAGATCATTTCATATAATAGCCTTTGTGTCCTAGTAGTAAGGATGATAATTCTTAGTTCAAAGTATTATCACTACCACTTCTATACAGTTAGCTGGCGAGGCGACTTAAATCAGTCGAATTGCATCGCTGTGCGACCGTGAACGTGTGGCGCGGACAGTGTTCCGTGTAAACATTTACTTGCTTCGTATTTTCTGATTTTGTAAGTGGTGCTTTAAAATTATGTTAATAATTATTTGTAAACCATGTAAAGATTTATCGAATTTTTTGAGCGCTTGCGACGCGTTAACAAGGGTATGAGCGAGACAAACACAACTTACAGCTGACACTTCTGTGTTATGGTTTGTTGTTTTGGTTTATTTCACGTTCAACCCCCACGCTCCCTTCACCCAGGTGCACAAAACCGATATTTTAAAATCATCTTTGTAGTTTTATTTTTATGAGTAATTGACTTCAAGAAAAGGAGGAGGTTCTCAATTCGACCAATTGAATTAGACTGTGTTTTTTTTTTTAACCTCGTAACTTACGATTGGGTGAACCCATTTTGATGATTATTTTTTTGTTCGAAGTAGTACACACGGCTACACATCAAGCTATGCAAAAACTAGTATTTAAGCTGACAGTTTAATGTGTAGAAACATAAATATTTATGTATAAAGCGAATCCATGACAAACTGCCGTGTGAACTATACCTATTATTATATCTGTCATTTGGTCCCAATTCGGTTAAATAAAATTCGGTTGGTTCAGCAATTTTTATTTATTAGATTATATTGTTATAACGTATTTGACAAGAGTTTGGGTTGTAATAACTTTTCAAAAAAAACTAGGTAACTTTTAAAAACTACCACAATTATGTAAAAAACGCGGTACTCATCTTTTAAACACGAAAAACAATGAATACCGCGCCGCCGCCGCGCCGCTACCGCGCCTTTAGGCTGTGTACACGGTCGCTACCGCGCCGCCGCCGCGCCGCCGCCGCTCCGCTAAGCCGCGCCGCCGCCGCGCCAATAACCGCGCCGCCACCGCGATGCCATTCGCTTTGTGTTTTATTTATCTAACAAAGGAGATGTCTCATTGCGGCCATGTAATGTTTTTTTTTTGGATAATTCAAGGATAACTTCTTCGTTTATGAACCGGTTTTGATGATTCTTTTTTTGTTGGAAAGAAGGTATTTCAAAGGCGGTCCCATGATATATGGAGATTAGGGTTTGATGATGGAAGACCAGAGAAATCGAGTGGAGCTAAATAGTAAGAAATATCTGCTTTCCAACAAAAAAAGAATCATCAAAACCGGTTCATGAACAAAGAAGTAATCCGCGAATAAACATTAAAAAAAACATTATGGCCGAAATGAGAAACCTCCTTTTTCAGATAAATAAAACACTATCGAATTGGATTCGCGGTGCCAGCGCGGCGGCGGCGCGGCGGCGGCGCGGCGGCGGCGGCGCGGTAGCGACCGTGTACACAGCCTAGAGGCGCGGTAGCGGCGCGGCGGCGGCGCGGCGGCGGCGTCGTGTACATGAGCCCTTAGTAAAAAACTGACGTTTCACACAGTTTTTTCATATCTAGACTCGGTACTTATCTAAATCTTTTTAAACTTGCCATAATAAAATTTAATATTCATAACGAAAAACAATGAATAGGAAAATATTTATTTGAATAATTAAATCAATACCTAGGTACTGAATGCTTCACATTCACATGAGGACTTTCCCAGCGGAACAACCTATGAACTATGAATTCTATGCACGAATAGGGGTAACACCAATATTTATATGTATTTAGAAAAATCGGGGAATAACCACTAATCCATTAAATTACTTTCTTTCAATAACCGACACTAAGTATCACAATAATGTTTTTTTATAAGTTATGTAGGAATTTTCTTATTTATGCTAACGTTTCAAAAAAAGGTGTTATCTTGTTCCATACAAACCCTATACTTATCACAAAAATAATGTTTTAGTTAATTACAACGCCAATAAAAGTTTCAAAATGTAACCTAATAGCGGTATCAACAGGTTTTGTTAAGCTATTCAGATTCCTTAATACTAATTTATTTTCATTTTGTATCCAGTCATTTGCCATGAAAAATAATTATGTTTAACAATGTTTAAAACTTGATATCTCTGTTTTTAAACATGTACCTAATAAAAAAATACGGTTTCAATTCAAACTGTTTTAAACACTGTCATAAAAGTCCAACCAGCCCGCGAAATTTAAATTTTCTTACGTTTTTTGCATTTTGCAGGCCAGTGACATGTTGTAACTTTATCAAAATATGAATTGCGGTAATAACAAGTATAATTTTAAATATAAAAATTATCAAAAAATTCGCTCCATCAGCTCTCACATAGAAAAGGTGCATCATGTTAAAATCTCCGAAATCTAACTACGATGCACCTTCTCTATGTGAGAGTTGATGGAGCGACGCAATCACCTTAATAAGACAACAACCAGCTTCTTACAGAATCCTTGAAAACATTTTATTTTCAGAAGACATCGACGTGATAAATCATGGCATATCAAGGTTGCACTCACGGCGAATTACAACAAATAAGTAGAACCATTATAGAACGAGTTTCCAGATTCAGGAAGTTTCTTGATGGCTTGATCATTTTGCCTTCTGTAGCGTCTACGGAACGTATCGAGCTACACATGCGCATGGACAGAATCAGGCCGTTGTACGAAAAATTTGATGAGATTGCGTCGCTTCTTGAAAAAGAATCGATAAAAAGTTCCCGAGCCGAATTCGAGGACTCTTACTTCAAATCGCTAGCAATAGCGGAAAAAATAACAGGTATTTTATTCAATCATAATTATTCAAGTTCAAAAGACATTTTAATACAAGTTTATTGATCTTATACTTGCAACCAATGATATTCTTGCAACAGTTTTATCATATCAATGAGCAGGATTGGCATGGTTAAAACAAGTTGTTTTAAAACACCTGTTTAAAACAGTTTGAAATTAAACAGTGTTTTTTATTACCCGTTTCAACTACTTTTCAAGGCAGATGAATGCATATTACAATGAAAATAAATTAATATTCAGGAGTCTAAATAGTTTGACATAAAACCTTTTGAGTCTAATGCCATTGCTATGTCATATTTTTAAATTTTATTGGCATTGTAATGAAATAATGCTTATATTGCTTAAAAAAAACACTTGTTTAAAACATTTTGAACTGTTTGTTTTATATATTTAAAAAAAAACTGTTTTTTTTTTCCAACTCTGTCAATGAGATACAGGGCTGTGATTTGCGGTGCAGTTGGACAAAACTCATTGTTGTTCTTATTACCCTTGAATTTGTTTGACTTTGAAGTTCCAAGGCGGTGTCCTTTTAAGGCTGTCCCGCGCCCCCGGCACGTTATATTTGGCTACGTCAATTTGCTGCTAGCTTCTTAAGTTGACCCGAGCTTTCTTCGGTAGGTGTTCTATTCATTCCTCTCCGCGCACAAGCCCTTGCCTATATGGTGACCAGAAATCGCCACGCGATGTCCGACAACCTGAGGGCTCACCACAAGCTTTTAAACCGCTCCAGTTTAGGCTGTGGGAAGGAGACAGAGCTATACAAGTCGTCTAGCGCCATCTCGTTCCCACAGCCTAGACTGGATCACGTTAAAGAGTTCATGGTAGGCCACTTGGGTGTCCGAAGCGGTGCGGTGGCTGGCTCGTACCAGTCGTGCCGAATGTCCTCTCCCGCGCGTATCCCGCTTCCGCCATCTCCCTTTTACATACCTACATACCTGCACATACTGATAAATCTGATATTGACGGTACTTATCAGAGGCCTTACCCCGAGCTCTTAACACGATCAAGTTTAGGCTGTGCGAAAGAGACAGAGCTATACAAGTCGTCTAGCGCCATCTCGTTCCCACAGCCTAGACTGGTCACGTTAAAGAGTTCATGGTAGGCCACCAGGTGATCGTAATGTCTATGATTCCAGAGACGAGGTTCGTCAAGCTACATGAGATAATGGATTATACAATTCTAAACAATAAGAGAATATCCTATCAGAACCGCATAGCTGGTTTCAACGATTATATAAGAGAAGTGAGCCGCAAAAACTTAAGCAGTTCAGAGTTACTCGAGTTAAAAATGAGCATTGACAGAGTGGAACCGATGTACAAACAATATGAAGAGATACAGTTGAAGTTAGAGAGTGTTGAGTTAATACCCACCGGAGATCATTCCACAGCTGAATTCGAGGCTGATTTTCATAGATTATTAGCAAAATCGAAGGATTTATTGTGTAAGGAAAACAGCAAACCATCAGACACATAAAATTAAATGTGAAATATTATGAGCCAAGCCCAAGGTTCAATATACCACTTCCCTGTCCGATGAATCACATGTGACTCACGACCATTGTTATCTATTGTGTCTGCTGCACGGACAGTGAAAGTGTTAATAAGAATATTATAATATGCGTAGATAGTTTAGATACTCGATCATCAATATCGACCGCGTTTGGTGCTCTTATTGGTTGAGAGTTCATACAACCTTGGAGCGGACCAATGAGAGCGCCAAACGCGGTCGATATCGATGATCGAGTATCGTAATGACAATTACTCATAGTATGGGTAGGTGGCCTACCGTATGCGTGAACGAGTAGTTCAGTTGTGGGAACGAGATGGCGCGAGACGACTTTTATAGCTCTGTCGCTTTCCCTCAGCGAAACTACTCACGCATTATGACGTCATGGTAAGGCACATACTTAAATGAGTGAAAAGCTCTGTAGACAATTCTGAAATATAGATTATTTATTATTAATAGATTTGGCTAGCAAAGGAATCATCTATCTAGAAAATCATTTTATTTAGCCATTTATTGGTATTGTGCATGTGATTTCAAATAACTTGAATTATGATAATAATCCGTTCTTAATTTTGTTTTTTTTTTCTGATTATTATTTTATTTTTGCATGATTTGATTGTCACCCGTATTCTTGCTGAACTTTGCTTCCATTTATGATTATTGGTGGGATTTTGTAAAGAAATTATTTTATTTTGAAATAAATTATTTTGTTGCCTGCGGGCTGCGTTTGCGCCGTAGTTGTTGTTTCAAATATAATAAGTGTGAAATGCTAATCATTTGTGTTTTTTTTATTTTTTTTTCCTTTATAATGTTTCAGTCAGACTTCTAGTAAAGCCCGATTTACACAATTACACTTCAATAAGTAGGTGGGCCAATCTTCAATTTTTAGGGTTCCGTAGTCAACAAGGAACCCTTATAGTTACGCCATGTCCGTCCGTCCGTCCGTCCGTCCGTCCGTCCGTCCGTCCGTCCGTCCGTCTGTCCGCAGTTTAGCTCAGAGACGCACAGTACTAGAGAGCTGTAATTTGGTGTAAATATACGGATTTGTTGTGCCGAAAAAGTGGTAAAATAAAATCTCGTAAAATATTTTTTTTAGGGTACCTCCAGTACTTACACGTAAAGTCAGGATTTTTTTTTTCTCGCGTACCCCTTAGTGTGGGGTATCATTAGGGCATTTTTACTTTAAATGGCGCAGGCTGTTTTCGTGCTGTCCCATGAAAACAAATAATGATAGTTGAAAATATTTTGAAAGCTGCCAGAAAAGCTTTATTTCAAACACAAGTAGAACTATTATTCTATTCAATAAGTTTTTTTACGTATCAATAAATAAGGTATTATAAATTTTATAGTAATTTGAAGTTAAACAAAACCTTGATTTGAAGCTGTCCCAAGACCGGTTTTCCCGCATTAAATAGATATTTCAAAAGATATTTGTTCCACTGTATGTATTGCGATTTTTTAATTCAATTGTGTCATTTTTTTGAAGTGAAAACTTCTTTAGCGGCGTTGTACACTTTTTCTGTAATGGGTAAAAAATTTAAAACTCGCGTCAGGGTCACGTGACCCTGATCGAAAATGAGTAAGACGTCATTCAAATTAAAAATAAAACATAGTAACAAAAAAGTTTTCACTTCTACCGGCACTCCTGGAGTGCAACCTTTTTTTTTTTTTTTTTTTTAGCGTGGTAAAATCATCAAATGAGTCCTCCAACCCCGGGCAGGGCGGGAGGGACTGTCAGACTTCTACTGACTAAAATCCACGGTGTCCTTCATAGCCTGTTACGTTCCGGGGTTACGGTAAGGGAATAATCCCGCGACCCCGGCAGGCTTTGGCCCTCTGAGAGGGGGGCCCCGTCATTATGCTGACGCTCTTTGAGGCGCGCGTGGGACACAACGCGCCGTCGACCCGGGCATGGTCCTTGGTCGGGCAGCGAGTTGCCCTTTACTCGCTGCCCGCATGCCCGCGCCTACGGTGGCCGGAGATCGTCGCGCGACGTCCGTCGCCGTGGGCGTCCTTCACCGCGGTTGGGGCGGAGGGAGGACTCTGTCCTCTCTCGCTCGCGGCGCGCCTCCTCCTTCGCGAGCATTACTGCTTCGCAGAAGGAGGCGACCGCTTCCCACTCCGTCTCGCCCCGCAGCATGGCCGAAACCAATGCCGGGCGCGAGAGGTCTCCGCCTATCGCAGCCGTGAGGACACGTCGGTGCACCGCCCAAGCTGGGCAGTCCTGCACCGTATGCTCCACCGTGTCCTCCGGGCGATCTTCGCAGTGATGACACCCAGACGTTTCCTCCTTCCGCATTAGACACAGGTACCTCCCGAAGCACCCGTGCCCGGTGAGGACCTGCGTCAGGCGGAAGGTAAGGACGCCATGACTTCTCTCCAACCACTCCTCAAAGAGGGGTCTTACCGCCGCAATTGCGGCGTGCCCGGCCGTCGGTCGCGACAGTCGTTCCTTCCATACTGCCCTGAGATCGCGCCGGAGGTCTTCGCGCCGCGCCTCGACTTCGCGAGGCAGCGGGCTCACGCCCCGGCGCTGCGCCTCCACGCGCCACTCATAGACGCGCTGGAGGGCAGTCGCCTCCAGATCCCAAGGCAGCAATCCGGCAAGCAGGTTGGCCGATTCGCCGGCAATCGTGCGGTATCCCCGGATCATTCGGATAGCCATGACCCTCTGGCATGCGACCAGCTTCTGTGGTCGCGTCCGGATGCTCAGGGCCCACACAGGGGCCCCGTAGAGGGCCATGGACCGCACGACACCAGCGTACAGCCTACGGCAAGAAGCGTTTGGCCCGCTGAGATTGGGCAGCAGTCGCCTGAGGGCGGCCGCTGCACGGTTCAGCCTTGGGGCCAAACTCAGGAAATGCTCCCTGAAGTTCCACCGGCTGTCGAGGACGAGTCCCAGGTACTTCATCGTCCCCTGTACGCCGATTGGAACTCCTTCCACCGTAATGCTGTAACTCGACGGTGGCGCGTTACGGCGGCCATGAAAACACATGGCCTCCGTCTTGTGCAGCGCCACCTCGAGTCCCAACCGCCGGAATTCAATTGTGTCATAGTTATTCTTACATTTAAACTAAGTATTAATAATAGCTATCATAGTAAAAGAGTAAGAAAATTAATAAAAATTATTGTCCCTTAATATTAACATTACAGGACAAGTCTACATAGTAACGTACTTTTTGCTACTAATTTACACATTTAGAATTTATTTTTTATTTTAATGGCAACCTCAAGCACAAAATCTACGAAAAAAATGCAGCCATATTGAATTTAATCGCGATAGGGAGAATTGGTGGACGTATGTGTGTGCAACGAAAAATTGGTCCAAAACATTTGTCTCGTTAAGTAACGTGTTTTTACATAAAACCATTTATCTGGTTGTTAATTCTTTTGGAGCAGTAACACCTTAAAGTATGTTGTAGAGGCTTTTATGTATGATTTAGAAGCTTTATAGTTATATTTTTTGAGTATTTCACATTTGTTTTGAAACTGAACTACTTTCGTAACGTCCTGTTCGTAACTGTTACTATAGGGCGGACAAAAACGTGACGAAAAATACAAGTAAAGCTTATTGCACATTGCATTATGAGTACCTAGACGGTATTTAGAGTTTGCAGGCCATCTGATTATAAATGATATACTAAGATCCTATAACCAGGTTGCACACACTTTAAATTTTAATGTAGGTTGTGAGCAGTTCTCATTATTGTCTTAATCCGCATGATTGTCGGTTATGTTATAAATCAGTGGCATAGTGAGTACTACTCTTAACAATTCCGTATCGTAACAATTAATGTCTCTCTAGTAACGGTCCCAAATATTTTTCCTTGTTTTTTCTTTACAGCAGCTGAATTATTAATCATTGTTATGTACTATAGTAGGTTTTAAATAAATAAAAACATATTACAAATAATATCTTGTTAAAATTTTATTATTAGCTCATCATTTAAATTGTTAAAACTTAAAATTAAACAAACGTTTGGAACCTTTTGTTACTAAATGGATATTCTTTTTTAATTTTAACAAAATGTGGTTATTTAATACGTTCTTAAATATATTTCTTTTAATCTATTAAACACGGGTAATAAGTTAGTAGTCTATTTTTTCCAGATCATCCAGACAGTGAATTTTTATCAAGTTTTGATTTTTGTGACTATCAGGACAAAATTTTTCTTACTAACCTTGCAAAATAACGATTAATGTAATATATACGTATTCGTACAAGGAACTTTTAGCTAATTAATATAATTAATAACATTATCTATGAAGAATCATCAATTTCAAACCCGAAAAGAAACCTAAGTTTTTAGGGTTCCGTAGTCAACAAGGAACCCTTATAGTTTCGCCATGTCCGTCCGTCCGTCCGTCCGTCCGTCCGTCCGTCCGTCCGTCTGTCCGCAGTTTAGCTCAGAGACGCACAGTACTAGAGAGCTGTAATTTGGTGTAAATATACGGTTTTGTTGTGCCGAAAAAGTGGTAAAATAAAATCTCGAAAAATATTTTTTTTTAGGGTACCTCCAGTACTTACACGTAAAGCGAGGATTTTTTTTTTTCTCGCGTACCCCTTAGTGTGGGGTATCATTAAATAGGCATTTAAAAAATAATGATAGTTTCCATTAACAATTTTTTGATAAAAAAATTCGTTTGTGAAATATTAAGCTTTAAAGTGCTAAATTTTGCTCGATTCGAGTGTCCCCCCCCTCTACCAGCTAAACGGCTATGTTTGGGGGTGTGAAAAAATTCACAATAGTAGTATATATAACGAATTTAAAAGAAAATTATCATGACTAAGTAGGCTTTACAACTTTACGAGTAATAGTCGACCAACTTATAAAATGTACTTGATATCATATTTTCTTAAGCAAAATGTATCGGAGACAACTGTAAATGTAAGTTTGTCAACTTTATTTTTACAGCTTTTATAGGTATGTTTATTGGGGATAGGTAGGTTTTTATCGTCAACTATTTTTAACTAAATTCAAAAAAATGAGGAGGTTCTAAATTCGTTGTAATGTTTTTTCTTATGTATTTTCCTCGATTTCTCAAAGACTCCTGGACCGATTTTGAAAATTCTTCTTTTTAAAATTAAATTGAGCGAATCAGTTTAGTTAGTTCGCATTAAGTATTTTGATGGGCAACTACGGAACCCTACACTGTGCGTGGCCCGACACGCACTTGGCCGGTTTTTTAAGTGGTTTTTAAAACCTGCGCCGTTTATAGTGAATTTGCCCATTAAATAGGCCTTTAAAAAATAATGATAGTTTCCATAAACAGTTTTTTGATAAAAAAATTCGTTTGTGAAATATCGACACCGGAAGTATCAATTAACGTAAGGGACAAAATACGACTTTTCAGGAGAGCCAAAAAACTATTTTTATTTTTTTGTTTTGTCCATAACTTTTTACTGTCTGGTCCAATTTTTATGGTGTTCAGAGCAAAGTTTCTTAGAATTTCCCCTTCTTTCTTGTTTTATATGAAAGATTGAGGAATACCCATTAGTTTAAAAAATAGCATGTCCTTTACATTAGAAAAAAATGTTTAGATGACCGTTACGTTACTGAAATTTTAGAGATAATCCGTCGAGCCTAGTGTAAGCAGCAAGAGAAATAGAAAATTATACGAAATTTTATTGTAAAGGACTTTGTCAGCGTTGCAATTTAATGTAACAATAGATTATCTACTACAATTATTTATACTATTTTAGCACTATGGAAATGAGATTATAGAGTAAATGAGTTCAGTTTCAGGTTTTACTGCTAGCTATTGCAGATTTAAGTCTGATTCGAGTCGGACCTCGTCCTACAGCTCCGAGCTAGCTCGGTTACTAGGCTCAGAGTAGTTCTTTATAGTTTTAGATGTTTATGAAGCAGGATTTACGTGTTCCTTGTTAAAATTGTTAGATGTGCGATGATCTTCGTGATCGCTGAATCAAAGGAATAGTCCAAATTGTTCTCCTTCTCACAGATTACTATCCTTTTGCTATAAAAGACTTATGTTTTTCCCGTCTTAACTCTTCGATTAACATGTCTCTGACAATTCAGATACTATATATAACAAAATTCGTTTTTTTTCTTTGTTGACTATAAAATATTTAACAGTATTAACCACTATCCGAGTACACTTTATGTATGCAACTTACTCGTTTGAGCCCACTTGGTCCGAGCACACTCTGACCGCGTCAACGCGGCTTTTATTGCCTTTATAATTTTATTACATTAATTAATTTAAGTTTTCTTGGAATTTATTGCTTACTACCACTTTTTTTCCACCTGGCAAGAAGTGATGATGTAGGTAGCGGCTCTGAAGAGGATACCTATCTTTTTCAGAGCCGATATTGAATGAATGTAATGGAAACGAAAGGTCGATGAATTAAGGCATAGGAATTGTGCGAAACATGATATTAGTATGATGTCAATGAAAGTAGAAGTGACGAGTAAAGCGGACGTAAGGGGAAAAGACAGAATAAAAGGTGCATGGGTTGCGTGAAAGATGAAGCAATAAATATCTGTTTGACGTATTTCATCTGTAGTAATTTCACCTCATTCCGACTTAGAATGGAGATCGTGCACTGTGGTATTCCTTGGGTGAAGCCTATGTAGGTATATTTAGAAATTATAATGATGATGAATTTCACCTGCAGATTGATTTCTGTTGTCTATAGTTTGTTTTTTATGTCTAATGCCGTAATTTTCTAAATTTCTTTACCCTTTTCTGTTCCATTTAAATTATTTCGATGTAATTCTTCAGATTTTTTTATGTCGTAAGTGTCACCGATCCCTAACATTTTATATAAACTTCAGCTATCATCAAACAATTTTTTAAAGTAAGAGACATGTTGTTTACAGTGAGAGACATTTTATTTACGGTAAGGGACATGGTTTTTAAAGTTAGAGGCATTTTATTTAAAGTAAGGGACATTGTCATTTAAATCGACTTATTTTTGACTAAGGTAAGGGAGTAAATTATTTATTACGGGGACTTACTTCAATTTTTTGAGAAGAAAAAGTATTAATGACTGTTACATCAATTTTTTTTCACGAAATCGTTTTTTGCGGTCAAAATTTTTGTACTGTAAGGGACATTTTTTTAAAGATAGAATTTTTTTAATAATACCAATCGATAGAGCTCGAAATTCTGAATCCAATGATATATGACTCATTTTCGCCAAAATGTCCCTTACGTTAATTGATACTTCCGGTATCGATATTAAGCTTTAAAGTGCTAAATTTTGCTCGATTCGAGTGTCCCCCCCTCTACCAGCTAAACGGTTAAGTTTGGGGGTGTGAAAAAATTCACAATAGTAGTACATATAACGAAGTTTAAAGGAAAATTATCATGACTAAGTAGGCTTTACAACTTTACGAGTAATAGTCGACCAACTTATAAAATGTACTTGATATCATATTTTCTTAAACAAAATGTATCGGAGACAACTGCAAATGTAAGTTTGTCAACTTTATTTTTACAGCTTTTATAGGTATGTTTTTTGGGGATAGGTAGGTTTTTATCGTCAACTATTTTTAACTAAATTCAAAAAAGGAGGAGGTTCTAAATTCGTTGTAATCTTTTTTCTTATGTATTTTCCCCGATTTGTCAAAGACTCCTGGACCAATTTTGAAAATTCTTCTTTTTAAAATTAAATTCAGCGAATCAGTTTAGTTAGTTCGCATAAGTATTTTGATGGGCAACTACGGAACCCTACACTGTGCGTGGCCCGACACGCACTTGGCCGGTTTTTTGGACTTCCGTTTTGGATAATGACGCCCGATACTTTTACTGCTGGTGCAACCATCCATTGACAAAAAACGAAAATATATATTATTTTAATTTCATTTTAGTTAAACGTAATTAAAATAATTTATATTTTTTAACCCCCGACGGAAAAAGAGGGGTGTTATAAGTTTGACGTGTCTGTCTGTCTGTCTGTCTGTCTGTGGCACCGTAGAGCCCGAACGGATGAAGCGATTTCAATTTAGTTTTTTTTGTAATAAAGGTGATTTACGTGCGAGTGTTCTTAGACATGTTTGATGAAAATCGGTTGAGCCGTTTAAAAGTGGTGGGAGTAAAAGTGAGAAAGGGTAGCCGAGGGTTTGCAAATATACTCGAGTGGGGTCTTAAATCAAAGCAAACTGAAAGGGAATATTGATCACTTAATTAAGTGTGTACCTATAAAAAGTTTCAAATAAAAATTAAATTAAAAATTTAAAAAAATGGACACAAAAACCTTTAAAAAGTACTAAATAATAAAAAAAACTCAATCTTAAAGTAGCTAACTATGTATTAATAATTATTAAAAAAAATTCGTCACGTTGGGGGACCGAAAAAAAACGTAGATAATAAATAATTTGGACCGGTCCCCCAACGTGACGTATTTTTTTTAATAATTATTAATACATAGTTAGGTACTTTAAGATTGAGTTTTTTTTTATTATTTAGATAGTACTTTTTAAAGGTTTTTGTGTCGGGGGTTTTTTAAATTTTTAATTTTGTTTTTTCGTCGCCCGAGTGCTAGATTGTTCAACCGACCATTTTGACCAAAAATGAGTTATAAATGCAGGATGATCAACGGACAAAAATCGATGTTATAACACTAACGATAAGGTTAAATTTCCCAAACAAAAGAGCTGTTTTTGGAGTTAAAAGTTTTTTTGTTCACAGCGAAATTATATTAATTCCCTGCTTAATAATCCAACCTCCACGATTTGGTTATTGCGTGCTTGTTTGGTCAACTTCCAGCTATAATAGCCAATCACAGCTCGCTATAGGCATGACGTAAGCGCTCGGGTGGTAGCTTGAACAAAAAAGCACTGACGGATAATTTTGCAATTTGTGCTAAGTGCAATGCAGTTTTGTTCTAAGTCCACATTCGTAATTTCGGTGGTGGTATTTTGTTCAACCTCCATATTTAAACTTAAAAATAAACGAAACGATATCATATTTTGATTTTGAAGAAGTAGTTTTTGATTCCACTTATCATTATAAACATAGTCATTATTAGTAATTGGTCGCATAAGCATGCATTACAAAAATAAACTTAAAAACCTGTCTAGTGAAAAATTTGGTCAATGGTCATTTGGACAATCTAGCACTCAGGCGACGTTTTGTCAATGGATGGTTGCACTAACAGGAAAAGTATCGGGCGTCATTATCCTAAATGGAAGTTAAAAATTGAAGATTGACCCAGGTACAGTAGCGAGTTAACTTGCGTCATCGGCGAGTTAAGTTGTTAATGTTGTTTGAACGACAAAAGCGAGTTAAGTAGTAAGTTGTCGATAGAAAACGATCACAAAGAAGTTACTTCTAATTTTCACGTTTTTTTTATTTCATTCTATTTTGGTTCGTCCTCCAGAACTATAAATTAGATCAATATGAAGACAATTACGTAACCGAGGGACGTGTATGGCACCTTTTTGAAATATTGCTTATAATAAAAGTTAACATTGTTCATAGCATTCGGCGCTTACGACGTTTTTAAACCGTGTAGAATGCTATTTTCCATTTCGCGTCACACTAGAATCTGCGTCACGAGTGAAGGTCTGCGGAATCTCGTGGTACTAAATTTTTTTTAATGCAATTTTGATGTAATGACATAGACACTAGCGCCGCGCCAAAACTACTTCAGTCGCGGCTCGGGTTCTAGCTTCTGGCATCATTTTGTTTCACCTGCCAGTCGGCGCCGCTCTATAGAGAACGTGCACGACATCAGCGCCACCTAGCGTTTGCAACTTTAAGGGCTTTGATCGTTCTAATTGAAATCTGATTCTTTAACAAATCACTTGGTTTTGGATTCCAAGGCGATTCATTAGCACTGAACAAAATTAAATAAGCGTAGGCAAACTTACTGTATTCTATAAGAAAAATATCAATTAGAGGATTAAAATTAGCGCTATGATGACTTATTCACTCTTTCTCTTCACGGCAGCTAACTATCTCCTGCTGTGTTCATCTTTCCATGAACCGCTTGGGAATCAATAAAACTTAAATTTACTATTTCTTTATTAAATATAGTTCGTAGATCAGACACAATAGTAGAAAGAAACATATTGCCACGCTGTGGTCCTTTCATTCGTTTCAAGGTCACCGAGTTGGGATCTTTTCCTAGTAAGAAGCACTAACTCCCGTATCTCCATGTTCCTGTCCAGTCAACTTTTGGCAAAATAAATTGGCAACACTGACTGCGACTGCGCTGTTGTCAAAACACTCAAAAAAACTTTAAAAATAAAAACGAAGTTTTGCGAAGTTTGCTTGCTGTGTGTTTTTGTAAAAATTGTAAACTGTGATAAAGTTTATTGGAATCCCACGAAGTTTGAGAGTGAAATAAACTGATTCACTTTCTGTTTAATAAAAATAGCTCGGTAAGTGCCAGTCACACATATATCACGCTTGTAATAGTTGTCTCATGATGTCAAGATTAAAAACTGTTATATTACTTTCGTTTAAAAAACTTAAACACATACGAAACAACACTGTAGTCAGTATTATTACAGTACCTAACTGTAATAATAGGTACTGACTTTGTCTTGTTTCTTCCCTTTGAGGAAGTAAACTTAGTAGGTACAGTCGAACTCAGAATTCCTGGGTCAATTTCTGAAAGCAATAGCCTGACGCTTCGCTGTGACTTACGACCTTTTATTATAAGTTGTTTTAATACTATACAAATCAAAGGAACTTACGGTATACTTCATAATTTCAACCTTTTCCTACAAGTAATGCTGGCGCAGTGGTTAACGTGCTCGGATATTTCCATCACTGCTGGCGAAGGATCGATCCTCACTTTTTTCTAATTACTTTTATTTTATTTAAAAATTTTAAATAGTTGCGATATTCTTTTTGTTATTTTTCATGCATTTTTTTGTAGAAATTTGATAAATAAAATTGTTTTTTTTTTGTAATTACTAATACTAGTCATTAGTGTTGTGTGTCGACCGTTATCATCATAATTATAAGTATAATAAAGTTTTGTAGGTAGATCAGGGAAATAAAACAAAAGTTACAAAAGTAAATTATTTCGATTTGTGAGGTAGACATAACTATGTTAGTTCGTTTCGAGTCTCATTATAGAACGTTGTTGATTCCTGGATATTTTGTGTGACGATTGTTTACATCTATGTTACGCTGTTTTAATGTTATTGTTTTGTAGTGAAATATTAACAGTGGAAATAATATAATCACTGAGGTTGAATATTATAGCCGTGCATAAATATGGATGAAACAATACAAATATCAAATTAAACCGGACTAAGTGTGAGTATTAATATTTAATTTTTAAGTGTTTCACATGTTAATATCTTATTTATTAGTTAAGATTCCCTACAATAGGTTTGTTTAAAAGATAGTTAAACGTGTTATTTACTTATAGTTTTTACTTTTAGTAAAATAAATTATCAGTTGTATTTTGCATAAAGATAATAATAGTATTCCATGTTTTGTTCTAGTGAAATACTGTGAGTCCTGTGGAAGTGGATATGAGATATAAGGAACGGTCGAGACCAAAGTCCAACACCGACGGTTGTCAGACATCATAATAAAATTATGGTGAATGAATATGAAGGAAATGGCTTCCCCCAATGAGTAACTAATTCAACACGAAATGAATAACCGTTCAGTTTCACCGTGCACTCAAGACAGAAAACTTCACCAATCAGCCAAAAACCCTTTTGTTTTATAGAAATAAAAGAAACGTTTAAAAGCACGACCATATTTTTAATACTTATGGCTTTTGTTGTATTCATTCTTAGTTAGCGAAAACATCATTTTATTCACAGTTCTTATTAATTTAGGGCTTAGATTTGAGGCTAAGTTTCAATCATTCTTTTCATAAAGAAAACGAAAATTAAACTGATGTCCTCAATAGGGTATATTTATGGAGAGCGGTTATTTTTTTATGGTTAAGAAAATAATAATAAAATTAATTTTTCAGATATAGAACATATTTCGATATTATTATTTTTTTTGCTAAATCGCACCTAGTGGAACGCAAAAAGCTTGATTTCATAGAAAAAAAAAAATTGGGAACCGCAGCCCCGGAACGCAAAGAGCAACTGGCCCTTTGCGTTCCAGGACCGTGGTGCCTTCACAATCATAGCTGTAGCAGTATTTTTTATGTAGTGATAATGTTATTTATTTGCGTGCTTCTATTTCAGTAAAAGAACATTCATCCTTAAATACCTAACTTTTTTTAAACAACCTGTTTCTGGACCGTGGCCCTGGAACGCAAAGGGCAACTAGCGTTTTGCGTTCCAGGACCGAAGTGCCATGAGACGTTTGTTTGAAATAGTAACAAGGCACCGCGGCCTTGGAACGCATAGAGAAATTGGCCTGCTGAATTATTACTATTTCAAATGGCTTTATTATATAGTCATATCTTTAATATTTCTTTTGTTAACATATAGACAAAATTACACATTAATTTTTTTATGGGATAACATACTAAAATGGCCGCACTTTATAAAATAAACCCTATAATTTCTTAAATATAATTAAACGTAATTTAGTCTTATAATCAGCTAATTAAATTGGATAATATTGTTTTATCTTCACTTCTAATTTGTTTTGTTTTAATTGACTTATTTTATTACTGATAGCTGTTGGGCTAAGTGGAGCTATATCAATGAGATCTGAGTCTTATAATGTGTTTAGCTATTGTTTAGTTTTTTTTTGAAATCATGATCTTATTAATCAATGTCTTGTTAGTTATTCATGTTAATTTACAATTTGTCATGCTTATTATTTATTTAAAAAAAGTTAAATATTAGTTTAATGTTTTTTTTTGGTCTTGGTGGAAATAAAAAAAGTCATGCTGAATTAAAATGTTTATTTTGTTTTATTTATTTATGTAATTAACAAACTTATAAATTATATTTTTGATATCACATTCATACGAATCTGACAATCCCTCAGTCAACAGTCAACTCATTTGATGAACTTCAACATGACATTGCAAAAATATTCGTTCTTTCCTCAATATTGATATTCGCCGGCATTATGAGAATACTTAAATATATCGCTATCTATATAATCACACGTCACTAACCAACAACCACAATCTAACGACAACTTGATTTCGATCAAGTTAAATATTCCTAAAACTTGGTCTACCTCACAGAAATTGTGAACAAGCGATTATAATCATATTTCTGTCCCATTACAATATTTAACAATTGAGTAAAACTTACAAAAAGAATATCACTGCGAGGGGATCGAACTCGTGCCTTGCTGTTCACCGCACATTATGTAGTGGAACGCTTAACCATTAGGCCAACTGAACAAGTATTATATATATTGAAATTATGAATCCTATACAATCAGAAGTTAATGATGAATGTGTTTCTTAAAAATAGAAGGTCGTAAGTCAAACAAAACGTCAAGCTATTTCCTTAAAAGTGTGTTTGACCACTTTTGAACCGCTATTAAACAATTATTGTCAGCTATGTCTTGGGCCTGTGACTCATTCTGTAGCATCATTTGGCGAAGAGCTCTATCAAAATACCTGAGTTTATTTGGTTAATTTTGAAGACACGTCAGTCAGATGACTGAATAATACTTCGCTCCATGAACTTCACTGTTAGGTACAGCCAGCAGGTCAACCTACCCAATTCTGTCAAATTTTGACAATCGAACTTTAACCTTCTGCTATTGTGATAAAGTTGAAAATCTACTAAAGAAGTTTGACAGATTGAGGTAGGTAGGTACCAGGGTAGAACAAAACTGACATAGCACAATCTAGTCAAAGCAGTTTGTCAAATTTAAAAATCATACACCAACGGATTTTAAAGAGTGTGTCCAAATCTTCTGATCATAACTTTGTGTGGTTACTGACTGAAATGTTTATGATTCCAGATCCAATGCTTATGTCTTCCAACAGCCCAAACACTAATATGACTGAAGAGAATAAAATTTTAAACAATAAGAGAAAAGGCCTCAAGGCTCGTATCAACGACTTCACTAAATATATTAGTGAGATTATGTATAAACAATTTTTAAACAAAGCAGAGGTCCTAGAGTTGAAGATGCGCATTGAGAAAGTTGAATCAGTATACAAACAATATGAAGAGTTACAAACACAGTTGGAAAGTGTCGGTTTCATAATTAAGCCAGATGTATCTGCCAAGTTTGAATCTGGGTATTATAAATATTTAGCAAATTCTAAGGATTTGCTAAATAAGTACACAAGCAGTAACTGTTCTGTAACAAGTTGTGACAAAAGCACACAAACCTGTAACGACAATAAAACTCAGTTCCCACTCATTCAGTTACCGAAGTTTAATGGGTGCTATGGAAATTGGCTAGACTTTCGTGAATTATTCAAAAACCTTATTCATTCCAACAATTTAATAGAGGACATTGAAAAATTTCGATATTTGCAAGCATCAATGGAAGATTCGGCTGCTGAACTCATCCAAACCGTTGAGTTTTCTGCTAGTAACTATGTTGTTGCTTGGAAATTACTTAATGAAAGATATAATAATGTTAAAATCTTAGTAAATCATCATCTGTCATGTTTGTTTAATATTCAAGCCATTGAGAAGACATCTGCGAGTATGTTGAAAGAATTCATCCACCAATTGCATAAAAACTTGCGAGCATTAGAATTATTAGAGCAGCCAGTCAAGTATTGGGATACTTTGTTGCTATACTTGTTTAGTTCTAAGCTGGACGAGAGTACCCATTGCGAATGGATTGAATACTCCCATAAAATAAGTAAGGATGACAGCTCAATCACATTTGATATGTTTCTTGAATTTCTGCGCACTCATGCTGACTTGATTGAAGCCACAGAGATCACTAAAAAAGAATAAGAATCAAATATTTAATTTTTTATTCCTAGGATCTAAGTTAGTTATAGTGTGGTCGCCAAAGAATTGGTGACATTTCTATGTTCAGTTTTGCTTGCTGTAAAATCCATCATAAAATAATATTTATTGTTAGGCAGAACCTAACAGCTTAGTAGCCATTACACCAAGCTACCACAATCTGTCCTGCAATAGATTTCATGGAACAAGAAGGTTCACGTTCGAATGGAAAAAAAATAACAGATTCGAGTAGTTTAGGGTGCTCCCACATCTATCGACGCGGATTCGGCTTTTTCCGTCGCCCTTTCTCTTTCTGTCGCTTAGAACTGCCATTTGCTAGACCGAGACAGAAAGCAAAATGCGATAGCACGCGGCGGAATCCTTGAGGCGGCCGCGTGCTATCGCATTGTAGCCGAATCCGCGTCGATAGATGTGGGAGCACCCTTAATGTGCTGGCGTCTGTACAGTCGACCCAGTGGAATTATGACCCACCATAAGGTTATTTTCCTACAGACATTCAAATACAATTAGGTCCACATTCGCGTAAACATACATATCCATGGTAACGACTTTGATCTTTGTCAATTTGACGGATTCAAACGATTTGTTGTCAAAATGGGTCATGATTCCACTTTGTCGATTGTACAATCGACCCAGTGGAATTATGACCCACCATAAGGTTATTTTCCTACAAACATTCAAATACCTACAATTAGGTCCACATTCGCGTAAACATACATATCCATGGTAACGACTTTGATCTTTGTCAATTTTGACGGATTCAAACGATTTGTTGTCAAAATGGGTCATGATTCCACTTTGTCGATTGTACATCAACCTATAACAATCTGTCAAACCTCAATTGAAAATTTAATTTTTGTAATTTATTGTGACAAAGATGAAAATGTATTACGGTCAGTTCACACCGAGACACGACGCGACGTGACGCCACGATACTTCAAATGTGTATCTAATCGTGTAGTAAATAAAGCTAGATTTTAAGTCGCTATTATTACGCGGCGTGGCGCCTCGCTGCGTTGCGAATGGTGTATCTTTTCGTGTAGGAAATAGAGTTAAATTTTGAGTAGGTACCTCTATCGAAAAGTGCGCGCAGCGTCATGTCTCGGTCTGAGCTGATCTCTAGGTAGATAACATTTGATGGTTTGGGGCAGCTTGAGGTAGGTTAGCACCTCAAGCTACCCCAAAACCCGCACCCAGGTTAGGATTGCGGGTCAGGTTAGGAATAAACCAAACTATCAAAATAATGTAAAGCAATATTTTTTTGTAGACATGGTTATGTCTATCTGCCTATCTTTAAAATTGAAATTACCTACTTTTTCTTTTTTTTTTATTAATATTTGTAGAGGCTTTACTAACAACAATGTCAGCCTCATAGGGGCTCTTAGATTAAATGACTGTAAGTTTATATTTACAACAAAATAATAAATATTCATTGATCTTCGAAATTACCTACTTGAAACGTCTTTTTTTATTATTTGTGTAACTGTCGCATGTTATTTAAATAAAAGATGGTAATTACAAAAATATGTACCTACTGACTTGTATTGTTTTATTCTACCAACCTGCTACTTGAAACGTTTAGGGTCAAGTCACACTGAGACGCAACGCTGCGCGCACATTCCAATAGAGCTACTCAAAAATCTAAAGTAACTGTATTTACTAAACGAAAAGATACCTACAGATTTCCAGTATCGTTGCGTCGCGTCTCTCTCGGAGTGCTCTGACTTTTGGGTAGGTAGGCAGTTATGTAGACCAGGTAAATGAAGTCTAGATGCGTCTACACAGAATGCCGCGCGACGCAGCTCGGTTGGTGTGGACACGGTAATAGGTGGTGTGTGGACGTGCCTCGGCCAAGGCAAACGCTCGCTGCCGCGCCCAAGCCATCCAGGGTCGGCTTTTGTTTTGCTCAAAGGCGCCTCAGGTATGATTCACACCAACCGACCGGACTCGGCGGCAGGAAAATTATCTCCGTCGGCAAACCGCGACACGTAGCGACGTGTCCCGTAAGTTGCATGCAAATATGAACTGTATTTACTGTTGATAGATTTCAATGTTCTTTACCGCATTGTGAAATGCCGCCGATTCCAGCTGGTTGGTGGGAATCTTACCATAGTGTCCGATGGTAGGTATTAAATGACGTGCTTCATGAGCCACGAGGGTATAATTCTGCCAATTTTGTCATGGGAAAGCTCAATAACACCGAGTCGAGCAAACAGCTCGACTCGGAAACTGAACCCAGGACCCTACTATGCTCAGCCGTCTCGTTTGTGATCACAAGACTCATGAGTGCCGCCGGGTTCGGCCGGTTGGTGTGAATCTTACCTCAGTCGATTGCTGTGCACTCTGGACACTCGCGTATAATTGTTTCGTGTCTCGGTCGAGAAACATTAAAGCAAGCAGCCTCGCGAGGCTGCTTGCTGTGTGTGGACGCAGTGACGCACCATTTGAACAATGGACGATAGTACTTCGCGGTCCAACTAAGGGCTCATATACACGATGCCGCCACCGCGCCGCTTTTATGTGTATATCTTTAGTGTTGCTTGTATGTTTGGTGTGAATATGCAACGCCAGTTCATTGCCGCTCCGATCGCTCGCTATTCCGCGGTAAATGAGTAGGGACGCATCATGGCGCGCCGCGTACGTGCCTTAGCCAAATTGGACTTATCAGTATCACGACCGTGGTATGGTCGTATGCCTAGATCTAGAGCGACACTTCAATTACGACACCTAGTATTCTAAGAAAAGTTTGATAGAAATAATATGACTTTGACAACTTTTTTTTTAAGTTATTTAAGTATAAGTAGTTTGTTTTAATTTTGAACTTGGGCTTTGGTGCGAAGAACAGCAAAAGCGCGTTGGTCCTATTTTTATTAAAGCAATTAAAATCCAGCCCTAGCACTGATTAAAATCCAGCCCTAATGGTTGATACGCGATGACGATGTTATGTAATTTTTGCCTACTGAATTTTGAATTAAATTAAAAAGTTGTAAAATTTTCTTTTGTGTGATGTGATGTGACTGATAGTTTGAAATAAAGTGAAAAAAATGATGAATTGAAGCTAGTACGCCATACCTACAGGGAAAACATACACTCATTGTTTTTAATAAAGTCTTATTTATCAATAACGTGGATAAAATTAGGTACGTATTGATATCAACTTTTTTTTTTAATGAGTCCAAATGAATCCTCTCACCCCGGGCAGGGCGGGAGGGACCGTCAGGCTTGTACTGACTAAAATCCACGGTGTCCCTCAATAGCCCTTTAGGTTCCGGGGTCATGGTAAGGAAGTAAGTCCCGAGACCCCGGCAGGCTTTGGCTCTCTTTGAGGCGTGGTGCGTGGAACACAACGCGCCGTCGACCCGGGTATGGTCCATGGTTGGGCGGCGAGTTGCCCATTACTCGCCGTCCGCATGCCCGCGCCTACGGTGGCCGGAGATCGTCTTGCGACTTCCGTCGCCGTGGGCGTCTAGCACTGCGGCTGGGGTCGAGGGCGCTATATCCTCTCCTCGCGGCCCGCCTCCTCCTTCGCGAGCATGACTGCTTCGCAGAAGGATGCGACCGCTTCCCACTCCGTCTCGCCCCGCAGCATGGCCTCGACCAATCCCGGGCGCGAGAGGACACGGCGGTGCACGTAATGTAGGATTAGGAGAGCAGGTCATGAACTGACCTCTCCCGGTAATAGGAATATATACGGCGGGAGAGTTTAATAGTTCCCCGCACATAATTTATATGTTGTTCACTTCTGTCCTTTCTACTAGTGAGGCGCAGCCATAGAGTAGATGGGGACAGAGGGTGTAGTCTGTTATTCGATATTCCCGATTTAAAAAATGTTGCAATATAAAATTGTACCAAGCCTATTACCTCCCCACTGTTGGGCTATCACTAAAGAGAAGGAAAAAAAATCGCAGTATGCTGTGCCTTCGTCGAAGGAGCGAAAACCGGTGTAAGGATAGCCGAGCTTACATTCCATATTTAAGGCTGCCTATCCACTGATGCGGAGCGACATAACCAATGGGATTGTACTAAAGCTCCGTTCCTCTTCAATGGTGCAATCCTATTGGCTGATATTTCCTCGTTTCTCCGCTCCGCCACGCCAGCTCGCTCCGAATTAATGGACAGGGCAGCCTATATCATCAGGAATTTGAAAATGCTATCTCATAAGCGGATGAAATAAGGAAAACTTCCTTCATCGGTTGAAACCGATGCGTCATCATACAAAGTCAAAGCATAGTCTATTCTGCAATTCTCAATTCGAATCGCCCGCAGAGCAGTGTCATCGAAATGAATTTATGTTAGTGCACGTAGCGATTCAGCTTCGCGTTATATTGTGCCACTGAATTTGTCAAGGCTGACTAATGCCTGCAAATTATGGGCACCTCCGAGCTCCGGGTTCAGTATTTAGTCTAGCCGGCAAGCTAGTCGAGTTATTATGTAGCTAAAGAGACTGGCTTTAGGCTCTCTCGTTTAAGACGATCGTCTACCGAGCGCTCGTTCATACAAAAAGAGAAAACGTTTTTCTCCCCCTAAATGTTATCCTATCTCGATGATTTTTTAGAATGCATCTGAAGCAGTAAAACACTAGGTTTACAGGTTTTCTTTTTTTCAAAATTTATAATAGTTTGAAAGTTACAGGCGCCTAAAAGTTACTATTTGTATGACAAAATCTTCATTGAATTAAAACCTTTGTATTTAAAAAACAAAGAAGTTTAAGAAAAAAAGCAAAACCTACAAACCTAGAATAATTATAATATGCTGAAACGATTGACACACACACAGAATCTAAGAGATTGGTCGTGATTTAGTATGTGAAAAACGTTTTCTTCCGAGAGACAAATTTCATATAAAAAATACAGTCAGTCGCGAGCTGCAACGCTCTTTATCGCACGATCGGGGTTTTTTCAAAGCGTGAGAGGGACAGTAGGAGTTTTTCTAAATAGGTACCTATTTTTTGAAATGGCAGCAGCTTTTCTATCCTCTTATGTTTAGAACTTATTATTTCAATGAAATTCGAATTAATTTTTGAATGGGTTTTCCTCTTCGACGACGACCGTTGCGAACATTCATACGTTCTTATCAACTTTCCTATTTTACGCAAATAAAATTCTTATTCATGTCAATCGATTTTAGCGAAAATTGTTGTAAGCAACTGCTTGCCACTGATGGCTCTGTTGGCACGATTTAAAAAAAAACATGATTTCACCACTGGTAATCGTAATACATTTTTTTTTATAATTTTCCCGGCAACCAACCCTTTTTACTAGTATTTTTATTACGTCTACTTTCTATGAAAACTGGTTATATATTTTTTTGGAGTTTTTCTGTCATCATCATCTAAACTTGAAATTAAAGTTTGTATTCAATAGATTTCCAACTATCCTCTAAATAAAAGTTGCGCGCTGTAAGCTTTGAAACTGTACAAACTTAGAGTTTGTCTTCAATATATTTTCTCAATTCTATGTACAATCAAGGGAAGGTAGCACATGTGGGGTCGGAACGCAACCCTTATGAAATGGTAGTAGTCATTTTTATTTTTTGATCCTTTTTCATGAAACGTGCAAACTAAAAGGAATGCAACTTTTGGATTAAATAACAACGATCGCAGTTAATATAAATACACTTGAGCAGCTCTTTCCTGGTGCAGGCTGGCTCAAAATAAACATTTGGTGCATTCAACCCCAAAGATTAATTGTACAAGCCTATGTTCTAACTTTCTAACAAGGCTATTTCCTAAACCAAGTGTCATAGAAACGGATGTTTGGTATGATTAAAGTAAGTAAACTCAACATCTATTAGACGAGTAAATAAAAAAGGAAGATCTCAGGAGAGATTTTTGTAAAAAAATTGCATTGAAAAAACGAGGTAAGTAACTAAGTAATTTCATCTAAAATTTGATGTTTTACCCTTTTTTTCAACATGATAAAGCATTTATTGATAATATTTGAGTTATTTAAGCTATAACCTATTCTTTATTAAAATCAGCTGCTAATAGTAGATTGTATGACAAGGGAGCAAAATGATATTTTTACGGCGAGGGCGCTTTTTTGAATCCAGAGCGAAGTGAGGGATTCTACTGTAGAATCCCGAGCGTAGCGAGGGATTCTTTAGTAGAATCCTGAACGTAGCGAGGGATTCAAAGTACGTCGCCCGAGCCAAAAATATATTTTGCGCCCGAGTGATACACTCTACTTTTCATCACCCACTATGAGAAAATTAAAAGCGCCTCATATTTTATTGTAGTATTATTATTTAATAAAACAAAGAGTAACAACTAAATTGAAATTAAATAGTATCTAATAATATAACTAGGTATTAAAAACTTATATTTACATTTGAGACATTTTAGCTCGCAATTATGAAAATTATAAAGATTCCATTGAGAACAAGACGGAAACATGTGAACGCATCGTAGAAAACATAAAATACTTCCATGCCACTGTCCGAAAAAAAAACAATCTACAATTTTATTCAGCCAGCGACGCAGCGTGACTATGGGCCGTCATTCCAGCCAGTCTTTATTCAAACACTATTTGCGTTCGATTTCTTTGGTGCCGAGCACTAAGATGTTCCAAATTCAAAAAGTGCGCGGCAATGTTCTTTGCGGCGCACTTATAATGTTCCAAATTCAAAAAGTGCGCGGCAATGTTCTTTGCGGCGCACTTATAAAGAGGATTAAAAACTCATTTCTGCCCGCTAAAAGTTCCCTATAGAAAACACCAGTTTTGGGCGCACTTAAAGGCGAACCAAGTCGTCCTTTTCGAATAGGTGGGATGAAAAAGTTTTTTTATCACCCCAGTTGGGACTTAAAACACAATTATTCCATCAAAATACTGAAATGGTAACCATTCAATGGGGGCAGTACCCTTAGCACGAATTTTCACTCTTTTACTTTACAGCGTCTTTTCAGTATTTACAGCGTTTCTTGTATGAAAAAATGGAACAGCACCACTGGTGTCCGAAGAACATTTTTTTTCCTTGAAAATTGATAATTTGAAATTGTCAAAGTTTCAGTTTACTTTACGTATCAAATACTGAAAATTCGTGCTAAGGGTACTGGTTTCCGACTCCACATGTGGTACCTACAATTTTTGTGATAGAATTGAAGAAGCTACCTCCCCTTTAAGTTTGTATAGACCGAAGCGGACACATTGTATAATTCTTTACAGGATAAAGTTAAACATTTATTAGGTAAAGAAAAACTTATCAAAATGACAATGGGATCGTGTTGGAATGACGAATTTATAAAAATTACCAGACTAGGGGCCCTGTTGTTTTGTAGATGCGTGGACCTAAAAATTACGCAAGCTTCCCTCCCGCTTCTGGGCAAGAAGTACCAACTTCAACATGCATAATAAAATAGCGACCAAAATTATAGAATATCATCAATGATATTATCATTGAATATCATGTGGCTGCACATCAAGCTGTCTTTCTGTAATAGATTTTCAATAAAACAAGAAGGTTCACGTTCGATTGGCAAATTTTGACAGACTTGTGAAGCTGAACTGACAAGTGTCAGTTCAGCTTCACAAGTCTGTCAAAATTTTTTGTTGTTGATGCGGTGGAAGTCCACCGCATCAACAACATTACGAAAACAAAATAAAATTATCCAAGTGCGTGTCGGGCCACGCACAGTGTAACGTTCCGTAGTTGCCCATCAACGCTACTTATGCGAACTAACTAAACTGATTCGCTGAATTTAATTTTATAAAGGCGAATTTTCAAAATCGGTCCAGGAGTCTTTGGAAATCGTTTGAAAATACATTAGAAAAAAGATTACGACGGATTTAGAACCTCCTCCTTTTTTAAAATTTGAGTATAAAAATAGTTTACGATAAAAACCTACCTATCCCCAAAAAAAGCATACCTATAAAAGCTGTATTAAATTTTATGTTCCCGTGACAAACTTATTTTGCGAGTTGTCTCCGCTGACATTTTGTTTAAGAAAATAGATATCCAAGTACATAGTTATAAGTTGGTCGACTATTAATCGTAAGTTGTAAAGCCTACCTAGTTCATGATAATTTCGAACTTTTAAACTTCGTTATATATACTACTATTGTGATTTTTTTCACATCCAAAAATTGGTGCACCGTTTAGCTAACGGTAGAGGGGGGGGACCCTAAGTACTCAAGTCGAGCAAAATTTTAGCAACCGTTTAAAGCTTAATATTTCACAAACGAATTTTTTATCAAAAAATTGTTAATGGAAGCTCAACATTATTTTTTAATGACCTACCTTTAATGATACCTGCACAACTAAGGGGTACGCGAAAAAAAAAATCCTCACTTTACGTGTAAGTACTGGAGGTACCCTAAAAAAAATATTTTACGGCGAATTTTATTTTACCACTTTTTTGGGCACAACAAATCCGTATATTTACACCAAAACTTACAGCTCTTAGTACTGTGCCAGTCTCTGAGCCGAACAGACGGACGGACGATCCGACGGACGGAGCGGACGGACGGACGGACGGACGTCGGATGGATGGAAATACGGAGGCGAAATCGGGTTCCGAAACTGACTACCACCCTAAAAACCAGTTAAGTATAATAATAATTTGCACAGGTCGGATGAGGCAAGTAAACGACGTAAGTACATTAATACGGGATGCTCCAACCAGCCCGCGAAATTCAAATTTTTTTACGTTTTTGCAATTTGCAGGCCAGTGACATGTTGTAACTTTATAAATATCCGGCTTTGTGTTGCGCAAATCGACAAGTTAATGAGAAATTTCACATAAAAAATATCAAAAAACTCGCTCCATCAGCTTCGCATAGAAAAGGTGCATCATGTTAAATCGACTCAGGAAATTCTAACTACGATGCACCTTTTCTATGTGAGAGCTGATGGAGCGAATTTTTTGACAATTTTTACCCAAAATTGGCATACTTGTTATTTGCGCAACACAAATATTTCATAAAGGTTACAACATGTCACTGGCCTGCAAATTGCAAAAAACGTAAAAAAATTTGAATTTCGCGGGCTACATCGACGCAATCACCTTAAATGAATTCAGAGAGCCATACCGCCAACGCGATGTATTATGGATAAGAAGTGAACTCCTTAAAGATTTATAGGGCGAGAACAAGAGCAATACATTGATTGTACCTGTATTTTGGTGGGAAGCCACTGTAATTATTGAGCAAAGAAATAACTTTTCAGGAAGGCGAAAAATCTGCCGTTCTTTAAATTTTTTGTAGGTCTTGTTATAGTTTTTTTTATTAATTTATATGGCAATTTAACCTGCTTTTATATTCGGAACTGTTCGTTAAGCGTACGTATAAAAAAAAATCCAAAGTATAGAAATATTTATGCAAGTATGTTAATATATTTACTATCATACATAGATGGTACTACGAATATCGAATTGTCCAATACTAACTGTCAGATTTTAACAGTATGTGCGTCATAAAGGTTTTATGTCCAATCGCAATAAAAGTTTGCAATCCCGAGGTTTTCACTCCAATGCGACGATATTGTACAGACGCCAGCACATCAAGCTACCACAATCTGTCAGATTTCTTTAATAGAATTTCAACCTTATCACAAGAGCAGAAGGTTAATGTTTGATTTGTAAAATCTGACAGATTCGGGTAGGTTGACCTGCTGGCGTCTGTACATTTATATTTTATAGACTTTCGAAGTTGGACTGTCCGCATAGATCGTACTCATTAGGAACAGAAGCCTTATCAATCGTTATAAAACAAACAGGATACAAAATAAAATATTGTCGGTTTAATATAATTATTATCACCTATTTGTATTACGAGTATGTATGTACGACTTTGGATAGGCACCATCATTGTCTCACAGTATCCTTCGACTGCATAACTGCATTGACTTTTAAGATGTAAAAGCTCATCTTTTAAAAAATTGTTTACGACTTTTTAATTTTTTAGTAAGTCGGGTCACCTACTTTATTTTTTAAATAATTTTCATGCCAATAATATGAGTCGATCTATGATGATAATATAGACATAACAGTAAATAGCACAATTACCTTCCTAATACTAACATAAGTGGTAGGCAGGGCCGGATTAACCATCTCGGGGCCCTTAGGCACAGCTCGCTTCGGGCCCTCCCTTTTTCATACCACAACAACGCAATTTGGAAAAGACAATGCCGGTTGCTCCTTAGAGCTATGACCCACCAAATAAAATTTGGCTTCCCACTATACCAAATGTAACATTCTATTTGTGCTTTATCAGTTTTATGTAAAATCATGTTTTATAAGTCTATAATCCTGCCGTTTCTGTTTAATTGGATAAAATATCACATTTAGGTTAGATACCTATGTCGAGCATACGTTAACGTCACGTCCCCATTTTCACAATGCTGGTCTAGCCACAAAGCACACACAATACAATACTAACAATCTTGACGGATTACAGATGTTGGGGGAAGCTGTAAGATAATTCAAACACATTTATAATTTGTAAAAAACAAACACAATAGCCACCCAAAAATCAAATGACTTTGTCCATAATGCCAGTTGTGACATTTTGACACAAGGATAAAATACACAAACAATATACAAAATGGACTGCGCACTCATGCCTCAGAAATGAGGAGATTTGTAGACGAACCAAAGTAACCGACATAGCCCAACGAATTAGCAAGTTGAAATGGCAGTGGGCAGGCCATAATATAGCTCGCAGAACTGATGGCCGATGGGGCCATAAGGTTCTCGAATGGAGACCCCGCACCGGCAAGCGCAGCGTAGGACGTCCACCCACTAGGTGGGCAGACGATCTTATGAAGGCCACAGGATCACGCTGGATGCAGGCCGCTTACAACCGGTCCTACTAGAAGTCCAAAGGAGGCCTATGTTCAGCAGTGGACGTCTTACCGCTGATGAGATGATGATGATGATGATGAATAGGGTAGGTAACAAAAATACATGTTATTACGTTTTTAAATATTTCTTAAAAAAACATTTATAAACGTAAAAACAGTAGTCCGCCGGTGTGGGAGCGGGGTCCAAACTACCGGTGGTTAGGGCTATAGAAACAGGTACCTCCTCCCAATGCGGGCCGTATTTAGGAAAACTGCCTTCAAAATCAGGCCCTTGATCCAACTACCTAGAGAGAGCCTTGAAAGGTATTCGTCGAGGCCCTTTGCCATCAGGCCATTGGCTGTAACGATAAATCGGCACAATGATAGCCGACCTCACATTCCCACTCCGACAACCGCGCGTGCTAAGTTGAGATATTTCATTTATTTATATTTCTCAGCTTTCAGTTCAGAAGGTTCTCGTCATGCGAGATGGTATCATCGATTATTATTTATCATAACGCGGCGCATCGATCTGTCTATCACAACAATATCAGGGACATTGGCGACAACAAAAATAAAAAAAGAATATTGAAAAATAAACCTGAAAGCAATTTTAAAGCCGAAAAAGTAAATAAGGTTAACAAGTAAGAGTTGCCCGGGTGTCACCACTGCGAGGATCGCCCGGAGGACACGGTGGAGCGTACGGTGCAGGACTGCCCAGCTTGGGCGGAGCACCGCCGTGTCCTCACTGCGGCGGTAGGCGGAAACCTCTCGCGCCCGGCATTGGTTGCGGCCATGCTGCGGGGCGAGACGGAGTGGGAGGCGGTCGCCTCCTTCTGCGAAGCAGTCATGCTCGCGAAGGAGGAGGCGGGCCGCTTGAGGGAGAGGATACCGTCCTCCCTCCGCCCGAGACGCAGTGGTAGACGCCCACGGCGACGGATGTCGCGGGACGATCTCCGGTCACCGTAGGCGCGGGCATGCGGGCGGCGAGTAAAGGGCAACTCGCTGCCCGACCATGGACCATGCCCGGTTTGACAGTGCGTTGTGTCCCACGCGCGCCTCAAAGAGCGTCAGCATAATGACGGGGCCCCCCTATAGAGGGCCACAGTCCTGCCGGGGTTGCGGGACATACGTATACCGCGACTCCGGCACACAAAGGGCTACCGAAGGACACCGTGTATTATAGTCAGTACAAGTCTGACAGTCCCTCCCGCCCTGCCCGGGGTTGGAGGACTCAATCGATGATTTTGCCACGTAAAAAAAAAAAAAAACAGGTAAGAGTTATATTTTACTATTTCTAGCCATACTACTTTCTGGGAATAGGAGGGAAGGGACAAGCGCCATCCAAGTTGCTCTTCTCTTTCGTCATGCTAATTATAGCAAATCAAAAAAAACCTAAACGGTGGCGATTACGGTTCATTTTTGGGTACTACGTAAATTGAAGTGCTCAGTCCAGATTTTATGATAGGGCTATGTTTTGATTAGGTATTTCCGCGTCAATGACGTTTCGTTGTACCTAATCATTCATGCTCAAATGTGAAATATTTTTAAGAGTGTATATTCGTAATGTGATTTATATAAAAAAAACATTATTTTCGTTAAACACACTTATTGAAAATAATGTTTTATTAAAACTGAATATTGCATAATTAAATCCGAACAATAACACATTAAAAGGTGTCATTTGTCATTTTCTCTGCGTGTAGGTATGCATAATGCGTAACGCACATGGCCGCGATGAAAACAGGAAATGGTTTTTGGGTTTTCGAAATCCTTTTATCACTAACTTTTTAAAAGCATCCTTTGCAGAATAACAATTATGTAATTAGGGGTCTTATTTTCATTTAATATTTTTCATTAGTTTATATTTCCTGTAATAAGGGCTGAAAGGTGGGGCAGGATCTGGCATTGTCATTTTTACTGTCTACATTACCTCGTAGAATTAAGGTTTATCATTACATCGCAAAGCTAGCATACGCCTTTTTTTAGCGTGGTAAAATCATCAAATGAGTCCTCCAACCCCGGGCAGGGCGGGAGGGACTGTCGGACTTCTACTGACTAAAATCCACGGTGTCCTTCATAGCCTGTTATGTTCCGGGGTTACGGTAAGGGAATAATCCCGCGACCCCGGCAGGCTTTGGCCCTCTGAGAGGGGGGCCCCGTCATTATGCTGACGCTCTTTGAGGCGCGCGTGGGACACAACGCGCCGTCGACCCGGGCATGGTCCTTGGTCGGGCAGCGAGTTGCCCTTTACTCGCTGCCCGCATGCCCGCGCCTACGGTGGCCGGAGATCATCAAGCGACGTCTGTCGCCGTGGGCGTCTACCACTGCGGCTAAGCTAGCATACGCCTTAAAAAAAAAAATGTTAGATTAATTTCATTATAATGTGGAAAAAAGATTCACATTAAACCGAAGTTTCATATAACCACACAATCTCCTTTTTTCATTTTTTTATCGGTAGTGCTGGGCCCCTGGTCATAGTGGGCCCCTAGGCACTGGCCTAAAGTGCCTTATGGATAATACGGCACTGGTGGTAGGTAATTATTATCCACTTCAAATACTATCAGTGGCTCATAGCTACAAGGCTACAACCTTGGGATCTTCAAGACAACAGTGAATGGTACTTGTAGTCAAGCAGGCTTCACCATCGACCACATCTTATCTTACCAGCCGGTGTTATAATTGTCTGACCTATGGTAAAGGAAAACAGCATCGTGAGGAACAGTATGCTTAGTGCGAGTTTTTTTTACGTTGACGCGACAGTAACGTTTAACCGTGTTCTTTCAACATTGTAGATTCAACTTGACCCATGCTTTTTTACACAAAACATTTTTTTTTGCATTTGCATTGAATCCCTTTGTGTGACAACAGTTTCAAAGCAACACTGTTCATCTCATCATATTTTCATTCCATCTTACCCCCACACACCCTAATTCCAATTCCAAGCCGACACAATAGTTTTCTCCAGACTACATTTGCGCAGAAAAATAAAGAAATCTCCCAATAATAAACAAAATATAAATGTTAGCTACCTGCTGCCTGCTCAACTGTGACGTTAAGTGCAAGTACAGGTGAACAAGACAGTTAGATTGGACATAATTGCGTGTCGCTGTTAACAAGATCGAACACCTCTCATAGGAATCGCCGACCCGTAGGACCTGCGAGCATTCGCGTTATGATGAATGGATTGCAATGTAGCTTAATGACAACAACAAACAACCTAATAACAAATTAGTACCTACCTAACATCCTTTTTTTTTATTAGGTGATAAAATCATCAAATGAGTCCTCCCGCCCTAGGTGGGGCAGAAGGGACTGTCAGACTCTTACTGACTAAAATCCACCCGTGTTCCTTCCTATGCCTTTACGTTCCGGGGTCACGGTATCCTGGGTTAAGAAAAAACCCGCGGCCCCAGCATGCATTTGGCGCGAAACACGATGCGCCACCGACCCAGGCTTGGTCCTTGGGCGGACGGCGAGCTACCCATTACTCACCGTCCGCAAGCCCGCTCCGCCGCTGTGCCCTCTGCTAATCAGAGGGACACGCGTTGCAGCGTCCACACGACAGGCTATTCGCATACAGGCAAAGAGACCCCTTAGGCACACAATGCCTAAGGAAGAGTTTTTGCCCGCATCTCAGGGTGCACCAGCCCGAAAAACTGAACTGGTCTTCCCCCCGGACGTATCCGAGAGGGAACTCCAGTCCACGGGCGCACGTGGAGGTTTCCTGTCATAGCACCCCGTACCTACCTTCCTTAGGCAAAAAACATAAATGAAATACTTACCTTTTTAAAAATCGTCCGATAGAATAATTTCTGTGTTGCTTCTGTATTTTTCGTGTTATTTTATTCAAGTTCCATTGTCCCCATTAATGGGGACATCGGGGATGCTAAGGTTAAAACAATTTATAAAATTACAAAGCAATCTATTAACGAAGTTTACGATGTGATGAAATCATTATTATCAATCTCAAAGGTTTTCTAATACAAATTGTTATGCTTACCTACTGTTACTTTATTCGGTGTTGTTTTTATTGAAAACACTACTGATAATATTGTTTTACGGTTTAGTTTCAACCGGGGGGTATTGCAACGTCTAAAAAACTGTCGGGTCTGTCTGTCGGGCCACGCAAACGAGTGGCGCTAGACGACTTGTATTGCTCTGTCACTACTTCATCGCCGAACTAACTAAACTGATACGCTGAATTAATTGTAAAACAGAAGAATTTTCAAAATCGTGTCCAGTAGTCTTTGATGAAATCAGGGAAAATACATGGAAGAAAAATGATTACGATTGAATTTAGAACCTCCTCCTTTTTTTAAGTGAGTTGAAATTGTTGACGATAAAAACCTACATATCCCCTAAAAAACATAGGTAAAAACTACATAATAAAGCTGTAATAATAAAGTTGACAAACACATTTGCAGTTGTCTCCGATTCATTTTGTTAAGAAAACTATTATCCAAGTACATTTTATAATTGGTCGACTATTACTCGTAAAGTTGTAAAGCCTACTTAGTCATGATAATTTTTTTCTTCGATATAACTACTATTTGACTTTGCTTCACACCCCCAAACATAACCGTGTTAGCTGGTAGAGGGGGAGGGACACTTGAATCAAAAATTTAGCACTATAAAGCTTAATATTTCACCCGAATTTTTTTATCAAAAAACTGTTATGGAAACTATCATTATTTTTTAAAGGCCTATTCAATGATTACACTAAGGGGTCCGATTCTGGGAAAAAAAATCCTCACTTTACGTGTAAGTACAGGAGGTACCTACCCCAAAAAAAATATTTTACGAGATTTTATTTTACCACTTTTTCGGCACAACAAATCCGTATATTTACACCAAATTACAGCTCTCGTTAGTACTGTGCGTCTTTGAGATAAACTGCGGATCAGACGGACGAACGGACGGACGGACGGACGTGACGGACGGACTTGAACATGGCCAAAATATAAGGTTCCTTGTTGACTAGCCCTAAAAATTCGAAGGAGGTTGGTCTCGATTAAACTGCGGACAGACGGACGGACGGACTTTGGCCCTATAAGGGTTCCTTGTTCGACCTACGGAACCCTAAAAAATGTGACCGCCTTAATCTGCGATTAAAAAGAGTAAAATAACAGCAAAATTATCTGTCGGAAGTCGGGACTTAATTAATTACATTGTACTCTTTTGCCACCGACTGGTTATTTTACTCTTTTTTGTGGTTGTTTTTGAACGCGGTCACATTTCATTTACAAATTTTTATTTTACTCTGTTTAGTTTAAGAGATTTCAAAATTCTTGTCAATAATCATTTTCTTACATGGTGCACTAGAATTTACTGGGTAATCCGTTGCACCGGTAATTAGCATCGTTCATTCATTCCCGGGTGTAGGAGAAGAGAATTTTGAACCGATTTTGATGAAGTTTGCAGTATTCCCTAAGTCGAAATACCTAGTACAACAAATGTTTCCTTTGATCGGACTTATATATCTGCAGATATGAGAACTCAAACATAATTTGGCTTACTTGAGGAGTTCCTTCCCTCATCAGCTCAGCTACATGAATGATGATTTCCATAGGTACGCAAGTACCTGATTTACTTCATAAGATTTACGAAAAAATGTGTCAGCTAATAAAATTTGAGGGTTGCCATCGATTTCTCCAAATCCAATCATTAGATCCTGAAATGGTGACAGGGTACCACATGGGAAGGTAGCTTTCGAATAAAAAAAGAATCTGAAAATCGGTTCACCCAGTCGCAAATTGATGAGGTAACAATTATAAAACAAAAAATACAGTCGAATGATAACCTCCTCCTTTTTTTCTCCGTAATAGGTCCTCCTTTTTTTGAAGTCGGTTAAAAACAAGGCTTGTTCCGGCGAGTGAACGAGATGGCGCTAGACGACTTGTATAGCTCTGTCACTTTCACGCGCCGGAGCAAGCCTTGTAATGTAATACCACATTAGATAAATAGCAACCAACTTTATCGCAATAGTGAAGTTTATCCAGTTCGATTGGTATTTGACAGATTCTGTTAGGTTGATCTGATGGCGTCTGTACCTACATAGTTACTAGTTATGTAGGATACGAACCTACACAAAGTAACGCTCATTATAAGTTGTGTTTATCAAACACTCAACTAGAGTTGTAATCAGCAGGTTACCTACAGTAGGTAACCTGCTGATTACAACTCTAGGATGTGCTGACTGTACCTGTACAATGTAGGTACAGGGGGGTTTGCTTTATTTCCATTGCAATATTCTGATAGGTACTAAAGCTAACGGTAGGTATGTAGTACGGTAGTAGGGTTTGTTTTCTGAAAAGTAAAGACATTTTCACTTTGCTTCAGGCAAATTTTCACTGTGTTTTCCAATATTGAAGTTAACAAGTACATTATCAGGAACATTTTCGCTTACGAGTTTATAAAATTATCAGTTTTTTTTTTTCGATAGAAAAACGACTGACATTCACGTCACAGTTGCCCGCGACTAACATCCACGGTTCCTTCAACAGCCCTTTACCTGGGTTATGTAGCTTTTCAGCCCGCGACGATAGCATCTTTGTCCTCGATTATCGTCGCTATAATGGCTGAACGAATATTTTTTGGTTTTACAGGATAAGTGTTTATTACATTCGGGAGTCAAGGTTGCGACTTATAACACTAGTACAGATATCCCGGATGACGTTGCCCGCGTGGATCCGTTTTGCTTACTTGGATTGTAGATTTTCAGGGACGATTGCATCCTTTGTCCGCAATTATCTCTCGTTTGGCTGAACCGATTTTGATGCAGTTTTCAGAAAAGTGTTTGTTACATTCTGTGGATGCAGTTTAATATCTATAACAATATTGGGTTTCCTTTGTGAAGTTGCTCACAAAGATCCGCTTTGCTTAATAGGATTGTAGATTTTCAAAGACGCCGATTTTATGAAGATTTTTGTTGATTATTTCAACTAAAAAGGGAAAAATAAAAAACTTTTTGAAAAAAAGGGAACCGACTTCAAAACAAACAATGTAACAAAAAACTATAAAATAATTTTTCTTTCGGAAGTCGGTGGCCATTATGTCAAAGAAATAAAAAAAAAACAAAGACACCGACTTCCGAAAGAAAAGTTATTTTATAGTTTTTTGTCTTTTGTTTGGTTTTGAAGTCGGTTCCCTTTTTTTCAAAAAGTTTTTATTTTATCTCATTATGGCCACCGACTTCCGAAAAAAAAGTTATTTTATAGTTTTTTTTTGGGTTTGGTTTTGAAGTCTGTTCCCTTTTTTTCAAAGAGTTTTTAAGTTTTCCCTTTTTAGTTGAGATAATCAACAAAAATCTCCACAAAATCGGCGTCTTCACGAGATATCTGTTATTGTTATATACTTAAACCTTCACCAGAATACATTCTGGTGAAGGTTTATTAACACTTTTCTGAAAGCTGCATCAAAATCGGTTCAGCCAAACGCGAGATAATTGCGGACAAACATGCAATCGTCCCTGAAAATCTACGATCCAAGTAACCAAAACGGATCCACGCGGGCAACGTCACGGGATATCTATTAGTGTTATATCCTAAAACCTTTCCCAGAATGTAAGGAACACTTTTCTGAAAACTGCATTCAAATCGGTTTAGCCAAACGTGAGATAATTGCGGACAAACATACAATCGTCCCTGAAAATCTACGATCCAAGTAAGCAATACGGATCCACGCGGGCAACGTCACGGGATATCTATTAGTGTTATATATTATACTAAAACCTTCTCAGAATGTAATGAACACTTTCCTGAAAACTGCATCAAAATCCGTTCAGTCAAACGCGAGATAATTGCGGACAAACATACATACATAGGTACATACCTACATACATACATACATACATACAGGTCGAACTGAGAACCTACTTTTTTTTTGAAGTCGGTTAAATATAAGAAGGTTCCTTATACCGTTTAGACGCGTGATGTTACGAGTATAATAAATTATACTTTGTTTTTACGTGGTAAAGTCATAAAATTAATGAGTCCTCCCACCCCGGGCAGGGGGCGGGAGGGACTGTCAGACTCGTACTGCCTAAAATCCACAGTGTCCATAAATTCCCTCACAGAGAGGAGGCCTGCTGTGTCCCAGTAAATACCAAATACCGAAATATTGATACCGATTTTATGGAAGTTCTCCTGAAATTTCTGCCGATTTTACACATTTAAGATGTTCGTTAAACTATCTGTGCACGCGACTTCATTCGCGTGAATGTCGGAACTCAACAATGTATTTTTTTATTAAGATAAAGATTTTTTTTATAAAAGTAGCCTAAGTTACTTCCTATTATGTACATCAGCTACCTGCCGATAGAAGTCCCGTCAAATCGCCCCAACCATTTAGAGATTAGCCATTACAAACAGACAGACAGATAAAATATGTAAAAAATGTTATTTTGGTGTGTGTGTACCGTAATATTATGTTCGAAAAAATAATACAAAACGAAAAAATTACCAATTTTTTGTTTTGTATTATTTTTGGAAGTCCAGGGAAGGTTTAAAACGTGATTTTGAGGCGGTACGAAGTTTTCCGGATTAGCTAGTCTAGAATAATTCATCTCATATTCGAATCACCCTGTCGAATCAGCTAATGTGTTGTGTCATGTGACTCATGACTTGTGTCAACATGTTAACGTACAGAGTGGTTAAAATTATAATAAACAGAATAATACATATACAGTGTGTCCGGGCACGAGTTAGCGATATTTGAAGGGGATATTCTAGGCTCATTTTCATCGACAAAAATGCTTTTAAAAAAATTCTTACTCCAAAACTTCGCGAATGGCAGCCATTTTAATTTTTTGATCTGTGTGTACAATAAAATGCAAATATTTTTGAATCCAAGAGACCTAGATTCATGCAAATGACTTTATTGCAAAGTTAAACGTTGAGGCTTATCAAAAACTTACGAATTTTTTTTAAATAATATGTAAAAATAACCAAAAAACATGGGCAAACACGAAATGGTACACAAAAATTACTGAATAATTTCACATTTTTAACTCTAGCTCGATAAGTACCCCTGAATTTTGCTAGGGTTTTTGCATTAAATTAAAAGTATTTGAGTCAGGCTATAAAATGATGTTAAAATTATCACTCTACATTAAGTATCTTAGGAGTTATTCTCACTTGAACATCACCCTTCCTTAGCGCATTTACCCCAATGTTACAGTTGTCGCATTCTTTGGGTGAGCTAAATCGTTCCAACGAATATTTATGAGTTGGCATTATTGATCACCGCGTAAATGATCCCCAAGTAACCATCCTTAAACTGAAATAGTACAGTTTCTTGGATTTATTGCTGCGGGGCGAGACGGAAGGGTGATGTTCAATTGAGAATAACTCCTAAGATACTTAACGCAGATCGATAATTTTGATATAATTTTATAGCCTGACTCAAACACTTTTAAATTAATCCAAAAACCCTAGCAAAATTCAGGGGTACTCATCGAGCTAGAGTTAAAAATGTGAAATTATTCAGTAATTTTTGTGTACAATTTCATGTTTACCCAAGTTTTTTGGCTATTTTTACATATTATTTTGAAAACTTTCGTAAGTTTTTGATAAACCTCAACATTTAACTTTACATTAAAGTCATTTGCGTGAATCTAGGTTTCTTGGATTCAAAGATATTTGCATTTTATTGTACACACCCCAGTTCGACAGATCAAACATTTAAAATGGCTGCCATTTGCGAAGTTTTGGAGTAAGAATTTTTTTTAAAGCATTTTTGTCGATGAAAATGAGCCTAGAATATCCTCTTCAAATATCGCTAACTCGTGCCCGGACACACTGTATACACGAGCAGGAAGTCCTTTATAACATTGAGCTGTTGTAGGTCATAAGGGTGTTCCCCAGAATATATGTATAGAACATTCTCTGCACTAGGTCCATTCATACCTACTTACTATTGAGGGCTTCCCCGTAACATCTACAATTCTACATACATCTCATCTCATCTTCTATCTATACATCTAGACATCACATGTATAGGTACCTACTTATTTAATTAAACTTGGAGTGTCTGTTTGTAATATTGAAATAACCGTTTTTAGGGTTCCGTAGTCAACAATAACCCAACCCTTATAGTTTCGCCATGTCCGTCCGTCCGTCTGTCCGCAGTTTAGCTCAGAGACGCACAGTACTAGTGAGCTGTAATTTGGTGTAAATAGACGGATTTGTTGTGCCGAAAAAGTGGTAAAATAAAATCTCGAAAAATATTTTTTTTTAGGGAACCTCCTGTACATGTAAAGTGGGGAAGTTATTTTTTTTTCTCACGTAGGGGTAGTGTGGGGTATCATTAAATAGGTCTTTAAGAAATAATGATAGTTTCCATTAACAATTTTTTGATAAAAAAAATAGTTTGTGAAATATTAAGCTTTAAAGTGTTAAATTTTGCTCGACTCGAGTGTCCCCCCCCTCTACCAGCTAAACGGTTATGTTTGGGTTTGTGAAAAATTCACAATAGTAGTATATATAACAAAGTTTAAAAGAAAATTATCAAGACTAAGTAGGCTTTACAACTTTACGAGTAATAGTCGAACAACTTATAAAATGTACTTGGATTACATATTTTCTTAAACAAAATGTATCGGATTCAACTGCAAATGTAAGTTTGTCAACTTTATTTTTACAGCTTTAATAGGTATGTTTTTACGGTATGTTTTTTGGGGATAGGTAGGTTTTTATCGACAACTATTTAACTAACTTCAAAAAAAGGAGGAGGTTCTAAATTCGTATTTTCCCCGATTTCTCAAAGACTCCTGGACCGATCTTGAAAATTCTTCTTTTTAAAATTAAATTCAGCGAATCAGTTTAGTTAGTTCGCATAAGTATTTTGATGGGCAACTACGGAACCCTACACTGTGCGTGGCCCGACACGCTCTTGGCCGGTTTTTTTACTACATGCATACGAACATAATTACGGTACACACACCAAAATAACATTTTTTACATATATTTTATCTGTGTGTCTGTTTGTAATGGCTAATCTCTAAAATGGTTGGGGCGATTTTGATGGGACTTCTATAGGCAGGTAGCTGATGTACCTAATAAGAAGTAACTAAGGCTACTTTTATAAAAAAAAATCTTTATTTTAATAAAAAAATACATTGTTGAGTTCCGACATCTACGCGAATGAAGTCGCGTGCACAGCTAGTTTAACGTACATCTTAGGTAAATGTGTAAAATCGGCAGAAAACTCAGGAGAATTTCCATAAAATCGTAGAAATATCAATATTTCGGCATTTGGTATTTACTGGTTACGAGTCTGACAGTCCCTCCCGCCCCCTGCCCGGGGTGGGAGGACTCATTTGATGACCTTACCACGTAAAAACAAAGTATATACTCGTAACATCATAACGCGTCTAAACGATAAGGAACCTTCTTATTTTTAAAGCCGGTTAAAACATACAAGGGATGTTATTATTTGACGGATGGCTGACTGATTATTAGGCCCGACGCTGCGTTACGCGGATGCACGCGCGGTTCTATACAAAAGTGCTCCGTCGCAGGGACCCGTGCGGGGACCCGCGCGGAGCCACATGCGGAGACCCGCGCGGACGTCCGTCGCGGGGGCACGCGCGGGACCACGCGCGGGGCCACGCGCGGGACCACGCGCGGTTCAGTCAATAAGGGTGCTTATACACGGTGCATGTAACTGGAGCAAACAGAGAGCAATTTTTTTTTTATGAAGACTTTCGAAAAATTCCTCCGGTGCTGAAATTTGGAATATGGTGAGAGTAGGTGATACAGATTATACATGCACAATAATGCAATTTTTTTTTAGCCGAGAAGTTCGGTTTTTTTACCAAAACATGAAAATTGCTTATTTATTTAACTCTCTGCGAAAAATCCCTTAGTCTCAAATTTTTTTGTAGTTAAAGGTTTTGTAGGTTTAAATGAAATAATAGGAAGGAAAAAAGTTAGAATAGGAAATTATAAACATCCAACTCGACTTCAGTGTCACTCCAAATCAACTTTTTACATATCGCGCTTTATCTTCTAGTGACAATCTAGTGAAAAATTGCTCTGCCGATTTTTTTTTTTATGTGATTTCTTATCCTTAAACACATAGGTTTGTTACGTAATCAGAAACTTTTTCCTTTTTATACAACATTATTTGATGTCAAATCAGTCAACAAAGACTATACAAGCACACCGTTCAAATGAACTAGCGACACTGCGTAAATCGGTCGCGTGTCCACGCGCGTGGCCACGTGCGGGGCCCCGCGCGGGTCCACGCGCGTGTCTCCGCGCGGTAACCCGGACGGGACCACGCACGGGGCCACGCGCGGGGCCACGCGCGGAGCCACGCACGGGGCCACGCGCGGGACCACGGACGTGGACCCGCGACGGTTGCCCGTCGCGGGGACCCGTTTAACGCAGCGTCGGGCCTTATACGATAATTATTTGTATGTTACGCGTACCTACAGCTATATAATGATTATTATTTTTTTATCTTTAAACGAGCAATTCCTGTATATTTATTTATACATATATAATCAGGATCACAGAAACGGCTCCAAGGATTTTCATGAAAGTTACAGGAGTTTTTCGGCTCAAGGAATCGATTTATCAAGGTCCCAGGTTCGAGAAAAGCTCGGTTACCAAGATATAGACATTTTAAAAACCACGTTTTAAGAAGTGCCATCTATAACGCCATGACCGATGAGGGCCAAAAACTAAAAACCGAGCAAAGCTCAACGGTCAACCAGATATTACTTTTTAAGTAGGTACATCTGAAAATATGTATTCGGTGTTACGTTATTAATTATTGCATTCTCTTATCAGTTTTTGAGTGCACTCCAGAGCCGTATTTCTTATTTCCCTACAGTAACATTGCCAAATTAATTTAAACTTGTTAAGTTGTTTATTAACAACTTAACAAGTTAACAACTATTTGCTACGTTTCCAACTTTCAGAATACGCGTTCTTAATACCTATCCCAACAAAATAAACAAAAACATTACTGCTAATACTGGAATACTGGCTCCTAAAGCCAGGAATTTCTCCTTACTGGGTACATCTGAAACAATGGAGGCAACAGCCATAAATATTAACATGCGGAACAAACACACTTGTCAGAGCATGTGGACTAGTGGAACAGACTCCCTCCGCGTGCCAAGGAACCCACCTTTACACTATAAATTGTCCAAGCTTATTGCCTTCAGTAATAAGAACTAAGTAATGCAAACGTTTTGGCTCAGTTTCAAAAGAAAAAAAGCCGGGAAATTAAGAATTGACTGGCTTGTCGTAAAATAGTATGTGTCTGTAATATTTTAGTGGCTAGGTCTCTACTATTATTACTACGACTATTTCGCTGTCGGCTTCCAATCTTGCTGGATGCAGCTGAACGCCAATATTTACCATGGAGGGACTGTCTATCTGACCGCCACAACTCGCTTTATATTCGCCGATTGCCAATTATTTTATTAACCTTACTTAATTATCAGAAAAAAAGCATTCTTTAGTAATTACGACTAAATCACTGCCGTATAACGACTAATGAATTCCTATAGAACAGTATTTATGTGTATAATAATTATCAAAAAAAAATGGATTGAGAACTGACGTGGTGCGGAGGTGCTGAGGTGTTCGCCACTGGAAACAGCCGTGTTTGCTTGAAAGGTGCTATAGTCAGGCAGGAGGCAAAAAAATAAAAAGGCGGAGACGCATTTTATATGTCGGAGAATGAACACAGAAGCACAATATTTTAGAATAACGCCATCTATTATCATGCTGCGGTATCAAAACAAACACAATTTTGGGATCTTTATTCATTATTGTTAATTTAAAATAACGCCATCTATTATCGTTGACCTGGAATCAAAACATAAACGCGATTTAGAATCTCTATTGATTATTGTGAATTTAGAATAACGCCATCTATCTCTCATTGGAGTAACTATTAAGTTAGAATTGACAGATTGTTTAGGAACGTCAAATTAGTCGTAATTTGGAGATGGTTAGCATGGGGAGCAACGGAAACACCGAACGAATAGTCGAGTCAAATGTCGGTGCGGAAGTTAAATCAGCTATTCGACGTTGACAGGTAGTGACGTTGACAGATGTTGGCTAACCTGTGTGGGGTAGGCCACATGGGCGGACAGTTTTAGTGAAGTGAACACTTTGAATCGGTCCGGCAAGCTGGGTAGACGTCTTGGTTGCTCCGCCATGTTAAACTTCTCGCGTTCCTAAGTTTTTAATCGAGCGATATCTCGGACATCCTTGACTATTTTGTATTCAGTGTGTGTTAGCAAGTAATTAAAAGTGTTAACGAAGATTTTCTGAATGTTATTTCCGATATCCCAACCCCTCTGACAACGAACTCCCCGTTATCAGAAGTGGGATGGACCACGACGGCCCACGTGTTGGAAATAAAAACGCTAACGACGAAAAATGGATGCGTTTGTTGGAACAACGGAACCGCAATTTTCTGATACTGATTCAAGCCGTGAAAATACCTACCACGTTGGTACATGACCTTCGTTTACCGGATTTCAATACTGAGAAACAAATTGTGGATGCACGTGGTTGGGTAACGACTACAGTGATGTGCTTTCGGACCAAGATCAACATGACGGGTGCCGCTTATGGTCGCTGTAAGCCGCGCCTTGAAGGGAGGAGATTCTGCCTGGCTGCCTACCGTGTCGTTTCCTGGGATAACGTGGACTGATTTCAAGCGACTTTTTATTGCAAGACACGTGGCTAGCTACAACAAGAGTTGCAAGTGGTTTCTTTTATGAAGAGGAAGCGAAAAGTGTTGTGAAGCCTCCGAAGTGTTTTGCCTGCCTGCCTGTTCATCGACAGCTGCGAGGTTTCATGCATCCGGGGTCACCTGCTTCCACTGCCACGGCGCGGAAAGAGGAGCGGCGCCGACTCCGGACGTTGAAGCCTGTTAATGAGGAGAGGGTTGACCTGTGCCTCCTGAGCGCGTCGACTGGGAACCTATCCGGTGAGCAATTTTCATTTTGTTTACGACTCTGGTGCCTTGTGTTCTTTATTAAAGTCTGTACCCCTAGTTTAAACCTAGTATTGAGATTTGTTTTCATGTGTTGCCTGATTGTAGCGGGCACTTGACCGATTGCAGAGAATGCCTGAGGGTTAAGTACCATTTTGAGTTTGATGATAAGTGTGGAATCTTATTTCGGCTGGTCAGACCGTACCAGTAGCTGTTTCGTAGCCGTAATCCTTATCTGATTGACATCCCGGTGGTGTCCATGGATGCGCGGTGTGCGGGTGGCACTGGCGGAGGTCGTGTATTGTGCGTTCATGATGAACGGTGTGAAACAAACAGAAGTTTGTTGGTGGGGCTAGTGTTAGCCATAGGCCACGAATTTGATTCCTGCTTTTTGATGATTAGTTTCTTGCATTGTAAGGGTACAACTGCAAAGGTACTTGGCTGCTCTAGGATTTTCGATGGATAGTGTTTGAACTTAAACTTTACTTGGCTGTCTCTGGTTAAGCGGTAGAGACGTAATTGCTGGTTAAGCGTTAGTGGTGTAATCGCTGGTTAAGCGGATTACGTTGGCTTTCGCTGGTTAAGCGTTAGCCGTTGAATCGCTGGTTAAGCGAGTTGTGTTGACTATCGCTGGTTAAGCGTTAGTAGTGTAATCGCTGGTTAAGCGGATTACGTGGGCTTTCGCTGGTTAAGCGTTAGCTGTTGAATCGCTGGTTAAGCGAGTTGTGCTGACTATCGCTGGTTAAGCGTTAGTAGTGTAATCGCTGGTTAAGCGGATTACGTGGGCTTTCGCTGGTTAAGTGTTAGCTGTTAAATCGCTGGTTAAGCGTGTTATGATGTGGGCTTTCGCTGGTTAAGAGTAAGCTGTAAAATTGCTGGTTAAGCGTGTAATGATATAGACTTTCGCTAGTTAAGAGTTACCTGTTGAATCGCTGGTTAAGGGTGTTATGTGTGCTTTCGCTGGTTAAGCGTTAGAGGGTTAATATCGCTGGGTAAGCGTTATTATTATCACTGGTTAAGTGATAGGATTTGTAACGCTGGTTAAGCGCTACAATGTTAAGTACTGGTTAAGTACTTCAGTGTCTGTGGGTAAGAAGTGATGCATGGTGCTGGTTAAGTGCTGTGGATATGTTTGGTAGAGTCATAATGATTTCTTAATTTTGTGCCAATGTCTATTATGTGCCTTATTCTTTCATTTTAGTTTGTTTTGTTTTGGTTTGGCAGTAGTCAACTTAAAATTTAAATTATCTAGCATAGTAAGAGTTTTCTTATAATCTGTAACGTTATAGGAAAAATAAGGTAGCATGTTGAACAAACCTTCTTAAAGAATTATTTTGATAAAGGCTCGAAATGATTATCTTGATGGTGTTGTGTTTGTAACCGGATGGAGGTTACGTTTTGAAGACCGGATGGTGGTCGATTGATTTCATGCTTATGACCCAATGGAGGTTATAATGTGTGATAATGAAGACCGGATGGAGGTCAAAGTATGAGCACTGCAATATTTTAATGAGTTTCCTATTATTTGAATGAGTATGGGTGTTGTTCGACATGTCAGCTTTTAGAGAAATAGTTTGTTTTGATTTTTATTAGACCCTGTAATTATTTGATGAGAATACCTTTTCCATTTGGGTCAGGAATGGCCGAACGGTTAGAATGATTACTGTTCGAGATTTTTTTTCTCATTCCAGATTTCTCACACGAGGATGTGATGTCTCACACGAGGACGAGTGTCTCACACGAGGACGTGTGATTGTCAGAATGGCCGTGTCGGAGAATGAACACAGAAGCACAATATTTTAGAATAACGCCATCTATTATCATGCTGCGGTATCAAAACAAACACAATTTTGGGATCTTTATTCATTATTGTTAATTTAAAATAACGCCATCTATTATCGTTGACCTGGAATCAAAACATAAACGCGATTTAGAATCTCTATTGATTATTGTGAATTTAGAATAACGCCATCTATCTCTCATTGGAGTAACTATTAAGTTAGAATTGACAGATTGTTTAGGAACGTCAAATTAGTCGTAATTTGGAGATGGTTAGCATGGGGAGCAACGGAAACACCGAACGAATAGTCGAGTCAAATGTCGGTGCGGAAGTTAAATCAGCTATTCGACGTTGACAGGTAGTGACGTTGACAGATGTTGGCTAACCTGTGTGGGGTAGGCCACATGGGCGGACAGTTTTAGTGAAGTGAACACTTTGAATCGGTCCGGCAAGCTGGGTAGACGTCTTGGTTGCTCCGCCATGTTAAACTTCTCGCGTTCCTAAGTTTTTAATCGAGCGATATCTCGGACATCCTTGACTATTTTGTATTCAGTGTGTGTTAGCAAGTAATTAAAAGTGTTAACGAAGATTTTCTGAATGTTATTTCCGATATCCCAACCCCTCTGATAACGAACTCTCCGTTATATAGAAGAAGACGCCTTTTTATTTTTTTGCCTCCTGCCTGAAAAGCGGCTGTTTCCAGTGGCGTAGCGAGACCGAATCAAGGAAGGGGCAAATTTCATTTGCGAAGCCCTTTTATTTCAGGACGAAAATATGGTTTGCCCCAGATAGTTGCGCCAGGCCCCTTGTAAGAGTTCAGTTGTTAGGTTGCTAGTTAGCAATGCAAAAAGCAAAACGTAACCAAGTCATCTTGCAACAAGGAGCCTCGCGCGAGCAGTGGAATCGCTAGACCTTCAGTTGTTAGGTTGCTAGTTAGCAATGCAAAAAGCAAAACGTAACCAAGTCATCTTGCAACAAGGAGCCTCGCGCGAGCAGTGGAATCGCTAGACCTAAATATTTATTATGTGTGTCGAGCCTCTTAGGGTCTATCATTTCCTCATCATCATGTACCGCTTTAGGCTGCCTGTCCTCCAGTGGACACTGGACAGGCAGCCTTACTGTCTGATAGCAAACTTGTTATCACCGCGCGCCGTAATTAAGTTTTTCTCTTTAGGTGCGAGGCCCCTTCAGGTGCGAGCAGGGCCGTCTTATGTCTATTCTGCGCCGGGGTGCGGGACTCAGCATGCGCCCTCGTATTTTTTTACAGGACACACGGGGCACCTTCCTCTTTATGCTAAACGATATCAAGTTTTAGGAATACGCCTATTATGTGATTGTAACGAGTTTTCAGGAGAGAGAGGAGAGAGAGAGAGAGAGGTTAGGTTGCAAAATCACATTTCCTTGCCCTGGGAGTGGTACCAGGGGGGTAGGGGGCTTCCCTAACACCCTCTTTCCCCCCCTCTGCCTGATGCTTGTCTCTGTTGGTGATTTTTTTTGCTTGCGCATACGTAAGTAAGCAGTATACCTATAAAACTATACAATGGTGTTAGGGCGCTCCCTCACTTTGAGCATTCACCTGTAATGTAACGTTACAGATTCGAACATTCGAAGAGAATAGAGCATCAAATTACGCACTTTTATGGTAAGCGTCCACAGGTCCGCATCGTACGTATCGGAGGCATCGCATCAAACGGATTTCTGTGATGGTAGCGATCGAATTGCCGATGCCTTCATCGCTTCCACTGATCGGCATTCCGTATGACGTCATCGGTACGCATCGCATTAAGGCATTGCCGATGAGCCGTCCGTCCGTACAATGCGGATCAGTGGACGCATTTCTATGAGTTTTCATACAAGGCAAACTAAAATCCGATCCGTGCGATGCCGACCTGTGGACGGACGCACACCTTTATGTAACATTACAGGGAGCACCTTTAGGTTCAATTAAATATCTAAAAATTCAGCGCTCGACAGGCGCCCCCAGGTGCTCTGCGCCCGGGTGCACCGCACCCCTTGCACCCCCTGGTAAAGACGGCCCTGGGTGCGAGGAGGGTCTAGGGTCCGCTCCCGCCTAGCTACACCACTGGCTGTATCGCGTTTTTTCGAAACTTATAATAAACGCTAAAGACAAATTTACTCCCTTGGTTTAACGTTTTCATTTTTATAGGGAACGATGGCGTTCAAAATAATATAGGGCAGGGTAATAAAGCGTTCTGCTCCAAATCAGTTAGCGGTCAAGTGGTCACATTAGGTGCAGATTTATAGCCTCTTCCCGACGGGACCCGAAATACATGCCTTACTATACTTTTCATTTTCTCACAGGCACACTGGCCTTCAGACTAATAATAAGGATTGGGAACCTTTTGACGGTCGCCTGCGTAATATTTTTAGTGAAACAGCTTCGATAGAGGGAATACTAAACCTATGGTAACTATGTTTGTCTAGTTTACTTAGGTACGATAGATTTTTCCAATAGTGAGTTTTGGGCGATGATTTCAAAAGGAAGGATACAAATACACCCATCTGACCCATCAGAACAAAACCTTGAACCTTCTCCATTCAAGCAAAAAGTAGCGCCATCTATGATAAATCATACGAACTATGTTCAACTGGGTCAGCTCAGACCGAGACGAGACGCTCAGCATTCTGTGTTTTCATGAAGAAGAATTTATTGAACAAGTTTTCATGTTCAGCGTGTTACTTTTTTAAAATGAGTGGCGCGGACTCAATCTCCATTCACAGCGCCATCTCTCAGTACAATTACAGAATGAAAAATTAGTACTAAACGTAATAAATACACTAGCACGAGATGGCAGTCATGATTGCTTATTTTTTTTATTTAGGTTATATCAGATTTATTTCTATTACAGTAAAAGTTTCAATTAACTTTATTCTAATTATTGGATTTAAATCAAAAGGTACAAAATAAGAAAGTTGTATTAAATAAGAATAGTAATACTGGCAATCTATGCCCAACCGGCGGCGCCATCTTTTCCGACCGGCTGTCATTTCATTTGTCATTTTTATTCCAAAAATCGCTGAGCGGTGTTGAACGGTTGTCTGGTTCGTTCGTCACATTTTATCAAGTAAGTGGAAATAATAATAATTTGTATACTTACAAACACTAGCATGTAACGTTTGTTCTGTTTCTAATGAGATGAAAGCACGAGGAGTGTCTATTGTGTGATAGATAAATGACCCTTTGTGTAACAGACAATGGAAAGATTCGACTTGGAATAGAAAAAAAACGTTGGTTCTCGTGGTCTCGACACACTTGTACAATGCTGATGATGCCAATGAACTTGATTCACGTTGTAATAAAATAGTATTTTTTTACGAGGGTAGCATGTACTTACACAGAACTAGAGGGTTGGAAACGTTGGAAAGACAATAACATGCACGCATGGAAGGGTCCCAACCGGTCTAGTGATGACCGTTTTATAATTTATTGAAATTATTTTTACCAAAGGTCATGCAAAACGGAAGCAATGTTAGGAAAAGGCTTCGCTGTGAGTCTGAAGACGAGGTCAAAGGGAATATAGCGAAAAAGATGATAGGAGAGAGGTAATTTGTCCACGAAATAGAAAGTTACAAAAATTCCATAACTTGCTTTAAAATGTGCCTGTTCTCACAGGTTAATGAGTTAACTTTATTGCATTTTGGAATCTTAATGTTTCGTGGAACTTGGGGATTTTACAAGGTGACAGGTCTGGCATGTTGCTTGACTCGCCTCATGAATGAGGACAATGATTTTAATCTTTCTTTTAAAAAAAAAAAAAAAATTAAAAGTGAATGAAAACTATGGTGTAGGTGGTAAGTTTATTCAAGTGGCTTACGCCAGATATTTATTATTGAAAAAGGTGCTGGTGTGTGCAATTGGTTGTCTTGCATGGAAACATCTTGCATGATGTGATTTATACAATGAATAATCTGTTCATTGCATTCTAATTTATACTATGAAATTCTTTGTAAATATTGTGTAAATGTGGGTAGTAATAATATTCATGAAACTGCATGACTGTTGAATGATGATGCATGTCTCAAACACAGTTTAATCACTACATACTAGATGAACTTTCTGTTAGGAATAATTCCTGGCAAAAATCCTACAGATAATTCGCTTGTTAATGCTCGCCGGGCACTCTGTCCATACATTTTATATTGTAATTTTTCCAGGTCAAAATAGTTGCATCCGTTGAGCATCTGAATGTTTCTTAGTATGTGGTTGCGCTTGGACTTGACCTATTTGACTTCAAAAGTAACTTATTTTATCGGAGAGCAGATTTGATGCTGAAATAATGTAGGGCTCTCTTATATACTTTGCAATAAATTGTGGAATCAGGCGTTACTTTGCAGAATTCCATGGCAATAAACTTAATTCTATGCAATATTAAACACTACAACTTTTGTAGTACAAGTCTCAGATCAAAGAAATAGGCAGATAGAGCGCTCAGAACACGCAAATGGGTCCACCAAAGTTAACACAAAATCAAAATCGAATACAAAGTCGCGACAGTACCAAGCTACGCGTCGTTGTCTTTTGCCAAAATATGCCGTCTCGTGTCTTTAACCATCGAAAAAGTTGTTCTCAAAACCAAAGAAAACATGGAATGTAATTCGATTTGATTTTGTATTAACTTTGGTGAAGACACTCGCGTGTTCTGAGCGTTCTATCTGCATATTTCTTTGATCTGAGGTACAAGTATATTCTGATCATTGTTAGCGGTAACACCTATTTATATAAAAGACCTACATGGAATATTTTTATTTGTAAACTAACTTTGTATAATCCGTCTCTAGAAATTGACAAGTGTCAGCTGACAACATGTCTTTGGAGCACTGTTGTTACTGCAGAGGTGATGAGGGCAATGACATCGACCTTAACAAGCCTGAACACCTTCTGCCCATGATGAGGCCCTTCTCTATGAGGTGCATGTCTATTATTATAGTCATTAGTTAGTGAAAATACTTGAGAATTAAGTTGTATTTAAATTGCAGTAGTTTTGTATTAGTTGTAGAATGCTTTTTAGTTTGATTCTAGGTTTAAACTACATCTGCTAGCTAGTATTAAGTTGAATATCAGAAACTAAACAAAAAACAGATAAACTAGTAATAATGCTCATGCTAGGTAGAAGTACATAGATTTATAGTATTTTATTATACAAAATATTTGTTGGTTTAACAATTTGCAAGCACAATTGCAGAACAACTAGTCCCAAGTTTGATTTTGAGTCAGGAAGTGTTATTGAGATTTTTCAATACTTGACAAAAATACATACACTTTGGTATTACAACAGTTAAGTAGTAAGTAAACAATGAATGTCATTGCAATTTTTTGAATTGTTGTGTAATATCTTTATATTACTTATTTCATTTAATCATTGTTGTAAGCGTAATCAATCTAGTTATAATAATTACTAGCTGTTGCCAGCGGCTTCACCCGCTACAACTCGAAAATTATCCCTCGGGAACATAAAATCGGGATAAAAACTATCCTATACCTATGTTAATCCAGGTTATAAACTATCTGTGTACCAAATTTTAGCCAAATCCGTTCGGTGGTTTTTGCGTGAAAGAGTAACAAACATCCATACATCCATACTTACAAACTTTCGCCTTTATAATAGTAGTAGGATTAATATTGATGTGCAACACATTAAGGAAAATAATTACATAAGGAAAAAGATAGATGGGAAAATATAAAAGAGTAACCATGGAGTTTCTTGCCGGTTCCTCTCTATAGAAACGAGCAATGAACTAAGCACCTGAAGTGCCCTCATGCTCATATATGCAATAAAATAATATATGATTTTGATCAGTATTTGGTATACTTATATTTGTTTCCACAAAAAAGGTAGAAACGAAAAAGAACTTAGGCCGAGACTCCACCAAAGCTGTGCGAATCGAGACGTGTTTTGAACAACCAATAGAATTGCGTTATTGACACAGCTCTACTCCGGCAACGCAATTGTATATTTGGTGGAGTCTCGAACTTACCCTGAAAAACTGTTGATTTGAACAATTTGATAGGAATGATAGATTTGCAATCTGACTTGGAGTTTTCAGTAATAAGCAAGGAGATTCAAAATTTTTCTAAAATTCCGGAATACTCTTCTGTATTGCTCTACTTATTTATATGTGTACTTACCACACATATATACCTATAGTTTTTCTTTTCACAACATGACACAATGTTTTTCAATAATTTCATCATCCATAGCTCGATGACTATGGTTTTCATGCATAGACCTGTCTCTTTATTCATGATGTCGTTGTTGAGTCATTGGAATGGTGATAAGTTGCTGTAGTTTTTTTATTTATTCTAGTACCTACCTACCCACAGGTCTTTTTGGATTGTGTTGGTTTTTGGCTGCAAAATAAGGCGCACAACACAATCTGCAGACTATTTAAAATCTCGATTGGCTAAGGTCATAGGTCTACTGTGTGGGGCTTTGTATAATTGCTAGGTTATTTAGAAACCTGTGATTCGGTGTCATCGTCTGTTCCATGGGCATCAAAGTATTTGATTTTAGTACTTACATATTACAATAATTCTTCTTGCTTAATCTTCCACGAATCGAAGTCAAGGCTATCCGATTAGTGCAGGCGATTGAATCATTATCTATCATTTAACTTATCTTGTCAATAATTGTACACACAAATTGGTAATACGATAACGAAAATTTTCGAACATTCCATCCAATTCTAAGCGGTTTTTTTGACTTCTTAACATGGGCTCTTATTTTATTAATCTTGGCTGACAATAAGACGTTTTACAAGCTTTTTTTAATACCCAGCCTTGGTACCTAGTACTTTGCTGGGTTCAGTTGTGTTATTTTAAATGTTTCAGTTTAAATTCGTAGAACATCCATGAATGATTTTATAAATCATGTGCGGGAATCGAGCCCGTCGTGCGATGCAGCACACTAATTCTAAACTCCAAAACAGGTTTTTCTCCTATTAATTTAGAATTTCTTGAAATGGGAAAGGTTGATAAAAAATAGTGTGAAGTAAACACTTGAGTTACTTTAACTGTATCTTCCAGCATTGTCTTATCACCTACCTAGATAAATCTTCACAAACAGCTTAGCATTATCTTCTCAGAAATGCACCTCGCACTGTTTATTTTTGCCGTCGAGTTCAGGTGAAGTCTGAAATCTGATCCTCTCTAAAATATGTCATAAAATCACTATTTGCCATTTTGTTGTGGTACAAAAACATAAATGTTCTGTTTATTCTTATTACAAAAGCTAGTTAAGAATCTATATATATAAAATTCAAAACTGACTGACTGATCTGACAACGCACAGCCCAAACCGCTGGGCCTAGAAACTTGAAATTTGGCATAAGCCCTCCTTATACCACGTAGGTGAGCACTAAGAACGGATTTTGCGAAATTCGGCCCCTAAGGGGTTGTTTTTGGGGTTGATAGTTTGTATGAAACTTCGTTGCTACAAATGCTAGGAAATTTAAATTTTGAATACAGGTTCTTTTGAGGACGTAAGAGCTACCTATGAGAGGATTTTGCGAAATTCAACCCCTAAGGGGTCTTTTTTGGGGTGAACCAGTTTGTATGAAACTTTGTTATTAGAAGTGCTAGGCGTCTCAAATTTTGCATGGCGGTTTTTTTTAAGACGTTTACGCTCAGCAAGGCGGAAATTTTGTGAAATTCGACCCCTAAGGGGTTGTTTTTGGGGTTGATACTTTTGAAACTCAAATTTTTACATAGGGGCTCTTTTTTGGACGTAAGAGATACTCACGTCTTAATTTTGCGAAATTCGACCCCTAAGAGGTTGTTTATGGCGTTGATAGTTTGTATGAAACTTTGTTACTACGAGTGCTAGGCGTCTCAAATTTTGCGAGGGGTTTTTTTAAGACCTAAATGTTCACTAAGACAGTTTTGCGAAATTTGACCACTAAGGGGCTTTTTTGGGGGCGATCGTCGGGGGTCGGTCGGTCGAGATTCGATTCTTTTTTGGACGTAGAACGTTTTGTGAAAATAGACCCCAAGGGGTTGATTTAGGGGTTGATATTTTGTATGAAACTTCGTTTCTACTGCTAGGAGTTTTAAATTTGGCAAGGTTTTTCTTTTTTGACGTAAATGCACACCAAGGCACTATTTTGTGAAATTCTACCCCTAAGGGGTTTTTTATGGGTTTGACAGTTTGTATGAAACTTTGTTGCTACAAATGCTAGGAGTTTCAGCATTGGGGGTTGTTTTGGGACCTAGGTTCTCACATAGAGGGAATTTTATAAAATTCGGCCCCAATTAGAGAACTCAACATCGTAGGGGGCTTCTATTTAGGATACAGTTCAGTACAGTTCCCACTAAGAGATGATGATAAACAAAATACGACCCCTAAAATTTTGTATTGGGGTTGTTAGTTAGGAGTCTTAAATTTTAGTCGGGATATTGCGGGTTGATAGAATTTTTGTTGAATGCTGATTTAGTTTACGGGACTAAAAATTCATAAAGGCAAAGTTCGCAAATCACGCGGACGAAGTCGCGGGCGTAGTGCTAGTGTACCATAAACTTTTCTTTGAACAAAACACGTACCTAGTGTGACCTAGTTATTAAGTTTCCAGCTTCCCACCATACCTTAACTTTCTCTCATTAGGCCATGAGAAACCTTCATAATAGACAGTCATCCTCGTTCCCAGGGTCAGAAACTTGGAATCCATTCTTAAAAACATGTTCACATGTGGAATACTCGGTGCATACTTGCAAAACGGAAACGGCCGCCTCCTCGTTGGACTTTGGAGGCAGACTAAAGACGTTCACCATACAGTCCACGAATGGGTGCCACGGTATTTCCAACGCTACGTCGATCAAGGTTATGGGTTAGTTTTGCTTGTCACGGAATTATACGTATAGTTCAGTTTGGTCCCTTCATATCGGAGGTCAAGAGATTTAGTAGTTTGGCTTGAAACTACGTAGACAATGCCTAATAATGCAGATTCTTCTAAAATAATGATGTACCGGTACTCTGTAGAATGTCTGTAGCATTTTCATTTTGTCAGACAGATTATCTTTCCTTCAGCAATTAATCTCGAACTTTACTGATGCCTTTTGGCAAGAAAAACTATCATGAGCATTTGAAACATTGAACAACCTTGAATTTTAACGAGATTTATTCAAGATTCTAGTTATTTATAACGTGTCGTTTTCGCTATAAATAAAGGATTTATAAGGTTGTTATGCCGTGAAATTATTCTGCAGTTTTTTCCATTCCGTATTTTTTTTTAGTTTATTATATAGTATTATTTTATTAGTTTATGATATTTTTCTTCGAAGGTGGGTTATCTTCGAAAGTAGGCTGAAAAACTTCTTGAGCCAAGCAGTCAAGAAGTTAAATTTCAGCGCACAGCAATACTTTAGGATCCATCGTTAGTTTTATCGATAAACCCGTCTTTTGAACTTTAGGCACAGATTCTTTAGGACAGGACTGTTCCTCACTGAATCTTAACTTCCTATTCCAGGATACTCTTTACTTCGTTCGGTCTCTTGTCTTTCATTTTTATTATTAAGTAGTTTGCTTAGAATTATTCTGATTTATTATTAAAATATACCATAAAATTGTTACGATAACTCACAAAGTTAATTATTTTCTCACAGAAATATTTATCCTCAACCTTTGACATTAGTAGATAGTGTGGTTGTGAAACTTTGCACCATGGAACGTTCTCGGCTTGTTTTTTAACAAAGTTATGTTTAAACATTAGTTATTATCGTCATGGTAAATTATCATAAAGTAAACTTTTTCGATTTATTAATGTAAGTACATATAATATTTCTTAGTATTTTTCTGCACCCAAAGCACCAAACTGCAATCTAAGATTACTACTAATATTAGCCTATTGCAGTTATCCATTCTGATTGCAATCACTGATCTAGTTACGAAAACAGATACTTGTGACTATAGTAGGACATTGGCAAAGGTAAGTCCAAATTATCACGTTTATCTCCATGACAGAAAATTGACAGATCCAATAAGACCGCGAAAATTGTTGCTCTTTTACGTAATAAAAATTAAGCTCATTGAAGTGTTTCTACAGACACTGTCAAGCACAGCTGTCAAACATCTTTCGATTTCACTGATCTTTATCGATCTGCGCACGCGCCTGTTTTGTTCAGACCAATTCAGTTGACCGTTAGCGTTCCTCGTGATAACACGTCTCGGAAGTGAGTTCTCGAATTACTTTTCATTCAACAATTTATTCTTGTGATATTGTGCCGTGAATAATTTACGATTTGTTTGTGTGGTTATTTACATAATTATTGATACTCATTAGAATTTTTTATTTATTTAAATTATGTAATTTTTCGTTGTATTATGCGCGATGTAGGGGAGGAAATCCGTCCCTGACCCACTGACCCTTAAATTCACAAAATCAAAATGTCTGTAATTATTATTTCTAGTCCCTTATTAGCTTTATCAGTAATCTTGTATTTTATTTGACATTGACAGTGTACATCTTAACAGTAAGAGCGGTCGTAGTGATAAAAGGTTTGACCTTTATTAGTCCATTATTTTTATTAAATTCTTGTCGATATTTGATGAAAACAGTTCAAGATTACAACTTAAAACACCGATGCAGTTTTTTTTTTTAAATTAAAAAATACACAATAGCGGCGTGACATAGTGAATTTTGTAAGCTTCTTATCTTTGTTAATTTGATTTTGATTTACGTAACAAAAGAAAAATATAGGTAAGAACCTACCTACCCATCAAATATTTTTTGTTATCTGAGGGTTTAATGAGATGGTTTTCAATGGACAACCCTATTTCCTAATTTTCTGCCCTTGGGTTACATCAAAAATGGTTTATGAGTCCTAGTAGTCTTCAGGAACTTTAACACCTTTGATATAAAATAAATACATAATCTCTTTGTGGAAATAAAAAGGGACTCAGCACGGATATGATAACAACTGTAATCTTTTCATTGCAATGATACTAGGTATTTTTAGAGATAAGAGACATATTAATTCTTGTCAGAATCTACAATGCTTTGGTAAGTAAAGTATTATAGCTACCTCTCAAGAATATTATTCTCTTACTAGGTAACTATGTTGGTGTAGTTATATATTTATGACCATCATAAAAAAACGTTTCTCATTACCTTTGTCTCATAAAAGTAATGTATGTAACTTACGTTGATAAATTATTTAGTATCCTACCGTAATGTAGCACTTATTTCAAAAAAATTTGTTACTAACCCACTTGTTCAATAATAATAATAATAAAATAAACCTCGTTACATAACCTGATAATCATAAAACCTTTATTGATCTTCCGAAATTATATCTCAGAAGCATCTCGATCAAGTAAACATTAAAAAAGTCCGCTTTATAATCTGTCAATTTAATGAGCTACACGCAAAGAAATGTATACGAGAACTTCTGGTTGCAACCGTGACAGCATGACTCACCAGTTGACTTTACAAAATTTCTAGTAATAAATACTAAGTCCTTGTTATCTCTACTACTTAGGTACTTAGTGTTTATTATTAGAAATTTTGTAAAGTCAACTAGTGTGTCTTGCTGTCACGATTGCAACCAGAAGTTCTCGTACAGGTAGCTGGACATTTCTTTGCGTGTGCGATGCATAGGCAGGACACATCAAATTAACCAACACCGGTCTTTTTGCATCGCCGTTTAAAAGAAGTTCTGTGATCGACATTTGAATATCAACCTTATTGTTAAACTAAAAGGTTGTCATATCAATTGCAGCTTCAACAAGATGCCTCTCCAGCTGACTAAGCCCGCCCCGCAGTGGAAGACCACCGCCGTCATCAACGGCGAGTTCAAGGACATCGCTCTCTCCGACTACAAGGGCAAATACGTGGTTCTCTTCTTCTACCCTCTTGACTTGTGAGTACCCTTCTTTATAATATGTGGTCTAAAGGACAGTTTCCTCAAATAAAAATGTCAGTTTTGTGTTGTGATTGAGTTCCCTCAAAATTTTTGAGGATACTTGAGGTTTCTTTTTCGCATTCAGTTTGTTCAGCTTTTGTCCAAAAATCTTGAAGGAGACGCGTAAGCATGCGGAAAGGTGTACAGATGCGTACGCGTCTCCTTCAAAATCGACGTCTGCGAAAATTTGATGAAACTAGCTGGTTAGCTTTGGGCGAGCTGATTAGCGGGCAATTATCGCTTATGGGGCATACATGGCGCGATTTTCATCGCTTGCAAAATTCGAATCAGCAGACCATTTACACCAGTCGCCAGAAAAGTCATGCGAGGTGTTCATTTTAGCGGAAGATCACAGAAACAACACACCTCATGCGGATGAGGATGAACCCCGATTAAATCGGATGAAATAATTCCTTCGCAGCTTCGGCAAGTTCGATAATTTTGCAATTTTACCGTGAACAGAACAAAATATACCCTTGAACACAACAAAAAAAAAATAAGGTAACGCAATAATTGTTTAGCAGCAGCTACTGCACTGTCACCACTCACCGGACTCACCGGTTATTCTTTACGAGGCATTCTGTTTAGGTTTAGTTTAGATCGTTTAAAGGCACATTATTTCTCAAAAATCTCTGAACAATCTAGTTTTGATCCTATAAAAAATTGTAACCAAATGTCCTCATGATTTTGTACGTATGATGCAGAATTTTAGACTGATCACTACTATTCAACACACATGAAAAACACCAGTCGAAACATTTCCATAAAAAATATGTCGCAACTTTAAAATATGCCGTTTCATTCTGACCAATACTGCTAATCAACGTTATTAGGAACAATACTCAAAAGCTCGCTAAACGCATCAAAATGGAATGATTTTGACCTTGAATCTCAATAAAAGTGACTACTAGAAAAAAACTAATAATCTTATTAAAAATGTCGAACTTTAACGCTCTGACTATTATGTAAAACTTGATTACTTATTAATCATATTCAGTTCTTTGAACCGGCCGTACTACATCCGCATAAAACCGGTCGCATTCATTACCACACAATCATGAGACCTCACCCAATACGTAACCCACTGAGGTGAGGGTTGGCAACTTTTACGGATATAAATACAATAGAAATAACTATAATTAAAAAAAAATACAGTGTATCTATGGGATAAAAAGACAGAAAGAGAAATTAGCCTCTTATTTGATAAGGGAACACAGTGTAAATATTCAGAAACAAATCAGACAAAGTTGTTAACATTTGGTGATCATTTCGGGATTGTTATTCATCTGACTCTTGGTTTTTTTTAACATCAATTATTATTTTTCTAACATGAAAACTTATCCAAACTTTATGTGGTGAACTGACAACCCTAATTGAAATTGATTCCAATTAAATAAGACTCCGCTCTTATTTATGTTTATACGGACATGCGTTACATACTTACACTGTTCTATTTATACGATTTTTCATTTTTAATTTATTGTCGTATATTTATTTTTATGAATGTGTCACAAGTCTTTTGCTCTATTTAAACACCGGTCGCTGCTGTGGGTACTTTTATAGGCAGAAAAATGCTGTCAAAGTCAAAAATCATGCTTTTGTGACCGTACGAAAACACAACTAGCGTTATATTATAAAGTAAGGCCAAGGAATATGTTCAGGGAGGCCCACCTCAAAGAAGAAGTGAAGGAAGAGATCTCGAAAGCGGTGTCCTCTCCGTCGCCATCTCTACTGCACATTATACAGAAGGCAGTATGTTCCTGTCAGCGGACGGACGAGGAACGTCCTAAGACAGGCCAGGGGACTACTGAGGCTAGCCAAGAGAGACCAACTGGGTAAAAGGGGAAGGATTGGTTGCAGCAGTTGTGTTCGTACCACAGGGACGGTTTGTGTTGTTGCTATATCATGGTCTCTGTCTACGGCTTCTGTCTCGCTTTGGTTAAGTTCAGTGGCGGATTAAGAGTTTCCGAGGCCCTAAGCACAGAGCCTGTGTGGGTCCTCTATTGCGTAAATTGGGAAGGTAGAAAGTATAAAATGAAAGTTTCATCAAAATAGAAAGTGTAGTAGGTATTTTTAAAAAAATGCTTAAAAAAATCATTTTTTGACCTTGCCTTATTCAGAGCAAACGCTCAGGGGGCAGCCGCAGGCCCCTGCGGGGGTATATGAAGGGTCACTCCCGGATCGCTTTCGCCTTGTGATTTCGGAACTGTAGATGAATCTCGATAAAATGTAGGTAAAAAATTAAACGCCAGCAGAGGATGGAGGCCCCTGGAGAACAGGGGCCCCAAGCACGTGCTTGTAGTGCTTATACGTTAATCCGCCACTGGTTAAGTTACTATCCGTTTGAGGGTTAGGATTTAAGGTGTCATCATCTGTGATTACTTACGATACGTGAGAATCACGAAGACGTGCTTAAGGCCGGGGCTCCATCAAAGCGGAGACGAAATTGAAATAACCAAACAGAAATCCACATCTCTCCGCTTAGCTTCGATGGAAATCAGTCTGAATGGTTATTCAGACACAACTCCTCTCGTCTCCGCTTTGGTGGAGTCTGGCCTAATTGGTGACCTGAGGCCTTACCACGATCTCTTAATGCGATCCTGATTTGGCTGTGGGAAAGAGACGGAGCTATACAAGTCGTCTAGCTTTGTCTCTACCCTCAGCCAAAACTGGATCGCATTAAGAGCTTGTGGTAAGGCCTCTCCTCATTGCATCATATTTATGCTCAGATGATTTATTCACTAAGCTGAGTGCATCGTTTACCTACTATATTCAATAGATTTTTATACATAATGTATTAGAATGGTATTGGACGTACAGGTTGTCGCTTTGTCAAAGACATTCTACTCGATTGTTACAAATGCCATTGCCAGAGTGAGCCAGCATCCGCGCAATTTATCAATTCACAAAATCAATAACAGTCCTCGTCATTGTCTGAGTAAACCAGTAAACAAAGTCAAGTATAAACTATTTTTCATTCTTCGCAAGATGTGATCTTTGACCGACACGTATCTGGACCCAGTGTTGCTACCAATTGCTTTATAGCGCTGAGTCATAAGCCCCAAACACACGGTGAAACGAAACTGCAACTTCTAGTTACTTTAGAGTTTCATTTGAGTTTCTGCCAAAGACTCTTATGAGTGAGCGTACATAACGCAACCGTTTCAAACCGGTTTCATCGGTTGCGTCATGTGCGCTCACTAGAAGTTGCAGTTTCGTTGCAGTTGCGCTTCACCGTGTGTTTAGGGCCATAGTCGGGGTGCAGTGTAGTTGTAGACGTTGAAATATTTACTCAACTGCAAATAAAAGGTAAATAACTTTTTCCTAAGAAAGGCTGTTAAATAGTTGAGATAGTAGTATTAGGATAGGACATAATTATTATTGATTCTACATTCAAATATTGCAAATTATTCTTTGATGTATTTTCAAAAGAATCATCATAAAAATATCATCCAACATTTAATTAAGTGGTCAAGAAGAAACTGAATGTATCGCTTGCCTAGAATTTCTATTACAGATAAATTAAAAATACACAAAAATGCGGCGTTGGTCGGAAAATACTACACATTGGAATAGAGTGGAAGAAATTTTTATTTACCTAATTAAATTATTTAATTCAATAATGGTGATCGTAAACGCTATCTAAATTGCTGTATCACACAGTAAATAAAAAATATGTTTATCTGTTTGCTCACATAATTTAATTTTCGGGATCGCTGACCCTGTAAAAACCTGAAACTGATAAGATAGTGTGTTTAAATTAAAATAAAGTATGGAGTGTTTACAAAAACATTTTTATTCACACGGTACTTTTTTGTTTGTTTATTTTAAATCTTTTTTTTTTTCGGTAATTATCTAGTCTAGACCTTAATTGTAACCTAATAGCAGCATACCTGCAAAAATGTAGGCATGCTTTTAAAACAGTAACCTTGTGTTTTAATTTCAAAGCATGCCTACATATTTTTTTTTTACAAGTAATAAAACAATTCATCAAACTAATTTAAAAATAAAAAAACTGATTTTACCAACTGTCAATGCTTTTTACCAGTCCGTAAAAACCTAGGTAAATCATCTAAAAAAAAAAAAAAAAAAACGAAAGTCGTACAACATGTAAAAAGAACTTTCGCTCCCTATCTGTACAACAATCTTCCGTGCTAGCCAGTCCATAATGTTTGACAGAGTGTCCATATTGTTCACAGCACGTTCGTGTGTCCCACCGAGATCATCGCGTTCTCGGAGCGCGCGGACGACTTCCGCAAGATCAACTGCGAAGTCATCGGCGCGTCCACTGACTCGCACTTCACTCACCTCGCCTGGATCAACACGCCACGCAAACAGGGTTAGTACTTTTTTTTTTTTTAGCGTGGTAAAATCATCAAATGAGTCCTCCCACCCCGGGCAAGGCGGAAGGGACTGTCAGACTTCTACTGACCAAAATCCACGGTGTCCTTCAATAGCCTGTTATGTTCCGGGGTCACGGTAAGGCAATAATCCCGCGACCCCGGCAGGCTTTTTCCCTCTGAGAGGGGGGCCCCGTCATTATGCTGACGCTCTTTGAGGCGCGCGTGGGACACAACGCGCCGTCGACCCGGGCATGGTCCTTGGTCGGGCAGCGAGTTGCCCTTTACTCGCTGCCCGCATGCCCGCGCTTACGGTGGCCGGAGATAATCTGCTGACGTCTTCGGCAGCCGATCGGGCGCCTACGATCTTCGGTTGGGGCGGAGTAAGGACGCTGCTCCTCATCTAACGACGCGGAATCGGCTTTTTCTTTTTTTTTAAGCGACAGAAAGAGAAAGGGCGACGGAAAAATCCGATTCCGCGTCGATAGATGTGGGAGCCCACTATTGGGCGATTCGCTGTCCGAACATGGATCACGCCGGGGTCGTCTCGCGAAAGGGGATAGAATTGAATCTAGACCAATTTCTATTCAGGCACTTACATAAAATAAAACAATTGTGCTCTTAAAATAAAATGATGTGTTATAGAACGTAAGTTATATAAATCAATCTAAACCGATGTAATAATGTATGGAATGTGATCAAAGTACAATAATATATTGAAATAAACGAAGTCTTTATCCAAGATAAGATTTACAAAACAGTCATATCTCGAACATTTAGCTCACAAAAGTGTCCAATCATTGTTGGAACACAAATGTTTCAATTATCACGCCCTTGGCACGCACCTGACACCAAACCAATTAACACTGATATAATAACACACCTAAAAATAATTGTTTCTGAACTTGACATGTTTTTTTATTTGTATGCCATAGATAAATGTGTGAATTAGAACAGAGTTCGTTTTAGAAAAGTCAGCCTTTGTTAAGCGATGCTTAAAAGCCTCCTGTTCACCATCCTAATCTAATTGCTCAGCCAGTTTTTTTTAAACCCCATGTTATAGGTAGCGACCATATTTTCTTCAACTGGCCATAAATTCAGACACCGTGTTACTGAGAAGCTTCTGATGAAAACCCTCAAAACTGTTTGAAAAATTAACCTTTTGTTCAGGTGGCCTAGGGTCGATTTATATTAGCGCAAGAGTCGAAGCGCATCGAAGCGTATTTCTAAAACTGAACATAACAATTTCAACCTTAACTCCACAGCGTAACGCACACATTACTTCTAAGATTTTCACGATTCACGATCAGCGTTGTTCACGCACAGACGCGCGAATTCTGAAGAATGCGCGCGACTTTTTAAAATCTTAGAAGTAATATGTGCGTTACGCTGTGGAGTTAAGGTTGAAATTGTTATGACTCCATCTCTGTTTTTCAAAATTGAAGTTTTGAAAAACACAACAACAATTCGAAGACTAATTTTTTTGTTGGTATTCCGTAGGTGGTCTGGGTCCAATGAACATCCCCTTGATCAGCGACAAGTCTCACCGCATCGCTCGCGACTACGGCGTGCTCAACGAGGAGACCGGCATCCCCTTCCGCGGACTGTTCATTGTGGACGACAAGCAGAACCTGAGGCAGATCACCGTCAACGACCTGCCTGTCGGACGGTAAGACTATAAATCTTTATCATCAGTGTATGGTCGTCGTGGTCCTTGACTGCTGGCCTTTTGGAGAGACTTAGAGTCACTCAATGAGCAATGGAAAGAGCTATGCTCGGAGTTTCTTTGCAGGATAAAATCCGGAACATGGATATTCGGCGTAGAACCAGAGTCACCGACATAGCTCATAAAATTTGCAAGTTGAAGTGCAATGGGCAGGCCACATCGCTCGTAGAACTGACAACCGATGCGGAAGAAAAGTTCTCGAGTGGCGTCCACGAACCGGAGGACGCAGCGACCTCCCACTAGGTGGACCGACGACATCGTGAGGATCGCGGGCAACCGATGGATGCAAGTGGCGAATTGTCGTTCGACGTGGCGGTCTAAGGGGGAGGCCTATGTTCAGCAGTGGACGTCTTCCGGCTGATGATGATGAGTGTATGGTCCGGTATCCACCAGAGCGGAGAGGAAGGGAGGTGTGTTTGAATAACCAATCAGATGTCGACATCTCTCCGCTTAGCTTCAGTTGACATCTGATTGGTTATTCAAACACCTCTCCTCTCGGCTTTGGTGGATACCGGGCCTATAGCAGTGCACTGCTCGACTTAGGCTTTCCAATCGCATGCCATTTCATTCGATAACTGACTGAATAGCCGCAAGTTGGTCTGTAATAGCTGAATGCTGTTTCCGGCCACTTTTCAAAGACCAAGTGCGTCGCCCCATCTTGCCTACTAATGACTAATATTATAAATTCGACAGTTTCTGAGGATTCATCCTGGTCTGGACATACATTAAAGCATTTTAAGTTAGACTCTTCAACTATTGCTTTCTTTTCTAGACTATTCTAGAGAGTATTCCTACGACCCAATCCAACTTACAGATTGGTATAAAACATCTGCATTAGCCCAGAAAAATTGCAAATAATTATTATCCCAAATAGACCTAGCGATAGTAGCGATACAATTTTCCATGTGAAACAACAAAATAATCAATTATAAATTAATCACAGTTATCATGAGTATTAAAAACAGTTGTTTACGTAACTGGTAACCTTTAGACGTAACAGTGATAAAAGTGCACTATAAAATATTGTTCATTGAATGATAACTTATCGCCACTCGAAGATTCTGTCTAAAGCTGTAAAAACAATTCAATTGTCAACGTATTTGATTATTGTTTTCGAGAATGAACACTCTAACATAAAAGTATTTATCTACTCTCATATCGTAAACTTCGAAATACAAAACTCAAAACGAGTTTATAATGACATACTTTATACCATAGAGTATCGTAATGAAATTAAAAAGACGAAATTATAACACTGTTTTTCTAACAAAACAATGTTATAATTTAATTTTTTTTCATTATGATACAGATTACTGATCATAGATACATTTTTTTACTTTTTTATCTGTGGCTGCGCGCGCTTTCTAAGGGAATGTTGGGATTTTGACGTTTGTGTTTCGGTGGGTGACATGGTGGATGATTATTAGTGTTTATTAATTTTTATCTTTTATTTGATATGTTCGTGTTCAATGAGAGTAGATAAAGTAGTGTATGAAACTACATAACTAGGTATTATACCACTCGTGTGATACTATTATAAAACTCGCTTCGCTCGTTTTATAAACTCACACTCGTGTATAATACCCCTCATTATGTACCAGTTACATAAACTACTATTATAGTTAGACTAGCTGTTGTCAGCGGCTTCACCCGCTACAATTTAAAAATTATCCCACGGGAGCATAAAATCGGGATAAAAACTACCCTATGTGTTAATCTAGGTTATAAACTATCTGTATACCTCTTTTAGCCAAATCCGTTCAGTGGTTTTTGCGTGAAAGAGTAACAAACATACCTACATACACATACATACATCCTCACAAACTTTCGCACTTATAATATCAGTAGGATTTTGCACATAACATCCTTGGAAATGACCAGTTCTGATATGATTAATTTTTAATAGCATCTCGCAAGACAACCTCTAGTAGGTTGCATACTGCTAAACCCGAATTTTCTGTGGATGCTTGAATTTAAGGCCTCCAGAGCGTCCAAAGTATTTAGCGTAATCGACAGGCGTTTAGAAACTACTCACAGTAAATTATGAACACTTATCATAAACTACTAGATTACTAACATTGCTGATCATTACATTAATAATTCCCGTGAGAAACACGGTAATGGTGAACAGATAGGTACTGTCGTGTATCGCGTCCATATGCGTGACAGCTGCACGTTCCCATGTACAGGTGGCTTAGGCGCAAAACGTCTCTTTCGCAAAATGCCACTCTGGTCGCAAAACGTCTCTTTCGCAGAATGTCTCTTGGTAAAATGTCTCTTTATTTTTTTAGAATGTCTCTTTCGCAGAATGTCTCTTTCGCAAAATGTCGCACCTGGGACTTAGGAATAAAATTTTGATTTTCAAAACAAAAATAATTTATTTCAATTATCTTAAAATGTTGGTACTTAATTTACTTAAGAATGTAGCCAAACGGTAAAAAAATAATATTTAATGATACAGTTAAAAACCATAATTGCACTTATATAATTTAAGCAATAAATGATTTTTGTTTTAAAAATCAAAATTTTATTTTGAAGTCCCAGGTGCGACATTTTGCGAAAGAGACATTCTGCGAAAGAGACATTCTGCGAAAGAGACATTCTACGAAAAGTCAGAGTTTACAATATGGTGCAGAACAGACGTTTTACGACCAGGTGGCATTTTGCGAAAGAGACGTTTTGCGCCTAAGCCGTACAGGTATAACGCCGACCTTCGTTTGATGGCGTTGTAGCTACATAATGAATACAATTATGGAATAGTAATAAGGAAGCAAACTTAATTAAATTCTAATCAAATGCGTGCTTATTTTAATTCAAAAAAGTCATTACAATCTAGTTGCACTACTGAAGCCGGCCACACTTCATGCCTTTGGTCTGTTCAGTGTCCAGCGAATATTTAAAGAACAATCGATTTTTATTGTACCATGCTTTTTTCCAGGTCGGTGGAGGAGACGCTCCGCCTGGTGCAAGCCTTCCAGTACACCGACAAGCACGGCGAGGTGTGTCCCGCCAACTGGAAGCCTGGCTCCAAGACCATCAAGCCCGACACCAAAGCCGCTCAGGAATACTTCATCGATGCCAACTAATCGCTCCCCACTAACACCCGCTGCTCAAACTTGACACTACTTGCTAATTCGACTAAAATAACGCTTTTATAAAAATCGTTCATAATTCTCGTCGAGTTATAGGTACTGTCAACTTTTTGCGGCAAATTAGTTCACTTGTCAACGGAAATTGCACTCATGAATAATATTTAAGTCACAGTTAGGCTTTACGAATAATATTTCGAACAACATTGCTGTCCGGAACGTTCATCAATCAATAGCAACTAGCATCATGAGTGCAATTTTCGCACATTTAACACTTTGAATGTCGGAAATTGGAGTTGAGAAGAAAATGTTTGAATCTCAAGCGACAGGCCTGTCAATGCCAGTCCCGCTTACAAAAATCCGATAATTTTATTCCATATTGAAATATCTTACGTTGGACCGGGTACTAGCAGGCACAAACTCCGATTCTCCTAAACAGTTGGACAATAATGTAATGTAGGTAACTAAGGTGCTTAGTACCTCACACGCAATCAGTATTCTGTGGAGATCCTATAATGTACTAATCGAGGCTGTAATAAAAGCTATGTGCAAAATTGTTTTGTTTTATTTAGACAGATACCACCGCCAGTGGCAAGCGCATCACACACGACTAATACTATAATATTTGTATCGCTCGCCATACTATTCAATGCACCGTCACATCACACACGACGAAGATAATAACTTAATAATATAGGTATTTCATATTTTCGTATCATAAGATACTGAGAATTAAAGATTACGAAGAATGTTTAGAACACCCAAAGCTGAAAACCGGTTTCGAAGGTCTGTAAGCTTCTGGATGCGTATACAGCCTACATGTAAAGATGGCGCAAAATGTCCACAGGTGGCAAAATTCCCCTTTTCGCGGAATGTCTCATTTCTTTCTCAGAAGACCCTTTGTACCCTTTTCCTCAAACACGCATACGTATACAAAAGGTACATACTGTAGTGATGTCTAATTAGTGTAATGTAGTCTTGGGCATTCTAGTTCACTACTGAGAGCGCTCAATCTAGTTCTCCGCTCTTAAACGAACTAGTTCGTTCTTCTAGTTCGTTAGTTCCTAGCTCGTAATAGAGACCAACCGATCCAGAGCGATCAAATCGTTCGCTCGCAAAGAGAGAGTTTGTCTTTGTTCGCTCGTTTTAATACGGTTCCTGCTGCATGCGACAATTTGTGTAAAGTGTACGAAACGGGATGCGCGCATGATCGGTGAGCGAACGGGAGTATTATAGTGTAGTGGTGTCCCGCTCCCGTGCAAAGATCTTAGGTCAGTCGATCTCTTTAATTCTGTCCGAACTACTGAACTACGGAGCGGAAAATGTGGGAGCTAGTTCACTAGTTCATCTGTGGGAGCAGTTCTTTCGAACTAGTTCGTTCGTATGTAAGGATCGTTTGATTGTCAGCGAAATCGAATAAATACCTGATAAATACAAAACAGGGCAGCAGCGGAAGTTGGTCAAAGGCATATTAGGTAATTTTTTTAGAATATAATTATTTATTTCGGGCCAGAAATTGGTAGAAAAACTAATAAGGCGGTCACACTGTATCTCTTTTTCTTGAATTTTATAACCCAACCCCGTACTGTAGGTATGTGTGGTGTGGGGCATACCTAATACATGCGTAGTATCTCTATGTAGTTTGTGCCTAAATACCTATATAAAGAGTATTTTCCAGCACAGTTCCAGCTAGATGGACAGCTGAGTCACTTTTTTGTTTTCAAGGTAGTGGTCAATTTCATGTAGTTATTGCTTGCTATATTCTCAAGACTAGCTTCGCCTTCGGTCTTCCCCGACTCGCCGGAACCACAAAACATAAAAGTACTCTGTGCACAAAACAACACAACGCCAAAAAACAGTTTGACAGTTGAGTAATTAAAAAGCGCCATCTATGTTGTTGCTTGATTTGCGTCAATGCGACTCTACGATGCGACTTGAACGCCGTTGTTCTTGCTAGTTGTTAATTAAATCCAGAGATGTCGCTGTGTCAAAAGTTCACATTTTGGAAAAGGAGTCTATCTATTATTTTGAGTATAGAAGTAAAGTAAATAAAAGCAAGAAATGGCTGTGAAAGTTAACTATCGAAGTATCTTCTACCTAAAAATAAATAAAAACGTCTTTTATGAAATGCTTTTCATAAATAAGTATAATTTTAAAAAGTATCTTAGTATCTGATGAAGACGCCCGCGAACCGCGAAATACAAAGTTTCTGAAAGTTTCCTGTATATTTTTTTGGTCGGGATATTAACCAAATCTAACCAAGATAATGTTTTTAATTATTTTTCTTCTCATTAATATTATTTTATTATGCAATCTATGCACATCACCTCACATACCACTCCAGTTTCTACCTATATTAACTAATAACTATAATGTTTGTTGTCTCGAACCATATTTCAATCAAGTTAAAACCTGCAAAAACACAGGTTTAGAATTACGCGGTGAATTACCACCTCTTAACAATCCCTGATTTCTTTCTAGTTTCTACGTTTCTACGAAATCATCAACGCTTATAAGCACAACGGCAAGCTAATGAAAATATTTACAGAATATATCTAATTACACTAGTAACTATGGTTTGCCGACTTCAAGGCCGGGCCGTATCCGACAATGAGAAAGAGACCCGCGCGACCCCCGCATTCCCGCTCTAATAGTCTTGAAAGGAACACGCGTCTCCTATTTTAAAATTACGAAAAATTAAATTTGGAACAATGAGTGCCGGTCAAAATAATTATTACAGTGACTATGGCAGTGGCAGTTCATCGAATTCCGTAAGTTTTTAATGCTTTATTTGTTAATTATCGTGTTATTTTACAGAAAAATAGTTGTAAGTTGGTTTCTTTTATAACATTGTTCACGTAAAATCAGGAACAAGTATGAACTTGATTATTTTGTCTTTCGAAAATATAAATGCTTCGGGCTTTGTTGTTTCGCTGATTGTGACAACAGTAAATTCATTTGTTTTTGCTGATATTATTATGATTATGTTCATTTGTGATGAAAGTACGTGAAAAAGATGCGCAGTTAATAAAGTAAATTCGAGGGTAGGACGGCATATATTTTTATTGTCGTGCATTGTTTTGCATCATTCGTCAGGGTTTGGAGCTTTGGAGTAGGTACCTACTATTTGGACAGCCGAAGTAATGCTTTCTAGAAAATAGTAGGTAAAGGTCTCTATAGGTCTCATATTTAAAATCACAGAATAAAAGACTACCCATGTAGGTAGGATTATAGCCAGTGTTCAGCATTGCACGAATAGTGAGGTCTTTTTAACCGACTTCGCAAAGAAGAAGGTTGTCGATTTGGTCGGATTTTTTCTGTATGAGACAACAGGAGGTCATTTTACCAAAATCTGTCCAATTTTACCAATCCAATTTAAACCTTCCACTATTGTGATAAGGTTGAAAATGTATTCATTTGACAGATTGAGTATTGATGTGCTGCCGTCAGTACCTACACCTGTTTTTACCCGACTGCGCGACGCAAAGGAGGGTAATGTGTTTATCAGTCTATGTATGTATGTATGTTTGTTTCTAGGTGGCGTTCTAGAGACCAAATGCGTAGGCCGATTTTGATAATTTTTACGTCAATCGATTTGTCTTAACCTTGCGAGTGTCACTAAAGACATGACAGTAATCAAAATTCACCACAGCGACAACACGACGCCATATTGTCAAAACGAAAAAAAAAAATGTCGATGAACTATGTCATGTGGGGTATCGTTGAATAGGTGTTTTAAAATAATCTTTAGGTTCCCTTTATGATTTTTCATTTTAAATAATAGTTTAGGATATATAACGATTTAAAGTTGTTTAGCAAAACAATAATAATCTGAATAGTAACTAAAAAGTATGAAATAAAAAAAATATTTAACGAAAAACAAAATACCCGACTGCGTTAAAAAAAACTAAAAAGAAAGAAACAAGCCCAGTAGTTAAGAATTCACTCATTCACACTCACAGTCGGAGCCCGTTGGGAAGATTTGATTGGTATAATTTGAATGGGCCCCGACTAACGCAGTCGGGTATTTTGTTTTTCGTTAAATATTTTTTAATATTTCTGTGATCTACACTTATTACTCCGTGGTTTCTGGTCCGATTTGTGTGATTATTTTTTTTGGTCGATCATCGATGCAGTTAATCTAGGCTACTTGGTCCCATAAAATTCAGTTTGGTTATCTACTTAGTTTTCATTTTATGAGCATTTATCACTTATTTATTGTTTAATTGAATGATGTAATTTTACCGTACGGATCATAAAATTCTAGTAGGTATGCATTATGTCGATAACATCGGTTGAATATTTTGATCTAGAAACTAACCAAAACAAAATGTAAAATAACTTTATTTCGGAAGTTGTTTGATATTTATGTTGTTAAAACAAAGCCGAAGTAAATTTTTTGTGGACTTCACAGGCTGGGTTAACCTTGTCCTGTTATTATCCCTGGGTAACGCAATCCAATCAACATCATCATCAGCCTATGTTCCCACTGCTGGGACCCAGGCCTCCTCTACTATAATCCACCACCCGGCCCTGTGCGGATTGGTGGAAGTCAAATGTCTTCGAATTTGAAGGTTCTAGGACATGCCGGTTTCCTCACGACGATGTTTTCCTGTTACCGGTAGACCAGATGTCTTTAGTTTATTTCTTATCGATAAGCATGGTGTCATTTTTGATTCAGTCTTCATCATGGCCGGCCCAGGACATCTGGTCTTCTCAACAGTCACAGACAAGTCTGGAAAGGCCCGTCGCAAGGAAGTCTGCCAGCTATCAAGATCGTAAGTAAAAAAAATATGCATCCCTCACAATTTGTCGTTTTTTTTTTGTCACGTGTACGGTATTTTGCCCCTCACTAGGATATTCTCTTGCGTTGTGGGTGCGTTAGCGCTCATTCCCACGAGACGGTTTTGCGCCGGAGCTAAAGCCGGTGTCAAACCGGGTCTACGGGCGGTCGTCAGTCGTGTATGAAACTCTGACGCTAACCACACGACGCCGGCGGCGGCGCCGGTAATATAGCCGGCTCCGGGTCTACGATAACGGTCGTTAGTTTAGTCGTGATTGAAAAACTATGAAGCTAACCGCACATTCGGCGGAGTAGCATAAGGGTGCTCCCACATCTATCGACGCGGAATCGGCTTTTTCCGTCGCCCTTTCTCTTTCTGTCGCTTAGAACTGCCATTTGCTAGACGCGTCGCGTCGATAGATGTGGGAGCACCCTAATCGCGCAATCACTGCGCTAACCGTATTAAGGATAAAACTTAAGAAAGAAGCAAAAAAGAATTAGGGCATTGCTGTAAAAGCTTGAACTTTTAACTTGATAGATAGGGCACTTTCACATAGATAACGGTAACGACATTTTCCCTAGAAATACCAAACCCACTGATAATTATATTAATTTTATACAGCTTGGCCAGAACGGATTGAAACGGAACTAATCTTTTTGTTTCTGACAACGTTTTAAAATCTTTGATATTTGATGTAAACAGAGACCGCAGGGTGCCGCAGGTTTGTTAGATTTATTATTGTGCCATAAAACTAACGTAATAAGTGAAAAAAAAACATTCAAAGTGCTGGTAGCGCGAAGGCAGTGGCGACTTCCGGTTTTCTACAGTTTTTTGTCAAGCTGTAGTTATCGGGGTAGTACCCATTGGCTCATGACTGTGTTCACGTCCACAGTGGTGACGGGCAAGTGTACCCTCGAGGACATCATGAAGGAGTTTCAGATGAACGGCTTGGACTCGCCCTACACTCCTGTTGAGGACCGGGTCTGGAGCAACCATGCAGGTTAGTGGGTTGACACATTACTTAGATTTTTTTTGCTTTAAGAATGAATGGGTAGGTAGCAGAATAAATTATTTGCTTCAATTCATGAATTAGTACATCTTTTCAAATTCACCGTTTATAATGAAACGATGATGATGATGATGATTACAAAATGATCGATGGAAAAAAAAAAACATACGAGTACTTACATGTTATGTTGTCTATGTCTATGTTAGGGGTTTTGGTTTCCGCACTTAGTCCTTCATGTGGACCATGTACTTACATGTTTCTTTCTAATGTTTTACAGCATTATTTCATTACAATGCCATGTGATAAAAAACACTGTTTTTACCGACTTCAAAAAAAAGGAGGTTATCTATTCGACCCGTATGTATGTAATATTATCAGAACTGCCCAGTTTTCGTATATGTTAGTCTATATCAGCGTCTGAACAAATGTACCAAATTTCCTAAGTGTATGTATGTATGTATGTTTTTATGTTTGTGCACGCATATCTCCGAAACTACAAGTCCGATTTAAGTAATTCTTTTTTTGTTGTACTAGGTATTGTTCAACTTAGGGTACACTGCAAGTTTCATCAAAATCGCTTCAGTAGTTTTAGAGATATGGATTTTTTCGTTGTGACGGATTACAAGATTAGTGCACATCATGTAAAAAAAACTTTTTATTTTACAAGAATTTGGGTTGAATATTTAATAAATAAAATAAAAAGGGTAAAATAAAAACTTTAAAAAAAAAAGGACCGACTTCAAAAACAAATACAAAAAAGTTTAACATAACCTTTCTTTCGGAAGTCGGTGGCAATAGTCAATGAAATAATAAAAATCAAAGCCACCGACTTCCGAAAGAAAGGTTATGTTAAACTTTTTTGTATTTGTTTTTGAAGTCGGTACTTTTTTTAAAAAGTTTTTTAAAACAACTTGTTTTAATCATGCTAACCTGGCCAAAATGTAGGTATTGCCTTTGCAAGTTGAAGTGGCAATGGGCAAGCCATATCGCTCGTAGAACTGACAACCGATGGGGAAGAAAAGTTCTCGAGTGGCGACCACGGACCGAAAGACGCAGCGTAGGCAGGCCTCCCACTAGGTGGACCGACGACATAGTGAGGGTCGAGGGCAGCCGATGGATGCAAGTGGCGAATTGTCGTTCGGCGTGGCGGTCTAAGGGGGAGGCCTATGTTCAGCAGTAGACATCTTCCGGCTGATGATGATGATGATGATTTTTAAATTCCGTTAAAGACTATTTGAATTGTTTGAAAGAGTTACCGCGGCTACCCTAAAGGCCAATTGCCCTGTAGCTGCAGGGTGGGTTATTTTCAGTGCACTCTCCGCTCCACCCATTGCAGAGAAGTCATTTGATGATTACAAAACAGGCATTATATCGTTTTTTTTTTTAATTCTGTCAGATGGCTTGTCTGGTCTGGGCCCGGCGGGCGCGTACTGCCGCCAGGGCTCGTGGCCGGCGCCTGCGCCCTTGCCGCGGCTGCCGCGCCCGCTCTCCGAGAGGCTCCCGTCTCCACCCGCGCCTGAGTGGCTACCCGCGCCTCCGACACAGGACTTCAACCCCAAGGAATTCACCACCTCCACTCCTGTTGAAGGTAACGGACGAAGGTTGACGGCACGTTTGGCGCAGTGGCTGAGCAATTGGACTGCTGCACTGTGTGTTGCGGGTTCGATACCCGTACGCAAATATCAAATAGTTGTTCTCTGTCTGAGTGTTTGTGTATGTGAGTTTCTATATTTGTAAGCGCACCCACGATACAGGAAATAAATTCGTAGTGTGGGGCAACGATTTCAAAAGAAATTTAAAGAAAAAGTAATTACCTACCTATTTTTGTCCTTTTATACTTTACCCACCAATCTTCCTTCCGTACGTTTTGTCTTCTCCAACCAGTAACTTAAGAAAGAGTCTAAGCATTTCCTGTATTTAATGCTTTAGGAGATGCGAATGATCACTTGTCAAAAATTATGCATAATGTATGAGACTGGACCATTATTTCATGCCGTTACATTGTAAGAAAGTACACAAAACATTATGTAGCGGGTGCTTGCTGCCTCCTTCCTCCTCCACCGCAGGCGCGGGCATGAGGGCGGCTCACTCGACTCACTGTCCGACCATGGATCATGTCCGGATCGACGGCGCGTTGTGTTTCACGCGCGCCTCAAAGAGTGTCAGCATCACAGAACTCTATGGTCAGCATAATGACGGGCCCCCCTTAAGGGGGCCAACGCCTGCTTTGCTGGACTTATGAATTACCGTGACCCCTGAAAGTAAAGGGATATTGAAGGACATCGTGGATTATAGTCACTACAAGTCTGACAGTCTCCAGCTCTGCCCTGAGTAGGAGGACTCATTTGATGATTTAAACAAGAAAAAAAAGGTGGGTGCTTGCTTGATTGTTACTTCCTATGGTGTTCGGTAGAGGTGAGCGGTGGTGGCGAGGCAGTCCTGACGGCGGAGCAGGCGCGCGTGCTGGCGGCGCTGCCCAACTCCGTGCTGTTCGCGCTGCTGCACGAGCTGGAGGCGGCGCGCGGGGACCTGCACAAGCGTGCCAAGAAGATACCCACCGTGAGTACTTTTGTAGCTTCATCATAACAACATTATTTATTTGTTCCTAATGTAATAATGTGGAACTCAAAGCGCTCTCCCTATAAGTTCTTATTTTCTCAAATCTCTCTCTCTCTGCCTTTGCCCAGGCAGTGGGATGATACCAGACTACCTATGACCCGTTACACTGTTAGTTCAAGATTATACTATTTCTTTGTCTTTATAGCTAAAAATTATGTGTCGTATGTATGAAGACGAAACTCGAAACATCTAGCAATGCAGCAATGGAGATGCTCATTGACTGATTTGCTCATTGGCAAAAAAAATTACGCGCAATTTGATGTGCTTGGAGCACCTGCAACCATACTAGGTCGTTCATTTACTTAAGGTTGCAGAATTATGCAAGTATTCTTGATATGGACCAATTTTTTTATCAATAGCTAAAGTTGTGAGTAAAAGTATTATAAATACTTAGTTAGGTTTATTTAACTGTTATTGATGTGAGTTTAGGCTCTTAGCGCCAATTAAATGTGTGACAAATTGAGAAATTATTATTTTGATATTATGGCATTTTGTAATGTGGCATAATTTTGAGCAGAGACATCTTGAAGTGCCATTTTGCGTCCATGAGAATTTGTCATAATCATGTCATTGCTTAATTCTTATCCAAAGGCCCAAAGATTTGGCACAATACTTCAAACGTCCCACTGTCCCACATAGTTGTTGGGATCATCTTTTACACAACTGTACTTTAGGTGTTAATTTCAGTGAAGAAATAGGCCGTGAGTGTAATAATGCACACAAATAGGTATGCGCTGCTCGGTAAAACGTCCTCTTTTTTGTTTGTATTGCTGCATATTACAAGCTCAAAAAAAAAATACAATATACATTATAGTCAAAGGTATAAATAAAAGACATAATTATGCAAAAATATTTCCGGGGCGTAGTGGGCGGAGCTACGCGCTGCGTTCACTTCCCCTGCTTCACCCCCTGAAAAAGCTAAAGATTTGCTGCTTACCGCACCTTAAGTAGGCATGCGGTGGTTTTTATTGCTATCGAACTGATAGGTAATGTGAGGTGATATGGTCCGCAGGAATGTCGCTTCTGCAAGAACAACGGCGAGCGCGAGTCGTACTACCGCGCGCACTCTCTGAAGGACGGCGCGGGCCGCGTCACATGCCCCGTGCTGCGCGCCTTCGTGTGCAAGCGGTGCGGCGCGCGCGGGGACAGCGCGCACACCTCCAAGTACTGCCCGCTCAGCACCGCCGACGGTACGGCAGCTCATTATAAGTGTTCAATATAATTGACCAATATATGGGTCCGATGGGGAAGAAAAGTTCCCGAGTGGATCCCCTTCCGAGTTCCGCGGACTGTTCATCGTAGACGACAAGCAGAACCTGAGGCAGATCACCGTCAACGACCTGCCTGTCGGACGGTAAGACCATAAATCTTTATCATCAGTGTATGGTCGTCGTGGTCCTTGACTGCTGGCCTTTTAGAGAGACTTAGAGTCACTCAACAAGCAATGGAAAGAGCTATGCTCTGAGTTTCTTTGCGGGATAAAATCCGGAACATGGATATTCGGCGAAGAACCAGAGTCACTGACATAGCTCGTAGAACTGACAACCGATGGGGAAGAAAAGTTCTCGAGTGGCGACCACGGACCGGAAAATGCAGCGTAAGCAGGCCTCCCACTAGGTGGACTGACGACATCGTGAGGGTCGTGGGCAGCCGATGGATACAAGTGGAGAATTGTCGTTCGGCGTGGCGGTCTAAGGAGGAGGCCTATGTTCAGCAGTGGACGTCTTCCGGCTGATGATGATGATGGGTCGGGCACGCCGCAACCGCGGCCGTGAGACCCCCTCTTTGAGGAGTGACTGGATAGACGTCACGGCGTCCTGATCTACCGCATGACGCAGGTCCTCACATGACATGGTAGTTTCGGGAGGTACCTGTGTCGGATGAGGAGAGATTAAACGCCTGGGTGTCACCACTGCAAGGATCACCCGGAAGGCACGGTGGAGCATAAGGTTTAGGACTGCCCCACTTGGACAGAGCACCGCTGTGTCCTCACAGCGGTGATAGGCGGTGACCTGTGGCGCCTGGCATTTGGTCGAGGCCATGCTGCGGGGCGAGACGGAGTGGGAGCGGTCGCCTCCTTCTGCGAAGCAGTCATACTCGCAAAGGAGGAGGCGGGCCGTGTGAGGGAGATGACAGCGTTCTCCCTCCACCCCAGCCGCAGTGATAGACGCCCACGGCGATGGACGTCGGCAGACGATTTCCGGCCCCTATGCGCCCTGGCATGCGGGCGGCGAGTAAATAGAAGACTCGGTGTCCGACCATGGACCATGCCCGGGTCGTCGGCGCGTTGTGTTCCACTTATGCCTCAAAGAGTGTCCTTGTCCTCGTCCTTATAGGGCCAAAGTCTGCCTGGGACGCGGGACTACCCAATTACCGTGACTCTAAAACGTAAAGGCCTGTTGAAGGGAACCGTGGATTTTATGCCCTGCCTTGGGTGGAAGGACTCATTTGATGATTTTATCCAGCTAAAAAAATGTGCTCGTGCGGACCCTGATAGATCACTTTTGTATATTCTTTCAGAACGTATGAAGTCCACGGCGATGATGCGCAGTGTCCGCATGGCGTCAGGTCGCCGCCGCCCCGCCTCGCTCGCGCCACCTGCCGGCACCGACCAGTACGTAGTGTTCGGGGAAACAACGCCATCTGTCATCTCAGACACAAACGTATACAATACTTACGCGCTCACTTCGCCTCTCGACCCACTATGGGCGGCTCTTGAAAAAAAATTGATGCTATAATTGAATTATTCAACGCTTTGATAACAAAAATAAAAATAATTATATTTTTACTGTTATCAAAACGTCACTGTTTAGATTTAGTAGTTGATTAATTCGCGTATAGATGGCGGTGTTCTCAATCAAACGGGAAATAGAAAATATTTTTTTGTTTATCGTTAAAGAATTTAATAGTATTATGAATGTTGACTGATATATTATAAGTGTTTATAATAAGTTGACTGGTATTCAAATCGTGATGTTTAATACGGTATATCAATCAATATTTTATAGTGTTAGGTTTAAAAAATAATGTTGATGTTGGTATTCTAAATGTTTATTATTTGATACATTACCCAGTGTGCCAACAACTGAGTGAATATACTTATTGTTATATCGAATACAATGTAAATTGTTCCTGATAAATAAATATCATACAGATTATTGTGAAAGCAAATCACTTACATGAATCGAACTTTTAAAGTGTGACAAAACTGTTTTACACAGTATATTATAAACTATATTGCTGACATAGATTTCCCAACCAACTATAAGTATTCTTTTATCAGTTGAGGTTATACTATTTGATCGCTATTTTCAAAAAATCTAAACTTCGTCCTACATGCGGATATTTTAAGAGTAGGTGCTAGTAAAAATAAACTTAATCAGCTTTTTAACTTTAAAATAAATTTACTTAAAATACATTTTCCATAATCAATGCTAATGTATTGATAATAAAATGTTAATTAAGTATTTGTAACACTGAACTGATTCCGAACTGCTAGGCCGTTATCTTGACTTTTTGAAACCTGGACGGTCTAAATTTCGCCTAATAAATTATGTATAAATTACCAGTAGTAGCAATTAAAATTTATTTACAGTTATTAAAAAAGTAGATCAAGAATTATACTCTTCTGTTCAAAAAGCAATGAATGTATTATTGTTTGCTAACGGTACCAATTATTTATTTAACAGATTTTCAAATTAATTCATAATTCAAATAAGTACAGCTATTCCGTAATTGTGAAAAAAAAAAAAAGGTTGCACTCCAGGAGTGCCGGTAGAAGTGAAAACTTTTTTGTTACTATGTTTTATTTTTAATTTGAATGACGTCTTACTCATTTTCGATCAGGGTCACGTGACCCTGACGCGAGTTTTGGTCACGTGACCCTGACGCGAGTTTTAAATTTTTTACCCATTACAGAAAAAGTGTACAACGCCGCTAAAGAAGTTTTCACTTCAATAATTTCCGATACAAATAAGTTGCTAATAGTTTTTGAATAAATTATTCAACTTATTAATTTATTTATTAAGGTCTACTTTTGACTATTAATTAATTGGTTTATACAATAAAAATGTAATTTAATACATATCCGCATGACTCATTAAAAAAAAACATTGCGTTGTTTATTTTGACAAATTAAATAAGTTAACTCAATTTGTCATAGACTTCTATGATAAATAATATATTTGCACTAGAATTTATCTAGAATTTTATTTTGTTGATTAATTTTAAAAGATGATTATATTGTTGAACATTTATTGGTGGAGGTGTCTTTTGGGGTTATAAACAAATAATAAATCATACTTCAATAATAATATGGTTTTGTTTAATTCTCGCTTTTACTATTTTTTCACTTAGCCAGTCAAAAACCACAATTAATTCGTATAGCGTGATGCTTCTCTGATATTTTGGCAATGGCCATGTATGCCCAAGTTTGTTACGCGCAGAAATATACATCAGAAAACCGTGCGCTTCTTATTCTGCTCTAAATCCCCTTTTCCTTGCATTTTTCGTCGAAAGCTAATCTAAATAAATTACGCCCTCAAAGCGCAGATCTGCAGAGTATAAAAACGATAATTATTACGAGTTTTTCAAATTGTTATTAAATAAAAAAACGTTTGATAGAAAATTTCTCAAACTGAAAAAAAAAAATCAGGATTTTTCAATAGAAAACAGTACCCTTTTTTTATCGTGGTAAAATCATCAAATGAGTCCTCCAACCCCGGGCAGGGCGGGAGGGACTGTCAGACTTCTACTGACTAAAATCCACGGTGTCCTTCAATAGCCCTTTCTGTTCCGGGGTCACGGTAAGGAAATAATCCCGCGACCGAGAAATCAGTACCTTTAGCACTAATTTTCACACTTTTACTTTACAGTATTTACAGCGTATCTTGTATGAAAAAGTGAAACAGTGCATCTGGTGTGCGAAGAAGGAACTATTTTTTTCCTTGAATATAGCCAATTTGAAATTGTCAAAGTTCCAGTTTACTTTACGTCTCAAATACTGAAAACTTTTGCTTAGGGTACTGAAAACTAGCTAACACCTAGTTATTTTGTGAACAAAAGGCATGCGGTGCTGTATTGCAAAAAAAAATCGGTCCAGTATTTTAGCACTCTCAAGTTTAAGCTTTGACCGAGAACACTGTAAGAGTTCATTTTCTAAAGCAATCGGGATTTTCTACCGCTTTCCTTTCATGCCTTTATCTTTAATAGCACAGCAAGTACTCAGGAGTGCCATAGTATTTCCACGTAGGTATAGGTTGTAAAACTTGTAAACAACTAAATCCAAGTAACACTCGAAAAGATAGTAAAAGTTGTGCTAAGTGTGTCAAACATCGCGCTTGCGCTCGCGGACCGGCGAAAAATATAAACACTGTTCAAAAAAAGTCGCACGTTACTTCGGACGGGCTGAACGTACTCCAAAACCTATAAAATACGACACACCATTCACAACCTTAAGTGATAGAGGACAAAGTAAAATTTATAGTAACAATGATCAAATGAAGCCGTTTCAAAATCATACGAATTTAAACTCATGCGCCGAAACGCCGCGTACCGTTTTGAATTCATTGATCATTCGTCTTCAACGCTTTAATCGACCTTAAAATCAAAATCACAAGTCATACTTTCCTTTAAACTAAAATCCTCGTGGGAAACGAAACTTTAATTCGTCGCATGAAGGTGCTATTTTGTTTGAAAAGCAATGTCCAAAATATCTAGGTTCCAATCCGGTTGATTTGGGAATGTGTGTCGCGGAAGTGGGCTGCGAAGAGTAGAGGGCAGGTGAAAGGGGGTGAAGGGGGGGGGGGGGTGGCATGCTGAGATTATGCACATCTGTATAATGGTCGCTGGCTGTTAAAATTGGCACACTTTGACCACCGAGCGTGAGCCGTTCTAGGCTTTATGGAATGTTTATTCAATTGGAAGATCTGGGATTGAAGACTAGATGTATGGATGGATAGGATTCTAGGTTATTTTGTTGTCCAGCTTTAATTGATTTCCCTTTAGCTATAGCCTCCATTTTCCTATTATTTAAATGCATCTTGAAACATCGTCTCGTAGTAATCCCTCCATATAAGCCCTCTTTTGCGGCTTCACTTCATGAGCCGCAAAAGAGAACTTATTTTTCCGGATCTAGACAAGTTATATCGATGGAGGCTTTATGAGCTTTCTAGAGCTGAAACTATGTAAGTTTCAGGTTGCAGTAATGTCTGAGTCATGTTTGAGTTACTTTATCCAAACTTCTATAAACCGTCTGATGGTGTTTCTTTGTTTTTGACGACTGCTTCTGCTTGGACATCTTTAAGACTCGGATAGGCAGTTACAAACAAAGATTGGTATTAAGATAACATCATCATCATCAGCCGGAGGACGTCCACTGCTGAACATAGGCCTCCCCCTTCATCATCAATCATGGCATCTAAATAACAACAGGTTATAATTTTCAGCATGTTATTATCTAAATACCTGATGAATGATCATGAATGAAAGAACGCGTGTGCAAATAACGAGTCTGACGCATCATTGAAACAAACTACAAACCACAGAGTACTTTTATTATATATGGGATAGAGGTACAACTCTGCGTCGAAACTGAGAAACGTCAAATGTCGCCCTCTGGACGCAGGTTTTGGAACTAATGCCAACACACAAGCATACTACATACGTACATACATACACACATACATACTTACATTCGTACCTACTTCTACTTGAATATTGGTTTAGGCGGTTTAGGGTACTTATGTGAATTACTTAATCGCTTGCAGTTATGTGAAAAGCGAAAAAGTAATTCACAACTATTAAAAAAAAAACAATTATCTTAGACTTTTTTTTATTTCTTTCTTTTAAAACACTTCTTACTAAGTTTTCTTGCTTTAACTTTATACAAATCCGTATCATCATCATCCGGGGACGCAACACTGTCTGTTAGACATGATAATAGGAAGATTTAATGTCACAAACACAAAAGTTGCGGCACCAAACGGTTCGTCAGAGTCCTGTCTCAAAACTTGATTTTAACAACAACACAAGCACAAAATCAACACGGCCGAAGGAGCCGAGACTCGACGACAACGGACTTAGGTGGAAAAAGCACTTTAGGACGGTTAAAATCTGGAAAAACAAACAAGACGCGGAAAATACGGTAACGCAAACCGGCGGCCAAGTTTGTTTGTCATTTGTTGTAGTGTTGCTGTTGCTTATAATATAAATAAATTCAGTTACTAAATCTTGTTTTTTTTTTATTATTTTATATTTTAATGAGCTTCCAAATAATATTTTATTATTTTCTCGTTGTATTGTTTATAATAAATAAGTTTATCGAGATTATACTACTCATATAAATTGAGCAAAGGCTGGTCATACCAAAGAGTCAAATGAATGACTGTTTGCACGCCATCTTGCGTACATAATAGAACTACGTAGTCACAAATCTTGTAATACTGCCATCTGTATGCGGGTTTTGTAAAAGTAGCACAATATAATGCAACCAAATTAAAATGTCAGTTTCATGTGCAAGCCGGCAGTACTTCTGGTGTTCAATCTTATTTTGCATACTTATACGAGAACGATTACCCGTTTCCAAGTACTAAGATTGTCAACCCTGCTACAAACCTCATAAATTACGCTACAAAAAGAGCCAAGATGTAAGGCAAGAGCCTTACATCGTCAATAATTATAAAGCTAGAGCTCACTTCTGTTTGCCGTCAACCTACAGCCCGCGGCTCATAGTAGCCTCATTTTGCCGTCATCGTGGGAAGACCTAATATTCAGCATTAGGCTCCGTTTGCACCACGGAGAGAGTGGGAACAGATGGGATATTACATTATGTCACTTAATTGTTTCTTAAGTCATTAGCCCAAACTTGCAGGGTTTTTTTTGGCTTCATAAGGGCGGCGCATAAGCAGAAAATTGGCAACGTCGCTAATAGCTGTCAAATATTTACAAGTTATAATAATTTGGTAATAGTACTGTACGTAAATAAGAAAAACCGGCCAAGTGCGTGTCGGGCCACGCACAGTGTAGGGTTCCGTAGTTGCCCATCAAAATACTTATGCGAACTAACTAAACTGATTCGCTGAATTTTTCAAAATCGGTCCAGGAGTCTGAGAAATTGGGGAAAACACATAAGAAAAAAGATTACAACGAATTTAGAACCTCCTCCTTTTTTTGAATTTAGTTAAAAATAGTTGACGATAAAAACCTACCTATCCCCAAAAAACATACCTATAAAAGCTGTAAAAATAAAGTTGACAAACTTACATTTGCAGTTGTCTCCGATACATTTTGTTTAAGAAAATATGATATCAAGTACATTTTATAAGTTGGTCGACTATTACTCGTAAAGTTGTAAAGCCTACTTAGTCATGATAATTTTCTTTTAAACTTCGTTATATGTACTACTATTGTGAATTTTTTCACAACCCCAAACATAACCGTTTAGCTGGTAGAGGGGGGGGACACTCGAATCGAACAAAATTTAGCACTTTAAAGCTTAATATTTCACAAACGAATTTTTTTATCAAAAAACTGTTAATGGAAACTATCATTATTTTTTTAAAGGCCTATTTAATGATGGGGTGCTATGACAGGAAACCTCCACGTGCGCCCGTGGACTGGAGTTCCCTCTCGGATACGTCCAGGGGGAAGACCAGTTTTTCGGGCCGGTGCACCCTGGGATGCGGGCAAAAACTCTTCCTTAGGCAAGTGGTCTCTTTGCCCGTATGCGAATAGCCTGTCGTGTGGATGCTCCAACGCGTGTCCCTCTGATCAGCAGAGGGCACAGCGGCGGAGCGGGCTTGCGGACGGTGAGTGATTGGTAGCTCGCCGTCCGACCAAGGACCAAGCCCGGGTCGGTGGCGCGTCGTGTTTCGCGCCAAATGCCTGCTGGGGTCGCGGGTTTTTTCTTAACCCAGGTTACCGTGGCCCCGGAACGTAAAGGGCATAGGAAGGAACACGGGTGGATTTTAGTCAGTAAGAGTCTGACAGTCCCTTCCGCCCCACCCAGGGCGGGAGGACTCATTTGATGATTTTACCACCTAAAAAAAAAAAAAAAAAAAAAAAAAAAAGGCCTATTTAATGATACCCCACACTAAGGGGTACGCGAGAAAAAAAAAATCCTCACTTTACGTGTAAGTACTGGAGGTACCCTAAAAAAAAATATTTTACGAGATTTTATTTTACCACTTTTTCGGCACAACAAATCCATATATTTACACCAAATTACAGCTCTCTAGTACTGTGCGTCTCTGAGCTAAACTGCGGACAGACGGACGGACGGACGGACGGACGGACGGACATGGCGAAACTATAAGGGTTCCTTGTTGACTACGGAACCCTAAAAATGGCTCTGTAGTGCCTTGAAAATTGATATAGGAATGCAATTAAATACTGAATTTGATATTGTAACCGTTTCAGGTGTATACAAGGCATTTGGAAAGTTCCCAAATGCTTTTTTTACGTCTGAAACGATATATCCGGTGATACGATATTAATTATTGCATTCCTTTTAAAAATTTTATTGCACTACAGAGCCTATATACCTTCTTCTTATTTTGACTGGCCTGTTGGTCCAGTCTAGTGGTTAGTGACCCTGACTGCTATGCCAGAGGTTGTGGGTTCGTTTCCCACCCAGGACAAAAAAAAATTTGTGTGATGATGAGCACGATCATTTGTTCTCTGTGTCTGGGTGTTTATCTATAATAATATGTATGTATTTAGAAATATATAAGTATGTTTATCAGTTGTCTAGTACCCATAACACAAGCTCTGCTTAGCTTGGGACTAGACGGCGTTGTGTGATAGTTGTGGAATATTATTATTATACACCAAATATTTGACAGCCATTTGCGACGTTGCCAACTTTCGGAATATGCGCTTTTATGTCATTAGCAGATTCTTGCAGGCTCGATCGTCCTTTGTTTGTGTGGCAAAATCATCAAATGGTTCCTCCTGCTCTTTTAAAGCGGAATGGATAGAATCAGACTAAGACTGAATCAAAATCTTACTGATTACTTATTTCACTTGCCCTTTGGGTTCCAGGATCACAGTTGCTATTACAGCTCTCACAACGATACCGGGGTCCACGCCTATATTCTAGCTGTTCGACTCTCAGGTCCACAGGAAGCATCGTTGATTAATATCGAATATGTACATTAATATTACAGATCTGTTATACAAGTAATCCAGAGGTGGTCCAAATATTTCCAAATAGGTTTATTCCGTCGAGTGTATTAGTTCTGTGCAGTGGCTGATAGAGTGAATTAGCTAATGTGGTGTGTAACTGGTTGATTGTTAGTCTGGACAATCTCTAGGACTGTTTTCTAGACCATTGCCTGCATGGTCCTCGTATAATTATTGTTCTACATTTATGATGTCTGGACTTTAAAAGAGACTGTGACCTCTGAGTTTGTTTCGGATGTTTCTTCTCAGAGTAGTCAGGTACGAAACACCGGCCCCTCCTAGTTTTATGAAAAGACGTGTAAAAGTGTTGATATAACCTACTTGCATAAATAAACATCATAGTACATCATCATAGTAACAGTAGTAAACTGCTTGTATTCTTATCAAACCTTTTTTTGTTTCCAAAATGCAGGTTCGTTGATTGCTCCAGCATTTTTGAAAAAAACTAATATTAAGTGGCATTCAATTATATATTGATGAATACCTATAACTCCCATGACTATAAGTATTACTGTATTGTCGAAACAAAGCATGTTTGAATTTTCGACGCCATTGGGAATGCCATGGGTAATTCGCTAGGTCAGTCAGTCAATCAATAGGCCTATTTGAGAGGCTTTATCATCAGCTTATTTTACTGTCATTATAGTCTTCAGACAGACAAACCCAACAATGTCTACTCAAAACAGGAACAGAAGTTCCAAAGATAAATAAATCACAGGCCGACAGCGAATAAAATTGTGAAACATAACACCAAGCTTGATGCTAATTACAGCGCATACATATTTATCATTCTAAATGAAATGTAAATGTTCTAACAGTTCTGTACTTGTGGGTGTACCTAATTAAACTATTGACCCCAATATTAAATTCATTGTTACACTATATTTGTTTGGAGATGCCCCGACGTCGCCGCTCGAAGGTGGGCGGGATTCATTCAGAGGCTGACTAAGCACTGTTGCGCTAAAGGAGATCCAAGTTACGGTATTCAGATTGAACTGAATAATACAGTCTTGCTGTGGAGCATACCGTCTTGTCCTACAACCATAAATTTTGAGAGCTGTGTCATGAACTAACGCTCACTGGGGCTCACTTAATCCATGTGGATTTATAACCCATTCCTTTCCAAAGAGAGGAGCGTTAAATCCCTTGAAATCCAGCGGCGAGCCTGTCCCGTTGTGTTATGGGGTGTTCAATGACTTAGGTACTTTTTTTTTTACCGTGGTAAAATCATCAAATGAGTCCTGTCACCCCGGGCAGGGCGGGAGGGACTGTCAGACTTGTACTGACTAAAATCTACGGTGTCCTTTATTAGCCCGGGCCCCGTCATCTTGCTGTCGCTCATTGAGGCGCGCGTGGAACACGACGCGCCGTCGACCTGGGCATAGTCCATGGTCGGGCAGCGAGTTGCCCATTACTCGCCGATAACTTTGGTACTTGGAAAACTTCCGAGTTGCGAGAGTGCATCTTCTTTTATCACATCATCGGTTCCACGTTTGGTACGACGTTTCCACAGTCATAGACATTTTCATAGGTACATGTTTACCAGTTTTCGTCATCCCTGTTCTGACAAAAGCCGGATTTCCTAAACTCAGTTTTGATGCTCCCAAATCATAATGACTTTTTTAATTGATTTCCGAGATCAATATTGATCTTCTTGTTTTCTTCGTTCTTGAACTCCCATTATCGCCAGAAATTATATTTCTTCATACGTTCACCCTAACCTGATCCTCCGCAATCCCCCCTCAACTGCTAGCTACTAATCCAGCTCGAATTTTGCGAGCGTCGTCTATCTGCGCCTACGCATAGCCCTTCCCCCTCCCCGGCCTGCCGAGAGAAATGGCGTGACCTTGTTTCTTGACCCACTGCCGACGTCGCGGCCGAGCACCGACGCACACAGGCGCGTGCGCACTCTCACACATACATAAACTTTGGCCGAAGCAAAAAGTCAATGGGGTTTGGTTATTGGGTTATTTTATGGGTTTTGGTGACCCGAAAAATTATGATTTTGGTAAATAGTAAATAGGTTACCTTTTAAGCAGGTTTTTGCACCTTAATGGGACTACGTGGTGCTACATTGCAGGAAGGGTAAGGTTACGTGAACATGTTCTTTGGGAAGCCTTTAGGAAGTTTATTTGGAAAACCAGATAAAGGACCTATTCGGCTTTACGAAAAACGTATAAAAATTGTGTCTTAAGTTTTCAGTAATGTTGTTTGTCATCACTATCCTTAGCACGAGTTTTCACTCTTTTTTACAGCGTCTTTCCAGTATTTACAGCGTTTCTAATATGAAAAAATAGAACAGCGCGCCTCTGGTGACAAGGAACTCATTTTTTCCTTGATAATTCTCAATTTGAAATTTTTAAAGTTCGAGTTTACGTCTCAAATACTGAAAACTCGTGCTAACGCTAAGGGTAAAGGGCTTGGAGTCTTTTGTACCAGTTCCTTATCCGTCTTTTAAACGGCGTACACGAAGGTCCATTCCAGAACGCCGTTTTGAAAAAAAATCAAAATGGTGGATGACACCTGGCACAGGTTTTTTACTGAATTTAAAATGTCATTTACTGTTTTGCCGTGACTTACTGTCGAGTTCCAGTAGTAGGTAGGCACGCGTAGCAAGAAACTAAGAAAGAGGGTAGAAATATTTTTCTGCTCCTAATAATTTATTTTCATCCACCCGCAATCTCCAGTCAACCCGCGAACATTGCGCTAGCAACAGCGTCGAAATATCGGGAACTCAAACAAATAATTAATCACGGAACATTTCCCGTAAGTAACTTGAATTTCTTTAATGAATTTTGACAGTCCCACTGCTGGTCAAAGGCCTATTCCAAGACCAACCCTTGAAGTGTTCGTCCAGGTTGTAACGCTATTTCACGAGACATGCTAATGACTTGATTTGACCAACCTCATTTTAGTTTTTTGCCAACTTTATTGTATTCCCGTTGAGGCCTGTGAGTTGGTGAGTGAGAAAGATTACCAGGTTGCGTCAAGTTTCAGTCAGTCATAGGTAAGAGATGTAGGTATATGTGCCCGGCTGCTGGTTAGAGGCTTTTTTTTAACGTAGTAAAATCATCGAATGAGTCCTCCCACCCTTACTGTCTGACTTGTACTGACTAAAATCCACGGTGTCTTTCAATAGCCCTTTATGTTCCGGGGTCACGGTAAGGAAATAAGTAACGCGACCCCGGCAGGCTTTGGCCCTCTGAGAGGGGGCACCGTCATTGCTGGATCAAAGCTTGATCCCCTTTACTTGGAACTCACCCATAACTGGCAATATGTGGATGTTCTGTACATCTAAATAAAAATTTTAGCATAAGCAGAATCAGCTTAGGAAGTTCCCACTGCTGGGAAACAAAGTGGTTCGCATTGGAAGCTTGGGAATGTGGTTTCCTTAATCTTTTTACTGCCTTTCATCCAAGTCACGTCGAAATGAAAGAAAAATCGAGTATACCTGGCCTTGTAGCCAAACGGCAAGCGACAATCGTTAAAGCTCAACAGTTGCTAATATATTTTAAACTTTAACCACAGCGCACTAACTTGAACATTCTTAAAGACTTCTGAGCAATAGCGAACAAAATAAACGAAAACGATCTGTCATCTTTAATAGATTTTTTACTTTATGCAATGAAGGTATAACATTGAAAATGTATTAGCAACTGCTGAACGTTAACGATTGTCGCTTGCCGTTTGGCTGTAGGCCTGATATCCAGAACACTGGTATTCAGCTCCATCTTTTAGACTGGAAATCAACCTTGGAAAAGGCTAGGTAGATGATAAAGACATCGACCATGTCTGACTCCCGGACACAAGTTACAATTCAGCCCATTTCCTAGCGTAATGAAGGCAGAGGCTTGCCGACAAAGGGCGAGCGGTCTGCCATACCAATGAGTTGGCCATCTGTGCGAATTGAGCACCATTCAGCGGTTCATTGTGATTCACAGGCGATGCAGTTTGACGTGTTAACTAGAGACGGCAGGGTTGATCAACACTGATGGTGGCTGAAGTATGCGGTAAGTAATATGTATAAGTATATAGTTATCATTTGCGGATAGAAAAATTTACCTGCGAGTGGGAACCCGCGTCCTTATGAATGGATAACTAACCAATAAGGCTATCGCAGCACCACTCCGTCGAGGTCGAGTCTTTCGTTAGCTACCTTGTTTGAACGTTTTTCGGTAACCTTTCTTCGCTCAAATAAGCTTTACGACATATGAGACGCAGGCGGTATTGCGCAAAAATATTTAAAAAATAAACCTAGTTATCAATCGAAACTTAAGTTGACATTGGTTGCTTTGGAAAAATTTTGACTATTTCTGACTACTTTTATCATCATTTTCTCGGTCATGTTATTTAAGCTTTATGCAGTACTATTTCCTTCTATTCCTGTTAGCCATACTGTTTATCATTAACCTACTCCTGATTTCGACCATAACAAATACACATAGAGTATAAAGTGGGTACAATAATAGATAAATAGTTCTCCGGACATATCCAGAACGTTGTTGTTCAAGACTTACTAAATGACCAAAAGAAAATTGTTATTAAAACTTAAAAAATTAAAAAGAAAGATTCGCCACCCCTGATCTAGGTACTCACGCGCACGTGTCGTTTACATGTGTGTGTGTGTTCGCATGTTTGCTTACTGTAAGTCAGGAAAGCTGCCTGTGAATGACTGAGACATTACAGCTTAATAACAGATCAGCTATAAGTAGGCTGGCAGGGGCTGACAATTTGTAAGCTATATAATTTGCTGTTTTTGTTCAATTACAATATAACATGTAATGAAATGAGTGTTATCTTTAACGGGTGTTACAGTTAACTTTGATGCCTGAGTGTATCTAGCGTTATGACAGAACATTTTTGCCCATTGTAGCCTAAAGAGTCACTCACAATTCGCCAGAAATCGCTACGGACAACTTGACTGGTCATTAGTTATGATAACTATTCGGTAAAATTAATCAAACAACTCTTCAAATAATGGGGAGTGAATCCACTGCAATCAGTGGCACTGTCATTACCACTCATAAAAAAAAGGTTGCACTCCAGGAGTGCCGGTAGAAGTGAAAACTTTTTTGTTACTATGTTTTATTTTTAATTTGAATGACGTCTTACTCATTTTCGATCAGGGTCACGTGACCCTGACGCGAGTTTTGGTCACGTGACCCTGACGCGAGTTTTAAATTTTTTACCCATTACAGAAAAAGTGTACAACGCCGCTAAAGAAGTTTTCACTTCAAAAAATCAGAGTCTGCATTGAGTCTCAGAACTTTTCATTAGTTAATTAATTTTAAATACAACTAGCCGCTCCTCCCGGCTTCGCACGGGTGGACATGATGACTTTCGTCCTCTATAACGGTCCTGATGGTTACAAACCCAACGAAAAAGGAATTATCCGACTCTGTCCAGCCGTTTGCAAGTTATGGGCTACATTTAGCGATCCATTTGTTAAATTATAGAAGATAGATAGAAGATGCCACCGGAAAAAAAGGAATTCATTCCAATACTTTACAGTTCACAGATCTAACATGCATAGTATGACACCGTAGATAACGGTGTTGTCGATGGAAAATTTGATGAAATTACAGAATATGGTGATGTTTTTGAAGTACAAAATAAAATGTACTATTTCTTTCAGTCATTAACAGATCGTGCCATATTCGGGCAAAGAAATAGCGTTTTGTATAGAAATATCTTTATTAATTTTATCCCTATTCTAATAAATATTTTAGTAGTGCAGTATTAGACATGACATAATTTCAGCTTTGTGCATCCTGATAACAGGTTTCTCCGTACTGTAAAATTAAAAAAAAAAAAAACATCGACTTAAAAAAGTCGTGTCCTTCACAAAACTATTTAACTGTCAAGCAAGATCATAATAAATTATCTAGTTTAGTGCTGCATTCAGAAATTTCCATTCATTGCTGGCTATATATAACCCAGATTATACCCAAGTATATATTACACCGATAGATAAGACTTAGTCTCATTATTTTAATAGTCTGTGGAAAGGAAAGTTAAGTATAGCATATCATGGCATAGCAGTTTGCTGTCTCATTACTGCGTAGGCACAACCAGAGGCCTGAGCATAGTCGTCGCAACTATGTTGGAACAATATCAGCTATCTGTATTGCTAGATAGCTTGTGCCTCCGCCTGAGTTATTGGTAGCTGATTAGATAGCTCACATGATTTATTATGATGATGATTACATTCGTTTTCTGCCCTTGGGGTAATAGTGATACCTGTAAATGCTTGCCGTATTGTCCCAGGCTTTCATCTTACCTTGTAGCGAACTTCCATTTTTCCTGTTTTGCATAGGGTGCATTTACAAATATTTCATCTTACGACTTACATACACAAACACCCCGACCCGGAACACCTACCTGAAGATCATACAAATATTTGTTCCGTAAGAGGATCGAAGGCGTGACACAGCGCAGCTGATGGTTCAACCACTGCACCAACTATATTTTCAAACTTATGACTTCCATCCACTACTGTTCTTGGGGTCACCGTCACCCTAGCACAAAACAGAGGAGGCTCCGTTTTGTGCTAGGGTGGCTTTCCACCAGACTTGTGCTATGTAGCTGTTCTGCGAGAATGTAAAAGCTGATCTACGAAACTGTGTGATCATTTCCACTGATGCTACGCTATGTAGCGGTGCGAGTAAGATGTGCTATGAAGATGCGCTGCCACAAAGTAGCGACGCTTGGAAGATTCGCAGCTCGAACTATGCGATGTATCGATAGTAGGGAAGACGACCAATAGCACGCCTCAATGGCACGCAGTCATAGCTTGTGCAGTTGTGCAGCCATAGCTCGCATCCTTCCATATAAAAAACACATCCAAGTTGAGTCCGTTTCCACTGTGCTATTAAATATGATTGGTGGATATCAAACGCATCCGCAGCAACATGGCACATATCTGATGGAAAAGCAGCCGCTGAGGCTCTAATGGTCTGCTCATCCAAGTCTGCTAGATTAATCGAAATCAAACTCGTAGATATTGTATTTATTACTACCTATAGATGAGTGATAAAGACTAAAAATGCGTCTTATATTTCTAAACCAGTTCTAAACGAAATCTTTAAAGTGATGACTCTATATTCAGTGTTGGAAGGTTGATCACCGTTGCATGTACCGTTGCGTCCGATGTCACCACGTAGGTGATAATTTTGGGCTGCATCGATGGTCATCGGTGATATCAGCTTCGTCCTGTAAACAGCGGTATTTTTCATAAAACTCTTGTTTTTTGTCAAGCATTTTGTAGGTTAATGTGAATTTGTACCAAATTCCATACATGAAAACTATAAAAATATCCAAAATGACTGCCGAAAGAACTGATTTTGGCAGAGAGCTCCACCTGTAGCTCCATTAATAACAGCTTTATCAAAAGCTTTTAAAATATTGGCCATATTTGACTCATCAAAATCGCTCGTCATTTTGACGTGAAAACGGAACAAACATAACCTAACTTGTTCAAGTCGGGGTGACCCAAATCAGGAGCTCGCTTCGCTCGCTCTTGCATTGTTAGTCAAGTTACTGATTACCACAGCTGTCAGGATAGCGATCGACGGAGCCCTATACAATTTCCCATTTATAGTATTATACGAATAAGGATGAAAGTGTTTTCAGCAATTTTAAACAATATTTTCGTCTCTATCTGTTTGCTGAAATATTTTTTTTATCAACATTGTCACTGTAGAACGGTTTTCTGAATTGTGTAAATGTAAATGGATTAAATATATACAATAGAGAAAACGGTTCATCAGTGACAATGTTGCGATTGTGTTGATATTAAATGTTGGTTACTATAGCAAGGTATAGTGGCTCGTGGGAACTACCATTCTTTAACTTTTTATTGATACTTAATTGTTATCGTGTTGCTTTAACATTGCGGAGTAAAGAATAAGTTTTGTTAGGATCATGATTTCTTGCATTTCTAAATCAGCTTAAAATAAGTTCAGAAACTCAATCCAATAGTTATATCCCACAAAGCAACAGATCCACCGGATCTTGCCCGAAATGTCTCCGAAAACCCAGTAATAATTTTTGCAAGACCCGGGAATCAAAGCACTAAACCAACAAGGCAGTTAAGGAGTTATTCGGACGTGATTTGCCTCACCATGCCAACTGCAAAGTGTGCCGAGTTGAGAGTGAACACTAGTACTGTTATTCGACGGCCCGACTTTTACTTTTGTCGCCCCCTCTGCCCCCCTCCCCTCGGTGTGGGAGATACAAGAAAATGCTTCAAGCGAGCTGTATGTAAACATATTTGACTTTGACTTTGAAAAATGGTGACATTGATGGTTGACTTAGTCTTTATTTGAAGTAGTTATGATTCTTCGCTATTAGCGATAAGACCGCCCATTGTGTTCTATCTTTATCTAGCGATATTTGTAACTTTTATTTTGCGCATAATAATAAGCAGTATACCTACTACGTAACTTTGAAGCTTTATTTTCAAAAGAGTTTTTCTGTAAATGAAAGAGTTTTCTGAGCCACATTCTATATTTTATTTAATACACTTTGGTTTGTGTTTCTTGAGTCATAATTACAATAATATATCTAGTTGTTGTGGAATACTCTTATCAAACGAATATCGGTCTTAAAGCAGTAATAGTCCAGTGATTTCTACTTATTTACTTTAAAACCTGTTTGATGCTTAAAGATCTATACCGAGAAAATTCTTCTAGACGGATCTCTTAATTCAGTTTTACGATTTACGACTTTCATGAAAAGAAATAAGACGGTATTCCTATGAGGAAAACCGTCTTATTTATTTTGATAATGACAAAATATAGGTTATACTTCTGATAGCAGCTGAAAACAATACCCGAAGCATTACTGATTGCTCAGTAAGCTCCTCAAAACTCACATAATATCGTAATTGTCTGTCTGCTGGGGATGCGGGACTGTCCAAACGGGTAACCGTGACCCTAGAACGTAAAGGGCAATTCAAGAAACACGGTGAATTTTAGACAAGATCTGACAGTCCATTCCGCGCCACCAAGGGACTCATTATACCCATTCTTCTTCTTTTTCTTCGTGTCGATGATTCCTTTTTAATTACATGAGCTCCGAACAAAACTCTGCCACATTTACGGTGTTATATACCTGTTACAATGAGCACAATTCCTGAGGGTCCAAGTATGTAACGATGACTCAGAAGTTCCATTGTGGATCAGTCAAATAACTCTATCAGACTTGATTTTGTCTTTTAACTTCTCCTTATGTAGAGTTACTACAGAATTGCATCAATTACTATTTTTATTTTACATGGGCCTCATTGGGCACCTATAAAATGTCGAGAAGAAAAAAAATTGGCACGGTTCCGGTTGGTCTTTTCCATGGAGAAGAACCAGCAAGAAACTCCATGGTTACTCTTTTAAAATATGTACTTGCTTTTACAGTGTTATTGTTACAGTTTGGTACACATACACACGAGAGAACATCTCAGGCACCAATGATATTATAAATAAAAAGTCAGGCACGATAAGAAGAGGAAACATCTTACCAAACCTAAACAAACAAAAATAAAAACCAACGTGTAACGTTAAATGCGCAAAACCTCTCGTGGGGTAACTCAGCCCATGTTACTGAACAATGTTTGTTCTAAGACTTTTGGAAATTCGCAAAAAAAAAATAGTTTTTCATACAAAATGAGAAATTGATCGGGCGCATCAGTATGAAAAATCTTTTTTTTGTGAATTTCCAAGTCTTAAAGACTGTAATAAAAATCTAAAAAGAAGAAAAAAATCATAATTGAATCATAATAATTATTTTTTTCATATATATTTTTTTTATAAATTGAAAAGATTTCGACTTTTCAAAGTAATCGCAAACTTTTTTCCATGCGTGTATGTGGCGGGCGACTCGCTGTCCGATCATAGACCATGCCCGGGTCGACGGCGCGTTGTGTTCCACGCGCGCCTAAAAGAGTGTCAGCATTGTCCATTGTCGGGGCCCCTCTATAAAGGGCCAAAGCTTGCCGGGTCCGCGGGACTAATGAATTACCGTGACCCCGAAACGTAAAGGGCTATTTAAGGACACCGTGGATTTTAGTCAGTACAAGTCTGACAGCCCCTCCCGACCTTTCCGGGATGGGAGGACTCATTTGATGATTTTACAACGCTAAAAAAATTGTTTGTATGTGGCTGATAAGACGTGTTAGGTCATGAATACGTTTAAGTTTTAATATCTATGATTTACCTAAATTGTTAACCTCATGCAGCTCAGCTCAGCACCCCACCATAGGCAAAGTAAAGCCCCGTCATAGTTCAGCTGCGTCGCGGATGCAGCGCCGCGGGATCGGGGTCACTGGCACACTTTCACGGGCCGGGCCTCCGCCGGGCCGCAGCCGGCCCGTGCCCCCCTCAGACCCCACGACCCCCCGGACCCTTCGCACAGCTTCCGGACACCACGTTTAAGGTCGCTTGGTCAAGGTTATAGGTTCGCGTTTAGGTCATGTGGGGACTTTTTGGTGGTCATTGAATTTTTATTAGTCGATGGCTTTAATATTTTTCTACTGACTTTTAAGTAGTGAATACTCACATAAAGGCTGATTATAATATATTTGAAGGGGACCGGGTCTAGAGGGCCAAAGCCTGCCGGGGTCGCGGGACCTATATCATTACCGTGACCCCGGAACATAAAGGGCTATTAAAGGACACCGTGGATTTTGAGTCAGTACGAGTCAGACAGTCCCTCCCACCCTACCTGGGGTGGGAGGAATCATTTGATGATTTTAACACGCTAAAAAAAAAGCTGATTATATTCAGCTCTCTTCTGTCTGCTTCTTTCATAAAGCTCTTCTTTCTGATAACGCAGAAGCTACTGTCTTACCTGATCTTTTTAGTAAAATCATCTTTCACCTAATTCATTCATCCTTTAAATCTTCCTGGATAATGATAAGAACCGTGGAATATAGCATAAAGTGGGGAGTCCTATACCCACCAGATGAAGTGATCTTCCTGAGAAAAATATTGTTCTACGGTAAAATTGGTTTTCATTCTTCCTTTATCTTCTATATCAAAATCAATGCCACTATTCGTTGTAATTTTATAACCCAAGAACGGGCTCACCTATCCAAACCAAATGTTTATGGTTTGTTCGGACTATTTAGCAGATGGTTTATGTGAAGCTTGCACAAAATCGGTCGAGGGAACATTTTTTGTAAAAAATGAATTCAATAAATGGCTGATCATTTTATTAATGAAAATTTTTCTGTCAAAGTAACCAAGCACGTACCGGGCCTGTAGTATTATTTAAAGAAAAGTTATTAGTGTCCTCAAAGCTTACACTTTTTGAGTCCAAAAAGTGATTCTTTCTTCGCAACGTTTGGTTAGTAAATAAAAGAGCTTGTCACGAAATATCATGTGCCTAAGTAAGCCATCACTTTTAGAGCGTGTCGCATTTATTATACGCTCCAAAATAATTTATGTTAGCAATTTTTTAGGCAATTGAGGGAAATAGGTTGTTTTGAATCGTATCGTTTTGTTGTGTTTTTAATTTCACTCTTAATGGAGACAGTTTTGGCCGTTCTTTTTACGATGTTAATGAATGTTGGTCATGTTCCTAAATTGCTAAATGCTACACAAATTCAATAATGTGTACGGTTTTGACTGGTATTATAAGGTACAGCACATTTGGTTTTAAAAAAACGAATATGAGCTGCTTACTTTTTAATTTCAAGAAAGCATTCGACATATAAGTATTCACTACAGATATCGGATAATTTGAATCGTTTCTTTTATAAAAAAATACAAAGCACAGAAACTGACATTTTTATTAACTTTCAGTTTAATTGTGATAGCACTTCATTTATTTATCGTGGTTGCATTTACAAATATTTAAACTCACATCCACAAAAAACCAGACCCAGAATAACTAATTGTAGATTTTGCGAATATTTTTCTGTGAAAAAATCGAACCCACAACACGCCAACCTTGCGTCTCTTCTGAAAATACAAAGTAGTCGTATTTAAGAAGATTAGACACAGAAGAATACAACATAATAATTTTCCAATCGATACTAAAGCTTCAAACTGTTACAAACAAGAGTGGGTAAGCACAAATTAACTAGTTGATCGTGCACTGCGACGCGTGCGCCGCTCAAATCACTGTCATTAATCATTTCAGCCCAAATTCTGTGGCGTCGAGTAAAGGTCATATACTCCAAGACATAAGCGGAGCGTATTTCATATAATGGAACGGCGCGATTTTCGAGAAATGTAAAATGCGTTTAGGCGTGAAAAAGTGTAACGTTTGAAATTAATATTCTATCTCAATTCTGATACCGACGGCTGCTTCTGATTGGACACTGTTTAGGCTTGGATAGACAAATTCGGTCGTTGATTGGTTACAACCGAAGATAGCAATCGTTAAACAACTCGAATGCGTCATTCGTTTTTCTGATTATGTTTGCCTGGATGGAAAGAGTTTAGAACTGTATACGTCGTGTCCTCCTTAAACTGAACTTTTATTGTTACCCACCCAATGCTGTGAGTATGTAAGTCTCTTCAAAAGCTTTCCATTTCTGGTGGTTTTGTTTTCTGGCTATCCAGTTTCAAGTTTTGAAACGGTTTTCCCAACGACGATATAGGGTTTTCCAATGTGGTACCATAAGTTTCAATGTTGAATACAGCTTACAGCATACAGGATAACAGTTAAGAACTTGCTGTTTGCATATCTAACTCTTTTATTGCCTATCCCTAACGAACTGCTGTCGCTTGTAACTTGCACCGCGCCCGGGTCGCGACTTGCGCACAAGTTCAAGTATGAAGGGCAAGGAGCGGCGTGGGCGCATTCGCAAGCATTTCACTCCAAGGCAAAGGTTGCGCTGACCTTTCGCTCACTTCAGCTTTACTTGGGGGTGTGGCCGGCTTGGAAAAGGATGGGTGGGTGTTTGGTAATGGTAGAGTATACATTTTGGCATTTTGTTCGTTAGGCAGAATCTCTTATTTATAAATATTCTTCTCAGTCGTAACACTCTTGTCAGAGTGGTCGTGGTTGCGCAGACGAGGTACATGGAGGGATGTTCGGTGGGTCGTTGATTTCCCCGAGGACTGCTCTTTCAGCGATGTGCTTCCACTTTTGTCGGTTGGAGACGTTCCGAGTACATTGGACCATGGTAGACTCAGTAGCCTTTTTTATTAGGTCAGACCAGCGAGTTGGTGATCGGTCTCGTAACCTCTTGCCTTCCACTTGGCCCTGAACTACCAGTCTTTCCATAGAATTTTCACTCCTGGAGATGTGACCGAAGAACTTCAATATACGTAGTTTTTATAAATATTATCATTTATCAATTGTCAATTGAATTTACTGTTCCATACTTGCCTTCAGATAGAGCTATTTTATTCATCATACTTATGTAAAGGGCTATTGTAGGACACCGAGGGTTTAAGCCAGTACAAGTCTGACGGTCCCTCCCGTGCTGGACTGCCCTGAGTGGGGACTCTTTGGATGATTTACGTAAAAAGTAATGGTAGAGCTATTTGGCAAATGGCAGCGAACGAACTCCAAAATGTAACAAAAGTACTGGTACTCTTCCTGGAAGAGTCTTCTAGTAGTTATAGCATAGAAATTTTCGTTCCTGTACATTTTTTTAGGTTACTTTAGTATTGAAGACATTCTTCTCAGAGTACAAGTACTCTCACTAGAAGAGTCTTCTAGTAGTTTTAGCATAGAATGTTTCGTTACTGGACATTTTTTTTAGGTTTTCTTACTTTAGTATTGAAGACATTCTTAATCGATTTGTGTAATATCGTAACATTCCATATAAATCTTCTAATACGTGTAGATCAAACCCAACTATACTGAGGCGAGGCTATTTTCATCACCAGGCCACGAATCCAGGCTAAAGAAAAACTGAAAGACACAGATTCACGACCAGGGAATCGAACCCAAGATCTCAAGCCGACCAGACCGACAACGGAGTCATCAATATTTTTTTTTTAACCTGTTGAAAATCAGACTTTTTATTTCAAATTTTCTTCTACAAATTCGCAACCGGAATACAACATAGCTTTAACAATACCTTCTCTGTTTACCAATGCGTATTAACAATAGTCTTGGGCATACTAGTTCACAACTGAGATCGCTCAGTTTAGTTCTCCGCTCTTAAACGAACTAGTTCGTTCTTCCAGTTCGTTAGTTCCTAGCTCGTATTTCACAACTAAGATCGATCAGTTTAGCAGCGTTGCCAGACAGTACCAAAAAGTACGGTTTTCCGTACTATTCGTCATACAATCGTACCACAACCGTACCTTGGCTAGGCCGTACCTTTTTCGTACCTTTTCTATACTTGTGATTCATTTTACACTACAAAGGTAAAAAACAACTAATAAAACTAAAACTAATTAGAAAATAATGAGACTCGTACTTTTTTCAACTTTCTGACACTTGATACTAAAATATGGGCACAAATTACATAAATGGAATTTTATTAGTTACTAAAACATTATATTTCATTTTGTTTTTTGACAAACACCTTGTTTTTTCTGTAGAATATGAGTAGAAATTAGCATTTTTCAAAATTGTAGCGTAACCGTTTGGGTCGGAATTCTTCTACAAGAACTAGATCAGTTTTTTTTTCTTCGAGTTCACTCTATAATTGATTTACTAATGAATTTGTTCAATATTGGCTACCGGTAATAATGTTCTACTTCACCATGTCCCTTTGAATAGGTATTCGATTCCATATCGCTTTTTTTCCAACCTATGTTCACAGTCAGCCAACTCGAAGAAGAAAAAAAAACTGATCTAGTTCTTGCAGAAGTATCCTGACCCAACCGTGCCTTGAAGTTAAAAACCGTACCTTTTCAGAAAGCCAACCGTACCTTTTTGGGAAATCATACTGGCAACGCTGCAGTTTAGGTCATCAATCCTGGACGAAATAATTCGCTCTTTTAGTTCGTGTTCCCAACTTTTCTCTCTTCGCATCAGAAGCAGTTTTAAAAAGGACTGCACTATCTGCTGTATATTGAATTGTTTTAAGGCAGTTCCTTTAATCTTTTTGATACTGCTCCTACTGTGAAATATCATAGAACACTTGAGTTACATTATGGATTTACATAAGGGTAGTTTCACCGACAGCGTTTTTAGAGGTTCTTCGCGTGAAATCACTATGTAAAATGTATTTAAAGACCAATTAAATTTTATTTAAAAAAATTAAATTGGTCTTACCAATTTAATTTTTTTCGTGTAATAAGAAAACTAGCTCATATGAAGGCACTAACAAAATTGACGCCACCTTTACTCATTCTGTCACGAACTAACGAACTAAGGAGCGGGAAATGTAGGATCTAGTTCTCGTAGTTCATCTGTGGGAGCAGTTCTTTCGAACTAGTTCATTCGCGAACTACACAACTCTAATTGACAAGCAGCTCACAGATCAGTACTGCTGAGGTCATCACTCTGCTGGTCTCGTGCGGGCGCTAGCGTGATGCTTATGCTCGTCGCGTGGAGTAAACAATGCATGCGCAGCATTTGTATTAGTGCCACTGTGTGTTGGGACTTCGCCGATTTTTTTATTTATAAATACATACATATTATAGATAAATTACACCAAGTCACAGAACAAATGATCGTGCTCAACACACAAATATTTGTCCTGGGTGGGAATCGAACCCACGACCTCCGGCATAGCAGTCAGGGTAACTAACCACTAGACCAACAGGCCAGTCTGTGTGTCTGTTGTGTTTCTTTAACAAAACAAAATTAGAAGTCACAGTTACTATAAGTCCTGGAAGGGTGGAAGGTATAGCAGGCAGGGTTACTTTATTTGTTCTTTCTAATTTGACTGTTTTTTTTTGTATGTAAATGAGTCCCTAAAGTGTCGCTACAAGTGTATAGTTCACTCTCGTCCCCTCGACCTAAATGAATTAGAGTGTCCACTCACACTGGACGAATAACTACATTTTCTTCTCGACCCCTGGGGGTCGAGAGTGGATTTTATTGTGAAACCAAGTTTCAGTTTCCATTCGACCCTCAAGTACTCATACAGTTACCATAAAAAATCATCTCTACCCTTTAGTTGCATTTTGCCTTTAATATGTTACTGCACCAAAATATTAACATCAAACTAGGTGTTAAGAGTGGACTCTACGTGCGTATTCTTTAAAAAGTAAATGAAAATGTATTCTCACCCCCTAGGGGTCGAGAGTGAACTATGTTTGTGTGGAAGAGAAACAAATGAGCAATACTTTTTAGGGGTAGAGGGGTCGAGTACTTATTGCCATCACTTCGGCACGACTGGGGCCCATACAAGTCTGAGGCCCAGGGCTGGCATATTTAGGATATGTGATTTGAATACTTTTGATCTACTTTCTCGTCGTGATTGATTAAATACAAGTTCTACCATTATAGTCTTAATGCGCGTTCGTATTCACGTGTAGTTCTAGTTATGTAATTTTTATCATATACCTAGGTAATTAATTAATTATCAAAGTATAATTATCAGTTCGAACCCTGTGTATAATAGTAATAAAATACACATAAAATGTGTAAAGTTCACGTGTTGTGTAGGTACTGCTCGTAGTAGCTAGTAGTTAGCGGCAGGCGGCGCGGGCGCAGCACGGCGGTGGCGGTGAAATCAAGCCGCGCTATGTAAGTGGGTTGGTGAAAGAATCTCTCCGGCGCGCGCGCACCGTACCGACAGCAAGCAAAGCCGACCTTGAATCGTTAATATTTTTGGCCAAAATATTTAATGTTATTTATTTTATTCAGTCATATATATTTTAGATAGTTTCTTTGCTCCTTATTAATAAATGTGGACTAAAGTTACGCTAAGCTTAATCCTTAACAAATTTATGGTTAATTCGAGAGTTATCCTGATTGTAACTTTAGTCCACGTTTAATAATAAGGGGGTTTAAGTTAATCTCTATCATAACATCATAGAAAAGATAGGAAGAGATGTAAACGCAAACCCACATTTTAGAAAGAAGCAGCGTTGAATTCATAATGTAGAAAATACCTCAAGCCTTCCCTGGACTGTAATATGTTTACGTATTTTTACTAAAGCGAGTTTTTACTGTAGTTCGCGTTGTAATACAAAATCACCGCATAAACTAAAACGGATTAATTTACAGTATTTTTTAATTATCTCTTTATCATTTTAACTAGTAATTAATTCTTTAAATTGGTTTTACAATATTGCTATTACTAGATTAATAAGATATTATTTTATGTTTACATTACGGTTAGCAATATTTTGATTCTGTCAATTTGAAATATTGCTATAATTTAAACACTTCTAACTAATCTAAAACACATTCGACTTGTAACTAAAATACGCTCGACTTACTTCTTCACCTCAAAAAATATAAGTATTCTTATTTTTTTATTCATTTTTTTTTTTTTTTTAACTACATCTGTCGAACGATGGAACAGCGTAAAGTCTTGACATTGCAATTTTGACACTAAATTAACAAGCGATACAGATTTGCAGACATCGATTATATAAAATATCGATTTGTTACAGAACCGACGCTAACAGATTCATTACGATGCAATATAAATAAAACCTAATTAATTTAATTTCGCAACGATTTTTTCGCACACTGTACTTTTCTGATGTGTGCGTGTAGCGACAGCAACACAGAGACACGTTGACATTTCCCGAGCACGCGCACGTGTGAGTGATATTCGCACGAGTTTTTATGGCTGTGTGGGTGTTTTCTCTTGTGTGCCCTGCGCAAGAGCACTTGTTGACGCAAAAAGGTAATTTGTCGTTTGTGTGTGCATTATGACAATTTTCACATCCGACTTTCTTCCGAGACGCACGGGAACATTACGTGTGTTGTGTGAACTATACTTTTAGTCGGATCTTTCACTTTGTGTGTTCACACCTTTGTTTGCTCTACAGATGTCTAATGTGACCCACTTGTGGCTCTTCGTGTATTTTTAAATTTCTGCTCATCTTTTTATGTGTGATTCTTTGTTAATGTTATTGAGACCAATGTTTTGTTCTGGATAAATAAATTTATTAAAACATCAGTGTTCAGAGTGGTTATCATCGTGTGGGTCCGGGATGCATTCACGCCAACACTGAATGGACAATTAAACTGAATTATACAATATAAACATGGGTTTATTGTTTGAAAGTTATGATGATTCTAAATGAGGTTTCTGTCTAGGGTTTGGGCTTAGGAATGTGAATTATCATGGAGTAAAAAAAAAAAAAAAAATCGCTAGCAGTTGGTTGGAATTGCACATAACATTTTTTTTTTTTTTTGCATTTTCCTTTAGAGATAATAGATTGATAACTGGTACTGTTTTAAACTGATCATTTTAGGTATCAAACATGACACAAACATGAACACATCATGGTTGTTTTTATTTCAGTAATTAAAATCCGGTTCAACCAGCTATCCAATCTATGAATGATGATTTTATCGCCAATTATTTATCGACGAGGGGTCTATTTTAATATCCTACACGAGTAATAATATTTTTTCCAACCATGTGAATGACTGAACAGAATTACTTTCATCAACCATTCATTGATTGAGCCCACACAATTTCAGCAATAAAATACTCGTAAAAATATTCGAAAAATATAATATTATCGATAAACCCGTAATCAAATCAAGAACATGGATATTATCCCGAAACATATTTCATAAACATCACAAAAACCAAGATGGCGGCCGTTTCGGTACATCATAATAGCAACATCCTGTCCATTGATTGTCAAAAATTAGGAATTTCGGCAATTACGTCTCACCTCCCACGTGATTTCGGAAAAAAAAACATCGCACCCGGCGCATCCAAATTTTCTTAAAAGATCCGACATCTTCTTTTTGTCGGGACCTGTGATGAGCGGTGGCGATTTCCCATGAGCGGAGCGGCAAACCGTGCAATTTTGGGTGGCATATAAATATAAAAAAGTTTAAAACTGAAAGAATTAGAGTGCAATTATTTTTTCAACGATTTGTATTTATGTTAAAAAATAAAATAATGCATCGTTATATGGCAACAACAGAATTATTGGTTCTTCTTTCTTTAGTGTAGTTATTTTCCGACGTGTACGTAATACGGGATAGCGTAACTATAAACCATATACCAAATGTCGCTACCCTCTTCCAACTTGACCCATACAAGTTTCGACAATTTTTTTCTTTTTTTTCCCTTTTGTTACCTTTGTGCGAGCTAGCGCCGGCACGAAAGGATCCTATAAAGTGTTCTAAGGCGTATCCAGTATACGCCGACCGTTACATATTTATTTTTGTATGCATTCTTAGCCTGACATGTAAATAAATGATAGTTTTTTTGCCGAAAACAGTTGTTTAGCGATTTCGCGCTTTCATGGTGGCGCGATGGAAATCGCGGCGGTCTAGTATCTATGGTGGTAAATTATGTTATACGTATATTATTTCATGGAGACAATGTGTTGATTTTTTATTACGTGCCTGAATGAGGTTTTGTCTGAGAATTTTGTGAATAGAATATTCCTGTTATTCATCATTATCATCATCAGCATGTTCCCAAGCTGGGACAGTCCTCCTATGCTGAGTTGGGAGTGGGCCATAATCCACCACGGTGGCCCAGTGCGGGTTGGTAGATGTCACATGTACTTCGAAACTTTGGTTCTAGGACATGCCGCGTTAGGTCACGCCATGTTTTCCTTCATCGTTTCGAGAGGAGTGGTGATGAAATAATTTACACAAAGTAATGCGCCTGGCGGGGTTCGAACCCACGACCTACAATTCGTAAGTTGGGACCGATACCACTGGGCCACCACTGCTACGTTATTTAATTTGAGAATATTCAGCCTTTTTATTTAACCGAAATTGCCATTATTTAAATTACTGGATTATTCTACATAATATTATTTAAATTACAGTTTAATTTTTAAGTTATTTTTGACGACTTTATTCATTTTGATATCGTTAGTTAGATATACCCTTAATACTGCTGGGACACAGGCCTCCTCTCTGTGAGAGGGAGTGGGCCATAATCCACCACGCGGGCCCAGTGCAGGTTGGTAGATGTGACATGTCTTCGTATTTTTGGTTCTAGGACATGCCGGTTTCCTCAACGATGCTTTATTCAAAGTTTCGAGAGGAGTGGTGATGCTTAATATTATAAATGGTAAATGATTTTAATGATACCAGTTGCGGGGTTTGGACCCACGATACAATTTTCATAAGTTGGGACCGTACCATGCAACCACTGCTTGTTATTTAATTTGAGAATATTCAGCCTTTGCTTATTTAAATCGATGAATTGCCATAGTATTTATTACTGGATTATTCTGACATAATATTATTTATCCGAAGGATTTGCAGTTTAATTTGATTAATGTTATTTCTGACGACTTTATTCATTTTGATTCGTTAGTTAGATATACTTCTTGACATACGTTTTGACGTCCTTACAAACTTATAAGCTGCATTAAAGGTTTATTTTTATATGCAGGCTTATTCATGAAAAAATGAATAACAGGTTACTAAAACGACGATTTCCAATGCAGGAATGGGAGGTTTTCTTTTTGGAGTTTAAAAAAAAAGTAGTTTCCAAGAACTCGATAGATGGCGTTGAACTGACGGCGTGACTCTAGGAAAAAGATGTATGCCTTCATTTTTGCACAAATCTACGAGGCACAGACTTCGCTTCTTTTTCTCTTGGGACATTTTCTTTTTGGCGTGGAAAACTCATTAATTAAAAAGTCTGGTAAATGAATATATTTTTCTTTTTCCTTGTTGTTATTTATTTTCAAAATGCCATTTGTGTGATGTCATGTGACCACAGATGTGACTGACAATGACATGACATGTACTTTTTGTTTTACGATCTCAAAATTACATACAAGTGAAAAAAACAAAAAATGACCTGGCGTTCCATTCATTGCAGTAACATATCAAGTTCAGCGCCATCTATCCATTGACAGGGAAAACATAAAAAGAAAATCCCTCATTGTTTCTCAGTCCGAATCACGCAGTCCTTAGCCTTAAAGAGGTAAATGGCCCAAATACCGAATGCCGTAACATCAATTATAAACTGCCAACGAATAGCAATCTTACGCAACAGCGGATCGGTATTATTAGTATGAATTTTATTTTTTATCCGTCCGCTTCCCGGACGCTTGGAGTTCCGTTCGCGTGCGTTTGCGCATCTAGTGTTCGCGTATAATGAATTGGCCTGCGTTCTTTGATTGGCTGTTCAATTCCACCAATAAAGTATTTTAGGTAAGTAATATTTTAATGTTTTTTTTTTTTTTCACGATTCAAACTCGCAAAGGGTCACTTGACTTTATGAAAGCTTTATTTTGATCACCCTTAAAGCCTTGAATTATTAGAGAAAAGCGAAAACAAGGCCACCCTTAAAACGTGATGACGGAAGTAGTGCAAGATCGTTGACTGTTGACGATGTTGGTGCAATAGTTCAACATGCAATAACAAAATTAGTTTGTGTTGGGATTGTTAAATGTGATGATAGTTTGACTATGGCTGCATTAAAAAATGAACGAGAATGAATTTATGATCATGGAGTAAAATGATTGTGAGTGTGTCTGTGTGATTGTATTCGAATGATTTTAATGATTTGTAAATGCAATGTCATGATTGATTTTGAGTGTTTGTAATGATTTATGTACTAAGCAATGCAAGGAATGTAATGATAAAGTTTCTGTTAAACTTATACATAAATGATATCTTCGATTTGATTTTTGATTGTGATGCTACAAGTGACAGAATGATGAATGATTACTTTGATAATAACATTAAAAATCTTTGCAAGTTAACCGTTATTTAGTTCAAAACTTTTGGTCCCCTTATAAATATAATAATGAAGTGACGAAAATGAAACATAAGTAATATATAACGATGATTCTATAATGTACTTAAGTCGCAAAGATTTTTATTTATTTACATTTTGTGACTGTTGTGTTACTCTGAGGTATGTTATGTTATTAATACTTGTTACTTCAAGTAGAAAGTTACTTCAAAGAGCCAAGAATTGGCGTGAAAAATAAATAAACTAGCAGTAGCGATATGAAAACTTAACCTTACTCGTAAACTATGTTGCCAACCAAACTATTAAAATTCCCTAATTCACGTATCTTTAAAAGAGTATTTTATACAAAGTTTCTAAGTAAAAAAGGTTTACAATTGGCAGTATCATGTTAGCCTCATGAGCTTTGTCATTTCTCTTCCTTAAATCATTAAGTACTTATTTATACATTTAAAAGAAAAAAAACTAATTAAAAATTCTGACTAACAATAGGTAATCGGAGTAACCATTCACATTTAAAATTAAATAAAATGTTTCTACATTACACAAATATTTTTATTTCGTTCATGTTTTGTCCGTTTTAAAGCGTTGTGCTTCATGTGAGAAACCTATGACGTAGTGTGTCATGAGCCTATGTGACGTCAACACATAACCGAAATAATAGAAGAATAACTACACTAATGAGACGGATAGTTCATAAAACAATCGCAAAGAGCGGAGAGGGAAATTCAAGAACTTAAACTAATAATATAATACAGAGAATATAAATCACTTAAAACTAGTTAACATTGCACTTGTCCTTAGGAATGTTATACTAAAGGGTTAAATTAATTACTCGTGATACCACGTACTACGTTAGAAGACGTGCGGGTCGGAACGCCTTGCGACTTCTACTCGCAACAATGTTCTACGATAAAGCGTTGCTACGTCTCCGTTCCTAACGAAATAAATTTACAATAGCCTACATGAGATTCAGCGCGCACTGCGTTACCGCTCACTGACACTAAAGTCACAGACACACTATATTACAAACTACAAAATGCTTCATTTTGAGCTAGAGCCTACTGGTCGCTAGTCGCGGCCGATCCGCTTGTGGATCTGTTGGTGCTTGATGAGGTGCGCCTTCTGACGGAACGCCTTCGCGCACACGTCGCAGCGGAAGGGCTTCTCCCCCGTGTGCGTCCGCAGGTGCACCTTGATGTTAGACTTGTTCAGGAAGCCCCTGTTACAGATCCCGCACCGATGCACCGGCTTCTCCTTGCCCAGCAGCCCGCTCAGCTCGGCCGCCGTGGCCGACGGGAACGCCAGCGAGCCGCCGTGCATGTTCCCGCTGTTTGCTTGTTTCGCTTTAGCTCGACTTCTTTTACTCTTACTCGCTGGTGTGGAAGTCGTGGTGTGTGCGTGCGGGTACCCGAGGAGCCTTTCTGGACTACACAGTCCGTCAGGTTTGAGACCGAGGGCATAATGTGAGGCGTATCGGCCGTTTAACAGCCCACCAACACCATCAGTCGTAGAGACTGCATTCCCGGGCGGAGACGACGTTGATATCACATCCATCCCATAGCTAGTGGAGCTCGGCGCCTCCTGCTTGACTGGCGGTCCGTTCTGCAGTCGGTTTTGAAGCAGCGGCATGTAACCATGCGTCAACAAGGATTGCAGTGTCGACCCCGCCTGTCCTAAGTTTTTCTGAAGAAACTCTGTACTTTTGGAAAACTCCTGGTTTTTGCAGGGGTAGTCGAGACTGGAGTGGTGATTTTGTCCCGAAGGTGGAGAATTTGGAAGACCGAATTCCGCAAGGTCTTGTTGTACAATTTTGTCACCAGGTTGTGTGCACGCGCCAGTGATCCAGGCGTCGATATCCATCCAACTATCTCTAGAGTCATTTCTCTCAGGATCCTCCGGTTGTGATGGGACAGTCGTGTCGGCGATGGCTGAACCGATGATGGCCGCGATGTCTTCTATCGAGCTGATGTCGTACATGTCCTGCTTGTGTCCGTCCTCGAACAGTTTAGCGGGAGGTGAGCAGGACGCGGCGCACGAGTCCGCGGCGGAGGTGTCCGCGAAGGGCTTGGTGTCGGGTCCGTCAAGGAATGGCTTGACGTCCTCTAAGTCAGGAGGCTCCGCGTCAGCCGCGCACGTCGAAGAAGATACAACGTCATGGTCGGCACCGTACCCGCTCTGCGTCGGATAGTTATTGTTCTCTTCTGGAAGGCGTTGCGCGATAGCATGATAGTGATGTCCAGAGATGCCGTTGATAGATAGATGTCCGGTGTAGCCGGTGAAGGGGGGGAGAGGCTTGAGTTCAGCGAGGGGAGTAGGGGCGAGGAGAGAGTCGAGGAGCTCGTGGCAGGTGGGCGGGGGGGAGGAGTTGTCTAGCTTGGGGTCGAGCCAGCAGCTACCGAGCAGCAGCTCGTCGCCGCTGGCGCCCGCCACGCCAGCACACTTCATGCCGCGCCTCACCGCGACGCCGGAACCCAGTGACAGCCCTCCGCCGCCATACTTGGACGCCGCCACCCTGCTGCGCTATCTGCAACAAAGGAAAATCATCATTAGTACTGTTATGCTTCACCAAAAGAACATATTCGGTCATGAATAAAATCTAAATCACTTAGATAAATCACAAAATCGTCGATATTTTTATTCTAAAAGAAAGTTTAAATGCATACAGACAGAAATTCTACAAATATTGCCAGATTTTAAAACGTGTCAGATACCCCTAATCCATTAGAAAGTATTCGAGCTTTAATAAAAATGTTATAATTCGTTACCATTATTATGAAAAATAGGACCCTAGTAACACAATGTAGTGTAATACCAGTATAGCCGAGCATTAGTATGAACTAGTACGCAATCAGAGATGCAGGCGGTAATCGCGAACGATACGCGTCAATAGCTAACAGTGCTGCGGCCCATAGCCGCTTCTGTTTTATTTCTAGGCATTTTTGTTCTGTTTTTAATATAAACAAAAGGCTTATTAGGTATTAGACATGATGGCTGATAGGGACCGTTTAGTGACATGTTGTATGATGGAGCGAATTTTTTGATATTTTTTATATTTAAAATTATACTTGTTATTACCGCAACTCATATTTTTATAAAGTTACAACATGTCACTGGCCTGCAAATTGCAAAAAACGTAAAAAAAATGAATTTTTCGGGCTGGTTGGAGCATCCCCCTAAAGTAAGTATTAGAGATAACAAGGACTAGTATAGATTACTAGTTTTGTAGTCAACTAGTGAGTCTTGCTGTCACGGTTGCAACCAGAAGTTCTTGTATACATTTCTCTGCGTGTATGAGCTTATTTTTTGGGAGCAAAATACTTAATTTTCACAAGGCGCTCGGAACACTCGAGATTGGAAACCAAAATACAATTTTTTAAACCGTCCTTTTTAGACAACATAATAGTGTTTTAATATTAGTTGGACTATAACCAATTAATCCGACATCATCATCTTCCTGCCCTTATCCTATTTTACTTGGGGTTGGCGCAACACGTTTTTTTCTTCCATTCTCCCCTATCACACGTCATAATATCATCTACGCCTTTTTCTTTCATATCATTCCTTAGACAATCCATCCATCTCTTCTTTGGCCTGTCTACTGCGACCCGAGGTACCGAAAATTGGAACAGACTGGTATGGGCGTTCCTGCAAGAGTTATGGGTACAGGACTGCAGAGACCGCCAAAATCGCAAAACAGATACTCTGTTTTGACCAATTAACCCGACATAATGCATTATCCCATGTCTTGAGCTCGAAGACCCCAACAAGCACTTGCAACACCAAGCGCAACGCTGATGGCGGGCGCAGATAGCTCGGCACCGATCCGCCACAATTACCGGACCCCGATACCTGACCGGGTTGGGCCGATACGAGCCGCTAACGAAATCAAACGAGTAGCTCATTAACATTGTTCGCGTTAGGTTACCGACTATTATGCACTGAAATAAACTAAGGCCTGGATATAAAACGGATTAGGTATTGTTAGGTTAGGAATATATCGCGGGTAAACCGGAACTATAGAATAATTTTGGGATCTACCAACCCGCTTGGTAGAGGCCGCATAACCACAAACTTGGCAATGTCGCTATCTCAAATATTATTTACAAGTTTTAATTAATTTTAGCAATGTTGGAAATAAGAAATATGGCTCTGTAGTGCACTAGAAACATCTACACATAGCTCATAATACCCAAAGATGGTTTATTTTGGAATCTACCCCTTCAAATTGAACTTGATCATCAATTGGGAATCGAACTTTCTTTGCATCATCAGTTTGGACATCATTAACCTGGGACTGGTTGTCCTAAGAAGCTGCCTCCTCATCATTATCTGTCCAGCCTTTTCCACAGTTTTATTTTTAGATACAATAAAAAGTTTTCCCTAACAGACTGTTGCTACATCGCCACGAGTGACTGGAGCATTTCAATGTCACTGCAGCGGTTCAATCACCTTTCTGAAAAATTCGGACATTGCCACCAAATTTTTAATAAAAACCTAAAACGCAATAATATCTGAACAATAAATTTTGGCATATTTCGGGCATTTCTTAACAGCTCTATTTCCTCACAAAATAAAACTATCCTTTTGATTCTCAAGCATTTTCATAACGTTCCTTTCGGTACTGACAAAAAACTCGAACCTATGTCAACACGCACAGTTGACCAATGTCTGCACGCAACGAGTTGCGATAGCTCCACGGAAAAAATACTATTAAAATATAGATTTGTCTCGGCTGCCAAGTACGCGGCCTTGATTGAGTTTTTCGCAAAATACTGTAGTGTGGATAAAAGGCTGATTGCGCGCGAGCAGCCGTGGCGATCGCTGTCGCAACCCGATGCAGAAAAAATGAATTACCAAGACACCCGATTGCATACTGAACGTGACTTTAATAGACAACAATTGTGTTTGAGATTTTAATTTTTCGTAATATTCTGTACCTACTGTAAAGTTCAGGAGCAGTGGTGGCCCAGTGGTATCGGTCCCGACTTACGAGTTGTAGGTCGTGGGTTCGAACGCCAGGCGCATTACTTTGTGTAATTTATTTTATCACCACTGCTCTCAAAACGGTGAAGGAAAACATCGTGATGGGAACCGACATGTCTAAGAACCAAGAATTCGAAGACATGTGACATCCACCAATCCGCACTGGGCCCGCGTGGTGGATTATGGCCCACTCCCTCTCATAGACGGGAGCCCTGTGTCCCAGCTGTGGGAACTTTGTAGGCGTACTGTCGAAACGAAAGAAGTTGCTGTTTTGACTTCTCAGAAGTCAAAACAGCCCTTGATACCATTAACTACATTAGCTTATTAACTCTTCTTAACAAACTGAAGCAAAGAGGACCCTCGGTGACTACCCATTTTCCAATTAGCTGAAGTAGTAAAGGAAATGAAGAATGAAACAAACTCAAAGAAATTAAAACAACTACTATAGGCTTCATTTAAGGCAAACTGACTCGATAGATTCTAAAGCTTTTTGCCTGGATTAGTTTTTTACTGAAATTAAAAACCTATCTTACTACCCTTTTTCATATGTCAGATTATTCGATACGAGCATATTTTTGATGCAGTTTTTTTTTATATAGCAGTAAATATTTAAGTTAATTGTGTGCAAGCTAGCGAGACGAACGGTTCAGGATGTTCGAATGTATTGGTCGGAACTCCGACGCGGTTTAATAAGATTAACGTTATTTTATAAACGAGTTAATTAACGGAAAATATTTACTGTTCACTACATAGGCTGTGTTGTTATTATTATGCACGTATCAACGACGATATAATACTAGACTCCGCATGCACGTTCTAAGGAAGAAAAATTATTCTGTCAAATCGCTGAGGTACTATGTAAGCGAGGGGACGGAGTACTGCGTTGTGATTGGCTAACTCAAGGTCTGTTCTGTCTCAACGTACGTTTACGGCTCACTGGATTGGTCGAAATGAGACGAATATAAGACTTTTTAGCCTAATGTTTTGACAGACATCGGTCGCCTGTTATTACGAGTCTAGTATTATATCGTCGTTGGCACGTATTGTCTGCAACCTTTTCGCTTTAATGTTTAGGGAATTTTTAAAGCCTTTTCTTTACCGACATTACATCATCATTTATTTATTTATTTATTTATTACATTAAATAGAACGGCCGAAGCCAATTATACTATTTAATCATAATTATTTCATTATACACATTTTAACAATTTTTACCATACATACTTTCATGCATTCTTCTCACAAAAAGACAAACATTCCGACAATAACAACTTCCATTCATCCGCAAATAAATCAAAATCTGGGTTTGAGTCCAGGAGAGCATTGAGATCTCTTAGTGATCTTGGTAGAGGGGAGTTTGACCGAGCAACGGTACGGCACGATGGAACCGCCAGCAATCTGTGCCGTCTACCACGACAATAGTTATTTGGCACAAACAACCTGCAGACTTGATCGTGGAGATCCGGTGCATCAATTTTCCCCAATAAAACCTTGCATGTTACAATCATCTGATCAAACGACCGTCTCACCTCCAAAGAGTTGAAACCTAAAGACCCCAACAGAAATTTCGTTGGATATAAATAAGGATAATACCCATACAACTTTTTATAAAAATATCTTAGAAAAGCTTTTTGGACTTTCTCCAACATAAGCGCATACTTCTTCTCGTACGGATTCCATATACATGCACTGGACTCAAGTTTGCTTCGAACTAAGGTCCCAAAAATGAGTTTAATAACATGAGCACTTTGGAAATCCCGGCAGTTCCTTAATACAAAACCCAGGCGTTTATAAGACTCTTTCGAAACAGATATGATATGTTCATGAAAAGTGAGCTTTTGGTCAAATGCGACTCCCAGGTCTTTCATTGAATCAGTTCTTATAATAGCATTGCTGTCTAATTTGTACGTGAATTTTATTGGGTGTCGCATTCGACCAAAAGTCATGACGTGACATTTGGCAGCATTAAACTCCATTTTATTTTCTACGCTCCACCTGTATACTGCATCTACATCTGATTGAAGAGCGATGCAATCTTCTTCAGATTTGATCTCGTAAAAGAGTTTTAAGTCGTCAGCATACAGAAGGCAATTGGCCCTTCGAATTACTGCAGGTAGGTCATTAATCATTAAGTTAAAAAAGAGAGGTCCAAGTACTGAACCTTGACTGACTCCTGAACGAGTATGGTAAGGACGGGACTCATAAAGACCCAGTCTCACGAATTGCTGTCGATCGCGTAAATAATCCGCAAGAAAACGCAGGAGCCTTGGAGCAACACCCATGGCACTTAGTTTTGAAATTAGGATGTCATTGTTTACTCTGTCGAATGCTTTGCGGAAGTCAAAGTAGAGGACATCTACTTGACCACCACGATCAAGAGTGCGTGAGATAAAGTCGACAAGAGTCAACAGATTGGTATTGACTGATCTTTGGGGGCGGAAGCCATGTTGTTCGTCACAAAGATATTGCTTCACTTGTCGACATATTTTTTCATGCAAGACATTCTCTAAAACCTTTGCTAAAGATGACAGAATAGCTATTGGGCGATACCCCTCGACGGATGATTTGTTACTAGTTTTTGGAATAGGGGTAACACGTGATAGTTTCCATTGTGGTGGGTATTCTCCAGTATTCAATGCTAAATTAAAAATGTGATTTAGAGGTTGGACGATAAATTTTTTCCCCTGTTTTACAAACCAAGGCGGTATATTATCCGGCCCTATAGAACTATTAAGTTTCAATTTGTTGATTCCTGACTCCACATCACAATCCGAAAAATTCAGTATGTTTATATAGTTGTGTGCTCTGGTACTGCACGTACTTATTAAGTTTTCAGTGTCAAGGTTTGGTACCTCAGTGTGAAAAACACTTGCAAAATACTCAGCAAAAGCTTCGGCGGCAGCAATGCCACTACAAGTTTTTCCTTTAAAGACTATATCAGGTTCAAAGCCCCCTTTTGAGCGCAGGTTAGTAATGTACTGCCAAAATTCATTTGGATTTTTCTTTATATTGTTCTCTATATGTCTTACGTACAACTTGTGCTCAGTTAATATACGTTTTTTCAAACTGGACCTGAGGTCAGAAAACAACTTGTACGTTCGTTCACACTTAGTACGTTTCCATTTTGAATGCAACCTGACTTTCGCCTGTACATCTTTGATGATATCGTAAGTAAACCAAGCAGGGTATCTCCTACTTAATTTGTTATTCCGACGTTTTTTAGGTACACAGATGTCGAACAAGCTGTAAATTACGTCATAAAAGTTACGAGTACTAGTGCGGACGTCAGCAGAAGAAATAATCGTATCCCAAGTTACCCTAGACAGCAAATCAAAAAGTTGTGTACGATTACATTTTTTAAAGTTCCAATCCCTGGCGCGGTCAATGTTGCTGGGTTCCATTTTGTCGGACTGTCCAGATGACTGCAACTCTGCCTGGACATCCAGCGGTGGATGGTATGCATCAATCGGCACTAGACCTTCCGTAGATATTACTGAAATCTTACTTAGACTTGCGCTCTCCTGAACCAATACCACGTCTAGCATACCGCCATACACATTCCTCACAACATTCATATCACACAAATTACAAAAAGTTTGAAAATAACAATAATAATGATTTATATTTACAGAAGCACTGTTCAGATTTAAATCACCTAATATAAAAATGTTTCCTTTCAGGTCATTAACAAAACTTTCAACTTTAGTAAACCATTCCATATAAGTATCGTCTGTAGCACTCGGTTTTATATAGATAACGCATACATAAACGGAGCGTCCGTACCACTGAAAACTTGCCCACAGATCCTCACCACAGCCTGTCTCAAGCTCAGGGTGGCGGCGCATCACAATGGGTGCACGTGCCATAAGCAATACTCCTCCACAAGGTGTAGATCTGTCACGTCGTAAAATACTCCAGTCTCCGCTAATGAGCTCAGAATCTTCCACCGAGGCATCAAGGAACGTCTCAGTTGCTGCTATTAGGTGTTGATCAGCTATTGTTGTGTTGTGGCGCCATTGCGTTAGTTTTGTTTTAAGGCCGCGGACATTTTGATATAACAAGTTAAGGTTTTTGCATTTCCCGGTTCCCTGCGGAGCCTTTGTCGCGAAAGGTATGGCGAAGATTTCCAGTTCCGTCAGGCACTGTACCTGCCTTTTCCTGTTCTTTGCTCATAGGTGCCTGTTTCTTATAGTAGACCCAAGGCTTAACTCTGGCATTTACTGGCCAAACGTCTGCCGAATAGCACTTCTCATAATAGACAATCGGCACACCGATTTTAAAAGACTTATAATTACCTTTCGGAGTGAGTTCCTCGACGGTGCAAGTGTCGGTACCACACAAATTGCAGAGATATTGACGAATTTCGTCAGCTGTCGACGCCATGTTCCATAGATGCAAATGTTTGCGAAATTCGACAGCTTTTAGTGATGTCACATTAGGACCAGCGGCACCATGGATTGACACGGGGTGACGTTTCCGCTTCTTAATTACCTGGGTCCATTCTTGGGAATCTGATCTGCAAAAGTCGATGAGTGTAGCTGATTGTGAATTCGTTTCAGTTGTGAATTCTGCAGCGGTAACTTCGCAGGGGCGAACACTGACGTCAACTTCCGAAGTGGTGTCAATAAACTCTTGGTGTTTAGTTACATCATCAGATGTCTTTATATTGGTGTTTTTCGACTGTGAGCCTTGCTCGACCCGATGCAGTCTTGATCCCAGTTCGGTGATGGTTTGTTGCATGGACTTATTTTGGATTTTCAGCTGCTCCAAGTTTTCTTTTACCACTTTGTGATCCGTGATGAGTTCCGTGATTTGGATCATCTTGTCATGCATAGCGTCTTTTACACTTTACCGATCGAAGTTCTCCGCTGATTAATGGCTTATGGTCTCATTAATTTTTGCAAGCATATTGCCTAGTTGTTCTTCTAATTCGAACTTTACAACGTCTCGCACTTCATCAGTAGTCAAACTACTTTCACAGGTTTTTGGGGGCGAGTGCAATGCTTGTCTCTTAGCACCTCTTACAGTAACATTAGCGTTGAACCGAATAGGCGTGTCGTCGCCTCTGGGTACTCTGGGAGCTTTAATTGAACAGAGAGGACAGTCCCAAGCGTCAGATGAAAGAAGCGCTTCATCGCAATTTTTTAGGCAAGTGCTGTGGTAGGCCTTTTTACACGTATGGCAGTTGAAGTAATTTCCTTCATTCAGTCCGCCATCGCAGCATCCCCAAACCGTAACAATATCTGCAGCAGTAGACATAGCACCAATACCGCAACGCAGTGTCTCACTTCACAGTAACAAATGCGTGTGGGGCACACTAGTAAATGCTCAACGCGACGAACGCAGCTAGTATCGGTGGCTCGCGAGTAAAAGTGAGCCATAACGCGGGCCCATTGCGGGTAGGTGCCGACATTTACAATGAAAATTTCTTTTTGTGCTTTTGACTAATTGTGAAGTTAAAAGCGCATAATCTGAAAGTTGGCAACGTCGTAAATGGCTGTCAATTTTTACAGGTTTTAATTAATTTTACAAACTTACTGTATGACAATAAGAATTATGGCTCTGTAGTGCACTAAAAAATTGATTAGGAAATGCATTGCTTATATCGTAACACCGTATATATTTATAGTTTTAGACGTAAAAAAAGCAATTGGAAACATTCCAAATGCCTTTTATATAGGTACCTGTAACGATAACAACATCAAATTCAGTGTTTTAATTGCATTCCTATATCAGTTTTCTAGTGCACTACAGAGCCATATTTCTTATTTCCATTCAGTAACATTGCCAAATTAATAGGTAAAACTTGTAAATATTTGACAGCTATTAGCGACATTGCCAACTTTCTGGTTATGCGGCCTTAATTCTGTTTTGTTCTGCTTTTGAACTTGTAATTTTTTTTTCGCCACCATCCTACACCAAAAGTTCCATTTGCCAAAAAGAGCGTAAAATATTCGTCACCCACCGCCGCTGTGTCACCGGTCTCAGTGACCAACTGTGACACGAACAAAAATACAAGAATTTAACATCTCTTGGCCCAATTCCGTAGAAATTGTCACAGTTCCATAGATTATTCGCTCCGATGGACCGGCCGAGTGAAAGTAGAAACACGTCTGCTTTTGCGAGTCAAAACGATCTTAGTCTATAAAATATTGGTTATGATTGACAACGGGGAGCGAAGAAAGTATGAAATTTTGGATTTTCTAACATTTTCTGATGCCTTTAAGTAGGGTAATCAATTGTTGAGGAAAGTAGAGTGTATCTATTGCTTATTAAGTTCAGAAATCGTTTTCATGGGGAGGGTTCTGTCGGGTTAAGACAGCGTTAAGTATTTTTTTTTGTCTGAATGTGAAATTATAGGAAAAAAAAAGTTTAATACTGAAGACTCAAACCCACGTAGAAACTTTTCAATATTCTTTCTTTTAATTTATTTATGAACAGAAATCATATAATACGAAAATAAGACACACAAGGTTTGAAAACATAAAAATAGCTGGCTAGCTATTGAAGATTTGGACCAAAGACTAGATTTTCAACAAGTACCTATGGTAATTTCGTTAGAAAAAAAATTGACTGAGCTGAATTACCTATCTGTGTTTTGATTTTCTTATAATTAGTGGTCAACCTCAATGCAACACGTTTGTAATTAGGCTGTATCCGAGCGAGTACTAATTACTACCACGTCGCACGATCGTAAATATTTTGATGATATATATACTCTAGAAATGATAGAATGTGAACTAGAACTCTCGCTATTAGTTGTTGTTATGACCGTCGATCATCTTTATTGAGTTAATATATGCATGAAGTATCCATTTGTATGTATCTAGGACGAAACATGGTCTTAATAGCCGTCCAAATTCTTTATCTGTACATAAATCATTGAGCGCTAAATATAAAGTCGAAGTTATGGTCTAAAAGCTCTAATGCTAATCCAAAATCCTAACTCGGTCCAAATCACAACACTAGAGCTTAGCCATGGCAAGTTAACATAAAGCACGCGACACACTGACCGACAAACGGCTACCCCCACCGCGACAGGCGGATTCTTAAAAAAAATCGTATCACGAAATTAATTTTTAGGCCAACCTACACGAGGCGCCCGCATCGAAAATTTGTCGCGCACAGAAAGAGACAAAACATACGCTATAAACGAGAGTGAAAGAAACGGGTGTAAGCGAAACAGGGCCGCCTAACGGTACACACACGGAAGTATGTCAGTGGCGTAAACACTACTTTATTGTACACAGGTCGTAACTGACGATGGTTGGCCATTCAAAACACAACCTTGACCGGAGGTTATAAAGTTGGTATTTGGGTAGCAAGCGAGCTGGTTTTCGATTTTCACGGTGCTGATTCACGACAATAGAGCTATGTCCGTTTCTGTTTGATGATTACTTACGAGAATCCAGTTTTTAAACCTACCTCAAGGCTAGACTCGCGGCGGTCTATTGATGGCCTATAGACAGGCGACAGAGCGCCGATCGGACTGCCGTAGAAAGTTACTGAAGCTTATTGAACTGATAACATTACTGATAATTATTTTCCGATATAATAATTTGTACTTGGTGTAACTACTGATTATGTGTATCAGTAAATACATTCTGTCTTTATTAATACGGTTGTTTTTTTTCCACCATTGTTAGCATAGTTTAGTTGTTTTAATATTATTTATACAAAACTTAGCATTGTATACCAATGCCTTATATGCGAATATTGAATAAACCGCGGTCACTATCACGAGTTGACCTAAGGCTCCGTCCACACTACACGTATATTACTGTTATCGCTCCATACTCAATTCATTCTTGAACGATAAGATCTCCTTCAAACAGATACAATAAGAACAAGCGCATTATCGATACCGCTTTAGTACCGATACCGATACCGATTTACCGATACTGGTTATATTTATTCCAAATATAAACAGTATAATATCGGTACTAGAATATATTATATCGGGATCCAAGGGATTATTATCTGTATTTTAGTGTCAACTGCCTGCCATTTGTTGCGTGTTTTAGAATTAATAATTTGATTATTTTTAATTTTTAAATCATGTTTCTTTAACTTTATCTTCATTATGGGACCTAAGTCTAATTCGTAAGATATTTTTTTTTCATGTTAAGCGTAATCGCGTTCAACAGTTTTTTTTTAAATTAACATTTACTAATATTAATAAAATCTCTCCGTCTAAAAACTAAAATAATAAAAATGAAAAGAAAAAACTTGCCGAAATATTATGTAGTAAAAGTTTACCTGAACGCAAAATATAAACAGCAGTTTCAACCATAAAAAACACTCACTGAATTTGCATAGGCTAACATTTATTATTTTAACTGTACTTTAACTCAATTGTTTCCCAGTAATAACAAGTACAGTCGGCACATTTGATCCCTACATCCTAATTGCCTAATATACTTGTTCGCTCGTTTGTCAAGGCAGCGGGTACCGTTATAGGCCCAACGGGTTTTTTTTAGGAGTGGACAGTGGTATGCGTACCACAACGAGGTTGAGTGGATTTTGGGTGGCCCATCGTGGTCAACCGTGGCCCAGTGTGGGAATGCGTGGTGTAACGTGCCGTGAAGGTGCTATTGTTTTGACCTTATTAGCGGGACACGGTAACTGATACCTGTGTTAATAATACGCGTGTCAATACCGGAATGGAATTGATGTTTATTACCTAGTACTGGTATGTTGGTTTATTGTATTGATTGATTACATCCGTAATCGTGAGATGTGATTAATAGTAAGTAGTATATTTCTGGCAAAGAAGATTAGGCAACTTTTAAGGAGATTTTTTTCCATTATAATTGTCTAATCTATCTATACTTACATCTATTCATAAAAAATTTAATTGGAGTGTCTGTTTTGTAATATTGAGATAACCGTTTTTTACATGCGTACGAATATAATGTACGGTACATACACCAAAATATTGCATTTTGTTTGTTTGTCTGTTTGTAATGGCTAATCTTTGGAATGGCTGGGCCGATTTTGAAGGGACTTCTTAGCAGGTAGCTGATGTAATAAGGAGGAGAGAAGGCTACTTTTATTATAGAAAAAAATATATTTGTTTACAAAAAAAATCATTGTTGATTTCCGACATCCACGCGAACGAAGTCGCGGGAACAGCTAGTCTATACTAGTATTATAAAGCTGAAGCGTTTGTTTGGTTGGAACACTAATCCCAGGAACAACTGATTGAAACCGAAAAAATATAATGTGTTTAATAGCCCATTTTTCTACGATCAAAAGAATTCGAGCAGTGTGTGAAACTGCAAGAAACAGCTCGTTTATCAATGAATATTTTAGTTTATCCAAAAAATAAAGGTATGATGATAGAAATTCTGCAGGCACAGAAACATTATGATTTTTAAAATTATAGTTTTTATACGCAAAACGCCTGAGTCGCGTCTTCTCAAAGACATTTTTAAGGAAACGAAAAGTTCAGCTGCGAGCAGCCTAATTGGATAAGGCGTAGAGTACCTATCCAGAAAACGCAGGTTCGAACTCTGCACGCAGCTAAATTTTTCGTTTCCTTAAAAATATCTTTGATTATGATTTTTATTCTAGGGCGCCATTTACAAATGGTCCAATTAACATTGGCGTCAAAGAGTCAATGACAACAGAACTGAAAAAAACTTGATAAATTCAATCGTCAACAACGAAATGGTTCTGTTTCGACAATCGACCACGATTAGTTGAGCAACAGAACAGCACGTTTACAAAACATTTATTCTACGTTATAAAATTACGTCCAAAAGCCCAATAAAGAGAATGGTATCGCAATATCCTATACTGTTCACAAATATCATAATGTTGCGCTGACAAGATATAGAAAGTAGCCATGTTTCATTTAAATGTAAGTTTTTAAACGGTTACACATTACTGCAACTAAGGGTGCTTTGTACACGGCGCATGTAACCCGCGCAAGTGCCTCGACATGCTCAAGCTACATGCGGCGTGTACAAGCACCGCGCGGGTAACTTGATCAAGTAGCTTGCGCATGTTACTCGGGCGGGTAACCCGCACCTTTACTTTCGTGGGTTACATGCGCCGTGTACAAGCACCCTTTTTTTTTTTTTTTTTTTTTTTTAGCGTGGTAAAATCATCAAATGAGTCCTCCAACCCCGGGCAGGGCGGGAGGGACTGTCAGACTTGTACTGACTAAAATCCACGGTGTCCTTCAGTAGCCTGTTATGTTCCGGGGTCACGGTAAGGAAATAATCCCGCGACCCCGGCAGGCTTTGGCCCTCTGAGAGGGGGCCCCGTCATTATGCTGACGCTCTTTGAGGCGCGCGTGGGACACAACGCGCCGTCGACCCGGGCATGGTCCATGGTCGGGCTGCGAGTTGCCCTTTACTCGCTGCCCGCATGCCCGCGCCTACGGTGGCCGGAGATCGTCTGCTGACGTCCGACGCCGCGGGCGCCTACCACTGCGGTTGGGGCGGAGGGAGGACGCTGTCCTCTCTCTCTCGCGGCCCGCCTCCTCCTTCACGAGCATTACTGCTTCGCAGAAGGAGGCGACCGCTTCCCACTCCGTCTCGCCCCGCAGCATGGCCGCAACCAATGCCGGGCGCGAGAGGTCTCCGCCTATCGCCGCCGTGAGGACACGTCGGTGCACCGCCCAAGCTGGGCAGTCCTGCACCGTATGCTCTACTGTGTCCTCCGGGCGATCTTCGCAGTGGTGGCACCCGGGCGTTTCCTCCTTCCCTATCAGACACAGGAACCTCCCGAAACATCCGTGTCCGGTGAGGACCTGCGTCATCCGATAGGTCAGGACGCCGTGACGTCTCTCCAGCCACTCCTCAAAGAGAGGTCTTACAGCCGCGATTGCGGCGTGCCCGGACCTCGGTTGCGACAGTCGTCCCCTCCATACTGCCCTGAGATCGCGCCGGAGCTCTTCCCTCCGCGCCTCGACTTCTCGAGGCAGCGGGGTTACACCCCGGCGCTGCGCCTCCACGCGCCACTCATAGACGCGCTGGAGGGCAGTCGCCTCCAGATCCCAGGGCAGCAATCCGGCAAGGAGGTTGGCCGATTCGCCGGCGATCGTGCGGTATCCCCGGATCATCCGGATAGCCATGACCCTCTGGCATGCGACCAACTTCAGTGGTCGCGCCCGGATGCTCAGGGCCCACACAGGGGCCCCGTAGAGGGCCATGGACCGCACGATACCGGCGTACAACCTCCGGCAGGAGGTGTTTGGCCCGCCGATATTGGGCAGGAGTCGCCTGAGGGCGCCTGCTGCCCGGTTCAGCCTTGGGGCCAAACTCAGGAAATGCTCCCTGAAGTTCCATCGGCTGTCGAGGACGAGTCCCAGGTACTTCATCGTCCTCCCGACGCCGATGCGAACCCCTCCCACCGTTATGTGGGACTCTGACCGCGGTGCATTCAGACGGCCATGAAAGCACATGGCCTCCGACTTGTGCAGCGCGACTTCGAGTCCCAACTGCCGGATCCTATCTACGACTGTCGCAACCGCCTCCGTCGCCACGTCGGCCGCCGCCTGGTGCGACTCTCCCTGTGCCAGGACGAGCGTGTCGTCAGCGTAACATATTACGCTGACGCCATCAGGGAGGTCGCTGCGCAGCACCCAGTCGTATCCGATGTTCCACAGGGGCGGTCCCAAGACCGATCCCTGTGGAACACCGCACGACATCTCTCGCCGGTTCCACTCTCCCCGGTGACCGGGGTAGATGACGGCTCTGTCCGTCAGGTAATCCTCGACTATACGACGGAGGTAGGTCGGCACCCGGTGATACCGGAGTGCCTCCCTGATGCAACTCCAGGGCAGGGTGTTAAAGGCATTGGAGATGTCCAAAGACACCGCCAAGACGACCCTGCCCCGGGCCACTGCATCCCCCGTCGTGAGGGCTCTAACGCGCATGATGGCGTCCACCGTCGAGCGCCCCCTGCGGAAGCCAAACTGGCTCTCCGACAGGTTCGGGCCCACCCGGTGTACAAGCACCCTAACGATAATTTAATAACTGTCATTTATCGACTTTCTAAGGTTGTTTCGTCTAATATGCAAAATTCAGTTATGATTAAAGTCAGCTTTTTAAAATTAAAACATTGTAAAAACGTACTTTAAAACACGCTTTTTATTGAAAGCCTGCATTTCCAAATTTTATTACACACTAGCTGTTTTCAGCGATTTCTCCCGCCACAAAATGATCCCAAAATCGGATTAAAAATCTATCCTATGTGTTGATCCACATTGCCAAATTTTATCAAAGTCCGTTCAGTACTTTTTGTGTGTAAGAGTAACAAATATCCACCCAAACTGTCATGTTTATAATATTAGTAGGATAGGATATAGTTTTAATTATGAAATAAACTCCTTTCAACAAGTGATAGTTTTTGTAAAAAAATAACATCTATACATATAATAAAACTGTAGAAAAATAATTTTTGTACATTAAAAAAAATCTCAGAAAATATAGCCAGCGTGTTAAAGGACAACCAATAGAACCCATTTCTAGCATTTTTAGATTTTTTGTCTGTTTGTCTGTATGTCTGTTTGTCTGTATGTCTGTTTGTCTGTTTGTATGTTTATTTGTTCGGGCATCACGTAAAATCTACGAAAGCTATGTAGACAACTTTAATACACAATGACTGACCGTAACTTGAAGTAACATTTAGTTTTTGTTTCATTGAAATCGGATCAGTCTATCAAAAGATATTTGAATTTAAATTAGTGTACCAGAAGTAAAATTACGGTCAGTTTACACCGAGACGCGCAGTTCAGTAGCGCGATCTAGCTTGGAATAGAAAAACTACATATTCAAATTGGTGTGGACTGGAATGGAGTGGTTTGGAGTGGGATAAATTGGGATGTAGTGGGATAGAGTGGTATGGAGTGGGATGTAGTGGGATGGAGTGGGATGGAGCGGGATGGAGTGGGATGGATTGGGATGGAGTGGGATGGATTGGGATGGAGTGGGATGTAGTGGGATGGAGCGGGATGGAGCGGGATAGAGCGGGATGGAGTAGGATGGAGTGGGTTCGAGTGTGATGGAGTGCGATGGAATGGTATGGAGTGGTATGGAGTGGGATGTAGTGGGATAAAGTGGGATGGAGTGGGCTGTAGTGGTATGGAGTGGGATGTAGTGGGATGGAGCGCGATGGAGCGGGATAGAGAGGGATGGAGCGGGTTGGCGTGGGATGGAGTGGGTTCGAGTGGGATGGAGTGCGATGGAGTGGTATGGAGTGGGATGTAGTGGGATAAAGTGGGATGGACTGGGATGGAGTGGTATGGAGTGGGATGTAGTGGAATGGAGTGGGATGGAGTGCGATGGAGTGGGATGGAGTGGGATGGAGTGGTATGGAGTGATATGGAGTGGTATGGAGTGGTATGGAGTGGGATAAAGTGGGATGGAGCGCGATGGAGCGGGATAGAGAGGGATGGAGCGGGATGGCGTGGGATGGAGTGCGATGGAGTGGTATGGAGTGGTATGGAGTGGGTTGTAGTGGGATAAAGTGGGATGGACTGGGATGGAGTGGTATGGAGTGGGATGTAGTGGAATGGAGTGGTATGGAGTGCGATGGAGTGGAATGGAGTGGGATGGAGTGGTATGGAGTGGGATAAAGTGGGATGGAGTGGGATGAAGTGGGATGGAGTGGGATGGAGTGGGATGGAGCGGGATGGAGCTGCATGCAATGGGTGTTATGAACGCTGCTAGGTGGGCTTTGAACGACAGAGGGCGTATATCACAAACAGGTCAAATATTCTTGAAAAATCTAAATAAATTCTAATAATAATAGGGTTCATATGAAAACGATTATGAATTATTAAAAAACAAGGCGAAAATTAAGCGCTTCGCACTAAGAAAACATTGTTAAATTCCGACATCCACGCGAACGAAGTCGCGGGCACAGCTAGTCAATAAATATACATAAACTTTTAAAGACACAATATTCAAGAAGATTGTTTCTTCTGTGAACTTACTATAATAGTAAAATGCTAATGAATGTCAAATAAGACATTGTTCATAAGGCCATTATGTTAATTTTACATGTAAAAAGCTTCATTTACATAACAATTTGTTTTCCAGAATATATTTTAATTTAAATAGGGACGTTTGTAGTTAACTATTGTTGAGGAGGCGTGGCCTATTTGTTTTTTTTAATTCGCAGAGAAATATAATTATGTTGTTGGTGCTACGCTGAAAAAGTTCCGATACCTTTATCATTAGAAAAGTGATAATGTTGATTTGATGTTCACAAAATTATTTGAATATAAGAATTTTTGTTCTGAATGTATCACGTTTAGATTTATGTATGTATTGTAAATTTGTAAAGTAACTAATATAAATATGGAAGTTTTTTATATTAAGTTGGTTGTAATTAATGTTTTGTTACTCAAATATATCAAAATGGATCATGATACGTTTTCTGCACCGTTTTGTAGAGCTATCTATTGGTTATTTAAAAGAAAAACCAATTAAAGTAAGATACATAAAGAGGTTTAAACATTTTTGTATGGCTCCTCATACAAAAATGTTGTTTATGTACAAGTAGCTATTTGTACATGTTTGACAGCTCATAACTCGGAAACGTGACGCTTTACGAGGTTTTGCTTCTTACACATGTTTGTATTGATATGATATATCTATCGATCTATGAATGTTTCAGACGTGACTGCCAAAAAATTAAAGTGACGGATGGCACCTGGTACAAAAGGTACAAAGCCGTTTCCTCATTATTGTGTTTCCATTATGTTTTTTTTTTTTTTCATTTTGTAATAAATAATTTACCTACGCTACTTTGCTCAGGGAAGCGCCTTAATGAACCCGTCGCTAATTTCCTTAAAAACACTAAAATACCGTTACTCTCAAGTCTAACCTACCATGACAGTCAAACACAGTAACTACCCGCGTGTCCGAATCCCGGGCCGGGCACAAAAAAGCCCGCTCCGTAAGGTCGTCGTCCTGAGGCCCGGGATAGCCCGGTACTGTTACGGGTCAACCACCGACTGGCCTTGAGGATCCTCCCGTGAATATCAATAGGACAGGTGGACTCACAACTGCGTTTTGGGGGAAAAATAGGAAGACTTTTGAGTTTCGAGTCAGTTCTAGTATTTTGTCTTTTGAGTCACTATGAACTGTAGTATGTTTTTTTAGACTTTAAGGCTTTTCAAGTTGTGTGATAATAATTTATGTTGTATGTCCCTTTTTTATACAAGCTTGGATTTATGTAGCTCTGACAAATGGATTGACTTCTAGGCTGTATTTTATGAAGTCGTAACTATGATACGCAAAACTATTAATTAGATAGAATGTAACGCTTCAAAACTGCAGGATAAGGTTTTTTGTAGAAAGAAAAAATCGTTTGCGACCTCCGGATTCAGTAGGTATATTCGTCTCAAGAAAATCGTGAAAATTCAGAATTCGCGACGCATGCGTTCATGCGTGTAATATTTACAAATAGAAACTATAGAATAAGACTAAAAATTGACACCACAGTAGACAAGGAATAGTGAGAGTCAAAGTAAACTAAAATTAATTTAAAATACATAGATTGCTTACAAATCCTAGCATAGTATGTATCTTCAATAGAAAATCCAATTTCTATATATATATATATATACATAGACTAAATGAAGAAGCCTGCATAAAATAAATACTAGACGACTGATAAAATTATCAGTCGTCTAGATTCTATACATAATTGCGTGTAGCTTAGATTTTATAGATCTTTCTAGATAAAGAGTGGCTTATAGCGTCGTCGCTTAAGTGCGCCTGCGCCCATGCGCCATGCGCCAGTACTCCGGTAACGATGTAAGGCACAGGGGCAATGGGTTACCTGCATAGTGTCAGATACGATGATCATATACTTTGTATGGATCTTGACTTATTTAATAGAACTGTTTACAATGCCCTTATATTTTTCAACCGTCGATTTTCTTGTCTTAGTGCAGCGTACTAAGCTTTTATTTATAAGTTAAAGAAAATTGACTTAAGAATTTTATGAATACGAAAAATTATATCAACACAACCTTGCCACCATTTTTTTACTTAAAAATCAATTTTTGGGAATGATAATACCTTTTTTCTTACCGCGTAAAGACCCCAAAAAGTTAGAACATGAACTCAAATAACCTAAACATGTAAATATATTTCAATAATAACCAGTTCCTACACAAAAAGGTTAATAACTTGCATTGCACTCACACGTGCGCACACGCAGTCCACGTGTGTGTGTGTGTGTGTGTGTGACGCGTATGACGCATGTGCGCGCCGCTAGACCACTCGTGACGTAGAGACACTCCCGTGGTTCTACAGGCTGTTCACTTAGTGCGTTTGCACCGGCGAGTTTACATTATATTTTTGATAAGCTTTCATCGAAAAGAGACCGTGTATTTTTGCGTGATCGAGTTACAAACATGAAAACATCTAAACATCCAAACTTCCACATCAATATTTTTTTTATTCTAATTTTTAGCGTGGTAAAGTCATGAAATGAGTCCTCCTAGGGCACATCTGGCGGGAATGTCAAACCTGTACTGAATAGTCGAGGATGTCCTTCAATAACTCTTTACGTTTCGGGGTCACGGCATCTCGTTAGCCCCGCGACTCCACATCAATCATACAAAGTAGTATAATGAAATTATACCAATAAAAATTGATTGTTTACTTTCTTATTAAGGTAAGGAGTTAAATAACTTTTTTGCCGTTTTTATCGTTATATTATTAGCGGTAGACCGCATAGTTACTACAATGGGTTCCGAGCTAATTTGAATAGTTCCTAGTTTGCACATCTAGTGCAATTCGTCGGTTGGCCAATCACTCAGTTGTTTGTTATAAAAGATATTGCGGTATTGTAATATAACTGGGTATTTGTAATGTATAATTGAGGTATATTTGTTATTGATTAATGTGTATAGTATTTTGAATTGAAAAGTCTGTAAGGTAAACAAATACACGATATTTTCTCAAGTAACTAATTGCTTTTAAAAACAACAGTAAAGCAATTTAGAGTCTTTAGGTCCTGCTTTATGATATAAACCAAACTTAACTACCATGATGTGTGTATTTTTGAACAGTTACTGAGAGAAAGACTGCTGTGTAACTTGTCGCAGATTCGATTCGCGCACGGAAAAAATATTTGTATGATCTGCAAGTATTTGTTTCAGGTCTAGGTGTTTATACAAATGAAAGTAGAAAACCGGAAGTCGCCACTATGCTCTTGCTACCAGCACTTTGAATGTTTTTTTTTTGTAAATCTAACAAACCTGCGTTCTTTGTTTACATCAAATGTCAAAGATTTAATAACGTCAGCAAACAAAAAAAATAGTTTCGTTTCAAGTCGTTCTGGCCAAGCTGTATGTGAGTTTCTACTCTAATATACTCGTATGTTGACGCACCCAAGATACATAGGAGAAATTACTAGTTTGGAGCAAAGTAAAAAAAAAGTAATCTTGGTTTCGAATCAGCCTGTACATTCCACACACGAGAATATTTACGCGGCGGCCGCCTGGTCGTCCGAGTCAAGGCGGCGGTACAGTTAACCATTGTTTACATACACGCTCGCTCTGACAGTACACTCAGCAGCACGGACACCACAACAAACTCCCATTGACAACACCTTCACTACATAGGAATAACGGTGGTTTTTGTAGCTCCACGACCACTTCAGACGGTATTCGAGTGTACCAGGCATCGTTATAGTGCATGTACGAGTACTAGCCTTTGTTTATGCTAATGTTGACAGCTTTACGGGTTAGCTATTAGCCGTTTATCGGGCTTCTGCCCGTTTTCACCAAAGCTAAGTATGTGCTTAAATTGTATTGTAGAACTAACGTGCGTCGAACATATATTATGTTCTGTAGAAGCAATGTGCTACAAAAATTGTAAATGAACAAGCTAAAATGTGTTGTTTAACCTAAAGGGCAAATCAGTACGGGTCTAACAGTCCTTTCTGCTCCACTTAAGGCCGAAGGACTCTTGTGATGATTTTACCACAGTGAAAAGAGAGGTTTTGTGTAAATTTCAAAATATTTAATTTTTTATTTCATACGGCCCGAATATACACTTATAAAACGTCGAAAAAAATGCACATTTCGGGTTGATCGTCTCCATGATGAAGAACCGGCAAGAAATTTTTATCACTTGAGGGTTACTCTTTTAAAAATATAACAATATTTTTGACAGCCCCAAAACAATATACGAGCAGTGGTGGCCCACTGGTATCGGTCCCGACTTACGAGTTGTAGGTCGTGGGTTCGAACCCAGGCGCACCACTTTGTGTAATTTATTCCATCACCACTACTCTCAAAACGGTTAAGAAAACATTATGAGGAAACCAAAACAAAATTCGAAGACATGTGACATCTACCAACACGCACTGGACCCGCGTGGTGGATTATGGCCCACTCCCTCTTACAGAGAGGAGGCCTGTGTCCCAGCAGTGGGAACATTATACGCTGATGCTGACTCATAAAAAAACAATTGTCTAACGAACAGCTGCATAGCTTGGCATCGCATTGCGTGCACGAATCAATTGAGCACCTCCTAATGTGGAAACACCATAAAGCTGCCACTCCACCGGCCCCCATAGACATGTGAAGCGCGATGTATGCTAACAATACTTGACAGGTGTCGTGGAACTTGTCTCTGATAAGTGAACTAATGACTTTTGTTCATTCAAGACTTTTTAGTGCACAAATTTGATTCTCATTGGTTGTTGGAGCTCATTAATTGTTTATAAATCATTTTTACAGGTTTTAAAATAGAAATTAATTATTTAAGCTTTTAAAGGATAAATAGTAATATCTATTTCGTCATGTCTATGTTATTTAGTTTTGCACGCGTAGCATGGGCATATAGAATCTTTGTAGACAGAAGAAAAGGCAAAATGACCGAATGTAAAAAGATTTCATCGTTCTATGCATGGTCAAATTTAGAATGTAGAAAAATGGTCACCCATCCACAGACCAACCTTGGCAAGCGAGGTTAACTTTGAAGATGATCTTGTTCGGCCTAAAAACGTAACTAAATGACGTAGTTAGTTTGGAGCGAGGCAATGACGATTTTTTTTTCAGGAAACTGCACAAGATAATGTTAACTAGTGAAAGTAATTCACAATAGTAAGGTTGTCTACATTTTTCCTACATAATATATTTATCCACACATTAAACTTTAGTACTATCACTATTATTATTTTTCATGCTGATACCATTATTATTAAAGTCTACGTCACAGGTCGTTCACCGAGATGTGAGTCTGTCATTATTTTCTGTTCGGTACTACATTGTTATAGATAGGTACTCAGTTGCAGGTGGTGGCCGGTGGTGCAAGTGAGGGGCAGAAAGCGAAAATATAAAAAAAGAAACATAGGCAACCCTTCTTTGAAATCGCAACCAAATCATGTTTCAGTAGGTTGTTGTAAGTTTGCCACAAAAACAATTCCCTCGAAATAAGTATTGATCTTGGTCTCCTAGTACTTTCTATTAGATTCCGCATTGTGTCCTCGTTTTCGGTAGTTTTTGTACTGGATTGTATTACATATTTTATTGTTTTGCTATCTGTGAAAGAAATGGAGCGAATTCACAATAATGAAAAATGTAAAAAAAAAAACTAGTTTATGCTAGTTTATGCATCCTTTTCTTAATGAGGAATTACTTTTGTGGCGAACTTACAAGCCGTTTCACCAACCGTTCGCCAATTGATGACCGATTCATCAATGACCTGTACCCTTAGCACGAGTTTTCACTATTTGATACGTAAAGTAAACTGGAATTTTGACAATTTTCAAGGAAAAAATTAGTTCCTTCCTCGCACACCAGGGGCGCGTTCCATTTTTTCTACTCTCTCCCTTTGAAAATTGTCAAAGTTTCAGTTTACTTTACGTCTCAAATACTGAAAATTCGTGCTAAGGGTACAGGACACCAATTTCGACAGATAAAAACTAAAGCGTTATGTCCAATTGTCCATGACCAATGTCCTGTAACTGGATCATTATAAAAATACCAATTTTAAAACTGGCAACCAGCTCAACAAAATCGCTCGTAGCTTATAACATAAACAAAATGACGTTAACCGCCCCGCGTTCAGACAAATGAGTGTAAATAACAAACAATGTTATGTACTTTTCTTTATACTTTTAACTGAACCGTTTGAGCGTAACAGTCAAATTGCGAATAAGTCATAAAGATACTATTGTTACGAGCTGGGTATTGGGATAAATTAATTACACCAATTAAAACCAAATACAACTTTATTCACAGACAAATCACGAATTAAAACAATCACAAAACACTATTCAACACTTAACCACTTATACACACTCTTAATCACACGTAGAACTCACTTAGATATCGCTTGTATTTCACTTCGAGTCGCCTCGATCGTAGTCAAAACTAGACTGACTCAGGTTGGCGATCGACGCCCCTTTTATACCTCGGCCAGACCCACTAGATGTTTCTAGAAGGTGGTCGAATGTTCTGGAAACATCCATAGACTTCGACATATTCCCATACCTTCTGGAACATTCTAGAACCATCTCGAAACATCTAGAACAGGGTAGAACTTTCTAGAAATTTCCTGACCGAACTTGAGTAGAATTGTCGAGAACCTTGTGGAACTTTCGAGAAGCTCATAGATAGGTCTCGCAATTCGATCGACGTAACACTGCCCCCTCCTTAGACATGCTCGTCCCGAGCATCGTTAATCCCGATCACTCCCGAGCATGCACAGTCCGTCGTAGTCGTCTTTGTATCGCGCCAACCATTTAACGTGGTCAAACTTAGGCGCACCACCTTGACCACTCTGTATGCGGTAAGGAACATCACTGCTCCTGGTCGCAACTCGGCATAGTCCATCCCGTTTAACTTTCGATTTACGGGACTTCCGTGTACGGCGCACTGGTTTATGCACAACAAGTGACGCTACGTCAAAACCACTACCGTTTGTCTGGGGTCTTTTCACACAGTTGTCCAGGTCATTTTCCTGCGCAGGCCGTAAGGTTTCCTTCCGTTCATTAGCCGATATCCGTGCTTCCTTTTAGCGTCCTCACGAGCACGACTTCATTAGGCTCTTGCTTGATGCTTTGCTTACTGTCTTCAGGACAATGTCTTCTAGACGGTGTATTAGCGTTACCATGCGATCTCCAATTGCGATGCTGGGCAGTCATATCAGCTGCCCTTCGCTTTGGACAGCTTGACCGAAGATGACCCTTTTCTCCGCAGGTATAGCACCTAGGGCTGTATCCTCTCGAACGGTCGCATTCAGAAGAAGGCACAACCTCCCTGCTACGCTGAGCTCGATGGTCTTGCCTCGCTGCCTCCACTTCCAAAGCATGGGCCAAGGCGCCCTTCAAAGTCTCGTGATGCCCAAGTCTTACAGCTGCTCTAACTTCCAAGTCACGTATCCCGTCGATGAAAGCCTGTACCAGATTGCAATCGATGAGAGCCGGGACGGACCGATATGCTTTCCGGACCATCTTTTCAATTTCTAGGGCCCACTGTTGCAGGCTCTCGGTACTGCGTTGAGCACGATCTTTCAGCTTAGCGCGATATACGTACTCCAGGTGCGCGTCGCCGTACCTGGACTCTAACGTTTCCAGCAGCTGCTCGTATGTCACATCCTTGCCAAGGGCCTCAAGTACGGTCAGGGCCTGGTCTCGCAGACCTAAGATGAGCGCAGTCGTAGCTTGCTCCTTGGTCCACCCATTCGCCTTCATAACGGCCTCAAACTGCATCCTGTAAGCCGACCATGATGCTGTTCCGTCGAATGGCGGCACCTTAAATCCTCGTGCCGAAGGTACCGCAACCACTGGACACACAACCCCGTCTCCAGTCCTTAGTTCACCCAAAGTCTTCTTCATCTCAGCAATCTGAACTTCAGCTTCTGAGATACGACTCTCTAGCTGGTGAACTCGTTCTTTCATCATCTTGAACTCCTTAGCAAATGTTGAGTGCAGATCCTTGATCAGGTACATCTGCTCCTCTTGGCGACGGGCCTGCTCCTCCTTATCCTTTTGTAGCTGTTCTTCCAGGCGGCGAGACTGCTCCTCCTGGCGGCGAGCTGTGCTCCTCCTCCGGGCGGCGAGGCCTGCTCCTCCTTATCCTTTTGTAGCTGTTCTGCCAGGCGTCGAGCCTGATCCTCCTGGCGGCGAGCCTGCTCTTCCTGGCGGCGGGCCTGCTCCTCCTTATCCTTTTGTAGCTGTTCTGCCCGGCGTCGAGCCTGATCCTCCTGGCGGCGAGCCTGGTCCTCCTGGCGGCGGGCCTGCTCCTCCTTATCCTTTTGTAGCTGTTCTGCCAGGCGTCGAGCCCGATCCTCCTGGCGGCGAGCCTGCTCCTCCTGGCGGCGGGCCTGCTCCTCCTGGCGGCGAGCCTGCTCCTGCAGCAGCGCCATAAGCTCAGACAGGTCTGGACCCACTGGTGCTGAAGACACCGCAGATGGACCAGCGACTGGTTCCGTCGTCTGTATCGGGGAACCTCCAATCCGCCTCTGGTCCATGTCTTGCTGGCGCTGACTCCTGGTACGAATACCGTCCGTGTCGTCCTTTGGTAAAATCGGCATTTTATCCCTCACTTCTGACACCAAATGTTACGAGCTGGGTATTGGGATAAATTAATTACACCAATTAAAACCAAATACAACTTTATTCACAGACAAATCACGAATTAAAACAATCACAAAACACTATTCAACACTTAACCACTTATACACACTCTTAATCACACGTAGAACTCACTTAGATATCGCTTGTATTTCACTTCGAGTCGCCTCGATCGTAGTCAAAACTAGACTGACTCAGGTTGGCGATCGACGCCCCTTTTATACCTCGGCCAGACCCACTAGATGTTTCTAGAAGGTGGTCGAATGTTCTGGAAACATCCATAGACTTCGACATATTCCCATACCTTCTGGAACATTCTAGAACCATCTCGAAACATCTAGAACAGGGTAGATCTTTCTAGAAATTTCCTGACCGAACTTGAGTAGAATTGTCGAGAACCTTGTGGAACTTTCGAGAAGCTCATAGATAGGTCTCGCAATTCGATCGACGTAACACTATCAAAACTTTATAATTTATTACGATAAATAATAAAAGATAAGTTTGTACGCAAAATGTATTAACCTCGAAATATTTATTGGGCATTTAAATTTACAATGTATACATACGTATTTTACTTCTATATATATATTTATGTAGTTCAAGTGTTATTTATATTTGTTTAGTTGAGTTGAATTTTACAGTTTTTGAGTTAAATTTTGTTAGTTTTTCACACATACTCGTACATTCTTTTTTTGAATAAAATCATTAATCATGAGGAAATTTACATGATGATGACGCTGACTGAATCTTATTATAATCAATAATATCTTTAAGGTATTTCATCATTTGTATTATGATGACATATAAAGGTCCATGAATAGGACCTTTTATTTTATAGCGTGGTAAAGTCATCGAATGAGTCCTCCCACCCCGGGCAGGGCGGGAAGGATTGTCAGACTTGTACCGACTAAAATCGGTGTTCTTCAATTGCCCTTTATGTTCTGGGGTCACGGTAAGGAAATAAGTCCTGCGACCCCGGCAGGCTCTGGCTCTCTGAGAGGGTCCCCGTCATTTTGCTGATGCTCTTTGAGACGCGCGCCCCATGGATAGGAGCTTATAAATTTGCAGTAGTCCATTGTGACTCAGGAGAAATAGGTCTCTGTTTTCATTATATACATCTTATTAAGCAATAGTTTCAATTATTGTCTCCTTATATATTTCCGATTGATCAATAACAGTTCCTAAGCTTTGTAAGTAAACACAGATTACACAAAATCTCTGTTAGCACGTTAATAGCTTTGTCAAACAAAATATTTGCGCAGTTAAATGCCATGACAACCTGTTTAATAACACCGTCATTTTAACGCAAAAAACGGCAGTTTTTAACAATTTCCCCAATACTACAAGTATAACAAAACTTTTACTTGGCAAATAGAAAACGCACGCACTTCACTCTCTTATGGTTTTAGCAATAATGTTGACAATCACATGACTTTTCATTGTTTACTAACATGAGTTGACGACTTTTACATTTCGCAGCGTCCCGCTAATACGGTTTTCTGTGATCTGGGCATTTCTTTTTGTTATGTCCATAAATATTTTAACTGTAAATAAAACCTTTTCTTATGTATTATATTATATCACTATGCGATATTATGCAATTACGAGGAATGTTTTTTTGCACTTTTCCTTGCCGATTAACGTGACCGTGTTAATGCAAAAACGCATCGATCATCAAACAATAAAAGTTCAGAAAAGATGCAAAGCCGCTCAACCCATTTTTTGATTTCTGATACAAAAAAGGCATTATAAAGTCTCTTTAATTTTCGTTTCATTTAAAAAATATTGTTAAAAATGTTACTCATCATAATTCGTTTTCTAATAATTCCATCATCCTAATCTTTTCCCAACTTAGAGGCAAGTCTAAACGGATACAGCTGAATTTCAATATTTTATATCAGTCCTATCTGACCCAGTGCTATATTCCTTAAAAAGACTAGCTGCTAGATTTTCGAGCTTTTAACCAACATGAAAACTGAGACCAACGGCTTTACGTGCTAATACTATAATGGATAATCACCACGACCATCCACGTATCAACTTCTCAAATAACCATACTATTCTAATAATAAATAAGATAATATCAATAAAAATTTCTCACTCATAGCATAAATCTGATAAAATCGTTCCCATAGTAATTTATTATTAAAATTCATCATAAAGATCTGCTCCCGCGCCTAAGCGCTAATGTCCATAGAAAAGACATCAACGCGCGCCGCGGTACGGTGACCTACTGACAGCGCCGATGTGTGCGTGAACGATCACACAACGTAGTTGCTTCGTAAGTGTGTGCGAAAAGTTGTAATTACACACACATACAAACACAAGACTCGCGAGTAAGTACTAGTTAATGATTTGAAAAATAAGTTATGACTAAGCAATTTTATGAGTGAAAGTGAAGCGTAGTTCTTGATTTTTTTATTGTAATGACAGATTGATGATAATTAGTGATTTATTTGAGTAATAGTTTATTACTTTAAGAGAACAGGTGAATTTATCATTTTCAGGAGAAATTTCAATAAACGTCAAAGATAATACTCTGTACAAACGTACATCTTGGCTATATTTTATAGAAGTTGTCGATAAATAATTTAATCGTCACACATTTTTATTAATGCTCATAGAAATACTCTAAATTACCGTCCTATAAACCAAAGTGACACAAAATGGTTCAATCAATTCATCTAACACACACACACACACACTCACGCCCCGCCCCCTCGCACACAGACAAGAATACAGTGTATGTGTTTGTGTGCGTCATCAACTTTCTTTCGCAGTCGGCGCGGGCGCACCTCGTTTCTTGCAACCGTGACATTGTAACTACTGCGAACAGGTCCGTGAAACTTCGCAAGAACTTGAATACTTTGAATTATTTACTTGACTGATTTGGAATGGTGAGGTTAGCTTGTTTTGACTACGTTGAGAGACTTAAATTATGACAGAAAATTAATGACGTTTGCACAGTGATAAAGCGATTGGCTACTGCACTACTTGTAGCGGGATTGATTCCGGCACAGAAAAAAATACTAGAGCAGGATAACGTTTAAAAAATTGTAAACAAATAAATCATAATGATTGACGATTGTTCGAGGTGATACGAGTAAAGAGTTTTAGGTTTAATTCCTGCCCTATTCATAAAATAATGATGTCATTGTGAATATTTCTATGAAAACTTTCACTAGAAGCACAAATTCATTTTTCAGTTCACTTTTTGAGATTTCCAAGTCACGATTATTATGGCTTATACTTATTGAATGATTAATTTCCATACTTATTTAGGAGGTTAATATTACCTTACTTTTAAGCTTCCTTGAAAATAAAACTTATCACATTAATTCAAAAGACAGTTATCAGTATCACAAAAACAGTCAAATGCTATCACATCACACATCATCAATCACTACTGCCTCTTCATCACTGTTGCATTCTGCCATTTACAGTTACTACCTCTAACTTATACTGCTTCATTTACGTACTGCTTCGCTCCTTGATCGGGGCCAAGTATATCTTTAATGTGGATCTAACACAGTAATGATCTGTTAGATCGATAGATCCGATAGAGATCGATCGAGACTGTTTTATTATGCGCAAGATTGGCGGTAGCCGAGAAACTTAATATACGAATACGAGTGTTTGATATTTAGGAAATGTGTGAAGTAGTCTTATGGTGCCATTCAAAAAAGATTAGATTATTATGTAAATAAAGTAAACAAGTTCACAAGTAGCTTTGAAATTGTGAAAAAACTTCTGCAAATAAATGTTTTGTGGTTCACTTTGACAATGTTTTTGTTTTTTGTTTAGACATTTTCAATGAATGAATTAACTTTTTTCACCCAATATTAATATTAGGAATATACGAGTACTTGATACTATTCCAGAATTGTTTATCAAGCTCGTACCAATTAGTAACAATTAACTATATTTTACCCTATTGTATGAAATTAATTTTGTTTAGTCTATTAAAAAAAAAATTCAGCATCTATGTGTATAATATAAAAATCAATTTCTGTTCGTTAGTCTCGCTATAACTCGAGAACGGCTAGACTGGTTTGGCTGAATTTTATTTAAATTATTTTTGGAAGTCCAGGGAAGGTTTAAAAGGTTCTAAGGTAGTACGAAGTTTGCCGGGTCAGCTAGTCAACTTATAGATATTATAGCTTTAATCTTTTGCCAGTTCCCTGAACAGCGCGCTGCGCGGGCGCACATCCCGTTCGCAATTAATCTCTCACTAACGGCCATCATTTGATTACTGATAACTTCATTGGGTACCCTCACCCTGACGTCACAGCTCAGTAGCCACGCGACTTCATTCATTCACTCAGTCTGAATGATTGGAAAGCTCCGTAAAAGAAAATATTGTTTTTTAATTTCTGATTTGATCTATCCGTGTGTCCGTTAAAAACGTAAGCTGACTGTGTAAAGTTTTTAATAAAGAGAAATTGGAAAAGGAAAGACTTATATGTTCAGCAGAAGACGTGCGTCCAATGAAAATTTATGTGTGTATGATGTAATAGTTACGTTGTAGGCTAACCTGAATCAGTTTACAAAACTTACAGGTTAGGTTTCGGTGTACGGTTGTATTGAGAACCGTAGCAATAAAACTTTAATTTCATGAATGTAGGCATTATGCTAAAATAAAAGAGAATGGATAAAGTAAGGAATGAGTTTTTAAGGGGCAGTATGAAAGAGGCGCCTGTTACAGAAAAATGAAAGGGAATCCTATCTTGGTATGGACATGTGATGACACTCATGTGACTAAGAGAGTGATGAGTATGAATGTTGATGGATGGAGAGGAAGAGGAAGAAAAGAAAAGATGGATGGATTGTCTAAGTAATGATATGAAAGAAAAAGGAGTAAATGATACTATGACGTGTGATAGGGGAGAATGGAACAAAAAAACGTGTTGCACCGACCCCAAGTAAAATGGGATAAGGACAGGAAGATGATGATTATGCTAAAATAGGATCAGTTATGCCCGTGGCAAGGGTCATAGTGAGCATGTATCCAATTACAATACAATACAAAACAATACAATACTCCAAATACTTAGAAATATTGGAAAAAAAACAATATTACCTGATTTTTTCGGGAAGAATCAGGTATACCTCAAGTCTGAATATTTCTCACAAATTCTCAATTCAAACATATATGTACTAAGTCACCCAAAAATTAAAAAGTCGCTCACGAACTCATAAAGCTCATAATTTAACGGTTTCCGTGTGTTCTGTAAAACTAGTTTGAATTTTTGAAAACCGAACTAGATTAGTTTACCGTTAGTGACGTCACAATGGTATAGCACATTGTTAGTATGTTAATTGGAGCGTTTGAGTAACAATTAATTTTTAATTTAATTATATTTCACATGATTCTTTGAGGTGTGAATATTTTTGTGAAATAAATTAGTGTTCACAGATTTTGTTGTAGATTAGAGTAAAATGATAGCTAAGATTTTTCTTTAAGAAATAAATTATGTATTTTACAAGAAGTCTTACTAAGGAGTATCTTTTACACAGTTACTACTAGTTCTACAGTAGTGGAGGTTGATTAGGTTGACGGTCCATTTAAAATATATTATATCCGGCTATTGGCTATTGAATATCCGGCTTGCTTTCAGTCAAGCCGGATATTCAACTATATCCGGCTTGACTGAAAGCCGACTCCAACATAGTTGGGAAAGATCTAGGCAAATGACGTGCAATTTTTAATAACACACAGAAGACGTGAAACTCACTATTATTTATTTATCTTAATATATATAAATCTCGTGTCACAATGTTTGTCCTCAATGGACTCCTAAACCATTTAACCGATTATAATAAAATTCGCACACCATGTGCAGTTCGATCCAACTTGAGAGATAGGATAGTTTAAATCTCAAATTATAGTCTCGAGTTGCAGCGGGTGAAGCCGCTGGCAACAGCTAGTTTATTAATATAATTAAAGGTACACCTCTACCTAACCCCTTGGGAATTGTAAGCGTGATATCGTGTGTTGTTAAAACGAAAATTTTATTCATAATTTAGTACGAAATAATTTGCCTCTGCTTCCTGAGCGTCACATATATTATGTTAGAGTCATATATTCATTTGTAATGATAATAACGTTTGAAAACTAGATTTTCTTTTATTTGATTTTGTAATTAAAATTCTTTTTTTTTATTTATATAACTTTTTGCACAAAGTAGTACAACGACGGACTTAATGCCGTAGGCATCTCTAACAGTCTACCTTAGGGTGATGCAGAGATAAAACATAGTAGGTGCAACAAAAAATAATTAAATTCAATCAGACGCTAACTGGTCAACCTTCCCGAATCTGTAAAAGTTTACCATTGGAACATTAACCTATGGGACTGGCATGCGCTGTGCGTTATAAAAGTCCCTAAAATTAAAAGAAAAGAAAAACCATTGTGATAAGGTTAAAAATCTATCAAAAAAATGTGACAGATATAATACTAAACATTATAAAAATAATAATGAAGTACTTTCCTCTTTTTACATATTACGTTTATAAATACACTGAGTATAAATTTAATATGGCGTAACGGTACTTGACTAAATCTCATGTAGTTGGGTGTTCGCGGACTAAATGGACGCTATACTGTTAGTGTCCAACACATAAGAGAATGGCGGGTGGGAATGCGTTTTTTTAGCGTGGTAAAATCATCAATGAGTCCTCCCACACCGGGCAGGGCGGGACTGTCAGACTCATATTAACTAAAATCCACGGTGTTCTTCAATAGCCCTTTATGTTCCGGGGTCACGGTAATGAGATAAGTCCCGCGACCCCGGCAGGCTTTGGGCCCTGTCATTTAGCTGACGCTATTTGAGGCGCGCGTGGAACACAACGTGCCATCGACCCGGGCATGGACCATGGTCGGACAGCGAGTTGCCCTTTGCTCACCGCCCGCATGCCCGCGCCTACGGTGGCCAGAGATCGTCTTGCGACGTCTGTCGCCGTGGGCATCCACCACCGCGGGTTGTGGGAATGTGGTTTGATTAACAATAATGTACTTTATGTTACTGGTCTACAATTACAAATTACTTAAGTTTCCTACATAACTTATTAAAATACAGTAGATGCGAAAGTGAGTTTGTTACTCTTTCATATCTAAATCGATTATGATGAATTATGGTTAGATGTGATGTGTCTCTGGAGGTGGTTATAGGCTATGGAAGGAGACGCGGGCCATAGAAAATTATTTTTACGATTTTTGTAATGAGTTTATTATACACACTGTAACTGCCAAAATATGTATTTTCCTTCTTAAGGCGCTCCCTCACCTGTAATGTAACGTTGCAGATTCGAACATTTCATCAGTGAGGGAAGACAATCGAGCATCACAATGCGCTTGTATCAAATCTATACTAAATGTATGCGTCAGTCAGGGATTTAGTATTGTAATGTAATGCTCAAAGTCGAATCTATAATGTTACATTACACGCGAATGCTCCCGGTGAAAGCATTAAACGTATTCAAATCTTTCAATAAGCTATAGCAAGTACGTAAAAATTTTGTTGAGTCCGGATTTGCAACAGAAATTGGTTAATGAATATTAAAACAATTTTATGAATGATTAAAACGGTCAGATCACTTGAAACGGGTATTTTAAGATGAAGCGTCGTGATTGATATTCGTTCTAGAAACCCGTGGATATCCGCTTGTTTCTTATCACTCGTAGTGACGGAAAATATTTATTTATTTTAAAGGTATTAATTACATTCCAGTTACGGAGAGATGTTGAGTTTTGGTGTGTATCATAGAGATGCGCAAAATGTGTCAGTAAAAAGAAAATGAATGAAGTATATCTTTTCACTTGATGAAGTAGTTCATTCATTCATTCAGTACTTCATTTCGTCCAGCAAATCTGAACTAGTTCACTGGACTAGTTCACTGAACTACTTCACTGAACTACTTCACTGAAGTACTTCACTGAAGTACTTCACTGAACTACTTCACTGAACTACTTCACTGAAGTACTTCACTGAACTAGTTCACTGGACTAGTTCACTGAACTGGTGATTTAGAGAAATGATGCATTTCAATAAATCACTAGTTCAGTTATATACGTATGTCGATTTTCCTTCATACTTTAAACAGGCTTAGGACTGTCAACCTAGAAATATAGTTGTATTGGTGGTAATAGTCGTTTTGGTTTACTTACACTTTTGTTGTACGTCAAATAAGACTGTATTCCTATAAAGTTCATATTAGAGTGAAAAGACTAACTACTGATAAGATTTTTCCGTGGTCACGTGGTGGCGAGACGCCGTATTCGCACGTTACTTTATCAGCCGACGTTATCCGATCAGCCGACGAAGTAACACGAACATGTACGAGTGAGAGAGCTCCGTTGAATGTGTGTGAGTAGAGCGGGCTTATCGTCCGTCCATAGCCCATTTTGTACTCAGCCAATAGCCATCAGCCATGCACGCGCGAAAAGAAACACCACAGACTACGGAGAGTGTAGATAGAAACACTGAATTACTAAGTGAACTAAAGACACATTTGATTGGCCAGTGAATGAATGAAAAGTTCATTTTGGGAAATGAACTAGTTCATTTAGTTCAATCGTTCGCGAACTACCCATGTCTAGTGTATCACACGTAATTATATACCAGACAATAACTTAGCGTAGTATTTTTTTTTATGCTGGTGTTGGTAGGTGCGAGTGATTGATAAAATTAAAAACAGGAGAAGATTAAATAAATAAAATTTAAATATATAGCTTTTGTTACTAATTATTTAATTCATCGCAATCCAAACGACTGTCAAAAACTTATACGCACAAAAATAACCTCAATGACCCAGCATTAGAATCTAAAACCTTCTTCCCATTGTCAATAACCAGTTGATAACCGTGATCAGTATCCGACTTAACCCCCACACTGGCGAGACCTCACGCGGTATGTCATTACCAGCGTCCGTCGGATGAAGCCGCGGTAATGAACGGGTTAGTTTCGCATGTCATTCGCGGCATGTTATATCGGGCCCATGTCGTTTACGGGGCTTTTTAGTGTTATTTTTTTTTTGTAATAGTAGGACAATCACACCTTGTTAGTTATTGATTGGTCTACAAAAATCTTGTAACGAAAATTTTGTTGAGGTTTTTTTTTAATTTGTTTTAAAAACGTAGCGGCGTAAGTAAACTACGTTTTTCTGTTTTTTTTTTGCGTGGTAAGGTCATCAAATGTGTCCTCCCACTCTGAGCAGGGCAGGGGGGACTGTCAGACTTGTACTGACTAAAATCCACGGAGTCCATCAATAGCCCTTTATGTTGCGGGGTCACGGTATTCGTTAGTCCTGTAACTCCAATATTAAATATCTCTTAAAATCGTCAAGCGCTGTAATCCATGCAACAACCGCTCATTTCCACAAAACGGCGTTAAACAGAGGACCAGTTGAGCACCGAATTAAAAAACAAACTGTATTTTGGCCACAAAAATGTGTGCATGTGACCACGATGTGGGTTTATGAGCGAAACCTCGTTCGTATGTGGAACGCGTGCGTTTAGTATTTAGAACTACACGAGACAGATTTGTGTACGCGAATGTACTTACGAAGATAATCTCTGTGATTTTGTTTGTGATAATACATTTGTTTTTTTTTATTAATGACTTCAAAATAAAGGAGGTTATCAATTCCACCCGTATGTATGTAATATTTCAGAACTGCCCGGTTTTTTATAACATAGGAACAAAACTTTGTCAACATGTCATTCTCAAATAATAAACAAAACAAAAAAAGAATTCAAATTAAAAAATCTGCAGAGTAATTCATTCGTAAACGCAACACTAAAGCTTTTCACGCAATTTTAAAATTTTCGTACTAAAACCACTTGGAAGTAAGTGAAGTACATAATTTGGGCGGCTAATAAGCAGTTGTCAGTCAGTATGTACCGGGTACGTGGTAGGGAACAGGTTCCTTGAGGTAACGGGACCGAAATGACCCCAATACGGTTTTCGGAACCTTTGGCTGGCTTCGATGAAGGACATGTGAGATGAGGTGCGTTGATTCTGTATACGTTTTTGAACGGGTTCAAAAAGAAAATTATATTTAAAAAAATCTAGCTAACCGATTAAATTTTTTTGCATCTTTATCATTTAAATTCATATTTAGATGATCGAAAATTATTCTTTAAAATTAAAAAAAAATGCTTGATTCACGAACGAATCTATTTTCTAATAATAATGTTGGATGCTGTGCCAGTAGGACGAACATACAGTTTCTTTTTTGTATTTGTCTTTGAGTAGTAACTTACAGTATTTTTGCCGTGTGTACATTTTAAAGCATGTTTCTTAGCGCAATATACAACGTGTGATGTTAAATGCGCAAAACCTCTCGTGCGGTAACTCAGACCATGTTACTGAACAATGTTTGTTCTATATAAAATGAGAAATTGATCGGGCCCATCAGTATGAAAAATTATTTCCAAAAGTCATAGAATAGACATTGTTCAGTAACATGGGCTGAGTTACCACACGAGAAGTTTTGCGCTATTAACGTTACACATTGTATATTTTTTAAACGACAACTTTTCATTCAAAGGCAACAGATTATAATAATTAACAAACACTGCAACAGTGTTGTTCAGTAAATAAAAAATCTTCGTATCCGTGAGCGATTTCGTGTGCAAAATACCAAAGAAGCCACTTTTGGCCCTTTTTCATCGTTTGACCCAATTTTTTGTGCTAAATCCGCATCACAGACGTGAGATGGCTCTTTCACGGATGCGTGTGGATTCCGTGACGCAATTTGCCAAAAGAAAGTTGTGTTTTTTTCCTTGTAGCATTTTTTTTATGTGGTTATTTTTAGACGCTGTTTTTTTTAGTAGGGAATTTCCAATACTTATACTTTCTTATTAAGATTAATAATTTTAAGAATTTAACGGTTCTTGCAATTAATTTTGAACTTTTTTCAGTCACTTTGATAGCTAGGTTTATAAACTTTTGAAGGAATGAGTCATGTTTTAAAAATAAATCATTCATCATTGTTTATCCTTGACCTCAACTTGCTCAGTGAGAATATTCTCACGGATTTATAATCCACATTCTGATAAAAGAAAGTAGTAGGTTTACCTCAAAGAAATCTTTTTCGTAGAAATGTACTTACATAAAAAGTGCAAAGTTTTTAAGCGGAGAATTAATATTTGTGGTTTTTATGAGGCTTTGAGATAGGTTTTAAATAATTAAATAATCAGTCACGTTTCTACTTTTTTATAAATAAATATAAAGATACAAAAACATTTTTCTAGAACTTTATGGGAATTTAAAAGGAAACACAAGGTTTATTTTTCCACACAAACGTACTCGTAGTTCCATATTTCCTCCCTGGATAATGGCAAAAGCACATTTTGTTTTCTTCAAAATTCCAATGTAAAAATCGAATTTATAAGTGAAATTAAGGCCTGATTGTATCTATCATGTTTTAAAACTAGTTGTTAATCATCGGATAACTTCACCCGGTAATCGATAGTTAACTTGATAGCTATTTGACAGTAGTCTTTTATCCAACAGTTAAACAATATAGCAATTTAAATCTAACAATACAATTGAAGATGTACTACTAATACCTTAATTAATTACCTTAATTACCTTAGCATATAATTTATCTTGTCATAAGCGAAACTGTAGTTTGACGGGTAAACTGAGATTATAATTATTTTGCAAGCCTTTTGAATTTGACACCACTTGACTTAAGCGTTTTAAGTTTATTTTTTATCGCGATACTTGCCCTATTGAGATAAACAGACTTGAGCAATATATCCTACAATTATTTAATTTGGAAACGCTTACGGTCACAACGAGACACAACAATGCTGGAAATATGTATCTTTTTGTGTAGTAAATAAACTTAGATTTTGAATCACTATGAAAATGAAACGCGGCTTCGCGCTGCGTCGCGAAAGGTTTATCTTTTCGTTTAGGAAATAGAAATAGAGAGATTTGATGTCAACTGAAGCTAAGCGGAGAGGGGATGTGGACATCTGATTGGTTATTCAAACACATCTCCTCTCCTCTCCGCTATGCTTTGGTGGATACCGGGCCTTAATGTTTGATTCGCAAAAGGTATAAAGAACAAAAGCGAAAAAAGAACAAGTGTCATTGATAAAGACATTTAAGTAAAACTAAGCATGTGTCGCTGAAGTCCCGACCACTGTTAATTATCCCCAAAACATTCTAATTATCATTCTAACCAATTTAAAAACCACACGAAAGATCAGACTTTTGAACAAAACGTGTCAATATAAATCTCACGACAAAATGTTCTCTAAGTTAATAACAAAAGTTTAAAAACTGCCGCAAAACAAATCCGACAATTAACCTGAGTTTACAGTTAGACCCGTTTCACTTTTTGAGACGAAAGCCTTCCCCCCTCCCCCCCGCGTCTCCATTTCACCGCACTCCCCCGCCGTGGCCTCGAAACCTCGATACTCAAGTACTGATCACGTGACTGTACTAAATCTGTTTCGAAAATCAGACACGTGTTGAATTCATTACGAAAATCATGTAGAACCACTTAGAATCACGAAAAGAGAATAGAACCTCGTCTTAAAATTACTCTGGTACTGTTTTTTTATACTATAGAAATTACAGACTATAAAATAGGCTACCATGTTTTCCATCAGGCAGGCCGTATGCCTGATGGAAAACATGAAGTGAAGAAGCCTATTAACACCTGCAACGGTCATACAATTTTTCTACGGCCTTTTTCAGGGTCTGAAGAAAGTAGAAAGGAACGCTCCTTCCTACTTTCTTCACACCCTGAAAAGAGTGCATGGCACACATCGCTGTGCCGACATATAAAGGAAAAATAGTTCCGGTGACTGTACATCGTGGGTTGACCAGCTGTTCGACGGTTACAATTAATGATACCTCAAGAAGAACTGAGTCACCCGTCTGGATCACCAGTCATTCCGGATCCTCAAGAGGTACTACAAGAAAACGTGACGGGTTTTCTGGCTTATTTCCTTCTGGCGTAAGGGACATAATTGTAATGCACCACGTCCAAAGCCACACGACAGCAAAAAATAATCATTAGAAATAGTCAATTGCGTTAAGTCCACGGTTAAATCCTATACTAATATTATAAATGCGAAAGTTTGTGACGATGTATGTTAGTGTATATGTGTGAAGGTAAGTTTGTTACTCTTTCACGCAAAAACCATTGAACGGATTTGGCAAAAAATTGGTACATAGATATTTTATAACCTGTATTAACACATAGGATAGTTTTTATCCCGATTTTATGTCCTCGTGGGATAATTTTGGTATTGTAGCGGGTGAGCCCCTGGCAACAGCTAGAGTTTTATAACTAAGAGGTTAGTAAAAACTAATAAAGTACACTTACTGGACAAAATAAAAGGCGTTTTGATCATGTAAAGCAATTAGGCTGTGCTTTCTTCTCATTCCTTTCTTCTATGTATCGCTGCTGATCTAGAATTAAAGAGAAAAACAAATTAAGTCATCTACTTCACTCAAAAGACCAACTAAATATAACTCAAGAGTGACTGACTGACATAGTGATCTATCAACGCACAGCACAAACCACTGGACGGATCGGTCTGAAAATTGGAATGCAGGCAGATGTTATGACGTAGGCATCCGCTAAGAAAGGATTTTGATCAATTCTAACCCCAAGGGGATAAAACGATATAAAACTTTGTATTTATGAAACTTTGCCAATTTTATGAAATAATACTATGTTAAGTTTCGACATCCACGCGAACGAAGTCGCGGGCAAAAGCTAGTTGTTTTATAAAATCACAGTTTTTTTTCGTACAGTCTTGATTGTTTTCTTAGAGTGATTCAGAAGATTAAGAATTGGCGTGAGTCACATTATAGCCATTATAGGGTACAAGTTTATGCGCAGGCGCATGCGAGTTTTCAGTTTATAAACTCATAGTGTCCGGTGGTAGGTACTAAATGACGAGCTTCATGAGCCACGAGGGTATCATACTGCCAATTCGGTCATAAGAAAAGACTCTACTCGACTCGGAAATTGAAACCAGGACCCTATGCTCAGCTGTCTCGGTTGTGACCATAAATAAGACTATGAGTACTACGAGCTTGGATCAAACAGGTCTTAACATTATACATTGGGTCTAAATAAAAGCAAGATTCTTTTGAAATTAAAGCGCTTATCATTTAAAAATAATTTAAAGATAGTTTTGAAATTCAAAATAATTATATATATATTTCATATAGGAAAACGTGCCTTTGCAAGAACGGTTACAATGTATTATGGGTATAAATAGTTTTGATTTTTTTTTAAACTATAATAATTATGTAATGAATAAATTGAGCCACCCTTTTTAATGTGCGTTCCCGTCAGTTATATAATAAAAAAAAATATTAATGTTTTCTGGTATTTAATTATTTTTTAACTCCTTTATTTTCCAAGCTCGCATTAGGATGTTAATGACAATTATTCATGAAAGCAATCGACGTAGATTTTATGATATTATTATTATAACGGGGACCAGAGGCCACAAACATTTCTATGTTAATTCTGTAAATAAGAATTTTTAATTGGTTTACTTGTTCTTGTGGCCTATTTGACGTTTTTATAAAGATGTAGACTTTACAGCTATTTTGAATCCGTTAAAATGATATTATATTTTTCGACTTTATTTTAAAATGAAAAGGTTTAGTTATCAAAAATATCATTATATTAACTATGTTGTTTTATTATTACACTATCCTATTATTATTGTTGCTTTTGGTACGATGCATGATTATTTTAAGTATACCGTAGCATATCTTGAGCTGAAGATACCAAACACAATCATTATTATAAATAGAAGGAGCACTATACAGGGTGAATTTTTCAAGTGGGCGTGGATGGCAATTTTCGAAACTATGAGGAATTTCGAAAAACGTTGAAAGGAGTCTCGAGGCCGATTTTGACGAAAACTAAAACTGCATCATTGGATTTTAGAAAAATCAATCATCCTAGCCAGGAATCGAACCCGCTGATTTTGGAAAAAAATCGCACCCTGTATTATTACACCATTCGATAGCGTTGCTGATAAGGATCAAATTCTGGGAAGTAATCATATACGGAAAACTTAAGGAAATAGCAGATTTTTATGAAATTGCTTTTTTTCCATGTTACTTCTACTGAGCCATAATTTATTCGAAATTAATAAAATTTTAATTTTTCAATGTTTCACTGGATTTGACGTCTCAACAATCACCCTGTACTTCGCAATACGAAATTATAGAGTTGAACTAAAAATAACATTATTATTGGTAATTTATGTTTCAAATACCCATATTGCCTTGATGGTTGATCAGTTTTTTTTGTAATTATACGTTTTCCTTAACTTTTCCGTAAATGATTATTTCCCAGAATTTGATCCTTATTAGCAACACTATCAAATGGTGTTATAATACAGAGTGTGATTTTTTTTCCAAAATCAGCGTGTTCGATTCCTGGCTAGGATGATAGTCTTTTCTAAAATCCAATGATGCAGTTTTAGTTTTCGTCAAAATCGGCCTCGAGACTCCTTTCAACGTTTTTCGATATTCCTCATAGTTTCGAAAATAGCCATCCACGCCCACTTGAAAAATTCACCCTGTATATGTTTATATCACGTAACTAAACTAAAAAAGCATTTTAATATTTATTTAGAAACACGCATCGCTCAAACAAATTTTCTTATTGTTTTCCGAATGAATAAATTAAAACAAAAAATTTGCACCAAATTTTACGGGTACGATGCGAAAAACAATCATATCGTACAAAATAACAATAATGGATGTGGAAACAAAGCTTATCAGTGTATTGGCAAGCACGTGTGGTACAGTTAGTGTACGGGCCGGTGCGCGCGCGCCGCTGGTGACGTAGCGAGTAACTGCGCCCGCGCACGCCTGGCCGCGCGCGAACAAGGCCGTTCGACGCCCGCGCCACGTGGCCGCCGCATTACCATAGGACGATAGATTTACTGCTACGAATTAGATGGACGATGACTTTTGATGACCGGACATTTATTTTGGTTGATAAGTTTTTAAGGATTGCTTAATCCTGATTTGTAAATTAAGAATGTAATTACCAATTAGTTATAGATATCGAGATGCAAATTGCCGGTGGTACTAGCAAGATAGTCAAAAAAGACACACAAGGATGAGCCTTTGAGCAGTAGTGATATACTGCAGGTTATTTAATTAATAACAATTACTTTTAGTAGAGATTTGTTTGTTATGACTTTGGCCGACTATTCGGCTGAAAACACGACCACATCTGATAAATTAATAACTATTTAACTAACTATCGAGAGTTAAGAATAAGCTTAAGTTATCCCATCTCTTATAGATTGACACTCCCAAAAATATATTATTAGTTAGAAGAAAAGTCGAAAGCATAATTAGTTTAGACTATTAGAGCTTAGCATGTTATGGTCAGCATTTTATGCCTGAAGCTAATCTGACTCTAATACTCATATCACTCTAGAAATTTCCTATGATCCTAGTACATGTATTTTTGACCCTAGGTATATAATAAATAAATGACAAGTGACGCGTACGGTGGCGGTGACCAGTGGTGAGGTTGGGGCCCACGACCGAGCTCCGTCGCCCGAAACCGACGCACCGTTATAAGGGACAAGGACCTCGAGTAAAACCGCGGGCACAAACGTTATTAAAAGTTACCTCATGGCTATTAATTGGTATTATCTAAATATAACTGTGCCCGCGACTTCGTTCGCGTGGATGTCGGAACTCAATAATATATAAAAAAAAGGATTTTTTCTAAAATAAAAGTTCCAGTTCAAAGATTAGCTATTACAAACAGACAGACATATAGATAGACAAAAATTGCAAAAAATGATATTTGTATTAAAAAACGGTTATTTTAAACTTACAAACAGACACTCCAATTTTGACCCGTACCTACCCACTTTGTTTGGTGTAATTTCTTTTACATGGGCATGAGAAAAATACTTAAGAGCCCATACTACCTCAAATGGCTTAGCAGAAACCTGTGATACGTCGAAAATACTACGGCATTAATTTTGAAATAAATATATGGTAAAGTTGAGGATTAATGTTAGGTCTTATGTTTGGCGAAAACATGATGCCATAAAATTTTCTCGATAGAAAAAAATCCCAAAGTTACCTCTAAATTTAACAATAAAACGCTGGCAATCAGACAATACTTAAAATTAGATCATGAAACTTTTTGTACTAACTGAACTAACTATAAAGCAGGTCTTATGTTATTTACTTTTTTGAATTTCCTTTTTTTTCGCCGTAAAATAAATAGATTTGCGTGTAGACAGCTAAAAGAAAGAGCAAGCAATAGTGCGTGGTACGTGCAAGTGCGAGCGAGTAAAAGTATACTGAGGTACTATAGACCCTTAACGATCTATTTTCATTCCTATCAAATCTAATCACAAAAAAACAAACAACAATCACAAAAACAAAAAAACAAAAAACATTAAAAGCGACCAAGCTGTTTCGGAGCAGTGCAAGCACTAACACGGTGACACAAGATTATAAATATGTTTTCAGTAGGTGTATTGGAAGTTACAGGGTAATGAATGGTTATATAGTCCAAAAACTTCTAATTGAAAAGACCGTGTTTCTATAATTTGATGAATTTAAAAATATAGGTCTGACGAATTACGAAATCCTTTCCATTTTTTTTTTTCAAAACAAGAAAATACTTTTTTTTTTATCTTTTCAATATCTCCACTGTTTCCAACTTCCTTGTAACCGCGTCTTTACCACAGAACATATATACTCCTAACGGAGAAGAATGTCAACTCCGTAATCAGTATCAGCCAGCGCCATCTATATGTAGCCCAAAGAAAACACTCATATCGCGGGAATTTCAAACGGTAGTAGATTATTTTTAAAATTTTACTCTTAGGTTTTTTGGTAGGTCATTCTCAGTTAAGAAAACTCAATGTTGAGTTTTTGAGAACGAACCTACCAAAAAACCTAAGAGTGAACATTGGAAAGTGCAAAATAAAACAGTAAACAATGTAGTGTCATAAATTATTTATTTCAAGTTTCATAATAATGTGTACATGTTTTAGCTTCAATATCTTTAGTTCAAGTCAAGTGGTTAAGTCCATATTCTACTAAAGAATAAATCAGATTTTTGTTTAAACTACATTTACAGAGACATTACAATGAGGTTACATAAAAACCAATTTACCAAAATGTACTCAACAGAAAGTAGATCAGCATTATTAACATAACTGTTGCCCAATTTACATGAGCACAATTTATGCTGTTCTAATTGTTTTTTGAACATAACATATGCGCAAGCACAAAATTAAGGCAATTGTCGTTTTTTCCGATAATAACTGACTATTAAAATATCTAAAGCCGGAGGTGGCTACTTTGAGCAACTCTCAAAGTGGCCACCTCCAGCTTGTAGTCTTGTTGTTATGCAAATGCGTTTCCTTATGACTAAAAGTATTATTAGATACAAAACAATAAAACCAGAAGTATATCAACAACTAAAATAATATTAAATGACTTTTTGTAGAAAGAATTTTGATTATACATTATGATAATGAAAAACATTTAATTTTTACAGCTGTCTTATACAGGCGCGCCAGCTGCAGCCAAAACATTTATATTTATAGTTTAATAAATTACTACTCTAAAACATTGAAATGATTTGAGTACATAATCGTAACAACATTGAGAAAAACAACTCACTGATAATTTTAGAGATAATTCATCACACAGTGTACAGTGTACCTATATTTAAACTGTAAATTCTACTACTTTGGTTTTTTTATAATCAATGTTTTTAATAAGCATTTTTGGCATTTTCGACAGCTGTGTTATTTTTTTAATATTTTGGAGGAACTACAGATAATTTAGAAAATGCACACACAGAATCAATCAATCAATTTCAACAACACAGTATTTTTATGCATATTATAAAAACCTTTTCTAATAGATAATTATTTTCTGCTTTGTAAACAATGCGATTGTTAATTTTAATTTTCTCAATTAAAATTAACAATGTTTTTGACATAATCTAAAATATTTCCCTTGAGACCAGTAACATGACTTATTTTATTAAATACCTCTTTGATTAATTACAGTAGCGCAGCATTCAATGCATGTAAACATTTCTATTGTGGCATTAAATGGTTTTTGTACTTTCTGTTGGTTTTGTTGTAGATATTTCATGTATATTGGGATACTGGATATTTGTCACGTCCATAAATGGATCAGCTTGTAGTTTGGCTGGATCAATAAGTTCATTATCAATCTGAAATAAAGTTTTACTCCATTAATTCAATTTTGTATACCACCATTATTTATGTAAAGAGTACTCATTAATACATAGGAACAAACCTGAAATCGCATAAAGAATCAACTGCTCCATTGTGCATTATCAGTTCTTACATCACATGGAACAGCAGTTTGAAGTAACTGCGCCTTTGTGATATCTTTAAAGTCTGCCTTTCACACAGCATTTTTATCCGATTTTCCAAAGATTTATACTGTCATTCTGGAAAAATGTACTTTGCCCACAGCAGAAAATCTGAAAGTGAAAACAATAACAGATTAATAGTTCTGCAAACTGCTGAAATATTTATATGCAATTATTAAGGATGAGGACATAGATAGCTACAAGACTAGATTGAAAAAGGATACCCCATCCATTAATCTTGTACTAAGCATTTTATAAACAATCGAAAATAACTACTGATGAAGAAAATCAACCCAGTGTCACAAGGTCATTACTGCTGTTAGGTCAATTAGTTTACGAGAACAATACTTTGTCTCAAAATTTCCCTAGAACTATGACTAGGGCGTACTATTTTTAACGAACGGAAGAACAACAACTATAAGTAGCTTTAAGGTGATAAGTATTACTTACCGAATAAAGTTACGAACTCCGGGTTTAGGAAAGCGGAACAGTTTCACATTATGTTCGGCTGGGGAACAGTCACATAGCCACATAATATGTAAGTTTCAAAGCACACAACAAAGTATCTTTTTGATCACAATAGAGTTACTGTCTCAGACCTTATGAAAACATTTTATAAACACTGAACGAAGGAACAAAACCTCAACTCAAAGATAAAGGCAAAACAAATACAGAAATACTGAATATTTGCAGCAAATGAAACTTGAAAACAAAATCAAGGAAGTTTCAAGAGAACTTTTTGTTTTTGTTGGACATCGGGCGTGTGTTGTAGTATGAATTATAAAATAACTACTATATTTTCGACTTATTTTAATTTCCGACTATTAATCGTTTAGTTATTTTACTGGATAAATGAAAATCAGAAAAACTTCAGTCATCAAAAATTATCTAATTAATATTTGCATAATCATAAACATGGACTACTAGAAGTTAAAAACTACCATTTAGAAAAAAATAACAAAAATTAGTCACATAAATTATTTCTGTGTTACAACTCGAAAATACTTCATAATTTTTTTATGCTGGCAATGAAGTATTTCTGCCCCGGGTACCTGTCTAACATTTGCCCGATTTGCCCATACAAAGTTGACACCCCCTGGTCTTTACCTCCAAAGCCTTCCAGACTCGCTCTCAATGAAATGTGGGTCAAGTTTATTGACAAATCAGGACATTGCCCGTGCGCCATCCCCCTCGCTCCCACAGCCGCGTCCCTTTCGCACACAGGCTTCGGTACTTCTCATTTAGGATGATGGGCCTCCAATAAGCGTGTTCGGAAGAGTATAAATAACTGTATTATAGTACTTTTGTTAGTGTTTTTAGAGTTGAATGTATGCAATGGCATAAGTGGTTTGAAGATGTCGATTTTTTATAGGAGGTTTGACAAGTGGCAGTTTTTATTAGATAGATATTATTATATCTGGTGTAATCTCATCTCTATTTCTTTCTAGCTGACCTAGAAAACTTCGTACTGCCTCAAAATCACCTTAATCCAAATAATTCAACACCAAAATCATCCAAATCGGTCCAGCTGTTTTAAAGTTTTATCGAGACTAACGAACAGCAATTGATTTTTATATATCATAGATAGAAGATAGATAGATTATTATTCAGAACTTAAGACTACTGTGTATGAATGAATCTTAGTTAAAAGCTCATAGAAATTTCTAGAAATGCTTTTCAGAATTGACACCAAGGCATAAATCAGTGCAATAAATCAACATAATTGAATAGATATAATAGAATCATATTAAATACACAAATCATCCATGATTCCATATTCTCAAAGTTCATTGCAAAATAGAAAAGATGAAATGAATCAATAGTATTTCAACAATATCATAATTAAATGAACCACAATACAAGAATCAACAGATCAGCAAAAAAAATATGAAAAGCCTCCCATCGCCCATTAACCTAGTGAAGGATGTACGGCGTCATGTTACGTGACGTCACTTCCGCCGTTTATTGAAACGATATCCGGTTCGTTCCGGATTTAGGGACGATGTAAATAAAGGGTTGTTTGACTGCACATTGTTTGGGGTTCCTTAATAGGACCTACTATTAGGGGTGACCCTTTTTTGCCAAATTCGAAGGCGTTTTTGATGGGATAAAAATAAGGTGGCAGTAGTTTCTTAGATTAATAGGCGTGTATCAATAGAAGTTTCGTGAAGGGGTAAATAAGGGTTATAGAGCTTATTGATACCTGTTATAAAGGTATAATGATAGCACATGACGTGTTAGTTGGTAAGAATGTTCAGCAGTTAATTTAACAGTTTTCCTGATTATCTTTGTTTTACTGAACTCGATATCTTTTGTGGGTAATGAAAGATAAGTCGCCGACGAAACCACAGTCATTGCCACTACGATGAACAATGAATACTTGAAATATGTTCTCAAAATTGTTAAATTTTGTTAGATTCAAATGTATATTTTTACCTATACGAGCTTATGATTTAAGAACCCTGATCCGTACCAAGATAGATTAAATAGTTCAACTCGATGGTAAACATTCGCATACAAAGGATGCGTGTGTTCCATCGTACGTCGATCAAAGATATCGGCACATCTTCCAAAATTCCCACAGTGTGCACATGTTCAGTTTATTCCTCGTACCTGCCGAAGTTCGACCCAATTCAAATATTGACTGATTGAAGGGTTCGGAGGACATCTGTCGCAGGCTCTATAGGTGAAAGCAACACACGAGAAAGTCTCAACATATGCACATAAAGAACATTATTGTTCCATAACATGTGGTCCTTTGAAATGTCCAAAATTTTTAAAATTTTCGGCTTTTGTACGTCCACATTTTAAATATAGTCAATGTTTTGTAAGTATGGGGTTGTTTTTAACAATTATTTTTTGACAATTGTTGTATAAACCCTTTCGTTTTGATGTAAATCAAAGTATTCATTGTTTTTTGTGAAGATGACTCTTAAGATGTTTGTGCCTGTATTAGACATCAACGAGCGAGTGCACATTTAAAAGATGTTTATTATGATCTACTTGATAATGGCTGGTTTTATGTATTGTTTATAATTTAAAACAATAATTACATATTGAAAGTCATTAAGTACTAAAAAATTGTCTACAAGATTGAATTTCAAGAAAAAACGAAAGATCCAGAAAGATTGCTATTGCGGCAATGCGCCATCGATATTTAAATGGTGGACATACCTCCGGTAATCAAAGCGTTTACCTTTATTGTTCGCAAAGCTAAGGAGTGGAATTCCCGTCAACTATAAACTTGGGGTCCTCAATTACAGAATGAACAGGTTACTTCTAGGCGCTTACCATCAGGCGATATAGTGGTCAAACGCGAACTTATCTTTAAATTAAAAAAATACTATTTTCTCGTCATCTAAGTTTACGAATTTAAACCATCAGTGATACTTTATAGAACTCCAGTCAAATCGTGATTTGTACATTCCTAGGTGCCTACAAATATCAGTACCTAATAATAATGGGTGCCTAAAGCATGGGATAGCATCTATGTGGGTCACAATACCATGTTCCAGTCTAGAACATAGACATGGTCGGCGACCGGTCCGCCTGCGTCTGATGCGCGGCTTTCTCTTCACAACTACGCACTTGACTGTGGCTGCTAACATCGCGCTTCGTTCACAAGGGGGAGGCAGAATTGTGAGGTACTTGATGTGTTCAAGTTTAAGGTTGCTGAGTTACAGCAAGTTAATAATGATAATAATGATAAATGATAGAGATGGAGGGTTGCCTATGAAACCACAACAGTGTGAAGGTATACAACGTGTAACGGTAAATGAGCAAAACCTCTCGTGGGGTAACTCAGCCCATGTTATGAACAATGTTGTTCTAAGACTTATGGAAATTTCATATAAAATGAGAAATGTTGATTATGAATGAGTATGAAGTGATTTTTTTATTTTTATTTCTAAAAGTCTTATAACAAACATTTTTTAGTAACATGGGCTGAGTTACCCCACGAGAGGTCTTGCAGATTTACCGTTACACGTTGTATTTAATTAGCAAATTGAATTGCCTATTGAACAGCCGGACGTGTGGTTGCTATTTGGGTGTACTTATAGACTTTCAGTCTAAACTTTATAGCATCTTGCTATAACATCAATTGATGGAAAGTCCTGTCTATTTCTAGTGCGATTTGATTCGAAATCTGTTTACAAATTGGTTTAATTTAGTGGTAAAGATAGTTAGGTATGTGTCTACTATCTATTCAAGGACATGAAGCAGTTTTCTATTCGAAAAATTTACAACTACATATGCGGGCACTTTGTACAGTCTACCAAACAAGAAACGAACTACGAAAACCGCCCTTACTGCTGTGTGAATAAAGATGCTGTCAATGGCAAACTGTCACAGAGTACGGAGCTAGTATGGTTTATCGTTAGGGGCAAATTCTAACAGGTCGATGACATCATCAAAGAACATACTCATCACTTTCACTTTGCTAGACAATGTCACAACACATCACACACACATACACACAAAAATCTGAAAAAAAAAATACAATTTAGCTATTATTGAACTACGAAGCATCAAAATAAGGGAATCTGCTTTCTATACCCTAATCTTATTGACCTCTAAAAACTCCTTAAAAACTAAAGCAAAAGTGATTTTAAGTCGTAAAACAATTTCATTTAGTCTAGCCAATTTAACCAGGATCTATATACCTGCCTACCCCTTTGTCCTAAGTACCAGGATCAGCTGTTTCGCTTTCACCTCGCTGGCCAATGTCCGCGCATCGTTATCGATGCGGCAAGCGTCGCGTGCGCAGGTTTGCGTTCAACACAAGCACGTATGGGATTATTTTGATGCACTTCGTTGTAGATAGATATTGCAATTTGTCTGTTTCTATCTTTATCAATGTGTCTGTTTAGTTATTAGTTATAGTCATTTTAGAATTCATTCCGCTTGAATCGATCATCGGGTTTAAAAGCAATATTCCTAATGATTCTGTTCATGAATTAATAGCCAATGACGTAGCTGGAAATGAATGAAATGAATAATAAGCAATATTGCTGAAATTACTGTTTTAGTCTCACAGGACCCTCAGTTAGAATATTTTGCGGTCGGCTCGTTACAAATTGAGCTAAGCCGAGCGGCTCTTCCCAAATATACGGATCTAGTTAAAAAGTAAGCTCTATAATTTTTCCACCCGGCTGTATATGTGCAGTAATTGTTGATGTCTTTAATCACAGAGAATGTTCTAATCAAATCAAATCAATCAAATCGTTTATTTCAACTAGGCTAATTACAGATACCTACTTATGAATTGTCAAAAGACATAAAATAAAACAAGTACAAAAATAATTATGGCGCTACAGTCCCGGTTACAAGACATGAAAACTGTGATAGTATTACACTCCCTATTACTCGTAAAAGGGAATGTAATGGCATGGAATGTAATAATAATAATTGATAAAAGTAGTGTCTCTACACTACTTTTATCAATGTGTAAGACGTTCATCAAAACTATATCAAAATTAAATTACTGCAATCAAAGCACGCACTGTGATAGCCAAGACATGTCACACTGAAACTGTCACGGATTACTGGTAACTCTCACACTATACAGTTATCATTGATATAAACATGCCTAACAGTCACGTGAACATAACAAACAAATACATATTCATTGCTCTGCAAGCAATTAATGACTACAGCGATTGAAGCTATTGTAAATAATTCTGTTTTTCTTCGTATGAGGACTTGACATCTACCAAACCGCACTGGGTCCGCGTGGTGGATTGTGGCCCACTCCCTCTCACAGAGAGGACGATTGTTTCCCAGTAGTGGGAATATTTTATGAGGACATATGGTCACACTGCCTGATTTAATTTAAGCCTTATAACAGATGATAGTTTAAAAGAAAATGTCTGGGTTTCGTCATAATGTTTTTTTTCATCGATGTCAATGATGCTTAAGATGAACGTGTAGGTATCTTTGAAAGACAGATTTAAAGTTTTACGGCTTTATTACAAAACCTGGTTTAACTTAGACCAAGCTTTAAATCAAAAATGTTTTTTTGAATTTCGAACTTTATTTCTACTGTCGTAAAGTTATTAATACAGAAACCGAGTTTAGATCCCGGTCTAAGTTGTCAATGTGCATTTTAGAATTTTATAGCAGTTGGAATAAAGTTCGAAATTCAAAAATTGATTTTTGATTTAAAGCTTGGACTAAGTTAAATCACGTTTTGTAATAAAGCCGTTAAGGTTTATCTTGGAAACTGATATACATCTACTGCTTCTTTTGCTCACTCCTTTTAGAGAAGAAATAGAATAGGGCAGAGAGGAGCAAGGACACTCACTGGCAATAACTAGACGTTCATAATTCGGAGGTCAGGCCACAACCTCATCTTAACGCATCGCTCATCGGAATCAAGCCAGCCTATCATTTCAACACTTCGCATGGTGACTCACACTTCTGGCTACTACTGCTGTTATGCAACTGCTATGATCTTGCTTACTGGGAAGTCCAGCATGTAGTCATTGAAACTCCTACGTTTAGCAACATCCTGAAACCTTCGGGAATGTTCACTTGTTCTGTAATGTGTGTCATCTCTATTAGGACTCTTGAAATCTGTGACTGAAATACCCAGCCTTAGCATTTATCGTATTTTTGATATTGGGTAAGTTAACATTCTATTTACTATTTGGCTTTTGAATCTTCGGTACTCTATAAAGGTGTTTAATTGAAAACGTGAAAATGACTTTGGACATATTTGTCTTAAGTCAAGCTCACTCTTTTTACATGACACTTCAATTCTTCTACCATATAAAAGCGCACAAAGATAGGTGGCAGTATGAGATTTCATCTCTTTCAGCAACCTGCCAATAAGTAACTGAATAATAGGTGGTATCGTTGATAAGGGTAAAGCATTGTTTTGACAGTTTATCCTCAAACCACTTGGAATCCACCTGAACATTTTCCTCATGGCAGCCACTTTCCAAACGTCAGCAGCCATACAACCGGCATCATTATCTTGCACTTGACATTAAGTCTGCATGGTCATTGCCGCTTGCCGCTGATCCGCGCATCTCCGGCGCGCGAGTGAAAGTTGCGCGCGCGCTCCTCCCCCCACTCGTACCCCCCCCGCTTTGCCGCCGTATATGTGTCACTGTTAGACCTCGTTGTCGATATAGTTTATGTTGTCTTTTGTATGTTAGATTTGATATTATACTGCATTGAACCTTGGTGTCAATATTTTGTTGAATCATGTTTCGATTCATGGCTTTACTTGGATATATTTCTAACTGAGGGGTCACCCACTTTATGTAAATATAGGTTTCAGATATAAGTACACAAAATACAGTTTTCTTGAAGGAGTGCTAAAAGTATCACTGAAAAGTTTCTCGTAAGTTTAACTATAGACTCTTGTGATGTCCGTTGCTTAGAACTTACATCGTATCTCAAAGAATTTATAAGATCGTTAAAATAAATGATTGTTCACCTAAGCTTTTGGAGTTGCTGGCAGAAATATTGTAACGATTTCTTTTACTGAAGCATTTAAGTATACCTAAGCTTACAAGCGCTAGTTATGAAAACTAATACAAAATGCTGAGACTTCATTACTGAAACTGATATTTATGAAATGAATACAGTTTTATGAAAATGTGTTTAAGCTTCATATTTGATTTATGTAACAGTTTAAAAACCAACTATCACTGTCATCATGAAACCCAGTATGAAGCCAACAGTAAAATAAATTAAGATCATCATAATAAGCAAATCTATGGCTCAAAATCGATAAAACTTTCAGAGAAGTACAATTAAAAGCTCTAACATATTTGCACTCTTAGTACCAGGCTAACATGAAACATAAACAAGTCGTATCTTCGCATCCTTACGAAGACGCGATGAGTCAATGTGCTGGCGCGCTGAGCCAACGCTGTGGGCGGCATACGGAACAACACTGTATCGTATGTAGGTCAGGTTTTTACGAAGGTGGCCGAATTGTTACGAAGAACTGATTTGCATAGAGAAGTTAGAAGAATTATGACTTTGATCATTATTTTTATTTAAGAATCGGTGACGAGTTTATTGTATTTAATTATTATTTATTTATTTTCTCTTCACAAAAAAGTTCTTAAATTAAATATTGTGCTATGACAATTGGTCAAATAGAACTAACTTTGTGAGAGACTGGTGCCTGAAGTATGCTTGTACAACAACCTATATTACAGGACATACCCTGATGGTGTCCTGTAGTAATTGATATGAATTTGGTCTTATAGTAATTACTATTTAGTTCTTTATAGGTATATTATTTTATGGGCCTGTAGATGTGAAAAACATCTCACTGTGAGAATACTGTAAGCAAAGGAAATGAAAAAATCATCTAATATTCTTCCTAAAAAACCTTTCCTTCCTAACTGACTTAGTTATAAAAGACAGTCGAGACATAGCAAACAGCTCTATCAATGCTAAATCCACACAATTCACAAGGATCTAAAAAGTGCAAGTGACACACAGAGTAAACAAAATCTGAATTCTTATAAAACTGACCGCAATACATTGAATGAATGAATATTTGAACGGAATGACACCATTCTTTGTTTACGTAAGGGGTTCTACAAGTATTATGTAGACTAGATACTGCTCTAGTATCTAGCCTGGAAGGTTCTTCAGAAATTAGTTTACGGAATAAATAGGTACTGTTTATGTTTTATTACTGAATCTTTTAAATGTGTTATTGAAAAATTACTGTATTAATCTTCTTTATAAAAATAAGTCGGGTTTTCCTTCTTGACGCAACTCCAGAACGCACGAACCGATTTCCACGTTCGTTGGAAAGGTCTCGGGCTCCGGTTTATCGCAAAGACTGGTGGCGAAAATTTGAGTTCACACATAGTTTGCTAATTGGATATAAAACATAGGATAGTTCTTATCTCGATATAATACATCCCGTGGGATAACTTTGCGAGTTAGTAGCGGGTGAATATACAATGGCTTAAATGTCTAGTAATCAGATAAGATTCGGGAAAATTGAAAAGTTAGAGGACGTCACAAAAAATCAGCAAAACTTGGTTTTAACAAGAAAACAAATCCTCAATATATACCTTATGCTCTGACAAAGTACAGTATATCAACGTCGGTGCTAATATATTTAAATACAGTTCGTTTACCTAGAAATAACAAGGTCACTGATATTGTTTTTATTGATTGGAAGACACGTCATCAATTTACAGTGTTTCAGCCTCATTCAGGCAGCTATTCTTACTAATTATATGTTTATTAGAAAACATGTGACATTACATTATCGAATTTAATAATTTTATCTGAACCTAAATATCCTACTAATAATAATTATCAATGCGAAAGTTTGTCAGGATGTATGTATGTGTATGTAGGTATGTTTCTTACTCTTTCACGCAAAAACCACTGAACGGATTTGGCTTAAATTTGGTACACAGATAGTTTATAACCTGGATTAACACATAGGATAGTTTATATCCCGATTTTATGTTCCCGTGGGATAATTTTCCAGTAGTAGCGGGTGAAGCCGCTGGTAACAGCTAGTAATTTATAAATGCGAAAGGACGCAAATAAGTTTGTTTTTTACTTATTCACGCCTAAACCATTGAAGGGATCATCATGAATTTTTGCAATATACTTTGTCAGGTATCTAGAGACGGACGTGGGATAACTTTCGTCCGAAAAAATATTGTTCCTAAGGAATAATAACGTTCAATTGATAATAGATGCTGTAATTTAAGTGCTATCCTAATTGATTATTGAATAAAAAAACGTGAGCGAAGACGCAGTCAACATCTAGTTAAATATAAGTATTAATAACTTACATGTGCTGAGGCAAAATCGTTGCTGCGTTGTAGATGTCAATTCTTTGACATTTTCATATCCACTTTGTATTTATCAATTTATTATATATCCGCTATGTATTGGAGTCTCTTGCGCCTTCCGTAAATGATCAGAGGACTACCCGGGGGTCAGACAGTGGGGGACAAAGTAGGACTAGAACAAGATAAGAAGAAGTTTACTACAGACGCCGGGGGTCTAAGGGGCAAGCTAGGGGGCTAGTAAGCCAGCTAAAAAGAAGGATAACTATTGCCTAGAGATGCGGCGAAAGAGATTGACTATTGAATAAAATTAGTCTAACTAATTAATTTCTAATGACCTAATTCATTAATTACAGTCTAGTTAATTAAATCAAACTCCCACAGTTTTAAAAGATTGACTCAAAAAAAAATAATTGGTTAATGATTTGCCCAAAGTTTGATAGGTTTAGCCTAATTGCAGTTTACAGGTACTTCTTAATTGATTACGATTAGTTTTAGTTATTACCTTTTATTGCTTTTTGTGCGAAAAGGGTAATGACCTCATTTTATGCATTAATTTAATTTTAATTTGGAAGGATATTACGATTGAATACTTTTTGCTATGTTAAATAATTAATGCTTATGCTATATAAATGGCTAAAAATAATAATAATCTTTAATTTAACAATGATTTAGTTGCAAAAATTATGATACTTTTAATTAACTTAGGCACCTCATATCAGAATAAATAAATTCCAAATATTTTTACAATTAAAAAAAACTGTTAAAATAAAATGAAAACAAAGGAACGGTGGTAAATAATAATTTGTGTCGCTACGGGCCGGCCGCGCCGTTAAAACTGTAAAAAGAACCAGTCGAGCGACCTTCGAGCTATCAGCCGAAAACCGAACCCGTTCCGATAGCCCCGCACCGGAAAATACACATTTTCCGATTACGGTCTACTAAACATATCCCATACAAAAACAATGACGTATAAAACTCCAAACTATCTAAATATTTCTTCTTTACTACTCAGGATGCATGCAGTTAGTAATAGGTCGGTCGTTAGTAAATACAGAAAAAAGGAAAAAAAAAGAAAAAAATAGGAAAAGATGTGATTGGCATAGTTATACAAAATAAAAATAATCTCTCGAATATTTACAAGGAGGGTAGAAATCAGAAAGATTATTATTATTAATTGTTGAAAAATAACAAAAATATTGAAAAAAAATAATAAAAAAATAACTGGCGTCCGAAGTATAGGCATCCACTGTGTGATCCACAAATTGGCGGCACTGTCACGTCACTAACAAAATGCCAATTACAAACAATTCCCAAAACGCTTCGCTTTCGGTCGGCGTGTTTGAATTTTTTCTTTTTTTTAAGTAAACGTACACTGAATTTTTATGTATATTCTCCCCGTTGTTTAGCGTCACTGTGGTTATTGTCGGTGGTCCGCACTACACTTCACTCACTCCGGGCGGGCGCTGCGCGCGCGTGCTGTCGTCAGACTGGCGGCGCGGGCGCACCCCACTCACTTCCCACCAAAAATTTTCTACCACCGCACACGCGCAGGGCGGGCGAACCGCGGCCCGCACGCCCGCTACGCCGCGTAGCTCGTAGTCGCGGGTTATTACATTCGCTAATTAGTTATGATTTTGTGATTAATTATGTTAATTGATGTTGTGTTACTCGTATTATTACCGTAAGATTCTTGAGGTGTGGCCGAAATAATGATGTGATGTTTTGGGGGTTTTTAACCGTTCCTAAGACAGTTGTTTTCTGCATTTGGGCAGGTGCGAAAAAACATACGAAAGATGATGCTTTAAGACAAAACGTCTTCAGAAACTGAATTATATACGATTTTAAAATGAGGTTAATTGACGGATAATAATGGAAATTAAACATCAAACAGCTTACAAACTTTAAACATACTTCATCAAATAAAAAATTAAAAAAAAATATTAACTGAAATTAATATTTTCAAACAACGACGTCAATCAAAATAGTTTTCTTACATAAAACAACACACAGTCTAGTAGTTACAGCTATCATATGGAACTAGGTCTCGTGCCAGTAACTAACTGGGAGGATATTGCATCGGAAGCACGCAACTACAGCGCGATTGTAATTTATTTAGTTTTTCAGCGCTCTGGAGGAAACATTCGAACAGTAATTATATTATGAACACTAATCAGAAGGTTAGAAGCCGCCAATACATACAACACAGGACGTTTGATTTTAACTACCATTAACGGTAGCTCGACCCAATTTTTAAATTAAGTAATTGTACTGTAGTAGCAACTAATCCACTTAATTTGTAATATTTTTTGTTATTACTACACAACATGAAAAACAATTCAAACGAATATTTTCTTAAATTGAGGCCAGAAAATAGAATACTTGATAAAAATTGCGTTAAATTGAAAGCGGCGCATTTCACTTGAAGTTGACCACACCTGGCGGCTGCTATCTCCATTGCGTACACGCACACAGGCACACAAATACACCACTTACGCACACGCGCGCACGCTGGCAGGCCTACAGACCTACAAACTTTACTTTCACCTTTCTCCGCTCTTACAGTTATTATAATAAGGATGGTTTTAGGTTGTCGTTTGGGTAGAAGTATGTTTGTCTGTGAGCTGGTAAGTAGGCCACGGATGGTTTTCTTTACGGTCCCTGCTATGGCCCTCACAAGGTCTTCCCCATATGATAGTCAGTAATGTTAAGGTCGTGCTCGTTTCAAGGGCTCTGACAAAGGGATGAATCACCTAATAGATGGGTGCCACCATATTTATGACATGGGATTGGTTGGTGACTGTTATGGGCTAGTAATGTTTTGGAATCATTAACTTCGTTTCATAATCTCATTTGGACTACTTAAACTGCTAGCCGAACTACGAACCGAATAAATGCTGCTAAATGCTCTGATTCATATCAAATTCATATAATTATTAAAATAACGAACGTCTATGAATAAAATGGTTATTATGTTTAGATTAAAGTAAATAGAGCTTTTAAATCAACGTTCTGATATCAGTTAATTAGTAATTTTTAATATTTAGCATAATAATAATATATTTTATAATCGACTTTATTGAAAAATTAACGCTAAGCTTCTTGAAGAATAATTTACCGGATAACTAGTGTAACTCATTAATCGTAACGGAATAGTAGGTAAAATATATGATAGCTGACAAGAGTCCTTAAGATACATAACATATAACTACATTAACTGCTTTTGAGATTGCTGAAAAATACGGAATAACACTCCTTATAGACACTCACAAGTGCATGAGATATTCCACAGTAGTTTGATTGTCTGTACTTCTCAAGTAGAAGGATTTTTTATAACAAACATACTCATCCTTTTAGTAATAAGTGAGCTGAGGCATAGCGTAGCATATAGTAAATCCACATCATCATCATCAGCTGAAAAAAGACCTCCCTTTAGATCGCCGCTCCAAACGACAATTCTCCAATTGCTCGCGACGGCCTTTTTCGTTCTTTTTTTTTGTTAACGTGTGGAAATCTTCAAAAGGCTATCGGCCTTTGGGGAAAAGACCGGGGAGTGTGAGATTTTTACCTCAGTAAGACCGGTGGTCACTACCAGCACATGGGAGGAGGCCCCGTTTCCTCATAAAAGAGCTGACCCTGGCCCCCTCTGTGCAACGCCTGTTAGGGCACATCCCTTTACCACGCTAAAAAAAAGGGTGCTCGCGACAGCCTGCCTACGCTGTGATTCCTAATTCGTGGTCGTCACTCAAGAACTTTACATCCCCATCGGTTATCGGTTTCATAGATGTGACCGAGCCATTGACACTTCAGTCATGACAATGGCTCTCTCTTCAACGAATTTCATCGTTTACATAAGGTCAGAACTAAGTACAAATCCAGAATCAACATGAGGAATAGCAGGCAGAAAAGCATTATAACACAATAGAATGGATTTGCCAGCAAGGCTCTATACAATCCACTTATTACATAGAAAACTGTATATGCACTCTAGGATATCAAACTTATGACATACATAAAAATTTAGTTTAGTCGACTCTTCAGGTGACCAGAGGGCTGGCCTATTCCTAGGCCAACGAATCAGCATTGCCATACAACATGGCAATGCTGCCAGCGTTCTGGGCACTGTTCCTCTTGACAGCGATGTGGATGTATTCTTTGACGCCTTTTGAATATTTCTTTGATTATTATTATTTGTACATATTACTAGTTAGTTTTTATTTTATTTATAGTTTAGGTTATAAATTGAGATAGGTAAATACGAATAAACTCATAAAAATTAAGTCTTTAATAAAATGCTACGATTCGTAGCAGTACTTAAAGTAGACCTGCGTGTTCTTGTAACCGTAGTAGCTACGAAATCGCGAACTGCGTAGCTGCGTAGAGCTTGCTACGAATGACTGACTGACCTAAATCTGTTAATGGAACAACTGCGTGAGGCTGATAATATGTATTTCTTTTTCTTTCTGAAAGACTGAGGCCTTACCATGAGCTCTAAACGCGATCCAATTTAGCCTGTGGAAAAGAGACAGGGCTTCACAAGTCGTCTAGCGCCATCTCTTTCCCACAGCCTAAACTGGACCGCGTTTATTATTTAGGTTGTGGAATTTATACGTGACCCCAAGACAGCTGGCGAAATACTAAACAGATAATAATGCATTAAGAAATAACAGTAAAAATTGGGTAGTGGCCACTGCTAAAACTAAGACGTGTTTGATAGGCAGAATTATGGATATTAATAAACATGACACGTCATAAGAATCTAAGATTTTTTCTGATTCAATGTGGTCTTGATTTTATGAAGAAACTTTTCGCAGTCGACCTCAACTATTCAACCAGTGAAAGATAATTTGTTGAGGACAAGATTGATAAAAGTTCATGAATTTTTGCTAGCGGCTTACCCGGATATCTCACGGCTATGGGGTCTTCCAGACCCTTTTCTTCATAATCCGTTCAGTTGAACTAGCTGGATTAAATAACGATCATCTATCCATCCATCCAAATTTTTCGCATGAATATTAAATATTACCAAGATTTAGCTCATGCTTAACAATAAACATGTCTAAGCAAGTTTTTGGCTTGGAAAACATTCATATTTTTAATGTAAAGACCAGATTTAAACCAGTAAAAATATCTTTATTTTGCGTCTAAAAATATTTTCACACTGGCCACATTTTTTAGAGTCATAAATCTAAATATTTTGGCACGATATAAATGGTGGCGTAAACAAAATAAATATGAGTTAGTGTCACTTTTACTTGAGTTGCCACTTAGCGGCAAACCCGGTGACTGATGACTTGATGACCCGACGCAATGACTCCGCGTTTTGCTGGTTATTAATGAGATGGGTGTGCGGTGATGTACCGTTGTTTGGTGATGACTCTAATATTCGGTGATGTCAGATCTATTGAGAGAACTTAGCTCGAGCTTAGTTCAGCCGCACTTGCAAAATCAACCATGTTGGTATAAAATTAATGTTCATATTCGTATGATACCCTTGAACAGTGTCGCATTAGGAATATAATGTATTTGTCATGAAAAGTTCTAAAATAAAGTCCACGAGAGCGTATTCATCATTAGTCTAAAATACTGACTGAAAATTGATGATGAATTGAAATTTTGAGCTGTATAACAATAGCGGTGAAATTGAAAAACTTTTCTAAAACACAATGATGAAGAATAACATGACTGAAAGGTAAAAATAAAACCTAGCATGCTATGCCTGGTATGCTAGGTTTAATTTTTTACAATGACAATTAATCGTAATTTTAATGAAAAAAAAAAAAAAAAATCATGAGCCGTAATAATACGACTATTTTTATTTACATCTGTAAATTTTCCTTACTTATTCCAACTTATACACTCTTTATCGATCTTTACGACAATCAAATAATAATAAAAACGAAATACTTTGTTAGTAATTTTCCAATCAAAATATATCATCACGCCGGCAAATCAAAAGGGGGTCAATGAGTAACAGTAAAGTTAAGACAATCTTTTTTTGACGCTTCCCAATGTAGCGATGTAATATCTTTGCAGGTGTTCGGCCGCAAAAAACTGTACCGATAGCCCTGCGCTCGGTACTTGTACTTGTTTATTGTTATAGAAAAAGTTTGGGTTACCTTTTTTATTTTATCCGAATGGCTGTGCCTCAAATAAATTAAGAAAGAATCGATAATAGTAATACTTAGTTTAATTAAAAAGATCTTCTTCTTCGTCGTGTCGTTGATGCCTTGGACTTAAATGAGCTTCGACCAAAACTCTGCCACATTTAGAATAGAATAGAATAGAATACTCTTTATTATGCACACCATACAAATTATTGGTACAGAGTATCTTATACATAGGGTGACACAATGGGCGGTCTTATCGCTAAAAGCGATTTTTCAAGACAACCTTTGGATGGATTTGAAGAGAAGGGAGAAACAGTACTGTAGTAGGTAGTCTGTGGTGTTCTACGTACATTTACGGCGTTGATGGTGGCCTCGGACAGGTCCAAAACACAAGTGAGGAGGTGGGCCATCGTTTGTGCTGGGGCCCCGCAGTCGCACCTTTCCCCATCACAGTACCCCTATCAGCCCATGTTACACTTGCAGCGACCAACCTGGCTTCGTAAACAGAACGCCCTGGTAACAGCTGGCACTCGGTACAGCAGAAACCAGCTGGCCAATTTTCTCACGATGATTTCTTATTAAAACGATGAAAACCTCATTAAAAAGATCTAAAGCGGAAGCCAGTTAGCAATTGAGCGAGTTTACTGGTTGGTGAAGCTAGGTGAGGGAAACTATATCAACTAAGCAACGCTTTAGCAATAAAAGCAATGTGTGTAGGTATAGATACACCGAAAACTATAGTTCTATGAGAGACGAGGGTCGACCATAAACAAAAGAAGATCAATAAATCGGAAGATTGCGGGTGCACTAGACCGCATCTTCGTTTACCATCAGGCGAAAAATTGATCTAACGTCATAATGTACTATCGTAAAAGATAGATTTGAGTCCCAACTGCCAAAATTTTTGTTTAAATTAAAAAAAAACTTCAATTACATGTTCTATGAAACATAAATCATCGCCTGCTATCCTTGCACCTCGAAGTTTTTTCTAACGTCCATCACCCGCACACCTACCTGTCTTCGCCTTAACGGCTACAATCATTCATGTTATGATAATTTCGTTCTTAATTACTGTCAGTGTTAATGGCGGCCGAAATACACATATAAGCGTTTGAATGATTGATGAACGAGACTTTTGCTAGTTTCCGCAGTAGGTTGGTAAGAACATGAGCAAACGAGGACCAACCATTTTGGTCTGGATTCATCATAGATAGATAGATAGATAGTCTGGATTCATCATCATCATCATCATCATCAGCCTATAATGTTCCCACTGCTGAGACGCAGGCCTCTATTCTGTGAGAGGGAGTGGGCCATAATCCACCACGCGGGCCCAGTGTTCGTTGGTAGATGTCATATGTATTCGAAGTTTAGGTTCTAGGACGTGCCGGTTTCTTCAGGATGTTTTCCTTCACCGTTTTGGGAGCAGTGGTGATGAATTAAATTACACAAAGTAATGCGCCTGGCGGGGTTCAAACCCACGACCTATAATTCGTAAGTCGGGATCACTAGGCCACCACTGCTCTTACTTACTCACCACTGGTCTGGATTGACTATTACCGTAATAATACAGGTTTGGTAAGGCTGTTAAGGGCCACGAGACTAATGAGTAACCGTGGCTTCGGAACGTAAAAGTCTATTGAAGGACACCGTGGATTTTAGTCAGTACAAATCTGACAGTCCCTCCTGGCCTGCCCTGGTTGGTGACTCGTTTGATGATTTTACCACGTTAAAAAAAACAATAAAAAAGGTATGGCTGTTTCAGGCTTAATCGAAAGACCGTCAGGCTTAATTTTTAGCCATTTCATTAAATTAAGCCTTTAAGTTATTAAGTTAGTAATTAAGCTTCTAAATTACGCCCTAAAAAAAACTACGCTAAAATTAAGCGCTTCTATACGTACTCAATGACACAAGAGTATCAAACATTATGAGCCAGAACTGAATCATTATAACCTACACTATAATACTCGTAAATAACGGGACCTTTAAGCCATTTATATCCCACTGCAAGGCAAAGGCCTCAAAATTTTTCTAAATTTTTAAAATATAAAAATCCTTTAGCGCCAATTCGAGACACCTCGAGCTTCTCAAAAATAGGAAAAATTTAAACAACATACATACGAATATAATATGATGTTGTCTATTGTACTTTGCAAAACCTTAATTAATTCTCGATAGCTATTAATAAAACTGTACTAATGTATTGTTCAAGCGATAAAGTCTTATTGCGCAAACGTCCGTCAGCTAAATGACCAGCGCACAATTAACATTCATTAGATCTTTTCATTTGAAATTATTCAATTAATCGATTATATTTCTTTTTGAGACTTTTTTGTAAGTACTGCTATGTTTTTTGTGCTTGACTAGAGTAGGTGTCAATGGAATTAATATTATGATGAGTGATTTATTACATAATTGCTCTTCGGCCAATATAAAGGAATGTTCACTGTACCAGTGTTCGTTGTATGGACCAGTAATTGATTTTAGTGTGGCAAGTTACTGCCATTGGGGTGCTATGACAGGAAACCTCCACGTGCGCCAGTGGACTGGAGTTCCCTCTCGGATACGTCCAGGGGGAAGACCAGTTTTTCGGGCCGGTGCACCCTGGGATGCGGGCAAAAACTCTTCCTTAGGCACTGTGTGCCTAAGTGGCCTCTTTGCCCGTATGCGAATAGCCTGTCGTGTGGATGCTCCAACGCGTGTCCCTCTGATCAGCAGAGGGCATAGCGGCGGCGGAGCGGGCTTGCGGATGGTGAGTGATGGGTAGCTCGCCGTCCGACCAAGGACCAAGCCCGGGTCGGTGGCGCGTTGTGTTTCGCGCCAAATGCCTGCTGGGGTCGCGGGTTTTTTCTGATCCCAGGTTACCGTGGCCCCGGAACGTAAGGGCATAGGAAGGAACACGGGTGGATTTTAGTCAGTAAGAGTCTGACAGTCCCTTCCGCCCCACCCAGGGCGGGAGGACTCATTTGATGATTTTACCAACTAAAAAAAAAAAGTTACTGCCATTTAAATTATTTTCTGTATAATCTTCATACTTACCTAGTTTAATCATCTTAACAGGAAACAACATAGACGGAAACAGGGAATTTTCAACAGCAAACACCCAGCCAGATTTAAATAATTCGAGCTAGTATTAATCAAAGAATATTTAACCTTATTCCTTCAATGACAAGTTCTTAATTTTAAAAACGGAAACTGGCAATTATTTCTGTTCAAAACTTTCAACGCTAATATAGACTAACATATATAAAAACTGGGCAGTTCTGGAAATATTACATACGTACGGGTTGAATTGATAACCTCTTTTTCGGAGATAAAACGGATCGGACATGTCCCAAAATCGTTTCATTTGGCTCTTTTTATCACTTTTCTGACACTTCAGCTTGAAATAACTTGCCCATCTTTAGCTAGTAATACGAAGCTCCACAGCAAACTACCTCCATAAGATTTGTTGAAAGATTAACAGCAATCTCTGTTACCTCCCTCCCTCCTCATCAAAATCTCGTCGATTCATCTCCTACTAGAAGTGTACGTTCGACACACATACATACTATAGTTGTTAGTAATAGTGATTCGCGAGTAATTACCGGACCCGTTGTGGCTGACCATACATCAAACGCGGTACGGCCAGTCATTACGAAGATGGATGAATCGCTTTCTTATAAATAGGTTAAGTCGCGGACTTGGTGCTACTATAAGCGGGCTAATAAAACTTTATAAACGACCTACATAATGTAATTCAGATTTTTTTGCAAGTTTCATTATCAGCAAAGTAAGTAAGTGTGCTTGCCACAGCAAACAGAGCAATGATGAATTATGATAATAATAATTATAATATTCCACAACTATCACACAATGCCATCTAGTCCCAATCTAAGCAGAGCTTGTGATATGGGTGCTAGACAACTGATAAACATACTTATATATTTCTAAATACATACATATTATAGATATATGTATTACACCCAGACACAGAACAAATGATCGTGCTCATCACACACATTTGTCTTGGGTGGATATCGAACCCACGACCTCCGGCATAGCAGTCAGGGTCATTAACTACTAGATCAACATCATCATCTTCCATAACGTTTTCATCTTTAATTAATCTTCTTCTTCTAATACATCTTCTCTTTTATTTAAAAATCAATTGCTGTTCGTTAGTCTCGCTAAAACTCGAAAACGGCTGGACCGATTTTGCTAATTTTGGTTTTGAATTATTTTTGGAAGTCCAGGGAAGAATGGGCTATGAAAAAAAAATGCTAGTTTGCCGTGTCAACTAGTGATGAATACAAATAATAGTAATCAGTGTGCCGATTAAATTCCATCCAAATTCACTCAGCTGTTACGCATACAGTTAGTCACGTGTATCCAACGTTTCTCAGTATTTATTTATTGGAGTTTTGCTGAACATAAATTAGCACCTGCTTTATTTCAGTGCCATTTTCTAGTGAGAACATGTTAGACACGAATCTTTAACTACCACTACTACTTAAAATTGTTATTATTACATTCCTAATTACAACAATTTTATAGATTCTTTTACTGCTTTTGATTATAGCCTTAACTTATAAAGTAGGTTCCGCTTCTCGTTGGTCACACTCCAGGTATGCTGTTACATTCCGGCTTTTATAACCGCTACCGCTCCGCTTATGACTTGACCTTTATTCGTAACTTTCATACAATTTTGCTTTCAGAAATGAATTTTAAACAACGACTTCACAGAACTATTTTTATCCATTCACTTATTACTTTAATGGAATACAAATTTCGAAGTCTGCAATCCTGTCCAGAATGCAATCAATCCGGAATTAATTGAGGACTCCGGTGTTTGATAGATTCTAAACTAAAACATAATTGTCAAATTAAGTTGTCTGCACCCAGGGAAAAGTTCGGTCTGCTCGGTTAGACCGTATCTGACTAAGATCATATCACATTCTGGTTCCGTTACCCGCTGTCTCTCCCGCGCCCGCTCCGCTCATGGTTAATGCCTCTCCTTTATAAGTAAGTTTCATTCAATTCGGCTTCATGCTAATGGCGCGTCTGGCTTACTGACACAATTCTCTCGGTCGCTTAATTTATTTATTATTTATATTGGAGGCTTTAGCACTCGGTAAAGATGGATGTACTTAACACTATGGTAATGTTTACTTTTGTATTATTTAATTTATTTTATCCAAACGAATGTCTCTTTAAAACTATAGCAGGCTAGTTTCAGCTTCATAGTGTTATCTGTACCGTACAAAACCCTAAGGAACTACAACGAATGACGACCATCGACAAACGACCCATTTGTAGTGTGTGACAGAGACGAACGCTCTGAGAAGCTCGGCGGCCTACCATAAAGTCTTAAAGGGTGAGTCTTTAGGCTGTGGAAAAGAGATGGCACTAGACGACTTGTATAGCTCTGTCTCCTTCCCATAGTCTAAACTAGATCGCGTTTGAAAGCTCGTGGTAAGGCCTCAGAAGCCGAAATTAGAAGTAGTTATAGTATGTTTGGTATATTTTAAATATTCGATGTGCATTATTTGTGGTTGTTCTATCTGTTCTTTTAATATTATAATACTAGCTGTTGCCAGCGGCTTCACCCGCTACAACTCGAAAATTATCCCACGGGAACATAAAATCGAGATAAAAACTATCCTATATGTTAATCCAGGTTATAAACTATCTGTGTACCAAATTTTAGCCAAATCCGTTCGGTGGTTTTTGCGTGAAAGAGTAACAAACATCCATACATCCATACTTACAAACTTTCACCTTTATAATAGTGGTAGGATTCGTAACCTTTTCTTGAAAAAAGCAGTAGATTCTCAATTAGCCCGAATCTTATTTTAGTCTTTTTTCTACGCTAACACAATTTATTCTCATTAGCTCACATTTTCAGACTCTAAGTAGCTTTATTCCACTTTTTATACCTACAGTAAAAGTCTTCATTAAAAAAAAACTGTATGTAGGCCGTACAAAGCTACACACATGCATAAAAACATACACGGAACAAATATTTAATTATAGGCCGTGAAGATTTTAATACTCGCGTGGGAATCGAACCAGCACTGAGTATAAAACAAGAGGCTTGGCGCCAATTGAATCGTATGTTTTTATTATATACCCATTCTGAAGTATGAGTACCGGTGTCCAATTAGAGGATCATGAAAATAAGGGCCAATTTCATAAATAAAAATCAAACCACGTTCAGAGAGCAATGTCATGAGTTGTGGTCCAAACGAGTTCCTAGAACGTAAAGGGTTTAAATTAAAGGGTGTAAAGAATCATGTCCAATAATGACCTGTCAAATATTTTGACAGAAGATTGCGTGTATAGTGATGTTATTTAGCGTATTATTTAAGTAATTTTTTGCTATGCACGAAGTACTAACTTACAACAGAATTAGTAATGTGAAAAAAAAGAAAAGTTAATTTTAAAACAGCCACCAAATAGAGCGTTTTTTTTTATATGGAACGCAGCCATTTCAAATGCATTGAAGTACCGTTCCGTTTTAAGTTGATTTTGACATTTGAACGCAGTTGTAGCACTATTATCATTTATTGATTTTGTATTTCGTTCATTTTTTTTGTATAGTTCATTTTATTTAATTCTTTTTATGGTTACTTAGTAGTAAATGTATTTCTAGGTTGTCAATCAAAGGTTGTGAAGTTATAACTGTGAAACGAAACGTTTTTCGTGCTGTCAGTGTGACAACCAAACAATAATAATGGTGAACGCACACCTAGCCGCACCGCAGTCTCCGCAGTCCCCGCATTACGAATTTTTTGTATGAAGTTCTATGAAACCTCGCACACTTACCCGTGTAGAAGGGGTATTAGATAATAGGCAATAGTTCTATACTGATAATAAGTACCAATGTTCGTTTGATTGACAGTTAAGTATTGTACCTACCTAACCTCAAACATTGTTTTCATTATAACATTTTTACCTCATTGTGAAATCAAACCAAGTTTTTACGGTGGCTTAGTTATGACTAAATCTATAATTTGATATAATTCACATCACTATACATCATGTGATAAAAAATTTGATTGACAGGTCATCGCATGTATGGAGCGTGGTCATTGTTCTTTCAAGGAACATGGGGGATTTTAGTCAGTACAAGTCTGATAGTCTTTTCCGCTCGAGCAAGGAAGAGAGAATTCATTTTTGATGATTTTGCCAAAAGAGCCAATGTCAAACTACAGTGTAAATTTTTAGACGTGGTTTATTTGATGACATGCGCTCTAAAACGATTGTAAAGTATTAGAAAACACTTGTGTATGTGCTTTAAAGGCCTTCCTTCACCACGAGCATTCACCTGTAATGTAACATAAAAGTTCGCATTGATGCTCTATTGTCTTCGAATGTTCGAATCTGTAACGTTACATTACAGGTGAATGCTCGCGGTGAGGAAGCGCCCTTAAATGTCAATAGACAGTCGCTGTCACTTTCCATCATCAAGTATAAGGTAGGTTGGTCAAAACCACGTGCAAGTCACACATTACCAGCCAAAATTCCATGGAAACAACTATGGAATTCTACCAAATTCCTCTCAGCCACCGGTCCCCCAAATCTTAGTCATGATCTAAGTTACCGTTAGTAAAACCTGACATGTCATCACGATTGCACAACTCGCCATCATCAGGTCATCTCAGAGGGGTATAGGAAGTAACGAGTGGAAGGAGGGGGGGGGGGGACTGGCCTAGTTTCCATAACGGTGTGCGATGTAGGACACAAGAGTTTTTGCGAATGGACCGAATTTTGACAAGTATTGGCCAAGTTGACGTAGTTCTTGCGACGACAGCGACGTTTTATTTGCGCTTCGTTGGTCGCTGATTGTTTTTTTTTCTTTTTGAGTGGTCCTTTTTTATGGAGATGAGTGGTTCCGTTTTGTTAGCTTTGAGGTTGGGTGAACGAATATTGTTTTAGAGTTTCTTGTTTATGTTAATTATTATTGATATGAAAAAAGTATCTAGGTATAATTACGTTTTAGAACAAAACTATTCAATGCTTCATTCAGTCTATTTCATTCCTCTTTTGGGACATGATTCCTATCTGTTAGAGGGAGTCGGCCATATTCTACGATACAGATGCAGTGCCGAACCAATGGATGTTACACATACGTAAACATCAAATTTTTCTTTGACAATTTTTTTTTCAGACTATTAATTAAAGTAAATCGCAAAGTAGATGCCCACCCACTTAGACTATAACCTACATCTAGTCTTTTACACAATGCATAAATACTTCAAATATCACAATAATATGCTAAAAAGTATGTCCCAAAACATAAATAACTTAATCTTATAGCAATCTCTCAATTTAGATATCAACGCGCGCAACTCACGAGTGCTGGCTTTAAATACTATGCGGTTATAGTAAATACACTCGTAATATCGGTACAAGATGTATGGAATTGTAGGAAATTATATATTTGCTCTGCTGATTATGGACTCGAATATATTAGACGGTCAGATATGTAGGAAAGTGGGTTTTTATTCATGTTTATGTAGGTGGTATTTTACTTAAGTTTTTGCGAAGCTTTTTTTACCTTGTGACATACTCAAGGAGAGTTATTTATTCCATTTATACCGGGTGTTCTTAATAGCCGTATGGCAACACTCTCCTGTCAAAAAAATAAGCTGAATTTGCAAATTCTTCTTTGACAACTGCAGGAATTAGGTGACAAACAATGACATATTAAATATAGACACGTCATGAACGAACATCGCGGCGCTTAAAAACGGCGACAATAATAGAACCTACTTATACGCGTGAAGAAAGAGAAAGAAAATATAACACCGTACGGCGCGAGGGAGACGCAACTAAGCGCAATATCAACGCAACGCAAGCCAATTGGCTTGATTTTTTTTTGCCATTTTAGAGTGCGGACAACGTATCTATAGTTTAAATATCATTGGTGACAAATAAGAATTTACAAGTTACGTAAGAGATGACTACACTGGAAGGCTCAACGTGCACCAAATAAAATTTGAAAGACTGATCGTAAAGACGATAATGAGTTTTGAATTTATAAAATACAGTAGTTAGTTAAATCAATATATTTTTAAGGATGCATGGTCCTCGTATAACCTGTCCTAATTTTATGATGTCCTGTGACCTATGAGTTTGTTTCGGATGTTTCTTCTCAGAGTAGTCAGGTACGAAACACCGACCCCTCCTAGTTTTATGAAAAGACGTTTAAAATTTTTGATGTAACCCTCTTGCAAAATAAACATCATTTAATTCAATAAAAAAAAACAATCAACTAATAAAAACTTTTATTATTTACAAAATCATGTTAGCTAAAATCATTAATATTAATAAAACATTGATTACAGTTGTATGCTGTGATTCTGCTTGTAAGTAGTCAGTTAGTTAGTCATCACAACCAATCAGTAACTGTTTCAGTATTACGGTAGATTAGTTTTTGTAGTAAATTTGGACAAGCAGCGACAGGTTACGAGTCAATTTATTAGTACTAGGCTATTGAGCTCGTTTGACCCAGTTCACAATTATGAATTGCACAATAAAATTTATTATTATGTAGTAATGAATCTCTATTTTTTTTTATAAAAGCTGCTGAAGCTTTTAGTATGAAAAATCATTTTTTTTTAATTTATTTTTCCAAAAGTTTTAGAACAAACATTGTTCAGTAACATGGGCTATGTTACCCCACGAGAAGTTTTGCGCTATTAACGTTACACGTTGTATAACAGTAATAACAATAACATTCCACACACATATCACACAACGCCATCTAGTCCCAAGCTAAGCAGAGCTTGTGTTATGGGTACTAGACAACTGATAAACATACTTATATATTTCTAAATACATACATAATTATAGATAAATTACACCCAGACACAGAACCAATGATCGTGCTCATCACTGCATTTGTCCTGGGTGGGAATGAAACCCACGACATCCGGCATATCAGTCAGGGTCACTAACCACTAGACCAACAGGCTTATCGACTGTACATTACTTTTTCTTTTTCTCTATCTGCAAATCATGTCTAAGGGCGACTTTTACCAAAAGTTAAACATGTTTAAAATTTTATTTAAGCATAAAATTGTATTGAATTTTGTCCTTAAATAAAATTTAAGCTAATTTATATGTACTGATTGTACATAAGCTCAAGTTAGGTAGCACTTAGTCGATCAAATCAATGTCACTATTAATTATCTACAGTAAATTATATTTTTTCATCATTAGCAGTGTACATCTTAATGACCGATCCCTCTCTTAGAGGGCCAAAGCTTGCCAGGGTCGCGGGACTTATTTCATTACCGTGACCCCGGAACATAAAGGGCTATTGAAAGACAGGGACAGTCCCTCCCGCCCTGCCCGGGGTGGGAGGGACTAAAAAACTACTATTTCTTATTTTCATACAGTAAGTAAAATTGATTAAATCTTGTAAATGTTTGGCCATTTGCGATGTTGCCAACTTTCAGAGCGCTCTTAATATTGTGTCCTGTCGACTAATGGTCGTTTCCGAAGGTGACAAACTCGTGCCCCACTGGGCCGATTCAATTTCGGTGACATCGACATGCTTTGAAAAATTACTGTCTGACTTCTTGTTTCTTGTTACTACAACCTACAAACAAAGTGACACCACAACAGTGTCCCCGTGATCGACTAGGTAGATGTTATGCGCGAGCGAACGCAATTAACGACACTGACACGTGGCGTAATAGTCAAGTATTTGCCCATTTTTTTACGGCACAATGATAGTTTATGGACCATGAAATATAACTAGCTGCCTTTGCAATGAACTTTCATCATGGAAGGCTTTAAATGATTCACTTAATATCAATAAATTGTAAATACGATGCCAGTTCCAGATTTACACTGCTTATTTTTTTTATCGTGGTAAAATCATCAAATGAGTCCTCCCACCTCAGGCAGGGCGGGAGGGACTGACAGACTCGTACTGACTAAAATCCGCGGTGTCCTTCAATAGCCCTTTATGTTCCGGGGTCACGGTAATGACATAAGTCCCGCGACCCCGGCAGGATTTGGCCTTTAGAGGGGGGCCTCATCATGCCGACGCATTTGAGGCGCGCGTGGAACACAACGCGCCGTCGACCCGAGCATGGTCTAAGATCTCAGAGCCTTGGCAGTTCATTTCCAGGTGGTAGGTTTTGGCTTGGTTTGTAAAACGGTGGTGGAGGAAAACGGTTTACGTTCTAAGTTGACTGTTTTTTTCCAAGTTTTTGGTGGTCCTGGTACACATAAAATTATCAAAAAGTTGATTTCAAGACAACCAGGTAGGATTGTAAGTGGCTGCGTTTCGGTTTGAAGTAACGAGTTTGTAATTGTTTCGACGCCTCACCTTTCGGTACCACAAAGTGTGATTGATTGGTTGTCACTTCAAAATTCCCCATTTATTTCCACCGGTTTCTACAAGGTATTTAAATAACTAAACAAAAGACACCAAATGCAATTAATTTTACGACCAAACAGGGTACCATCGCGAACAAAGAACATAAAGGCATCGGCAGAAAGGTAGCTTTATTTGTTTGTTTATAGCACCTGCAATATACACCATGACGGAATCCAACTCTAACCGTAACTGCCCTTGCAAACTTAACACAAAAAATTAAAGGAAATTCAACCTTATGTCTCAGAAGTTATGGTTTGGCAAAACTTGGTGTATAAGCCGCCAAAGTAAAGATGTTACCTTTTTTTGAAACAATAGCTTTTGGCCATAACAGGACAGAATGTATTGGAGCGGTAAAAGTTGTTTGTTCTATTGTTAGCACTATCTCCGGAACTACTGGGCCGATTTTGATCGGTCCGTTTGGTGTATGTAGAGTGGATAGGGTTTGTTATTGAGGTTATGGGAATATCGGAACATTTACTAATTTACCTGCGAACTAAAGGAGGTTTTTGGTTCACTGTCTTAAAGTACGTGTAATCTTAGTTTCTCCCTTCATATATCACAGTATTTTGATTTACTGGGTGACACTGACACATAATCCGGAACATGGATATTCGGCGAAGAACCAAAGTCATCGACATAGCTCGGAAATTTGCAAGTTGAAGTGGCAATGGGCAGGCCACATCGATCGTAGAACTGACAACCGATGGGGAAGAAAAGTTCTCGAGTGGCGACCACGGACCGAAAGACGCCGCGTAGGCTGGCGTCCCACTAGGTGGATCGAAGACATCGTGAGGGTCGCGGGCAACAGATGGATGCCATGGCGAATTGTTGTTCAACGTGGCGGTCTAAGGGGGAGGCCTATGTTCAGCAGTGGACGTCTTCCGGCTGATGATGATGATGATGATGGCATAAGCAATAATAAGCATGCGTTATCGCTGCATCTGCTCTACCAGAGGTGCGTTTTAGTTATATTGCCGCATGCACTAATGCTATTTTGAGAGATTCCTGATATAGAATAACAGAAAATCTTACGAAGAAGCTGTTGTATCTCGCTAGGTGGTCTGCTACGGGCCATTAATGATAAAGGAGGTGTTATTTTTTCGGCCCAAACATGTACCGAGGTACAAATTACTAATAAAATCCCTTCCAATAATTAGTATTTTTAGCAGTATTTAAAATCCTTCAATACTAGATAGAAAAAGAAATAAAAATATATGAAAAAACACTACTTCGCAACGGAACTGCGTTCAAAGAAACGTTTATGACAGCATTTACGGCTGTCAATCTGTTTCATCTGTCAAAATCACGTCAAAATATGACATCGGTGTTTCATTATTTGACAGCTTTTTGACAGTAATGAATATCAACAACAATAGAAAAAAACTATCGGCCTAGGTCGGGAACCCTGGCTTTTGGCCGGCATATAACCAAACGCAAAAAATAATACGAAATGTGAAATAAATGCATTTTTTTAAATTATTGTTCCCATGATTATTCATAAAATATGTGTACTAGTAATTAAAACTTATTTGAAATACATAAATAAATTCTATAAAGTACATTTTTGGGTTTTCACACGTTTATAAATGAAGTAACGAAACGCATCATGTCGGAGACGTATGACATTGCTAGATTGAAAATCAATTCTTGGGTTGCAAGTTTTAACATCTTTGATCGACAATTTCTGGTGGTACAAATGCGCGAATAAATCCAACATATTTTTATTCAAAATCTACGATTTTTTTCCTATAATTTCGTACTTTTCTCCTTGAGGTACACGGTTTGGCCTTTAATGTAGGGAAACAAGAAACACCTCCTTTGAATTCTTTCACTAACAATTCCACTATAAGTTATAGTATCAGGCGTTATTTTGCGGAAATCCATGACATTAAATGTTATGGAAAATATGTAGTTTTGATTCCGCGAAAAAAATCCAGGCTTGATGCAGGATCAGGATGTATTTTATCCTGGCAAGCCTGAATTTTTGTCGCGGAATTAAAACTAAATATTTTTCATAACACTTAATTCCACTATGTTGACCTAGTTGTCCGAGCCTATTCTTAATACTATTATGTGTACAGAGGGATATTCGGTTATCGCACCGTTTGTCCTTCCACTACTATGTAACTTGCCAAATATTTTTAAGTTTCGGGGAACGCATTATTTTTTACATTCCTTCTGATATAAAGGACATAAAGGGCGGGAGGGTGGGTCCAATTCCACCCTATGCAGTCATGCATATGCACATGCAGCAAAGGACCCACCCTCCCGCCCTCTATGTCCGCCTATGTGCATATGCATGACTGCATAGAGTGGAATTGCATCCTGCAACAAGCCTGGATTTTTGTCGCGGAATTAAAACTAAATATTTTTCATAACATTTTAACTCCCACAAAATGTTAAACGCATCAGAAAGAACATTAGCACTCTATTATAGTGGGCTTTCATCATAATATAACTGAAACAAAGATGTCCTAATCGTCCATAAACAACTATTTGTCACAATAATCATTGTAGTTCACCAACATTGGCCAACACATGTTGCCCAACATTGGCGAAACAAATTACACAATACATGAAAGTCTTTCACCCTAAAAACAAAACACGAACATTATCGAAACTTCTTTCAAAAATAGAATGCATGATGACAATTCTATTTACTTTTTAATTATTTAAAAAAGCAATCGACCAAAGAAAGAGTCTTGAACACGTGTTTAAGGATTATTTTTTACGTTTTATGGCTTTTTGTTTGTATATCTGTGTATACAGTTAAGGAAACAGGCTCGAACGAGATAATAATTGCCGTTACCGGTCATAAAGGCGGCGAAGTTATATTGGGCGTGTGTTTATTGCGGATTGCCGTTAAATATTCTAATATTTTGGTAACGTAGAGGTTCTTTGCTTAATGTTTGGTATTACAAGAATGCCGGTTTAAGTATTTAAGATGAAGGAGAAGCAGACTGTTTTTTTAAGTCTCATGCGTGACCTAAAGCTTGTTTTTCTGGAATATTCATGCCGTATCATTGTCAATAATTTAGCATCGTTAATTCAATATTGAGCTCTTATTTGCACAGTATTAGCAGCATTATTCTTAGTGTTAAAAACTTACATGGAGCACAATTTTTGTTGGACGTGAATGCTACATAAACATCATCTGTAGTAATATCGGAATATAATCGGCAGCATGACTACTTGGCAACACAAACGCGAAATCTCAAGTAACAAGATGGATTTTTTTGCACACTTTGACAGCCCATAACTCCGATATCCCATGGATTAGGATATTGTAACTTGGTACAATTATTGTGACAGTTCTAGGGAATCCATCTGCATACAGTTTGACCGTATCGATCGCATTTTGATTTTGGTTTTTGGTCCATACATTTTGATCCATGTCCTTTACGTAAATGCTACACCAACATGTTTAGTAATATTGGGAACTCAAAATAAGAAATACGCGAGATAACCCGTAAATGACATTATAAACATCTGTAGTTCCTATCCTACCTAATATTATGTACTTTTCCTTCTTTCAAAAATTCTTCTGCAGCATCAAAAAAGAACGAAATAAACAATAGATTTGATCCAGTTCTTGTTCAGAGCTAGTGGAACTAGGTAAGCAGTGCTCGCTCTACTTACATTTTGGGTTACCTCGACGCAACGATGTAGTACTAGACTCCTAATAACAGGCGGCCGATGTCTGCCTACACATTAGGCAAAAAAGTCTTATATTCGTGAAGAAATCCTGTGACCGTAAACATACGTTGAGGCATGCACAGACTTTATGGCCACACATACCCTTACCCCTCGATAAGTAGTATCTCAGCAAGTTAGAATAATTGTTCTTTAGATCGTGTATTGCGGAGTCATGTCGTTGAGTCGACGTTACTCTTCTGACCTCCACGGACTTAATGTGAAGAAGACTACAGTATTTTCACAGACTTTATTACACATGTCTGATAAGAACTGGGGCAGTACCAGTCCAATAATAACTTCTTTTTTTTTTGGACAATTCCACAGTAATTAACCGACTTAGAAAAAAGGAAGAGGTTTTATGCTCGACGATGATTTTTTTTAATGATTGTTCACAAATTTTCTCGTGGACCGAATTTTTGCTTGATTGAGGACTTGAGTTTAACATTTAACCACTATTACTTCATTTCATTTTATTTAATTTATTTAGGGCTGATTTTTTAATAATTAGCTAACTTTTAACTGAGGAATAAAAATAGTAATATAGTTTGACATATTTTTTATAGATAATCTGTCAATTCGCCATTTTTATACCTCAGATAAAAGTTATCTCACTATTGAAAAATCAGCCTTTAAATAAGTATATAAAATTTATACAAAGTTCGAATTTTAAAATTTCACGACAGCATTTTTGGTTTCTGTGAAAATATCTGCCCCAAATATTTTTGATCGATAAATATTTAAATACATACTTACCTATAGTGATATTAGTGATATTGCGTTAGGTTGGTGCCTTACAGTAACACTGATGCAATGAGTAGAAGATGCACGGTTTGGCGAATAATGGAATGTTGTGGAAGAAGGCTTCTGCCCAGGAGTGGGAAAAGTAAAGAAAGCTGTTAAGCCAGCACCGATGAGAACGACTGTTGCGGAATAGGCCAGTATTAACGGCATTGAACTATTTAGCGCTGTGACTTTTTTAAAATGTCACAGCACATGCATGCATAGGGGCACCTTTTGGCAGGACCCAACTTTTTTCATATTTGTTTTTTTTTTTTCCTATTGTTTTTCATATATTATTATTTCGTTTGTTTAGTTTTATGTTATTGCTGTGTCCTGTGTGAGTCTAATAAAAACCTTTTCTTTATTTCTTTCTATATTACTAGTAGTAATACCTTAGTGATTAAAGGTTGCTTTTTTCTTATCAATCTCGCGTGGTAAAATCAACAAGCGAGTCCCACCTAGGGCAGGGCAGGAGGGACTGTCAGAATTGTACTGACTAAAATCCAAGGTGTACTTCAATAGCTTTTTAGGTTCCGTGGTTACGGTATATAATGTAACGTTAAATGCGCAAAACCTCAGCCTATGTTACTGAACAATGTTTGTTCTAAGACTTTCGGAAATTCACAAAAAAAAAGTTTTAACGGTCAACGTTGCTATATCATTGTTGTGAGGCGCCGACGTACAATTAACACTACTTGTTGCTTGCTGGTTTGTTTTTGGTAACATTCGTCCAAGTGTTAAATTGTCCACATGTCATAATAACCTGATGTTATGTTTCTATTTTGTTAGAATGAAGTTTTGCAACAATCAACAAATTGTTAGAATGTCCAAATGTCATAATGTATGTGTACGTGATTCAAAATGCTAGGTATTGTGATAATACGACGCCTGATTTTTTTTATGACGGTAGAATAAACTTACTTTTTTTTTGTTTCCATTGCCCTTTACGTTCCAATTTCGATAAACAATTTAATTTTTGACTTTTTAAAATAGTGACATGTGGACAATTTAACACTTGGACGAATAATAATTCGATTTAATTATAATAAAAAAAAGTAATTGAAATACTTATCGCCGACTTCAAACATCTCTAATTGCTTAATTCATGATTCTAGACCCGAAAAACGTTTCAATATCAAATCTTCTTACAGAATAAGCAATTTAATATCTGAACAATATTGAAAAATTCAACATTTGAAATAAAGTAACGTAAAGTGATCCAACAACCAGGAAGAAAAGGATCTTTTGACTCCTTTTTCAATCTTTTGTCCTTCAACAAGATATTACATCTACCTGTACAATATCCAGCCACCCCAAAAATTATTTTCATATTGTCCTGTGCAACAACACAGTGTTGCACAATCGCTTGCACAATGTGCAACTGTGCACACCTTCCAATAGATTCGTGGGCGGTCAATTTGTCACAGCTCACTGTGCGGAGTTTTTGTCATATCAGCTAATGAAGCTCACCTGATTGACAGTCGGCTTATAATGAACAACAGTAGCGTGACGAATTCAAAATTGAGGAGTTGGAACAATGATAACAGATTGATGACAACAATAGTTTGCTTTACTAAAGCTTTATTTGTCCCAAATTACTAATTTTTTAGAGCAGTGGTGGCCCAGTGGTATCGGCCTCGACTTGCGAGTTGTCTGTAGGTCGTGGGTTTGAATCTAGGCAGGCGCATTACTTTGTGTAATTTATTTCATCACCACTGCTCTCAAAAACGGTGAAGGAAAACATCGTGAGGAAACCGGCATGTCCTAGAACCAAAAAATTCGAAGACATGTGACATCCACCAATTCGCACTGGGCTCGCGTGGTGGATTATGGACCACTCCCTCTCACAGAGAGGAGGCCTGTGTCCCAGCATTGGGAACATTAAAAGGCTGATGATGATGATGACTAATTTTTAGAACTCTAAGTTACACTTAGCTTAGCCAAGCTCAATTGCATTTCATCCATAAATCTTTTTGACTAGGTATGTTTGATGTTCTAATTTGTATAAAATATTTGATCACAGTAGTGGCTCCTAGGATAGATAATTTACATTAAGTAGGATTCATTTAGGATGGAGCATTACTAAACTAGGCAATAAGACTGCCAGGTTGAAGTGGGACTGGGCGGGTCATGTCTACAGAATGCATCAGGATCGATGGGCTAGAGTCGTTACACAGTGGGTGCCGGCCGGACGGGAGGCCTAGGAAACGCTGGCGTGAAGACTAGACACCTTCATGACGTATTGGCGATTCGATATCGAGCAGAGGCCTTACCACGAGCTCTTAACGCGATCTAGTTTAGGCTGTGGGAAAGAGACAAAGCTACACAAGTCGTATAACGCCATCTCTTTCCCACAGCCTAAACTGGATCGCGTTAAGAGTTAATGGTAGGCCACCTGATCTGTGAGCGATATCGTCAATCCGTGCGACTCAATTATCAAACATTAGCGATTGTCTGCTTGTGTATAGTAACCTATAGGATATCTGAGCGATATCGTCAATCGATGCAATTCGATATCCCGTGCCATGAGTAAAGTCCCTCAGTTCCCCTTTCAACACAGGAATTTTCAGCTAAGCAGCCGACCAACTCCTAGGACCTATAAGAAAAAAAAAACCTTTGAAAAAGCGCGTTAAATTTTAAAGTAACACCGTCCCATGTAACAATTACATCACAATTCATTTAAAAGCCCAACAACCTGTCAATTTACCTTTATGGGCCGCGTCAACACCCCGCCGAGCGCCACAGTCAGGTTACAATGGCTGACCAAAATATTTACCATTCAGGCAGCTACCGGATTTTTTACCTTTGAACATTTAAAGGACACTTGTTTTCATCAAATTCATGGGTCTATTGTCACGGAAAGCGTTGTTTAATAAGTTTAAGAACAGAAGCACCTTGCTTCTAAGAATTTTTTTGTAAAGCGTGGAAAATTTGGCTGTAAATTACGTGATTGCACAATGTTAGATGGGTGACCAACACGGTTCCTGTTCTGAATGGGGTGATACTCATATAAAAATGTTGTATTGCTACCTACCTACCTGATAAATAATGGAAGGGTTAGAATTTAATAATGCAAAGGTATTGTTCATGCATTTAAATTGCGCCAGCGAAATCTCATGTGATGTTAAAATCCTTCATTGACGAATACCTAATTATCTTAACAGAAAATTAAATATAGCTTTGTCCATCCGTGGAATTTAAACTTGGGATTCAAACTCAGAACCTTTCGATGTCAACAGTCGTGCGTGCATTTATTTTATTTTTAACCGACGAAAAAAAGGAGGAGGTTCTCAATTCGACATGTAGTATATTTTTTTTTCAGTCAAAGCTGCTATCATCGGCATAGCAGGTTGACAGCGACATCTCTAGACGCTTTTATGAGTTTTTGCTTCCGGAGTTGTAAACAGTGACATCTAGCGGTAATATTTGAAAGCTACAACAAAGTGTTTTGGTGAAAATACAGATGGCAGTAAGTAGCCACAATAGGTATTTCATATTCATTTTCATTCAAAAACTTATTAGCTTGTGATATTATATATATTCTTGTTAAAACTAAATTTATTTTTCTTAATATAAATTTATAACGCAATAAAGAGAAGGAATGTTAATTTTCAATCACTACCGTTACTTGAGCTAGCGCCACCTAGTGGGAAATTATCAAAGCAATAGTTCTCGTAACTACTAAGAGATGTCGCGACAAGTATAAAAAAATGTAATAAACAAATAAATAAAAACATAAACGTTGTTTATTATTTTAATAATTTGGTATGATTTTAGCACCGCATTAACACGTATACATAGAAAGCAATCATTACTATACATATTTTTTTTACATTCCCGCGTTATTTGACCTTCGATTTGACAATAAGCAGGTTTCTTGCAAAGATTATGCAGGTCTTTTTTTTCTTCTAGGGGCGTTTTTTTGGTTCAATTCATATAAATCCTTCAGACTGAGAGTAGGCAGTGTAGGAAGGGCCTTTCAGACTCGTACCAACTAAAAACCACAAAGTTTTCAGTAAAACTTTGCTTAACAGAGCCGTGGTAACTTCACTAGATATCCCGTTGGGTACTTGTATTTTTTTAGTGAGGCAAAATCATCCAATGAGTCCGGCGTCAGGACTCCGGAGGCACCTTTGGTGGCACTATAACGTGGGCGTGTTGTAGGATGTTCAGCAATTGAAACAAGGATTCACAGTATTCACATTGTATTGTCCCGACACAATATTCACAATCATCATTTTTCAATACTCAGACGTATGACAGTTGCTCGAGCGAAGGCACCGTTCTCCTCAACGGTCCGTATTCAAGTCCAGGGAGGGACAGAAGGGAGTGTCAGGCTTGTATTGACTAAAATCCACGGTGTTCCTTCAATAGCCCCTATGTACCAGGGTCACGGTTACCGGGTGAGACAGTCCCGCGACCCCGGCAGACTCTGGCCCTCTTAGGGGGCCCTGTCAGATTGTTGACAACTCTTTGCATGCATGGTCTCTCATTGCATGGGCCATGATCGGACGGCGAGTCACCCATTACTCGCCGCTCGAATTAGTTATATGGAAACCATGCAGGTGTCCGAGGTGGTCTTTTGAAGAAAGAACAACACAGATTTGAGTGGACCTGTCCGAGTGCAAGCATAAATGTCAGTTACCGTGCAGCTCAACTCGTAACACACTAACCTTCTTATCTTGTGATAAGATTGCAATTCTATTAAAGAAATCTGACAGATTGTGATAGCTTTCATGTGCTGGCGTATGTACAATCCTACTACTATTATAAAGGCGAAAGTTTGTAAGTATGGATGTATGGATGTTTGTTACTCTTTCACGCAAAAACCACTGAACGGATTTGGCTAAAATTTGATACACACATAGTTTATAATCTGGATTAACACATAGGATAGTTTTTATCCCGATTTTATGTTCCCGTGGGATAACTTTCGAGTAGTAGCGGGTGAAGCCGCTGGCAACAGCTAGTTGTACATATACTGTGTAAACAGCGTTAGAAAAACAAGGGAACGAGAAATTCAGCGTTGTGAGTAGTGGTTGCGATGGCCTAGTGGTTAAGGCGTCTGGAGTACCTATCCAGAAGACGCAGGATCGAACCCTGCTCGCAATAAAAAACTTTTCGTTTCTTTAAATTAAAAATATCTTTATGTACATATATACTTACACTTTAACGTTTCAGTGTGCACCGATATGGACATCAGACACACCTAGTGTAGGACGCACTTATGTTTAAGCGTTTTGGCGGAAAAACTCACGACAAAAATCATCAGGGATGCACGAAATAAATACTATAACCGATTTTTTATTTGTGCATGGATACTATGCTCTATTTATTTCAATCTCGTATGTTGTTACCATCAAATATATTCCCACAAAGGTATAAACTACATTTGAATACTCATTGAATATGGCGTAGTTCCGCATTGAACACAAAAATAAACCTTTGTTCAAATTCAGCATTATTTTTGCGAAATATGTTCATTGTTTTATCGACACGCCCGTTACGCGAATCATGTTAAATTCCGAGAGGCCCCCGCCGCGGGTTAATGACATTTTGTTACAATGGCTAAATGCTAGCTCATAGATAAAGCTAGGTTTACAATTTACTTAAGTACATAAATATTCATAGGGCTTCATTCGATTCTCTTGGTAAATAGTTCATCAGGAATCCAATTTATTAATTGAATTCGTCTGATTTTATTTTTGTTATCAGTGAATACTCTAAATCTAAAATTTGTACCTACATTCAGAGTCAACAAAAGTAACTGACATTTTTAGACTGTGACATTATAGAGTCGCTGTCAGTATTTACGTGAATAGCAATTTTTAGTGCCAGATCGAGATAGCTGCGGCAGCGCTGTCACAAGGCTGTGTTTAAAGAGAATAGCACTGCTGGACTAAGTATATCAGTGTTATTTTATTATGATGAGAACAGTTCGTTACAGTTGGAAGGACTGGAACATTGACCACCAACTGCTGTATGAGAAAGCTTATGAAAGAAGAAACTTTATTGTGTACAGAGTCCAGCACATAAAGCTAGCAATATGTCTGATTTATTAAATAGATTTTTAACTTTATCTTATCACAATAGGAGAAGGTTCATGTTCGATTGAGAAAATTTTACAGATTGGTTTTGATGTGCTGACCCTGAACTCTCATCATCATCATCATCATCTCAGCCATAGGACGTCCACTGCTGAACATAGGCCTCCCTTTTAGATTTCCCCTTATACCGGTTGCATGGAAGACCATACGTTACGGTGAGATTTTCACCGCGGTTTCACCCACACTGCTCGTCTCCTGTTAGCCGTAGCATGATGTTATATGGCCTATAGCCTTCCTCGCTACATGAACAATCCAACACAAAAATAATTTTTCGAATCGATCCTGTAGTTTCGGAGCCATTTCAATACAAACAATCAAAATTAGTATAGAATGAAAAACATAGAACACTAATGTTCCATTCACAGCAATCATTTCCTTCCAGCATTTATGATTGGCTTCATTATAGTACCATAACACATGACCATAGACTATCTAATGGCTTCCGTACCTTTCAGTTGAAGTGACCGGTCAATAACGTGGATTTCCTTGGCCGGGAACCGAACCAGGGCGTCTCCGTGGCAACAGGCGACACAACATGTTGCTTCTTAATCATTCAGCAGTCGATGTTTTTGTAAAATTAACTATCCCATTTAGAATTGAACGGGTAATTAGAAATAAAGTTTCAACAGCAGACTTTATAGAATTTTAAAAATATATTTATTTTTTAATATCTTTAATCTTTATTATACTATTTACTATTTCTTTTTTTTACGTTGTAACAGTACATTTTATAATATTTTTTACAATATAAAATAGATAATTGTTATTGATAACAATGATAAACAATGATAAAGACTTGAGTCTTTCTTAGTCTACATAAATAATTAACTACGTAAAAATTTTATTCAAAAAGGTACGAAGATTTAATTTTAATTACTGATCGTACTAACTATTGACTACAATTATTACGACTACAACTATTTAAGGGCGCCATTGAGCTTGTAAAATCGATTCACCTGGCTCGCTTTTATATCAATAATGACCCCTATTGTCCTAATAAAGTGCTCAGCGTCTCCTATGCCAATAGGATAAAAACAGCCCGAGGGAGACCTCTTTAGGCTATATTTAAATAGATAAATTATTGAATCAGGCGTTACTTTACGGAAATCCAAGACATTATATGTTATGAAAAATATCTAGCTTTCATTCCTATTATTAATTAATATACCAATTGTAATTATTTAGCTTTAATTTAATTTTGCTGCGGAATTTAGCTAGATATTTTTCATAACATTTAATATTTTTAAATAGGTCAGTATACCATATTCATTGCCATAAATATAAGTAAAATTGAACATTTAATTCAAATCCTCAAGCAAAAAAATCTATCCTTAATTCATACAACGATTTAATTAGTGTCGTTTTTAAACCCCCCCGTTTGCCAACCTAATGAACATACAATATCTACTACTTTTCGGAAGGGTTACGTACATCCAAACCGAAATACCGCATGTCACGCTCGGTTATTCACCAATGTGACTATTCATCTTCGTGAACCGAGCTGTCATCTCGAACACGGCACGAAGGGGACACGCTAGTCAGTCAGGAGACGAAACGGCGCCATAAACCGCCTTGTAAGACACAGCAGGTGATCTGTTACGATCAGAGGTCGGAATTAGGTAGAGTTATTTTAGTCATCATCATCAGCCTATAATGTTCCCACTGCTGGGACACAGGCCTTCCCTCTGTGAGAGGGAGTTTAAAGCGGGTCCAGTGCATGTTGGTGAGACGGTTGAGGTCGGACTTAGGTAGATTATTTTAGTACTTTCAAAATCTTGATATTAATATGGATTACAAAGTATTACAAATTAACATTTAATATTTTAAAATCAGGCCAGTATAGATCAAACATATCATAGTGCCAAAATAAGAAAATCCGCACCTGTAGCTTAAAATATATGACATTTTAAAGAGATTAACAAAAATCATGACCCTACCCAGCCTCATAAAATGACGCGTAGCTGGTAATTGTTTCCATTATTTTACACCGTGGGTCGTCTTACTTTATAGTCATTACCGTCTTTATTCATAGTGTCGTCATACTTCATAGTCTGCGTCGTCTTACTTTATCGACGGCGTCGTCTTTCGTTACAGTCCAGGAGTCGAAATACCGCATAGTCATCGTCACGTGCAGTACACCATAGTCAGCGTCGAACTGTTCACCTAGTCGTTGTCGTCTGAAGTCATAGTTAGCGATATCTTACGGCACGATAGGTAGTCGACACGCTAGTCTTATATCATAGTCAGACGTCCTCATACGCCATAAGCCGCCTTGTAAGTCTTACTTAGTAGTTGGCGTCGTATTACTTAGTAGTCAGCGTCGTTTTAATTTATAGTTGGTGTCGTCAAACTTCATAGTAGGCGTCGTCTTACATTATAGTTGGCGTCGTCTTACATTATAGTTGGCGTCGTATAACTTGGTAGTCGGCGTCGTCATGCTTCATAGTTGGCGTCATCTTACTTAAATTAAGCGTCGTCAGACTTTAAAGCTGTCTTCGCCTTCCATTATAGTCGGCGACATCATACTTGATAGTCGGCGTCATCTTATTCAATATAGTCGGCGGCGGCGTCGCCTTATTTCATAACTTGATATTTGAAGTCGTCTTTACTTGGCAGTCGAAATCGTCTCGCTTATAGTACTGGGAGTCTACCCTCACTGTTTATGTGGTAAGGTCTGAGGGGTCTATAATGCATATAGAGGGGGCTCTTAATGTTCGTGACAAGGAATCAGGGTGTCGAGTCTGCTAATTATTAGTCAGAATGGCGCCACAATGGCGTTTCAATTGTAGTGCTTATTCGAACCATTTTTTACTGCTGAGTAAAAAATGGTTCGAAAATTGAAACGCCATTGTGGTGCCATTCTGACTAATAATTAGCAGACTCGACACCCAGGTCATTGTAACAATTGGAACGATCGATTCCCTAAAATATGCTAAGTGTTTCACGATTTCGGGCACGCCGCAATCGCAATTGAAGGACACCGTGGATTTTATGTAGCTTACGATTTTTTTCATAGTTTTAAGAGGATCGTCTACCGAGCGCTCGTCCATACAAAAAGAGAAAACGTTTTCCTTCCCCTAGATGTTATCCTATCTCAATGTTTTTTTAGAATGCATCTGACACAGTAAAAAACTAGGTTTATAGGTTTTCTTTTTTTCAAAATTTATAATAGTTTGAAAGTTACAGGTGCCTAAAAGTTACTATTTTTATGACAAAATCTTCATTGAAGTAAAACCTTTGTATTTAAAAAAAAAAGAAGTTTAAGAAAAAAAGCAAACCTAGAATATAATATGCTAAAACGATTGGCACTAGAATCTAAGAGATTGGTCGTGATTTAGTATGTGAAAAACGTTTTCTAGAAACAATTTTCATAATTATAAAAAATACTTACCGTCAGTCGCGAGCTGCACGCTCTCTATCGCACGATCGGGGTTTCTTCAACGCGTGAGAGGGACAGTACGAGTTTTTCTAAATACCTATTTTTTGAAATGGCAGCAGCTATTCTATATTCTTAAGGCCTGCTCTTTTTAGGACCCGATACCTTATACACTTAAGTCCAGTCTCTCATAGCTGTTTTCCCATGAAAAATTAACATTCTAACCACACTAAAAGTTAAAAGATAAACTAAAATCAAAGGCGGTACAAAAATCCTTCCCATAAAACATAATCGTTTCACTTTCTGAACCGGGAGTCGAACCCACAGCATCCGCTTCCGCGGAGCAGTTAATAGCAGGGGAGATAATACCCGGTAATACTCTGCCAGCCACGGAGTAGAGAGGACGTGGAGTGGACAGACACTAGAGTTGATCGTTGTCACTAGATGTTAGTATACTTAAAAGTAGCTATCAAAGGTACAGTACCCTTAGCACGAATTTTTAGCATTTGAGACGTAAAGTAAACTGGAACTTTGACAATCTCAAATTGACAATTTTCAAGGAAAAATTAATTCCTTTTTCGCACACCAGAGGCGCTGTTCCATTTTTTCATGCAAAAACGCTGTAAATACTGGAAAGACGCTGTAAAGTAAAATAGTGAAAACACGTGCTTAAGGGTACTGATTTCAATTAATAGACTGACGTCGGTCAGTATGTTGCGATTGGTAAAATACATAATGTAAATGCTGACAGAAAGTTACCCTGTCTGTCTATCTATCTGTTGCTTTTCTCACTTCTCGGCTAAACGCATTTAGTAATTTTTGATGATTTTTTTAAGATATTAGATACCTTTCTGTCATTTTAGTACCCTTCTCTACCATAACGTAGCTTCTTGCATAAGCAAGATTTCGATATTGAAAGCTGGTCAATCCACTAAACAACTATTGTGAGCACTCCATTTTCATATCGTCATGGATTTAGTTACTAAAGTAATAGTTTTGTAGAGGAAGAATATTGTAAAGCTAAATGTTCAGTGTATAATCTCAATTTAAAATGCTATAATATTTACCTGCTTTCTCTAGTGAAAGAGCAGGGGCTTTGACAGAGCTCAAAGTCCTATATTGGTTTAAACTTTAAAGATAATTGTTAATTTGTATACTGATAGACATTCCTACATCGTCTATAAACACAAATTAATAACTTACCTTCGAAAATCATCTTCATCATCAGTCTATAAAAATGTTTCAACTGCTGGGACACAGGCCTCCTCTCTGAGAGAGGGAGTGGGCCATAATCTACCACGACGGGCCCAGTGCGGGTCGGTAGTCTATGTCTCATGTCTTCAAGTGTTTGGTTCTAGGACATGCCGGTTTCCTCACGATGTTTTCCTTCACCGTTTTGAGAGCAGTGGTGATGAAATAAATTATACAAAGTAATGCGCCTGGCGGGGTTCGAACCCATGAGCTACAAACTCGTAAGTCGGGGCCGATACCACTGAGCCACCACTGCTCCCTCCGATAATACTTTATACTTTATACTTAAAAAAAACGAAGGCCGAGCGACCCAAAATCGGGGTAATTAAGTAGATAATTATGCCCAAAAAAGTTATTAATTTTGGTGCAGTAAGTATTCTGCCTACCTTTGGAAGAGTGAGGTCATAGCCTACCTGAATCGACGAGGTCGACAAACTTGGTTCTTTAAAGATCTGTGTATATTTTATATTCAAGTTTTTTATTTATTTTTATGGGGAAGTACAGCGTCGAAATATAAAAGTGCATTTTGACTGTGGTCGAATTGATTCCCTTAGCTGAAAGTTATGTAGAACTGCCATTCTAATCATCATCTTCCTGCCAGTATCCCTTTTTACTCGTGGTCGGCGCAACACGTTTTTTTCTTCCTTTATCTTCTTCTTCTTCTCCATCATTTAATTCTAATAAATAATAATAATATCTCAAAACTATCACACAACGCCATCTAGTCCCAAGCTAAGCAGAGCTTGTGTTATGGGTACTAGACAACAGACTGATACACATTTCTAAATACATAATGGTTAGTGACCCTGACTGCTATGCCGGAGGTCGTGGGTTCGATTCCCACCCAGGACAAATGTTTGTGTGATGAGCACGATCATTTGTTCTGTGTCTGGGTGTAATTTATCTATAATTATGTATGTATTTAAAAATATATAAGTATGTTTATCAGTTGTCTAGTACCCACAACACAAGCTCTGCTTAGCTCGGGACTAAATGGCAGTTTGTGGTAGTTGTGGAATATTATTTATTTTATTTTATCCGAGGATTTTATTTTCCTTAACCTACTCTATAGTTGGTTATGTGAGATACCTTTTTTAACTATCCTGCAATTTTCCTCAATATGTTTCTTCATTTCTCATTTTTATACTAAATCTAATCTGTTGACCTCGACCACGCGCGCCTCAAGTAGTGTCAGCATCATTGGAGCAAGACTTTGGCCCTCTAAAGGCCCCTTTAGAGGACCAAAGTCTGCAGGGGTCGCGGGACTCACGAATTACCGTGACCCCGGCAGTAAAGGACTATTGAAGGACACCGTAAATTTTAGTCAGTACGAGTCTGACAGTCCCCCCCGCTCTGCACTGGGTGGAGGACTCATTTGAGGATTTTACCAGGCTAAAAAAAATACGGTGGCACTCGGGGACTGTCGCGGTAGAGCTAAAATCCCGCTTGAAAGCTATGCAATAGCTTAAAAAAATCGAATTTGTACCCTTGTGCCAAAATAGGGGTGTGGCTATGGTGCCCAGGCACTAAGAGCAGACGCTGAAGGGGCCCAAAAAATGGCCAAACATGGACCACAATTGACCAGACCAGACACAGTTAAAAAAACTCGCACTGGGCGCAATAAAGGCACTGAACCTAATCAATCTCGGTCATTACATACCAAAAGGTTATTATTATCATTAGTTTCTCTATGATAAATGTTAGTTATTCAAGCAATTAGACACGAACACAGTTTCCTTGTCGGTCGGACGTTCGGTATCAGAGCACATCTTTACTCCATTAATTATGTTATTTTTTGCGCACATCCATTTGACCGATGTCGGGTAATCAACGTTTAGGGTTACGAGTAAGTTTATCGATGTTTTATTACATAATTATGTATTATTTTTGTGATTTTACATATTGGATGTGTTGGCTACAATGTTTCAATAATTATGTTTAGGTTAGGCATAACATAACGTCAAATAATATGACGTAGATTTAGCTGGTAATATTATTGCTATCTGTGGTCTTGAAACAGTGCCAAAAATATAGATTTGACACAAATAATAATTTATTAAGCCCAATGCGTGGACACAGGCTGTCTGTTTTTTTTTTCTAGTTATAGATTGATTCAAATATTCAGATCCCACTAAGATAATATGGTTATTCCTACCTACCTTATACCTTCCTACTATCTAAATGTATATAACTCAAAAGTGACTGACTGACATAGTGATCTATCAACGCACAGCCCAAACCACTGGACGGATCGGGCCAAAATTTGGCATGCAGGATAGATGTTATGACGTAGGCATCCGCTAAGAAAGGGTTTTGAACAATTCTACCCCCAAGGAGGTAAAAGGGGATGAAAGTTTGTATGAAACTTTACCAATTTGATAAAAATACATTTTTAAGTTCCGACATACACGCGAACGAAGTCGCGGGCACAGCTAGTCTATTTATATGCATAATTATTATTTCTAGTTTTCTGTTTAAGAAGAGAGCGTTAAATAACAGGTAAAGTCTATTTTTCCTCCTTCATAACAAAAATAGAACTGCAGTATTCCTACTACCCGTAAGAATGGTCTGAAATAACCCACTGCAACTCACGGAAAACCAGTCCCTAGTAACAAGATCCAACGTGCTAAAATTCTTTGCAATGTAAAAGTTTTTTGTCGAGACCAATAAATTACGCGAACATTTTGCAGGCCTGTGATAAATTACTTACGTCTCTATTTTTTTAATACTCAGTAAGCGTAGAAACAGTTAATTCGTTATTTTATTACCAATACTACTTTCTTGAGAATATTTTTATTATCTTGTCTTGAAACATTTACCATACACTTTAATTTCTCCTGTGTAAAATCCCTAGTAGCCAAACTCAGAACGTCTACCTGTAGGACTACAAAACCCTCAAATTTGTGTGGTTCTTTCTTCAAAAGACCATTTCAGACATTTTCCTGCATGGTCCTCATATAAACTGTTCTACATTTATAATGTCTGAACTTTAAAAGAGACTGTGACCTCTGAGTTTGTTTCGGATGTTTCTTCTCAGAGTAGTCAGGTACGAAACACCGGCTCCTCCTAGTTTTATGAAAAGACGTGTAAGAGTGTTGATATAACCTACTTGCATAAATAAACATCATTTCATTTCATTACTTCTACCAGGCCTGTCTCACTCCGCGGTGTAGGTATAAAACTGCGGGGCCACGTCGCGCGTCGTAGCCGTAACAAACGGCTGTCGCGCGCCGGCCATTCAGTACGCGCTCCGTATCTTATTTATTTTTGTTACTTGTGATTACCTACAAGTAAAAATGAAGATAATAAAAAATGAAGAAAAGCAAAATATTGCATTTAAGTAGCTTTTGGTTGTTTAAATAATAACAGCGATAGGAGCCTCACATTTTTGTTAAGTAAAATTAATACGATCAGTGTTATGTATGCTTTTATTTCATATTTTTTACGCCAATCAGCCCGCTGAAATATGCATGAAAGAAGCAATAATTTGTATTAAATAATGAACTGTAAAAAAGTAAGATTGTCTGTTTACACAGTACATGAATTTGAAAAAAATAACCTTTGTTCTGAGACTATCAGAATATCAAAACAGTGTTTCTAAAATAATCGGTCAAAGTCGATGATTTTTTTATTTTTTGGAAATTGTAAAGCAAAAGCTGTTCAGTTTGGAAGGGTTGAGTTGACAAATTAACTGAACATTACAATAGAATTGACGATTATTATAAAACTTTAGATCTACATCCCACATTTTTAAATATTATTCTTTTTTGTTTTTCTAAGATGAAATGTTTAAAATAGAACAATAATAGGTAGAAAAGATAATATTGGTATATATATCATTTCTAACGTAAGGTGCCGTAAGTACTATTAACATTTTGTGCTACCTATCGATAATATAGTATGTAGTAATCGATGACGAAAACAAAACGATATGGGCTGATGATAAAAACAAAATTCCTTTAGGAACATTATATTAATAATGTAATTTAACATATGCATAAAGTACACCTACCTACCTGACTGTGCCTCCTAAACTCGCAAGTCACAACCCTATTGAGCGCGGCGAGCGTTGACCTTGATGTGACGTCAGCGTCAGATAAACTAAAATAAACTCTCGCGCGTGACCATTAAGTACATTTTTGCTTGCGCACGGGAAGTTTAGGCTAAAAAGTAGGTGGGCGATGCGGGTGCAAGTAAAAATGGACTCTATTCTCTCGTGCATAGATTTTACATTTGTTTATTTTTTTTTTGGAGTAAAGCTTCTGTACCTTTAGGTACTATTATATATTCTGTGCTTCGACGTCATCTCAAAGCTCAAAGTCGCTCAACGAGCTATGGAGAGGGCTATGCTCGGTGTTTCTCTACGTGATCGAATCCGCAATGAGGAGATCCGTAGACGAACTATATAAAGTCACCGATATAGCCCACCGGATTAGCAAGCTGAAGTGGCAATGGGCAGGCCATATTGCTCGCAGAGCAGATGGTCGATGGGGTCGAAAAGTACAAGAGTGGAGACCACGGACTAGCAAGCGCAGCGTAGGACGTTCACCATGAAAGTGGACAGACGACCTTATAAAGGTCGCCGGAAGACGCTGGATGCAGGTCGCTTTCAACCGGTATATGTGGAGATCTAAATGGGAGGCCTATGTTCAGCAGTGGACGTCCTATGGCTGAGATGATGATGATGATGATGACTTGTACCTTGCGGGAATCTAACTTGCGATGCTCTCGGCTACTGTGTCAACCGTGCCATGGAGCTATAGGATTATGTCATTAAAGCAGCATCCGTGAGTGATGAAAGAATCTGTTTGTAAAGCCCAAGCATTTTTTCTCTTCTAATCAAACATTGCTCAATACTTTGATTTCTCTTTTACTATGCAGTAAAATATATCTTTGGCAGTGAGAGAGCAGTGGCGGCAAAGTGGTATCGGTCCCGTCTTACGTCTTACGGTCGTGGGTTCGAACACCGCCGTGGTAATATCATCAAAAATGAGTCTACCCAGGGCAAGGCGGTAGGACTAAAATCCACACTGCCCTTCAATAGCCCTTTATGTTCCGGGGTCACGATAATGAGATAAGTACCGGTAAGATAGGTACAGGCTTTGGCCCTCTAGAGGGGGTCATCATGCTGACACTCTTTAAGGAGCGCGTGGAACACAACGCGCCGTCGACCCGGGCATGGTCCATGGTCGGACAGCGAGTCGCCTATTACTCGCCGCCTACGGTGGCCGAATATCGTCTGCTGACGTCAGACGCCGTGGGCATTTACCACTGCAGCTGGGGTGAAGGGAGGACGCTATCCTCTCCCACGCGGCCCGCCTCCTCCTTCGCTAGCATCACTTATATACTTACAAAATACTTACTCCGTTGATCGTAGTGTTGAAGACTTGTAACAGCTGCCTTAGTGTGCAGATGATGAATATAGGTACATTAGGAACTTCGAAGCGGCAGCGGAACAATTCATTTTATATGCTACAAGATCGAAAAACACTAGCCGTGCCATTGCTTTTACTCAACTGATTTCAATATAAACTCTAGTTTTCTAAAGCAAGAGAAATTGAACCTTAATGCTTATTCTTAATACTGCTTTGAGTGTTGATTTAAGACTTGTTTGATCTCAAGTTTACCTGAGAAGGAGTCCTTGAAGTTATTTGTTCAGCAATTTGCCCAATAACTATCACATCATAATATGTACAGACGCCAGCACATCAACCAGCCACTATACTACCACAATCTGTCAGATTTCTTTAATAGAATTTCAACCTTATCACAAGAGTAGAAGTTTTATGTTTGAGTGGTAAAATCTGACAGATTCGGGTAGGTTGACGTGCTGGCGTCTGTACATCAAACCAGTCTCTAAAAAAGGAATATTATCGAAGATTACCAATTTACTAAACAATTAATTTCTGTGACTGTACCCACTATTTGACACGAGCAAACTGTCTGCGTCGTATCTAAATGCATTCAAATGATTTTGTCCATTACGACACTACACATTACAATTTCAAATAATTACTCGTATGTCTATTAGTTTTAAAATATGTTGTCATCTATAATTTAATATCGGTAACAAGTATCCAGTTGATCATAATGGACATGTCGGCGTTCTGCTTATAATCGTCATCAGCCTATAATGTTCCCACTGCTGGGACACAGGCCTCCTCTGCGTGAAAGGGAGTAGGCTATAATCTATCACGCGAGCCCAGTTCGTATTGGTAGATGTCACATGTGTTCGAATTTTTGGTTCTAGGACATGCTGGTTTCCTCACGATGTTTTGCTTCACCGTTTTAAGAGCAGTGGTTATGAAATAAATTACACAAAGTAATGCGCCTGGCGGGGTTCGAACCCACAACTTACAACTCGTAAGTCGGGACCGATACCACTGGGCCACCACTGCTCTCCGTTATATGTCCGTCCGCTGAACTCCGTCCGCTCACGTTCTGCTTATACTGTGTGCTATTAACCAGCCTTGGGGTTAAATTAGGAAGAATCATCTACATTTTCCATCCTGTCTTGTAGTATTTGCAAATAACCATTAAATGACTATAGTATTCAGATTTCTTCTGACAAAGCTTGCAATAATCAAGTAGAATAATATACACCTGTCGGTCGGAACCCAATCCGCACTGAATGGTAGTCATTTCTGTTTGCCAATACCATTCAGTGGTTGGGTTCCGACCCTACATGAATGTTCAGACGCTTGCACGTCAAGTTACCACAATCTATCAAATATCTTTAGAAGATTCTTAACTTTATCACAGTGGAAGATTAATGTTCGATTGGTAAATTTTGACAGAGCCAGGTGAGTTGACCTGCTGGCGCCTGTACAATAATATTATAGACATAATTCAGCAGGCTTCTTGTAATTTCAGTTTGTACAAAGCGAAGCCGACCATTTTGAACTTGACTTCAAAAATAGCTTTAGGGCTGATTTTTCAAATGTCAGAGTTATCTGGTGAAGGTTACTTTATCTGAGGAATTAAAATAACGGTTTGACATATTTTCATAAGCTGTCAAACCGCCGTTTTTATTCCTTAAATAGAAGTTATCTGACTATTGAAAAATCAGCCCTTAGCTGAATAAGAATCAAAATCACCATGATAGATAGATAAGAAATAAAATAAAATAACAATTATTATTTTTTTGAATCATTTATTTTTCATCGAAAAAATATCCTCCGCTACAAATATGTATTAGGATGAGAATGACCCGGTATCGTGCGGACACGTGCGAGTGGAATGCGTAAGTACATACAGACTGGTCGTGAACATGACATTATTGACACAACATCAAGCAGGCGCCACGTAATGGCGAGAGGAAGCAGTCGACCTTTCTTTTCTTTTTTGAAGAGAATTTCACTCAGGGTGAAACTAAAATACATAATAATATCGTGATAATATACAAGGTAGTAAATGATAAAGATAGTTACATTAATTTCATGTATTTTAGATTACGAATAATTTATACAATCTTTGATTGCCGTTCCAATTTTATAATTTGGAATCAAAATGTTAGTGGTACTGCTTCATCTTCCCATATTCTTTAGTTCATTGTGCTGCTTGAAGTTGTGGATACAACAGAAACTAACCGTAGAGGCAAACTTATCAGCGACAGTGTTCACGAGGGCCACTATGCGGACACAATGTTAGTACTAGGTAGCTGTATGTCCTAGTACCCCACGCGCTGCATAAGTGCCAATACATTTCATATAAATGTACCCGCACCCACATTTTGCCGCCTACAGCCACCTCTACGAATATACTTACTTTAAACAATAAATATAGACAAAAACAAAACAGATGTTCGCATCCATAAAGTAACTATAATAAATCTTTTACAAATAAAATCTCCGATAAATTTCATCTAATACATGAACTTAAATTACAATATATACAAACATTTAAACATAGTAATACGACAACTGGATGAAGTACTATTGTACCCTGTTATTTACAAAGATAACGGTGCGTTTCTAACACACTACAGACACTGACAACCAGCTGTTAACAATCCTGATAGGAAACTGGTTGCCTCCACTCAATAATTAAAATTCATCGCAATAACCCAATAAGAACCTTTACATTACATTTATATAATTTATACCCTAATAAAGGATTCATAATAGTATTTTATCTACGTGCATTGTTTTTGCCAGAATATTGAATTTCTAATTCTATTCTGAAATAATTCGACAATTCTCAACATGGCTGCCGCCCCTCTAGAGATCAGGGGAGCGTTACTATAGTCCTTGGGACGTTCATTTTCTTTGAAAACACACACTCGATAAGGGGCAGCTGTAGATTGGGAAACTTAGACCATAATAGTATTACCGATGATGCTCTCTTTGCCATCTAATAGTTCAGAGTACCCTGACTCGTCGCTGCAGGCGCTGTCGTTATCACCGGTGTTCTTGAACACTTCCGTTTCTGTGCTCGAGGTTAAACTGTCAACATCAGTCAAATTGTCAATAAGAGACTCGAACTTTTCTTCAAACTCTGACATGATATTAGATTCCACACGCAAAGGGGGATACGTGGACCTTCGCCTAAAAGTATTCTTCTCACCGATCGGGACGTGGTTGACTTCCTCAATAGGATCAGAGTCAGGGTTGTTCATAATATGTACGGAGTTGTAGCTTCTATTGCTGCTCCTTATATCATTGTGTTCAAAACTCTGTTCCATATAAGAGACAGTTGTGTCAGCATGTTCCTTCTGGTCTTCCTGAGGGAACGAGGGCAGGGATGACGGTTCAGGGTCAGTGACCGTGCTGGCAGTCTCGCAGCCCGAAGAAACAGATCCGTCGTCGCTATCCGTGACGAGGTAGTTACTTTGCATCAGCGCCTTACAGTCGCCCTCGGCCACCACGGTTTCACTCAGTTCGTTCGATTCGGCAATCGCTTCTAGCAATCTCTTTTCCTTCTCTCCATCACTATGACTAGTATCATCGATACGTCCATTCTTTTGGCTCTCCTTCACCAATAACTCCAGGAATTCATCGGAGACGGTGACGGTGTTGCTTCCAGAGTCGGATAGCGTTCTATTTATGACTCCCTCGGGACATGATGTCTTCCTAGGGGACTTCATATCGGGCCGTCGTCTGTCGAGCGTTTGCGAGGAATAGAAGTTGTCCATCGCCAAAGACGTTCGTGACCAGGGCTCGCCGTTCTGTTTAGCGTTCATCTCCGCCTCCTCTTCGTCTTCTTCTGAACATAGTTCTTCAATAGCTCCCAATTTTGGAGCAGATTTTGACCTTTCTAGCGGTGGTCTGTAGTTCATAGCTCCGACGCTTAGCAGAATTTTTCTGCGAGGCATACTGGGGTTGTCGTACACACTGTTAGCAAGGCTGAGCCTAGCGTTTTGTTTTGAGATTCTGTCCTTTTTGAATTCACTGAGAGCCTGCTTCAGTTTGACTTGAAGTTCCTCTGTGATTTTCTTTGATATTGATTCTTTGGTGCAAAGGACGGCGTGGCAGCGGAGCTCATGCTTGAGCTTCTTGCCCTCGTGGCGGTACACCCAGCAGAACAGCTTGGGGTAGTGCGGTGGGCTGGCGCAGTAGGTGATGCGGTGGGACCAGTACTCGGTGAGGCCGTGCTCTTTGGTGAACCCCTTGAGGCCGGAGTTGGTGACGGACAGCTTCATCACGACGTCGGGCTTCGTCGACTGCTGGTAGTTGCGCCACAGCGTCGCCAGCGGCTTCTCCACGCAGCTCTCACCTGTAACAAACAACATCATGTTATTGTATAAATCTTATAAAAGCTTTTATAGATACTTATAATTACAGCGACACATCACATTTTGTTTTGTGATTTAATGTATATGTTAACCTAACATGTTATAATACCAGTCTACCTGGTCTTGAATAATTAATTTCAAACGAGAATATCAGGTTTTGGATTATCTACAAGGAAATCAGTAATAGGTACAGAATGTATTTAACAAAATTATTTGATACTGATAATTTAAACTCTCAACCCTGCCGTGATATCAAGGAACATGCATTCTCTTCCTCATAATGTGTGTATATTTACTGATAATATCTAATCAGAGAGTAGAACAAGATAAGTTCGCCCACTGGCGCATTGTATTCTGTGTGTACATAATCTGTAATTATAATGATCTGTCGATCGAAACATTCGAGGTGAACGAGTGATAATGTGGTGAGTGAGATACATTATGTCCGTGCTCTCCGTGACATGGCGTCCAGTTTGATGACGTCAGAGATTATGATAATTTGGATATGTAGGAGGTTTTCGGTGTTTTTTTAACTGCATTAACCTAGACGTCAGTGAACCGCTTTAAAGACTTCCGTCCAGTAACAAAGTACCATAGTTTATTATTGGTCATAATTCATGTCCATAATCAATTTACCTCTATGGAGAAAACGTCTTCCATAATAGAGATTTAGTTTTATAAGAAGATAAGCATTCTAAGAGAATTCGTTTGTCTTTCTGTTTTGCCCCTTAACGGCGTATGGTCAAGCGAAAGCGTCGTTTGATGAGTCGGAAAAGTTGCCACGCACCGCCACCAGTAGGCGCCAGTAGGTATCGCGAAATTAACGCAATCCAAAGTTTTATGAATTTCATTTCGTCAACTTCGACATTTCATAAAGTGTTCCCTTTACCCAAAATACATGTATTACTCTAGTAGAAATATTTTGATATAAGGATATCGAAACATTTACTAAAACAAAATGATAGAAATACTTATTGACGTGGATAAATATTTTGTAAATATTTTTATCATTCAAAGTCTTAAATTAATTTTTTAGCACTTTGACACAGATTTTGACGTCCCGAGATAACGAAAATAACTACTACCTATTTGGTAGAAAATGAATGATAATTGGCATACCTTACGAAAGTGACAAAACTCATTATCGTTAAGCCCCAAACACACGCGCGCACGGGCAAGGGCATGTGCTTTGTGTTCCACGCGCAAAGTAAAAAATAGAAACCGTATTTTTACTGACCTATCCCCTTAATCTAGATATAAAAGAAGAGGTGGGTGAGATATTTTTAACCGGCAAAGAGAGACAGAACAGACTGTTATAAAAAAGTACTTAATAAAGATTTACACCTCATGAGATTCTTAACAACTGGTATTACTCGTAAGTGGAATTGTTTAGTAAAAGTATCAGAAAACCTCGTTAACAAAAAGAGCCATAAAGGAACAACGCGAGATATAACTACGACCCTTAAAACTTAGTCAGACTTAGTCCTTCATTATTGCGGCGACACGGTGCTTGCGCTAGAAGCTTTGTGTTCCCATTTTATTGATTCGTTTCACGGCTTTATTTCGACTTCCTGGATAAAAAAGAACGGAAACATTTGTGGGGTAACAGGGAATGAAAATGCTTTTGTCAGTTTGCACTGTTGTTCTGATATTCCGTGGAACGAATCGTAACCAGATTACCCGGTGCTTTTGAAAATAAAACTACTGAACCAAACTAAATGAAAATTTTAAAGGACCAAATGGCAGATATACTGTATCGAAAAAAAAAAGAATCACCGAAATTGGACCAGAAATTTCGGAGTAATCGGTCTAGACAAGGTTGAAAACTTTTTAGGTTCTTGTCGATTTGTCAAAAAGTGCTAGTCAGATTTGGATAAAGTTTAAATGGGAGTATTCGGGAAGAAATTCCTTTCGAACAAAAAATGATTTTTTCAAATCGGTTGTTGAACGACGGAGTTATACCCGAAAAAACAAAAAAAAACATCCGAATTGAGATACTCCTCCTTCTGGAAGTCGGTTAAAAAGAGAGTATTAGACGTCTAGATAAAGTTTCGATTTGGGGGTATTTGTTTTACATATTTTCAGTTTAAGTACTTTCGAGCTTATACATAAGAAACCTCCTTACCCAATAACAGTGAAACAGGTAAAAAGTCACTTAAGACGGATAGATTTATGTCATTTTCTCTATTGTTCCACTCGCTTGGGAAATTACTAAGTCTTGTATCTCTAGATCAGAGGAAGTTGAGAAACAGGGAAAAGCGGCTGTCACGCACACGGAACTGCTGGATCAAGGAAATAAGGTCGACAGTGGTTGAGAACAGCTGCTATATTATAGCTTGCTTTATCCAAATCAATTACATAATCGAGTTATCTTAGATACTATTTTATTTTATAGACACGGTTTTTATGTAGAAAACAATATTATCTATAATGCGATACAAAACACGAGACATGTGCACTTTTCTTTATATTTAAGCTGATTTATATTACTCTCTTCACCCTGCCTGCAACGTGTCCTCAAACAGTGGCGGCCTTAGGGGGGGGCGAACCGGGCAACCGCCCGGGGCCTCGCGCTTGCAGGGGGCCCCGCGCAACAAACCAAGCAAAAGAAAGAACTAGTAATGTTTAAGTAAAAACTTTGATTTTGATTAATTATTTATGTAATAGCCCTAGTGAGTTGTTAGGCTAGGTACTCATAGGCTATAACATAACGTCAAAATTAATTAGACAATGGTTTAAAAAAAAATCAAAACATCTATTTTTTTATTAATTTATCATCTCAGTGTTGGTTATTTTTGTAAATCTTTTATTTAATACAATAATTTTGTCGCCTTTGAACGTATGGCTAGTTTAGTTAAGGTTAAATCCGGTAGTCCAGACTTGTTTATGATGCTGGCCCAATCAGTGACGTAGCGAGACCGAATCTTGGAGGGGGCAAGACGCATCGAGGCCCTTTCTTTGATGGAGGATGAAAAATGTCGCGCAGATTTGTGTTTTTTTTTTAAGACCGTCGTGTGTCACCGCCTACGAGGCCTCTTTTTTTATGACTTGATGATAAGATCGCTTTGCGAGGCCACTTCGACGCTTTCTGTTCACAGTTAGAAATAAAAAGTAACCAAGTTATCATGCAACTAAAGTATCATGCAACTAAACTCGCGCGAGCCCCCCTCACGCGAGAAGAAGATTTGCTAGACTTAAATATGATCGTCGGCGCCATCGAATTTGGCTCTATCAGTTTTCAGTTAGAAATAGTAGTAGAAGTTAAATTATACTGCTTTACTGAGTGGTAACAAAGTTGAGATTGCCGTTGTCTATTTTATTAAATCTCTAAGCGCGAGGCCCCGTCATGTGCGAGGCTAGCTAGGCCCCCGCCTAGCTACGCCACTGGGCCCAATGAATAATCAAAGTTTGAGACCTCAAAATCGAACGCTACTTTGTAAAAAACTTTTTTGAAAATTTTGCGTTTATGACCGTAATGGACCGTAATAGTTGTTGATAATAATTTCACAGAACGGTTTCATAGATGCCTTTTGCTACAATATGAGAACCGATTTATATCTGTAGACCCAGTAGTTTCAGTTGAGCTTTTCAAATTTTTTTTTTTCGTACTTACACGCAATTTCTTGCAATATTTAAGACACCACTTGAGTAACTCTGACGGTATCTCGAATCAAAAACAAGTGTGGAAGAGGCAAATCATCAGAGTAGGGATGTCTTAGAACTTTGTGATTATTTTTTTTGGAAAAATGAAAAAAAATTGGGAGGGTTTATCTTGGAGACTATTAGGTCTACTGGGGTATTTATATTCACTCTTCATCTTCATCAGCCTTCAATGTTCCCACTGCTGGGACACAGGCTTCCTTTCTGTAAGAGGGGTCCATAATCCACCACGCGGGCCCTTTGCGGGTTGGTGATGTCACTTATCTTAAAATGTTTGGTTTGAGGACATGCCGGTTTCCTGACGATTTTTTCCTACATCGTTTTGAGAGCAATGGTGATAAAATAAATACAGAAAGTAATCGGGGCTGGGTTCGATTCCGCGACCTACAACTCGTAAGTCGGGTCGATTTATCGCTATCATCACCGCGAAACCGCTTGAGACGCACACACCCGCAATTTGAAAATGAATTTTAAGGAGCAGTGCGTGTTATTGCTGTAATAATAAGAAATAGAAAATATTGGATCCATCCACTTACAGGGCGTAGATCTGAAAAAGGTTTCTTTCATAAGAATTATCAAAACATAAGAGACCATCCTAATACATTCGTAGGTATTCTGGTTCGTTTAAAACAAACTCTGACTTGGTGGAAGACATGGTTGAAATTGTGCGCCAGTGCTCTGCTCTGCAAGACGTTCTACCGAAAAACCACCCGCGGTTAACGCCAGTGCGTACGCGTCAACTAAGTTCTATTGATTACAGTTTTGCCGCAGCTTTTACCCGCGAGCATTTTGTAGCAAATCACCGTTTTAAAATCAGTCGCTGGAAAAAACCACGGTGCGACTTGTATTAATTTTCTAGGGGTACTTTGAGCCATTAAAAACCACAGCGGTTTAACCGTAGTGCGGCCTAAGCCTAAACCCTTTCAAAGTTATTTTTCGAAAAAAGTTATAAAGTTAGAAAACATTTCAACTGAAGACATGATATCAGATGCCTCTTCCACATTTGTTGTAAAAAAAGTTAAATTGAGATACTTTTGAAAAGCGAACTCGGGAGCTTTTGGGTCTACATTTTAATCTCATATTGTAGTAAATTTATTCTACTTTCAAAACGTCGTGCAAGTAGTAATCTAGTTCATAATGGTAATCGCCAAAAAGGCAAACAAAGTCTGCAAAAATCAGAACTACTCCGTTTTACGCAAACATGGATGTTCAAAGTTCCTGTATGAACTGTAATAGTTATTTATGATACTAGTGCGGTAAGTTGGTATTTACAAACGAGTAGACGAATGTAAACCCGAGGCCGAGGCCGTAGCCGAGGGCTTACCATAGTCACGAGTTTGTAAATACCAATTTCTGCACGTGTGTCATACAATGTTTTTCAACACATTTGCGAGAAAACAGTACAATATGTAATTAAAAAAACTTTATTTAACAGTAGAAAAGTCGCAACAATTTTTGAAGTTCCTAAAATATGAAAATGGCGCGAATTCGCAAATGGCGCCACATGCACGTGGTGGAAATTAGAACTACATCTTTCGTCTCATTTACTCGTAGGTATTAAAGTGAGACAACGTATTGAGCAAAAGCGCTAGGAGGTTCGATCAGTCAGGCTGTTTATTCTCAGAACGTGAAACTCTTTGGTGGAATTCTTTTTATTTTTAATGGAAATTAAAAAAAAAACCGTAAAGAAAACGCACGGTGCTATACAACGGAGCGTGCGGTAAAGTAGGTACTTAGGTGAGAGTACCTATTTTACCGCACGCTCCGTTGTATGGTGCGTAATTTTTAACTTTCGAACAGTGTATACAGGCTTCGTAAATGCATTTTTCGAGCAAATGTGTTGTAAAATGTTTTAAAACTCAAATTAAATTTATTTTAATTGTTTAGCTTTAGCATGTGTCCTCAAACATGACAACCAAACCTACTTTCGCATCACATACTTTTTATGAAGGGCAAGGGGCCTCGCAAAGACTTGCCGCCCGGGGCCTCGCAATGGGTAAGGCCGCCTCTGTCCTCAAATACTTTGGTCACATTGCTCGCAGAGGTACCAACAATATGGAGCGGCTAATGGTGACCGGAAAGATAGAGGGCAAAAGACCTAGAGGCCGAAGCCCAAAACGGTGGTCTGATCAAGTCTCGGAAGAACTCGACATGCGTATCACCACTGCACTGCATCAGGCCACTGACCGCAACAGATGGAGGAAACTAATTGATCAGTTGAATTGGAGTCACGATTCTCAGCAGTGAGAGAACGATTGAGAAGAGAGATTCAAGCTTAGCTTTGTTTAGTTCGTGAACTCACCAAAACCAGCGTCGGGCACTAGTTGTCCGGCATTTCCTGAACTGGGTCTATTTGGCGCAGCGATGAGTCACACAATATTTTAGTGTTTAGTTGTTACTTTTTTTTTAAATAATTTCTTTTCTTTATGTTGTGTGTACATAAGGCATGTGTTTATAAAGCTTTTTTATTTCTTTCTTCTTTCATAGTATATTTCGACACAGAGAATTGTGCATATGGAGTTGTCAATTATTATACGATGATAAGATAGGTTAAAGTCACGTTTCGTTTATTTTTAAACTGTATTTCCAATACAAGATTCCTACATTTTATAATGTTTAAAAATATCGTAAGTATAGTGCCGTGCGTTTATGTAAAATCGGATTTTGAATCCCACGCAAACATTTTATCGTCGTTTTGACTTGTGAAAAATGAGATAATATAAATAGAATATTTGCCCACACATGCATTTATGAAATATTGATGGATTGATTTAAACAAAAATTATTAGATATTTTAGTAAAGTAGAAAATAAATAGATTCCTTTCTCCTAGGTATTGTATTGTATCACAGGCTGGTATCCGCCACTCCACGTCATATGCGCGTATTTTGCGTGCTTTTATGATCTGAGTCACCATTTGTTTACCAATATCTTCAAGAATTTACACCAATGACGGTAATATTACACCATACACATGTAAATTGTAAATCTAAACAACAATATCGTTCGTGTAAGTGATCGCAAAGGTTCTGATCGAGTTTCGCTAAACAGATGATTATTATGATATGATGATCATCGGTAGTCATGATCTGATCTAAGTGCTAATACTATCAGCAACATGCTAATTACTAGCTGAAACATTATTCGTGAGAAAAATATAACAAGTCATAATTTACAATTTTTACGCAATTATTTGCATCACGTTCAGGAAATGTAAAAAATTGCCGGTCTTGTTTAATATTGTTATAAAAATTGTAATTGCTTCTGAATTGTTGACATAATTTAAATTTCCTGATACAGAAATTCGAAAACGAACTCACATAATATTACAAGGAAAGAAAAGTTTCACACAAGAGTCTGAACCACATCCTGTCGAAAGTTGTACCTACCTAAAAAGTTGTGGATTTCCTTTGATAGCATTTTATGTAAAAATCTAGTAACGCTTGACTTTTTTTGTTAGCTTGGTAAAATCATTAAATGAGTCTTCCCACCCCGGGCAGGGGGGGAGGGACTATCAGACTTGTACTGACTAAAATCCACGGTGTCCTTCAATAGCCCTTTACGTTCCGGGGTCACGGTAAGGAAACAAGACCCGCGACCCCGGCAGGCTTTGGCCCTCTGAGAGAGGGCCCCGTCATTTTGCTAACGCTCTTTGAGGCGCGCGTGAAACATGACGCGCCGTTGACCCGGGTACGGTCCATGATCGGACAGCTAGTTGCCCCTTTACTCGCTGTCCGTATGCCCGCAGTAACCGAGACTTAGTAATATGAGTTATATCTGATTACTAAGTTTACTAGATTTTGGTTGTTACTAGATTTAATAGACAGTATTAATGAAGAATATCTGCTAGGCTTCAGTCGTATTTAGTTCACTCGTCATCTGCAGGGCTATTGGCTAACTTGATAGTCACTGACCAGCAATTGTCAACTGAACTTGGATGACTTGACACCTCTTTAATTTACCGACTGTTTTGAGGCGTTAGAATGGGGAACATTTACATCTATCAATTTCGTTGCAAATGCAATAGCCATTAGCCATACGAATTTAACATTTTGACAGCTATTTGATTGTCACCATAGCAAGTGATAATCATTTGAACTGTCAACAGAAATACGCTATAGCCCCGCTGATTTTCTTCTTTTTCGCGTTGATGTTTTTTTTTGTATTTTGAGCTGGGTTTGTTCTTGAATCTAGTCTAAGTCAGATCTGATAGAGGGAAAGTCCACGAACGAGTGAGATAACCCAGAATAAGCTTTAATCGGACCTCTAACTTTGAAGAGATTCGGCTTGTATATGTACTCGTATGTGCTCGGAAACACAGACGCAGGCGGTGAACTCTATTATTCTGCCGTGCGCATTTTGAAGGATGTTTAGAAGTACTCAGTGCGAATTTGTGAAATGGCAACTAATTTTCTTGCAGTTGAGTTGTATGAGCGTCTATTAGAAAACTCCAGCATTAGGAGCAGTTTCAGAAAGATCAAGAAAATACAGCCTGTATTCAAACTAATTATAGCTAAAATGTTCGTCAGACTTGTAAGCCCTTTCCTCGGCGCCTTGATCCCATAAATGCTGTGATCAAACAAGCCATAAAGTCACATGAAGGGACGCAACTACCCAATAAAAAAGCCTCGTAAAAATAACTATGTAACGAGTTTATTTACTTTTAATTGTACTGGTAGCAGATCAAAGTGATTGAGTTGTATATTCTCAAGGGCTTCACACACAGCAGCTATAATGTATATTTTTACATCTTCGAATTTCTATGGAAAGATGTAATGAGATGTATCGTGCGATAATGTACATCTTTACATTATATAATAGCTGCTGTGTGTGAACCCCTTTATACTCACTGCGTTAAGTATACTCTCAATATAAAGTATTTAGGTTTCAAATGACAATACACAACTCATTATGATGTAAGGTATCATTTCTTTCATTTTATTTTATACAATTCTGTAAGTGAGTGAAAAACTACAAATGCTGAAAAAAGAATATCTTGGGAATTGATTCTTTTATTTGTTTTTGTGTTCTTTGGGTAAAAGATGGTGAATAGAGGAAAGGTATACACGGTCTTTTTTCACAAAATGAAACACACTCGTAGGTCAAAAAAATGTGAATTCAGTATGTAAAACCTACTGAATTTACATTTTGTCCTTACTTCTTCAAAAAAACTAGTGAACTGTTTTGAATCAAATATGCATTTAAATGACCATATATTATCTAAAACGATTCTTTGGGACTTTTGCTCAACTACAAACGAGCGAAGTAGTGAAGCTAAGCTAGTATTTTTAACAGCTCAGATTAATTTAATGTCAAGTTGAAGATTTAAAGAGCTTCCCCGTCGCCGTCGCTTGCAGGAGATATTAAGAGCCTTTTCAGTTTCTCATTGATCAAGCTCATCCCTTTTGATTGCTTTTTAATTAGGTAATAACTTAATCGGTTAACGATCAGGGGGTGTAATACAACGTCTCTCTTTTTTTTTTGTAACACTTTCAAACACAATGTAAATTGATTTATGAATAAAAATAAAAGAAAAAAAAAAAATCTTAAAATCAGGCTGAACCAGGTTGATCATTTAGTTTTGTTGCTGAGGATTGCGTTCGAATATCAAAAGAAATAAAAAAACGAATTGTCGTAATTTCACATTGGGTTTTTTATTTAGATGTTTGTTTGTAGTAATAATTACCGCGTGTCACTGATGGTTGTATTAAGAAGTAGGTAGCCATTCTTACTGTGTGTCAATCGCAATGTGAACAGTTGATTTGCTATTAATTGGCACCCGAATTTGTATTTGCATACGTAATGTATTTTTCACGATTTTACATGAAGCATGATTTTTTTTACCATGTTTTCTTCAGACGATTTTAAGCAAACACACATTATTAATTTTTAATGCACTTGATTTCTTTTAAATATACTCGTATATTTTTCCATTTTCACAGTGCAATTACATGTTACATTAAATAGGAATTAGGAAGTAATTTTTGCAAATCAAGTTTTTTTGTTTTTATTCTATTATTAATTTTGACTCCTACATACCTACTCGTTCAGAAGAATGGGTAACTTAGAATTTACAAGTGGGTGGCTAGCACCTTTTGAATAATTATTGTATGTGTAGACGTATTATTATTTAAAGTGCAACTAAGCAATGTTATTTAAATCGAAATGCAAGTCATTAACATCACCTAAGTAAGTACGACTAATTAATTTTAAATGGTTATGTAATAAACACTTACAAATTACTTTAAATCCACTTGACAGATTATAATTGCATTAACCTACTTAAAATAAATAACAGCAATATTTTTTTTATTAAAAGGCTCGTTCTCCATAATCCAAGCTGATTACAAAACTTTGCAGAATGACCTGCGTGTTTGAAAATTCAAAAAAGGAATGTTGGAGCATAACTGACGTGAATGGAGTTTATTGCGCGACAATTCTTTGAGATTTGTTGCAGAATCGAACTGCCTGCATTGCGTATTTACCGGTCTGTCACAAGATTAACTTATTCATAGGCAGTTAACGCGAAAGAATTTATTTCCTAAACATAAGTGTTGACATAAGAAGAGAAATAAGCAATTCAAATATTGAATTCACTGTACTTTAATTTATTTAAAATCTAATCAGAACAGAAAACCTCAATCAACAGAAAAACATTTAAAAAAAACGTATTATTCACGTCACGTCTCTGTCTTGTAATTGAGTATAATACACTGCATCTTGCTTGCATGTTGTAAGCAATTCTTTCAATACTGCAAGCCCTACAACTGTCAAAAGCGAAATTCTGCAATAATTCGCACATGTCACACACTGCACTGACAGTTGGAGTAACAATGACGTCACCCGGCTAACGGCCCGACCAATGTTGTGTAATCTACATCGCCAACATAACTTGAGACATCAGGATGGCGCTGCTTTCTTGGAATATCATCATTCCCCTATCAAATTTAATCGCAGTACCAAATCCCATCGTGTCTCAAGTTTTCTTGGCTATGTAGCAAGCGTACATATGAGCTGTGAAGCTTAGACCACTACCGGAGATGTTGCGGTTTGAGGATATAGTGTTGATGCTGGTTTCATGTAACACAGGATCTTTTGTTTTGTTTACAATTACATCGTGGACGAGTATTATGTTACCTAATACCATATTTGTTCTGCATAATTATTATGATGTGAGGAAATATGAAATTAAGATCGCACAAGAAAAAAAATTTAAGTAGTGAGCTAGTCAAATATTATTTAGAAGGAAGTTATCATTAACCACTTTACAGTTATTATCTTTTTGCTAGAACTACTTAAATAAAACCGTAGCTTTCTACCTTCATTTCTACTGAACATCATACTAGCTCATTTTTTTAATAAAAAGTATTACTTTTTGTTGTTATTATCCACTTGTAAGTCTATAATCAACGTCAAATGGACACTCAAAGGTTTTTTCGAGGCATAAGTGCAGGATTGACTGTTAAACTTTCTCTCCAGCGTGTATCGTAAGCTTTCAAAAGCAGGCCTTAATTATATGAACAATCAAATAAAAGAATGTACATTTTACTTTTGAACTAGTTATATCATCTAGCACGGTTCATTTTATTTTACCGCTGGTTATATCAGACTTTGCATCAGTATTCGTTTCGCTGTAAGGCGATGAGTCACAGTAGTTCCCGGTTTTAAAGAGTCATTTTTCCCGTGAGTAATTCGAACTTAGAGGTTAAATGAATATAAACATTTTTGAATTAAACCTATCGTGGAGTGTTTCAAATATACTCATTATAAACCAAAACAATGAGATTTCATAGTTTTCCTTTTTTATCAAAGAAGGTTTATACGTATAATTGTGCAAAGAAAAAAATTAAGACAGTTAGGATTTACAAAAAAAAAACGTATTAATACGAAGAAAAAATTAATTACGTAAGACGCCAACAGTGTAAAAGTTAAACGCAAAAACACTGACAAAACTAGTTTTTTATTTGTGTGAACTTCACATATTTAATTGCTAAAAAGCGCAAAAAATTAAACAAAATTAAATTCACATCAGAACTGAACGTTGTTGGTCCAAACAGCAAATCTCCACATAGACTTCACTAAGACCGATGGCTAGCGGGTAAGTGAACTTGTCAAACGCGACGCAGGCGCAACTTTCACTACCATGAACCATCTCGCTGTAACGTTCATTGAACCGATACTTAGATACTAGTACTCTTTTTATTTCTAAGCTGGTTTTCGAAAAAGATTTTATTTATTTTTATCAAATGAATATTGAATTTCATTAAAAAAGGAGAATGACCCTACTGATAATTTCTTTAACCTAATTTTTTTAAAGGGTCACTCTGACCTAGTTTCATGTTCTAAATTTAAAAGTGCCCTGAAATGGTCCAATAAAACCATCATAGTTTGTAAAAAAAGAAAATGTCAGTGCATATAAATTAAAAACATGAGTGCAATAGTCACTTACGGTTACGCCCGTGAAGTTTGCAGGGATATTATGCACAAAAAATATTATCTGTAGACCTATTCACGTTAACTATAGAGGCGCAAATTGGTTAGCAACTAATTCTAAAAATTCTCCTTATTATTATTTTTTTGATTTACTTGCTTGTTTTTAACCTGCTGCTACTAAATTAATAACAGCATACAAGTTTATTTATTACGTCGAATTAATATTATATTTTTATTATGTCTTTATTACGAGTTTCCTCACGTTTTTGTACACACTTTTTGTATTTGAGCATTTAGCGTCCACGTATTTTATTACGCTAACAAAGTTTGAGATAAGTTAGGATTTTGTTAATTAATTCTAGTAAAATACAGACACAATTGGTACTTATTTATTCCAATTTGTATAACGTCTCAAACAATTGTTTTACTAGAAATAACTAAAATAAGAAAGGTAAGCTTTCATAACAGCTAATAGCAGTGATATTATCTGATTTTTGAGGATGTAAAACTCATCAGATGAGTCTTTTTGCCCTGAGTGCAATGGAAGAGACTGTCAAACTCTTACTGACTAAAATAACCCTGTTACTTCACATGGCTTTTGCATCCGGAGGCGCAGTTCCCTATTAAGAGGAAACAAGGGCCGTTTTTCCATACAAAGGTAGTACCTGTTTCCTCCCTGGATAATGCCAATAGAACAATGTTAACTATGGCGACTATTGGCATGTCTCTATGTTTAATTTTTTCCATAAATTAATTTTTAAAAGAGATTTTGAACATTCATAACCCTAAAAAATTGACCAGATTTTCCGCTGGGTTCAAATATCCAGAAAACAAATTTGACGAGATTATATAAAAAAGGAAAATATAGGAACACGGCCAAAGCCTTGTTTTATATTTTAAAGAAAAAAATAGTTAAAATAGTAATCAGGGGACTACGAATCGTTGATTTTGTGCTCATTTAATAGGTATTTTCGTTCCAACCAAGCTGCAGTGGTCTCTATCGCACTCTCTAACTCTGTTATTGTTGACAGCAATAATTTTACAAATGCCTATTTTTCAATTCTCTAGCCCTTGCTGTTTACTCTTAAGACAGCTCAGGGACTTTGAGAGTTTCCTGCCAAAAAGTGTCATGCCTATGTTACTCCGAAGTGTTGTTTGTTTATACCAGATTGCCCTTTTCAAATATACATTACCTGGCTGCATGTATATAATATGTAGTTTGGTTATATATCTTACTATTAAGTGTATGTGAAGCATGACTTGCCTTGCTTACCTGGAAACAAAAGAAAAATCAAATTAATTAAGTTATTAAAATCACAAGCGGGTCAAAGGCTTAAAATCACCTACAATAATTATGTGTTAATGATAATTATTTTAGTTTATTTTTATAAGGTTTTTTTATAGCACGGTGCGAGTCGTGAGTTTGATTCATTTTATTTAAAAAATACAATTATAATCAAGGTTTTATTATTCATTGATTATGCAAAACCAAATGTTTTTTTTATTTTTATTTAAAAGGCTTTTCAGTAAGCGACCACATATATTTAGCCTAGTAGTGAAATGTGTTTTGGGTTTCCTTACCTACTTTCTTTGATATTTTGAAATTTGATTTTTTTGTTTAAAATACTGTACTATGTAGGTACATTCAGTGCAAGAAAAAGAAAACAATAACTATTTGAAATTTTATCTCATTTATATAATTATAAGTGAATGTACAATCGACAAAGTGGAATCATAGCCCATTTTGACAATCCGAATTTGAATCCGTCAAATTGACAAAGATCAAACTTACCACGGATATGATTGTATGATTATGATATGATATGATTGATGTTTACGCGAATGTGGACTTAATTATATTTGATTGCCTGTAGGAAAAAAAGCTGATGGTGGATCATAATTCCACTTTGTCGATTGTACTTCCATATTCGACTGGCCTGTTGGTCTAGTGGTTAGAGACCCTGACTGCTATGCCGGAGGTCGTGGGTTCGATTCCCACCCAGGACAAATGCTTGTGTGATGAGCATGATCATTTGTTCTGTGTCTGGGTGTAATTTATCTATAATATGTATGTATTTAGAAATATATAAGTATGTTTATCAGTTGTCTAGTACCCATAACACAAGCTCTGCTTAGCTTGGGACTAGATGGCGTTGTGTGATAGTTGTGGAATATTATTATATATTATATATTATTATTATATTGACTTGTATTCTTCTGAACTCCTGAATAAACAGTTTACAGTAACCGTAGAAATTTCATGAATAATAATTTAATATGGACTATGATTAGGAAAACTTGATGAACTAGCATGAATTTTAGCGGTAGGCAACAAAGCTATGTATAAGTCACTTATTATAAATTATTCCGTCAAACACATGACGTATTATTATTTTTTCTCCATTGTTCCGATACCTACGTATATTGATTTTATTGCCATAAAGAAAAGATATTAATTTATTAGGTGTTAATAAATCAATAGCTTATGACGTAGGTACCTGAGACGCTATGTCAATATAATTCTGTTATATTCATCAAGGAGTTCTAATAAACAAGTTGCCATTACAAAAAAAAAAAAACAGTATTTCGCACGTCTTAGAAAAAAACGAAATTCAAAAACTAGTCACGTCACTAGCTGTTAATAATAATATCAAATAGTAGGAACATGTATTTGGAACGTAGTGAAACAAGTTTTAAAACCTTGAACAAGTTCGAAATAATCAAAATGATTGAATACGTGAATTCTTGTGTCTTATGGCTTTTTTTTACACACTAATCCGATATTAACAGTGTATATAGTCATATTACTGTATCAAAATGGCGATTATGGAATCGAATTCTCTTGAAATCATATTTACTTAAAATACTCCAGTCTCTATCTACTATATAAAAATAATAAGTCGGGTTTTCTTTCCTGACGCTATAACTCCAGAACGCACGAACCGATTTCCACGGTTTTGCATTCTTTGGAAAGGTTTTGGGCTCCGTGAGGTTCATAGCAAAGAAAACGAAGCCATCTGGTGGCGAAACGGAGTTCGACGGGTTTGCTAGTCAGTATCTAATTATAATTATAAAACACAGCAAGCTCACTTCATTTAATTAAAATTAAACTCACAGTTAAGACCTACTTAGTATATTTTAGCATCTGCAACAGAATGCTCAAGTAATAAGGAAACAAGACTTCCTCCTGTTCAGTATTCACTGCGGGTCGTGCTAGCTGCGCACGCGCCTCTTCGGAAGCCGGCGGGCAATGGAATCGTTACATGCGGAAGTGTCTCTGGTCGAGTTAACGAAGGTTGTTTTTCTTCGAATTATCTTGCCATATCACGTTTACTTACGTGAAGGTTTCCTTTAATTAATTTGAAACGAGGTCGTGATAAACATGAAATTGTAGAAGAGTTTTTGATAAGAAACTAAAAGAAATGTATTTCGTGTCGCTCGTTCACTCAAGCCTTTGTCAAACTAACAGGAAATGAGTGCTGAAGCCTTTTTGTTTGTAATGTATTGAATTGTTTGAAGTCAGTCACATAGACTATCGGATCGCTTTCGTTTTTCAATGTGACTGCATTCAAACAAATCCATACATCTTCTATAATATTAATGGATCGCTAAATGTGATCAATCGCAAACGGCTGAACCGATTCGGATAATTCTTTTTTGTTATGTTTGTAACCATCAGGACCAGATTATAGAGGACGAAAATCATCATGTCCACCCGTGCGAAGCCGGGACGGGCCGCTAGTTACAAATAAAAACGCTTCGGATCGCATTCGCTTCGCCTGTCTGTTTGACAAAAGCTTCAGGGCATACTGACAATGACAGACTCCTGCATGATATACTGAATAAACCCAGCGTGTTTTAATAGTCCCTTAAATTCTAGGACAGTCTCATCATCATAAATGTTCCCACTGTTGGGACACAGGCCTCCTCTCTGTGAGAAGGAGTGGGCCATAATCTTCCACGCGGGCCCAGTGCGGGTTGGTAGATGTTTCATGTCCTCGAATTTATAGTTCAAAGACATGCCGGTTTCCTCACGATGTTTTCCGCCACCGTTTTGAGAGCAGTGGTGATGAAATAAATTGCACAAAGTAATGCGCCTGGAATGGTTCCAACCCATGACCTACAACTCGTAAGTCGAGGGCGATACCACTGGGCCACCATTGCTCAGACAGTCTCACTACCCTGGAAATGTATGTTTTTGCTGGCTTAAAGGTGTGCGTCCACAGGTCGGCATCGCACGTATCGGACTATCGTACGTAACGGATTTTAGTTTGCCTTGTATGAAAACTCATACAACTGTGTCCACTGATCCGCATCGTACGGACGGCTCATCGGCAATGCCTTAATGCGATGCGTACCGATGACATCATACGGAATGCCGATCAGTAGAAGCGATGAAGGGGGCATCGGCAATCCGATTGCTGATACTCGCGTCGGCAATCCGATCGCTGCCGACACAGAAATCCGTTTGATGCGATGCGTCCGATACGTACGATGCGGATCTGTGGACGCTTACCATAAAACGTTTTTTTCCAACTAGGTGGACCGACGACATCGTGAGGGTCGCGAGATACCGATGGATACAAGTGGCGAGTTGCCGTTCGGCGTGGTGGTCTAAGGGGGAGGCCTATGTTCAGCAATGGACGAGTTCCGGCTGATGATGATGATGATGAACGTTTTTTGACTTTTCTCACTCATTTAATAAACTAGATAATCGTACTTGAAACTATTCTCTAGTTTTACTGGCATTTAAACCACCTATCTATACTTTAAACCTATATACTTAGACTGAGTCAAGGGCTGTCTAGGTGTAAGTACTAAGTAGGCGTAAGCTTTCTCCAACAAACTCGATCGAGGAATCTCGAACTTTCTCAACTGTACACAATCTGTATGCACTAATTGTATCCTTGTCTAAACTATGCAGGAGGACTTTTTATCTCTTTCTTTCAAGTAATGCACAGTTAGTTCTTAAAGACTTTTTCCGGGTAGGAACTTAGGTAATTGAAATAGGAAGTTAGCTGAATTGAGTCGCGCGGCCTGTGGGTCAAAGTAATCAATCAAATAACTGAAGTTTACTACCGGTTATATTTCTTTTGACAGCTCTATTAACACCCAAGATCCTAACTACTTATACCTACATTTATGTTATTACTATAGCTGTTGCCAGCGGCTTCACCCGCTAAAACTCGAAAATATCCCACGGGAACATAAAATCGGGATAAAAACTATTCTATGTGTCAATCCAGGTTATAAACTATCTGTGTACCAAATTTTATCCAAATCCGTTCAGTGGTTTTTGCGTGAAAGAGTAACAAACATACCTACATACACATACATACATCCTCACAAATTTTCGCATTCATAATATTAGTAGGATTGATAGTTTTCATCGAAGCCAACATTTCATATTAAAATCTCAAAAACGAAATTTTATTTCCCAAAGGAATGAGGCGCTGTATCGATAGAGCGTGTCGTGTCACTTTCTTTTCAGAATAATATTTGATCTGAGATAGAAACGTGTCCTTGATATTGAAAAGTTTCTTAGATATTTCAGTTTTTTAGTCTGTCTTCAACATTTACTCCCATCCACAAAATTATTTGCAATTATTTTCAACGAATAAAAAACGGAGAAGTTTACTTCAATAAAAAACAACAATGTACATACATACATTAATTATATGCAGAAAATATACAACCATTTCTCATTAACGCATTATGTATGTCAATACATAACTGTTTGTATGTTTATGTGCACACTAAGATGTTATTAGCACATAACAACAATAGCGATAGTACTAAGAGAGCGGTCGACAGTCGGATGCAAATGCCTGAGGAAGTGACGTCACTATGGCGGCGTGACGTGTCGGTAGGGCTGGCACTTCGTTATTTCATTAGACGAGTACTGTGAATGGGCCCACATCACTAGCCTAGTCATTTTTGAGAAATTATCACTGATTGAATATTATAATCTCGATATAAAGCCTCTCGATATAAACCCTACCGTGCTTATACGTCTCTCCCAAAATACGAGAAGCCTTGTATTGTTACATTAATTTACACTTTAAGGCATATTTGTAATATAAATAGCTGACCCCGCGAACTTCGTAGCGCCACAGAATGGGCGTTTTTCCATTAGACGGCACGGCACCGGCACGGCACCGGCATGGCCGTGCACCGGCACCGGCGCCGGGGCTTCGTTTTTCCACTGCACCGGTTCCTACACCGGCGCCGGTTCCTCAGCATGGTTTTATTTCTTACTAGCTGTGCCCGCGACTTCGTTCGCGCGGATGTCGGAATTTAACAATGTATTTTTTAGTGCGAAGCGCCTAATTCTCGCCACGTTTTTCAATATATTTGAATAACAATTTAAGAATATTTGATGTGTTTGATCGCCCTCTGTTGTTCAAAGGCAGTACCATTCAATTGCTACTGGATTAGAGTAATGAATGAAAAATGAATTAATGAAATAAAAAAATATTACGTTGATATAAATAATAAATAAAAATGTAATGTTTCATTTATGTAATTCATTGAATGACACACAAGAACATATATTTCTTCTAAAAAACAAAATAACATGATCATTATAGTATTGACTGGCCTGTTGGTCTAGTGGTTAGTGACCCTGACTGCTATGCCGGAGGTCGTGGGTTCGATTCCCACCCAGGACAAATGTTTGTGTGATGAGCACGATCATTTGTTCTGTGTCTGGGTGTAATTTATCAATAATATGTATGTATTTAGAAATATATAAGTATGTATATCAGTTGTCTAGTACCCATAACACAAGCTCTGCTTAGCTTGGGACTAGATGACGTTGTGTGATAGTTGTGAAATATTATATTATTATTATTATAGTAGCCATACACCATCCTGCCTATGTGAACGATAGATTTGACGCTTGCAATTGTTTCAAATCGGCAGTTCGTCCATAGACACCATACACCATACTGCCTATCGTAAGATTGATTTGACACAACGTCAAAAATCTGCAGCAGTGATGCCAACTCAGCAACTAGATCTGGCTATTATTCGGTGACGACAGGTACAATTTCTAGCACCTTTTCATTTCATCATGAGACTATCGAAATTAGATAAAAAAAGTGGTGCAAGCGATTTTCGACCTTATCGACATTAAAAATTTAGTTTGTTTTTCTCACATTCTCATTTGTTAACATTGCTCCTTCATTAAAATCAGGTGTTTGCATAAATGTCAATAAGGTCAAAAATTGCATGAACCTTTTTTTAACTTGCTTTCGTGGTCCCTTGACACCTCTCAAGTTTTCAGTCGTATTTTGGTTTAAAATAAAATGAATAACACTTTTTTTTACGAGTGTACATGTGATCCATGTGCGAAAAGCCTCAGTTTTTAAAATCTCGTGTACGGTATACGCGAAAATAATCGCCGTGTGAACGTGGCCTAACCGTCCCTGTAGAAAAGTAGCTAAAAAGTTTAGCCACAAGTTACACTTTTTAGCTTTTTTTCTAGCACCTTTATAAAATTAGCTAACTAGCGATGAAGTTGCTAAGATGGCATCACTGCTGCCGATTTGACGTTGTGTCAAAACGATTTGATGACCTATCAAAATTGGCATGACATGCCATCAAATTGGCATTCCACGCCCATACACGGTCAATTCTATTTGATCAAATTGGCAGTATTATGCCGATTTGACAAATAGGCAGTATGGTGTATGGCTACCATTAGACTTTCAGAAGTAAAGAGGCTAAATTAACCTTATTACGAGCCACAAACCGAGTCTCACGCCCTCCGCCCCGCGTCCTCCTACACGCCTGCGCACTCGCACACGCACACGGCTGCAATTCATACACACATTATGCACATTTGCCGGCCAGCACCGACTGGGAAGCTTGCTACCCCGGCGACGGCGACGGCGCCGGCAGGACTCAACGCCGGCGCCGGTAAGTGGAAAAGCGAGCCATACATTTTCATATATTCTTGCTTCCCCGGCACCGGCGCCGGTGCCGGCGCCGGCTAATTGAAAAACGCCAGGCCAGCACCGACTAGGAAGCTTATTACCGCGGCGCCGGTGACGGCGCCGGCAGGACTCATCGCCGGGCCGGCGCCGGGCCGGCGCCGGCGCCGGTAAGTGGAAAAGCGAGCCATACATTTTCATATATTCTTGCTTCCCCGGCACCGGCACGGCGCCGGCGCCGTCGCCGGTGCCGGTGCCGTGCCGTCTAATGGAAAAACGCCCAATCAATAGGTACTACTCTACACTACTACATCATTTGTTGTAAAAAATGTGATAAATGAAGAACCGCTCGACCGATTTTGTGCAAACTTCACATAAACCATCTACTAAATAGTCCGAACAAAGCCTAAATATTTGGTTAGGTGAGCCCGTTCTTGAGGTAACAAATTACAACGAGAAGTGGCATTGATTTTTATATTTAAGGTGATTGCGTCGATGTTGCCCGCGAAATTCAAATTTTCTTAAGGCTGGTTGGAGCATTCCCCTTAAGTATGATTTATATTTGTGATGGTTTTTCTAATATTTCTACGTTATATTTATGTTATGACAAAACCAAAAATACATAGATTAGAAGTACATTATAACAAGTTCAAATAAGAAAGCCTTATTTTATTAATTACCCTTTTATATGTATACTACGAGTATTCATTTTATTGTAGTTTGAACATAAGAGGGTAAAGTTATGCCTAAAACAGAATAATAACCGTACATAATTGTTACTTTTATGGCTGCTACTAAAATACTAACGACTTGAATATGTAATTGAGGTATTTGCTCGTAAGTTTCATCGCACTTTCAAGTACGCCTATTATTACTTACTTAAATTAAAACAGACTTGAATTAAAATTCAAAAGGTAATTAATTTTTAATAATATGGTAAATTGAAGTGCAATATTAATAAATGAGATAACATTATATTTTTGCTTCATTGTTCAGTTAGAAAAAAAGTAGTCTTGATCTGAGATCGATCAATAATGCTATGTAAGCAATATGTTATTTTTACATAATATTAAGGTTCTAAGTTTATAAAATAATATTCTGTTCGGTATTATCCGCTGTTGAGTGGACAGATACCTTTAATTTACTCCTTATTACATCAGCTACCTGCTATTAGAAGTCCCGTCAAAATCAGCCCAGTCATTTCAGAGATTAGCCATTACAAACAGACAGAAAGAAAGATAGACATACAACAATTTAAAAAAATGTTTATTTGGTGTATGTACCGTATATAATATATTCCTATGCATGTAGTAAAAAATGTTTTTTTCAATATTACAAACAGACACTTCAATTTTATTTATATGTATGTGTAGATTTATAGATTGCCTTTGACTACATACTTGAGTTTTTTAATGGGTAAAGGAAAATTCATTTTAAAAAAAACATAATCTGATTTTGCAAAAAATACTTCGCATAAATGGCCAGAAATAACGCTACCTTCATTTCTATAGACGTTCCACAGCGCCCTTTTGATTACGTCACTCGAGAACCGCACTACACTATAAATGTCTATTGTCTACTGAGTGAAGATCTCGGGACAACCCTATCAGTTCGAAATCATCGGAACAATAGTGATGGGACATATAAGTACCGTATATCATATTTTGACACGACAATGGAACCCGCTGCTACCGAAAACGAAACTCACCGACACACTCGTCAGTGTTCACTATACATTGCTACTTCACTTACTGCTGGTGTAAGACCATGTTATGTATAACGAGAGATGTATGAAGAAGTGTAGATACTGTCGTATTGAACTGTGTCGCAGTTTTGAGGACGTTCCCACAACACAATGGGACATTAGTATTGACTTTGTGCTGGTATTGACCTGAAGAAACCTCGTTTTGGCGCGAACTGTTATTGTTTGAAAAGAAATGTGTTTTTAAAAGTTACTTTGGATTTAATTTTATGATAAAGTGATTGATTAGTAGGTCATAGAATACTTAATTATGTCAAACTAACGTTTCTACAGTCTAGTAGTAGATTTATAATGAAGTCTCCTTGGTTGATTATTCTTGGGTCGAGCAATATTTTACAGTACTTCCATCAGGAATTTCATTGTAGAAGAACAGAGCCAGGCCAAAGACATTCAACTATATACGAGCAATAGACGGAACATCACGAAGGTGATCCAAATCTTTTTAACAAAAGTTAAAAAGTCGCTCAGTCTAGTAGTCGCGTTGCTATACAACGCTTAGATAGTGCTACTGACGCACGGCATCAACAATTTTGTATGACAATTTTCCCAATGCCCGCTATAGGTTCTTTTAAATCTCTTTGAGCCAGGCTAAACCCTGACTCTGGGCTTCCTCTTTGTCCTTTTTATTTTACCTGTTTGTCGGCAAATGGTGTGTCTCTACTAATTGCGTCCTTACAAATAATAATTATGTACATGAACTATGGCAGGTGCCATCATAATTATGTGTATTACGTTACATATAATTAAGTTACCCTAAAACCGGCGTTAGTCATCTGGTCGCAGGACTTATCTCATTACCGTGACCACGGAACGTAAAGTGCTATTGAAGGACACCGTGGATTTTAGTCAGTACGAGTTAGACAGTCCCTCCCGCCCTGCCTCGGGCGGGAGGACTAATTTAATGATTTCGCCACGATAAAAAAAAGGTTAGTTATTTCAACGATTACTAACATTTCAGAGTCCCTATACAAATCTATACATAACGTACTCCGGGAATGACATGTCTAGTATGGGATACACAAGGTTCGGATGTATATTTTTTCTTTAATTCGCTTATACTAAATATACGATATGGAGGTCTCTAAAAAAATGCTTGACGTTGTTACTATGAATGGCGATAATAATAGATAATAATTATATATAATTATTTAACATCATACTTTATCAAAGTAACGGTAGGTATAACGAAGACAACATGTTATTAAAATAATTGTACAACAATTATTATTTAATAGGCGTTTATCAGACAATCAATACCAAAGATGACTCGCGATATTGTTATCGTATTTATACCAACAATATGTGTAAATGCAAGTAGACCTCTGTCTGTCTATCTGATATCTTTTAATGCCTAAACTGCTGAATAAAATAGGGAATAAAAAGGGATAATGGAATAGTAGTGACACCACAAAAAAAAGAACAAGAAAAAATAGGTTGAGACAACAGAAGAGGTGAAATACCTCTCTGTTACAGTAGTGACTAGGTAGCTTGGCGAAGGAGAGCTACTTTTGACATTTGAAGTTCTTATCCACAGCTAGTTTTTTATATAAAAGTAAAAAAATATGTCTCAAGATTAATTAAGGATAATAGTGGCTATCCAAATCCCATCTTTAGGTCATAAACGAAAGTATTGCTTAAAGTACCCCGCTGTCTTTGCCCCTGTAATAATTAGTAAAATTTTCCACTTCATGATGTGGTCAATCATCATTACTAGAATTTAGAAATGGTGCCGTTTCATGATATGAGTCAAAGTTTTAGAAAGTGTCGTCATCAATGGGGATGGCAACTGGGAAACGAATGGCGCTAGTATAGCTAGTTTCAAGCATCGTCATTGGTTCAAATATTACAGGTTCTTCAAAATAGTACTAACTCATTGATCGGGTTAGGACTTAGCTATGGTCGCGCCATCTACAATTAGCTTTGACCGGCCTTCCCCATTCTTACGATATGGACACGACATATATACACTATACACTGCTATAGGCACCTACTTTACAAAGATAAATACGCCAACATACTGCTGAAATCCTCGCTTCTGAGGCTACTACTAACGTAGCGTAGAATTTACTCTACATTTTTTTTCCAAAATTCAACCATTTTTATGCCCTATAGTGTAATAGACGGGGAAAACGTTAAAAGCCCTCAGTCTTTACGACACTCTAGGGATGAAAAACCTAAGTAATACTAAATCATACTAGGAACATCCGGGTTACTGTTGTACTGGCAGAGTGAATTTGCCAACTAAAAATTTAGGTCACTCATCTTTTTGTGACTATGTCATTTCTATGGGTTTTCAGTAAAACTATGGAGGCTTAGTCATAGGTAGAATGGCGACATGAACAAACAAATTGACCACTAAAACAAACATTCGCCACGCTCCAAATTCTTTCATCTCACACTCACAATTAACTGAAAATCAACATAATTCTCTCATAAAACAGATTATATTAAGAAGTATAATACTTATTATACAATAGGAGGAAACAACGGATACCGCTGGTTATACAAGAGTTGGTTATACAAGCGCATGACAATTACCTACTATGCATAGTGTTTTTATAGCGGACTTAGAAAGTACAGTGTGCTCGCAACGAATTGACGGATCACGGATTATTGAAGACAGGTTTTGGCACGCAGACTTTAGACACGCCACGTGAAATTCATTTACTTTATCTAGAAAATATAGGGTGACTGGTAATTAGTGTACGATACTTAAACACGTGATTGTGCTCATGATAAAAAACAACTTTTACTATGGGAACTAACCTGAAAACGCGGAAAAAAAATCAGCTGTTCAGTACATTTATGTTTGTTTAATGTACTGAACACCTGATATTTTTTTCACGATTTCGGCTTTGCTCCTATTATGAAAGTTGTTTGTTATCATGAGCACAATCACTTGTTTGAGTATCGTACACTAATTACCAGTCACCCTATATATCTACTTATGATTTTCTTGCATACTCAAGTCACAAATTGTACTCAAGGAAACGAGATTCGTCATCTGCCAATGCTTTTTCCTAGCTATGTTAGAATTGGCTTACAGTCTAGCATCTATCCGGATGGCAGCTAAAAGGCGAAGTTAAAAGGAGATTATTTTGGTGAGACAGGCAACTCAGTGATAGAGTCTTAAAATTCTCTCAAAACATTACCTATGCATGCTGTAATACGAAATGATGCGTCACTTGTGTATATCTTGTCCACTTTAGTGGTGAACTAGTTGCATCATTTCGCATTACAGCATGTATCGTTTTGAGAGACTTTTAAGACTCTATCACTCAGTTGCTTGTCTCACCAAATAATCTCCCTTTACCCTACTACATTTAAATAAATATCTATATAGAGACCTTCTTTTTCACCTTGTACTGCAAGGATTCTCTCCTAATGGCCCAGGAAAACCTTACTATTTTCCTTTTAAAAGATGAATTTGATATTGGGACAAAGTACTCGAGTGTTTTTTTGTGTTTCAACTTTATTGAGAGTTTCATAATACGTCTTCCATTCCTGATCACAAATGTTTATGTAAATGTAAACGAGACATGATTTGAGTAACAAAACCGAAATTTTCAGCAAACTCATTTACTTTTACGGCAAACTTAAATAATTAGCATACAATTCACGTGTTTCTATTTATACGTTCCTCTGAAAATATTATTTTATCAAACCGACGACGTCATGGCTCATTACATAATTTGTTATAATCACAAAACATGAGTAGAGTCAACAGCAAAAGTAGATGATAGAAATCAGATGGAGTTCGCGTCAGCGCGCATCGTCAGAACTGTGTGGCGTCGAAGTGATTCAAAAGTTGATTGTAATTTACCAAACATTTACTACTAGTTCATCTACACAGTTCTGACGCGAAATCCTTGCATTAGTATTGAATTTCATTGGGACAGTTAAAAATTAAATATACAAGTGTTACTAGCTAAATATTTACAAAAGATAGACCAGGTACTAAACTAAAACTAATATTAAAAAAAAGAACAAAAATAAAAATAACACAAAAAGGGTAGAGACACTTAAAAGGCGTCCTCCGAATCGCTGTCGTCTGGGAACGTGCCAAGAAGACTGGCAGCAATGCCACGTTGAATGGCAACCTGAAATCTGATTTTGATCATCTACTTTTGCTGTTGACAGTACATGAACGATTATTCGTAGTCTTGGGAATACCTGTAGCAAAACAAATCAATCAGTTATCGCCTTAGCTCAGTTATCTTAGGAATGTGTTGACCAGATAGTGGTCATAGATAGGAGATAACAAGAATAGCTGGTCGTCCCAAGTTTTATCCTTAAGGTGAATGCCCCAACCAGCCCGCGAATTCAAATTTTCTTACGTTTTTTGCAATTTGCAGGCCAATGACATGTTGTAACTTTATCAAAAATATCTGGTTGACCGAGCTTCGCTCGGTTTTTAAAATGCCTACATCTTGGGAACCGAGCTTTCCTCGAACCTGGGACCTGATAAATCGATTCCTTGAGCCAAAAAACCCCTAATCGGTAACTTTCATGAAAATCCTTGGAGCCGTTTCCGAGATCCTGATTACATATAAATAAATATACAAGAATTGCTCGTTTAAAGATATTAGATATAATTAGCGGCAATAACAAGTATAATTTTAAATATTAAATTGATCAAAACATTCGCTCCACCGGCTCTCACATAGAATAGGTGCGTATTGTTAAAATCTCCGAAATCTAACTTACATGCAACTTTTCCAAGTAAGAGCTGAAGGAGCGAATGTTTTGATAATTTTTATATTTAAAATTCTACTTGTTATTGCCGCGAATCATATTTTGATAAAGTTACAACATGTCACTGGCCTGCAAATTGCAAAAAACGTAAGAAAATTTTAATTTCGCGGGCTACATCAACGCAATCACCGTAAGATGTAAAAAGGTCTTCTTAAAAATTCTCGAAGTGTCACCTGTATCTGCATTATTGTTTACTGATGTTCAGATTATAAAGTTTTTTTCTAGATTCGAATCACAAAGCGTGGACTTAGGCACGTACTTTGATTGGCTACACACGGTGTATACGTACCTACGAGATATACTGATATCGCGCAATTCATATATTGATTGACAAATAATAATTACATTTACTACCGCTATCATTTTCGCACGTAAGTATTTATTTTTGATTAGATTATCACGCAAAAACTGCTAATCATTCTCAGAATTTGTTTAAAAAATTTACATAACGTACATGTATACCTACATTAATACATTTCTTATCAATTATCAGTTTGAATGGCGCACTTTAATATTAAATGGATTTACAGATTATCTTCTACCCTATGTACGCAAAATTACGAACATTTTTGTAAACAAAATATTTTGTTAATATCCTAAAAATGATCACTACGCAAATTTTACAATAAAGTTTTTCAATTGATTTCCGTAATGTGAACTTTGTAAAAATCACCAAACCATTGATCACTTGCTTAATAATAATAAGAGGCACACACTATAATTTTTTGTAATTTTTGTGCAAATCTTATAATTAAGAAAACATGAAACATTAATAACATGTTTTCTTTCTTTCGCTTCAACCCTATCGTACAAAAGCATAATTATTATTAGAAGACGCAGGATCGAACCATGCTCGCAACTGAATTTTTCGTTTCTTTAAAAATATCTTTGTAAAGCATATTATTGTTGATCAACCCTTCTTTCTTTAGAGGTTCCTCGAATGTAGTTTATTCCTTCAATGTAAACGCTTCTCAGAGGTTGGAAGTACCAGTGAGCACCATCCGACGAAGTGGTAGCCAATCGTGTGTAATGTGTGTGCTCAGTTCGAACAAACAGGCGTGTTTGAGGAGCTCGCGGCCTTTTTTCATCAATCATATTTTTCCATAAGGTTCTGATGGTGCTACATACATGGTAAGTATGGCAACAACGCCGGGTAGATGTATGTACGTCTAGGTTTGGGTAAAGGCCGCTTATTTCTAAACGAAACTCAAACATTATTAAGACGTAAAGGTACGATTTGCCGATCGGCACGATCCCAATCAAAGCCGAAAATACGAAAAGTGTAGTGTTTCAGTAGGTAACCTTCAACAAATACTACTTAAAAAAAATCCAAATCGGTCCAGCAGGCTTACTCTTGAAATCAATCCCAATCTCGATCGTATTCCAATTCGATCCAGTTTCAATTCCAATATTCAGAAAATTGGCACTCTTGAACGAAGTCGAGATTGAGATTGGAATCGACTGCATGTTCGACTACACTGATCGTCATGGGGTGGCCATACAAATGAAAACGTTAATTACCAAATTTAAAAATATTGATTTACTCATTAAATCAATAAATAAATTTGTGCTGATATTTATTTTAACATAAATTATCATTTAAGTGTTCTTTGCTTGGATTTATATGTATTTTAACAATAAAAAACTTAGACAGCAATGGCTCATTGTGTATGTCGTTGCCTAAAAAATGTTCCCGCGCATTTGTCACCCACTTGAATCTTAGTGGTTCTTCGAACTGTGAATATTAGTGCTGTGTTTCAAGCGACGTTATCTAAAAGGTATCAAGTGTTTCGTTTGGAATTTATTAAAGTAAGTACTATCGACTAAAACATACCTACTGCGCATTTTTAAAACAAAATCGCTTGCACATGATGACCACATTAATGAACCGCTCCTTTGTAGGGTTCCGTCCCCAAAGGTAAAAACGGGACCCTATTACTGAGACTTCGTTGTCCGTCCGTCTGTCACCAGGCTGTATCTCATGAACCGTGATAGACACCTGAAATTCGACGTATTTCTGTTGCCCCTATAACAACAAATCCTAAAAAAGTTAAAGCGCTGCAATCAGGAATAGTCTTTACTTTGGGTGATAGTACGTTTTTAAGGCCTATTCAGACCTAAGCGGTATTCGCTACCGTCTGCGGCAGAGAAAACCCAGTGGGTATGCGGTAATATTACTGTTCACACCAAAACGGATTTCGCTTTTCTTGTGGATAGAATAACGCGCGGTATGTATGTACCTTTACCCACAGCGGCAGCGAATATCGCTCAGGGCGCTCTAGCCACGGTACTTGATACTAAATACTTGAGCGAAACCCGCGCGGTATGTACCTCTACCCACAGTGGCAGCGAATATCGCTCAGGTCTAAATAGGCCTTTAAGATCAAGTTGGTTGTAGGTACTTTAAGTATTCCACCGCGGAAGACGAAAATATCAAGGTATGATCACATTTCTTCTAAATATTATGTAATTACATTTTTTTAAGAATTTCATTCATTTCATTTCTTCCTATCTACTCGATAATTTTTCCGAAATTCATCTTCAGTCATGGCAAACGCATTGTCTGCATAACGCGCCATTCGTCTCAAATTCCGCCTTTGTCTCATATCTAACTTATGAGCACTGTCCAAAATATCATACATAAGTGCTAAACGTGCCATTATTCACAAATAAAACTTCACAAATCGGTCACAATATCAAACTCGATCCCGAAAAAGTATCCTTTTTGAAATCGTTAAACTTTGACAATAAACACGAATTCTAACTCGATACGTCAACGTCAAAATCGCGTCAAGAGTACCAAAAAGTGCATGCGTTCGAGTAAAATCGATTTCATTTAGTTCCAAAAAATTCCGCAAAATACTATTCCAATCGTGAGCTAGTGTAACATTCAAGAGTGCCAAATGACAAGATCTCGATCCCAATTTCCAATTCCAACTGAGATCGAGTGTCGAGAGTAAGGCTGCAGGCATCTTCTTGAAATCGGGGAACATACATAATAAAAAAGATTCCGACGAATTGAGAACCTCCTCCTACCGGCCAGAATTTAAAGTAAGTTTTTTCCATGCGATTCTGCACTTGTTTTTCCATTTCCGATAATATATTTTTTTTTCTGGAAAGTTTAAGTTTTCTGGAAAACATTTCTTCGTACTAAACTTACTCCCTAATCATCTGTATTGTTCTTTAATAAAGCTTATGAATTAATCCAGGGGTTTGCGGCTTGACTTTGTAAAGCCATCGCAAGATAGGTAATTTTCTCTAGCATTTCTTTTCTTTTATGCGAAAACAAGTGTTTACGACAAAATTCCCGTAAAAAGATCTAACGAATGCTCTTGGAATTCCTACACTGATTATAACAATCTACAAGGAAATCAATCGAAGTTTACGTAGAATGTTCACAAAGGGAGCTATCAGAGTGAACTCACGTAAATAAACACATCGTGTGGATGGTACAGTCAACAAAGTGATGTAAGTACGAAATTCTTCGTTATAATGTTCTGTTGAGAGAATCTGCCACTGTTCGTTCAGGTCTTATATCGGTGTTTTACATTTTATTTTATTACAAACAACATTTAGCAAGGAATTCATTCGTTTGCGATAGGACGTATCTCTATCTTGCTTTGGATGTCCGCGTTATTTATAGATCTGAATTAGTTTAGCGTCAATCATTCACAACATAATCCTTGTAGGGTTCTTTCACCGGTCACTGTTGCTCTTGGTGTATTTTTTTATTTATTATAAATTGAAGGAAGGAGTGAAAGGAAGCTATTGCCCAGGAGTGGGACAGAGCAGGCTACATACAATGTGTTGATCTGCAACCTAGTCAAATTCAAGGACGTGATTATACTCATGATTCTCGACCCAAATCAACAATAAAATAGGTAGGTATTTTTTTATTTTATTTTTCCTTTTTACTGAAATCCGAGTGAACTAGTTTCTACAAGAGTAGTAGATTCAATTCACGCACACCAGCTGCTCATCGCTGTGTGCGTACGCGCGGACTGCGTAGTCGGGTGATTCTCTTTCATTTGTATTGAATTAAGGGTTTAATTCTGAAATACTGTAAAATTTCAACAACAAAAAAAAAGCAGCCCTTATTAGTTTTGCCCGGTACTGTACTTTCAATTGATTATGTATGACTTTTGTGACAACCACCTGAAGTTTGACGAAAATGCAAAAAAACAGCGTGTATAAAAAACCATTCACTGGCATAATGTAAAATATCTACTCACACTATTGCCTTTCGAAAGAAAAGGCGTAAGGTTCATGTTGCAAAACACAAAAAACGCGTGCGTCTTTTAGAGCAAAATTGCAACTTTTATGTGAAATATACCTTTGAAAGTTATTGTATCATAGGAATATAAATACAATCAATAGTATAATAAACAAACTCATGGTAGCAACAGAAGCAAGTAGCAACTACACCGCTGCAATTTCTATTTTAATTCCAATAAAATAAGATAAATACCAGCGTCAGTATATCTGGCAACTGATCAAAAATATTCAAGAATCATTCGTGATTCAAAGTAAGTCATACCGAGCTGTAATATGAATTGAAATATCGGGAATATTTCGGATGAGGCGCGCGTCTTGCGAATGACACTTTAAAGGAAAAAGCTCTGCTTCGGAAGCTCCATAACAGTAAACATGTTGACACTGACGGGATGTTCGCAGAATAACGATTTTCATTGATTTCAGGGCTGAAGAGTGTTTAATGAGTCATGTAATGAAAGCATAAAAAAAAACTTTAAACTTCTTTTTTAACATTTTGTGAAAGGAACATTTTGAGAAATGGGACATTCCGCGAAAGGTACATTTTGCGAAAGGGACATTCTGCGACAGGGACATTTTGCTACCTGTGAACATTTTGCGAAAGGGACATTTTGCGCCTGAGCCAAATATTTTTCTGGACATTAATATGGCTGCAACACAACAAATAACAAAAGAAAATAGGTGATTCTTTTATTATTGTGTTACATACAAACTACCAACTATGGCGTGTTCAAGAAATTTCCACATCAATCGATACCTGCCATGAATTCTTCACTAAGTACACATTTATTTTCACTGTATTTTACACACGTACCTTCTAAATTGCTGTACTATTTTTGAGCAAAAGTAATAATTCTTTCAACGAGGTTTGCTTCAGATTTCTTTACGACTGTTTTATTTGTTTACGTTACTGTAAAACGTTCGGTTCACTCGCGGTCTGCGGAATTGATGGGCGGTCATGGGCGTTAGAAGATTGTGTGTTACATACATGCCTACACTCTTCGAATTAGTAATTGTAGCCGATTTCGTTTTCACGTACACTAGGAAACGCTTAAATTAACTCTTTCTTTTTCTTCTTTTTCAAATATCGGGCCAATAGAAAAGACGTAAGACGAGGACGCGTCGCAGATAGACGGGTATGAGATGATGGGATGTATGAGAGTCGCACCGGTGAAGCGTCTCTTCTGTATGTTTTACGTCGCGACGCTTCTATAGATACATTTTGTATTAAAGAGACGCCGAAGAGACATTTATGTCTCCTCCCCGTCTGCGTCTTGCGGCTTTTCTATATGGCCCACGCCTGCACATATTGTTTGATGCATACTCATGTATTGTTGAGCTCCTTGTGTTCTGAGTCGAGCTACACGATAACCGACAAATGCTTGCACTGACTGGACAGGTCCACTCAAATCTGTGTGGTTCTTTCCTCAAAAGACCACCTCGGACACCCGCATGGTCTTCGTATGACCTGAGCAAAACAATTTGTCTGGACTTTAAAATAGACTGTGACCTCTGAGTTTGTTTCAGCTGTTTCTTCTCAGAGTAGTCAGGTACGAACCGGCCTCTTCTAGCTTTAAAAATATCGGTTGTGACGTGTAAAAGTGTTTTTTATGACCAACTTACGAAATTAATATCATTTATCATGTTGACAAAATATTATTCTAGTCGATTCTTAAAAAGGAATCTCCTAATAAATATGTCGGTAAGGCAAGTCTTGTACGTAAAGTAGGTAAGAGTGTTCAACATTTTTGTTTTCCACGTGTTCGCACTAATTGCTTTGTAAAACCAACTAATATGTATGTTAGTAATAAGGTAGTTGATCCATTTACATGAATTTTATGCGCTAACAGAGCATTTCCTGAAGCTTCGGAATGGGGATTGTCTTAATTTTTTAAACATTCGATTTTATTTCATTTTCTGCAAATATAGAGCATTTTGAGAAACTAATTTGAATATTTTAATGATTGGCTCAATACTTTTTTTATTTTTAATATTTTAATTTTTGAGGTAGGTGACGTCACCATTGGCCTAAAAGGTGTGCCGTTTCCTTACTGGAGCAAAATTAAAAAACTGTCAACACAACGTCAACTGTCTAAACGACACTTACATCCCGCTAGGTTATTGTTTACAAAACAAAATTACTCCTAGATGAACATACAAAGGAATCTAAGGCTTCTGAAATACTAACATCAAAGTGATCTTCGCAACAGTACATTGTATAAACCTTGCAACATTCCACGCCGTCATCACGACACCACTTTTCTCGCAAATCTTCTTTAGTGCGAACAAAATGTTGTTTGGATTATTATTAGTATTATTGTTGCAAGCTGGGACAAAGCACTTCCTTTATTCTATTTTACTTGTAGTTTATGTTATATTGCCGATGCCGATTTAACAGATTTAACCGAGATAATAAAGCAATTTGCAGTTAAAAAATAAAAACTTGTTTGTTTACATCTTTGACATTTACAAATTGACACTTGTCAGTGGCCGTCTGACATCCCTGATTTTCTCATCAGGGATGTCAGACGGCCACTGTGATGTACCAATATGAAATATTGGTACATCGGTTAATGTGTCGAAAATCAAATACGAATGAAAAATCTTTTTTTTTCTTTTACTGTTATTAGAGGGCAAAAAAAAAATAGATTTTTTAGTAAGCAATACTCGATTGTAACTAAAAAAATAGATAACAGAGTACAGCTAGCGTGGAAGAGATATTGGTCACACAAGGTTGTCAAAAATCTTCGGGTTCCTCCCAAATCTAAGAAAATATTTGATTTCTTCATTTTACCTATATTGACGTATGGATGTCAAACTTGGAGCATTACTAAACAAAATATTTGAAATCTAGAGCCCTGTCAACATAGCATGGAGCGTAGCATGCTCAACGACAAGTTAAAAATCAAACTAGAGACATTACTAAACCAAACTAAAATCAACGAAATCACATATTGCATAAGGAAATTGGCAGGACATATGTTGAGGAGTACTAATAATAAATAGGCTAAGGACGTAACCAAATGGTATCCAAGATATAACAAAAGAAAGAAAGGAAGGCAACGCCTAAGATGGGAAGACGACTTTCGAAAGATGGCTGGTGCTACTTGGAGGAGGATGACCCATAATCGGAAGGAGTGGCAAGCTACAGGGGAGCCCTTTGCGAAATCGAAAGACAATCTCAATATCGGAGTCTATTAATACATATATTATAGATATATAAAAAAGAGGGAATAAAATGTAAACTTACTTTTAATATATTTGTTTTGTAAGATTGTTATCTAAAGGCTATAATAATAGTAATACTCGATTGCACCCTAAAATTTGACGTTTATTCTGTATTGTTGGTCAACGTCCAATCTTGGTTTTTTTTTCTCGAGTAATAATCTTGGTACATGGTACGTGACACTGAAAACTGGTTTGTATACCAAGACATTGGTACTTATGCCTGACAACCCTGTAAAATACTTGTCACTTATTTTTTAGGGTTCCGCAGCCAATGGCAGAAAACGGAACCCTTATAGATTCGACATGTCTGTCTGTCTGTTCGTCCGTATGTCACAGCCACTTTTTGTCGAAATTATAAGAGATAGCTCTTATAATTTCGACAAAAAGTTGAAACGTTGGAAGTAGATGTATTATGTGAACCGCGTTAGGACTTTCACACAAAAATAAAACAAAAACCCATTTTGCGGGTACCTATGGGAGGTACCCGCAAAATGGGTTTTTGTTTTGTGTACTTAGAATTGAAACTCAAAATATATTTTTTTCGCCTTACCCATTCGTGTGGGATATTGAATAGGTCTTGAAAAATTAGGTATATTGAGGTAGTACTATTATTCTGTGATTGAGGTTACAAACATAATTATTTTTTCTAAACTGAACAGTTTGCTCGAGAGACACTTCCAAAGTGGTAAAATGTACCCCCCCCCCCCCTCTGTAACTTCTAAACTAAGAGAATGATAAAACAAAAAAAAAAGATTTGATGTGCATTACCAAATGCACATCAAATCTTTTTTTACCAAATGCAAACTTCAATTGAAAATTGTTTTGAACGAGATCGAGTTATTAGTTTTTTTTTTATATAAATCGTAAACTGCAATTTAGGTACCTTGCAAAGTTACAACCAACTACAAGAACTTTACTTGCTGTTACGGAACCCTTTATGGGCGAGTCCGACTCGCACTTGGCCGGTTTTATATTTTTTAAATTTTCTGTTTTCTGAGGCAAAGATACAAAACTGTGTACAGCCAAATGTTTGAAGAAGGTGTTAAACATTTAAAGGGCAAGGAAGGTCAAACGTATTTTATTAAAAACATCAATGAAAATGTGAATATTTTTAATTTTTAATTAGTACATAATGATCAGTAACGCTATTCCTCGAAATGGTTTTTCAATTACAGCATTTAAAAAAAAATGAACAATGCCCATTGGGTTGAAAGCATTTGAGTTTTACGGTTTCCGTATCTTATGTACTTATTTACACTAAACCCGTAAAGCTCTACCTGTATATTTACATTTTACATGTAACATGTTAAATGTTTTTAAGTTTTATAGACAGCTTTCTTTCAGCTACGTTTGGAACTTTCAGATCAGCATATAACTCGTATCATAATATACAAGCCTTGTATTAACAAAAAAAATGATTATATGAATAACGCCAAATAGCTCATTTTAATTTATCATCTTTTTTTTTTTTTTTTTTTTTTTTTTTTTTTAGCGTGGTAAAATCATCAAATGAGTCCTCCAACCCCGGGCAGGGCGGGAGGGACTGTCAGACTTCTACTGACTAAAATCCACGGTGTCCTTCATAGCCTGTTACGTTCCGGGGTTACGGTTAGGGAATAATCCCGCGACCCCGGCAGGCTTTGGCCCTCTCTGAGAGGGGGGCCCCGTCATTATGCTGACGCTCTTTGAGGCGCGCGTGGGACACAACGCGCCGTCGACCCGGGCATGGTCCTTGGTCGGGCAGCGAGTTGCCCTTTACTCGCTGCCCGCATGCCCGCGCCTACGGTGGCCGGAGATATGTTATATATATATATATCTAGGTATGTTTTATCATCAGCCATTCTTAAACTACTGTCATGGCATGCAATTCTTATTCCTAATTGTTAAAAATACAATAAAGAATGTTCAATCAAAAAAGATTCCGACGAATTGAGAACCTCATCATTTTTTTTTAAACGCGCATCGTCAAATAGAAACACATCTCCAACAGATAATTTTCCTAGTACCCTTTTTAATTACAGGGTTAAAATTGACTAGTTGATATCTTGTAGTTATTTATGTGTCTAGGCAATTAATAATTTAATCCTCCTCTCTGTGAGAGGGGGTGGGCCATACTCCACCACGCGGGCCCAGTGCGGGTTGGTGGATATCACAATGTCTCTGCATTTTTTGTTCTAGGACTGGCCGGTTTCCTCACGATGTTTTCCTTCACCTTTTTGAAAGCAGTGGTGATGTAATAAATTACACAAACGCGCCTGGCTGAGTTCGAATCCACGACCTACAACTCGTAAGTTGGGGCCGATACAACTCGGCCACAACTGCTCCTATTAATAAAAATAATTTAATCGTACTACGCTGTAATAAGGATTAAAATATTATAACATTTATTTATGCACCTTTAACTAAACAATTATGTACCCTAGAAATTAATAGTTAAATCCTATAATTCTGTAATAGATGTAAAGATTAAAACTATTACATGATACGGATTAACAACCATTAGCACATAAAGATTAAAATATTATAACATTTATTTATGCACCTCTAACTAAACAATTATGTACCTTAGAAATTAATAAAGTTAGTTAAATCCTATAATTCTGTAACAGATATAAAGATTAAAACTATTACATGATATGGATTAACAACACTTCTATCCACAATGACGGCGTAATCTCAGATTAGAGTAATTCATTAAATAACGAGCTTTATTTTAATCTTACATCATTCAGTGGATACGAGAGATTTATCAGGATGATGGTTAACAGATTATTAACAATTTTCGGGGAAAATATTTGCATATTCACCGAATTATGATACCGATATTTGCGAGTGATTTTCGAGGCAGTTTAAACCTACCTAGATTTTAGCCAGTTAGGCAACCAATGTTAGGTTCGGCTTCCAGTCTTACTCAACGCTTTTGAATACAGTAGTTTAAAGAAGTAATTGCTTATCTGACTACTGCAACATAATTTATTGGATCTGTAAGAGTAGTGGTCATATTTTCGCCACACAGTACCTATAACGAATGAAAATCAAAATATTTTATTTTACATGGGCCTCAGTGGGCACTTATAAAAACGTCGAAAAATTGGCACGGTTCGTTTTGTTATTGTATAAGATAACTAGATACTAGAATCAATGGTTGAGTGGTTTTCCGAGGAAGTAACGGTCACCCATCCTAGATACCAACCTCAGCACGAGTGGCATAACCCTGATAGCAGTCAATCCGAGCAGCTTTAGTGCTATTAAGTTTTCTGTGGCAGCTGTTACATAAGGCTTTGTAATACCATTTTTAATGCAGTTAAAACTAACAATACATTATGCAAACAAACAGGAAGATATGAGCCAAAGATGCATCTAATAAACAATTGTGAGTCAGGTAATATGATCGACATCCATTGTATTAATAGAAACATGTCTGAGTCCGCAACAGTTACTGAGGAAAATCAGTAATAATATTATTAAATAACCTAGGCATCTAAAGCAATGTATAGACAGTCTGTTGGAATTGAAACCTTATGAGTGTTAGGAATAGGGTGCAAAGATCTTTGATTGAAGTGTTGTTGTATATAGGATGACTGGTAATTAGTGTACAATACTTAAACACATGAATGTGCTCATGATAACGAACATTTTTTATTATGGGAGCAAAGCCGAAATCGTGAAAAAAATATCAGCTGTTCAGTACATTAGACAAACATAAATGTACTGAACAGCTGATTTTTTTTCGCGATTTCAGGTTTGGTCCCATCGTGAAAGTTGTTGGTTATCGCAAGCACAATCACGTGTTTAAGTATCGTACACTAATTACCAGTCACCCTATGTAATGGGCTAGTAACCGACAGTTGCTATACAGATTTTTATATTATCTAAGCTCGTGGTGAACTTTGATAGCAGAATGTAGGTTTTAGTGTTGCATAGTTAGCACTGCAGTACTTTTCGTGATACCATTATGACTGCTAAGCAAAGGTCCTGACTTTTGTTGGGACGGGAAGACTCTTCAGAATTCCGGCAACTTAAAACTAGTGACCGACCGAAATTTCGGTTTCGGTTTCGGTTTCGGCCGGTTTCGGCCAAAATATCTAGTTTCGGCCTTAGTTTCGGTTTCGGCCAAAATATAGCCGAAACTTTCGGCCCCGCCGAAACTCAAGTGTTCCTGCATTTTCGTGCGTCGTTCGGTAAAATTCGTAGCTAACACGTACTTGCTCGCCGGCGGGGCCCCGGCTCAGTTTGCCACCGTCCGTTTATTTGTGAGACGAGGTTATGTTTTTGAGTTTACTGCCAAGAGTACCTAAGTCTTGTAATATAATCATGTCAAATTACAAAATATTTGTTACGTACGTTAATGATTAAAAACTTATCAATCGTCAAGGCGATTAGAATTAGGATTAGGCGGTATTCGAAACATAATTAAGTTAACGGTTTCTTTTTTGAAATAATGCAATTTTTTTAGTCTAATGTCTCAGTTATTTCGTATTGCTAAATTAATATAGTGCGATACTTGTGACTTCAAATCTAGTGAAACATTGGAAACAAACAATGATTTTTTTATCATTTCGAATAGATTATGGACTCAGTAGAAGTTAAATAACATAGAAAAATAGCAATTCTTAAGATCGTCTATCTATCTATCTATCTATCCATAAGATTGCCGTATTTTATTATTACCTAGAATTTTATCCTTACTTTTAACACTATCAAATGGTGTAATAATACAGGTTGTGATTTTTGTTTTCAAAATTAGCGGGTTCGATTTTTGGCCACGATTATTGATTTTTCTAAAATCCAATGATACAGTTTTAGTTTTCGGAAAAATCGGTCTCGAGACTCTATTCAACGTTTTTCAATATTCCTCATAGTTAAAAATATAGCCGCCCACGCCCACTTGAAAAATTCGCTCTGTGTATTTGACACTTTTTCTTGTGCCAATAAATGTAAAAAAAAAAACAAAAAAAAAAACGAAAAAAAAATCGAAATGTTAAAAGTTTTAAAAAGTTTCGGTTTCGGTTTCGGTTTCGGCCGAAACTGAGAGCAAGGCCGAAGGTTCGGTTTCGGTTTCGGTTTCGGCTGAAAAATCAGTTTCGGTCGGACACTACTTAAAACATTAAGTTAATTGAAGGTGTGGAGGAAAAAAGACAAACATGTTTTTTTTTTTAAATCATTTTCCAGATTTTTATATTTTTTACAGATAAGCCGTTTTGGCTCAGGATTATGAGACATCAACTGTTTTAGAATTACTTAATTCAAATTTAAACTTCATATTTCTTCTTAAACCCAATAATTAACCGTAATCTATGCTATAATTCCACATTACATCATGGAATATGGAACTGGTTCTCGTCACCTGCGGCGTTAAGCGCGGATTAGTACCGCGTTTCCAAATGTTTCTCCCACGCCCACGCGGGCGGCGTCTGCGCAGGACGGCTCGTGTGCAGGCGCAAACTAATGTCAATGACATTCATGATGGCGAGAATGTATTTTTGCAACTGTATCGATTGACCTTTTTCTTAATTTAATCTTTAATTTTGTCCAGTGACAAATAAGAAAAGATATTCCGTCTGCGATGACGAAGCTGAAATATATTTTGATTTGCGTTTAAGTTACCAAAAATTTTGTTAGCTTTGTAAGTTTTGTTTGCGTATTCTCAATATTAGCCAGTACTTATGCCTGGATAGCATATATAAATATTTTCGTAGCTCATTGCATTCTAATGACGGGGCCCCCTCTCAGAGGGCCAAGGCCTGCCGGGGTCGCGGGATTATTTCCTTACCGTGACCCCGGAACATAACAGGCTACTGAAGGACACCGTGGATTTTAGTCAGTACAAGTCTGACAGTCCCTCCCGCCCTGCCTGGGGTAAGATTACAAGCAGTTATTTGTGAATGTAGATGTGGGGCAAATTCTTTTTTAAATGAAAAATTTATGAAATGATGATGTGGTTCAAATTTTTCTGTCCAAATAATCTTTGAAAATTCGCTACGCATGCGTTAGCGTTTAATATCTATAAAAAAATATATGAAATGATATCGTAAAAACCCTTCATCATACAAAGAAATTCTTTAGAACAGTCACTTAGGTCGTTAATAATATCTATCTATCTAAAATCAAAATCAAAACGTTTATTTCAACTAGGCCAATTACAGGCACTTATGAATTGTCAAAAGACATAAAATAAAACAATTACAAAAATAGTTATGGTGCTACAGTCCCAGTCACAAGACATAAAAACTGTGAAAGTGCCGTAGGTGCTCATTCCAAAGCGTAGATCTCTATGGAGAAGAATGAGCAAGAAACTCCATGGACACTCTTTTTCAATCGCCAAAATTATTATACGAGAATTATACTAATATCTTTAAACGAGCAATTCTTGTATATTATTTATATATAATCAGGATCTCGGGAACGGCTCCAAGGATTTTCATGAAAGTTACAGATTAGAGGTTTTTCGGCTCAAGGAATCGATTTATCCGGTCCCAGGTTCGAGAAAAGCTCGGTTCCCAAGATATATACATTTTAAAAACCGCGTTTTAAGAAGCGCCACCTACAACGCCATGACCGATGGGGGCCAAAAACAAAAAACCGAGCAAAGCTCTGTCAACCAGAGCTTGAAAATAAAACCTGTAAAGAAGTGTTCGTTGACCCTAGAACAAGGTTACATTACCTGGTTCACTGATAAACCAGCAATAAATAAATTAGCTAATCTAGCCAAGCGGTAATTATCATTGATCTATGTTCTAACTCGGTGTTTGTAGCTAGGAAGGAACACTATAAGGGGTTAATGTACTCATTATTGATCGAAACTAATTAGTTTCAGATAACAATTTATTGACGTGATCGCTTCCTTCTACGTTACATCATGCTTGTAATTACCAGGTGTTTAGGAGGTCCATCAACAATGGGGATTGTCTAAATTTTTTAAACATTCGATTTTATTTCATTTTCTGCAAATATAGAGGATTTTGAGAAACTAATTTGAATATTTTAATGATTGGCTCAATAGTTTTTTTATTTTTAATATTTTAATTTTTGAGGTAGGTGACGTCACCATTGGCCCAAAAGTTGTGCCGTTTCCTTACTAGAGCAAAATTAAAAAACGGTCAACACAACGTCAACTGTCTAAACGTCACTTACATCCCGCTAGGTTATTGTTTACAAAACAAAATTACTCCTAGATGAACATACAAAGGAATCTAAGGCTTCTGAAATACTAATATCAAAGTGATCTTCGCAACAGTACATTGTATAAACCTTGCAACATTCTACGCCGTCAGCACGACACTACTTTTCTCGCAAATCTTCTTTAGTACGAACAAAGTGTTGTTTATATTATTATTAGTATTATTGTTGCAAGTTGGGACAAAGCACTTCCTGTATTCTATTTTATTTGTAGTTTATGTTATATTGCCGACGCCGATTTAACAGATTTAACCGAGATTATGAAGCAATTTGCAGTTACATTAAAAACTTGTTTGTTTACATCTTTGACATTTACAAATTGACACTTGTCAGTTGCCGTCTGACATCCCTGATTTTCTCATCAGGGATGTCAGACGGCCACTGTGATGTACCAATATGAAATATTGGTACATCGGTAAAATGTGTCGAAAATCAAATACGAATGAAAAATCTTTTTTTTTCTTTTGCTGAAATTGTAACTAAAGAAATAGATAACAGAGTACAGCTAGCGCAGAAGAGATATTGGTCACACAAGGTTGTCAAAAATCCTCGGGTTCCTCCCAAATCTAAGAAAATATTTGATTTCTTCATTTTACCTATATTGACGTGGATATCAAACTTGGAGCATTACTAAACAAAATATGCAAAATCTAGAGCCCTGTCAACATAGCATGGAGCGTAGCATGCTCAACGACAAGTTAAAAGACAAAATCAAACTAGAGACATTACTAAACCAAACTAAAATCAACGAAATCACATATTGCATAAGGAAATTGAAATGGAGATGGGCAGGTCATATGTTGAGGAGTACTAATAATAAATAGGCTAAGGACGTAACCAAATGGTGTCCAAGATATAACAAAAGAAAGAAAGGAAGGCAACGCCTAAGATGGGAAGACGACTTTCGAAAGATGGCTGGTGCTACTTGGAGGAGGATGACCCATAATCGGAAGGAGTGGCAAGCGACAGGGGAGGCCTTTGCGAAATCGAAAGACAATCTCAATATCGGTGTCTAATAATACATATATAGATATATAAAAGAGAGGGAAAAAAATGTTAACTTACTTTTAATATTTTTGTTTTGTAGGATTGTTAAATAAAGGCTATAATAATAATACATAATACTCGATTGCACCCTAAAATTTGTCGTTTATTCTGTATTGTTGGTCAACGTCCAATCTTTTTTGTTCTCGAGTAATAATCTTGGTACATGGTACGTGACACCGAAAACTGGTATGTATACCAAGACATTGGTACTTATGCCTGACAACCCTGGAAAATACTTGTCACTTATTTTTTAGAGTTCCGAAGCCAATGGCAGAAAACGGAACCCTTATAGATTCGACATGTCTGTCTGTTCGTCCGTATGTCACAGCCACTTTTTGTCGAAATTATAAGAGATAGCTCTTATACTTTCGACAAAAAGTTGAAACTTTGGAAGTAGATGTATTATGTGAACCGCGTTAGGACTTTCACACAAAAATAAAACAAAAACCAATTTTGGGGGTACCTCCCATACTTAGAATTGAAACTCAAAAATTTTTTTTTCGCCTTACCCATTCGTGTGGGATATCTATGAATAGGTCTTGAAAAATTATATTGAGGTAGTACTATTATTCTGTGATTGAGGTTACAAACATAATTATTTTTTTCTAAACTGAACAGTTTGCTCGAGAGACACTTCCAAAGTGGTAAAATGTGCCCCCCCCCCCTCTGTAACTTCTAAACTAAGAGAATAATAAAACAAAAAAAAAATATTTGATGTGCATTACCATGCAAACTTCAATTGAAAATTGTTTTGAACGAGATCGAGTTATTAGTTTTTTTTTTTTTTAATAAATCGTAAACTGCAATTTAAGTACCTTGCAAAGTTACAACCAACTACAATAACTTTACTTGCTGCTACGGAACCCTTTATGGGCGAGTCCGACTCGCACTTGGCCGGTTTTATATTTTTTAAATTTTCTGTTTTCTGAGGCAAAGATACAAAACTGTGTACAGCCAAAGGTTTGAAGAAGGTGTTAAACATTTGAAGGGCAAGGAAGGTCAAACGTATTTTATTAAAAATATCAATGAAATATGAATATTTTTCATTTTTAATTAGTACATAATGATCAGTAACGCTATTCCTCGAAATGGTTTTTCAATTACAGCATATTAAAAAAAATGAACAATGCCCATTAATAATAATATTCCACAACTATCACACAACGCCATCTAGTCCCGAGCTAAGCAGAGCTTGTGTTATAATAATAATAAATAAATTTTATTCAAAAATTAAGTCAAAATAAAGGTTAACATAATTACAATATAGGTACAGTTTTTCAAGGTAGTGTTAGTTCTGCCTGATGTAGGTTTAATTAAAACCTGTGTTTCAGGTTAACATAATTATATATTTCTAAATACATAAATGTAAAAGTTATATGACACCCAGACACAGAACAAATTGGATAGTGTTTGGTTCTTATATCTTGAAAAACGTGATAAAAGCTCCTGAAACTCGTTGCAAAATACCTTTTTTATACTTTGATTTGATATTCGGCAAAATAGTTTGCAAATATTCGGTCAAACCGAATCCCAAACAAGTAGAGTAGACGAATATTCGTGGCATCTCTAACCTTCTCATACACTTTCGCATGTACTCGATAGTGAGAGAGCTTTTTGCTTATGCTTACGAAAAGCGTTTGTCCTTGATTTCGGCCTAGACAGTTTAGTAACATGTGAAGATAACCCACCTACATTAGACCTACATAAAGAAATATTACAAAACGGAACAAAAGCCTTGCTTCGGACGTTATGTGTGCCAATGACATGCTTCAATAATCCAAGAATATCACACTCCACACATATCACATGCAATCGCACCGAATAAGGCCGTAAGCCTGCAGAAACGAGCCTTATACAGGTACAATGACCACGAAATAGCTTAGAACATAGATTTTATGAACACATTTATCTATTTACAACCTTAAAAACAACAAGGTAAAGTTTAATTTTACATACTGTATGCTACTAACTTAGATTCATTGACTAATCGTTAGAGATTGAACTTTAATTGTTGAACGGTAGGGTTTGTATTTCCGTGTGATAGGCGATGTAGTATGGTTGTGTAGGCTTGGTCCATTCATGCATACCGATCCGGTCTGATAGTTCGCCTTGATACTATTTTGCTATTTTGTTATTCGTATGCACTTGTGTAGTGTTTTGTTTTATTGTTTGGTAATCAGCTTCAAATTGCTATGTATTGGGGGATGGTTTAGTAGGTCTTCTGTTCTAGAAAGTTCTAGGAAAGGAAAATAGTTTTTATGAAAAAATTATACTGTGCTTGACATTTGACTACCAGGGCGCTATGAACTTAAGGGCCAAAAAACACAAATGCATCAAAATGTTCATGTCCATACCCTAAATAGTTTCACGGATGAAGAGGTTTCCCTTAATAAAGGTCGGTAGTTCATTATAATAATTTGAACTACATGTATACATGTTAGAACCTGCAGTGTTTAAAGTTAGGTGAGCTAAATTTAGGACTAAATAAAGTTACCTTACCAACTCAGCGTGGGAGGATGTTATTAAAGTGACGCATTGCTTACCTGGAAACAAAAGAAAAAAAAAACATTTAATACTAATTTTATTTTAAATTAAAAGATAATCTCGGGCTTTTTCCCCAAGGGAGTAAAGTAAGCAAGAACCGAACTGCACCTGCTACCATCCTTTCAAAATTATCCACTCTGGTTGGTCGCTTAGTCCATGTTCATACATCAGAGGGCCTAGACAAATGATACACGATAAATGGAAATGTTCTGCAGTCTTTAAAATAACTTCAACTTTATGCTCTGGAATCTAGAGCATACATTGTCTAGGCCCTCTGATCGTGGCTCACCATTTTTTGTAGAGTAGCTACTACGCACATGATCTTTCTGAAGAAACTTACTACTAAGGTCAGTTTATGTGCAAGACGCGACGCGTTAAAGCGTAGCAAAATACACTTTTAAATCCAATCGCATTCATCAGCCGAAAGGCGTCCGCTGACGAACATAGACGTCCTCTTAGACCGCCACGCCGAACGACAATTCGCCACTTGCATCCATCGGCTGCCCGCGACCCTCACGATGTCGACCGTCCATCTAGTGGGAGGCCTGCCTTCGCTGCGTCTTCCGGTCCGTGGTCGCCCGCCACTCGAGTTTCTTCCTTATCGTTTATCAGTTCTACGAGCGAGAGCCTACCTATTGTCACTTCAACCTGCTAATTCATCGCAGACACACTTAAGAATCTTATCTGTAACCCTTTATTTTTTACTTGCTATAAAATGTAGGTAAGTGAAAGAATTAAGAGGATAGAATAGCTGCTGCCATTTCAAAAAATAGGTATTTAGAAAAACTCGTTCTGTCTCTCTCGAGAGAGCGTTGCAGCTCGCGACTGACTGTAAGTATTTTTTATATGAAATTTGTCTCTCGGGACAAAACGTTTTTCACATACTAAATCACGACCAATCTCTTAGATTCTGGTGTCAATCGTTTCAGCATATTATATTCTAGGTTTGTAGGTTTTGCTTTTTTTCTTAAACTTCTTTGTTTTTTAAAAACAAAGGTTTTACTTCAATGAAGATTTTGTCATAAAAATAGTAACTTTTAGGCACCTGTAACTTTCGAACTATTATAAATTTTGAAAAAAGGAAAACCTATAAACCTAGTTTTTTACTGTGTCAGATGCATTCTAAAAAATCATTGAGATAGGATAACATATAGGGTGAGGAAAACGTTTTCTCTTTTTGTATGGACGAGCGCTCGGTAGACGATCGTCTTAAGAAACTCTAGTAATCTCGGCACAGCTAATAAGTACAATCACTGTTAATTGATTCATTGTATTTTGTTCGTAATTACGGCCTGTCATTAATTTAGTTAGTACAAAGTGGAGCTCGCCAATTAACAGACTGTGTTAATTACAACCTAGTGTTCGTCTTTTGCTGTCGTGAAAAACATTAATGTTTTCGTTAATTTATTACCTAATTCACATTTTATATTCATTATCAACTACACAATATACACTCTTCTGTAAGTTAAATAAAACATGAGACAAATTCTTAACAAGTTATTAAAGGTTACATGATTACTGATTATGTCTGAAAATCTTGATTAAATAATTAAATATTGGTAGTGCAAAACATGTAATGAACTACATGTTTTACAAATAATGCTATTTAGCATTGAAACTAATTTTTCTATTTCAGCTGATATTATTTTATTTGTGTTTAATTCATCACTTTCGCTTCAAATTTTCAGCGATTTCAACTACGTTTGCAGCGCGGGCGTTAGATATATTTTACAATCGTGAAAGAGCAATTAGTTTGAGTTCTGCGAAATGTTTGTTCGAGATTGTTCGCAATTAAAATGTTTTGCAATTTGCACAGCGAATTGCAATCACTATCCATTGAGGAATGTTATTTGAATATTCATCACCATTTGTAGTTTTCAGTTTATTCATTTTTGCTTTCATTAAGTGAGCAGTTTTGAACAAAGAGCAGAGACTATCAAAACGCAGGCCTTCAAAGTTTTGGGTAAGAGCTCATCTATTTATCTTTCTTGGGAGGCAGGTATATGCCTATTGCCATCAACTAGGCATACATTCAGAAATTGGGTGTTACTGCCAACGTCCAATCACTCTGCCTGAGCATCAAACTCTGGACCACATCACATGATCATACCACACCATACAACATGTAACACCAAATGCGCAAAATCTCTCGTGGGGTAACTCAGCCTATGTTACTGAACAAGTTATGTTGTAAGACTTTTAAAAATTCGCAAAAAAAAAAAAAAAGATTTTTCGTACAGATGGGCCCGATCAATTTCTTATTTTGTATGAAAAACCATTTATTTTTTCGGGAACTTCCAAAAGTCGTAGAACAGAAAATTCATGTGGTCCTGAGTTTGATGCATAGTTCACATGTTGTATAACATAAGTTTGATCACCTAAAACGTCCAATTAAACCTTGATAAGATCAAATTGTCAAAGGTTTTATCCAAAAACATAGAAATGTTCCAAAACATAGCAAGTCTATAAAAGAAATGAACAGGTCAAATTGTTATTGACATTTCCAATCTGGCCAATCCACTAGTAAGGAGGCAAGATTCTTATATAAATATATACGAGTGATATTTTAGGCGTTCCAAGAGTAATTTGAATGCATAATGAGTTAATTAACCTATATTGAAGTGGCAATGGATACTGTTTAAGCAGCGAAAGAATATTAATTCGGTCTTTTTAGATTAAAGAGCGAATAAATAATTAAATTAGGTGATTCTTTAATTAATGTTTTAGAAGCCTTATGAATACCTGAAGTTTATGGAAGATATGATTTTTAGATCTAAAATTCTAAACAAAAGGCTAGTCTGGGACCAAAAAAGATGTCCCTGGAAACTTACTTATATTTTTTTTTCTCAGACTTCTAGATTAAATTTCATGCTTTTCAAGTTTTTCACGTTCCAACTGTGCCAGTAGCAAATAGTTGACGAGTAAATTACTAGTACGTTCGTGCTCTACCTTCAATCTAAAGAAAAGAATAAGTAACTTACTAATGTAACTTCTTTTCTTTTGACTGGCATGTTGGTCTAGTCGTTAGTGACCCTGACTGCTATGCCAGGGGTCGTGGGTTCGATTCCCACCCAGGACAAATCTTTGTGTAATGAGAAAAATATATATAGAAATATATAAGTATGTTTATCAGTTGTCTAGTACCCATAACACAAGCTCTGCTTAGCTTGGAACTAGATGGCGTTGTGTGATAGTTGTGGGATATTATTATTATTCTATCTTACCAAAATTATAAATGCGAAAGATTGTGAATGCTCGCGGTGAGGGAGCGCCTTAAGATTACTATTCTATCATGACTGTGTTTCTAAATTGCTTATCAATTGTAGCATTGACCCTAAAACGAAGAAGGTGTTCGCATCCGTCAATTGCAATCAGTAAACATTTATTAAACAGTATTCAAATTAATTTCCTTCAATTAAAATTGATAAATTCGGCGAAAAAAACCTACCTTGAGTGCTCAATTGAGCAAGTGCCGGCGGCGTTTTGTAAAACAATTAAGGTTCGTTATACATATCCTGTTTCACGCGGCCTATGTATTGCGATCCAAGCTGCGCGGGCGCACCGCACGCAATCCAACCCGTCCCGGATTATTGCTTATGTTGTTGAGCTGTAGGGATTTCGTATTTTAGGAAACTGACCATTTTTTTTTACAATTTAAATCTCTTGAGAAATGTAGGTGTATGTACGTTTAGAAATCATTTTATACATACGCATTATTATTTTTGTATTTATTCAAGTATATAAAAATTAATAATAACAACATAACGGTTTGAAGGAGATACCATATATTATTTTGACATCTCGGTACCATTTTAATTCAAGGATAAGTAGGTACATAAAAAGATTTTTTGTGCGTATACGAGTATACACATACAATACTAAAAATGTGCACAATAAGTCTTTTCGTCATAAACGTCGAAATAACAGTACCTTCCATATTACCAACATGTTTAATATTTTTTGTTTCCCGCGTTACGCAGGTCGGTAGCGGCCTTCTCAATGTCGATTGTAATTCACGTTCCAATGTTATTATTATGTTCTACTGAGTTGATACAGTGATTTAAGTCTTTTCTCAGAGAGAGTATGTTAGCACATTCAGCATTAAACGTTCCCACTGCTGGGACACAGGTCCAAAGGCGTAGCCACGGTGGGGCAGGGTGGGGTGCTTGCCCCACCCTGACTCCGACTTGTTAGGTGTCTTTTAACCAAAATTAAATAATGCAAGTCCTTACCTAATACAATACCTACTTAATATCCGTGAGAAATCACACACTCGACAACAAAAAAAATCTAGAATTTTGCCCCACCCTGTGCACATGGCTGGCTACGCCCATGCACAGGTCTCTTTGGGAGGACTGTTTGTGTTAAAATGTGTTGTATGACAACAAAGCTAAGACAACGATTTATTTGAACATTATTGGAAGTGTCATGCATGTTCTGTTTCACTGTTTAGTTGGTAGACTAGCTTTTGTCTCAAAGAATTAAGTCGGAACGTCATACCAAACAATATTATATTGTTATGAATATAGCATTTCAATTCTGTAAACTTGTTAGTTTTGCGTCAATACTTATATTATTAGTTCAAGCATAAAAATATACAATTATACGTATTGGAATGAAAATACTGAGACATTTCTCTTAGGCACTTCAGAGATTTTGTAGAATAAGTAGTAATTTTTATTAATTTCTTAACTAATAAAACTAAATCTAACCGACCAAATGACAGCAATAATTTCAAATATTTTATTAGCTTGCCTAGGCTTGATTCACTTATTTATAATAAATAAGTGAATCAAGCCTAAATTCTATTTTAGATAGGCCAAGGCTGGCATACTAGATAATAGATTAGCACCGATGAATATATTATACGTTTTATTACAATTATATGAGTGGGTCTGTTTTGAGATCTGGTTTTACAACAAACAACTGTTCAATTCAAATCACCGGAACCAAAGATTACATTAAATAATAAGTGACTTTGACGGGTTGTTGTAAGTTTGCCACAAAGTTGATTCGCCACGAAATAAAGTAAACTAGACACAGTCTTTGTTTATTATAAAAAAATCGCCCTATTTCTTTTTTCCGCACGGATAGCAAAACAATTACATATTACATTAAATTTCCAGCACAAAACTACAGAAAACGAGGATACAATGTGGAATCTTGACAGAAAGTACTAGGAGAACAGGATCATGGAGGTGTTGTTGCCGCCGTCTTCAGTAAAATTATGTGAAATGAAAATATGTGGCAAATTGACAGTAACAAATACTAGCGGTGGCGAATTAAGTTTCAATGTATTTAATTCGCTACAGCTAGTATTAGTTACTGTAAATGGTTTAAAAACTGTGGCAAACTTACAACAACCCACTTTGACAATACGAACATCGGCCAGTCATTTTGGTAAGTGTCCGAAATAGTTGAAGTGTTTGCAACTAGTTATAGTAAGTAGTTAAAATTAACTGTTGATTCACATACCTGGGAGTCAGTGAGTCAACTCTACTGATAAACTCTGTTTGAACTGGGAAGCGCATTAATTCTTAAACCAACTGTAAACTGTGTAAATGTGTGATCAATGCACCACCACAGAGTACGCAAATAAATGCAGTTTACTCTTTGGATACTGCTAAGTGTTTCAGTAAGATTACTCATCTCTGTTAGTCTGTGTGCTAAGTATTGTTTAGTTAGAAAACCGCTGCTCCGCTGTTTCTCAGTAAAATAGATAAAATTGATAATGTATCACTTGCGTGTGACCGCACAACTCGATAGAATTGGCTAAAGAAATCTCGTTGCTCTAATTTTCTGATGCACTTAGTTGAATGCAGTTTTCTTTCTTTTCTAAACAAGTTTCTTTTTAATTGGGTCATTTATGTGAATTCATTTTGTTGTCCACAGAGTATGGGAAAAAATATGGAACTTCAAATGAGAGCACAGAAACAAAAATTAGGTAAGTAACAAAAATTTGATAAAACATTTAGAAAATACAAGATTATGTATAAAATTTTAGTAAATTTACACATTATATTGATAATTATGCATTGTTTTGACAATCTGAGCTCAATATTTTCTAAAATAATTTTACAATCCTGCAAATAGTAGGTATCCTAGTAGGTCTCATACTGCTTCATAATAATACGATTATTGTAATATTATTATTTATATAACCACAGTCTCGTACTACAGGGAGCGGGTACATCTGCGCCTGAGCATGATTCACACACACTTGTAATTACTCGTAATTGATGTGTCTAAGTGAGTTAAAAGGTTAATTTTGTAGATGAGCTTACGGCTTACAGTAAGTAGGTTGCAAAGGCTGCCCTAATATTGTAATATACCAAAGTTATTTTGCTTGGTACGAATATGATAAATTTTGAGACGGGAAAAAGTCTAGCTGTGAGCTAAAGCTAACAAAATAAAAGAGCTATTACCTGTGGTTTTAGCTACATCAAAAATTATTACCAAGACAAGTTAGTGCAAAAATTAAAGAGCACCCTATGTCCTCTAGTTTGTCGAAATTTCAGTCGAAAACTAAAAAGCAGACGAGTTCTTGTAGCATGCAGAATAGTCAACAAATATATGTATGGATAGAAATTACCAGAATTATGCAATACTATATCATTATATTACTCAATTAAATTCGAAACCACCGTGAAACATAGATTAAACTAAGACAAAATGTTCATTAACAAAAATAACATTTTTAACATTGAATGCACTTGGTTTTTACTTTGGATTGGATTTGTTAGAAACTATTTCTTTTGACATAATTCGCTTACCACCGCAACTTAACATTGCACCCGTAATCCTCGATCAGAAAATAGCCTAGCTTTTCCCACCATCTCATCTTTAAAGATCCAAGATCTACGCTCCACATAGTTCACATGTAAGACAATCGTGACACGAAGACACACGATCTTCATCGACATGCGCTTGCGCCGGCCTGCCACGCCCCAATTACATCCAATATTAATTAGAACTTGCATTTCTGTGTACACCTGATATACAGAGAACACTGGGTTGTTTATATTACCAGCTTGGTGACTTAAGTCACATCTCTAAATAAACGGACATTATTATGTAATTTGTGGTAGATCTCGGAGAGTGATCAAAATAATCGATTCATAATAACCTCAAACTGGCCGGAAAACCTTAGGCCCATTGTCCACGTAACCGCACGTCATACGCACGCTTTCCTCAACTGCCGGCAAGACGAATGCTTGCATCTTGCGTAGAAACAATGAAATCTGTGTACACGAAGTGGCAACATCGCGTCAGACGCTCGTGTTGCGATCGTCATGCATTTTTACAACAAAAGACGTCCTTTCTCGATACTAGTTGAAAGAAAACTGAGATCTTTTGTAGCGTGACTGACTATTGCATGAAGCAGCGTGGACATAACAAATATGTAAAGCCCATATTCATTTGTACGTTACATGCATCCTGTGAAGGACGAGAGTGTGGACAGTAGGCCTTAGTATCCATACAATAAAAACAAGCAGTCATCATTCATGTCGTATCGGTGCGACAATCGCCACTAGGCTAAATTAAATACGAAAACTGTGACACCTATTCATTTCCAACCGATTCCGGGTCTACAAGTATGGCCCCTCACTCTCACTCACTAAATATTTGAGTTTCCGATCTATAAGTCCCAATTAGTAAACCAATATTTGCCTCCACTAACATTTTTCAAAGAAATATTTCTTGGTTTACATTATTCGTGCCAAGCCGCAGGTCAGTCGTAAGTTTCGCTCAAATCCCTACATTAACGTCTACCTCAGCCGGTTTTTAACCAATACAAAGAAAAATTTCTCGGGAGTTTAGACCTTTAACTTTTACGGGGCTCCCTCTCAGAGGGCCAAAGCCTGCCGGGGTCGTGGGATTTATTTCCTCACCGCGACCCCGGAACATAAAGGGCCATTGAAGGACACCGTGGATTTTAGTAAATACAAGTCTGAAAGTCCCTCCCGCCCTGCCTAGTGTGGGAGGGACTCATTTGATGATTTTATCACGCTAAAAAAAAAGACCTTTGACTTAAAATGCCGTTTAATCTTGTGTCAGTCATAGTCCAACGGAACGTTTTTTCCATTATTTTCCCTATTTCCACGACACAGTGTACGAATTTGTCATGCTCCTCGTGATCACGACGCTGCTCATTACCATTCGTTAACGGCGTCGTGACGGATAACTATGTGTCTAGGAATAATTAACTTGCCCTGTGAGCCGCATTAATTGTATGTGCTGTTCTCGTGATTATTTTGAATGAAGAAGTATGGCGTAGGTTATATTTCTGGTGTTTTCTTTTTCTTTGTATATCTCTTTTTCTCTTTTATCCACTCAGAATGTGAATGAATGAATGCTTTTATTTTTCTTCAACAAAATACTTAAAAACTAAATACATACCCCCCCACAAAACTGCTTACGCAGTTTAACTGTGAGATCAATGAGTCTCTATTACAGTAATAATGATAACATAAAAACAGATTATTAATACAGAATACAGAACTAAGCAGTATTGTTACCAACATTTTATCCTACATTTTTATATTGTAGTTACTTGCACGGTATATCATTATCGTTTAAATAAACGGAATCTTCAATGAGCAGACATTTTGGCGTGGTTTTTGGCAATGGTCGTGAATGTGGGTTTAACTTTATAAAACGCAAAAAGCCAAATTAAGTCTATTTAAAAGTCGCGTTCTTTCTTTAATCCATCGATCGACAATATGAAGAGATTACTGAAAACATAGTAGTACTCAGTTTCACTTCAACGGAAGCCAGATTATTCGAGGAAAATAAAAGAAATCAGGCTACAAAATTAACTTTTTCGAGTGGCACTGCCAACGGCAGCTAGGTTTTTTGTATTTTTTGTTGACTGAGTAAAAATGTAAGCACAGCCAGCGTAGCATCGGTGCAACCTCGTTCATGTTTAGGTACTAGTGGCTGTAGGAATGTACTATGATGAGTACAGACAGCATTTTTAATGAATTTCTTTTGAGTGACTGTAGTTATTGATGACTGTTTTACGTGCATTGTGATCATGTGTGGTTATGAAGAATCCTATTATCATCTTGCTACCAATTGGTCAAGTACCTTTACCGAAGTCTGACGCATCCTTTTTCACTGTTTTCGTTTGCCATTTTCAATTGCCACTTTGATATTTACTCCTTTTCTATGTACCTATCTCTCTTTCACCCATCACCTTTTAAAATATAATGTGTAAAGGCAGATTTACATGGAGTCAGTAACTGACGTCAGTCCACTGACGAGTCAGTGCTGACCTGGCACTGCCATAGTGTAAATTGATTACAAGTCAGTACAGTACTGTCGCGTCACATACTGACTGCATAAATAGTGTGCGTCAGTTTTCGGCGCCAGCACTGACGACAGCCACTGACTCAATGTAAATTTGCCATTATTGATGTCTGTTCGACCTCTTAGTAGATAAATTATTGCTTCAGATTAATATTTTATAGTGGCAATGACTGTGTGCACTAAAATGCATACTAGGTTCTTAATACTACAAGAAAATCTAGATCTGTGTGCTGTATCTAAATCTGTAACAAGCATGATAATAGTGAACCAACCGAAGCGAGGTCTCTAGGTGAGCGCGAGTGTAATATAAAGCGGACAGCGCGTGTTCTACTATATGATTTTCAGCGCAAATTGTCATAATGAGAAAAGTAATGACATAACTTTTGCGCAGTTACAGAACTTTTACAAATTAGGGTAAAGGGCTTATGCTTGTTATCATTTACGTCTAAAACACCTGAATTTATGTGTCAAAGTGTTATAAACATATTTATATTTATTAGGCATTCGTTTAAGTGTTACTTTGTGTTAGTAACAAAATAACCTGCAAAATAGTAAGGTACCTAACAAGGTTAATTCCAGCTTATTAAATTACCAACAGTTTTGGGTTTTTCATGCTTATATTCTGCTTAAAAGGGTTTACTTATTTGATACTATTTTATCATTATTCTTTGAGGATTAAACTACCTGAAACGATTGAATCCGGGCTTATAATGAGCTTATGTGGTTGTTCTAGTTTTATAGTGATGTAAGTATTGTAACCGGTCAAATAAACGGTTTTTCGTAATACAATAGGTCTTCAGTTAAATCAACCAGTAAAAAGGTTTTAAAGCGGGTCACACTGAAGTTATGTATACTGCGCAAATAGTGGACTTTTTGGCTGACACAACTTTTTCCTTGCCTGATGGTCATCATCTGCCTAGCCTTTTCCCAACTATATTGGGGTCGGCTTCCAGTCAAACCCGATGCAGCTGAATATCAGTATTTTACATGGAGCGACTGCCTGTCGGACCTCCACAACCCAGTAACCGGGTAATACGATACCCCATGGTAAGACTCGTTGTCAGACTTTAGAGCTTCTGACTAACAGTAACGACTGTCAAAGATCTACAAATGTCAGCCGGGACCAACGGTTTTACGTGCTTTCCGAGGCGATGATAGATGGTCACCCATCCACAGACCAACTTTGGCAAGTGCGGCTTAACCCGCAAGATCGGCCTGTGCGGCTGTAATTATTTAGCCATGAGCTCCTTGCCTGATGATACCAACATAATAATACGACAAGATTAAGGATTATTAAGATTTACTTCTGCTGACAGTATCTACAAAGTTAATGAAGCGTTGTTAATGTGGCGCAAACAGTCACATTCCCTGCGTGACATAACGTTTGCGCAAACTATTGCGCAGTTTGAGATCCTGAGACAACGTGGACATAGGGTTATTGACATCCGATGCGATCCGTGCTTGTTGTTTGAATTATAATGGTAATATTATAGTTCTATAGGTATTTGCAATGCATTTGTAATGACAAAATTATTTAAAATCTATAAATGATGGAGTAGGTACAAATTTATTCATTTAATTTGCATTCTAGCGCAGTACACGTGTAATTTTAATATTCATAATTCATATTTTATTACTTTATAACTCGCAGCACTTATGTATTATCTTCTCTTTCGCACTTCAAACAAGAAAATTTTAAAAAAAAACGAGAGTAAATATAATTATTTTGCTTGTTACGAGAAATCCTATCCAAAAAAGTACTATTTTTTAATAAAAACAACTTCTTTCTATCTTGTAAGCATATTTTTAGGTCTATAATGAGGACTTGATCCAGAAGATTTTTATAAAACTGTACCTGGATCAAATGACAAAGTTATTTTGACTATTTTTTTACTACAAGTTATTGTAAGTACCTACTACTAATTCAGCATTGTTAAATCATTACAACCACCAATAACGTGATAGAAGGCAATAAATATTACAATAGAGCATAATTTAATTATGTAATGATACCCTGTTTCATATAATAGTCACAAAACCTGTTTTTCTTGAACCACTTGTTGATAATTTTCTCAGAATACCTGAGTGTAGTGGAGCTATGCTTATCCTACAGCACATAGAAACATAGATACATACCCAACTTGAGTGATTATGCATTCGTAAAGGAGCGTTTAAAGTTGAATGGGAAACCGGAAAAATAAAATACGGACACATTTATCAGAAAAATTGAAGAATCTCATGTTTAGGAGGCACCTCGGTATGTGATACCCAGTAACTGACAAATATTTATATGAGAAAACTACTGCCTCTACTATTTTCTACGAAAAACCAAGAAATCGATTTAAGGATATGGACGGATCGACAGACGAATATATAAAAGAAATGATAGGTAAACATAGGTTTCAGCGGTAAAAAGACTTCTAAGGTTAGATTTTTTATGTTGATCGCAATTGTCGGCAATCTATGTATGTTTTTTCAAGTAAATCTTAATCGTATATCACGGAACCAAATTATTGTATAGTGACATATATTATTTTAAATAGACGCGTAAATTATCTTAACTACACAACTAAACTGTTTTAGATGTTTTAAATTATGTTTAAAAGAAATAAACATTTTCTTCCTGTTTGTTTTTTTTTGTGTTTCAACGCTTTAAACTTAAATAAAAAAAACCGGTTCTTATTCAATCAAGAGGAAACGTTCTGTCGAATTAATTATAAATTATAACCAATAAAGTGTTTAAGATTGAACACGAGGGAATTAATTGTGAGTATGTAACCAAACTATATGTCGCCACATAATTCTTTTAGAAAAGGGAGCATCTATACGAAATTTATGAAATAGGTATAGTATTTCCTTTTGTATCTTATGATATTATAAATGCGAAATTTTAGTTGAAGAATAGACGTTTGTTATTCAATCATGCCAGGACGGCTGAATGAATGTGTTCAGAAATTCGGCACAGGGATAAAATTACATTCACTTTAAAATAAAGCTTTTTTTTTCGGCAAGTATTGCGTTCCCGTTGGATAATTTTCGACAACCACGCGGACGAGATTGCTGGGAAATATTCGTGTTAAATTAATTGAATTATTCCTGTTGGATCCCACTTTTGAATTACCCACTTAATTTTGGCCTATTTTATTAATGAATAAAAAAAAAACTTAATTTACATGGGCCTCAGTGGGTACTTATACGTATAAAACGTCGAGAAGAGAAAAAAAAAATTGGCACGGTTCGGGTTGATCGTTTCCATGGAGAAGAACCGGCAAAAAACTCCATGGTTACTCTTTTAAAATATTTGCTTTCACAATGTTGTTGTTACAGTTTGGTATTCCACACATGATTCTACATCCCCAGGACATAAATTAATCGAATATTATTATGTAGTAAATGCTGTTTAATACAAAATTGCACTTACGTTATCAAAACAAATATTATGAAATACCTGTTTCTTATTAATGGACCTGTTTCTACACTGTTTTTATATAATGTACTGGATTCATGTTTATGATATTCTTACGCCATATTATATTTTACATGTCACCGACTCAAATTAATATTAAAGCAATAAATCTACTAATATATAAATCAAGCCTTGGCCTCTTATTTTTTTCACGTTACTGTTTTTCTTGCCATAAAAACTAGTTGAACTCGATTTATTGATACAAGCTTCAGTCTGGAACTTGATTGAAATTTTGGCCTCAGGTTCTAACACGTGATGGTTGGAAATATTCCACCATATTTATGTTATTTCATAATGTTTGGTCCTAACCTCAGTACCCTTAGCACGAAATCGAGACGTAAAGTAAACTGGAACTTAGACCATTCCTATGTAATTTACAATTTTCAAGGAAAAAATAGTTCCTTCCTCGCGCACCAGAGGCGCTGTTTCATTTTTTCATACAAGAAACGCTGTAAATACTGGAAAGACGCTGTAAAGTAAAAGAGTGAAAACTCGTCGTGCTAAGGGTACAGGTCTATCTATGAATCTCATTGAAATCTATTTAGACAAAACTTGAAAAGGTAAATGAGTTAGGTATCCACATTTAATTTGAGTTACCAAAAAATAATGATGCAAACAAAAAGTCAGTATTTTCTCGCACGAGTTGCGAAACGTGACCAAAATACCTAATACCTATGTATAATACCTACGTTCATGTATGTAAATTACAGATTGTTTGTGTTTTTTACCGTTTAAGCTTTTTTATAACAATTTGCAGCATTTTGGCACATGTTGAACATGCTTACACGAGACTTGAAGTTTTATATGCAAAAAACGCATCAAATTCAACGTGACTATGAGTACGATCTTTTGGAGTTTTTTGAACACGTTTTATTATTCAACTGCATCTGGTTCAACTGGAAACCGACCCCAATATAGTTGGGAAAAGGCTAGGCAGATGATGATGATGTTTTATTATGACAAGCCTTTCCTTAAACTGAATTTATGCACGCCAGTAGTTGCAATCAGTTAGGGATTCAGCAAAGATGTTCAAGCATTTGTACACATTAGCAGCAGCTGTGACCAGAAATGGGTGTAGGGCAAAAATATTTTGAACGAAATGGGCATAAACTTGGTATATTGGGCATAAATAAATTTTATTTCAAAAATATAATAAATGCTCGGTTACTGTGTATAAAATGGAATTATTTATTTTGAAATTGTAAATAATTAAGCAGAAACCTGAGCCAAAAACCCATTCTAATAGCATTTGATGGTACTGTAAGCAGAGTGGCTGAGCGATTGGATTGCTGAGCTGCGTGTCGCGGGTTCGATTCCCGCACGGAGCAAATATTTGTTTGATCTACAACTTCTACAAGTAGTTGTTCCGGGTCTGGGAATTTGTGTATGTGAGTTTCTATGTTTGTAAACGCACCCACGACACAGGCGAAATTCCTAGTGTAGGGCAAAGTTAAAAAAAAGGAGTTTACGGGCAATTATCGAGCGTTCATTCAATGCGGTCAATATTTTCAGGGCACAAACTAAGGGTACGGATAAACATTTTTTTTTAATCAATAACCTATGCTGGTAACACTGCAACCGGTGCCGGTAGTGCGCAATATCGAAATCTAGGTCTAATAGTTTGCTGTATGCTCCAAAGAATATTATTCACTTTATTCGGCATTCCCATCAATAGGTAACAAATGTTATCAAAAAGGGTCAGATAAATAACCGATACAAAGATAATCAGCTGATGTTGCAACACACGGATCACGTAAAAACTCGTCGGCTGTAGAAAGTGGCGCTTGGATCGAGGCCGCATGCGTACGCGCACCGTTGCTCGCCAGTTGAGCAAAGGCAGGACTGATATGAATCGAACTTTTAGTATTTACTGAAGCTAGTGATCTTGCTAGTGGAATTCGTTGTTTTTTTTTTTACTTTTTATGCGTAACAAAAAGCTTTCATTTACCTGAAAATTAAAAATGAAAATTCGGTGGAAATCTAAGTGCTAGTTAATCTACTCTATGTTATTATCTCTGCTATCAGTTTCCAGTAACTACCAAGACAATGCTCTTTAGATAAAATCAATAATTCTTAACACGTAAAGGTGGAGGATTATGAACCACTTCCCCGTAGAAATAATGCTTCTTTCCCAGCAGTGGGAACATGATAAGTTGATTATGAGATACATAATGAACTTCTTTTATTTTTGCTGTAACGTGTTGCTGCAGGATAGGAATAGATAAGGTAGCCATACACCATACTGCCTATCGTCCAATCGGCATGATGCTGCCGATTGGATCAAAATGGCAGTTCGTCCATATACACCATCATACAATCGGCATGACGATCGATTTGATCAAACTTCAAATCGGCAGCAGTGATGCCAACTTAGCAACTTTATAGCTAGATCTAGCAAAAAGTTGCTTAGTTGGCGTCACAGCTGCCGATTTGAAATTTGATCATGGCGATTTGATCCTGCCGGAAGGATCAAATCGGCATGATGAAGCTATCAAATTTAACTGTCATGCCAATTTTATGGATTCTTCGCCAACACACGGTCAATTCTAACTTATCCACTGATTGGACGATAGGCAGTATGGTGTATGGCTACCATTATGTAAGATTAAGAGCAAGGAGTAGGGTAAACGAGGCCAAAATGAGCATATACGTAAGTTAAGTAAAAGTCTGTAAGCAAGCACTAAATGTTTTATTAAACAGACGGGATGGAAATGATGGAAATTCGGAATAAAATTATTCAGAGGAAACCTGTTTTTGAAGACAAACTACTTTGTTTGCAAATTCAGCTCTGTGCATAAAATTCAAATTTTATGATGAGTGCATCATTTATTTTTCAAAAAAATCGTACATTTGCGTAATATATTTGCAGTTACCAGAATAATTCATAGATATTAATATTATGAATGTAAAAGTATGAAAGGATTTTGATAGAATTTAGCACACTGGCAGATCAAAATATTTTTTTTTTGTAGTGGAATAATTCTAAATCTCCAAACATCTACAACTTTAATTCACATTCACACATAACTCATGTACGCATTAATTATCTTATCTACTAGGTACCATAACTCACGATTTATTTTTAATCTTCGTAATCGTAAATTCCGCGTTAAATCAGAACTGACTCGGACCGGTCCAGTAAACACAATTATCTACGTCAATCATTGAAGTAACACTAATTCTTCGATCAACCGCAAAATTGAGAAATATATCTACAGAAATTCTAGAAGAATCTGACTGATATGTTATTAATACATTTATTGGCTGGTGACCGAACACAGGTTCATATTTTGCTGAAATATTCTTTACCTCAGATTACAGGATGAACAGATTCTTAATAGGCCACTGAGAATTGAAGTCAAAAACACGGTATAAGAGGTTTTTAAGAGCCATTAATTATTCCCGTTTGAGCAACTTGTCAAAATTTTGGCGTGTTGCTCAATCGGGAATAAAAACCAGTTCAGGTAGGTATTGTATAAGTAGATCACCTTTGAGTATAAAGTCAGTCAAAAATTTTCGTAATTCTTTTGACAAATTTCAAAAAAAGGAGGAGGTTATCAATTCGACAGTATTTTTTAAAATATTTGTTACATTATAACTTGCGACTGGGTGCACCGATTTTCATGATATTTTTTTTATTTAAAAGCTGGTGCTTCCCGTGTGGTCCCATTGTCACCATTTTATTGGCTCACACGTAGTTTTTCGCTCTTTTTTTGTCAATTTGTTTAGAAAAAGTTTTTTTTGTATTTTATTTCTATTCTCTCTTTAATCCATAATCAATCTTGGAATCCAGTGGTCAACTACTTTGTTTACTACCTCGTGCTTTTTATCAACTTTGTTATTAGCAGTATTTCGAACTGAGTCTAAACATATACGTTCCCAATACTGACCTAAAGGCCGTTGACTCCATAAAATGTGCTGGCCATGTGTGAACTAACCTTATGAATATTAAGTACTTATCTATCACATAACACATTCTTCGACCTCGTTTACTGTTGTCTAATGGTCGGCATGTGCCCTCGAGTACACTGATATACTTCTAACGAGAAGTTAACATATATGTTGAGTTGTTTAACAGATGGTTATGACCCTTTTTTGATTGTTATTCATATTATGTAGGTGTACATTACATCAACGTACATCAAATGATACGGAGATCCCCAAAAGGTATCTCATAGTTTATATAGGGTGACTGGTAATTAGTGAACGATACTTAAGCACGTGATTGTGCTCATGATAACAAACAACTTTTATTATGGAAGCAAAGCCGAAATCGTGAAAAAAAAATCAGCTGTTCAGTACATTTATGCTTGTTTAATGTACTGAACAGCTGATATTTTTTTGTTAGCATGAGCACAATCACGTGTTTAAGTATCGTTCCCTAATTACCAGTCACCCTATATAAATACCAGTTGTTCTCAGTACTAGGTATGTTATACGAGTGAAGAGGTCCCACACCAAATAAGTAATCTAAACTGTTAATGTGAAATTTATGTTGATAAAACCAAATTACACTTTGTCTAAATTTTGGGACTTTGTGTTCCGCAGTTCGGACTAACGGTTCGGATACGAGACTGTCCTACCTACCAATAATGTTCAGCGAGCATTTATAGGGTGACTGCTAATTAGTGACCGATATTTAAACACGTGATTGTTTCCATTATTACACTACTACTTTTTTGACAAGTTGTTAGTTTTATTTTTATCACAATAAAAAAAATATTGACGCGCGTGAAAAGTTCAAACTTCGCGCGCGCGCCATCGCCCGATCAGCTGTTAGCGGTGAGACCCCGCGCACGCGTTGGCAAGTCACCCTATATAAATAAATTTAAGCTATGCTCGTAAATAGAAAGAAGACACAACTACTCTTCACAACGCCCACACTAAGTAACTAACCTAGCCTCTTCTACATACATCCATTTAAGATCGTAACACAAATGTCATTCAACTTTTGGTCAGCTATCTTTATTTGCAAAAGGTGAGTCAACCGTATTACATAATTTTTAATAAAACCCAGGTCTCTTTAGCACAAATACGGGGTAACCCACATACCTTTAAGCCAGTCGGCGTCAGCGCATTTGTTATGTAACACGTCAAATTATATAAATTGTTTTCTGTGAAGCCTTCGATTGGGTTGAACTTCTGAGAAACTGAATGGATGGTAAAGTAGGCTTATTGGCTGTAATCATAGGTGTTATTACAAAGATGTTTAGCCTAGTTAGGAGAATTGACTAAAGTAAGTAGGTAAGTATCCTACAGATATAATTTCTTTTGTGAATAGTTATTTTGTCAATCTCAGTTTTAGTTTGTAACTTAGTTCTGTGCATAATTATTATGAAGATGTCTTGTTACATGTTTTGGTATCTATAAGGATATTTTGGAAAACAATTAAGAAAAAAAAACTGCAGGGTGAGTGGGGGTAAGATGTAAAACGGGGAAAGATAAAAAGAATCAATAACGCCTAATATAAAGGCAATCTTTTAATGCTGGCAACATCATTGTAGAGACCGTTTTGTCTTGACCTGCACCGCAGTGAGACCTTACCCAAAACATTAATTTTTGCATTTGCATTGAATCCCTTTGTGTTTCAAATCAACACTGTTCAATTGTTCATCTCATCATATTATTTTCATTCCAACTTACCCCCCCTCACCCCATGTCTTTTGTTTACTATTATCTTCATCGTGCAAGGAACCCTGTCAATCAAGATAGTTGTTGTGAAATCACTTCAAAGATTACCGCTAACATGTGATTATCGTCAATATTTACTGTTTTCTTGATAAGAATGATGAATGAATGACTTCCAACTGACAGTGAAAACAAATTAAAATATAATAAGTACGTGTTTATAAGTCTATCTACATTATTTTTAACATCAAGCCCCATCAGGCCGCACTTCCCCAAATTAAATTTCAATAAAGGCCTTTTTAACAAAATGTTATGGCATTTAAGGTCTTTATGAAGAGCTTAATGATGTTACGTATTCAGGAAATTGTGTTACCGTGTTGTTACATCACAATTAAGTACCAATATTTTCAATGTATCCATAAGCTTATTTATGAAAATTTACAAGTCATTATGACCTTTACGCTAAAGAATTACCGGTTAAAATGGCGTAACATGTGTAGAAAATTTTGTCGTTTCCGTGTTGGCATTGTGTTTGACAATGTCGATAACAAATTTTAGGGTCTAGGAGGTTTTAGAGTTTAAAAACATAGAGAAGTTATATTTTTAGCTGTCATCTAATAAGTCATATTTTGTGCTCTATTTCCAAATGGATAATGTTCAATTTCAAATTTACAAAAATACACTTGGGAGAGTGACTTTGCAGAACAGAAAAGATAACCAAATGTTCATTTATTTCTTTAATTATGTAAATAATTTCTTATCAAGGGAGATTTTTGCAACTAACCATTAGTTACAAAAATCTCCCTTGATTTAACTTTTCATTATTTGTGGAAAAGATGATTATTGATTCCTGTTATATTGCTGCTAATAGAGTAAACACGTGGGAAAAATAGTTGTCGTAACGATCTCATCTGCGCCTGAGTGCACACTTCCTCATTTCCATCAATTGCCGCTTACAGCTTGTGCGAGCAAGAACGGCAAGTGACCAGTACCTATGTACCCATTACCTTTAGATATATATTACATTTTCCTGTTATTTCTAGATTGCTTACTATACTTAATGTATATTTTACACAATATATGTTAACTCCGTATAAGTCGTTAGGTATATTTTATCAGTATGAGGGTTTTAACCATTATACATATATGCAAAAAATAATTACAGATTTGTTCCATAATAATTGAATATTTTAGTAATCAAAATGTAATGAGCTAATATTGAATTTTGTTACTAAAAATAAGCACGCAATTAAGGATGTAGCATTTTGTAAACGTTGCTTTTAAAATACGCTTATGCATCTTTTTTTTCATATTTTAAATGTCATCCTAAACAGGATTTAAAACAAGCAATTTTTCTTTTATATTATTCTGCCTTGCCTATCTAAGGCAAGGTAGTATATGTATAGGAAAAATTACTCCATTCGGCCCGGCGGCGCCCACTATCGGCATCGGCACGGCTGAGGATTTTAGGTGATAAAAAGCATTATAGACATTAACATAATGACAATTAAGTAGAAATTTCCATGACATATGATTGTAGTCACAAAAATACCACTTCGGTATGCTTGAGGCTACTGCATCTGCAATTTCTACTTTATTGCCATGAAGTTAATGTAAGTAGTTATAATGCTTTTTATCACCTAAAATCCTCAGCCGTGCCGATGCCGATAGTGGGCGCCGGGCATTAGTCCTTTTTCTTCCACAATGAATAATTATTTTATATCGGTCGAAGATCTGATCTTTATGATTCATTTAATTATAATATTGCTAGTAATCACGTCGCAACATCCTGAACGAGAGTTGGTAGTATCGACCACTCGGATGTGGACAATTATGTCAGACTGTGGTCAGCATACGTGATGCAGTGTGGTCATAAATTAACATTCTTCCCCACTATATAAGTACATGTATGGTAGCTTTTAGATATCATTACATAACGAGTGCGAATACCAATTATTGTAACGTTATAGTGTACTGTTGAATGTAATTGGTAATTAAATTATTTTACGTTTTGGTAGCAAGGTGTGACAATCAATATTTCACGGATTAACAAACATAATTTTCGCATTGGAGATGTAAGAGAAGGCGTTCCCTTGCAATAATCATTACGTTACTTTTTTATTCTTGTGTGGTACTAAATAAACGAAATAATTTTCCAGAATACGCGTGACTGTCTAGGGCGCTAAAGTAATTTGACAAGCCTTGTACCTCAGATACGTAGGTACAGATGCCAGCAGGTCAACATACCCGAAAATGTAAATTTTTGCCAACCGAAAATTAATATTCCATTTTTCTGATAAGGTTGAGAATCTATTAAAGAAATCTGACAGATTGTGGTAGCCTGATGTGCTGGCGTCTGTGCAAGAAGAAGCGTTCCTTAACTTCAGAGCGGCCGTTTTTTTCAATAAATATCCAAAATAACTTCAATTTGTCGTCACCAGAGAACTTCACTAAAATGTCAGACGTGTCGGAGATACGTCCGATTACTAAGCCACAGAAAGGAAGTCACGTGACGGGAATAGGCGCCGCGTCTTCCGGGCACGCGCACGCGCCGCACTCATACGCAAGGATTCACAATGTCTTACATAATTACATATGATTAATGATCGGATGCCCTTCATTACAATAATTATACGGGAATTACATTTTAATTAAGATTATTTTTATTACCTACTTATTCACAGAAATAGTAATACGTTCGTTTAAATGTGCTTTCTTATTCTGATCCATCGAAGTTATCCTTTTGTGGTGTGTTAATATTCGTAAAATAAAATTATTTATGATTGAACAATCTGTTATTAATAATGATAAGAAATGGTATTTTGTAAGCCCACAAAAATGGAACTAGGTATATTGCTAGGTCTTTAGAGTCATTATGCTTACTCATTTTATGAAATACCACTTAGGTATAGATTTGACCGCAGAAATTTTATCCAAATAAAACAAATGTGGTTTCAAATGAAAATCAACAAGTGGTAGTAGGCTGCTCATAAATACTCAGACACTGGAATATGAAAAAAATAATTTATTTATTTGAATTTGATAATTTAACATTTAATCATTGGTAATTACAAATTAAATAATCGCAAAAAGCAAATATACTTGTTTTGTCCTGTATGCAGTCCTTGGGTTTTATTTCTGTGTAGAATGTATAGGTTACTACTCATGTTTCGAAACAAATGTATGTTTGTTAAATAAATTGAAATTTATTACATAAATTGAATTAAATAAATTGAATTGAATCTACTAAATAGACATAAAAGTTTTAATCCGTTGTTGTTGTTATTTTTTGCAATTCTGAGCTGATTCGTTGCTCAGCTCTCATATGGCATCCATCAATCAAAACACCCTCCTCTTCTTTCATCAAAATAACTAATCAGATACAAAATGATCGCAAAACATTTTCTAATCTATCGTCATTTGATCCCGGATCGTCTACGCCATTTTTTCTTACAACAAAACACTTATTTAAATCAATGAATCTGTTCATGTGTTAATAAAAACTGTGGTCAACACATGCTTTTCAATATAAAGTAGAATAAACAAACATGTGAGGACTTTTTTGTATGACCACACTCTCAGTGTGGTCGCGGTTGTGTAAGTATTGTATAAGTGTTGTGTAAAGGTGAGTTTGTTAGCAAAACAAATGATAGTTTCGAGAACTTTGTGTTTTGGTGATGTGTCTACTATTTCGATGTCTATTACAATGTTCTATTTCTTTTGTAGAAAGTAGCATCTAATGGAGAGGTGGTATTAGCGTGTGTTGCATAATTGAATGAAACTACTGTGAGAGTATATTGTTGACAGGCACTAAAAAGAAGATATAATTATTACTTTGTGTAAGTATTATATTGTTACCTACAAAACTATAGATATTTTTAAACATTTTTCCGGATGATAATGAGATTAAATTCAAGTTGAACTCTATAAAAAATGTGAACAAGGAAGCGATTTTATGGACGTCATAAACGGAAATCAAGAACCATTCATTATTACATCCATTTTCGGATGAACGACCTTTCCGAATGATAAGCTGTGGTTTAATTGTAAAATTATATATTTTTTGGAATCCACTTTACCTTTAAGCGGACCCAACATAACTGGCAAAAGGCTAGGCATTGGTGACATGACTTTACCTCACCTTGGATAGCCTTGAGTACTTCTTTAAAATACTTTAAGGAAAATTGTTTATTTTCTTCTTAGTATTTGTATAATTCTCTTAAAATGCTTTTTGTTGAAATCTTTGGAATTCCCCAGCTACTCATTCAAACAAAAAAATCACGTGACTGAATGATACTGTTGGAGTTTCTTAGAAATAACTTATCAGCAAAAATTAATTTGTTTATATTTCTGAGACAAAGAACGTATTCATACGTACGCGCCTGCCCTCCGTTCAGTTTCACATTCGTCCCGTTTGTGTGCTAGGAACTAGTCACATTACTTCTGAATATAATATCAAGGTTAAAATAAAAGTCTTTATTGAAGTTAATTAACCTTAAACAGTGCAGTATTATTTATCCCCATAACCTGATAAATTAATAGGTTATGGGCCCAGGTGTGCGCGAGTGAAATTATCACTGTGTTGGACTAAAGTTTAAAATCCGCCGTTGGACAATAAAATATAAAAATGGACTATTCCAAGATAAAAAGGAATATCAAGCCATTCGACGGTGAAAAGTACAGTGTATGGAAGTTTCGTATTCGTGCGTTGCTAAGTGAAATAGATGTGATAAAAGCTATCGGCAAAGATCCGCTACCCGGCAACGAAACTTGGGTGAAAAACAATAAAATTGCTAAAACTGTGTGATCATAGAATATCTATCCGATTCTTATCTTGGTTTCGCTAAGGAAGATGATTCAACAAAAGATATTTTGAAAAATTTAGATACGTTGTATGAACGTAAGAGCATCGCGACGCAGTTGGCACTAAGAAAAAAAAGTTGCTATAGTTGAAACTAAAAAGTGAAGTGTCACTCATTCAACACTTTACGACGTTCAATGATCTCATCACTGAACTACTTGCTGCTGGTGCGAAGTTAGAAGAAACTGATAAAGTTGGTCATTTGCTACTAAGTTTACCCTCAACTTATGACAGAGTCATTACAGCGATCGAGACGTTATCAGAAGATAACATAACGTTAGCTTTCGTTAAAACACGGCTATTGGACCATGAAGTCAAGTTGAAAAATGAGTCAGGCGATATGAGCGAAAAAGTGTTGCAAATAGAAATGCAAAACAATGAAAAGTCGAAGAAAAGGAAATTTGATGACAAACAGTCAAATAAATATATGAAACGCAGGAACGAGAACGCTAAGTTCATAAAATGTGATCACTACGGGCGTAAAGGACATAAACGGAATGATTGTTACCGTTTAAAACAAAGGAATCAGCAAAAGGGCAATAATATAAACAATGACCAACCGAGAACAGTATACACTCAGTCGAGATAAGCCAAAATATCGAATGAGTTCTCAGGATTTGCTTTCATGACCGGCGAACATGAAACGCAAGACGATGATAACAAAGTTACCTTTATTCTGGATTCCGACGCCTTGAATCACATCATCAATAGAGATGACTTGTTTACCAACCTTTTGTTTTAGATACACCACTGAAACTGTCAGTTGCTAAAATGGTGAATTTCATTTCAGCTATGAAAAGAGGTACACTGCAGGTTACTAGCAACATGGGTGTCCAGGGATGTTTGGATGGTGTCCTGTACTGTCCTGAGGTACCGTACAAATTGCTGTCAGTATCCAAAATGCAGCGTACACTATACAGTACTGACGGTACAAGGATATGCAAAACTGGTAAAACAGTAATAAAAGGTATGCCTTTTCACAATTTAATTGCTGTAAATTTTGTCGTGTGTGTAAACGTGAGTCGTCTAGTTTCCCAAGCATGCATTAGTGACAAAAATAATTATAAATTATGGCATCAACGCCTCGGTCACTTGAGTAAGAACAAAGTTGAAACAAAACGACATGAGTTGTTTAAGGACGTAAGTGAATTAAGCACTGTAGTACCTGATGACGAATTGTGTGAAGCATGCATTAATGGAAAGCAGAACCGACTTCCGTTTAATCACACCAATGACAAAAGTCTGATGTAATGGTCCTAGCAATCCAAAGACATGACAGTTGATAATAAAAACCATTTCATAAGATCTGTTGACCAGTATACTCATTATTGCGTTATGTATCTGATAACATACCGTGCCTCGGAAAGCATGTTGTAAAGCCGTTGGTCCCGGCTGTCATTACTGATCTTTGACAGTCGTTAATGTTGGTCAGAAGCTCTAAAGTCTGACAACCAGTCTTACCATGGAGTATCGTATTACCCAGTTACTGGGTTGTGGAGGTCCGACAGGCAGTCACTCCACGTAAAATACTGATATCCAGCTGAATCTGGTTTGACTGGAAGCCGACCCCAATATAGTTGGGAAAAGGCTAGGCAGATCAGATGATTAACTGATAACATACAAATCAGACGTGTATGCAACATTCGAAGACTTTGTGGCAAAAAGTGAAGCTAAATTTAATTTAAAAGTAGCTAACTTGTTTTGCGATAACAGTGGAAAGTATTTATCCACCGAAATGAAGAACTACTGTGCTGAAAAGGGGATTTCATACCATTTAACAGTTCCTAGAACTTCACAGCAAAATGGTGTTGCTGAAAGAATGGTGAGAACTATTTTTGAGAAAGCTCGTTCAATCTTAATCGGTGCGCGATTAGATAAAGTTTTTTGGGGTCAAGCAGTTTTGACTGCTGTTTACTGAATAAATTTTAAAACTTTTAAAAACACCATAATTATGATACGTGCCACGATAAGAAACCTAAAGTAAATTTTTTAAAGGTTTTTGGATCAACTGTTTATGTGCATAACAAAACGACCAAAGCTAGATTTGATGATAAATCAAAGGAATGGTATTCTTATGGGTTATGAACCAAACTGTTATAAAGTTTGGAACCCAGATTGAAAAAAAAAAAAAAAAAAGAAGTCAAGTGGTCAGGGATATTATTGTGGACGAAAGTACCTTTTGAGGTCAAGGCCTTCTTGGGAGCCTGACGAGAATATTGGAAGTTCTCATGACAAAAACTGATAATGACTATGTGTCTTCTAAATCAGTGTCAAGTAAGTCCCGTCACGATGTTGAAAAGAAACTAGATAGTATGAAATCTAGTGGGTCAGACCATGTTGTAAATCTAGATAGTTTAAAATCTAGCGGGTCAGACCATGTTATAAAGAAACTAGATAGTTTAAAATCTAGTGGGTCAGACCATGTTGTAAATCTAGATAGTTTAAAATCTAGTGGGTCAGACCATGTTATAAAGAAACTAGATAGTTTGAAATCTAGTGGGTCAGACCATGTTGAAAATCTAGATATTTAAATCTAGTGGGTCAGATCATGTTGTAAAGAAACTAGATAGTTTGAAATCTAGTGGGTCAGACCATGTTGTAAATCTAGATAGTTTAAAATCTAGTGGGTCAGACTATGTTATAAATCTAGATAGTTTAAAATATAGTGGGTCAGACTATGTTATAAATCTAGATAGTTTAATCTAGTGGGTTCTACCATATTGTATAGAAACTGGATAGTTTGAAATCTAGTGGGTTAGACCATGATATAAATCTAGAAAGTTTAATCTAGTGGGTCAGACAATGTTGTAAATCTAGAAAATTTAAAATCTGGTGGGTCACACCATATTGTAAACCTAGATAGTTTAAAACGTTGTAAATGAAATAAAACTGTTTCTAGGCATAAAAGTCACTAGAGACAGTGATCAAATGCTGTTGGACCAAAGTGCATACATCAAAACAGTCTTATCTAAGTTTAATATGCACGAGTATAAACCTGTGTCGACCCCCTTAGAAAATAATGACGCATTGAACTCTGAGGAGAAATATGACGTAACTTGTCGAAACGTCATAGGACTGATGTATACTATGCTTTGTAAGCGTCAGTGTAAACACACTGAGTACACGCACAAAAAAAATAATTAAGAGTTATGGCAATGTCTTAAAAGGGTACTGAGGTACTTAAAAGTTACAACTAATTTAAAATTGTTTTACAAGAGGTGTAAATACAATAATATTTTGTGTGGTTACGTAGACTCAGATTGGGGTGGCATTGATACACATGATAGAAAGAGTACAACTGAGTATTTGTTTAAACTTTTTAATCAAGTGTACAATTTCATGAAATACACGAAAACAATCGTCAGTTGCGGCTTCTTCAGCTGAAGCCGAGGCTATATGGCATTGTTTGAGGCAGTTAGAGAAGCATTATGACTTAAATCTCTAGCGGCCAGTATAAATATACTAATCACTGTACCAATTTTCATTAATGAAGACAATAATGGCTGTATAGGTATAACCAATAACCCGACAAGTCATAAACGGTCAAAACATATTGACATAAAATATCACTTTTCTAGGGAACAAGTTGAGAAAAATGTAATGACATTAAATTACATTCCCACAGGTGAAAAGTTGACTGATACTTTGACAAAAGCTCTACCTGTAATCAGTTTCCAAAAGCTGAGGTGTCAAATGGGTTTACAGTGATAGTAAATAAGTGTATAGTTAATAAGTTGATAGTGTACAAAACTTAAATATTTTATAATATAATTTAGTATGTACACATAATTGAATGAGTTCAGATGGACTACAATATTGGATTGATTTTAGAACTTAAGTTAATATTTATCTTAAGTGATATGAGTTGGTCTGGTTGAAGGTTTTACTGGGTTTTCCTCAACCCTCGAACGAATGTTGGACCAAATTGTAATTCCCCAGAAATTATTTGGAAGTTAATGTGATTTAGTTAGGTAGTCTATTTATATCAATTTTTGTTTGTATAACTACCGATTAATTTTTGAGGGGGCGTGTTGGAGTTTCTTAGAAATAACTTATCAGCAAAAATTAATTTGTTTATATTTCTGAGACAAAGAACGTATTCATACGTACGCGCCTGCCCTCCGTTCAGTTTCACATTCGTCCCGTTTGTGTGCTAGGAACTAGTCACATTACTTCTGAATATAATATCAAGGTTAAAATAAAAGTCTTTATTGAAGTTAATTAACCTTAAACAGTGCAGTATTATTTATCCCCATAACCTGATAAATTAATAGATACCTACTTCAATTGCAGATCCATTTAGTTAAATCAATATTTTGTACTCAGCATTTGGCATAAAAAAACCTTGTTCAATATTTGACATAATGAGCAAGTCTCCCAGTTGTGTCATAAATTATGTATTATTATGTTGGTATAAGTAAGTACATGTGTTCTTTGACTAAGCTGTTTATAACTTGTTTCGAACTTAAACGTTAAGACAAAACAAATAAGTCAATAAGATGTACTTAGAACTGTTTACAGTTAAATTCCTCACGTTGGAATATTCTGGTATTTTATTTGTATAGATAATAATAAACCAGATGGCGCCACTGCTATGACGTCAACTTGTTACCGCTTAAAGTAAAAAATATTTCAATTTTGAACCAATCATTGTGTTCGTTGAGTTGTTGATAACGTGAATTTAATTGAATAATGGTAGCCATACACCATAATGCCTATTTGTCAATTCGGCATAAAACTGCCAATTTGCTCAAATAGAATTGAACGTGTATGGGGGTGGAATGCCAATTTGATGGCATGACATGCCAATTTTGATAGGTCATCAAATCGTTTTTGACACAACGTAAAATCGGCAGCAGTGATGCCATCTTAGCAACTTCATAGATAGTTAGCTAATTTTATAAAGGTGCTAGAAAAAAAGCTAAAAAGTGTAACTTGTGGCTAAACTTTTTAGCTACTTTTCTAACACCATTTCAATTCATCATGACATTGAGACTTTCAAAATTAGTCAAGTAGTGTCCCGAGTCAAAAGACAAGATAATGCAACAGTGGCTCATCTATTCTGAAGAAATAGTTTAGTTTCGGGTGGAAATAAAAAAAGAAATGAAATTCTTCCGGTGGCAAAATATATTTAAATATACATATAAATAAGTGGCATTCTGAAGAAATAGTTTAGTTTCGGGTGGAAATAAAAAAAGAAATGAAATTCTTCCGGTGGCAAAATATATTTAAATATACAAGATACCCTGAATATGAATTTTCAATCTTAAGTAAACTGGGAAAGTAAAGCAGACTCTGTAGAGTAAAATACTGCAAAATCTCTGTAACAAATACAGGGATTATTGTCAGTCGACATCACTGAGAAGTCACTAAAATCCGACCACTCATGACTTTCGGAAATTTCTAGGTACTAATTTTTTAATGCATTTGATGTAATGAAATAGACACTAGCGCCATGTCTAAAGGTCAAGGAGTGGTGGCCAGGGCTGGGGTGCGTTTAAATCTTCCGGCGGTATTTCGCCGGAAAAAATTAAACTAGCGAAGGTTCGCTGAACGGAGTCATAAGTTTCTGTCAATGTTAGTTGTCAAATTCAATTGACAGCTCAGTTTATTGAACAAATAATCAATTTGCCGGTTTAATACAAATCCATAATCCACAAATAATATTTACTCTCTAAAATAAAAATAATATTCGTTTTTACTGCGGATATCGAGCAAAACAACAAAACGTAATGTCAGTCTGACAGCAGGATAAAATATTGCGAGGTAAAAAGGTCGCAATATTTTATCAGTAAATTCCATTTAGTAAAAACTTATCCCAGCGAATGACCGTAAACGGGGCAGATTAAATTTTAGTTAGCTTCATTTTTCACGTCGCGGTGTACTTAAACGGGGTGTTTGACATTTAGGCAGTATAAATTTAAACTGGATAAAGGATATAAACGCAGCCCAGAGTCCTGCATATGGGATCGTTCTGAAACTCGACTTTTTGACAAATATTTATTTTTATTTAAAAATAACCAGTACTAATCCAAATTCAGTGACTAAATAAGAAAATAATTGTACAAAAACGTTAATAATATATAATAGAATTGACTAAAAAAAAAAAACAAATATTCTCCGCATTTCATTTTACATTTAATTTACTAGACAAACGTTTTCGAACGCACCACGTCTAGCATGCGTACCTATCTAGTCTGTGATGCGTACGCAATATAAGACAGTGTTCCCACTTTATAAATATTTTCCCTTTATTTAGGGTAGGGGGGTCCTTTCAAATGTTGGTCATTATTTAAGCGAAAAAATTGTAAAATAAATAAATATATGAAGGTCTTTATGAAATTAACTACCCAAAAACCAACCTTCATGCTTTGTGCTCGTGTAACCCTCTAGGAGGCTAATAGCTAAATAATAAAAAGCAACACTTCTCTGCATTATTATAATTTTTATTTTCGACTTCAATTAAAAAAAAGGCAAAATTTTTCAATGTCAAAATAATCGTGTATTGAAAAGGTGATAATAAAAAAAACTTTTTCAAGAAAAATGTAACCGCCTTCTAAAACAACCACAAAAAATTGTAAAATAATCTACAAAATAACTTTTCTTTCGGTTGTCGGTGCCTTTGTTTTTTTTTTTCTTTTCATTGTCTTTTAGCCACCGACTTCCGAATGAAAAGTAATTTTGTAGATTGTGGTTGTTTTTGAAGGCGGTTACGGTTTTTTGAAAAAAAATTTTTTTTACTCTTTTTAGTTTAAATATTCAACCCGAATTCTTGTCAAGAACATCATTCTCTTACTTGTGCACTAGAATTTTGTAATCCTTCGCACCGGTAATTACATCGCTCATGTACACAATAAGCTAATAAAATTCCATATCTCAAAAATTACTGACCGATTTCTACCGATTCTGATGAAACTTGCAGTGTTCCCTAAGTTAAATGATACCTCGCACACCAAAAAAAAGCATTACTTAAATCGGACTCAAATTCCGGAGATATGCGAACACAAACTAAATCAATCGATGCCTACTCCTTACTGTTAAGGAGTTGTACCTTCCATCATCAGCTCATCCACCTGAAATGATGATTATCAGATGCAAATACTCGAACAGCTTTAGAAAATATATATAATTGGTACTATCTGCCTATAAAATTTGAAGGAACCCTCGCTTTCCCTGGGATCCTATCACCAGAACCTGACCTGAGATTTTTTTTCCAAATCAGTCCAGGCGTCTTCGAGAAATCGGGGAACATACATAAAAATAAAAAATATTCCGAACTGAGAACCTCCTCCTTTTTTTGAAGTAGGTTAAAAAAAGGTGTCGGAACAGGTAGGTAAGTTAAAACTAAGTATTTATTATACTTACGGGTAAGCCCCGACTCAAACGAGCGTTTTCTTTTGCTGGCACTTTAAAAGCGCTGACGTGTGAACAGATTTTGACTGGCCTGTTGGTCTAGTAGTTAGTGACCCTGACTGCTATGCCGGGGGTCGTGGGTTCGATTCCCACTCAGGACAAATCTTTGTGTGATGAGCATGATCATTTGTTCTGTGTCTGGGTGTAATTTATCTATAGTAAGTATGTATTTAAAAATATATAAGTATGTTTTCAGTTTTCTAGTACCCATAACACAAGCCCTGCTTAGCTTGGGACTAAATGGCGTTGTGTGATAGTTGTGGAATATTATTATTATTATACAAGGGAATGCATTTGTTCTATATCGGCGGTTTTTTAACGCCAGCAGAAAAAAAAAATTTCGCGCGAATGGCGTCTTAAAAAGTCTAGGTAGGATTAAAAAAACCAGCAACTGCCTGCAGGCACTATTACTACGATTAATGAGTAGTCATTATGACTTTTTTTTCAGATGGGTCTACGAACCAATATCATCAAAATAGTTCAGCGGTTTAGGCGTGAAAGCATAACGAACAAGTGCATTTATACTACACGAATAAGTTAGGATAAAATTGTAAAATCATTTTATTTTTAATTTTAATACCTTTTTAGTAATATTAAAATACGGGCAAAACTGAAATCAGAGGCTGACAATATGGTTACTATGACAACGAATATTCAAATAAAACAATCGATGTGTATCTAAGTAACAAACATCAAACAAAAATACGTTAGGAAATTCAATAAATTAAATTTTGTGGTTCGTTTCAATAAAATCGAGAAGCGTTTAAAATACCTACCTACCTAAGGGAGATCATCATCATCATCGACGACTTTGCTCTGGAAAAATTATATGGAAAACGCGTGGTCCAATTCTGACCCGACTCAATTTTGATTGCCATCGACATGCTAAGAGGATCAGCACAAAATAATCGCAGAACCTGCCATTCTTCAGACATGAATAAGGTGGAAGATAAAACCAGCTGACACAGTGATATACCTAGTGTGAAACCGCTAGGTATTGTACGAGTATGATCAAAATGTTTCCTAATTATTTCATGCAAACAATTTGATACAGAAAGTTGAGAGCCATTGGATCAATGTGTAATTCTTTATCATGGATTTAGGTACTTCGATTAACAAAAAATGTACAATGGATTTACATCTCAGTGAAGTGAAATATCATATTCCTTATTGTTGTTAGTAATAGTTATTTAGTGATTGTGTTTAAATTACAATAATTGTATTTTTCCTATGCTGTTATAACTTACAGAATGTTAATAATATAGGTAAAAGTAAAGTAAGTAAAGTAAAACCAACGACTTTCATTTTGATATGATTTTAATTAAAGCATTTCAAGCAAAGCTAAGCAGCTCTGCCAGAGCAAATATATAAAATATAATTATTTTTGCATGATTTTACTAAAAAGGTGAGTACTGACATAATGAGTAGAGAAAAATAGAAGATTTGATGAATTAGAATAAGGGCAAGAGAACGATGAGACGACGAATCATAAGATTTGTAAATAAAATATAACTATTAATATTTCCCTAAGTATTTATTTTAATAATAAAAGGTTAAAACACTATATATACCTATAATATTAGGTAAACTACCACATATTTTATCATATAATTCAGTGTGTTTTTCTTGCATGATTCACAGAGCAGCAGCGAAATTGAGAATAGGCAATCCTTGCTCTCAGTAGAGTTACTGTCCAAAGATAAAATAATCTGTAAACATGAAGAAATTACCATTAAATTAACCCATTTTTCTAGTGTAAAAAACTTGTAACTAAAATGATACAGCGAAGATGCTGGCTCAGTGATGGCCCTTGCTTGTGAATATTGTAGTTCAGTTAATTTATATTAGTGTGACAGATTCGGACAAAAGTACACACTATATAGGTATGTTTTTAATCTACCAGTACCTATTAAGGGGTAGAAATGGGTTGTGAGACAGTTTAAACCAATAAACGTAATCAAATTGTTGACTACATTATATGAATTTGTTAGTGATGGTTTTGCATTTAATAGTTGATGTACGTATGTATCATCACATCCTGCATAAACTTATTATAGTAGTAGTAGGTATGGTTAATAATCTTTGGTCATTCCTACCTTATAACTATAGCAAGTCCAAGCTGATAACAGACTGTAGTAGTTTGCTTCTTGGCATACATAAAGTTGGTGGTTTTCTGTTAGTAGAAATCCTGTTTTAAATTCAGTTTTGCACAGATTCAACACATTGAAAGTACTTGGTTGCGTTTATAAAATAATTCGTGCTAAGGGTAAAGGTGTTAAAAAATGAACCGCAGGCATTTCGTGGGCGTACTCGGTATCAAAAACGAAGTCGATTCCAATTTTTTTATTATTCCACCGGAAGAATTTCATTTTTTTTACTTCAACCCAAAACTGAACTATTGCTTCAGAATTCCACTTATTTATATATGTAGAATTAGCCACTGTTGCGTTATGAGTAGGCATCACTGATGCAGATTTGACGTTGTGTCAAATCAATCTTTACGATAGGCAGTGCGGTGTATGGTGTCTATGGACGAAATGCCGATTTGAAACAATTGCAAGCGTCACATCTATCGTTCACATAGGCAGGATGGTGTATGCCTACTATAAGTTACTTTACAAGCCTGATTCGTCTCTGTCATCATTACTGTCAAATATTTCACAGTAGACAGATATTTTATGAACTTTAAATATGTCAGAAAACATTGCCTTTCACCGGAGTTCAGCTTGTAAGCAATTTGTCACCTATGTGTGAATTTTCTCAACAGTTGCTGAGTCTATGTTGATTTCTATGTATATTTCATTGAAACTAAAAAGGCATAACTTTTTTTTTTGTTAGGTTGAAGTCCCAAGTCAAAAGTAATGATTCGAAAGTTGTACCTACTTAATTTTGATCAACCTAAATGTGCCGTTTATTTTGATTACGGAAGTACTATCAAGTTCATTATATAGGGTGACTGGTAATTAGTGTACGATACTTAAGCACGTGATTGTGCTCATGATAACTAACAACTTATACTACAGGAACAAATCTGAAAACTCGAAAAAAAAATCTGCTAGTCAGTACATTTATGTTTGCTTAATGTACTGAACAGCTGATATTTTTTTCAACGGTTTCGGCTTTGCTCCGATAGTGAAAATTGTTTGTTATCATGAGCACAATCACGTGTTTAAGTATCGTAGGTACACTAATTACCAGTCACCCTTTATAATAACGGAGTGTTTTAGTAATAAAAGAAGATAATAAATAGTAAATAATAGAACGGTCGCGTCTTACAGAACCAGTTATTCAATACGAATGGGCGTGTCATTGAGACTATTAGTCAAAGAGTACATTATTCGTACATTATTTACTTTGATTAATTTAATGCAAATGTAAGATTCTATAAACTAAAAAGCTGAGGCGAAGACTCTTCTAAACAGACATAGATGATTACGGAACCCTAGTAAAATATTTATTTTTGGTTATTTATAGATTTTATTTATCATTATTATAAGGTGACTTCACCTTCTTATTATGATTTAAATGGTTGTCATTTACATTCGATCACATTTACAATAAAATGTGCAAAAAATATATCACACAGACAGAATTAATTTCATAACTCATTTCATTAATTCATAAGTATTTTATGAATTAGAATGGAATAAACTGTTGTCAATTAAATTATGTCATTTCCGAAACCATTATTACATTGTTATTATTCAATAGTTGCGTATTTCCCTTTCCGTGTTCAACTGGCGACACCGGTCTCGCGAAATCCACACGCTTTTGTTTTACTACGGAATCCTACGACCCCGTGTTCAATTCGCGTCAACTGAGCACGCCTTTGTGATCAAGTGGCGCTGGGTAAGGTTTAACAAAATCGTGTGCAGTTGAACTGAACACTAAATGTGCTTCGTAGTTTTATGAGCGAGCGAAGCGAGCTCGGGACTCGCTGGCACCCCGATTCGGACAATTTAGGTTAGAAGAGTCATCCTCTTCGTGGTTATTTTTTTTAAACCACCCGGAAGTAGGAGCCCCTTAACAAAATCGTGTGCAGTTGTTACTACATAAATAAAATAGTAGAGTAGCGGGTCGACGGACGAATTTACAAAAAATGTTTAATACCTAAAGTTTTTTTTTTTTGCTGTCTTTAAAATCAAAGTGGCACACACCATTTTAATGTGTATTGTATGTGTATAAAAAGACGTAGTAATGTGGAAGAAAATCAAGAAATCGTTCATTTCGGAAATCCTACTTCCCCTATGATCACAATATTCTTGTTTCCTAATTCCATCAATAATCAGAAATCAGGAAATCACGGAACTTGACACCCTGGGAGAGTCCTTTCACTTCTGACTGTAAATCGGATACATCACCCACGGTCGTCGGTTTCAGTCTCATGACTGTATATCTCGCGGAAGTGTGGGGGGGTCGTGGCTTCTTAAATGCTAAGACCCAGCACAACAGTAAGATATTTATATTATCTTCATAAATAAGTTATATTTAACTTACAAATATTGGGTTGTTTCACATAAATCCAAGATCATCCAAAAATTACTACATCCCGGTTCAACACTTTCCCGTGATGTTATGCTTACCTGCAACAAAAGAAAATACATTAGTTAGAAATAGGTGTTTTTTTTCATTCAATAAGAAAAAAATAATGGTCAATTCTAATCGAGGGTGTGTAACAAAAATTTGTTATTTATATGTATTTTACAATATTTAGGTACATATTAAGTAACTGTCATTGATTAATGTAGGTAGATACACACTTAAACATAATATATTGACTTCATTCTACTTGTTACGCTTGTGGTTAAACAGCAGGTTAATATGTCAGTACAACCTAGTACCTACATTATATAATTGCCTAAAATGGCAAATGAAACCTGAAAATCTGCGACATAATATTATTTTTGATTTCTCAAAATTTCATTTTAGCTTTGTTTTTGTTTCTTTGATCACCTTTTGCTCGGTTGTCAAAGAAACGAAGGGATATAAAAGGAATACAGGATTTTACAGACAAATTTTGCGAAGTTCCTCCCTGAAAAATTGTTCGTTCAGAAATGAAACGTCGTTTGTAGTACGCCTCTATCTTTCAGTGATTATTCGGCGAGATGTAAAATTTTGAACTGTTACCGAACTCTCCATTGTTATGCTACTGGCTGTTGCCAGCGGCTTCACCCGCTACAACTCGAAACTTTTCCCACTAAAATCGGGATAAAAACTATCCTATGTGTTAATCCAGGTTATAAACTATCTATGTACCAAATTTTAGTCAAATCCGTTCAGTGGTTTTTGCATGAAAGAGTAACAAACATACCTACATACAGACATACTTCACAAACTTTCGCATTTATAATATTAGAAGGATTCCATTCCATCACTGGCCTCCCAAATTTTTGCAATCACCTCCAGATGCTTTTTATTTGACCGCAACTCAACTGTTTATGACTACAACGTCTGGAACACCCATGTATGTCCGGCCAGTGTATGACTGTACTGAGTGTACCCATCCAAGGTCTAACAACGGCAATGTTTATGTGATATTAATGTGGATGTTCGGTGAATCATGGTAGCCGTATGTTTGTAATTGCCATGATATAATATTAGTAACATCTATTTGTGTTGTCTGGTTCACGGACGAGTCATCGGACGAAAGCTCGGTTGTTCGTAGCGGTTAAATAAATTTACTCTAGGAAAAGAATAGTTCTTCTCCGTACACCCTCTGGTGTACGAAGAGGGAACTATTCTTTTCCTTGGCGCTATTCCATTTTTTCCATACAAGAACCGCTGTAAATACCGGAAAGACGCTGTAAAGTAAACTAGTGAAAACTCCTGATAAGGCTACTGGTGGCGCTCTGTTGTTACTGCCTAGTCCAATGCGCGTTAAGGAACTTCGTTCCAAAAAGTGTCGTGACAACTTTTCGTAAGATTTTTTTCCGTCTAGCCCCCTTTCACAACGCGCGATAAGGAACTTCGTTCCAAAAAGCGTAAGTTGTTGTATGTTTGTCATAACAAAGACACACATAGTGATTCTATTGCACAAACATAATAGTCAACGTAAATACACAACAATACTCGAATAGTGGAATTCCGAATAGTTGAAAGAGATAGCGCACACAACTAATGTGCTCTACCTGTGCTCGCAATACAAAACGACTCTATAATGTGATATAGAGCCGACCTACTAAGTATTCGATGGTTTAGGCGCCAATTCCAGTAAATATTTAAATCAACGGCATATTAATTTAACAGTATCGCGTAGTGACGCGGAGAGTCTAGCCAAGTTGAAATAGCTTTCGTTCGTTTAGAATAGGGTAGTTTTCAGGGTCAAAATAATTACATTCTATTTAGTCCGTATTATAGATTATAAAAAATATTGGATACGTTTTTTTTTTCGATTAAACAAAAAATAACAAAGATATATGTATAGCCCATTAAAGTTACGTGTGACGTCACCCCGCGCGAAAAAATGCCGAGCGACGTGACTTCACAAGTTCACACGTAACTTTAATAGGCTATATCGTTGTCATTTTTGGTCTAATTTACAAATAAAGAAAATACGTGTCCCCAATTTTTGAATAATCTAAAAGACGGACTAATTACATTTTTTAGGGCAACTAGCCTATTTCTACAAGGACTTTCAATATGACAACGGTAGCTTTAAAGTGACTACGAAATATTGGCCATTCAGTCAATTAAAAAGTCTATTAATCTTTGGCATAATATTCACAATCAAGGCTTCATTTAGAAACTTCTGACTATTAAGCTAAACTACGTTTTCACCCTGCAAATCAAGTTGTGAAATCAGATGTTACTTTGCGGAAAACCATTTCAAAAACAGATCCAAGCTTTGATACAAAAATCTTGAATCTTTTTCACAGAACTGGCATGAACGTTTGGTATGCCAATTCTGCGAAAAATATTCAGTCCCCTTTAAACTACTTCTTCGTAGTTCACACAGGTTATAATTTTTGAAAGCGATTCCTTCTTTTCTAGGCACTCAAAGTTATTGTTTAATAAAACAGTAGTATTTAAATGCTCATTAACTAAATTACTACAGACAATAAAAATTGTTTTAACCTTATTTGATTATCATTTTTAAACTTCTGGAAAGAGGCTCTAAGCGCGCAGTTAATCCTCTAATGAGAAGTTCATGAGCGCTATTAGTATTAAAATATGATCATCATTAGAAACCCACTTAATAGTTCAATCTGTTTTCTATTTTGGGATAAATTAAAAATATGAGGAAAACATGCTTAACCTAAATCACAAAGCAGGTAGGAAGTATCTTCGGTTAATAACTGCTTTCTGTGATAGAATGCGATCTCTGATCAGCTTGACGTAACACCGATGCCATCAACTGCCAATATCCTGCTTGTAGGGGGAGCTAACTGGCCATCGCCCTAGTTTAGCCAGCTTCTACAATCCCGAGCTTAGGTCTTGTTCAGACAAGCGTTTCGCACGAGTTGCTTACTGTCGTTAAAGTAGGCGCCCATATATTCCGTCATGCGACTACGAAATCAAAACATAGACGTCAATATGTGTGTAGAATGTTGATGTTGTAATGCAAGAATAATTATTGGACAAGCCCGTCTAGATACCAGAAATGACGAGGAGAGAAATGTTTGTAGTGTTAGACTTACATCAGCAGATCAAAACCTCATTACTGTAAGCGCTAGTTTATGATCTAATGTTCATAATGTAATACAAACTCTGACTACATAATTCCGTGCTGCGAGTTATAAGATATGACACAAAAAGAGTTCGATATAGTCGGCCAAGACCGTCTGGCGGATAGGACCGCACAATAAGTAATACAACAAAGTCGGAATAACCTCAGCAATTAAGTTAAAAATGGTTAATTTAAACTGTTAAAACAGTTTTTGTAGTTCGGGTTGTCATTGCTGTGATTATTCAGACTTTATTGTATTGTTTAATGTACGATCCTACCCGCCCGACGGTCTTCGCCGAGTTGATTTACTATATTACATACATACCCAAGAACTTTTGATGGCAATCCAAAGCATCGCGCGTTCAACGTCTGTGTCAGGCCTTACGTAGTATCTAATGTGGTGTGCTCGCTCAGTTACAAGTACGTCGTAACTTGTATAAGGGCTAGTATGCGGCCGCCTCAGATTTATTACAGTGTTCTGCCGATGTGGTATGCGATACAATGCAGTTATTCGCGCGTTCAGGTGATCATTATAGAGAAAAGCTTAGATCGACATTTAGAAAATCGTCTACCTTTTAATAAACGCCAATCGTGCTATTTCACAATTTCATATTTGTAGAAAAAATTTTTTAACTATGAAACTGTGTCGTATATTAGTATTGAATTGTAATATTTTACAATACAAATGCCTACGTGCGGATGTGATGACAGGCAGGTGTGTAATGAGTGTTTAATAAGTGCATCAAAACATGTAGGTTTCGACATAATTGTAAAATGTATAGGTACACATTTGTACGTGTTTCTAGGTCACAACACAACATTATGAAGACACTGCAAGAAAAATGCGCTACAGTGTAAGGCCCGGCGCCCACTGGCGTCATTTTCTATAATATTCAATACAACTTCGATCATACCTGTTTCACCTTGTTACACACACTCTGATTTCTCCTTGCAAGTTATAAAATAAATCGCGCTCCGATTTCTAAGCCACGTGCACTGTGTGAAGGAAGCATGTAACCTAATAAAAAGTAGGGGCACTGTGGTGCCACTAGACTGCCACTATTGGAAGCCCTATAATATCAATAGATGCCAATATTATAGGCATTTTAGTAGCACTACTTGTGAATTATGTCGCTGTTATGATATGGGGTAACCTTTACGCGGAATTGAGCAACTAAGCGTAACGTTATTGAACTAGCAACCTTTTATAAATAAGAAGAATTTGATTTTTTCTCATCACAAATGTTATGGGTACCTACATGAAGTGCTTAATCCAATAAATAAGTTTATACATTTGGGTGAGACTGGTGCCCGATAAAGGCATAACATGCCTGTGTTAGGTCACCAGGCCCCCTTATGAGGTGCGTATGTTTATTATTTGCGTAAAGTAGGAACAGTTTTATTTACTGGTAGAATATAGTAGATAAGTGTACTTCTAATAGATCTCTTAGTTTATAATTAAGCGGTTTTTTATCAAAATTTAACTGATTAAATCTATTATTCTCAATTTACTGCAAAAACAGTAACATCTAGAAGTTCAGACAACATTCAGAATTCGTTGATAACGTTTCATTAAACTCATAAATTACTTTGTAGTTTCAAATAAAGAAATGTGAAATATGCTCACCACACGGAAAAAACAGACAACACTGAATTAATATTTCTTTTTGAACCTGAATTTACCCGGAACTGCTAATCTTATTTAACATTAAGTAAAATAACAACTATAAAGAACACCCTTAAAAATTCAAATTTTCTTAAGTTTTTTGCAAATTGCAATTAAGAAAATTTGAATTTTGCGGGCTGGTTGGAGCATTCACCATAACTGAAAACTCATGATAAAGCCTCTGAGGCCTTATCATGAGGCGCTGTTCCATTTTCCATACAGCAAACGCTGTAAGTACAGGAAAGACGCTGTAAAGTGAAATAGTGAAAACTCGTGCTAAGGGTATTATTAGGATCCTCACTTTTTTGGATTAATCCAATCGTACAAGCATGATATATTTTCCAAATAAATCAAATTCGCCATGGGACTTAACATTCTGATATTGTTTTAAACGTACGAATTACACAGGAAAAATCTAGCAAACGATAATCCGCGTGATTCGTCGTGAAAAGACTAAATAATATAATTTATAAAGAAGGGTATAGTACTTATAGTGATAGTAAATCCCCGAACGAAGTCTCAGATAAAAACAATTTATTTAATGCCAAAACTTGCAATTAATCAACATAGAACCAGTTCGATGTATTAGCCAATATATGACGAAGTTGAATCTGAGTCGACAGCAACTATAATATTAAGATATTTTACAATTTAGTTTAGCAATATGTATAAAACTCTTTCTCAATTATTGAGAAATATAAATATATTTATATCTAATTCGATATTGACATTTTCGATTTTGATTTATTCGAAGTAATCGAGATACAATGTTTACTATAGTTCGCAATCAAGTCATATCACCGAACTGAATATATACCGCGACCTAAGATCACCGTCACCCGTGTTTGGACCCTAAATTTGGGCACAGATATTCAAGGTTTATTTAAGTCCTATATATTTTCAAACACATTAACTTTTTTAGGTCCAAAGTTGTGAAAAAATGGTATTAGGATTTGCATAAAAAGAATTCTATGAAAAACCCAACCTTACCCAAAAATCTTGTTACAAAGGTTTTTTATATAAATAAAAACTGTACTAAGTCGCTTTTTGGTATTAAAACCGAAAGTTGTGTTTGGCAATGCAAGAAAATCACATCACATCACACATCCAGGTAATAAATAAAGAAATACTTATATAAAAAACTGAAAGCGACAAGTGCTTGCGATAAGAAATGAAAATTGAAATCTAAAGATCTAGAACTAAGGAGTTATATCTAAAAGAAAACTAGAATAATACAATGAAGATAATTTTTCAGCCGACAAACAGTCCAACATCTCATTATATTTTTATTTTTCTCAATATAATATCCGCTCAGTACATGTTGATGTAAATAAAGGTAATACAAAACATCCGAAAGAGCAGTTTGTAAACATTCTTGGCAAAGTTGAAAACAATCAGGTGGACACCAGTACGAGAAAAAATAATTTAAACATAGATATTTTTACAGACCTTCAATCTGGCATTAAAGCTATTATCAAACAGACAGGCGAAGCGAATGCGATCCGAGGCGTTGTTATTTGTAATGTATGGAATTGTTTGAATACAGTCACATAGAAAAGCGAAAGCGATCCGATAGTCTATGTGACGGGTTTCAAACAATTGCATACATTAAACAAAAACGCCTAGCTTCGCTTTGGCCACGCCTGTCTGTTTGACAATAGCCTTAAAGTAGAAAACTTCATGAAAGTAATACTTGAAGTTAATAAAGGGTGTGAAGAGACAACAAATAAAGCTGGAAAACACGTATTTTTGGATATCTCTGGGAACCTATTTATGAAGATATTGAAGGTAAGTTCCACTTATTGAGGTTCCTCCTTTTTCAGTGATATGTCCTACACTATTAAAGTCGACAGTCGGTAAAGCAGTTTGTAAACATTCTTGGCAAAGTTGAAAACAATCAGGTGGACACCAGTACGTGAGCTGAATGAGAGGAAGCAAGCTTGAACGCCTTGGCATCTGCTGACAGCTGTGTGAACTGCAGATTATATGATGGAAAGCTGTTGTTGGCATCAACTTTGTGGAAAGGGTGCTAAAGGAAAGTCGGTTTACTGTTGGCAATGGTGAAGTTTACTTCAGAAAAAAACTAGGAATGTCGATATTAAGCGGGTGAAATTGAAATTTAAAGTTATAAAGATAGCGAGCAGTGATGGAGCAGTGGTGGCCCATTGGTATCAGCCCCGACGAGTTGTAAGTCGTGAGTTCGAACCCCGCCAGATGCATTACTTTGTGTAATTTATTTCATCACCACTGCTCTCAAAACGGCGACGGTAAACATGGTGAGGAAACAAACAAAAATTCGAAGACATGTGACATCCACAAATGCGTACTGGGCCCTCGTGGTGGATTATTGCCCACTCCCTCTCACAGAGAGGAGGCCTGTATCCCAACAGTGGGAACATTATAGGCCGAAAATGATGATGATGATAAATAAAAGCTAGTGATTCACACTGAATAAAACACAATATTCTATGCGACTTTGATTTTCAAGACGTAGGAACTCGCCAATTTAATAAGCCATTAGTGATATCCACAAGCTTGATCATAAAACAGTTTAAAGTAACCAGCTATCATTACAAATAATAATAATTAAACAATTATAACTTAATCACTTAGCGCTACTAATATTCCACTTGAATCTGATCGCTGTTCGATTAAGCGGTGCACGGGGGGCGGAGCTACCGGCCGCCAAACGTAACGGGTTCGAAGCCGGCTCATGCACACCTACCATAGCTAACAATTATAATACAGATAAAGATAGATGTTCGCTGAGCTGCGTGGCATGTCCCAGGTTCGATTTAAGCACGGAACAAATATTTGACTATATGGTATTCTGGATCTGACTGTTTGTACATATCCGTTTAAATGTTTTTGAGGTAACTACGGTACAGAATGAATCCTAGTGTGGGGCAAAATTGTATTTAATTTTAACCAAACGGTTTTCGATTCCTATCACTTATTGGCATTCGAAAACGAAATAAATAAATAAATCTTGATTCTAATCGTTAAATTGGTTGTCTTCATTATAAATGTCGATTATTTTGCGAATGATAAACACCATAATATATAATATAGTGTAGACTTATGATAAGCTTAACCTTGTAGCTATCAAATTGTCAATGTTTTAGGCCATCACGTTTTTTTTTCACAATTTAAAGTGACTCATCCCGCGATCATGGCGCTTGCAACAGCGTCGAAATATCAGGAACTCAAAAGAATAAACAATCACGGAAGATATCCCGTAAGTGGCATTTTAAATTGTCAATAGGACCAAAAATGATTAGAATAAAATTGACGGAAATATGTGCATGAAATGTTCTGGTTATACAACAACAGAGCAAATAGCCTAAATGGAAAAAGTAAAATTTCTGAAGCTTAAGGCTGCTTTTCCACCAGAGATGCGCTATGCTACGTTGCTACGGATGCGTTTGATATCCACCAATCATATTCATTATGTGTGTGTGTGTTATGTAAACAAATGAATATGATTGGTGGATATCAAACGCATCCTTAGCAACGTAGCATAGCGCATCTCTGGTGGAAAAGCAGCCTAAAACTGAGGCAAAAACTTGCCGCTTTCAAGATTGATGATACCTTAAAAGAGTCAATTTAAAACTACAAGGTGTTAAAGAAGGTTATCCTTGCTCTTTACCATCGCCTTGTGTTCCTGACATTCGGGTCTCAAACCGCAAGGCCACTCACTTTTGAGACCAGGAAGCCTTTTCCCAACAGGTCTCATAATTATTTTCATCTCCGTGACACCTCGGAATGCGGCATCTTCCGTCAAGTTCGTCCACTTTCACTCGTTTGCCGTCTTTTGCCGTGAACCGAAGAAATTATCGACGTATTCTGCCGACGAAAGGGCATCACTTGTTAAGATTTATTATTGCTACAATCGCTTCCTTGTCTCACTGATTTTTGTGTGTCCTTTCCTTATACGGGGGATTCCTAGAATGCCGAGTACCTTTTGTATGAAATTGAAATAAATTGAGCAGAAAACATGGGTCTTACTCTTATCTATGTATATCTATTATCTATCTAAATCTTTTATCTACCTAGTGTTGGGCAACGATTTTTTTAAACAAAAAACTAATTACCAATCTACTAAATAAATATATAAAAAATGTTGAATATGACAAAAGTAACACACGTTCTGTACATTAAACATAAGTAATATTGTAGAGAAACTTATGGGGTGATAGGCTGATGGGGTCTCTACCAGAGCAACTAAAAAACTAAACCTAAAACTACTGCATGCACCGATGTATTGATAGAGGTCTAAGTTTAATATAAGCCGATTGTTTTAAATATAGTATATACGTGTATCTAAATTCTACAAAAAGCCATATAATATTATGTAGGTATAATACATGTTTTGATTATTAAGCCATAAGGAAACACTGTAATAATGACTTAACGAGATATACCAAGTCAATTCAAAATAATTGCCCAAAGATAAGTGTTAACTTTTTTATCTAAAACAGTTTCAAGAATATACATTCTAATCCTATTTCAAGAAACGGACATTGTACTTATAGTAATTTTACCAATTTTAAGTCTAAAAATAAATCCTACTTCTAGTTTTTAACGACGTTTGATTTGAGAACAAAAACCTGTTTGGATGATGTCAAAAGTATTCTAAGAACATTGTTTTTAGAGCGTTGGAAACAACGACATTCTTTTTTCGAAACTGGCTGATTTTAGATAAGTGTTGTAACTGCTTTAGCTACTCACAACACCAGTCTTACCGGAGCATTGAACGACCTAGGAATAATTGTGAAATACGCTAGTTGACTATAATACTCTAAATATAAATAAGTGTTCATTGTTTTCAATTCAAGAAGTATTGAAAACAAGTAACACTTATTTGAAACTATGAACAAAGATTAAAGAAACGAATCTAAACTCGAGAGTCCTCCGTGAGATTTAAAAACTCTTCTCATCAATTTTGTCAACGTTACAAAAGGAAACCAGATTTCGATTATTTGACTGACTAATTTGATATTTCAGTTGACTAGCCTCTGAATTAAATTAAACTTTAATAATGACATTCGCGAAATACATTCAAATCAGCAAAGCTAAACGAGTTACAAGCAGTCAATCCAGGGAAGCTGTGCCATCCTTAGATGGCAGGCTAACCAGACGTCTTTTACGATTGGACAGGACCGGCATGCGTCTGCTGACAGGGACCATAATGGGACACTGCTCCCTAAACAAACATTTCCACACAATAGGCATAACGGACAGTCCCCTGTGCAGGGCATGCATGGAGACTGAGGAAACCGTTGCGCATGTGCTCTTCGAGTGCACAGGTGTCACCCACATCAGGACAGAGACCCTCGGGACACCCAGGACTTACACAGATGTTCTCCACAGACCAAAGAACCTGATCAACTTCTGGAGGGAGGTGGGCTGGATGGAATAAGCCACCAATGCAGCCTAAACCTATGGCCCACGCACAATGGTCCACATGAAGGACTACGTGCGGAAACCAAAACCCCTAACATAGAACATAGAACGGGTTACAAGTCAAGGGAAGTACATGAAATAAACTCAGAATACGCTTAGTCAACACAGATAGTCCCATCATGTCCAGACAATGACGTCACTGGGACTCGTAATCTTCAGACCGATAAGGAGTTAAAAGTATACCATAATAGCTTTGTAACAAATCCTACCTAACACAAGATTACACTCTAGCTGGATCGTGAGTAATCACGGCCGTTGACGTAAAACTCTCATTATAAGCTCTTCATATAGATACTGTGATAGCAAGCTAATTACTTAGTTAAGTCACTGTTTAGCTCCCAAAATATTGACTCACAATATTGAACTTCGGTCATAGAATTTCCATGAATTTTTGCGTCACAACTTCGGTGTTACATTCAAAATATCGAAATATATATTTCTTCTAAATATATATAACTCAGTCGATGACTGACTGACATAGTGATCTATCAGCGCAAAGCCCAAACCACTGGACGCATTGGGCTGAAATTTGGCAAGCAGGTAGATGTTATGATCATCCGCTAAGAAAGGATGTTGATCAATTTTACCCCCAAGCGGATAAAATAGGGGATGAAAGTTTGTCAATTTTGTGAAAAATACATTGTTAAGTCCCGACATCCACGCGAACGAAGTCTCGGGCACAGCTAGTTCAAGTATAAAAAATGTGTTGCTAGTTTGGCATTCGCTGTCTTAACTATGGTTTTGCAAAAACCATGATGTATCATGCAATTATTAGGCAAAAAAGTGAACTTTATCATAACCACAAAAAAATCTGCAGGAAATCTGACATGTAAGTTATAAATCAGGCTTTTTAGATGACTTGCAAATAGAAGGCTACGATTACGGTAATGACAGACTAAGGTAAATTGCGAAACTGCTGTAATTTATTGAAACTTCCCACATTTTGCCATAGAACTACTAATTGACAGCTATAGTCTATAGATAATACTTCTTCCACTTTTAGTTGAAATGTGAAGACAAATATCAGCAAAACATAGAACATACCTAATATTTTCAAACAAAATAAAACGACATTAAGTACTACATATTCATTAATTCAAGGTCGGTATTCTGTTTCTACATGAAATATGTATTTGCATGCAACGAATATATCCATGTATCTCTTTAAAATGCACGAGACTATTCAAAGACGCACCATCCCAAAATAAAATAATGCATGTACAGTCACTAAAAACTAAGCAATATTCAAAAGCAATGTTCTGCTACCATATTGATTGAATTTTTGCCTTTTCATTAGACTTCTATTTTGGAAGCCATACTATTACGAAATAGATCTTATTTCAAATTGGAAACCAGTATTTCAAGAGTAAATTGGTTTGAATTTTGTTACGTGTTTACATGTTATTGCTCGTGACTGTACAACGATTACCTTAACGATTGTCAACTTTCAGAACTTTGCTCTTTTCATCATTATTTTGAATTGTAATCATTTATTTTTGGAAAGGCCTATGTTCAGCAGTGGACGTCCTCCGGCTGTTGATGATGATGATGATGATGATGATGATTTTTGGAAAAAGCTTAATAGTTGTGCCGTTCACGAAAACAATGATTTTTTTTTTGTTTTTAAATACGCATATTATGGTAATCATATGTGTTCTTGAAGGAGAGACTAAATTCATTAGTATTAATTGTTATTCATTTAAAGGCTCTATCAACTGAGACGACATTACCTCGCGGTGTTGAGGGGCCTCTAAGAATGTAATATACGCTTTCAAACTACCTAAACTGAATTGAAGGTACTTTACATATAAATTGACACTTGCAAGTGCTTGCTAGATGACGATAAAGAATGCAAAATCATGACTAACGCAAGATGTTGCCATTTTCCTTTAATTTAATAGAATTAAAATACTAACAAAGAGTACAAAGAAAAGACAATCGTAATGCAATATGAGTAAGTGTAATAAAAATAGGTCCTACTGTCAGCAAAAGTTTCAATTGTTTAAATGACAAATCACATGAAACCAGTATAAAAATGTGATGTAAGTTCGCCACAAAATTAATTGCCCACGAAAAAAGTTTGTAGGTATGTATAAACTAGTCAATGGTTTTTTTTTATTACTGTAAATTCACCCCAAATCAGTTTTTTAAAAATGTAGCACAAGAAATCAATGCTAAAATACATTAATCTAACACAGATTCGTGTCAAATAACAAAATTATCTTTAAGATTACAGTACTATCGAACACAATGAAACTAGGATAGAAAATGATTTCTTATCTTAATATTTGGGTTTTTAGTTTAGTAAGATAGTGATCATATGCGTATTAAAGTTTTGAAAAGGATTTCTTAAGTTGTCAACTGGAAATAGAAATTGTAGCTGTTATTGGTGATAATCTATAATACCTATATAGGTGTAGCAGTATCAAGGGTTTCACACACAGTAATGTATATTACATCCCGGGATATATAGTTTTAAATTTATCTTAATATATCACACACACAACACGTAATGTAATGTATCTTTCCCTTCATTTCATAACATCCTTTTCGAAGAGAGATATACTTAAATGTATTGAGACGTTTAAGAATAATGTATCGATCTGTATCTTAAGATTCGAAGATAAACATTATAGCTGTCTCCTGAAGATTTTTATGGAAAGATGTAATGAGATGTATCGTGCTATAATGTACATCTTTACATTGTAGCTGCTGTGTGTGAAGCCCTTCAAACTTATTAATTTTCCCTTGAATGATGAATGAATGACAATGTCAATTTCAATGTTTATACATACATTACAACGGACTCATTGCATTGCGAATCAATGTTATCTGAGGTCAACAAGTACGAACATGATCATCTTCCTGCCTTTAATGGACCAAACAACACGTTTTCTTCATATTTCTCATATGACGGGGCCCCCTCTTAGAGGGCCAAAGCCTGCCGAGGTCGCGGGACTTATTTCATTACCGTGACTCCGGAACATAAAGGGCTATTGAAGAACACTGTGGATTTTAGTCAGTACAAGTCTGACAGTCCCTCCCGCCCTGCCCGGAGTGGGAGCACTCATTTGATGACTTTACAACGCTAAAAGAAAAACATATTCCTCACATGTAATCTTTTTCTTCCTCTCCATCCATCAACATTCATAACCACCAAGAAGTTTATTAATGTAATAAATACCTCTCTTTGTTATTATTTTGGGTATTTATACTTAAAGTTATCAAATTGCTAAATATCATAAATTCATTGTTGTTTTCAGCCTTTGTATTTCTATCCGTAACTTGATCTTTGTTTCAGTCGAAATACTTGCTGAAGTCTTTCTTTTGCTTTCGTTAACTTGTTTGCTTATTTATGGAAGTGGTTTTTAACAGAAATAAATATAAAATCAGAAACCAATTTGACATCCGCACAGTTTTAAAACTATCCACATTACTTATTGTCTCTAGGTTCAAAGAAACTAAATGTATTGTTCTATCACGTGAGATTTTGCAAAAAATACAATGACAAATGATATTTATTCAGCAAATTGGTTTTCTCAAACTCTTTTACACGTCAAAGACACTATTTTTACACTAGATGAGACCGGTGTTTCGTACCTGACTACTCTGAGAAGAAACATCCGAAACAAATTCAGAGGTCACAGTCTCTTTTAAGAAACATCATTTGGAATGTCTACCCGAAAACAAAGATAACGTAGGTTTATGCGTAATTTATTCAAAAGGCTTAGAAAATGTTCTAAATTCTTTTTTTAAAAACGGCGCAGAACAAGTTTGGCGTTTAAATTCCTGTCTAACGCTTCTTAATTTTTTTGGATTCGCATTTACATACATCGGTAAACTCGATTGTTTCTTATATTTGCTTCACCATCAAAACCATCAGGCCAATATGAATTCTATTCCTGTCGCCTTCACTACTTCAGAGCCTGTAGCCAAATGGCAAGCGACAATCGTTAACGTTCAGCAGTCGCTAATACATTTTCAACTTTACACCCCATCGCATAAAGTTGAAAATCTAGTAAAACAATCTGTAATCTTTGATAGATTTTCAACTTTATGCAATGGGGTATAAAGTTGAAAATGTATTAGCGACTGCTGAACGTTAGCGAATGTCGCTTGCCATTTGGCTATAGGGCCAGATCATTTCTATGAATCTTAATTCTTCACTATCACTGTTATCAGTCTCATGGTCTCTGACCCGGTGAGTTGCCCTGTCACGAGCGGCTATTATCACCGTGCCCTCTTAAAGGTGAGACAGTTCAACATACCCCACTTAATTATTCTTCTACGGCATGTACGTGACACTATTATTCGAAAAACGTGTTTTTATCCAACGTTTTTGTGAGTCTCAACTTATTGTTCAACTTGAGAAAAGGTTGACGAGACAGGGTGCTTTATTTCATTTTCTTTTTTAGAGATAAAAAGGAATTTCTCTTCTTGAAAAAAACTGGAGTTGTTGAACAACTGTCAGAGAATATGATGGACTGAGGATTTTGTTTGATTACGAGCGAAAAGAATAATTTTGGTTTCATTTGCTACCTCAGCTAAACTGTACACAAGTCCTGGGTGGACTTGGACCCTTGCCAGTCCCAATTACAATTTATTACTTTTCTCGTCTCCTATGATACAGTCTCCAGACACGCGTTCGACGTGAATCAATTTCGCACGGAACGCAATTGACTTCTGATTCAGACTTGCGATTGATTGGATGAGATTGTGAACTTAGTCGCGACTATCACGTGTGTAAGTGCTGTTAGATCTTGTAACGTATGGACTCCTGGTACATCGGCTGTGCGCAACGACGATATAATACTAGACTCCGCATGCACGATATAAGGAACAAAAATTATTCTGCCAACTCGCTGAGGTACTACGTCAGCGAGGGGGACGGGGTACTGCGTTGTGATTGGCTAACTCAAGGTCTGTTCTGTCTCAACGTATGTTTACGGTTCACAGGATTGGTCGAAATGAGACGAATATAAGGCTTTTTTGCCTAATGTGTTGGCAGACATCGGTCGCCTGTTATTAGGAGTCTAGTATTATATCGTCGTTGGCTGTGCGTTACATCATGAATGTGTAACGTGTGTGCTGTTGTTATGTAAGGCGAGGATTACAGCACGGATAGCGGCCTGTCGCATGATTCAAATATAAATACAGGAGAATTAGTTTGATGACCTAACGTACAGGTATTATAACGTCGAGTTTGATGCAAATATTCGTTTGACCAGGGGAGGTATTACAAAGTCTTAAAACCATGCTGGTTCCAGTGAGTGAACGAGATGGCGCTAGACGACTGTATAGCTCTGTCACTTTCACTCGCTGGAATAAACCTGGTTTTAAGACGTTGTAATACCCCCCAGCTCGGTTTATTGTGGTATTAACCCATCAGCGTTGACAAATGATGAGTCGAACAGTAAACAAGTTAGAGCAATTTGATTCTTGTTAGTACTACATAATTATCAGTGGTATCACTATCAGTAGTTCATCATCATCTGCCTAACCAGATGCAGCTGAATATCAGTATTTTACATGGAGTGACTGCCTATCGGACCTCCACAACCCAGTAACTGTTTAATACGATATCCCATGGCAAGACTAGGCTGTTTGTCAGATTTTCGAGCTTCTGACTGTGATTAACGACTGTCAAAGATCTACAAATGACAGCCGGGACCAACGGCTTTACGTGCTTTCCGAGGCGCGAAGGAAACTCTCTATGACAGATGGTCACCCATCCACAGACCAACCTCAGCAAGCGCGGCTTAACCTTGAAGATCGGCCTATGCGGCTGTAATTATTAAGCCACGAGCTCCTCTCATTATCAGTAGTTGATTACTGAAAATGTACTAATAGTGAGTAATGAGAGGCACTCATACAAAGTACCAATTTATGTACAATCATGATGATTTGACATTTGCCGAAAGTGAAACACTTGAGCTTTTTATACCAACGAGTGCTGTCTTGATTCATTAGCGTTTTTATTTACTAAAGATCTCAATAATACTTTAATACTCGGAAAGCACGTAAAGCCTTGGTCCCGATTACCCAGTTACTGGGTTGTGGAGGTCCGACAGGCAAACGCTCCATGTAAAATACTGATATCCAACTGAATCTGGTTCGACTGAAAGCCGACCCCAATATAGTTGGGAAAGGCTAAGCAGATGATGATCTCAATAATACTTTGTGTCATATCTTCACCAGGATTAACGTCATTGCTAAGTACAATTGACAAAGTTGAATCATGACCCATTTTGACAACAAATCATTTGAATCCGTCAAATTGACAAAGATCAAAATCGCTACCATGGATATGTATATTTACGCGAATGTGAACCTAATTGTATTTGAGTGTCTGTAGGAAAATAAGCTTATGGTGGGTCACGATTCAACTTTGTCGATTGTACATTCGCTCACACGTCACAAGTACAAAGAAGTATGTAAATAAACAATACAAGTTTCGTATTTAGTGTGTACTTGTTACTATTAATTTATCAGGTTATGGGGATAAATAATACTGCACTGTTTAAGGTTAATTAACTTCAATAAAGACTTTTATTTTAACCTTGATATTATATTCAGAAGTAATGTGACTAGTTCCTAGCACACAAACGGGACGAATGTGAAACTGAACGGAGGGCAGGCGCGTACGTATGAATACGTTCTTTGTCTCAGAAATATAAACAAATTAATTTTTGCTGATGAGTTATTTCTAAGAAACTCCAACACGCCCCCTCAAAAATTAATCGGTAGTTATACAAACAAAAATTGCTATAAATAGACTACCCAACTAAATCACATTAACTTCCAAATAATTGCTGGGGAATTACAATTTGGTCCAACATTCGTTCGAGGGTTGAGGAAAACCCAGTAAAACCTTCAACCAGACCAACTCATATCACTTAAGATAAATAATATTAACTTAAGTTCTAAAATCAATCCAATATTGTAGTCCATCTGAACTCATTCAATTATGTGTACATACTGAATTATTTATAAAATGTTTAAGTTTTGTACACTATCAACTTATTAACTATACACTTATTTACTATCACTGTAAACCCATTTGACACCTTAGCTTTTGGAAACTGATTACAGGTAGCGCTTTTGTCAAAGTATCAGTCAACTTTTCACCTGTGGGAATGTAATTTAATGTTATTACATTTTTTTTCAACTTGTTCCCTAGAAAAGTGATATTTTATGTCTATATGTTTTGACCGTTTATGACTTGTCGGGTTATTGGCTATACCTATACAGCCATTATTGTCTTCATTAATGAAAATTGGTACAGTGATTAGTATATTTATACTGGCCGCTAGAGATTTAAGTCATAATGCTTCTCTAACTGCCTCAAACAATGCCATATAGCCTCGGCTTCAGCTGAAGAAGCCGCAACTGACAATATTGTTTTCGTGTATTTCAGGAAATTGTATACTTAATTAAAAAGTTTAAACAAATACTCAGTTGTACTCTTTCTATCATGTGTATCAATGCCACCCCAATCTGAGTCTACGTAACCACACAAAATATTATTGTATTTACACCTCTTGTAAAACAATTTTAAATAGTTGTAACTTTAAGTACCTCAGTACCCTTTTAAGACATTGCCATAACTCTTTATTATTTTTGTGTGTGTACTCAGTATGTTTACACTGACGCTTAAATCGGGCCTAGTACAAAGCATAGTATACATAAGGCATCCTATGACGTTTCGACAAGTTACGTCATATTTCTCCTCAGAGTTCAATGCGTCATTATTTTCTAAGGGGGTCGACACAGGTTTATACTCGTGCATATTAAACTAAGTTAGACTGTTTCGATGCATGCACTTTGGTCCAAGAGCATTTGATCACTTTCTCTAGTGACTTTTATGCCTAGAAACAGTTTTATTCCATTTACAACGTTTTAAACTATCTAGATTTACAATATGGTGTGACCCACCAGATTTTAAATTTTCTAGATTTACAACATTGTCTGACCCACTAGATTAAACTTTCTAGATTTATATCATGGTCTAACCCACTAGATTTCAAACTATCCAGTTTCTATATAACATGGTCTGACCCACTAGATTTTAAACTATCTAGATTTATAACATGGTCTGACCCACTAGATTTCAAACTATCTAGATTTACAACTTGGTCTGACTCACTAGATTAAACTATCTAGATTTATAACATAGTCTGACCCACTAGATTTTAAACTATCTAGATTTAAGTCTAGATTTATAACATGGTCTGACCCACTAGATTAAACTATCTAGATTTATAACATAGTCTAAACCACTAGATTTCAAACTATCTAGATTTATAACATAGTCTAGATTTATAACATGGTCTGACCCACTAGATTAAACTATCTAGATTTTCAACATGGTCTAATAGCCGTATTTAACGAAATCTAACGTTATATTATCTTCTGATAACGTCTCGATCGCTGTAATGACTCCGTCATAAGTTGACGGTAAACTTAGTGGCAGATGAGCAACTTTATCAGTTTCTTCTAACTTCGCACCAGCAGCAAGTAGTTCAGTGATGAGATCATTGAACGTTGTAAAGTGTTGAATGAGTGACACTTCACTTTTTAGTTTCAACGAAAGCAACTTTTTTCTTAGCGCCAACTGTGTCGCGATGCTCTTACGTTCGTATAACGTATCTAAATTTTTCAAAATATCTTTTGCCGAATGATCTTCCATAACGAAACCAAGATAAGAATCGGAAAGATATTCTTTTATCACACTTTTAGCAATTTTATTGTTTTTCACCCATGTTTCGTTGCCAGGTAGCGGATCTTCGTCGATAGCTTTTATCACATCTATTTCACTTAGCAACGCACGAATACGAAACTTCCATACACTGTACTTCTCACCGTCGAATGGCTTGATATTCCTTTTTACCTTGGAATAGTCCATTTTATATTTGATTGTCCAACGGCATATTTTAAAACTTTAGTCCAACACAGTGATTTCACTCGCGCACACCTGGGCCCATAACCTATTAATTTATCAGGTTATGGGGATAAATAATACTGCACTGTTTAAGGTTAATTAACTTCAATAAAGACTTTTATTTTAACCTTGATATTATATTCAGAAGTAATGTGACTAGTTCCTAGCACACAAACGGGACGAATGTGAAACTGAACGGAGGGCAGGCGCGTACGTATGAATACGTTCTTTGTCTCAGAAATATAAACAAATTAATTTTTGCTGATGAGTTATTTCTAAGAAACTCCAACAGTTACCACCACACTCGTTCGTACTCGTGTTTACGAGTTAAAACATTGTTTTTCATCAATCGATTGATTTGAAAGAAGGCGCTCTATTGTAATTTCTTAGTAAATAAACAAATGTATGTCCACATTTCAAATATTGACCATTTCTTTGAAGTGGAAACGTGCCTCGTCGTCGATACGGGGAATTTAAATTGATTTTTTTTTATTTCATATTTTTCAATTCACTGTTATCAATGGATGGATGCAAGTGGCGAATTGACGTTCGGCGTGGCGGTCTGAGAGGGAGGCCTATGTTCAGCAGTGGACATCTTCCGGCTGATGATGATGATGATGATGTTATTATCACGGACAGGACAGATTAATTTATAAATGTCCCCTTATCATATTTGTTGTTGCAACAGCTTTGTTCATGATTGTAAGACGCCTTTTGATTACCGTGGGAAAATTGATAAGATTATTACATTAAACCACTCAAGACTATTGTAAATGCATCAAGTGATTATCACAATCTAAGGAAATAGTACATATACAACGTGTAACGTTAATAGCGCAAAACCTCTCGTGGGGTAACTCAGCCCATGTTACTGAACAATGTTTGTTCCAAGACTTTTGGAAATTCGCAAAAAAAAATGCTTTTTCATACAAAATGAGAAATAGATCGGGCCCATCAGTATGAAAAATCGTTTCCAAAAGTCTTAAACAAATATTGTTCTAAGACTTTTGGAAAATCACAAAAAAAAATTACCCGAAGAGAGGTTTTGCGCATTTAACATTACTAGTATAGACGCTACTCCCTCTTAGAAAATAATATCAAAGTTACGAAACATCTTTTCAGTAATCCCATCTCGTAATATTTGTCCAGCAATTAAGATTACTCGTAGTATTTAGGTAGGTACGTGTCTTGTTTTAATAACCTGATCAAATCTAGATGTTAGCCTGTATAACCAGTTTAGCCTGTTCGAACTAAGCATACTTAATTTCTGCTACGATAAAAAAAAACTTTATATTAAAATGACAGAGTCCGTTTTCGCCTGCATTTATACATAGGTATTTGTGTTTCTGAATTAAAATTCATCCGAGGCAAGGTGAGGCGAACCACAAACCAGAATAGATTTAGTATTGATATGTACAGTCAGCATCGAAAGTTGTTGACCATATTCAGATTTTCAAAATCGCTGTACACCGTATTCATACGTTTTATTAAGGAGTACAGTCATTTTAAAAATCTGACTAAGGTCAGTAACTTTTGATGCTGACTGTACTAGTATTTGTTATACAGTTTTGATTTTGAATCGGTTTGTTTATGTTAAGTCTGTTAACCTGCAACACTGCTGAGCAATTTTCTATTAGATTCTATCAATAACTTTTTTCTGTGTATTTTTCCCATATAGTATTACCAGTCATTTATTATTTCTAAAGATACCCTGAATATCATTTAAGCTGCACAAAATATGTAATTCACATCACTTACTCTGACGCTTATTATGCAAATATTTACATAATTTTAACTTGAGAAAAATCAATTTATTTCAGAAGACTGTAGAAAAAGACGATTACAAAGAAAAGTCACGATTGTTTTCAGACGATTTTGTTAAAAATACTTCTTAATAATTTGAATATATTCGGTTTTAATTAACAAAATTGCTTTGCTGTCCGAAAAGCCTTTTATGATTTACAATTTCTTTTTAATTGTATTTCAATTATGTATCGTATGAAAACTTGAAATTAGAACCCATGTTTTTATTTCTTTTATAACCAAATATTATTTACAATAATTTTGGTTAGTTAAAAAAAAATGATTTTTTTAAATCCGCTAAGCCCTCTGGGTTTTAAAAAAATGTTATGTTTTGTTATTAAAATTAGGGTGCTAATTAAGGCAGCTTCTTTAAAATGTCATTCTCGTCTGCAAATATATTTAGTTGTCTAATGAATTAATAGGTCAGCGACAAACTTTTAGCGTCTAATAAATGGTTTATAAGCGACCATATATTGTAAAACAAGCTACTGTTAATATGACGCAACATGGTGATAATTCTTAAGCAACTAAATTTGTGATATGTCTACTCATTGCCAGCTTTTTTTTCTTCCTGGCAAGTAATCTAACACTGATGTACCTAGTAATAGTACCACCTGCCGTGAATCTTTGACGGAGCCCCGCTTCGCGGGGCTCCTATTTTTGCGTACAGGGTTTAAAGTAACCTAACACGAAGGGGATGGCGGGGTCTTTCAGACCCCGCCATCCCCTTCGAACCTAACCTGTCCGTGTCGGGGTGCCCCAAGTCCCGAGCTCGCTTCGCTTGCTCTTGCATCCTAGGTCAAGTAACTGATTACTACCTGTCATGCTGGCTTTACAAATAAAATAGTTGTTTGGTTTTAATTTAATTTGTGATATGTCTACTCATTGCCAGCTTCTTTTACGCTCGTAAATTGACGCTGGTTTCTTGATATTTTGTTGGAATAGTAAAGATGATGAATTAATATAATTGAAGCTGTTCTATTAACTCGTCGCTCACATATAAAAAAAGACGCTAGGTTGCAGGTGCTAAAGAAAACTTTTGTTGCCGCACATATAATTTCCCTTAAAATTATTCAAATCATTTCGTTTCTTTACATTCAATTAGCTGATCCTAAAAGTGTTAAAACACCAGCTTCGTTCAGGATGAAAGGGGGATAATATCAAAGTTTTATTATCGTTTTTGTGATACCTGCTTGCAGATAATAATAATTATCAATAAAGACTTTATGATCAAGGAAGTTGTTAAAGTCCTTGCCCTCGTGTCCTTGAGTTCTCAAGGGCAAAGGTGATCTGGTGTTATTTATCTGTTATTTTGAGCATCCTTTTTCCTCCGCAGTTATATTATATTTGTAGCTATATCTTTATTTGCATTGTCTTTGCTCATTGGCGATAGAATTTACTATGTTTTGTTCTTTATTTAAAGAAAAACATTAAGGTTGAGTCGCCAAATATCGTCCCTTTTTTGCAAAAAATAAACCATACAATAATAAAATGCTACATTAATAAATTAAAAAAATATTAGCTTCCATTCCATTATTCTTAAAAATAATCATATAACATTCTTAGAAAAACTTTTCAAACAGCTTACATAAAAATACTCAAATAATGAAAATATATTTCTTGGCTCCTAATTAAGTCCCCGGGGATGATATTGTGATCACAATAATACGTGAAATTGTATTCCGAATAATATTATATAAAAAATTATCTTAAATTATCTAATTGACTATGGTTTATTCTTTATATAAAGAAAACATTACTGAGTATGTCAGTCATAATAAGAGAGAAGAGTGAAAATATATAAATTAATGTTAGCCCAGTAAGCAGCCACAGCAATGCCAGCGTCAATGATGATTTTTCTATGGTAACAATGAAAACTTGAAAATGGAATTTTAAATCATCTAACAGCTCAAAAATGGAAAAAGGATCTTAGAAGAGACAATCTTGTTCTCAAACTATTATCAAACTAGTAGGCAGAATAAGAGACCGAACATTTCCGAACGAATTTTTACTTTTAGAAGAACCTCAGTTATAAAATTTCCAGTAAAACAAAATCAGTTTCACCTTGAAACATACTTTGTACTCACTTTACATCAACATTCCTCAGCTTATCAGTTAATAAGCTGAGTACAAGCATCTCTGCAGTCGCCGTAACATCGATTAAGTGTGAACTGCGCAGGCACAGAATGCCGTAAGCACTGATTACTCTATCTCAGTTTTAATTATTATGTAACGGAGTATAGTTGTATTAGAGTCTTCAGGGAGGGCTTTTGCTTTACAAAGCAAGAAAATTGGAAGTTTGTTAAACAATTTAATTGACTGTCAATTTGATTATGGTTGTAATTCTTATAAAGATTCATTCTCTCATTTCTTTATCATTCATGTTTTTGTGTGAGCACTAAACTTATTTTGTATTGAAGACTATTTAAGACCTAAATCTATAAATACTACTGAATCTTTAATTATGATAGGGACGGCTTGCCGAGGTTGGTCTGTGGATGGGTGACCATCTGTCATAGCGAGTTTCCTCCGTGCCTCGGAAAGCACGTAAAGCCGTTGTTGGTCCCGGCTGTCATTTGTAGAGCTTTGTCCGTCGTTACTGTTAGTCAGAAGCTCTTAAGTCTGACAACCAGTCTTACCATGGAGTATCGTAATACCCAGTTACTGTGTTGTGGAGGTCCGATAGGCAGTCGCTCCATGTAAAATACTGATATTCAGCTGCATCTGGTTCGACTGCACGCCGACCCCAATATAGTTGGGAAAAGGCTAGGCAGATGATGATTTAATTATGATAGGGCACAAAAGACTTGCGACAAGCATAAGATCAGTACCAATACCATGAGTTGTCATTACGATACTTGATCATCGATATCGACCACGTTTGGCGCTCTCATTGGTTGAAGGAACATAAGGGAATAAGATGGGGCCGCGGGGTATGATAGGATTTCACACATTTAAGGCAAACTTAACGCAATACTAACGTAGCGCAAGCGCTAACAGGACGCCATTTGTTAATGGCCGCTTGCAAATGATGTCCTGATGGCGCTTGCACTACGTTAATGTTGTGTGAAGTATGCCTGAAGGGTGTATGTCTCCATTATACCTCGCGTCCCCATCTTATACACAGTTCCCCTACAACCTTGGAGCGGGCCAATGAGAGCGCCAAACTCGGTCGATATAGATGATCTTGTATCGTAATGAGAACTCATGGTATGGGTACAGGACCCCTCTCTCACATTGCACTTATCTAATCACGGCATTAATTAAATTTCCTTCACAATCTCACAATATAAACAAAATGTTAAGGTGATCGCAGTCGCTGTAGAACCGGGTTTTTATCTTATCTATTTCAACCTCTCACCCGGGCACTAGTCGCTAGCCACTTAATTGTTGCTGTGCTACGACTAATTATAAGCAAAGTAATTACCGCAGTTATGATTGTGTTGACACTTGATTCGCATTAATGGGGATGGCAAATGGGTAACTAATGGCGCTAGTATAGCTTGTTCCAAGCATCGTCATTGGTTCATATCTTATAGGTTCTTCAAAATAGTACTACCTACCTCATTGGTCGAATTAGGACTTGCTATGGTGGCGCCATCTACAATTAGCTTTGACCGGCCTTCCCTATTACCTAACTTAAGTATTCTTTAAATAACTTTATAAGAAGTATTTTTCCGCGATTCCGGTTGATTTTAAATGTGAAAAAATCGGATACAGTCCCAATACATTAATTTGATTATATTTTATGCAACATTCTAAAACACTTACTATGTGGATGAATTAATTATTCAATATTTTGAATTAAACTACTTCCGATTCTAATGCTTATGAAACTAATGTGGAACATGACATTATAATGCTTCGTCACTTCGTGTTAATTACGAAAGAGCAATATAGAAACCAACAAAATGACCATTCTAAAGGCTTATGTCAAATATTAGTTTATTTGTATGACGTTTCTGAATCTTCTAAGTTATTTCAATTTATAAGCTGCTTCTGTGAAATCGCTTAAGCCCGGTATACACGACAACGATTTATCGTAGCGATCTGACTGCGCAGTCGGTTTGCGCAGTGTAGGTACGATTTATCGAATAGTTTTTAATCCTTGCTCCGATGGCTTGCACCCACCAAAACATCGGCGCCGATTTTTGGACATACGTTCGATAAAACTGCGCAAATGAACTGTGCACTTCGTTTGTGCAGTTTTATCGTTGCCGTGTATACCGGCCATTAGGAACTGGCTGAAAATCGTTCTACAGTGACACCTCAGTCTCACCTTTCTGGACTGCAGACGCGTTTTAACACATTTAATTCTTATCCCCATCTTCAAAAATCCTCAGTCACAATTATTTTTGAGATAGTAAACCTTGTTCAAACTCGTACCAAGTGTTACAATTATCGCGGGCAATGTTTCTCGTATTCAATGCGAGTTGCTACGATGCTGTGCAAACAGCACACTGGTGCCCGGTGCCCAGTGCCCAGTGCCCAAAGCCCAGTGTCCAGTGCCCACCGCACCCACAGCACAGGGCAGTTTGCACTGATTGTATCTGTGCTCTTATAAATCGTTGACAAGTAATGATGCCTTCTTGGTGTGTTTCACGATTGTGTTTGTTTATGTTTCAACTGATTTTATTTGGTTTAAAAATGTTTTGGGTTCCTTAGAGGTTTTACCTTCATACATAATTTACGGAGCTTCCATTGTTTATGAAAACGACCTCTATATAATGTAAAAGAGTTAGGACATATACCAATTACAAATTGAGTTCCAATACCACACTTGCTATGTTTAATATTTCCGCTATGAAATAGCTGTTTTCGTTTAAAGCTCGTGCTATGGAAATACATGAATGTGTCTCAATCCCAACTCTAAACTTTATAATAACCGTAATGATTATAAAACTTTAATAACCCCTACATTTGAGTGAATCGCGTGCCAGAGTTACTGAACAAAAACTAGTTCGTAATCCTTCATTTGGGCGATTATTACATAAACACAGCACACAGACAATGAACTATGTTAATTTAATTATAAATTATCCAGGTTACAAAACCGATTGCACTCGTGTACGATATTACGAAACTGACTGCGTGCACGAAAATAATTAAATCAGCGATAATAATAATTATTTGTTACTGCACCAAATGAATTTAATGATTACACCTATTTATTTTTAGAAAATGCTCAACGTACTTACATGGGATTTTCTACTTAAGGTAACAGCGTAGTTTAACAAAATGTCTAGTTCAACACTGGTTTTCACCAAGACCTGCTATAATAAATTACATCGCTGGACTCTATGACTTGTATCCTTCGACGCGATTTTGAGATCGTCCAATCGCGAGACGCTAACGTTCACGTAACCACGATTGGTTATTGTCGTTGTCGTCAGTAGCTTGGAGCATCGCAAACATTAGTCCCAGTCTCCTTCTGCGAAACAGACATGCTCGCGAAGGAGGAGGTGGGCTGCGTGAGGGAGAGGACAGCGTCCGCCCTCCACCCCAGCTACAGTGATAGATACTCACGGCGATAGACGTCTGGCCACCGTTTGCGCGGGCAGCGAGTAATGGGCGACAGGAGTCTGCCCTGGGTGGCGAGGACTCATTTGATGATTTTACCACGCTAAAAAAAAAAAACGTAACAGCGTACAAGACCGGGACGCGGGGTATGATGGAAAAACACACACTTATGGCAAACGAAACAGAATAATAACGTAGCGCAAGCGCTAACAGTACCCTTAGCACGAGTTTTTAGTATTTGAGACGTAACGTTTACTTTACGTCTCAAATACAAAAATTGTTAATTATTAATAACAATTTCCAAGGAAAAACTTAGTTCCTTCTTCGCACACCAGAGGCGCTGTTCCATTTTTTCATACAAGAAACGTAAATTCTGGAAAGACGCTGTAAAGTAAAAGAGCCGCTTGCAAATGACGTGCTGTTGGCGCTTGCGCTACGTTAGTGTTGTGTTAAGTTTACCTAAAGTGTGTATGTTCCCATTATATCTCGCGTCCCCGTCTTGTACACTGTTCCTACCATGTGTTTTTACTAGACTAAGATCTACTACGTTGTGGAATTTTCTTTTTATAAAATAAACATGCAAAGTCTAGCCGTTTCTTTTTCAAGAAAGAAAAAACACATGAACACTTGGCAAGTGTTTCCACTTATTATTATTTCCCCAGCGGTGTGTACAATATTACACATTCAAATTTAATGAAACGGAATTTTATGATATCATTACTCTTGTTTTGCACACAATATACTATTTACATCACTTTATTAATATGATGATTAAACTTTAGAACAAACAGAGATGAAGAATCATCACAATAATGACAATTATTTTATTAATTTCCATGAATAAATCAAAAATATGTGTTACAAATCGAGACCAAGGCTTCTATGTACTCAATCAAACAATAACATAACATGTACTAGGAACTATATATCGATAAGGAAAAACAATATCCGTGTAATTGAAACAATTACAAACTGTTTAATTCACAGCTGCCATGTTTTACCTCCTTCGTTTTACCTACACTATACGAACGTGAGAAAAAGTTGTGTCAACAGTTGCGATATGTCTGCTTGCATTTATTGTTGCACCTGAGTGGCGCGCTGTATGAAATTGTCCACCATTGCTAAATATTCTATTGACACATTACAATTGCAATATACTGAATCTAGTGAACCATTGTTGATAAAATACTTTTTTTGTCACAGCTGCTCTGTATTTTTCAGTTGCGATATTTCATGTCAAATTACAAAAAGTGCTAACAAAGTAAAACATAAGCAATGTTTTACTTATAGTTTTTTTACTTTAAAAGAAAATTAATGTACCTACTGTGGTTTCGTTCACAAACATTTAAACTCACATAAACAAACAGTCAAATCCGGAGCATTTACATATATTAATTACAAGAAATCGAACGTGCAATACACAGTGCAGCTGTCAACCGAGAGACCACTGCGCCAAGCAATGCCGTACATATAGAAATACAAATACATACTTCAATGGAATTCCTTCACTGTCTTTTCTTTTGGTTGGTACAATAGTCGCCATTTGATACAACAACCGTTTAGTCAACAACTTGGCTCGTGTCCACGCTGCATGTCCGTGACTACGCATTTCATTAACTCGAGTAGAAATACAACCTTTATCCTTACAAAATACAGCCTTTTAGTACTTGAATGAGTAGAATATTTAGGAAATGTCTAATATATACAATTTTACATAACCAGTATCTAAGTGACAAACTTTAATGTGGGAAATACAGGGGTCAAAATCGGCCACTATGCTTGAAGCAAAACAAATCGGCCAAAGAGCTATTTTAGACCTGTGAAGGAGCAATATTCATACCTAATAATTCATTTCGCAACGTCATTCTTTCATTCATTCTTCTATTTTTCAATCTGTACCCTTAGCACGAAATTTCAGTATTTGAGACGTAAAGTAAACTGGAACTTTGACAATTTCAAGTTGACATTTTTCAAGGAAAAAATTAGTTCCGTCTTCGCGCACCAGAGGCGCTGTTCCATTTTTTCATACAAGAAACGCTGTAAATACTGTAAAGCAAAAGAGTGAAAATTCGTGCTAAGGGTACTGACCTACTCTAATGTGAAATCCTCAGTAAACATACAGGGGTCAAAAACGGCCAACGACCAAAGGCAATTTTAGTAGACCTGTTATGGAGTAATATTCATAATAATTCATTTCGCAACGTCATTGGCCACTCTTCTACTATTCATTCACGAAGTGAATCATTAAGAATATTGCTCCCCGCACCACGACCAAGGGGCAATTTTAGATCTGCAGTACGATAGAACATATTGTCTTCTAAACAAACATTTGTATCAAATAATACAACATGTACTAAGAACACAAACGTCCAATCAAATAACAATTTCTTCTCTATTCTAGAAAACGAACGTTATAATTGCCAAGATTCTTTCGCTTCTCATTGCAACGTTATCGGCAGCATTCGTATTTGTCAACGTGAATTAATTGCTCATAGCCAGAATGCCGGAATATTTCACGCTCGCCGGCCGATTCTAATTCAACGCAGTCACCTCAGACACCCTTATTATTGCATTGTACATACTTATTTGGAAATTAAAGATGAATTGGAATGTATGTTTAGATTAAAATTGGTAATTCTCAATCAACTGATGATCAAAAATATAGCAGCTCACAACTTAACACCCATTAATATTAGTAGGCAACTGGGCTTCTCCCAGTTGTATGTCCCTTTGTGCCTACTGGCCTAGTGTTGTTCTGTCCCCTGCTTGAATGGAGGGAAGTGGAAACATATTTTTCCTACTCCTCCACTATTCTTTTCTGATTAATTTCATTGCTGGGTCCAAGACGGGTAAATTAATTCTCCGGGACACGTCGAGCTTCATTGTTTCGGCGCTTTTCTGGTGGTTGCCACTGTTGATTCTGGCTTTCAGGAGTTGCAATGGTTTGGGAACAGTGTGATGGGTTTGGCCCGAAAAAAAAACAACCGATGTTCTCTACTGTGTCCATACTTAACAATTAGCCAATGTCGTGTTACAGTATCTTTCAAGTGTTAATATTGTGTCTTATCTGACCAAAAGGATATTCACAAAGTATATTAATTCAATAAATTGATACAAATTACTTGCAGTCACTTTCAGAAAAATAAATCTGTGCTAAATCACCTTGAATGAATAACAAATAGTGATGCAAATAAAAACGCAAATCAAGCAGATTATAGCAGATTTGCATCACAAAGTATTCAGAATCTGTGTCAAATTTTTGCATGGAATGCAGTATGTGGGTCCAGTATTGCGTGTGCAGTGTATTTTTAATAAGGACTTTATTTTTCTGTTCGCTTGAGAATGTGTTTGATGATTGTAAGAAAAATATGTGCTGTCATTATAAATAAGTAAGGTACTTACTAGCAAAAAAATAAACAAACAGCTCACAAACTTGAAATATTTTATGAGTAAACCACATTGCTAGCATACAAAAAACTAATTTAATTTTGTAATAAAACAACAAAAAAAGGTGCATCCTGCACTTAATTTTCCTGTAAGTAACACGTGATAATGAATTCAATAGAACAGGTTTAAAAGAATTTGTTTCCAAAATGTTTTCAAAGTCAAATCATTATAAAAAAACCTAAATAAATTGAAAACCTTCTTAGTGCGTGCGTTTTTTACCTGTTTGTTTATCCAGTTCTTGTCACAACGACCACTAAACTAAGTTCAAGGATAAGCAAACACCACCGTGATATACGTACATCGCGAGGTTTGTCGAATCTCTCATACGAAACCTTCACGAGAACTGCGACACATGTCACTTAAGGCTCAAGTTTTTACGAGTCCATTGTTGCAACGATTTAGAGAAACAAAGCCAGGCTTAAGCAGGCCAGAAAACAATGGGAAATGTTTAATAACCAAAGGACGTTACAGTTGGTACCGAGTCCTTAAATGACCCATGCATATTGAGGTAAAGTTGCTTGCGTTAAGTTTTTCATTAATTGCATTATTTATAATACGTATCATTACCTGGAATCATCTCAAATCACATAAATTCAAGTCTTAAAAGCCGTTGTGCGACCACAAGTCACATTCAAAATTTAGCACATAATATAATAAAGAAATGCCTTTTGACGCCTTAAATCTTGTACCTATTAACGTTTAACGCAAAACGCATCTAACTAATGGTTTCAGCGTAAGTTTTAATCCAGGTTTAATATCTCACGAAGCCGAAGTTACATATTTACTGTTCACAATATACCAATGAAGTATTTTTCCAAAAGCTAAAGTTGTATTACACACAAATGTTCAATTTCACACACATGACCTTGTGCGTTACTACATACATCAAGTATTTTATGGCAACACAGCTAGCAACCGAATAGATTCGTCCCAAAACTCAGCGAGGCACCTCACAATGCTGCTCGGTTGATATTCTAGACACGTGCTATTTCAAAGCTGCCTGACATTAGCTACCAGTGGCTCGGTCCAGTATGTGGTGACCTTTACGCTATACTTTCTAGGGGCAGCCAGCCATGACAGTCCGTACGGCCGCTTTACATGTGTAAGAAAATATGATGATTATGTTTGCTATAGTACATATGTAGAGCTGTTGGCTTTCTGATAAAAGATTATCTGATTTATATTTTGAGCTCCAATTGTAGCCAACTTGTAGCCATCTGCTGACTTGCAGCTTCTACTTGTGCATCTTATTCGGCCTATTATAGAAAAACAGTTGGTTAATTTTACAAACCCCATTTTTCTGCCAAAATTATCGTAACTTCATTAAAATAAATAAATATTTTAATGGATGATTGCAATTATTATATTGACATAATTCTGGTGAATGTTGTTGGTCACGTTCCTACTGTACATAATATATACCTATAGATATAATAAAAGTATATACAACTTTAAGTAATAAATATTTAAAGTTGGTTAGCTACACGTCCGGGGCTTCACGGGAACCACAAACAGTGAAAAGGATTCCTGGTTCAAATTCACTGAACTGTAAAAGGAAGTTGCTTAAAAAGCGGAACGACCCATGCACTATGCAATGCACTCAAGTGTAATAAATAGGGAGTTGATTTAGTGTAAGTCAGTATAACGGCCAGTTTAAAGATGACCAATAATTTCGTAAACGGCAGTCGATAAGCGCTTACTCGATACCGTAATCGCTTATTATGGGAAGTGTGTATTACACCACTTTATGAGGCGCTATAAGTACGTGTGTACTTGCCACAGAGAAGGTATTTTAATGAGCTACTTTACAAGCCTATACTTAACACTGTACTTGGTAATCTTGGTAGTTTATTGCTAACGCGTAAATATTTTGTAATTTCACGCACTATAGTCAAAATGTGTAACCAATGTGCAAATTATGTAGATGCACACGTACAATATTATATACAACGTGTAACGTTAATAGCGCAAAACCTCTCGTGGGGTAACTCAGCCCATGTTACTGAACAATGTTCGTTCTAAAACTTTTGGAAAAAAAAAAAGATTTTATATCCATTCTCCATCAATTTCCATCCCACTGGTATGCACTCCATCCCACTCCATTTCCATCCCACTTCCCACTTTATGATCAAACATTTCCATACCACTCCATCCCACTCGATCCCTCTCCATCCCACTCCATCCCGCTCCATCCCGTTCCCTTCCCACTCCATCCCACTCCATCTCACTTTATCCCACTTCCCACTACATCCCACTCCATACCACTCCATCCCACTCGATCCCACTCCACCCAGTCCATCCCGCTCCATCCCGCTCTATCCCGCTCCATCCCGCTACATCCCACTACATCCCACTCCATCCCAATCCATCCCAGTCCATCCCGCTCCATACCGCTCCATCCCACTACATCCCACTCCATCCCACTCCATCCCACTTCATCCCACTTTATCCCACTGCATCACACTACATCCCACTCCATCCCAATCCATCCCACTCCATCCCGCTCCATCCCGCTATCGCATTCCATCCCGCTCCATCCCACTACATCCCGCTCCATCCCACTCCATCCCACTCCATCCCAATTTATCCCACAACATCCCACTCAACTCCAGTCCACACCATATTTGAATATGTAGTTTTTCTATTCCAAGCTAGATCGCGCTACTGAACTGCGCGTTCGGTGTAAACTGACCGTAATTTTACTTCTGGTACACTTTGAATTCAAATATCTTTTGATAGACTGATCCGATTTCAATGAAACAAAAACTAAATGTTACTTCAAGTTACGGTCAGTCGTTGTGTATTAAAGTTATCTACATAACTTTCGTACATTTTACGTGATGCCCGAACAAATAAACATACAAACAGACAAACAGACAAACAGACATACAGACAAACAGACAAACAGACAAAAATTCTAAAAATGCTAGAAATGGGTTCTATTGATTGTCCTTTAACACGTTGGCTATATTTTTTGAGTTTTTTTTTAATGTACAAAAATTATTTTTCTACAGTTTTATTATATGTATAGATTTCACGCACTACAGCCAAAATGTGTAATGTGCAAATTATGTAGACACACACATACATACATTATTTTATACCTACATAGTGACATGCTCACAAACAATAATAATATTCCTCAACTATCACACAACACCATCTAGGCCCAAGCTAAGCAGAGCTTGTGTTATGGGTATTAGACAACTGATAAACACACTTATATATTTCTAAATACATACATATTTATAGTATGTATTTTTTTATATAAATGATCGTGTTCTTCACACAAACATTTCGCACCATTCCTGGAAGAAACGCGTAACTCGACTTGCGTCAATTTTTTTTTATTAATGCAAAAAATCGAGCGGACTCTAATACACCTTCTCACAAATTTTCATGAAGCTAGCGCTAAAAATAAGGATACTGTCACAAAAAATGTGTTTTTTTGCGACAGAAAATAAAATAGTTTTCCATTGTTATAAAGATGTATACATACATACATTTATTTATTTTAAAACTTTCTCAGGGTATAAAGCCATAAACACACATACCCACAACTAACACGATTAATTAAATTAACTTTATAAAAGTAAATAAACATAGGCGTTTTTTCTTGGATACTATTACAAAGGCGTGTCTTGCAAGTCCACTTACTTACTTATTGCACGAAACTTGTTGCGTGTAAAAACTACGTAAGTGATACTTACACTTTCGGACTAGCCTAAAATTTGAGCATGAATAATGGAGTAACTACACTTACCGCAGCCAATGCGGTACACCAAAGATGACAACAAAGCAATATCCATTATTACATCGGCTTCTTTTGTAACAGTTTCGGGGATTATTTAAGTAACCGTATAATTCAACCATATCTCCCAGTATACATAGCAAAATGAAAAATCGGAAACTCTATCATTTCGCCGCTGCAAAATGCCATCTTTTGCTATTTACAAGGTTTTCGTGGGATTTTTTTTGCAATGTTGAACACGTTTTTTTTACCTCCTGAAAAGTTGTCCGAATTCACTTACCGCTTTCTTACAGAAAGGGTGCGATTTGTCCTGGGTGGGAATCGAACCCACGACCTCCGGCATAGCAGTCAGGGTCACTAACCACTAGACAAACAGGCCTGTCAAACAAAAGAGCATTTTTTTTCATAATAAATTACAAATGAAAGCAAAACAGTAATCGAAAAAAAGAAGTGAATTTCTTCCGACCGGTATTGTTATAGCAGGAGAGAAATAAAATTAAGAAATGATAACTGGCGATGGTTGCACGGTTGCACCTGTTGCGAAGTGGGTTACCGTCGGTTACGATAACCGCTCGGTTATCAACGGTAACCGACTCGCTTACATGCAAACATCGAAGCTACATACTAGTACTTATCTCTTAGTTGTTGTATAAAGGAACACAGGAATGTACCTATATTAGCTAATATTCATTTTTTTTTATTACTAAATAAAATAATCTGAATAGATTCTGATTCTTGTTTAAGAACTAATTTAAGCTATTTTAAGTTGATATTTCTTATTTCATGTAATATTAAACGTAGAACTCGAATTTAAAATTAACTAAATAATTTTTAATAACTTTGATCAAAAACCAACAGTAAGTTCTGTTAGTCTGAAAGCTCAAAATTCATGCTTGCATGCACGTAAATTGATTTAATGAATCCTATTGCGATTATTATCTACCTTGGCAGTGACGCAGACAATGCTGACATAGCGTAATGTTTTTTTTAAATGAAAAGTGCAATAACAGGAAAAGTATACAAAAAAATCTCCTGTAAATGATTTTTAGATTGTTAATCGCTCGGTTAGTCCGTGTTAATCGCTCAACTAGTATGTTATTAGATTGACAATGTAACAATACTGATTTATAAATACCCGCACCTTAACAGACATCTGATTCAATCACTTCATCATTCATTTGTTGTGTGAATGATCCGATCACCTATAGCAGGTACACAATCTATGTACACAACACATATTGGAGTTACAATTATGAGGCAATTGAGACACGTTTAGCATATTAATTATGGTACAAATACTAATAGTATTGCTCTATGTAATACAGTGACACTTAATTAAACAGCCACTTGTTCGGATGTTATGAATATTGTAGAGACGAAATAATACTCGTACAAAACACATACCAGAAAAGTTTGCGATCACTTTGAAAAATTGAAATCTTTTTTGTTACAGAAGGTTGCTTTCTTCTTCTTTTTAGATTCTATATTTGAAATTTATATTTATGATACAAAATATTAAACAGTTCAATTGCTTTTCAGTTCAATAAAAAAAAAACAGCTTATGCTAGATCAAAATCTTTTTTTTATGTGTGTGTTGTTGAACAATTAACGCAAGCTTTTCTCCCTTATTTGCAAAAGGCGAAAGGAGTATAAAGACCGTAGCAGACACTCTGTATCTGTAGTTCCTGCCAACCCTTACGTGAAAAAGGTAAGTTTATACAACATTATTATTTGACTGACCTGTTGGTCTAGTGGTTAGTGACCCTGACTGCTATACCGGAGGTCGTGGGTTCGATTCCCACCCAGGACAAATGTTTGTGTGATGAGTACGATCATTAAATGATCGTGCTCATCACACAAACATTTTGTTCTGTGTCTGGGTGTAATTTATCTATAATATGTATGTATTTAGAAATATATAAGTATGTTTATCAGTTGTCTAGTACCCATAACACAAGCTCTGCTTAGCTTGGGACTAGATGGCGTTGTGTGATAGTTGTGAAATATTATTATTTTTTTTTTTTTTTGTTTATGCGAAACCCGATACACCTATCCAATATTTTTGTGTAAAGAATCTTTGTACAAAATTTCAAAACTGTATCATAAAAAATCACAAAGATATTACCTAGTTTTCCGTTAAAAAACATGCTCATTTCGCGGTACACCCGCGTAAATCGCGTCTCCTGTGTAATACACTCGTGATAATAGTTTGGCAATAGGTACCTAACCGTACGGTGATTGTATTGTAATTAACTGGTAATAAAATGTATTTAATTTTTTTTTTTTTTTTATCTTGGTGAAAAAAATATTGGAATCGAATCAGTTACTGATTCTGAACAAACTATATTCAGGTTTCGCATATACTAAAAATAATGTTGTATACTTATGTGATTTAATAAATTGTGAAGAATTGAAGACATATTTATTTACGTTTTTCGCTTGGTCCCTAATTGGCTGACAGCAAAAAATTGCCCTTCCACATAGCGTGATTGTGAAGGTAATCTGGCAAAAAATGGCCGGCTCACATAACCAACAGGTTATGCTAATTTAAATCATTTTTTTAATAATTTATCAAGTGATTTTATTTGTCAAAAAAAAGATTTACAGCGTAGCCGTTATTTTCGTCAATTATATGTATATGAAGTGACTGACGTAAACATCACGTTTTATTTAGATTTTTATGATTATATAATGTTTTATCCTCGTAAAGGGTCAAAGATTACGATTACCTTAAAAAGTTAAAATATAACATCATCATAAAATTAATTAACACAGAACCTACCAAGAAAAACGAATTAAATTTGTATTTAATTTTATTAGTTCTAAGAACGCCATTTTTTTTTTTGTTCCAGTAACTATTTTAATTGTTCTCTTAAGTGACCACTAATACTTTGCATATTCCAACGCATAATTCAAGGTTATTGAGTAAAAAGTTCAAGTGATCATTTTGGCCAAGGGTACTGCGAACGCCATAGAACGCTGAAAGTGCGACAAAAAATCGTGAACGGTGAAAGAGGCCTTACCACGAGCTCTTAACGCGATCCGATTAGTTTAGGATGTGGGAAGGAGATGACGATAGACGGCTTGTATAGCTCTGTCTCTTTCCCACAACCTAAACTGAGCTCGTGGTAAGGCCTCAGTGGTTATAAAGATCGTTACGTGATGTCAGTCACGGTTTGATTACTAAAAAGTTAATTCGTGTAGTTTTTTTTTCTTTTCACGTAAAACCTGCTTGAATGTGACCGAGCTTAGAGTTACGAGTGTTCCGTTGAGTAACGTCTTTTTAAATTAGATTTCAATTTCAAAGATGGAACGGTTTCGGTAGGTACAATACAAAAGGGTTGATATCTAACAAGAATTTAGACGAAGCAGAAGGATTTCTTATAAGATTTCATTAAAGTAATTTGTGATAGCTATTATGATTTTTATCATCTCTGAGTTTAATCAAAACGTATTCATTTTTTACTCGCATAATTAATCAAATTACCAGATCAATCTACTCCGAAAATCGTAAAATGTTAATTGAAGTAATCATTATAATAACTGCCTACAATCATTTCCGAAAAAAAAATTAATAAGTGTTTTATTGCGTATTTTCCTGTCAAACCAACGATTTTTTACAAAATTAATTACCACGGTAAAAAGTAACAATTATGTTTTGTAAAAAATGAGTACGAAGCGAAGCATAGGAAAAACCATGAAATTATCATTAGGTACCTGAGTAAAAAATATACGAGGTTTTAGTGATCGTCACGAGAATACTACAATCACGTCTAAAAACGAAATCATCAAATTAAGTTGTAGGTACTATGAATGTTAAACTTATCTTACATTTTTATATCGAAATTGTTGATAAAACTTCTAAGACTGACGCCACCAGCACCAGAATTCCTTTTAGAACATCAAAGCAAACGGTGAACGTTTCATTACAATTTACTAGTACATTCATAATGAAGAATAGCGTTAACAAATGCTACAGAACCAGTAGACTAGGGACAGCCACCAGACTAATGATACAAAGGAAATTAGACTTTAATACTTAATTGATAGAGCTTATATGGATGGTAGATATAACGCAGGTTGGCTTAGTAGACGCCGCCGAGCGTGTCTGTGGGAGCGACCGACCAAACAATGATGCTTGGAATGCGATACGAAAAAAGAGTGTGAGCGAGAGCCTGTGAGTAAAGGAGACGGAAAACAATCGTGTGCTTCCGCTGGAGCATGGGGTCCCGGCACAGTCTCAGGTGGAAGTAGAACCCAAACTGTGTCAGGTGCGAGGGGGGATATCAACAATCTACATGAACTTGTACCTGCACAAACTGCGTTGATAAGGAATTTTAAAACCTTACACAAAACACAAATAAATTTGAAAAACTATACCTACTCGAATACATAAGATAAGCAGCAGCTAAAATGAACATCCAAAAAGTAGAAATGTGAATTATAGAGCAAAACTGCAGCTTAATAGAATTGCTATCCAAAGTGAAGTTGATAGTGCAGAAATTCATTCAAGTAATAATTGTCTACATTTCCACTTAACAGTCTTATTATCGCTTTTATTCTCGTCGGACATGTGACTAAACGGATTATTAATACTACAATAACGGCGAGAAGAAATATTATCTTAGAACAATAGAGCCATTACAATTAATGCGACTATAATGATTATAAATAAACATCACATTATAGCAATCATGAATGATAAAATTAGAAGGGTTGCAAATGGTGACCACCTATTCGTAAATATAATATCATCATCGTTCCGATTCAACCTTGACGAATATTGCTAAACTTTTGGAAGCAACATAGACTAAAAATTATTCAAGTTTCTTAAACGCATGTTGCAATAGCAGTAATATTTCACATTCCCCATATAACTAAAGAAGTTACTAGAAATGTAGATGCATAGAAATGGAATGTTCTATTCGAATGTTGTTTCTTGTTTTCTCAGACGCGCATCTCGTAAGTAGGTGTTTCGAATAAACATTTATATGGCTAGAGCAATTAACGGATCCAATGTGCATTTAGTAGGTTAACCCATTAGAGGTCACCGTACTTGATTGAGTACAGCCATATCCCTGAGCGTAAATTACAAATCTCGTAAAGTTAATGAAGGTATTTGTGTTATTTTACTTCATCATAACACTGCTCAAGTATATTGATAAATAATACGCGGTTAGTGTAATTTTTTTTTGATAAAAGTGTCAGTCGAAGTTTTGTTACCGAAAAACTGTGGAGGTAAGTGAATGATTTTTGATTTTATAAAATAATGATTGCTAAGAAGTTGTTCTTTTTGTTTTCCTTGTATAAAATACATTTCAGAGTAAGTTATAAAGAACGATATAATTGATTATGTATCACTAAAATAAAACTAAGGTAATTTAAATGTTACTGTACTCGGCTGAGTACAATGACAACATACGTAAGTAAAAAAAAATATTTTTTTTTTCAGATTCTTTGCAATAAAGAAGTAGCGCTCGTGAAACACAATGCACCGTTGACCCAGGCGTGGTTCATGATCGGACAGCGAGTCGGGCACTCCTCGCCGCCCACATGCCCGCGCTTATGGTGGCCGTAGATCGTCATGTGACGTCGGTCACCGTGGGCGTCTACCACATCGGGTGGGTCGTGTCGTGGATGCTGTCCTCTTCCTCACGCGTCCCACCTCCTCCTACGCTAGCATGACTGCTTCGCAGACGGAGGCGACTGCTTCCCATTCCGGCTTGCCCCTGGAGATGGCTTCAGCCAATGCCGGGCGCAAGAGGTCACCGCCTATCGCCGTTGTGAGTACAGGGCGGTGCTTTGCCCAAGCGGGGCAGTCCTGCATCATATGCTCGGTGAGGCGCGCGTGGTTCACGACTAACCTTGACCCTGGCTTGGTCCATGATTAGACAGCGAGTCGCCCATTACTCGCCGTCCGTATGTCCGCGCCTACGGTGGCCTGAAATCGTCCTACGACGTCCGTTGCCGTGGGCGTCTCACACTGCGGATGGGTCGTGAGGTGGAATAAAAAATTAGAAACAGCTGCGATGTGCCCTTTGTCATTCAAGAGTGCGCTGGCAATATAAAAAATGCCTAAAAACATTTTTTATCCGCAAAAGCTTGTTTGGAAATTTTTATACTAAAGTGGTCAGTGTACTCAGTTAAGTACACCCCTGTAACTTCATGAAAACTGTAATTTTGTTCAATTTTCTTGTTTTGTGTATTATTTTAATGTTATTTCAGTACGAAAATAAAGAAAATTTTAAAAATATTTTGGTACTTTTTGTTTGACCTCTAATGGGTTAAAGTCATTGATAAGATAAAAATGAAAATTTAACCAGATAGAAACAGTTCTCATGGACAGGCAGAAATAAATTTACGACTACAGATAACTTTAATTTGATAGCAAATAATGCTTTATCTCGGGTCAAATGATTCTGATACGTCAACAACTAAACGGACAAGAAACAATAAAATCAGACAATTGATAATAATTTCTTAACCCACGTTGTTTTTATGCATCTCTATAATGTAACCTTCAATTTAACATTGAAAAAGTTCGATGTTTAAAAATAAGCTGACGGAATATCAGATAAACATTCGTAGTTGTTCATAAGTACAGTGTCTTGAGGCGTGTTCAACAATCACCTGCCTAGCGAAAGAGTAAACATTGTAATAGCAGTGAAAGGCTGGCCCATGCTCATTTGCTCATGGTGGCTTTCGAGCATTTCCCCTCGTCCACGCTTATAACCTACACTAGAATTAGAAAACACAAATTATGGTTCATTCTGCAATGCTTTTCATTATCGAACGAATCAGAATCTGAATTGCTATCAATTTCGAAATGAATTGCACTTTGCTACCTTTACCATTTAAGCTGAATTCAATTTCGGAAAAAAATTAGGGGAAGTAATATTTAAAGTCAAAGTATTTATTTATTTAAATTAGGCCATCAAAAGGAACTTTTGAATGTCGCATAAATAACCTAAAACCGGTTTATTCAGCGATATACGTCACTAACACACTATATTATAATTATTAACTATACCTGACATTAATCAACCAATTCACGTGTTAGCAATATTTGGACGAACTGGAAATCGCGGTTGTATCAAAGGTAAAATTATCAAAAACATCCACACGACATCTTCACGTGAAAAAAGAGCAATTAGCACCATAAATCATAAGAAACTCGTCAAGTGTGTGACTAATGACCATAATAGGTTTAGCCATGATCTTAACATTCTGCGCAGTTAAGCTTATCTCATAAAACGTCACGTATGATAAGAATGTTAATGATCCTCGGATCAAGTAAAAGTACATTAGGATGCACTGAGCAGATGCTGTAAGACTTTCACTCGCAAATACAGCCCGCGTCCAGGTTGACACCAATTCTGATCACAATCTTTTATGTTTACTTCATTGACTACTACAACTTTCTTTGGATCATGCATGTTTCAATGTTTACTTTCTTTACTCGTATTGTTGAATTTTTAAACTGTTTATATATTTTTTCTTTCTACATTCATACATTCGAAACAGATATTGACAATACAAAAAATGTTTGGCATGGACCTTCTCTAGCTGAGCTACGCGAAGCCGATACGACCTTTGTGAATATTGTGTTTAACAAGAAAATAAAGCTAACATTAACTTATAGAGGATATCACATTTTCGCAAACAGTACGAGTTTAAAGGTTTTTATAAAGATTTACCAAAGCAACACAACTTCGGAAAAATAATATACATAAATAAACAAAACGCTATATATTTTCAATGTCCAAATGAGACTTCACATATAAATGGCGCATGCAAAACCCTGGTCACAGCAAGATAATTTTCATATAATTTATTGTAAACTTGAAAGAAATCCTTCTATTTGGTCGGGTTTACTTCAGATGTAAATATGAGCACTTGTCCAAATAGTGCGCGCTCTTCACCTACTTTTTTCAAGTATACACTATCATTCTCTAAATATACTTTTAAAAAGCAACATTTTTCTGCAACATCATGTGATAACACTTGCTTAGATTTTCAGTTTCTCTATGAATGATTCGGATATCTCATTAATTAGCGCACACAGCGACGCATGACAGATGCGTCTAAAACGAAAGTCTCTTACTGATTAACATCGACATTCCTTTCGCTTTGTTCAATGTATTTATTTAAATTACATTTACGTCTCATGTTTACATAGGTACTTCTCCTGCATTTTAAGTTTACATTACCATTCAGCGAAATACATAGATGCTGAATATTTAAAATATTATTAAATCTCCTGTAAGATTCCGTTGTAGAAATGTAATATTCAGAATATAGATTGGTTATGATCTAGAAGTGGTGTGTAACTTTGTTTATGGTTCTAGATAAATTGCAGACATTCGACTCAAGTAAGAATATGTTTTGTCAACAAACAAGTAAGTAGACCTTTCCCACAAGCTCTAAAGATCATTGGCAAAAAAATATAATAGAATAAAAGTGCTGAATAAGATGAATTTTTTTTTTTAAGAGTATTCACTAAATATCTTCAGTCATTCAGCATTAAAATAATCTCAATTAACTGTCATGATGAATGTTATAAATTCAGATAGCTTTTGTATCTTTCAGTCTATAAAAACAAACAAAGCAGTAATCGTGATGCTCGATCAACATTTTGCATTGCATCGTGTTTATAATGAACGTTCAAATTTCGGATATCACTATAAACGGTGCAATATTAATGTTTTATATTCGCTATTCGGAGTTAATTTACTAATTTGGAGATCCGACCGTTTTGCACGGCCGATTCGCCTTGGACCACTTACGCAACCTCTGTTGCCGACGATTCTATTGACATGACTATAAAAACTGAACTATACGCCATTACTTGCAAATACTTATGTGTTCTCTACCTTTGTCAAATTGATTATCTCTTGCGTTTACTTAGATGTTAATTTAATGATAACAACATTATCTTCCGAGTTTAAAATGGCGTTAGATTAAAAATTCCAATTAATATTAATGTTTTTAAAACAATCGTCATTATGTTACTAAATACAGATGCGTTGTTGGAATCTCCACGTGCACTTGTGTTTAAACCAATCCATAAAAAAATAAATTTACTCATTGGAATATAGCAACGACCTGGTGTATCTCAGGGGTGTTTCTTGGACCGCCACTTTTTAAGTGTTGCGAAATTATCTATCAATAATTCACTGACCCAAATACCTCATCTGATAATAGTAAGATTGAGAAACAAACACTTTTAGTAGGAGATACCGTAAGTGATAATATTATCTAACACGCTTTGTGCCGGCTGTGAGAGACAGAGCGTGACGGGGTTCGTCTGAAATTATTACCGAACCTAGGGTAACCGTTTCGGTTGTAAAACGACCAGTAATTGCCAAAGTTCGCTTTTATGTAAACTTGACTAAATGTTTCATACTCTCAAGTTGTTGTCACGTTGAGTTCATTTCAATTCAATTCGTAGGTATATCTAGAATTTAATGAAAACTTTAGATTTCTGAAAAAGATTGACAAAGCGAAACTCACCTCTAGCCCAGCCGGTGAGTACATTTCCAAGATACGCCACTTTGTATACTGGATCAGGATCGCTAATGCGCACGCTGTTTGTACGCCGGAGCAGCTTCCCAATACCCCTGGATAACCGCCCAATCGCACGAGCCGTGAAATCCTTGCCGGACGCGCCATCCGCCAAGCACACTTCAGCTGGCAAGATCGACCTGTTTTGTCCGTTCTCCTGGATCTTGTGGCCAATCAACCTCGGCATCGTCAATGGTAATGACTTCTTTCTCTCGGGAGTCAGAGTCTTAGCCTGATTCACACTGTAAACGTTGCAATTCTTCTTAAAGCTCTGGCCGTTTACTTCTTTGGTTTGATCAGCTTCATCAGTCTTATCGGATTTGTCAAACTCGGTCGTTTTTATTCTACCGTTGAGGTTTTCGTTCAGGTTGTTGTTGTTTAGATTATCGGTGAGTCCGTCACTGAACCGGCGTTCGGAACTGGAGCGCCTCTTCATGAGAGACGGGTTCCTCAGCAGTATGCTCGTTTCGCTAGAGCTTCTGTTCTTGAGTATGTGAATCTTCTTGACTCGTGTGACAGCGCAGTCGACCTCGTCGGCGCTGACCATCCTCTCCGTTTTACCTTCCTCGTCCAGGAAGCGCACTCTAAGTCCGTTCGGTTTGCATTCACTAAGTGTTTTTTCCGACTCTTGGAGGCGTTCTGATTGATTTTTTGCGCCTGCGTCCAAACATTGGCGCTCATTTTCACTCAGCGTTCCACGAGCCATTTTTCTGCTGGATGGTTCTCACTTTTTGTTGGCACTATTACATTATGGCTAGTGAGCTACGCTGAGTTGAGTACACAAGTTTCCAGTTAACTTACTGTATGTCACTGTTTACTGCAAGGGAAAAGCTGTACACTCCGAAAACCGAACAGTCACCACCCGATAACTACTAAAACACACACAGAGTAGTACACACCTCGTCCATTAAAGAACGACACCGGTTTGGAATGTAGCCTTCTCCACTTACTCAATGCACTTGTCCGTTCATAGGAGAAAATGTTAACAAAAAAGAGTATCAATTAAAATACCAGTGGATTGAATTAATGAAGAGACTTCTGCAGTCAGTAAGTGATTACGTTTATTACACTAATCAGTCACTTTGGGATATAGTATCGGAGCGAACGTCCGTGTCGCGCGACACGTGCGCGTGCGTTGGCTCGCAGCGATGGAGTGCCGGCGAGGCGCGGCGGGCGGCGCGGGCGAGTGGCGCGGCCGCAGCGGTCACTTGATCCCGGCTTTGATTTTAATGATCCGACTACTTGTAGCGCAGTGTTAACGCATCGCCATCCGCACCTTCCACCTGGAACAAATAACATAATATTTCACTTTAAGGGATTCGAAAAGGGTGCTTTATTAAAGGTTTAGTTAGGCCTTCAGAACCAATTTTAAGATTGAATTTTTCTTCAAAAAAGACCAGTCATGCAGGTACGATCCCATCTATCGATGGGAGGCCTACTTTCATAGATGTTTTCATTATCGCTACAATTTGAATTAGATCAAAATTGTCCTTTACAATAAGTAATTTAAAAAAAATAGAGTAGCATTGACTTATAAATTGAAAACATACACAGAATAAAATCTACGCGCAACTGAAAATATAATATGATGGCGGTGGAGAGTCACTTCCAAACAAATAAAAAAGTATAGCAAATATCCTAGTTACATATGTTTTATAAACTCAAATGATATACATAAAGCAACAAGACCGCTGACGGTTAATAGAGACGAATAAAAAAGGATTCATTTACTATAAAATAAACCTGGATAAAGCTGCCAGTTATTACGCCTATCCTCATCTTCAGCTAACAAGAAAATTTCGTCACATCTGGAAAGTTCTAGAACGAACATAAAATATATTTTTCTTCATTACACCACTGACTTGTTGTTGGTAAGATCTTACATAATTGTTTACCTTCGATCAACTGGTTTGCCTCTCTGCTTGTGACAAGTTTTTGCACATTTAGTTGGCGTGCAGTAAAAACATAACAATTACGAATTTATTGAGACTCTCTGAAGTAATGGTTTTTGTTACCGGCTTTTCAATAAGTTTCCTATCTGTTAACCTGTCTGTTCCTGGATTAGCTAATGAGTCTAAACTTTTCCTAACGTGAGTAAAAAGTGTTCCGTCTTCACAAGTTTCTAGATTTCAACATCGAAGACATCAAACGAAAAGTGAAACGGGAAATATCAACGCGTTTCCACACGGACACGTTTTCCTTTATGACGGTATTTCGATTCGGATTCAGATTTCGGAAAGGCCATCATCTTGCTAGTTACGTAACTAAGAAGTTGAGTAAGGCCTGAATTCCACCAAAGCGAATAGGAGAGAAGATGTGTTTGAATAACCAATCAAAAGTCGACATCTCCTCTCCGCTTAGCTTCGGTGGGCATCGCATCGCATTCGAGTCCGGGCCTATAAGATGGTTGACAAGGCCCGACTAAGAAGGCCGTAGTCTTCCGGGATCCGGACTATCGAGTAATAGTGGCCCCGGAACGTAAAGGGGTTTTGAAGGACACCATAGATTTTTGTCAGTACAAGTCTGACAGTCCCTCCCGTCCTGCCCTGTAAGAACTCATTTGATGATTTTAACAAATAAAAAAAGGATAAGATGTTAAGCAAAAAAAAAAAAGACTGACGAGGGGATTTTCATAGCCAGAATAAGGCCGAGACTCCACCAAAGAGTCGAGACGTGTTTTGAACAACTAATAGAATTGCGTTGCCGGAGTGGAGCTGTGTCAATAACGCAATTCTATTGGTTGTTCAAAACACGTCTCGACTCGCACAGCTTTGGTGGAGTCTCGGCCTAATGCTTCTTACTTCAAAGCTTGTCTCATAACTGAAATGGTTTTTCTGTATATTGATAAGACAGTAAGATACTTTTACTTTCTTTTATGTTTTCCTGTATGTTCAGATTACAATAAATTACCGAATAAAACCACCTTTCAGAACAAACTTTGTGATTTATGATGATTTAATCTTTGCCTCCTCAAAAGACCTTTTATTGAATTTTGTACTCGTACGAGTACAAACAACAAAGAGTGGAAATCCTTTTGACTTGTACTTACTATTGTCTTACAAGTAACTTGTAGAACAATAGTCACGAAAATTGATTTATTTGTTAATAATGTTAGTTTGACTCGCCTGTTCCTTTCTGTCACTTTTTCGAGATACGGGAAATACAATGCGCTATTGTCATGTGATCATCATCATCATCATCGTCATCAGTCGGAGGACGTACACTGCTGAACATAGGCCTTCCCCATAGACCGCCACGCATCCATCCATCGGCTGCCCGCGACCCTCACGATGTCGTCGGTCCACCTAGTGGGAGGCTTGCCTAGGCCTACGCTGCGTTTTCCGGTCCATGGTCGCCACTCGAGAACTTTTCTTCCCCATCGGCTGTTAGTTCTACGAGCGATGTGGCCTGCTCATTGCCACTTCAACTTGCAAATTTTATGAGCTATGTTGGTGACTCTGGTTCTTTGCCAAATTTCCATGTTCCGGATTTTATCCCGCAAAGAAACTCCGAACATAGCTCTTTTCATTGCTCGTTGAGTGACTCTTAGTCTCTCGAAAAGGCCATCATCATCATCAGCCTATATAATGTTCTCACTATTGGGACACAGGCTTCCTCACTTTTAGAGAGAGAGGGCTATTATCCACCACGCGGGCCTAATGCGGGTTGGAAGATGTCACATGTCTTCGAATTTTTGGTTTTGGACGTGCTGGTTTTCACACGATGTTTTCCTTCACCGTTTTGAGAGCAGTTGTGATGAAATAAATTACACAAAGTAATGCGCTAGGCTGGGTTCGAACTGACAACCTAAAACTCGGAAGTCGGGACCGATAGCACTGAGCCACCACTGCTCTGTCATGTGATACTCAAACTTAATTAGATTTTTTGATATTTAAAAAATCTAAACCTAGTTAATTAAAATGGTTTGTTAAATGATTGTATCTCAAATTCTCAACACAGTAATTATGCGAGCGGTGGTTTTTTCGAAGTACACAAACTATGTTTAATTTACATACATAAAAAGATTTTTCATTTGCATAGCAACCACGAAAAGTTAATGATGTGTTCACAGAAAACAAAAAAAAAGCTAATCACGAGCCATTCAGAAAAGATATAAAGTTTTTGTTGTGTGCATTTTACTCAGTCCACAAAAAATTGTAAAATAGTTGCCAGTATGTACTCACAGACTATTAGAGCCGCTACAAAAAAGTGGGTGTGTGGCAATTTTAAAACAATTTACTTCATATTTAAAGTTTTTCTTTGAATTGTTCTAAGTTACGAGTAATTTTAGCGATGCGTGCCGCGTGATCTCTTCGGTGAGCTAATTGATCTTTTTCTTAACAACAAAGGATTATTAGATGATCTTTTAAAGTTTTTTTCTTCTCCTTCAATACCAAAACATTAGAAACTGGCGAAGGAGGCGCTTTATCTAAGCAGGATTTATGCACACTTCGTTTTTTAAACGCGACCGTGCAGCGCGTTTGACGCGAAACAGACGCCATACGCACGCAAGTCAGACGCAGCGTAAAACAATTGACAGCAAAATGCTCTGATGAAAAGGCGCCGTAGACGCGCGTTTCTAAAACGCGCTGCACCGGCGCGTTTATAAAATGTGGTGTGCATAGGCCCTAACTCTCTCTGGTACATTTTAACGTTCAAAAACAAAACAGTCCTTTAATTATAAAAGGAGAAATGGACTGACTGACTGACAAGTCTAAAAACTTTCAACCCCCTTTCATGCTTCTAGAAGCGCTTGCTTGGTCTAAAAGCATGAAAGGGGGGGGTTGAAACTAGAATTAAAGTTTGTATGAGTATAAATTAATATTTCATCTAATTTACTTGAAGGTTTGCCTGAAGTAAATATATAAATCGAGTACCTAAATCAAGAAAGTCAGACTTCAGAACAAACTTTATTTCTATAACAAGATATATGAAAAAGATCGGCCTCAACGTTATACTCGTATAACGAACAGAATTCTGATTTCCCCGGGGATGGTGGACGTTAGGCAACAGTCACTCTTAGTGAAGCCATAAATTAACATAAATAGTGTCATAAAAAATGACAACTGCTCTCTGTAACGAAAAACTCTGGCTGGTTTTAGTTTGATTATTAATCAAGTACGAATAGGTACGCGATGACTTATGTTGTGAAAATGCTCATTTATTTTTTACTTTTTTTTTTGCTGTCCGCTACATCTAGTTGTCACGAAAAACGTTTATTTACTCAAAAATGCATGTAATGTGGTCATTATTTGACAACCTTGTTTGAGCAAAGTCGCCTTTGCCGGAGTGTTTCAAGGAGCGGCCAGTAATGTTTTTGCTGGCCGCTCTACAGGTCGGCAATACATTGCCGGCCGCTATTTTGACGTTTCAACGTTTTAAAAAAACAAATGCAAAAAGATTTTATTTAAAACACAGCTTTTGTATATAAAGAGGTAGGCAAAAAAGATTGTATTCCATATTAAAAAAAAAATACAAAGAAGTAACAAAAGCGCGGTTCAGCGAAATTTTAATTTTATTTAGTGACTTTTTTTTGCTTTAAGTAAGTGAAGAAAATATACCTAACAGTCAAACACCGCATTAAAATTATCGCAAACTATTAGTGAGTAATATGAAACCCGGAAACCCGTGTTGAATTTTAGTAACTGTACTTTTCATATGTTATTTTAATTAATTTTCTAGTTAATACCTATATGTATTTTATTTAAATCACTTGCTGGTTTTATTTAGGTTAGGTACTTGCATTTTTGAGTAAAGCACTATACAAGCCTTGGCCCATTATGACTCTTCGCTGGTCACGCTATGATTGCCTCGAGCTAGCCTAGCTACGCTCTAGGCCTTCCAGCTTGGCCATCATGCAGCCCTTGCTGTCCTCACTGTAAAGGCCTCGGCCTCCGGCCTCGGCCTTTATCTCAGCTCGTCCATCAAGTGGTGCATGCTGACCGCGCTGTGTCGGCCTGGAGCTGCGCTAGGCTGCGCTGTCGGCCATCATCAGCGCGACCAGCAAAGTAGCCATTATAGGCCGCGGCAGTAATGTACTATTTCGTCTGCCTGGCTTTCTTCTAACCATATTGGGGTGGGGTCAGTCAAAATGAATACAGCTAAGCACAAGTAGTTACTATGCAATGACTGTTTTAATGAACTCAACAACATAACCCATTTTGGGGTCGCTTGACAAACTTTGTCTTTTTTTTTTTATTTTTTTTTTATCTTCATTTTTCTAATGCCTTTAAATTCGAAAAGTCTAAAAAATCATTAAATATGGAGTAGTTCAACGGCATATTACTTATTTTTTGCAGATTTTATTAGGAATTTCCAGAAAAAAGTTTTTACATAAATAACTGGGCTTTGTGCGAATTGGTCCTTTTTAAAGCTTTTGGGCATTTTAAGGATGGGGCATTTATCGACTATTCACATCATAAATATCCCAAATGATCTACCCTACAGCCTCTTGTCTGTGTGGGAGTGGTTCCGTCGCCTGCTACAAGTAGCCATCACGCCTGGAGTGTCAAGTGATTCCCCAAACGACCAGCATTAGGCAGGAGACCTATTTATAAATCAGTTCCAGTAGACACAAAAACATGGTTTTTGAACATTTTCTTAGGAAAGGAAAAATTCGATCCGCGGGCAGGATTCGAACCCACGACCTTCAGATTCAGTACATCCGACGCTCATTTCCAACCGAGCCACCGAGGATCTTACCTGCCACGGCTAATTCTTCCTTCCATTTCTAACGTCTCATGGTGACGTTCTTATCTTTGAAATTCGCTACGCATGCGTTATTGCGTTTAATATAAAAACATTATGGTTTTTGGACATGGAAAATATTAATTAATATAAAAATAAGATAGACATTTAGATAAATTTTCTTTAAATCAAATCGTTGTCATAAAGCCGATATTTTCATTGACAGAAAAAAAATGAGGAATAGACATAATAGATTGAGTTCTTAATTTGCAAAATACTACGCAGAGGAGTACACCTAAATAATTGCCAATTACTACACTGTTGATATTACAACTTCAACCCTAAGCTTAAAGCTGATTTCAGACTACGCTATAATATAATAAATAGCAAATAGTATATAAGCTCATAGCACAACAATATCACTCTCCATACATTGTTATTTGTTATGGACACGTTCACATTGTACTGTCCTGTATTATTGGCTTGCTAGCATTAGGTCCTTCTTTGTTATACTTTATAGCACAATAGTATAGCGTAGTCTGAAATCAGATTAACGGCGTATGGTCAAGCGAAAGCATCGTTTGATCAGTTGGAAAAGTTGCCATGCACCGCCACCAGTTGGCGCCAGTATCGCGAAAATAACGCAATCCAAAGTTTTATGAATTTCATTTCGTCAACTTCGACATTTCATAAAGTGTTCCCTTTACGCAAAATACATGTATTACTCTAGAAGAAATATTTTGATATAAGGGTATCGAAACATTTACTAAAACAAAATGATAAAAATCTTTATTGATGTGGATTAATATTTTGTGAATATTTTTATCATTCACAGTCTTAAATTTATTTTATAACATTTTGATGTCCCGAGATTACGAACAAAACTACTATTTTGGTAGGAAATTAATGATAATTGGCATACCTTACGAAAGTGACAATACCCATTATCGTTAAGCCCCAAACACACGCGCGCACGGGCAAGGCATGTGTTTTGTGTTCCACGCGCGCCTGAAAGAGTGTCAGCACAATGGCAATGACGGGGCTCTCTTTTAGAGGGCCTACCTGGGTCGCGGGCTAGCGAATACCATGACCCCAGAACGTAAAGGGCTATTGAAAGACATCGTAGATTTTAGTAAGTATTCCGAGTCTGACAGTCCCTCCCGCCGTGCCCTGGGTAGGAGGACTCATTCGATTATTTTAGCACTCTAAAAAAGCCCCAAACACACGCTCCTTTTATTAACGTGCGGTCACAAAGCTGGTTGCGTGATATCTTTATATGTTCGAGAGTGGAAAGCTAAGGGTGCTTGACACCCTGTCCTCCACCATCTGGTGTTGGTACTATTTTTTGATGCATTTTGATGTAATGACAAACACTAGAACAATTTAATGTCAGTAACCTCTTTATAATTAAATCTTCATTCTATACTATCTTATCTACAGTATTTTTTTGGGACAATGTTGTAATAATCACTTTTCTGATAAATCGACGCTGTCCTTCAATAGCCCTTTCTGTTCCGGGGTCACGGTAAGGAAATAATCCCGCGACCCCGGCAGGATTTGGCCTCTGAGAGGGGGGCCCCGTCATTATGCTGACGCTCTTTGAGGCGCGCGTGGGACACAACGCGCCGTCGACCGGGGCATGGTCCATTGTCGGGCAGCGAGTTGCCCTTTACTCGCTGCCCGCATACCCGCACCTACGGTGGCCGGACACGTCCGTCGCCGTGGGCTTCACCACCGCGGGTGGGGCGGAGGGAGGACACTGTCCTCTCTCGCTCGCGGCCCGCCTCCTCCTTCGCGAGCATTACTGCTTCGCAGAAGGAGGCCTGCTTCCTTCTTCTGTGCGCGAGAGGTCTCCGCCTATCGCAACCGTGAGGACACGTCGGTGCTCTGCCCAAGCTGGACAGTCTTGCACCGTATGCTCCACCGTGTCCTCCGGGCGATCTTCGCAGTGGTGACACCCAGGCGTTTCCTCCTTTCGCATCAGACATAGGTACCTCCCGAAACTTCCGTGTCCGGTGAGTACCTGCGCCAAGCGGTGAGCGGAGGTCAGGACGCCATGACTTCTCTCCAGCCACTCCTCAAAGAGGGGTCTTACCGCCGTAATTGCGGCGTGCCCGGATAAATGAAACCCTTAGAGATATTATCTATCGACTCCAAAAGCATGAACCCAGTACTGATCTTTTTTTACTCCAAAGCAATAAATAGAGCGAGAAGCATTTTGTACCGAACACGCGGTGAGACAGCAATGACCACCGATTTTTCATCATAGGCGATATTTAACAGGGTGGTGGGTGCTATGCCTTATTTGTAGTTGACAAGTAATTTTGAAGTATTCAAAATGACAACAGCAGTTTTCATTTAATTTATTTTAATCCTGTTTCTTAGAAATTGTTATAAATCTGTGACGAAACTAAATAAATAATAATTAAAGTGAAGTGTTTCTTATCCTATATCGCAATTTGATACGATTAGAAGTTGTTTTCAGTTACATATTATCTCAAAATGTTGACTGCAAATCAGTGAATTTATCATTAGTTCATGTGAAATGGTATTTAGATGCATAAAGATTAGATGGGAGGAGGATGGACACAGAGGAACCATCCGACAACAATAGTACGATATCACGATAGCATTGATATAATATCACTGTGAGTAATTTATTATATTGATAGGAACAATTTGTAATTTATAGAATCATACGTATTCTAACATTTCCCTTGTTTGCTCAGTAGGGGTCGTCAGGAATTTCCTGCGTTGATTTTCAGTAAGTTTGGTTTATTTTATTCTTTATTTATTCATCAAAATAATGTGTTATTTAAAATAGAAAGTTTACGTGACTTATTTACAGTCATGTCCGTTTAATCACGTCCCATTGAACACAGCGGAACATAGTTTTGAATAATCTATAAGCCTACGTATCATTCGTCTTTATTTTCTCGATCTTTTTATCCGTTCCAATTTTATTATTACGAAAATCTGACAGCCGCGATCTGAAAAAAAGTGTCGCAGGTCTAGCCTGTAAGAGCCACGCTGGCTGACTGATTTGTCAAGGAACGAAAGTGATGACACTACTTTTAAAAGGCAAAAGATGAGAGGACGATAGTGAATGTGTGCTCAGAATAAAACGGCGTATGTGCCCAAACATATTGGCGTCTTTTTATGAATTAAAATTGTTATTAATTGAAAAAATGTCTTTACAGAATTTAGACACTAGTATTTTATACAATTTAAAACAACATCCTTTCAATAACTCATAGTAGTTATTCCATAAAGTCCAAAAAATAAATTAGATAGACCGAACTTTGCATTTTTTTTGTATCGAGAAAATTTAATTGAATCGTGTTTTCAACTTTGTGAGAATTTAGATCATATAGTCAATAACTATATTCCAAGTTGTAAGATCTGTAGTCCAGATATGTACGAAGAAAAGTAAAAAATAAAAACCGTATTTTTACTGACCTATCCCCTTAATACAGAGCTTACTACCACTGAACAATTTTGTCATCTATTTCGATGGCACCTAATTTTTGTGAAAACTGGTTATAATCTAGTATTTGACATCACACTACCTCAATAATTTTCGGTTTGTGTTCTAGTGGAATGTTCGTGAAGCGTGTTTGTGCAAGTTAGGAGCCTTGACCCCCTCTCCCGCCGTCTACCCTCTCCCCCCGCCTCTTTACTACTTCAGTGAGATCATTTGACAAACACTACATGTTGGATAATCACTCTTTTTATTGCATACCTACTTTATGTAGTATGTAATAAAAAGAGTAAATATCGTTTAGAAGCTCACTAAGGTGATCTTCTAATAGTAGTTTATGTAACTGGTACATAATGAGGGTTATTATACACGAGTGTGAGTTTAAAAAACGAGCGAAGCGAGTTTTTTAATAGTATCACACGAGTCATATAATACCTAGTTATGTACAGTTTCATACACTACTTTATCTACTCTCATTGAACACGAACATTTATCAAATAAAAGATAAAAATTAATAAACACTAATAATCATCCACCATGTCATCCACCGAAACACAAACGTCAAAATTCCAACATTCCCATATAAAGCGCGCGCAGCCACAGATAAAAAAGTAAATAGATGTATCTATGATTAGTAATCTGTATCATAATGAAAAAAAATTAAATTATAACATTGTTTTGTTAGAGAAACAGTGCTATAATTTAATTTTTTAATTTCATTACGATACTCTATGGTATAAAGAACTCGTTTTGAGTTTTGTATTTCGAAGTTTACGATATGAAAGTAGATAAACGATATTTACACGTCTCTATGACGTATGTACGGTGTACTTAAAAAAAAAGTATTAAAGGCTCAGGGCTGCGTTTAAATCCTTTATCCAGTTTAAATTTATACTGACTAAATGTCAAACACCCCGTTCAAGCACACCGAGAGGTGAAAAATGAAGCTAACTAAAATTTAATCTGCCCCGTTTACGGTCGTCCGCTGGTATAAGTTTTTACTAAATGGAATAAATATTTGCGACCTTTTTACCACGCAAAATTTTATCCTGCTGTCAGATTGACATTAAGTTTCGTTGTTTTGCTCGATTCGCGCCGTAAAAACGAATATTATTTTTATTTTATAGAGTAAATATTATGAATGTATGTATAAAACCTATGTCCAATGGTCCACTTTGGCCCTGGATCGTGAAAACTGGAAGTCATGGGGAGAGGCCTTTGCCCAGCAGTGGGATGATGTAGGCTAGCAGTATCAGTAAATATTATTTGTGGATTATGGATTTATATTAAAACCGGCAAATTGATTATTTGTTCAATAAACTGAGCTGTCAATTGAATTTGACAACTAACATTGACAGAAACTTATGACTCCGTTCAGCGAAAACTCGCTAGTTTAATTTTTTTCCGGCGAAATACCGCCGAAGGATTTAAACGCACCCCAGATAAATAAAATCACAATCAGGTACTGGTTACCGTTTTTTCCTTTTCTATATTATTTGCTTGTTCATAATTTCATTACCTACTCGATAAACATTTACCATTTATTATAGTCAGCACGTGTAGGAAAAAACTAAAACATTCATATTGCTCGATTTGTTGAGCAAATAAATAAGAATTAATCGAGTAGAATAAGCAAGTGGTTACGCATGTATGAAATTAATAATTTAGCTTGGCAACACTTTTGTCCTCAATGTTCTATATGATCCAACGACGATATAATACTAGACTACGCATGCACGATCTAAGGAACGAAAATTATTCTGCCAACTCGCTGAGGTACTACGTAAGCGAGGGGGACGGGGTACTGCGTTGTGATTGGCTAACACAAGGTCTGTTCTGTCTCAACGTATGTTCACGGCTCACAGGATTGGTCGAAATGAGACGAATATAAGACTTTTTTGCCTAATGTGTTGGCAGACATCAGTCGCCTGTTATTAGGAGTCTAGTATTATATCGTCGTTGATATGATCGTTATGATCAGTTTCAGACTAAGCATATTATTATATTCTGCAGAGACCGCAAAAGTTGTTTGTTTCGATATAAGTATGTCATCGATGCTCAATAGTATCACAAAGGTCTTTGTCAAACAGACAGGCGATAGCGAACCGAACCGAATCATGTCATATAAAAACGCGGCTTCAAACAATTCCATACATTACAAACAAAAACGCTACGCCAGGCATTCGGTTCGTCTGTCAGTTTGAGAAAGACATTATTTTTTTAATTACACCGCAGAAAATCAAGACTACATTACACAGATCATCCAACATCTTCTGTCTTTTTCATACTATGTTTGGGATCGTTTGTAATATCCAGATGCAGCTGAAAACTTGAATTTACATCGAGATAATCTACAGAATTTTTAGAACCCAATACTCTTCAACACGAAGCCATTGGCTTAGAAAATCTCTGGGTCAAAAACTCGTTGTCCGATTTGATTTTGGTCTTAACGTACTCGTATTCCACATTGGGCACCCGCTGAAACGGCACCTAAGTGAATGGCACCTGAGTTATTCCACGTACGGTAACATCTTTCAAGATTTATAAATGTAATTCTGCACCATGTAAGCTTTGTAAATTAACCCGTGCGACTCTTATTATTTATAGGTACACCCCTTTCCCCTTTTTTTAGCAGTTGTAAAGTTGTAGGTCGTGGGTTCGAACCCCGCCAGGCGCATTACTTTGTGTAATTTATTTCATCACCACTGCTCTCAAAACGGTAAAGGAAATAGAGATGGGCAATGATAATAATCCGGTTAATATCATTTGGCTATTAATCGATTAATAGCAATTAATAGCAGTTAGTAGCCAGTTAATAGCAATTATGGATGATAACCCTGCTATTAATGTTTTTTAATATTTTTAGTGATTGAACCCATGGCTTTCAGGTTTAGGCCTGTCAGATTAAACTTCATTTTCATCATATTTCTTTGTAGTAAATAAATGTGCAATTTAGAAATAATCTGGCCCTTTAAAAAAAAAAAATCAGCTATTTACGGGTACACTAAGATAACATGAATTTCAAAATACCGATTTTCATAATTCCGAATGGTTCAAACATCCTAATACCAAGTCCTGAGCTCACTTCGCTCGCTCTTGTATCCTTAGTTGAGTTGCTGATTACCACCTGCTAAGGTGGCTCGACGGAGCCCCGCTTCGCGTGGCTCCTATTTCTGTTTGCAAGGTTCCGAGTCCGGGTGCCCCAAGTCCTGAGCTCGCTTCGCTCACTCTTGCATCCTTAGTCAAGTTGCTGATTACCACCTACTAAGGTGGCTCGACGGAGGCCCGCTTCGCGTGTCTCCTATTTCTGTTTGCAAGGTTCCGAGTCCGGGTGCCCCAAGTCCTGAGCTCACTTCGCTCGCTCTTGCATCCTTAGTTGAGTTGCTGATTACCACCTGCTAAGGTGGCTCGACGGAGCCCCGCTTCGCGTGGCTCCTATTTCTGTTTGCAAGATTCCGAGTCCGGGTGCCCCAAGTCCTGAGCTCACTTCGCTCGCTCTTGCATCCTTAGTTGAGTTGCTGAATACCACCTGCTAAGGTGGCTCGACGGAGCCCCGCTTCGCGTGGCTCCTATTTCTGTTTGCAAGGTTCCGAGTCCGGGTGCCCCAAGTCCTGAGCTCACTTCGCTCACTCTTGCATCCTTAGTCAAGTTGCTGATAACCACCTACTAAGGTGGCTCGACGGAGGCCCGCTTCACGTGTCTCCTATTTCTGTTTGCAAGATTCCGAGTCCGGGTGCCCCAAGTCCTGAGCTCACTTCGCTCACTCTTGCATCCTTAGTCAAGTTGCTGATTACCACCTACTAAGGTGGCTCGACGGAGGCCCGCTTCGCGTGTCTCCTATTTCTGTTTGCAAGATTCCGAGTCCGGGTGCCCCAAGTCCTGAGCTCACTTCGCTCGCTCTTGCATCCTTAGTTGAGTTGCTGATTACCACCTGCTAAGGTGGCTCGACGGAGCCCCGCTTCGCGTGTCTCCTATTTCTGTTTGCAAGATTCCGAGTCCGGGTGCCCCAAGTCCTGAGCTCACTTCGCTCGCTCTTGCATCCTTAGTCAAGTTGCTGATTACCACCTACTAAGGTGGCTCGACGGAGCCCCGCTTTGCGTGGCTTCTATTTCTGTTTGCAAGGTTCCGGGTCCGGGTGCCCCAAGTCCTGAGCTCACTTCGCTCGCTCTTGCATCCTTAGTCAAGTTGCTGATTACCACCTACTAAGGTGGCTCGACGGAGTCCCGCTTCGCGTGGCTCCTATTTCTGTTTTCAAGGTTCTGAGTCCGGGTGCCCCAAGTCCTGAGCTCACTTCGCTCACTGTTGCATCCTTAGTCAAGTCGCTGATTACCACCTACTAAGGTGGCTCGACGGAGGCCCGCTTCGCGTGTCTCCTATTTCTGTTTGCAAGGTTCCGAGTCCGGGTGCCCCAAGTCCTGAGCTCACTTCGCTCACTCTTGCATCCTTAGTCAAGTTGCTGATTACCACCTACTAAGGTGGCTCGACGGAGGCCCGCTTCGCGTGTCTCCTATTTCTGTTTGCAAGATTCCGAGTCCGGGTGCCCCAAGTCCTGAGCTCACTTCGCTCGCTCTTGCATCCTTAGTCAAGTTGCTGATTACCACCTACTAAGGTGGCTCGACGGGGCCCCGCTTCGCGTGGCTCCTATTTCTGTTTGCAAAGTTCCGTGTCCGGGTGCCCCAAGTCATGAGCTCACTTCGCTCGCTCTCACATCCTCAGTCAAGTTGCTGATTACCACCTACCAAGACTGGTTTGCAGCGATTCGTTTCTCACCGCGAACAATCACCTGTAATCCCTACTTTAATATTATAAAGAATCCTTAGTGAGCGAGGGATTCAAGTTAGCCCAAGACAAGGCAGCTTTACTCCCGAGGAGCGTACTCTGCTTTTCACACGAGGAAATGAATTCGAGTTTATAAATATATTGTATTGCTTTATATTTTTTTAGATTTCCCAAAAAATGTGTATTCATTCTATTATTAACACTTTTTCACATACAAAAAGGTGAAAATAAATAAAAAGAATAATGCAATACATTGAATCACACTGCGTACACGCACCCAATTTATATTCACACCCACAGATTTAAAAAAAAACAAAAAAAACATTTATTTCTTTGACAATACATTAATAGCAGGGTTATTAGCCATTGGATGGCTATTAATAGCTGTTAATGGATTAAAATCGATAATAACTCAAAGCATCCGGCTAGTTACCCATCTCTAAAAGGAAAACATCATGAGGAAACCGGTATGTCCTAGGACCAAAAATTCGAGGACATGTGACATCCACCAATCCGCACTGGGCCCGCGTGGTGGATTATGGCCCACTCCCTCTCACAGAGAGGAGGCCTGTGTCCCAGCAGTGGGAACATTACAGGCTGTTGATGATAGTGATGACACCCCTTTTGGATATCTTCCTTTCTAAAATCAGTATTACTACACTGTATAAAATTAGTTCAATTAAAGAGTTTTACCTTTATTTCAACAAATAACTTCTTATCTACTGTTCCACATTACCACTGCCTTCGCAATATATGTTCATCGTGATTAACACCGAACCTGTCTGTATTGCAATCTTCAAGGGCTTTGCATCTCTTGTATTACGATTTCTTTCATCCAAGTCGCGGAGCAAGTGTGTCACAACACGTCCTCATCTCTGTATAACGAACGCTTTGCAAAGAATTTCATTGTGTAGCTAATGTACCTACGGAACACGTTTCTTTCAGTTCAACACAGGTAGTATGAGACTTACTTGGCAACTCTTATTAGTCAACAAGTACATAAAATAATAATATTTTTTGTGAGCAATGAATCAGTACCCTTATCACGAGTTTTCACTATTTTACTTTACAGCGCTTCTGGTGTGCGAAGAAGGAACTAACTTTTCTCTTGTTTGTCAATTTGAAAATGTTAAAGTTCCAGTTTACTCAGAATAACTGAAAACTCATGATAAGGCTTCAGTTGAAACATTTTCAACGTGTAGTGTGTCTACAGAGTACAGATAGATGGTGTCAGGAATTAGAATCCAAATATTCTCATTTATGTAAATTATTTTCGTTTAATTCTTTACAAGAACAGCCTCAATCTCATTATGCTGAATTAAAGGCTCCAAGAAATTCTATCTTCTATGATTACAAATTAAATTCACAGGAAACACAACAAACAATAACGTCATAGAGATTACAGAATTTAAACTATTATTATTTTGACAGACATTAACCCAAAAATCCCCAAATGCTGTAAGAAACAGCACTATGGTCACTTATAATATTAAACGTAAGTAACTATACTAAACAAATTATCATCTACATAAACGGCAATGGTTAAATAGACAACTACATCATCAATCCAATTTCGTGATATTTCTAGAACTCTAAGACTAGCACCACGTGTTCGTCTGGCCGCAGTCTAACAATACTGTGACCTCGACCTTAGCTGTTGAAATAACTGGCACACTGCATTCCTGATAGAGGTACCTGCTGGGTATCACTTCCTACTGCCTAGTACTGCAGTCCATTATTAGACACGGGTCATTTAAGATGGCTATCAGTACAATGCGGTTACATTTGTAAGACTAGGGAAATTACACAACTGAAGATGATGATAGTGATGATTCTACATTATCAGGTAATAATGATAACTTGCTTTACTAAGATCTACCTGTTAAATCAAAAATTATCCTACGGGAACGTTATGCTGGGATGGAATGTCCTGTGTACTATTCGGTACCAAAAGTTGTCCCTGTCTGAACCAAAATCGTTCAAAGCCGTTATGATATTCTGATATAAATAAATAAATAAATAATATTCCACAACTATCACACAACGCCATCTAGTCCCAAGCTAAGCACAGAGCTTGCGTTATGGGTACTCGAACCCGGTATATCGAATCCGGTATAGCAGTCAGGATCACTAACCACTAGACCAACAGGTCAGTCAAAATGATTTGATTGTGTCATAATACAGTCACATTGAGTCACATATCCATCCAAATTTTGCATTTAGTATTAAGGCTTAAAAATGTGACCCTATCAGTCAGCGGCATAATGCATAGTTTCATACTGCATCATAAATACTTTCTTTAATAATCATTGTCATCTTCTACTCCAATATTTACAAAGTAAATGTAAATAATGGAGTTATTTTGGTTGATGCCGCATACCTTCTGATTTATTTTCCTTACAACATTTTTGACTCATGCGTTGCTGTCACATTTTTAGCTACATCTCTTTCTTCTTTGACACCATGTTCTTGATCTTTACCCACGTTACCGTTTCCTTTTTGTATCTCTCCCGTCAACTCATCATCATCAGCCGGACGACGTCCACTGCTGAACATAGGCCTCCCCCTTAGACCACCACGCCGAACGACAATTCGCCACTTGCATCCATCGGTTGCCCGTGACCCTCACGATGTCGTCGTGGAAGGCCTGCCTACGCTGCGTCTTCCGGTCCGTGGTCGCCAGTCGAGAACTTTTCTTCCCCATCGGTTGTCAGTTCTACGAGCGATGTGGCCTGCCCATTGCCATTTCAACTTACAAATTTTATGAGCTATGTCGGTGACTCTGGTTCTTCGCCGAATATCCATGTCCCGGATTTTATCCCGCAAAGAAACATAGCTCTTTCCATTGCCCCTGTCAACTGCTGCGTTATTATTCTTTACATTTTCTTTCATCCACATCATTCTTCAACAACACTCTGCTACTCTAGCTTTTCATTTGCCTCCTCTCTAGCCATAAACATTCAAGTTGCAGTGTTTAACTCTAGTCACATGCGTATCTTCATCGTCATTCCACTATTCAAATAGATTAAAGTTTGCTAATGTTCTAGACTACTACATTTCAATGCAAGCTCCTCAAGTGGTCAGCAAACAGTCAAGCCGACCCTGACCTCCGTCCGACGGTCGCTGAGCAAACACTTGCACTGCATGTCATTACTATGTCCTGCTAGTTATAGACCTAGCTGTGTTTACAATAAGACTGGACTATCGTTAGATCGTGCTCGAGAGTTCGAGATTATTGTAGACTGTTTGTCTTATACTACAGTTGTGATTGTTGTTGCTGTGTGTTTTATGTTTCTTTCTTTCTTTTTAGATTTATTGGTGTTACGAGTATTATGATCGATATAGAATGCAGAATGAGAGAGTGAATATATGTATTTCTTTAAAATTGATATATCTTTAATACGAATTTTGAAAGTAACCATTATTAGCCTTATCGACTAGGTAAATATATATCGTTAAGGGTAAAATCGCGTTAGTTACAATGGTAAGGGCCATGGCCAAGTAAGAACTGTCAAAATAGAAGATTAACCTTGGTGTGCAAGTAATAGTCAACGCTACTGTAGGTATGACATTCATTAATGTTCTTACAAAGTTCAGATCAAGTTTGTTTCACAGAACAACCAATGAATGGCTGATAGTTCTTATTTGATGTTTTCATATAAATCATTGTCTCGCCGCCATGTGAACCAAGGAAAATTATTGAATCGTCAATGACAATGAAACATGACAATGATGAGAGAATCAAACTATAATAATATGTAGCCGTAACATGTTAACATTTGAAACCGAAGGTATATCTAATTGTGAAGAAACATTTTACGATGTATTGTTTAAGAAACAAGAGCTCAGATACAAAGATAAGGTACTGTTTATAGAGATGACTACTGTAACTATTGTCTAGAAAAGGGGATAGTGTTGTGCCTGAAGATATACGATACATCATGAATCATGAACTGAAGTGTGATCTCATGATGATCGCGCCATCAAATTCAAATTACATACTGGTGGTTGTATCAATGTATATGTATACATTGTTAACAACGATTTTTTCTTGAAAGTAATATAAGGTTTTTGTACAGTTTCCGGAGGTTATTTTCAAATTAATCTGAAAATAATTGTGAACAAAAACTGTACAAATGAGCAGTTTTAAAAGTAATCAAGATAACATTTTTTCTGGTATTCGTAAATAATAAGAAACGTGCAAAAACTCATTTAAAAAAAAACTCCATTAGTACACACTACAAAATAAATTTAAAAAAAAACACAAAATTTTATTGTGTTGATTACTTTTGCGATGACATAAACTGAAAAGATTGAATGGTCATAGAAAATTATTTATTTATTACATGATAAAGTTTCAATCGCAAAGTACTACGATCGTGATACCCGCAGTCCGTAACAATTTAGACTGTCATTTTCAAATTAATTCATAATGAAACACACACAATAAAATTTATCTAAGAAGATCCGTCTGTAACAATCGGATATAGAAATTTGTAATCTAAAAGATTACATTGATATTTGATAAAAATCCTCAACTCCAACACCCAAAATATCGACCTACCTACCTGTTTATGGGAGAAACCACATTGAATCGAAGTCTAACAAAAGAATTAATTGACAATGCTTGTGCGCACCTGTGATCAATACATTGTCGTCATGACGGGAAACTGCCGAGAGAATGACAATGTACTCCCGTAGACCGGAGTGTGCCAATATGTGAGGCGAGGGGACGAAGTGTACCTCCGTCTCGTAGGTACTGTTATAGTGTTGACAGACTTGAAGGGAGATAGATAGCTATTGAAGCTATCAATTTATTAAAAGTCTTAGCTGACGAAACACGACTCGGCCAGAGTTGCGAGAACTACTGAGTTGTCCATCTTGTAAAGGAGAGTCTAGAGCCCCGTGGTACAATCTTGTGCCACCAAACCCCGACCGGTTTTAAGACTTATTGTTCTACAAAATATAGTTCGGGGTTTGGTGGCACAAAATTGTGCCAGCGGAGCTCTATAGGAAGCAGATAGAAATAAGAAGAAGCTTTGTTGAATGTATAATATGACAACTTTTAGTCATTGATGTTCCTTGACTATGTAAAAGTGTAGAACAAGAAATCTTCTTACTTATTCTTCTACCAAGTCGTCCAGGTTGCGTCCGTTGAGGTCTTTACAGTGGCTGAAACTTATTTTGCCAAGTCTCACATTTATACAAATGATTGTTTTGCAATAAAACAGGTAAATAAAAAGCTACATTAGAGATGACAGCAAGAAAATGATATTTCTATTTTCCAGCATTTAATCAAAACGCTTTTGTACTATTCATCTAAGAAGACTTTAATTCATAATAATAAAACCATTAAAATCAGTACCTAATTACAAAGAAAGTCGAGTATAAAGTATCAAAGAGTCAAGTAACCAATACTAGATTATTCATTAGCCCTTAAATACGAACAAATATACTTTCTTTAGATAAAAGCAGACTAGGACGATTTGAAGATTATTGAATTAGGTTTTATTATAGATCGTTTTGTTTTGATCTTAAAGCAAGAAAATAAAATTAATTTTGAGCCTTCTCTTTGCTTTCTCATTAATATTCAAGCCGTTCCCCGGAGTCTATTCGAGGCATATTATTTTTCAAGTATTTACTGTAGATTTTACGAGTCTGAGGCTATATTATAAATTTTCAATTTTTTGTAAAATGAAAGGGACTTTTACATTCATCGAAAAATTACTAGCGCTTTTTCATTTTCCATAAAACCGTTGCAATACTTCAAGTACTACGCTATACGGCCAAATACGAAGAATTCTTGCTGGGGTCTCTGTTCAAGACAGTTATAAATGGCAGATGCGACTCAAGTCTCTACGCGACAATATGTTGCCAAAAATCCGTGTTAAAAACAAACGTCCGTTTCTCTAAGAAAATAGGTGTTGGACTAAATGTAGTTATATTCATCATCATCAACCTATAATGTTAACACTGCTGGGACACAGGCCTCCTCTCTGTGAGAGGGAGTGTGTCATATGCCACCACGCGGGCCCAGTGCGGATTAGTGGATGTCACATGTCTTCGAATTTTTGGTTCTAGGACATGCCGGTTTCCTCACGATGTTTTCCTTCACCGTTTTGAGAGCAGTGGTGATGAAATAAATTACACAAACTAAATGCGCCTGGCTGTATTCGAACCCACGACCTATAAGGGTGCTCCCACACCTACCGACGTCGGTAGAACTGCCATTTGCTAGACCGAGACAGAAAGCACAATGCACGCGGCGGAATCCTCAACGCGGCCGCGTGCTATCGCATTGTCTCGGTCTAGCAAATGGCAGTTCTAAGCGACAGAAAGAGAAAGGGCGACGGAAAAAATTCGATTCCGCGTCGATAGATGTGGGAGCACCCTTACTCGTAAGTCAGGACTGATACGATACTACTGCGCCACCACTGCCTCTAGCAGGTATATTGCAGGTATATCTCTAGTAGGTATATTGTTTACCTGGCAACCCACAACACAGAGTTACTCAAGTTGTTTGGGCCCGTCGACGTGAGCTGACTGTTCACGACGTGTGGTTGCGACTTGCGTGACGCGTGATGTTGCCATTCATACATATTTACATTTTATTGGTGACAACTAGAATCACTGACGTCATGTCACATGTGCCATTAACACGAACATGATGTCAGGATAAATTGGCTACTTAGATACTTATTTTCAGGTATTTTTGAGGTAGTCCGCAGTCGTGTTTTTAAAGGGAAATGTTTGGATGAAAAATCAGTAAGATGTACTATATAATTACTAGCTGTTGCCAGCGGCTTCACCCGCTACAACTCGAAAATTATCCCACGGGAACATAAAATCGGGATAAAAGCTATCCTGTGTGTTAATCCAGGTTATAAACTATCTGTGTACCAAATTTTAGCCAAATCCGTTCAGTGGTTTTTGCGTGAAAGAGTAACAAACATCCATACATCCATACTTACAAACTTTCGCCTTTATAATAGTAGTAGGATTATAGAGAAAAAGAGAGAGAGCGATAACTAAAAGTACCCAGGCGGAGTGCAGACTAAGGCCGAGACTCCACCAAAGCTGTGTCGAGCTGTGCGGAATTGAGACGTGTTCTGAACAACCAATAAAATTGCGTTATTGACACAGCTCCACTCCGCAACGCAATTCTATTGGTTGTTCAAAACACGTCTCGACTTGCACAGCTTTGGTGGAGTCTCGGCCTAAGGGACTTTACCCATGGAGCGGTACGACGTGATTCGACCGGTTCTAACTACAAGCGAAAATCAACCTTGCTACTAAAAAAATATGATGTACTTAATTCGATTGACTTGACGTTCGTCGTCTTCGTGGCGATCGTGTTTTGTTTTTCATTTACCCGTAGATAACAACGGGTTTTATGTCATATATCATAGTGGTAAGGTTAATTTTCACTTGTAGTTGGAATCGGTCGGTGCCATGAGTAAAGTCCCTGAGGGGCGCAGAAATGGTCAGACCAAGGCTGTAATTGGCCCAACCTGCGGCCGTATTATGACGTCTTAAAACCAGGCTTGTTCCAGTGAGTAAACGAGACAGAGCTATACAAATCGTCTAACAGCATCTTGTTCACTCACTAAAACAAGCCTGGTTCGCAGTTAGAGAAGCTCGCACTGGGCGTAAAAAAGGCTGGTCAGTGTCAAGGGACACCCAGATGAAACGAAGTTACTGTATACACTCAACAAAAATAATCGTCGCGACTCCACTCCACTCCACTCCACTCCGCTCCGCTACACTCCGCTCCGCTCCGCTCCGCTCCGCTCCGCTCCGCTACACTCCACTGCACTCCACTCCGCTGCGCTCCGCTCCACTCCACTCTTTGAGCTCTAGCACCCTTTCGAAACGCGCGATAAGAAACTTCGTTCCAAAAAGTGTCGTGACAACTTTTCGTAAGATTTTTTTCCGTCTAGCCCCCTTTCACAACGCGCGATAAGGAACTTCGTTCCAACAGACTATTAAAATAATCGTATTACGTGTGTAACTAAAAGATTGTGTTACTTGGTTGTCTACAATTAACCTAATAAAATAACACTCCGCTCGTGTGTCCCACCTTGATTTTTCCTTGTATTCGTTTATGTGGAACAACCCATATAAAGCAATCAATGTCTTCGGTTCGTGATAAACGATTCTATTAGGTCATTGCTTGACCATTGCCTTTATTGCATTAGATTTACAAATGCTGCCAGCATATTATTTGACACAATGTTATGGTTTCTTTTTTAAATAACCTCAATTGTTGGTAGTTTGGAGCCTGAAAGTCAGAATGGGAAACCGATAGGATGTTGCTCTCTGCCATGATATTCAACTGTGTCCATTAATGCTGGATGAGAAATCCAACATTCTTGTAGTCATGAAACAAATTAGCGTCATCGATGAATGTGTGTGCTCTCCCTGACGGCATATCAGACTACATCAGATGTACTTAACAATGCAATTACGTCAACAACTCTATTAGTACTCCAGCATGACACGGAGCTTACATAGACTTGCAATACAAAGTGTTTGTGGTTTGCTTTGCTGTTACTTCAAGATAAAGTGCCTTTTCATCAGTAATTCGTTGAGGTACATTATCACAATATCATTGAAAGCTTTCGCAATTAATGATGATAAGACAGGTAACATTAAAATTTGATTCGTTGTCACCATTAACAGTAGTACCATAAACAGTTCCATGATGGAACTACTGGGTATTTTTATTGTCACTAGTTCCATTTTACAAGACTTTTTGGGTACATATTTGAATATCGAAGATTAAAATATCTACGCTTAAAATATCGATGTTCAAAATATCGAAAATTAAAATATCGAATGACCATAAAATCGAAAATTAAAATATCGAAAGTTTTAAATATCGAATGATTAAATGATCTACGTCCAATTTATCTAAAATCTAAATATCTACAAAAGTTACATCGAAAGATCTAAATATCGAAATACAGATTATCGAATGTCCGAAATATCGAACCTAACAAGGTTGGTCGACGGAGCCCCGCTTCGCGGGGCTCCTATTTCTGTTTGCAAGGTTTAAAGTAACCTAACACGAAGAGGATGGCGGGGTCTTTCAGACCCCGCCATCCTCTTCGAACCTAAACTGTCCGATTCGGGGTGCCCCAAGTTCCGAGCTCGCTTCGCTCGCTCTTGCATCTGAAGTCCGTCCAGCTACCTTGTTGGGTAGTAATCAGTAATTTGACTAAGGACGCAAGAGCGAGCGAAGCGAGCTCGGGACTCGGGGCACCCCGACTCGGACAGGTTAGGTTCGAAGAGGGTGGCGGGGTCTGAAAGACCCCGCCATCCTCTTCGTGTTAGGTTACTTTAACCCTTGCAAACAGAAATAGGAGCCCCGCGAAGCGGGGCTCCGTCTTCTTACTTTGGTAGGTGGATATTTCAACTAGTAGGTATTTTTAAAGTAGATATTATGAAATTAGATATTATGAACTGCGATGGCGGCGCTAGTCGCGAGCTCGAACTCACTGGCAGGCATGGTCAAAAACCATGATATTTCACCGGAAATCGAGCCATATTGTTCATGTGTGCGCGAGCGTCATCCCCCCGTGGAGAAAACAGGGGAAAACTTATTCAGTGAGATGCACGATCATTCAGAGTAAAAGGCGCGCGTAAAAAAATACGAAAAAGCCTTTGGCTGTTGGGGTTTTATGTAAAAACCACTGCACCAATTAATTTCAAATAAAATTTATTAAATTCTTCGATAAATTTGCTGTGTCGGTACGGACTTCGTTTTGGAAATTTGATGCTTCTTTAGCTTCTAATTTACACCTAAAGTTGTGTTAAAATTAGAAAAAAAACGAATCTTTAGAAGCTTGTAACTTTTTATTAGCTTCATATTTTACAATTCTGCTTCCGTACAGACAAAATTAATAATGAGACAAAACGATACCATGTTTAATTTTTGGATGTACTTTGTCAATTAATGGAGTAAAACCCCAAACAAGTTTCTATGGAAAAAATGTTGACTTGTTTGCTCTTAAACGTTGATATTTTGAATTTCGACATATCGTCTTTCGATATTTTGAATCATTCGACATTTGAATCAGTCGACATTTTAATCTTCGACGTTTCAAGCGTAGATGTAACATTTTTCGATATTTTGTTACAATCGATATTTTAATTTTCGATATTCTGAACATCGATATTTTAAGCGTAGATATTTTAATCTTCGATATTCAAATATGTACCCATCTTGAAATAATGGAAGTACTAATTATTTTTATTATCTGAGCGTCTCTCTTCAAATGAATTTTGATTTTCACCGCTGGTACTACTCGAGTTTCCCGAGTGTTCACAACACTCGCGCGCACCCGAGAAGCATAAATGTGAAAAGTTCCTCTATTTCTAGTTTATTTTACTAGGCCAACTCTTCAGTAGTCATAGACTTCTAGATATCTAGCCCTATAATGGGCTATAATATCCCTTACTCTATAAGCGAAATGGAGAACAACTATGATGGTTTTATAACGAAATTCTCGGCTTCAGGCAAAATGCCTAATATTCACCTGCCTCTCACGAACTACGGACATTATTAACGTTAGAGTTACAAGGAGTATCTTCGACTAGCGACCACACTAATTCACCTCAACTCAATGGTTGAATCTATACGTATTTAATAATATTTGCTACCCAAGTTGATCGTTACAGTAGTAATTTCCAATGAAATAACCTATCATTTCCAGAAAACTTAGTAATTTAAAACATTCTTTCTTATGTTACAGAAAAAATGTACCTACCTTCATTCCGCGTTCACATTAGCACAAAATGTGTCAATTTCGCTTCCAATAGTGTTAAGGGGTGACGTCACCCGTCGACCCGATAGCTTCCCGACCAATCCTTTATTAAATAAGTTCAAGTTCGCAGTGATATAATAATACGCGCCCTTCAAGAGTCAAGGTTGACTGTTACTATGATCATGTGCTTCCATTTCTTTATTTATTTCAGTGGAACTTCAACAACTAATTCAGTAAATCATCTTCTATTTTCTTTTCGCGCATACAAAGTTACGCCTTATCGTTATGAAAAGACAAATTTTAAAAAAAAACCTTCTTAAGTACTCGTTGGTTTTTGTCCATGTTTTTGCATGTCGTCGCAGTATAACAACTTTTCTACTTAAAAAATACTACCCTTGAAGTAAATAAAAGTTATTTTTCCCCCGCCTTTTTCATTCACAAAGTATGTTACTTTTTCAGTAATTCAGCGAGCACCCACAAGATAAACTATATTACAGTAGCACTTTTGTAGAATTGTTATGTTTGTTTACTGGCAAATTTTCCTGATCGCGTGCCGCTTATTTATTATTTATCAATTGTTTAACCCTATTATTTCAACTGTTTGTCATATCTGTGGTTTGCTATAAATAAAGACGGTAGCCATTCGTTGTGATATGAGGAGCGGTTGAACGATGGATGGAATTTACAACAATGTTTTGATGACTCAAGTGCACTTTGGGGTGCGGGGCAGTGGTCCAACTGCTCTATCCAACTAGGGGCTGTTGTCCAACTTTTAAAATAGTTGGACCACAGCACCTGTTAAGAGTTCCGTGGTCCAATTCATTTAAAAATAATTTGCCCACCCTAAACGACCCTTCAGGTCATGGTCCAACTAGTTGGACAGAGCAGTTGGACCACTGCCCCGCACCCGCACTTTGTAAATTAAGTCGGCATTTATTTACGCGACTCAGCATATTATTTCATACAATTAACTACAATTAGTTACGTGTTAATGACGTCATCGTAGTGTTAACACAAAGTTAATCCGAGTTTAACCGCAGCTAGTACGAATTTTCTCTTTATAACTAAAAGGACTAATTTCACCGATTAGAAATGTCACGTTATCATACCAGTAACAGTGAGAGCAGTGGTGGCCCAGTGGTATCGGTCCCGACTTACGAGATGTAAGTCGTGGGTTCGAACCCCGCCAGGCGCATTACTTTGTATAATTTATTTCAAAACCACTGCTCTCAAAACGGTGAAGGAAAACATCGCGAGGAAACCGGCATGTCTTAGAACCAAAAATTCGAAGACATGTGATATCCACCAACCCGCACTGGGCCCGCGTGGTGGATTATGGCCAACTCCTTCTCACAGAGAGGAGGCCTGTGTCCCAGCAGTGGGAACATTATAGACTGACGACGATACCAGTAACAGTTCCTGTGTTTGTTTGACTTGATTGTTCCATCCAGTCTTATTGGATGCAGCTGAATACCACCATTTAAAAAGAATTTCTCTTTATTTGATCTTCACACAACCCAGTAACTGGTTTTTTTTTTACAATTTGCCCCTTGCCCTTACTATTTTTTCTCAGATTTTCGAGTTTCCGTCTTAGGTGATTCGCACACTGCGGCACCGCATCATTTTACGCGTCTTTTCAATACGAAGAGAGACACTTCCAAACAACGTAAGAATACGCACTCCCGAGCTACATCATCATGCCATGCAGTGTATGAATACATTGTCTTACCGTAATGACTGTTAGGCGCGGGCCACATGGAAAAGACGTAAAACGCAGACGGGGCGGAGACATCTGTCTCTTCGGCGTCTCTTTCATACAAAATGTATAGAAGCGTCGCGACTTAAACACACAAGAGACGGGGCGCGGACGCGACTCTCATACATTTTCGCACCCGCGTACGCGTCCTCGTTTTACGCCTTTTCTATGTGGCCCGCGCCTTACGTATAAAAATCTATAAATGACAGCCACGTTCAACATGTCGAAACATGTGACTTCCAAGATTTTTTACACACGTTTGAAATTGAGTGAAGAGTTTTTACAGATCAGGTTTTTCCTTGACGTTTTTATAAATCTCGGATGAACGTTTAACCCTCAAAAGACAAACAACAAACCAATCATACTTATCTGATTCTGGTTAAACAATAAATTACATAAAAACTTAATGTTATATAGCTAACCGGATACAAGATAATATTATACCTACTTGCATAAAATAATTATGTTAAATACATAGGCAACAGAGATCATCATCTGGTCTCAACTTATGACTCCTGAGTACCTACACATATGTATATTATATACATAATGCACACGATATGAACAACAGTTGCATGATTAATTTATTATTTTCCTTATAAAAACTAGCTTCTACCAGCGGCTTCGCTCGTCTTCCCCCCTTCCCATATTGCCTATGGCACTCAGGACCATAGCAGCTTTCATCTGGTGAAAGAATTTTTGAAATCGTACCAGTAGTTTTTGAGCCTATTCATTACAAACAAACAAAGTTTTCCTCTTTACAATATTAGTATAGACATACCTAATTAAAGTGTTGAGGATAACCAATGTATTGGTGATGCTACTTTTTGTAGGTATTATACTCGTAATTATTGATATTGTATTGATGTTTCTCAATGTATTGTCTTATAAATATCTGGTTGACCGAGCTTTGCTCGGTTTTTTTGTTTTTGGCCCTCATCGGTCATGGCTTTATAGATGGCGCGGTTCTTAAAACGCGGTTTTTAAAATGTCTATATCTTGGGAACCGAGCTTTTCTCGAGCCTGGGACCTTGATATCTGTAACTTGTAACTTTAATGCCCGTTTCCTGATTAAATATAAATAAATATACAAGAATTGCTCGTTTAAAGATATTAGATAGATACACAGATACGAGTATAACGTTAAAGTACTTTTCCGGCTATTTTTTTTTATTTTCGTGGTAAAATCATCAAATATGACCTCCTACCCAGGGCAGGACGGGAGGAACTGTCAGACTTGTACTGACTAAAATCCACGGAGTCGCGGTATACTTGTGTCCCGCGACCCCGTCAGGCTTTGGCCCTCTAACCACTTTATGCTGACGCTCTTACAGGCGCTCTGAAGCGCGCGTAGAACACAACGTGCCGTCGACCCCGGGCATGGTCCGACTTTTCCGGATGATAGCGATGTCTGTGAAAGTACTTCTCGGTATTTTATTCCTACAACATTACACTTTGAACCTTTGCCTCTTTAAAATACACCTCATCCCTGGAAGTTACCGAAGGTGCTCCAGTAGGAATAGATTAGAATTATATTTTCGTTTCTCATTGAGCAGCATATAATATATATAAAGCTATTATGCATTTATTCTAAGTACTGTAGCATTTTTTTAATGTTCTTTTTTATGTTTTGTTCAATTTTTATTTCTTTTGTCGGTTTAATCTCATTTCAACTCATAAGCTAAAACTGGTTATTAAAAGATCGAAGATTATGCTACCTATATAAATTAACACGTCGAATATACAAATTACGAAAAACAACATAAATAAAATGAAACCTTGAAAAAGGCACTTGATCACATGACCTTCAAAATTTTTATAACACATAAGAAAAAAATAACCAGTTACTATATTTTTTACATGATTATTTTTTCACGTTCCTTAGTAGGAAATGTACCACAAAACACACGTAACATGTATTTATTTCGATCGTAAATTAAAAGAGTAAGGGTGCTTGTACACGCCGCATGTAACCCACGCAAGTGCCTCAATATGCTCAAGCTACATGCGCTGTGTACAAGCACCCTGCGGGGTAGCTTGATCAAGTAGCTTGCGCATGTTACTCACGCGGGTAAACTGCAAACCCGCACCTTTACTTGCGCGAGTTGCATGCGCCGTGTACAAGCACCCCGCGAGTAACTTGATCAAGTAGCTTGCGCATGTTACTCGCGCGGGTAACCCGCACCCTTACTTGCGCGGGTTACAAGCGCCGTGTACAAGCACCCTAGCTAAAGACAAAATAAATACTCTACCTAATAGTCACAATCATTTTCCATTTTCCATTAGAGTTCTCATAATTCATAATGTTGTGAGCAATTTGTATTGATCGATGAAATATTACAAAACTATTCTATTGTTACGATGGAAAACTGAGTATCGACGTGCTGTACCTGTAGTAGAATGTGCAATACTGCTTAATTGAAATACTTGTATCATTGGATTCCTTTTTTTCAATTCATATTGTTTGCATTATTGGAACGGAGTCCCTTATCGCGCGTTGCGATAAATGGTGAAGCTCAAACGACAGGTCTATAAGACCATCATTAGACCTGTCCTTTTGTATGGCAGTGAAGCGTGGCCTATACTTGAGCGACATAAGCAGAACCTGCGTGTCACGGAAATGAATATGCTGCGCTGGATGTGCGGAGTCTCGCGGAAGGACCGCATTAAAAACTCCCGCATCGGCGGCAGCCTTCATGTCCGTGACATTGCAGATAAACTGCAAGAAAGTCGCTTACGCTGGTATGGCCACGTTTTACGTAAACCGGCAGATTACGTGGGAAACAAATGCTTTGCCATGCCGCCTCCGCCGGGGCCAGGGAAACGAGGAAGGCCGAAGAAACGTTGGCTTGACGTCGTAAGGGACGATATGCGTGCTAACGGGCTCACGACAGGAGATGCACAAGACCGTGCGAAGTGGAGGCGGTTAGGTAGGAAGTCGGACCCCGGGCACCGAGGTGGAAGCCAAGGAAGCAATCGGGATTAACGCCCTGAGGATGATGATGATGATGATTGGATTCCTTTTTTTTCAATTCATATTGCTTGCATTATTGGAACGAAGTCCCTTATCGCGCGTTGCGGAACGGGGCTTAGATGGAAAAAAATAAATTGTAATGACACTTTTTGCTGAGGTTGACGGGCGGAGGTGAGGACCTACGTCAGGAAGAAGGTCAGGACGCCGTGATGCCTGCGCAGCCACTCCTCAAAGAGGCGTCTTACCGCTGCGATTGCGGCGTGTACGTACATGTAGGGCTTACAAATATTTGTTACGTGCGGGAATCTAATGGACATTTTGGGAAGTGGACACTCTGGGAAGTGGACATTATGGGAAGTAGACATTTTGGGAAATGGATGTTTTGCAACCGGTGGACATTTTGAGCCTGAGCGGACACACAGCGCAGCATTCCAATCGCTCATCCACTGCGCCAGCCATGCCGTCAAAACCGTCGAATACCCTTTTAGTTTTCCCTCTTTGACTTAGTAATGTTTCGATAAAAAATCTATGTTTTTAGTAAGTACCGGTACATTTGTAAGTAGGTATAGCATCACCAATATTCTTTAAAAATCTGCGACGTACAGTCAGAGAACAATATTAATATCGAATTCGTTTCTAAACTTTACTCGAACTCGATTGGATTCGACTCGAGACGTCGAAAACTTTCAAACATCGAACAAGTTTCAAAGTATCAAACGTTCGTTCTCGTGCAGTATGTAGATCTCTTTCCTTTGTTAGTTCTTAAAGCAAAGTTGATGTAATCTAGACTGAGATAACAGAATGTTCGTTTGAAGCAGGCTTCTTTCCACAACTTGTGAAAATAGAACAGGGGGGAGTGACAGTGACAGAGCTATACAAGTCGTCTATCGCCATCTCGTTCACTCACTGGTACAAGCCTGATTTTAAGTCGTTGTAATACCCCTCAGTAACATGTAATAGTAACTTACAGAGGCCTTAGCGCAAGATTTCCGTATTTTACCTACAGTATACTTGAAGTATTCATCATCCGCCTAGCTTTTTCCCAACTATGTTGGGGTCGGCTTCCAGTCAAACCAGGAAATGATATCAGTATTTTACATGGAGCGACTGCTTTTCGGTCCTCCACAACCCAGTAACTGGGTAATACGAAACCCCATGTTAAAACTGGTTGTTAGACTTTAGAGCTTCTGACTAACAGTAACGACTGTCAAAGATCTACACATGAACGGAACCAACGGCTTTACGTGCTTTCCGAGGCACGGAGGAAACTCGCTATTACAGATGACCACCCATCCACAGACTAACCTTGGCAAAGATGGGTCTTTGAAACGCCTCGAGGGTACAAACAAGGAACTATTATTTTAAACTTTCCGGCACAAAAACGTAAAAGACGTGCTAGAGCCTCTTAATCTATTTTTATTACGCTGATTAGTAGCATTTAATCATTCGCAATTAAATCCTCTGACACTACATGTAGGTACTTTGATTGAGGATCTTTTTTTCAATGCAAATACAATATGTAAGAGCCTATGCACACCACGTTTTTTAAACGCGCCGGTGCAGCGCGTTTTATAAACGCGCGTCGATGGCGTGTTTTCATCAGAGCAGTTTGTTATCGTTTGTTTTAGGCTGCGTCTGACTTGCGTGCGTATCGCGTCAAACGCGCTGCACCGCTGCGTTTAAAAAACGTGGTGTGCATAGACTCTAAAACAATGGCCTTTTTAGAATTTGGACTATTCAATTACTACTACCTCAGTTGAAGTGACCACTAATAAACCATCATAATAAATATAGTGAAGAAATAAACAGAAAACACAGTTTCAGGTCATGAGAAACACCATAGGTCGCGCAGCTGTGTCAATACATTTATTATTAATCGAGGAGTATATTACAGCTGACCCACAAATAAACTATTGGTCAGAAATTCATATACCACACAGTAATGTTTTGAAAATTGATATGAAAAAGAGTAACATATCATTTCCTGGTAGTAGAATAAACTAAGCATATATTAGTACACAGTATTTAAATATTTATGTCAATTTCCTGCTCGTTAATATAATTTCATAACATTTATTTGTTTTTGAACATAGATACACAATGGATTTTACGGTAAGATACAATATTAACGAATATATTTTATATATACAGTAATGAAATAAATTTGCATTCAATGAAATAATAATAAAGGCGAAATATGCATCATAATAATAATAACGCGAAACAAATAATAAAAAAGATGTGAGGAAAATAAGAATGGAATAAGTACATACTCATATGTATCCTAATTTTCTTGACATCTTTAATTATTTTATTTACTATTCTTCAAGAAACTTAAATCTATTTGTATTTTGTCTTTCAACCATAAAATTGTAAGAAATATTTCAGAGACGCTCATTTTAAGATAAAAACGTGAAAGGGCTATAAACGTTGACAGGCCCCGTAATTACATTGATATATTGTGAACTTCCACCTCCTACAACTATCTAATATTTACATAAGAAAATGATCTTTTCTTTATAAAGACACGATACGAAAATCATATACATAAAATAATAATATTTTCCTTTACAATTTTCGGATAAATTACTGACTTTCCTTCGAATTTAATACTTTTCATGTTTAGGTAACTGATTTCAAAACAAGGAGAGCTTTATGCTTGTTACCTCTGCCGGGGTCTCGGGACTAACAAGTTACCGTGAACTTGGAACGTAAAGGGATTTTGAAGGACACCATGGATCTTAGTACGTACGAGTCTGACAGTCCCTCCCGAAACAGGCCGATAGAACGCTCAGAACACGCGAGTGTCTCCACCAAAGTTAATACAAAATCAAATCGAATTACATTCCATAATGTTTTCTTTGTTTTTGAGAACAACTTTCACGATGATTAAAGACACGAGACGGCATATTTTGGCAAAAAACAACAACGACGAGCAGCTTTGTACGACGCGTAGCTTGGTACTGTCGCGACTTTGTATACGATTTTGATCTTATATTAACTTTGGTGGACCCACTCGCGTGTTCTGAGCGCTCTATCTGCCTATTTCTTTGATCTGAGGTAATAGATTTGATTTCAAACATGTTCACCATACTCACACACTAAGTTGGCTTCAAATTCAAACCTAACCACAACAAAGTGAAAATGTGGCTCAAACAGAGGGGGAAGAAAGTAAGTAAATAAGGTGTGTTTTGATTAATTAAATTACTTTTAAAGTTAAAACAATGAATAGGTATTTATAAAAGAGGAGGAGAGTGTGAAGAGGAAATGTAATTTAACAAAATGTCACACACATGTACAAGCATATTCAAATGCTGTTTGAACAAATTTGTTGAGGAAACGCGGGTGAAATTTCGTTAGTGCCGGCACCGGTAAATTAATCTTGAAAACATTGCTAAACTCAAAATTTCGTCAAGAAGTGAGCTCATGACGGGGCCCCCTCTCAGAGGGCCAAAGCCTGCCGGGGTCGTGGGATTATTCCCTTACCGTGACCCCGGAACATAACAGGCTACTGAAGGACACCGTGGATTTTAGTCAGTAGAAGTCTGACAGTCCCTCCCGCCCTGCCCGTGGTGGGAGGACTCAAGATGATTTTACCACGCTAAAAAAAAAGAAAGAAAATAGAAGTGAGCTCGGTCAAAAATTATAAAAGGTTTTCCATCAAGAATATTGTTCGGTCTCAGCAACGGATTCAATCACGCTACTAGATGGATGTCCCATTTAGTAGCATGATAGCCTATTTTTTACTGAGCTTCTCCCAGTCATGTCCTTTTGTGCCTTTTGACCTTGTTTTTTTCCGTCGCCTGCTTGACCTTGCCTTTTCCCAGCAGTGGGACACTATGGGCTGATTGTATTGTATTGCTTGACATCGAGGGAAGTGGAAAATATACATTTTTCCTACTTTTTCATTAAATTCGTTGCAGGAGCCAATCCAGCGGCTTCACCCGCTTCAACTCGAAAATTATCCCACGGGAACACAAAATTGGGATAAAAACTATCCTATTATTTTAATCCAGGTAATAAACTTTATGTGTACTAAATTTTATCCAAATCCGTTCAGTGGTTTTTGCGTGATTTACATACACTTAAACATACATACATCCTCACAAACTTTCGCATTTATAATATTAGTAGGATTGCCAATTAAAATTTGATATTCTGCGTCATGCGTATTTTACATTTATTGTTTCTAATAAAGTTCTTGTTTTCACTTTACCCCAACATCCTCCACACGTTTTTCAGTAACAAACAGTATGGAAAGCAAAGCATATTGTTTCATACCGAGGCAATGTAATTACTTTATAGTCCGCGCACTCGACACTCGTACAGAGCAACCTATTATGTGTCCGAGTGTGTTTGAAGCTTGGCTTTCAGGCTGGACATTTTTGTGTAACAATGACTTCAGTTTTCCACGAGCGGAAAAATCTAAAAATATTACATTTAATCGAGCTAATATTGATTAAAAGATTAAATGGACGCATTCTGATTCCTTGAACCGTAACGTAATGTGAAATATATTAAGCCCTTTAGTTAATTTCCTGATTAAATTAGAAGTTAGGATTTGCACGCGGTTTCGCTCGTGTTGAGATTGAGTTTATATGTCGGTTACAAATTAGATTTTTTGTCCACATCGTAGTCTACCGGTGTGAAAAACATGGATACACCAATATCAACATCCGATTGATTTATTCAGTTAACTGTTACTTATTTTGGAAGTATTTTCAAGACATGCTAACTTTGAGACTTCTTACAGTTTTTTGTGGGATTATTTTTGTATTTTTCAAATATTCTTACATGTTATAATTTGAAATTATATTAAACGCAATTCTATAACACACCAGGGGACCTATTACAACATCTTAAAACCAGGCTTATTCCGGCGAGTGTAAAGCCTCATTTAGACGATGCAAGAACTCGAACGCGAGTTGCGTTACATTGCGGAATTTATAGGTAAAACAAATTCAGTTAATGAAACAAATGCCGCAATGTAGTTAAACTCGCATACGAGTTCTTGCTCCGTCTAAGTGACAGAGCTATACAAGTCGTCTAGCGCCATCTCGTTCACTCACCGGAAGAAGACTATATCTTGAGTTTTAGCCAGAAAAGTGAAGAAAACAAATCATTTCAGCATCTGTGAAAGTTATTACGTACCAAAATAAACAAGTATTTTTTCAGAATCAATGGATATATCAGATTTTTTTTTTAAATATGAGGACCAGTGCAAAGACAACTTTATCATCATAAACTAATTCCACTTTGATGACCAACCCCCTCACGGCTCACTGGTCGTCGACATACAATCATAATTTCTCCCCGGGTCCACTCGACCGCGACCACTCATAACCGCTGGTTAACCACTGGGTAACCCTCCACGCATCGCTTCCTGTTTTCCATCGACAGTTTCCCAGCTTTCCAACGGGGAGGGGGTGAGGGCGGCGGGGTAATGAAGTGGAGAGTCTACTAGTGTTAAGAGGGCTTTGTGATCAATCGGTTAATTAGTATGATTGGTTTAGATTTGATGTACAATCACGAGCAATAACATGCATACACGCGAAGGATTTTAGTCAATACAAGTCTGTCAGTCCCTCCCGCCCTGCCCGGGGTGGGAGGACTCATTTGAGGATTTAGCCACATAAAAAAAAAAACGCAAATTTCTCGTCAATTACTGGTTTCCACTTTGAAATAAGACCTATTTCGTAATAGTGTGGCTTCCAAAATAGAAGTCTAAAGAAAAGGCAAAAGTTAAATCAATATAGAAGCAGAAAAACGCTTTTGAATACTGCTTATTGTATACATGCTCGATCTAGTAAATTATGTTTATGGAGTAATTATTTCCACTTCATATATTTCTGCATTTTTCTTTAAATTTTCGTTATTCAATTTTAACATAAGCACACTGACAAAGTAGCAAAAGGATAGTGCATGTTTTTTACTAAATCGTCACAAAGAGGTACCTCTTTTTAGTCTACCTATGTTTCCGTTACTGTGAGGCTCTTTCTCTGGAACAGAGGGAGGGACTTTACAGTATCCAAGTGGCCCAATATTGGATGTTGAGTGTCGCAACTCTTAATTCTGGCTCGGATTTTCAAATAAAAACTTTCCTCTTTCTGTATGACATAAAGGACACAATACATAGGGTTATATACAACGGAGTTGAAGCAATTGCCTTTGTCGAACTCGAGCGGTAATATCATTATCGGGATTACAGATATTAAAAGAACTTTTCGACATTTATAATACTTCATCATCAGCCTATAACGTTCCACTGCTGGGACACAGGCCTCCTCTCTTGTGAGAGGGAGTGGGCCATAATCCACCACTAGGGCGCAGTGCAGGTTGGCAGATGTCACATGTCTTCGAATTTTGGTTCTAGGACATGCCGCGGTTTCCTCACGATGTTTTCCTTCACCGTTTTGAGAGCAGTGGTGATGAAATAAATTACACAATGTAATGCGCCTAAGAGCAGTGGTGGCCCAGTGGTATCGGTCCCGACTTACGACTTTACCAGTTGTAGGTCGTGGGTTCGAACCCCGGTAGGTGCATTATTTTGTGTCGACTTACGAGTTGTAGGTCGTCGGTTCGAACCCACGACCTACAACTCGTTAGTCGGGACCGATACCACTGGGCCACCACTGCTACTCGTACTTATAATACTTAGTTAATAATAATTTATAGAGCGGCGCTTGTGACCTTTGCCCCGCTTGTCACGGAGATGCGAGCAAGCGACACGTGTCAGCGGGAGATGTCAAAGCAATTAGTATTAATGAATACCCGAGCCTGCGGTCTGAGGTAAAGGGTAAAGCTATGCTACACGGCTCCTGGCTGTGTTGACAACTGCTACTCGTTACTAGGTTTCTACATTACAACAATGATTTATGCTTTTATATATATAATTAGATGCTTAAATATAACACTGATTTAAGATGCTTTCCATCTATAAATCTTCCCATCAATAAAATAAACGAATGTGAAAAAGTTGAGATATCATCTAGGTAGAAAGCCAAAAACTCGATTTTAATGGAAGAACCTGGTAGCAATCGCCGCTAAGGTAAGATTCACACCAAACGGCTCGCATCGCGCCGGGCAGGGCGGCATTTTACAATGCGGTAAAGAACTTTGAAATCTGTCAACAGTAAATACAGTTCATATTTGCTTGCAACTTACGTATAAGTAGTTACCTCCGTCGGCATCCCGCGACGCGTCGAGACGTGCCGCAGAATGCGTTTGGCTGCCGCAGAATGCGTTCGGCTGTCGCGACGTCCGACCGTCCCTAACCAGCTCCGAACAGCGTCGTCGGCATCCAAACGGCTGCCGTCGGGTCCGTTCGGAGTCGGTCGGCCGTGCGTCGTGGTATAAGAACGGAGATTACGGTCCAGAAACTACTTTAATTGTATTAAATCGTTATGAAGTGTGTGGAACTCGTCGAATTCGTACCTTTTTGCCATAAATTATCAACCCAAATTTTTCGCTTGATGTGCGTACGGATTCCAGCGGACGCTGTCGGATGCCGCGGCACGCGTACGGCTGCCGCGGCATCCGTACACCTCCGTTGCGATGCGGCGCAATGTGAGCCGTTTGGTGTGAATCTTACCTAATACTACTAAATAAACTTCAGTGTTACTTTATAAAAGACGACAGATTATATATTTATCGTCACTTAAATCCCAATTGACGATACAACAAATAAAAAAGTTTAACTACGAACCGACCTTAATAAAAATGTATGTGAGACTGTGAACGGTAGTAATCTCTCTGAGGAAGGACGTGCCTCGACTGTAACAAGTAATAAAGTGATCCTGAATTTTAATACTGAAGCGATTAGGGAGAACGTTTCTATGGTCAAGGGTATATTAACTCTATGAATAGAAAGTTGAAAATTAAACAAGTATTTTGCGAGTGAAACGACCAGCGGCCATGTCTCTCTGCATACTGATCGTGGCTTTTGCAGATTTCAAGACCCTTTCATAGATTGAACTTTTAACTTTTATTGACTCTAAGGTTAGAAAAGTTTTCAATCTCATCTAAATAAATTCTTTTTATTTGCATTGTATCTGAGAAAAGTGCAATAGTAATCAAGCGCTACTGTGTCTTTTATTTTTGTAACAATAGGCTAGTTGCCCAAAAAAATGTAATTAGTCCGTCTTTTAGATAATTAAAAAATAAGGGACACGTATTTTTTTATTTGTAAATTAGACCAAAAATGACAAAGATATAGCCTATTAAAGTTACGTGTGACGTCACGATGCGTGGCATTTTTCGCGCAGGGTGACGTCACAGGTAACTACGAGTAAAATAAGCTATTATCTTTGTTATTTTTTGTTTAATCGAAAAAAGAAAAAATACGTGTCCAATATTTTTTTATAATCTAGAATACGGACTAAATAGAATGTAATTATTTTGACCCTGGAAACTACCCTATAGCATGTACTACGCATAGTTATAAGAGTTTTGCGTAGGCATCTGTATTTGACACTAATGATATGATTGGATTATTGATTGCAATCAATCAATCATTTGTTTTATAGAGCCACTTAAAGTACCTACAGCCACCAATAACCAGCGCTGTGACTTTTTTTCTAAATGTCACAGCTCATGCTGAGATAGGGGCCTTTTGGCCTCGTACGGGACCAAAATTGGTTATTTTATTTATTTGTAAGTTAAGTTTCTTTTATTTAATTTTTACATCTTGTTTTACATTTTATGTTGTTGTTCTGTCCTGTGTGAGTCCAATATAACTTTTTATTTCTTTCTTCATAAAATAACCTGATTGACCGAGCTTCGTTCGGTTTTTTGTTTTTGGCCCTCATCGGTCATGGCGTTATAGATGGCGCTTCTTAAAACGCGGTTTTTAAAATATCTATATCTTGGGAACCGAGGTTTTCTCGAACCTGGGACTTGACAAATCGATTCCTTGAGCCGAAATACCCCTAATCTGTAACTTTCATGAAAATCCTTGGAGCCGTTTCCGAGATCCTGATTATTGTATAAATAAATAATTATACAAGAAATTGCTCGTTTAAAGATATTAGATTTATAGCAAAAATTATCGTGTACCTATTTGATGTCCGCGTTCCAAATTCCTATACCTGCAGGCGTAGCATGGCGCCGTAGAAAGGGGTTTTGTCGACGGAAGAATAGACAAAATGACAGAACGTAGAAATATTTTTAGCGTTTTATGCATGGTAATGTAAAAAATATGGAACATAAACTTTCTTTTCTTCAATAGTGTACGAATGGTGTCATCTTTGTGCAAAAAAGCAGTCGTTTTGTATAGAAATAACGATGAAATAAGTTAGTCTTTTCTTGGTAGAATAGAGATAGAATCGCCATGCTACGCGTGCTGTACAATATCTTGTGTTACATTAGTTACAAAACAAGCAAAGTAAAACAAAATCCCTTTCAACTTTATCTTCATAAAAAACTTTTTTCGCGTTATAAGGAGCTGTCAAAAACAGCTATTTACTGGTAGAAGCTGGCAACTCTGTTACTAACAAATTGTTTCATAAAGGAACGCGTGAACCGTGATATTACGGCCGCAGCCTCCGCCTCGCCGGACAAATGCCGGGAAATTGCTTTCTTTATCAAGTTTACACCTCCACATAAAACTTATAGGAGTGAGATGAGAGAATGTAAAAATAAGCCAAAATGTTAATATAAAGGCTGGAGCAGACCAAATGCGTACGCGTAGACGTAAGCGTAAGCGTACCACTGAGTTGTCAGTTGTGTATGGAACTGTACGAGTATATAAGACAGGACACACCACTTAAGTAATGTAGACGTGCATGTGGACGTCCTGCAGTTATACAGTTCCATACATTACAATTCAGTGGAACGCGCACGTTTACGCTTAAGTCTACACGAACGCATTTGGTCTTCTCCAGCCTTTATCGTGTACAAAATGTTGGACCTCACTGTGGCGTTATCCAATAAATTGAATACCGATTACGATACTGATATCGATTCATCAACCCCAGAGACCTTATCACGAATTCTTATGGCGATCCAACTTATGCTGTGCGAAAGAGACAGAGCTATACAAGTCGTCTAGCGCCATCTCTTTCCCACAGCCTAAAATGGACCGCGTTAAGAGTTCATGGTAGGCCACCAGGGGTGGTATTACAACGTCTTAAAACCAGGCTTATTCCGGCGAGTGAAAGTGACAGAGCTATACAAGTCATCTAGCGCCATTTCTTATACTCACTGGAACAAGGGTACAGGTATCCCTATCCACATTGAAAGTAAAGCCTGATTTAGACGGAGCAATAACTCGTATGCGAGTTTCACTACATTGCGGTATTTGTTTGATGAACTGTAAGAATACAGTTGCGTTTCATTGCGGACTTTATAAGTACGAAGAATCGTACTTATAAAGTCCGCAATGAAAGAAAGAAAATTTTGTTTATTGGCACAAACTTAAAACTAAACAATACAAATAAAGTTATAATGACAGAGTACGTAGTGAAAATAGATTAAATAAAAAACTTAACAAATTAATGCCAAAGGGCCTCAGCTCAGCACATGCCAGTGGCAACACAAAAATTGCCGCCTGACGCTGATTTTCAGCTGCAGCGCAAACAACAACAACGCAACTCGCGTGCGAGTTCTTGCATCGTCTGAATAAGGCTTAATCCCTGTCGCTAAGGTAACACCAATAAAATAATAAATAAGTTTGTGACGTAATCTTTTAGAACAATCTACCAAAATTCTAAATACTCGTATAATTTCTAAACTTTAGCAAGTATCTTCCCACGCACTTACTCGTATTACTGCTAAGTGTCTACCAAGTTAAAATTATGAGAGAAAAAAAATGATGTACAGATTTTGCTAAATCCGCTGAAACGCCGCAGTGGTAGACGCAAACGGCGTCAGACATCGCAAGACGATCTCCGGCCACCGCAGGCGCGGGCATGTGGGCGGCGAGTAATGGGCAACTCGCCCCCCGACCATGGACCATGCCCAGGTCGACGGCACGTTGTGTTCCACGCGCGTCTTAAAGAGCTTCAGCAAGATGTCGATTGTCGGGGTCCCCCCATAGAGGGCCAAAGCCTGCCCGGGTGCGGGACAAATTCCATTACCGTCACCCTGGAACGTAAAAGGCTAATGACGGACACCGAGGATTTTAGTCAGTACGAGTTTGACAGTAAGGGGTGGGAGGACTCATTTGATGATTCAAACACGCTAAAAAAATAAAAAGCTATTGAACCGATTTGATTACATTTCGGAGGCCCCGGGAAAGAACGTAACTTTATGAAATTTTCTTTTAAATAAATATCCCGTTTGGGTGAAGCTTAGAGATGAGACGAATGGCAATATTTATGACATGTTAAATCTCCCCACAATGTAACTTGATACAACAAATCTCTCCCTTTGAATTACTCGTGAATTGAGTTTGCGGTAAATAATGATTACATTTTCAGCCTATTATGTACGAGTATACAAAATTGAGTTCTCTGAAACAAAATCTTGACAGTTATTGGATTTACGAGTATAATACAACAATATTTTGACAAAAGTTTCGTTATATAAAATCTAGTGATTGACACAATTGCCCAATTAGTGAAATGTTTTGGAACTTCTGCTGACATTTAAGTTATTTTGGCAATTGTGTTATTGTTTTTGCCGTGGAGAAGTGATTGAAAGTGAAGCTTTCAGTTTTATTTTAGTAAGTTATGAAACTTAGTAAAAGAAGCTCCACTTGACTTAATGAAGATAGACTTACTTATTGACATTGAAACTAGAGGAAAGTTACCATAATATATCTACTAAATAATATTATTTTAGCTACGATAAACCTAGTCGCTTCTATGTCGGATTTTTTTCTAAAAATCGTAATTGGAAGACACAACGGCTCACTTTTACCTACAAGTGGGTTGTTATTTATCAACTGGGGACAAGGAATCCTACCTTTTAAATAAATAAGTACTCGACCAATTATATCAGAAATGTCGTCGAAGCTGTCACGAATCCTCCCACACTTGTCACATCAAAAAACAATAGGTAAGAAGTCAATAACCTGCTGACATTTAACATAGACTAGTCATCACCCCTGGCGTCGGACGTCAGCAGACGATCTCCGGCCACCGCAGGCGCGGGTATGCGGGCGACGAGTAATGGGGGACTCGCTGTCCGACCATGGACCATGCACCATGCCCGGGTCGACGGCGCGTTGTGTTCCACGCGCACCTCAAAGAGCGTCAGCATGATGACGGGGCCCCCTCTAGAGAGCCAAAGCCTGCCAGGGCTCGGGACTTATCTCATTACCGTGACCCCCAAACACAAAAGGGCTATTGAAGGACATCGTGAATTTTAGTCAGTACGAGTCTAATAATCCCCCCCGCCTTGGGTGGGAGGACTCATTTGATGAATTTACCAAGTTAAAAAAAAGTTATCAGCCCTGACGGTCCACTGTACACTACTATAGGAAATAAATGTTACTGTTCATCATCATCATCTCACCGTAGGACGTCCACTGCTGAACATAGGCCTCCTCTTTAGATCTCCACATATACCGGTTGAAAGCGACCTGCATGTAGCGTCTTCTGTCGACCTTTATAAGGTCACTACTGTTACTGTAATTTAATTATTAGACTATTACGACTTATTACAATATGAGGTACATCGTTACTATAATTTAGTTAATGGTAAATTAAGTTAAAAGTAAACGGTACGATCGGTATGAGTCTAGACTTTTAGACTAATAGGTGCTTTGTTGTTATGGACTTTGTCTAAATGGATATTGTCATTTAGGTTTTATTTCATGGATGCTAATCCATTTACCATGGATTAATATAATGTGGTAGTTTCATACAAATAGAAGAGAAGCTCGTGGGTAAATAATCACAGCCGCACAGACCGATCTTCCGAGTTAAGCCGCGCTTGCCGAGGTTGGTCTGTGGATGGGTGACCATCTATCATAGCGAGTTTCCTCCGTGCCTCGGAAAGCACGGCTGTCATTTGTTAGTCTTTGACAGTCGTTACTGTTAGTCTAAAGCTCTTAAGTCTGACAACCAGTCTTACCATGGGGTATCGTATTACCCAGTTACTGGGTTGTGTAGGTCCGACAGGCAGTCGCTCCATGTAAAATGCTGATATCAATCTGAATCTGGTTCGACTAGAAGCCGACCCTAATTTAGTTGGGAAAAGGCGGGCAGATGATGAGTTTCATACAAATAGAATCTAGAATATGTCGCATCTTTCAATAATTGGTTCGCGAAGGTCGGATTGCAGTCGGAGGGTACTCGTATAATATAATTTTTAATATTCCCTTGAGTATATTGGCGTGGAAGCCGATACCGATCGTTACTTATACGTTCTCAATTTATGAAAGAAAGTTCTGAAAATACGGATTATCTTACTAATCTTACTTGCTCCTACTAATATTTATAAACCTGAAAGTTTGTTTGAATGGATGGATGTTTGTTACTCGTTCAGGAAAAAAACTACTGAAGAAGACTTTTTTCAATCGTGGTAATATCATCAAATGAGTCCTGCTACCCAGGGCAGGGCGGGAGGGACTGTCAAACTCGTACTGACTAAAATCCACGGTGTCCTTCAATAGCCCCGCGACCCCGTTTTGGCCCTCTCTTTGAGACGCGCGTGGAACAGGACGCGCCGTCGACCCGGGCATGGTCTATGGTCGGACAGCGAGTTGCCCTTTCGGGTTGAACTACATCTGGCAGCACGGAATCGCCTTATTTTCCGTCGCCCTTTCTCTTTCTGTCGCTTAGAACTGCCATTTGCTAGACCGAGACAATGCGATAGCACGCGGCCGCCTCGAGGAGTTCGCCGCTTGCTATCGCATTATGATTTGTATCTCGGTCTAGTAAATGGCAGTTCTAAGCGACAGAAAGAGAAAGGGCGACGGAAAAAGGCGATTCCGTGCTGCCAAATGTAGTTCAACCCTTACTCACCGCCCGCATGCCCGTACTCGACGGACTTTGATAAAATTTGGTACACAGATAGTTTATAACCTGGATTAACACATAGGATAGTTTTTATTCCGATTTTATGGTGGGATTATTTTCGGGTTGTAGCGGGCGTAGCCGCTGGCAACAGCTAGTTTCCATCAATAATCGAGTGCTAAAAGATACGCCATGTTCATACTGAATGGCGTTCAAAATCGTTGCGTTTAAGATAGAAAGAGATAGGGATAGCAAAGAGCAACAATTGCCTTAATTTGTCCTCAACAATTTGTGCGTGCTATAGTGCCATATCTACCTCTTTTTATTTATAATATCAATATCATTGGTGCTAAAACAATAAACGCGTGTAAAAAAATGTAAAATATATCAGAATTGAATGACATCATGATCTTATTTAAAATGTTGACCTCTACTCCTTATACCTTGACCGCTACACAATTGTCGCTTGAAATAGGACAAGGATATAGTGTAATAGGGGGATTAAGAAGACGGCCATCAGTCCCAGTCTATATCAAACGATATGGCAATGATGGTGACCTCATGACACTGTCGCAGGATAAACATTAGAAGTATCTTCTGATGCTTTTCATAGTCCTACTAATATTATAAATGCGAAAGTTTGTAAGGATGTATGTTTTTGTATGTAGGTATGTTTGTTATTCTTTCACGCAAAAACCACTGAACAGATTTGGCTAAAATTTCGTACACAGATAGTTCATAACCTGGATTTACACATAGGATAGCTTTTATCCCGATTTTATGTTTCCGTGGGATAATTTTCGAGTTGTAGCGGGTGAAGCCGCTGGCAACAGCTAGTGTTTCATATTGACGAGTGTACCAACTGATGTGGACATCAGATAGGTAATCAGTTTATGTAAAAGACCGCAAGTAGACCCTTATGTAGTTGGAAAAATCAAAATGTTTTATTTTACATGGGCCTCAATGGGCACTTATAAAACGTCGAGCAAAAAAAATTTGGCACGTTTCTGTCTGGTTGTTTCCACGGAGAAGAACCGGCAAGAAACTCAATGGTTACTCTTTTAAAATATTTGCTTTTAAAATGTTATTTTTAGTTTGGTATACATAGGTAAGAGAGAACATCGTAGGCACGATAAGAAGAAGGATCTTCCAACCAAAAGCTAAACAAAAAAAAAAATATATAAAAAAGCAGATTACTCTTTCCATCCATGCATGCGAGCCCAAAACCACTCGTAAATTGAAATGTGACCCACTAGCCAGCGGGACGCAAATCCCAACTCTATTATTTTTCAAAGTGACAGCGTCGGCCCCTTTAGGTTTGGCCACCGAGAAACTTTGGAAATGCGGTTTAGAGACCGCGCCACGACTGAAATCATTTTTGACGCGGCGCTAGTGTCAATTTCATTACATCAAATCGCATAAAAATGTAGTACCACGAATTTTCCGTAGATCATTCGTGCTTGGTCGCGGGACTTATTTCATTACCGTGACCCCGGAACATAAAGGACTATTAAAGGACACCGTTTATTTTAGTCAGTACTAGTATGCCAGTCCCTCCCGCCCTGCCCGGGGTGGGAGGACTCATTTGATGATTTTACTATGGCAGAAAAAAAAAGAAAAGTTCATGAGTGGTTTCACAGACTCTAGCCAGAAATCACCGTCTTTTGTTTTGTATTCAAATAATTTTAGAACACCGCCTGTCAATGTCTTGCAAGCGCCAAATAGTCCAGGCCGCAGAAGGAATTTCGTTTGCAAAATATGAGGACCGCAATCTGTTTTATGAAGTATGCAAATGGGTTCTTGGACTATTTAAAAATGCATGTTGCCAGTGTCTGGAGTGGTCCAGAAATTTGTAAAAGACTACCGCACTACACGTAGTAAAATCTTTCCCTTAAAACTTAATCACCCCTTTTCACTAATTTTGGGGGCGTTTTTTGAAAAACCCAGAAACACGAGTTTGATTATTTTTGATCTAGTTTCCATATACCGGGTTTCAAATTCATCGGTTAGCAAGTTATGATTTTCCCATACAAACTTTAACATCGTCTAGAGTATCATTGGAGGGTAGTTTTAAAAAACTAATAATGCCCATTGTCACCCCCTTAAAGCTGAAATCCTTTCTTGGTTCTCACCTACATGATAAATTGCAACTGCCATCCAAAATTCAGGTTATACGTTATGTGCTTTAAAATTTTTCCCTTTAAACTTGAATACCCCTTTTCACTAACTTTGGGGGTGATTTTCGAAAAATCCAAAAACACTTGTTTGATAATTTTTGTTTTCGTATATAAATACTGATTTTCAAAGTAATCGGATCACGCGTTATGATTTTTCCATACAAACTTTAACATCGACTAGATCACTAATGGAGGGTAGTTTTAAAAAACTAATAGTGCTAATCTTTTTTATTTACTTGTGTTCTTATTCATGACTAGTTTCAAATGTATAAACCCAAGGAATAGGATGTTTCATACAGTAGTTTTCACCCCTTTTCACCCCTTTAGAGGACGATTTTCACAAAATCCCTTCTTTTAGTCCCCCTAAATGGTAGACTGCAACTATTGTCCAAAATCCATGTTTCTACGTTTAGCGATTTCGGCTGTAGGCGAGTCTTACGACCATATCCTGTTCTTTTAAATATATAGATAATTATGTATTCATATGTTTTTCTACTATATTTTCCAATCATTTATCAAGGTCTCGTCATAATAAAGTATAATCAGTATGTAATGCCATATCATATGAAATTTATTCAGATCAAAACCCACAAATATCAACGTTATAATGATCTGAGACCACAGTGCGGATTTTTTTTTTTGGACCACGAGAATTGCTGGCAACATCAAAAATATATATCTTGACAATCCTAAAAATATATTACAAAACTCAAAACTCGGTCCTCATATTTTGCATACGGATGTCTTCTTGCGGCCTGGTCTAAAAATATCCTTGCAGCATATATTTGACATGTTGCTCCTTTGTTTTACCCGCTCACTTCATTTGTTTACTAATCAGTGACCGCAAATCATTACTCATTCTACTGTGACGGCGCCGTGATTGTGCCAACCTCTTCTGCTAAAAGATGTGCTCAGAATCTCGTATTAATTTATCCGTGAATTTCCTCAAGGGATTTTCCTTAGAGATGACAACTTGACTATTTATTAGCTTTGCTTTCCAATGTTAAGCGAACTCCTGGCTAGTCCAGCACGTTCCCACAACTGGGACGCAAGACTGTCAGAGGGAGTGGTCCGTAAACTACAAAGTGCATTGGTGCGTTTGAGAGATTTCGCAATTTCTTCGAGCTAAGACGTGTCGATTTCCTTAGGATATTTTCCTTATGGAAATGAAATAAGTTACTTGAAGTTCTTGCCGACTCACAAATCACAGCTTTTATAATACTAGGCCAACAGCGCTAGGCAATGTTAATTAGAAATGACACTTTAGCCTTTACACGACCTTACAAGTCAATTTGGCACATCATTCAATTCAATTTGTGTACGTACAACTTAGTACATATTGTTGTATATATTGATTCGTGTGTTGAATCTGATATGTAATTAACTGCGGTATTCTCTCCATATTGTATCATTTTACATATCAATTCAATACTGTTCATACATTCAAATTGTTCAATCATGTTAAATTAACTGAAATTCAGATACCAAATGTTTGTAAATGTTGACATACTTGTTATACCGACAAAACAGAATGGTTAAGTTACTTCATTTCGTGAATGCGTTTTCGAAATCGCGTAACTAAGTTTATTTAGTTATGGGACGCCCGCCTGTAAAAATAAGGATAAGTTTGGCAGTCGTAGAGTAGAGTAGAGTAGAATTCATTATACGGATAGATGGATGGAAGCGTAATTTTTTAACTTGAATTCTTGAAAATTAGACGAATCCTTGTGCTGACCAAAACAAAAGTTTAGTTTAAAGTTAAAAATAAACTTTTTCTAAGTCCGCTGCATATACCGCATTAAGAAAGAAACTTTATTATTATTAAGAAAGATTAAGCATTATTATAATTTATTACGGACTCCTTGGTTTTAATATTTAATTTTTCTTTAGTTATTCCAATTTAAAATTGGTTTTTAATACTTTTGAATTAGACGTTGTTTGGTTTTGTCTGTTAAACATAGTTATTATAAGATTTTCTTCCAGAACTTAAAGGAATAAAATTCAATAACGTAAGCGACATATTATACGAAGTATAGTTATTCCGAGCTCACAAAAATAAACTATATACAATCGTAAATTAAATTACCATACCGACATGATATAAAAACACAACATTAGTGAAAGAGTTCCTTTAATCCCGCGTCTCCCCTGGCGACGAGTCCGCAGTCCGCAAACGCCGCCGCTCCCCTAATGCATACAAATGTCTGCCAACTATTATGAGGAACTACTCAGCAGTCTACTAGGAAAAGAAACCTCTTTTAACTGGATAATTCTGGAAAGTTCTTGTTAGTAGGTACTTTACTGTACTTTTGACTATGTATTTATTCTCAGTGTACCTGAGATATGCCTCATTTACATTCAGCCCCTGCCGCTGCCCCTCGCGCTGTCGACAATAATTCCCTAAATACTGCTGCAGCAGGATCGAGAGGAGTGTGTGTTTACATTCTGCCCTACCACTCACTTCGCTTTCAAGTTTCGGCAATGGCAGACGTCGAAATAATTACGTCGATATGTCCTTAATTATGTTCGATAATTAAAAAGATATCGAATACAAAAAAGAATGTTCGTTGTAGACGATGGTGGATGATATCTATCCATCGAAATACAACTTTATGTTATAGCTGTTCATGTTTAACCTTAACATCCCAATTTTTTTTCCGTTTCCTGTTGTTCTAAGAATTTTATTGTAATCTTGTTGCTCCATTCGGACGGCATTTTCGATGATCTAAACGAGCGTCTTTCTCCTCCAGGCGCTCGGCGAGTACTGAGCGTCGGAGCAGAATGTAAACACGCACTGCCACTCGCGCTGCCGGTCCTTTGAAGTCCGCATAAAAACCGCTCTTTTGGGGAGCGCTGGGCAGCGCGAGTGGCATTAAGCAGTGGCATGAGAAGTATACGTTTACATACTCGTCCTGCCCACTTCCCTGCCCACTTCCCTGCTCACTACAGCTGAATGTAAATGAGGCAATAGATATTGTTTGTAGAGTTTGATGTACAGATTTTCCATTTCATTTTTCTGGCATTGAAATTGAATTTTACTTCACGCAAAGAAATTTCTAGCTACCTATACGAGAACTTCTGGTTGCAACCGTGACAGCAAGGAAAAATTAAATCACTAGTTGACATAACAACATTTCTAGTAATAAATACTAAGTAAGTAGTAGAGATAACAACGACTGTGAGCAAAAACTGTGTGAAAATCATTTTTAATTTTTTTACACTAATTCGGCTTTTACAGGCTGTATTAGAAAAAAAGCAATACCTTTTAAATAGTACTTTAGAATACTCACTAAGGTTTCTTAGTATGAAATTGATTTTACCTAGTTTTCTTGGGGTTTCCCAAGAAAACTAGGTAAAATCAATTATCGGACTTCTCATCACATACAAAATATTCTGAATATTAGCAACTTACAAAAAGAATGAGTATAAATTATGTTTTTTTCAGAATCATTTTTCTTATTTTCTGAACCAACACCTAGGCAGTATTATCCTTATTCTGCTACAACCTGCAAAAAGATGTATATTTTTAATACCATGCCCGGCCAGGCCCGTTTTTATAGTGTGTGGGTTGTTGAGATTAAATATACTAATAGAATTATGAAAAATATTGGTCATTTTCCATCCAATTGTGAAATGAAAACTCTTAACAAATACAAAAATAACTTCTTCCCAACGATCCTGAATAAGTAGTTAACCCATAATTATGTCAAAATTTATATAAATCTTCTCCTAACCAAGCGCCTACACACGCTACTTCTGAACGACCTTTAAATTCCTATCGCGTTTCACTTCTAAAAATAGTTGAATCCAAAAATCCCCACTTGACACCACTCTTTCATAGCTGAAACTACTTGTATACATACGTTGTGGTCCGCCGGCCGAAGGTCAGGCGTGGAGCACCAACTTGAAGCCGGCGGCCGGCGTCGGATCACACGAGTATAGGCTTACATGTCATGCTCGCGCCTACGAGCTTTACGACTTTATGCCAAAGTGGGCTGCTGGGTTTTAAACACTGGGATTATTTATTTTAGGTGTCTTTTTTAGTGAGTGGCAAGGGGAAGGGCATGACTATATGTAATGTAGTGGTTAGGGAATGATTCTGATGATGTAAAAGGGTGAAGTTTTGAAAATTACATTCGTGTTTCTTCAGTTACGCTGTCATATATGAGCTATGTTATGCAATAACGTGTCAACCCTCAAAAACCTAAACCGGAGAAATCTCAGTTTAAAGAAATTCACAGTTACAAAAAATACTCATAAGCTATTCTGATCTATTGTATCCAAAACTTATTAAATAGGTCATTTTGTACTGTAGTGATTCAAACTCAGCTTAAAGCGCCATTTAGACGGAGCAAGAACTCGTATGCGAGTTTCACTACATTGCGGCATTTGTTTCATTAACTGAATTTGTTCTACCTATAAATTCCGCAATGTAACGCAACTCGCGTTCGAGTTCTTGCATCGTCTAAATGAGGCTTAATAGAGTGAGAAGTTTGGCAATTATAGGGAACATATTTTTGTTGGTTAACAGGTTATTGCATAACACAACTCATATAAGAATGCAAAAAGGATGAATATTAAATTTTGAAGTACAGAGAGAGAGAGTTGTATTATAAATACTATGACAAAAAATTTCCACATCGACGAGGGTTTCGTTTTAACAGTCAAAAGTTTTTTTCCAAACTCCTACCAAGCAGGCAAATAACATCTTTATAATCATTACTTCTCTTGACAGATTATACTAGAACAACAAAAAATAACCTTGTTCTAAAAAAGATCAGATCTGTCTTTCAAATGACCTGCAAGCTCAGAAATGAGAAACAAACCAAACAATCGAACTTTTAAAATGAACACGACTCAAGATCAATCAATCACATCACTTCCTAAAACTTTTAAGTTTGTAAACAATGTTTTTAGCAATCACTAAAGCCTCGTTAAAATTATTTCAAGAGTCGAACTCTTAATAACAAGGAGATAACGAATAGATCTAATGAATAGACTCTCCTGTTAGGGTGCTCCCAAACTTATCGACGTGGAACCGGCTTAAGCCGAGTGCGTATCACCACACTACTCGGCTTACCGCCGATCAGCTGCCGCGACGGATTTTCGCATGCTATCGGAAGTCGATTGCTCCGAACGGCCGTCGCGACGGCTGTTCGCATCTGTTCGGCGCCGTGCCTGTGCCCACAAGCCCTGTGCACAGTGTTTTATGCAGACCATATTTCGGACATTGATTCCACGCAAGTGGGATGTGGTATTTTTTTGGTGCGCAAGGAAAATGAAGGGCATAATTTCAGTTTCACAAATACGACGGAACATCAAAGAAAAAAATAAAGACTAAAAACCTCGTATAAGTCTGAATCTACTGAGTACTAAAATATGCAGCATTTAAAACTCCGTAGATTTTTCTAAGGTCATAATTATTTTGCGTATCATAATTATTCAGTTTCAAAATATATTTTTTTCTAAATGGCTTATTGAAAACAATCGATTTTCAAAAAAAAATCATCTCAAAAACTAGACATGCTAGTACAATGGGGATACAAAGTAATTCATATAAATAACTTAAACTATCAGATTTTCACATTAAAAAAGCTATGTCCGCAAAATGGTCTTCGTAAAACACTGTGCTATGCCACCATCGTTGGTACTCGGCCATCTCCGGCGCCTTTCGGCTGCCGTCGGAGATGTAGGTACATGCGTTCGGCCATCTTCGGCGCTATTCCGAAGCAGTTCGACGCCGTACGCAGCCGTACGGATGCGAACAGCTACCGTCGGAGATGAAGGCATGCGTTCGGCCTTCTTCGGCGCTGTTCGCGAGAAGCAGTACGACGCCGTACCTACGCAGCCGTACGGATGCGATCAGCTACCGTCGGAGATGAAGGCATGCGTTCGACCGTCTTCGGCGCGGTTCGGGAGCAGTTCGACGCCGCACGCAGCCGTACGGATGCGATCAGCTAATCTACAAACGACTCGTTCCGCCGTCGTCGGCGAAGTCGCGTCGCGTCGTCCGAGCCGAGCCGGTGCGAATGGCGTTAGTGTCTCGGTCTAGCAAATGGCAGTTCTAAAGAGAAAGGGCGACGGAAAAAGCTGATGCCGCGTTGTTAGATGTGGGAGCACCCTTACACAATAATTCATTGGCGTTACTTGAAAACAGAAAAGGCACTCCCTCACCGGAAGCATTCGCGTGTTATGTAAAGGCGCTCCTTCACCGCGAGCAGGCCAGGGCCTGCCGGGGTCGCGGGACTCACGAATTACCGTGATCCCGGAATGTGAAGAGCTATTGAAGGACACCGTGGATTTTAGTCAGTACGAGTCTGACTGTCCCTCACGCTCTGCCCTGGTGGGAGGTCTCATGAGGTGGGAGGTATAATGATATGAAGGTTCATATAATGATATGAAAGGTTCATATTATAATGATATGAAAGTTCATATAATGATAAGAAACGTTCATATATTATATGAAAGGTTCATATAATTATATGAAAGGTTCATATAATTATATGAAAGGTTCTTATAATTATATTAAAGTTCATATAATGATATGAAAGGTTCATTTATAATTATATGAAAGGTTCATATATTGATATGAGCCTTAATAATCTTTCGTTTACAAGGATCGTTAATACTTTAATCAGAGCTCATTAAAAGTCTTCTGTAGGCGTAATCGTAGCTTTACCTTGCACTCCTTTCCATCGTGGTACACTAGAAAAGCGTGAAGCTTTTAATACCCCAACCTGAACAAAATTCGAGTTGAGTCGTCCCACAGACATCACGTCACTCTTTACGTATTCATCAAAGAATCGATTCGCTGATTTGCGTCACAGGAAAGTAAACAGCTGCGATGTCTCAGGCTACTGTTTACTCAATAAGAAAAAGTTTTCTTCATGCCAAAATAGTACTGTTGGAGAATTCCGTGGTGTATTTTCTAAAGAGGAAATTTCACTTGTATGTTCTGATTGGTTGTAAAAAGAAAGTTTAGTCATTTTAATCTTTTGCATTGGTTGCATATATGGCCACGAAAAGTGCTCATAACTTGAACCATAAAAATTGCATCGTTTCTGAGGTGAAGCTGAGCTCCCGCCCCTATTTAATTCCATACATACTTTTAGGGACACGCTGTATAAAAGAGTCTTTATGAGTATAATTTAAAAAATAAACTATTTTGAGGAGTAACAAATCATCATCATCAGCAGCATAATAATATAATGTTCCCACTGCTGAGACACAGGCCTCCTCTCTGTGAGACGGAGGGGGCCATAATCCACCACGCAGGGCCAGAGCAGGTTAGTAGATGTCACATGTCTTCAAATTTTTTGGTTTTATGACATGCTGGTTTCCTCACGATGTTTTCCTTCACCGTTTTGAGAGCAGTGGTGGTGAAATAAATTACACAAAGTGATACGCGTGGCGGGGTTCGAACCCAACTGCTCCTGTAGAGCGTCATCTTGTCTACTTCTTGTCATCTTCCTCAAAGTTTCGCACTGAAACAGATGACTAGCGGGTGCTGTCATAACCTGATTCATAAACAGTGAAACAACTAGATTTTCTAGGACACATTTTATCTCTATAAAGAGTATCTCGTTACTCGAGTAATTTGAACAATTGCCAACAATCAACATAATAGTAATGAGAATAACCAGTCGAAACTTCGTGGTAATTTATGACACGTGTCTGTGATGTCGAAAAAGGTGTACTTGTGGGTGTAAGCATGTTCAGATTCAAAAGGAGTATGTAAGGTAGGATTAGTAGGATATTTATACCTCCATGGGAAAAAGGCGAAGATTTTCTGTGTAAACCGGTGAACTTGCTAATCAACCGAACAGGAATCAAATTACATCTACAATAAAATAAATCTTTCTTTCTCCTTAAACAGTCCCCAGAAAAATAAACGCATTAGTTGAACTGTAAGAAATACAGCTTAAGTTTTGAGTTCCAGTACTGCACAGACCAGAGACGACTAATTAAGCCTTGAGACAAGTCCTACGTAAGCGCGAAGTGTCCGCCCGAGTGGAGATATTGGCAAAGTTGGCCACATTCATTACTGCACGCCTCTTCGCCCGCGCGCCGACCACTCGCAAACTACTGGGATTCTAACTGAGACAATAATTTACAGTTTAGATCACTATCCTTGGCATGTTTTCTTCTTGTAGTTTTAAATTAATTACCGTTGGTCTTAAGATTTCATGAAAATGCTTTCATTTTTTTTTATTTATAACAGTTTGTAGCAGTGCCTACAAAGTATTTTATTTAATCTAAGATCTGAGGGTCTATACAAGCGATTATATTATAACTTTCATAACAACGAGTTTTAACAGGAGTAACATGATCTTTTCGGTATTTTCTTTATCTTTATCTTCTTTATCTTTACATATAATAAAATCGTAGAGATGTCATTCCTGTACATTGAATATTTTTTTCTTTTTGTATTTTTTTCGAGATAAGGGATCGATTCTGATGCCAGATCAACTTTTATTTTTTTTCGAAATTTTTTATGTTTTTTTTATTTGATCTATCTCCGAAACTACTGTAAAGTTTTCGATCAAATTTTCCTCAAATATTCCTAATAATATGCTTCTGTTTATATGCTATGTATTATTACGCTATTTTTCCTGGGAGATAAGCAATTTTGAATTTTGTTGTTTTTAGATGTTTGTTTTTAGTTGGAAGCTAAACCACTGGATATTATTTAGTCAATTTTTCCTCAAATATTCCTTAAACTGCTGTTCTATTAATGGGATATGTATATTTACGCTATTCCCCTTGGGGGATTAGCAATTTTATAATATGTTGATTTTCAGTCATTGTTGACATTTGTACAAGAACCGCTATTTGAAAACCACTGTCAACGTACTAGCCAGTCCGGTCGGTAACCTGCTTGACTTTCGTGCAAGGCACAGATATCTTAAAGAAGGAGATATGGCGTGGAGTTTAAAATGTATAGAAAACCAGTGAAGCCGAAACAGCCCCACCATAACGATAATACTGCATATGTAGTTCTATCAAAACAATACTACGAACAAGTGCACACACGCGCCATCGATAACTCAGTCATTTAAATATAAACCTTATTCTTAAAACCACAGCGTACTCTTTTCCGTGTAACTTACTCACACTAACAATTATCATTGTGTGTTGTCGCGACACGCGGGGGGCGGTACTACTCCCGCTCAAATACCACGCGACATTACGGCTTGATGAGGTATCGTTATGTCAGCTTTACATTGCTGGTCCGAGTCACTCAGTGATAATGTGAGCTCGTTGTAAAAGAGCAATGTATTTAATGAAAAACAATACAGTCGGAGTAATAAAGGAAACATAAATAAAGTAGTCCAAGTCAATTTCTGGCCAAAACGCTCAGGACCAGGTTTCAACGACACGCCCCCTTACCACTTCTCCTGTTTTTAATATTTCTGTGGTGCAAGGGGTCTCTGGATCAAATCTCGCAGTTTTTAGGGTTCCGTAGTCAACAAGGAACCCTTATAGTTTCGCCATGTCCGTCCGTCCGTCCGTCCGTCCGTCCGTCCGTCCGTCCGTCTATCCGCAGTTTAGCTCAGAGACGCACAGTACTAGAGAGCTGTAATTTGGTGTAAATATACAGATTTATTGTGCCAAAAAAGTGTTAAAAAAAAATATTTTTTTTTAGGGTACCTCCAGTACTTACACGTAAAGTGAGGATTTTTTTTTTCTCGCGTACCCCTTAGTGTGGGGTATCATTAAATAGGCCTTTAAAAAATAATGATAGTTTCCATTAACAATTTTTTGATAAAAAAATTCGTTTGTGAAATATTAAGCTTTAAAGTGCTAAATTTTGCTCGATTCGAGTGTCCCCCCCCTCTACCAGCTAAACGGTTATGTTTGGGGGTGTGAAAAAATTTACAATAGTAGTATATATAACGAAGTTTAAAAGAAAATTATCATGAGTAAGTAGGCTTTACAACTTTACGAGTAATAGTCAACCAACTTATAAAATGTACTTGGATATCAATTTTCTTAAACAAAATGTATCGGAGACAACTGCAAATGTAAGTTTGTCAACTTTATTTTTACAGCTTATATAGGTATGTTTTTTGGGGATAGGTAGGTTTTTATCGTCAACTATTTTTAACTAAATTCAAAAAAAGAAGGAGGTTCTAAATTCGCTGTAATCTTTTTTCTTATGTATTTTCCCCGATTTCTCACAGACTCCTGGACCGATTTTGAAAATTCTTCTTTTTAAAATTAAATTCAGCGAATCAGTTTAGTTAGTTCGCATAAGTATTTTGATGGGCAACTACGGAACCCTACACTGTGCGTGGCCCGACACGCACTTGGCCGGTGTTTTTTTTTTCTTTTTGAGTTTTTTTTATTTGTCCTGAGAGTTTTAAATAATTAAAAAAAATGTGCATACTTTTATTTCAATATTATTCGCGATTTAAAATAATTACTATTTTTTTTCAATACTTCTCTAGGATATAAATCTACACCGATTTAAATTGTAGGTAGTAAGTTGGATATTTTTTTTAATTGTAATTGTTTCGAGGTGTGGAATTTTAAAGATTAGAAAAAAAATCAGGGTTTCTATAATTTGTGTTTATTTATGTTTTGAATTGGTGCTCAAACCAGTGCATAGATTCTGTTTTAAACGACGACAAGTTGTATTCATCGAGTCAGATAATTAGTTATTTTTTAGGTATCACGCGGTATGCTAAAGGGAGAAGAGCAATGCTATCGTATGTACGTTCAATTTGCAGCGATACTGTAAATCGACCCAAAAATGATAGTCTAATGTTTAAATAAACACGGTTCTTTGAAATTAATATCGCTCAAATTTCCTATGCAAACTATGCACCTAGATATAACATTATTGATCTACACTAATAATAAAAATGCAATTATGTTTGTTTTTTACCTTTTCACGCATTACTACCTACTGAATCGATCGTCCCAAAATTTTGCATATACGTTGTCAGGAGTATAGAAACGGATATAAGGTATCTTACATCCCGAATAACAGAAGCTGTTTCCGAGAAAACAATTACGTTCATATTCCAGATGGCGCCACATGATCCGTATTGTTTCTCAAATTCTAAAATAACGCAAGCGAAGCCGCGGGCAAACACTAGTATCTAATAAATCGATACCATTAGGTAATTATTAACATATATTCTTTGATTATTGTTAAAAGCATAAATATAAAACGTGTACATTAAAAAGTCTACGTCAGAAAATATCAAGTCTACGTTAACACATTAAACAATCTCGACGAGACATCACTACAATTACACCGTACAAAGTTGAAAACCACTTAACCACAGAATGTCCCAAACTTCCTAACGAATCTAGCCTTAATACCACTTAAACCCAACGAAAGAGAAGTAAAGACGAAGTTTCGGTTCAAAGTAATTGTCGCGAGAGACACGACGCGGCGCGGGTGGCGGGACAATCTCATAACAGTTAACACCACTATACACCGGGAGTGTGGGGACAAAGTGAGCACTGTGCAGTGTGCACCCTGCAGCCGCTTCCAATTAAATTGTACTCAGAGAATAGTACCAAGAACTGAGGAACTAGTTCCTGGAACGTTTCTGTGATGAGGCTCATCACGAGTTATCACTATTTTACTTTACAGCGTCGTTCCAGTATTAACAGCGTTTCTTATATGGAAAAATGGAATAGCGCCTCTGGTGTGCGAAGAAGAAACTAATTTTTTTCCTTGTTTGTCAATTGAAAATCGTTTATCTCTCAAGGCCTCCGATTCAATTTAGAGCCTATGCATACCACGTTTTTAAACGCGCCGGTGCAGCGCGTTTTAGAAACGCACTGAGCTGCACCGGGGCGGGTCGACGGCGACGGCGCGTTTTCTTCAGAGCAGTTTGTTGTCATTTGTTCTAGACTGCGTCTGACTTGCGTTCGTATTGCGTCTGCATCGCGTCAATCGCGCTGCACCGACGCGTTTAAAAAACGTGGTGGGCATAGGCTCTAAATTGGAAGCGGCTGTTAAACAACTAGTGTTCTAAACGTATACTATGCTGTTACATTTTATCCTTTAGTCTGGCCTTAAAGTCCCATAGCCCTCGTTAAAAATCTAAAATGCCTATTGATGCAAATCACTTCTTTGAGCTTGAGTGTCTACAGCCACCAACCAATCACATCTGAAGTTTTCAGTCAAGTGTCTGAAGTAAGCAAAATGGCCAAAAATTTTAGCTTACGTCGCTTTATACCTACACGGTTTTTATTAATTCAATTATTATATGTAGGTATGTACTAGCTGTGCCCGCGACTTCAAACGCGTGGATGTCGGAATTCAACAACATTTTTCTTTTAAACAAAGGAATTTTTCTAAAATAGAGGTACCCTTAGTTACTCCTTAATTACATCAGCTACCTGCTAATATAAGTCCCGTCAAAATCTGCCCAGCCAATTCAGAGATTAGCCATTACAAACAAAAAGACAAAAATTGAAAAAAATCTTATTTTTGGTGTATGTACCGTATGTATTTATTCGTATGCATTTAGTAAAAAACGGTAATTTTCGTAATTTTATTTTAAATATTACAAACAGACATATTTAGACCAATTATATTTTTTATAAAAATTAATAGATAGATGTATAGATGTGGCTTTCATAAAATTAATCACACTAGAAATAAAAAAAAAAACAAATATACATGTCGAATTGAGAACCTCCTCCTTTTTTTTTCGTCGGTTAAAAAAGACGTTTATTGTCAAAATAATGCCAAAAGTTAGTACTATAACTGCATCGCCATACTGTGAACCTACGAAAAACTTCCTATTATAAATGTTACGGTCCAACCCAATATATATCGTGGAAATATTTCCGCCGGCTCTCAGTTATTTACGTACGATCTATAACTCGATTCCATACGTTTTTTTATGTCGAACAGCGCCCGCTCTGAAAACTAAATCCCACAGGATTTCATGAAAACTCTTTTTAGTTTTGAAGCATGAAGTTTGTTTATTTTATGTTGGTAACAGTTTTATTACATTTTTACTCGCGTTTTCAATGGTTATTTATTTTAGCAGTCTTCGTAAACATGTGTAGGTACCCAGTATCCACCGTTCTAATCTAATAAATCAGTTTTGATCATGAGATGAGCGTCATACATGCAACAATAGTCATCATTTATTATCATCTGCGTAGTCTTTTTCAAACTACATATTATTATGTTGAGGGCGTCTTATAATCTAGGTACTAAGAAAAAAAAGTTGTCCGATAAAAAAATAATAGCCATCAATATTATTATGTTAATTCGATTAGTGAAAATTTAAGTTTAGAAGTTATCCTAGTACATAGATTCACCAAACAGCTGTCCTCTATCCAACAAGGAAATATCCTTGCCGCACTTTTCTGTTTTTGACAACCTTCAACTGCTCTTGAAGATCTGTGCCTGCCGAAGCCATTACTGCTAAATTAGCGTGCTTTGCAAGTTATGGAGATGTTTCAATTTATGATAGGAAGACGGAATGGCTAATTGACCAATATTCACCGACTTAGGCCAACGATGCTAAACTTCAAAAATCGACCCAAGCTGTCATAACCCTCCACCATCTTCATGTCAACAATATCATTACTAATGGTGAGTAAAGGTGTGCGTCCACAAGTCGGCATCGCACGTATCGGACGTATCGTACGTAACGGATTTTAGTTTACCTTTTATGAAAACTCATACAACTGCGTCCACTATCCGCATCGTACGGACGGCTCATCGGCAATGCCTTAATGCCGAATCGATCAGTGGAAGCGATGAAGGTTGGCATCGGCAATCCGATTGCTGATACTCGCGTCGGCAATCCGATCGCTGCCGACACAGAAATCCGTTTGATGCGATGCGTCCGATACGTACGATGCGGACCTGTAGACGCTTACCCAATGATATTTTACTAAACAGATATGTTATGAGCGCGCAAAAAGTGAAGACCAGAAAATGTCCTGCGTGGGACAATTGCAAGTCTATGATGCCGACGTTCGGGGGGATTGATGACGCGTGTCGCTGTTTGTTTATCTCGCTGTCACTTTTTTCTTATTGCATTTTATCAAGCTATCCTTTTCACTTGTAGTGTGTGAATAAAAAGTGTGTATTGTGTGCTGCCGCTCGGCGCGGAACAGTTTTTTCTTTTGTTTTGTAAGCGTATAACATATCTGTATATTAGAATATCATTGCGCTTACCATAATACGTCTGCTGACATCCCACAACCTGTAAACTTCCACTGTCAAACACGTGCCCCTCAATGACCGCTAGAGGTCATCACAGAGGCAAATTGTAGTCCTATTACTGAATTATGTCTGAATGATGATTTGATCACTTATGTCGGCTCGTCATCACACTGAACAAATATGTTTGTGCACTAACACAATTGCAGCTCGTTAGTGAGCGATCCTATGTACTATGGATTAAACGAGGGTTGTTTATTTCAACGTTTATTGTGGTAAACAAACACAGTATGTAACCAGTGAGTGTGTTACAAATAATTGCTCATTACATTATTGTTCTCTCTGGTTTACTTATCTCGTATTTTCTGTCTCAGCCGTCCGGATACAAGGTGACCCCTTGCAAAGAAAAAACAATATAATTATTCGATAAAATAAAATACATTGAAAAATTACTTCTATGCCAAATTCCAAAGAAATCCTGAATCGAAGAGAAACTAATTGATCCTCTAAAAAGAAATTACTTCCGTGATCAACATCTAACATTTATGTATAGCACCGTCTTAATAACAGGCCAACCGAATGGCAGGATGGGTTCGAGACACAATTAAGATAACCTAACAGAAAGCAGAGCAGAAAGAATGACATAAGCGAGAACAGGTCTACACGACGGTTTAATGAGATAAGACAAAAATACTAGTTGATCATCAGCCTATAATGTTTCCACTGCTGGGACACAGGCCTCCTCTCTGTGAGAGGGAGTGGGCCATAATCCACCACGCGGGCCTAGTGTGAATTGGTGGATGTCACATGTTTTTGAATTTTTGATTCTAGGATAATATACTGGTTTCCTCACGATGATTTCCTTCACCGTTTTGAGAGCAGTGGTGATGAAATAAATTACACAAAGAAATGCGCCTGGCGGGGTTCGAACCCACGACCTACAACTCGTAAGTCGGGACCGATACCACTCAATCCCTAATATTCATGATCAAATTATTAAACTCTTTTTTTACGTGATAAAATCATCAAATTAGTCTTCCTGACCGGGGTGGATGGGTGGAGCGGAAATCACTGACAGATTTGTACTGATTAAAATCTATGGTCTTCCTTCAATATGCTTTCACGTTCCAGGATCACAGTTGTTTATTGTTTAGTCAATCCCTCTACGGCTTATGACCTCTTCATTGTTATTTGGAATTGAATTTTCAGTATTTGAGACGTAAAGTAAACTGGAACTTTGACAATTTCAAATTGACAATATTCAAGGAAAAAATTAGTTCTGTCTTCGCACACCAGGGGCGCTGTTCCATTTTTCCATACAAGAAACGCTATAAATACTGTAACGTAAAATAGAGAAAATTCGTGCTAAGGGTACTGATAATCCGAGTTCCAAGACTCCCTAGAGGAGCTGGGAGACGTCGTCGTCGCCCTCGGTTCCCTCCCCGCGCTCGTCCTGGGGGACTTCAACGCCAAAAGTCCGGCTTGGGGTTCCCGGAGCACGGACTGCTATCGGGGCAGGAGGCTCGAGCGCTGGGCCCGTGCGCATGGCCTGGTGATCGAGAACCGGGGTTCCGTCCCCACGTGCGTGCGGTGGACGGGCGAGTCGGTGGTAGACGTAACGTTTGCCAGCGCCGCCCTGTCACCGCGCGTCACCGACTGGCGTGTTGTGGAGGAGGTGGAGACCTATTCCGACCACCGGTATATCCGGTTCGACGTCTCCACCCAGACCTCAGACGCGCCGGTCTCAAGTGGACGGAACCTGAGTGGTCCGCGATGGGCGCTGAAGCAGCTGGACCGGGAGCTATTCCTGGAAGCCTCGATCGTGCAGGCCTGGGTGTCACCACCGGACAGGCCTGCCGACGTAGACAACGAGGCTGAGTGGTTCCGGGAGGCCATGTCGGAAATCTGTGACGTGGCCATGCCCCGGGTCCGGCAAGGACGCGCCCGGCGTCAGCTGTACTGGTGGTCAAGCGAGTTGGCAGCGCTGCGCGAAGCGTGCGTTGCTGCGCGCCGCCGGTACTCCAGATTCCGCAGGCGCCGCACCCGACCTCCGGATGCGGCGACTGTAGAGGCGGAGCTGCATGAGGGCTACAGGGCAGCGAAGACCGCCCTCCGCGACGCGATCTGGCGGGCCAAGGAATTGGCCCGCGAGGAGATGCTGGGGACTCTGGACGGGGACCCATGGGGCCGCCCCTACAAGTGGGTGCGAGAAAAGCTCCGCCCCTGGGCCCCCCCGTTGACGCAGAGTCTCCGGCCTCAGTTCGTGGAGGACGTGGTGAGCGCCCTGTTCCCTTCGAGAGGGGAGGAGTATGCTCCCCCGCCCATGGCTCCGTCTCCGACGGAATCTGAGGAGGATGCTGACGCAAACGCGGATCACAGCGACGACGACGTCTACGACGCTCCAGAGGTGACCGAGGTAGACCTGAGAGTGGCGGTACAACGGCTCAAAGCCAAAAATACCGCCCCAGGACCCGATGGCCTGCCAGGAAAAGCCTGGGTCCTGGCCTTCGGGACTCTCGGGCCTCGACTAGGGGGGCTCTTAAGCGCGTGCCTGGAGAGGGGCCGGTTCCCGCTTCGTTGGAAGACGGGGAAACTGGTCCTGATCCAGAAGTCCGGGCGCCCTGCGGACTCTCCGTCCGCATTCCGGCCCATCGTGCTGCTCGACGAGGTGGGCAAGCTCTTTGAGAGAGTAATTGCAGACCGCCTCGCCGGGCACCTGAATCGAGTGGGTCCGAACCTGTCGGAGAGCCAGTTCGGCTTCCGCAGGGGGCGCTCGACCGTGGATGCAATCATGCGCGTGAGAGCCCTCACGACGGGGGATGCAGTGGCCCGGGGCAGGGTCGTCTTGGCGGTGTCTCTGGACATCACCAATGCCTTCAACACCCTGCCCTGGAGTTGCATCAGGGAGGCACTCCGGTATCACCGGGTGCCGACCTACCTCCGCCGAATAGTCGAGGACTACCTGACGGACAGAGCCGTCATCTACCCCGGTCACCGGGGAGAGTGGAACCGGCGAGAGATGTCGTGCGGTGTTCCACAGGGTTCGGTCCTGGGACCGCCCTTGTGGAACATCGGTTACGACTGGGTGCTGCGCAGCGACCTCCCTGACGGCGTCAGCGTGATTTGCTACGCTGACGACACGCTCGTCCTTGCACAGGGAGAGTCGCACCAGGCGGCGGCCGACGTGGCGACGGAAGCGGTCGCGACAGTCGTTCAGAGGATCCGGCGGTTGGGACTCGAGGTGGCGCTGCACAAGACGGAGGCCATGTGTTTTCATGGCCGCCGTAACGCGCCACAGTCGAGTTACAGCATTACGGTGGAAGGAGTTCCAATCGGCGTACAGGGGACGATGAAGTACCTGGGACTCGTCCTCGACAGCCGGTGGAACTTCAGGGAGCATTTCCTGAGTTTGGCCCCAAAGCTGAACCGTACAGCAGCCGCCCTCAGGCGACTGCTGCCCAATCTCAGCGGACCAAACGCTTCCTGCCGTAGGCTGTACGCTGGCGTCGTGCGGTCCATGGCCCTCTACGGGGCCCCTGTGTGGGCCCTGAGCATCCGGACGCGACCACAGAAGCTGGTCGCATGCCAGAGGGTCATGGCTATCCGAATGATCCGGGGATACCGCACGATTGCAGGCGAATCGGCCAACCTGCTTGCCGGATTGCTGCCTTGGGATCTGGAGGCGACTGCCCTCCAGCGCGTCTATGAGTGGCGCGTGGAGGCGCAGCGCCGGGGCGTGACCCCGCTGCCTCGCGAAGTCGAGGAGCGGCGCGAAGACCTCCGGCGCGATCTCAGGGCAGTACGGAAGGAACGACTGTCGCGACCGACGGCCGGGCACGCCGCAATTGCGGCGGTAAGACCCCTCTTTGAGGAGTGGCTGGAGAGAAGTCATGGCGTCCTGACCTACCGCTTGACGCAGGTCCTCACCGGACACGGAAGTTTCGGGAGGTACCTGTGTCTGATGCGAAAGGAGGAGACGCCTGGGTGCCACCACTGCGAAGATCGCCCGGAGGACACGGTGGAGCATACGGTGCAAGACTGCCCAGCTTGGGCGGAGCACCGACGTGTCCTCACGGCTGCGATAGGCGGAGACCTCTCGCGCCCGGCATTGGTTGCGGCCATGCTGCGGGGCGAGACGGAGTGGGAAGCGGTCAGCTCCTTCTGCGAGGCAGTAATGCTCGTCAAGGAGGAGGCAGGCCGCGAGCGAGAGAGGACAGCGTCCTCCCTCCGCCCCAGCCGCAGTGGTAGGCGCCCACGGCGACGGACGTCGCAAGATGATCTCCGGCCACCGTAGGCGCGGGCATGCGGGCAGCGAGTAAAGGGCAACTCGCTGCCCGACCAAGGACCATGCCCGGGTCGACGGCGCGTTGTGTCCCACGCGCGCCTCAAAGAGCGTCAGCATAATGACGGGGCCCCCCTCTCAGAGGGCCAAAGCCTGCCGGGGTCGCGGGATTATTCCCTAACCGTAACCCCGGAACGTAACAGGCTATGAAGGACACCGTGGATTTTAGTCAGTAGAAGTCTGACAGTCCCTCCCGCCCTGCCCGGGGTTGGAGGACTCATTTGATGATTTTACCACGCTAAAAAAAAAAAAAAAAAAAGGGTACTGATAATGCAATACTACCTAGCTTCTCCCGGTAAAAAAGTTTTCCAAAAAGACAGAAGTGACAACACATATCCTATTTCATGATAACTACCAACTGAGGACAATAAATCGTTTGTAATGACATGGGTAGCACGTCTGCACGAACACGCAACACTGACAGTGACCTTCCACGGTGGCCGGAATAGCGTGAACAGCGCTGCTGCAGGTCTATTTATATAAATAGCTTCGTGTCTGACTCACTGACTGATAGACAATGCGGTGCTACTGTAAACAACAACAACAACAACCACAGCAAGAGTACTGGAAAAGGGTACATGATGCAGGTTTTTTGCTTCATGCGAACATGATCCTGCTGTTCTTCTAAATTCTACAACCGATTTTAATGTTTATAATGTACTAATATTAAACCTACATAAGTAGGTACATTAAAAATCTCAAGGTTTTTTTAAAGTCATGAAACCTTTTTGTACCAGGACTGGGTGGCGATAATCCACTCGAGATACCACAAGTTGAAGATGATGGAAGATGAAAGTCACACTTAATGCTTTGATTATAATGTAATAAATTGTACCATAAATTATCAAAATTATCGAGAGATGTTAACCTAACCCTGCTAAGCATTTCTGTGTTAATAAATGTAGCGCGTAGGCACAATAGTCATAGTTAATCTTAGGCACATTACAATAAGTTACTTTTAAGTTCACTTCACTGTAGTCAGACAGTCGTCCACTGTGACACTCAAACCAAGAACACGCGTATCATTTTGCCGCCCCTTCTGTCGGCGATCACACACACTCACATTACCGGCAAAATAAGCAAAATACTCGTAAACATACAGCATTTGATGGCTTATTATTTAAAGCTCTGGTTTTGAATCTGATCTCTGAGACAGGTTAAAACGTAATTTGTTGTGGAAGTGACGCTGACGGTTGGCTACACGCAGTGATATAGTCGTGCAAAGAAGTGACTCGTCTTGGCGGGGGCACTACCGTGCCCCCAGATACAATCAATACCTATCTAATCTGTAAAGGAAGCCTAAATCTCTCTATCCAAACGGTATAAATGTATTAAGGTTAAATAGAGGAGTGAGCTGGTTGACATGTTTATTTGCTCTACTTTCATTGTCATTGAAGATGGATTATAGGATTTGGAATTGGAATAGAAAGAATCTACTTCCATATCGTTTTCTTAATTTGTTGGAAAAACAAATGGATTTGAAAAGAAACATGTTGAAATGAAATGACGTCCGAAACTGTGATACCGACGAGACTTCTTCAGGATGAACAGGAGTTTTAAAGATATTCAATAAAATATAGATAACAGCGACCGACCGAAATTTCGGTTTCGGTTTCGGCCGGTTTCGGCCAATAAATCCAGTTGCGGCCTTAGTTTCGGTTTTGCCCAAAATATAGCCGAAACTTACGGCCCCACCGAAACGTTCTATTATATATTCTATGCCGAAACTCAAGTGTTAAGTGCATTTTTGTGCGTCGTTCGGTTAAATTCGTAGCTAACACGTGGTTTCGGTTTCGGCTGAAAAATCAGTTTCGGTCGGACACTAATAGATAAGTACAAGCATAATTACAACTACCTATATAACTTAATAAATTGTTATCCAACAAAAGAGATCACAACATGAATGACATAACAATAGTCGCTGATGTAGTAAATAGCGCGCAAATCATGACGTATGCCATTCAGGCATATTTTCAGGGTCAATGTTATCTAGATCATCATTGCATGTCACATTATCTGAATGTGAAACATGGAACATCAAGCCTTGTCTCCGCGTACCATGCTGGTTTCCGACGAAAAGTTTAACGTGACAAACGTATCGCGAGGTAATCTACCAATATAGGGTAAAGGAAGATTATTTGGTGAGACAGGTAACTCAGCGATAGAGTCTTAAAGTCTCTCAAAACGTTACCTATGCATGCTGTAATGCGAAATGATGTGTCACTACGTCTTGTCCACTTTAGTTGTTAACTAGTTGCATCATTTCGCATTACTGCATGTATAGGTAACGTTTTGAGAGACTTTTAAGACTCTATCACTGAGTTACCTGTGTCACCAAATAATCTCCCTATACCTCAAAAATAAAACTTCAGAAAGATGTTCTTCTCAGACCGTTAAAGTTGATGTGTATATAAGCAAGGAACATAAAGAAGCCATCGCATCTGAATGGTTGTCATAACTTCCCAAGGGTGTCTGCTATGATAGCCATGGCCTCCATCAGACCACGGACGTGTGACGTAGTCTGACAGACCTTGGCGATGATGTCACCAACTTGATATGGGACTCCCCTAAATAAATGAACTAGCATGATTAATTATTAAGCACTATAAATGCTGCAAACAAGTCTATTTTATTGTGATAAAACATAATATAACAACATCAAGTCATCACTTACTTTTTAACATGCTTTTACTAGCTTCACTTGTAACTATGTATGTAAGAAAACCTTGTAATATTAATTTGAAACACTTCCCGGCCTTCGATTAGGATGAAATTTTGCACACGCTCTGAGTTCTGATAATGAAAATACATGACTAGCTATGAAACGTCATTACAAATCCAATATGGCATCCTCCCCTAGATGGCGGACTGGCTGTTTGAAATCGACCCCCATCATATGGGTATCGAATGAAAAGGTTTGCTGTCAGGAACACGAAAAAATGGTCACGTGACTTAAATCCAATATGGCGGATGACAAGCTATTTGTAATGCATGATATGGGTATTAAATTTCATTTAATAGGGTTTGCTGAATGGGATACGAAAAAAATGACCTAAATCCAACATGGCCGCTGTTCCAAGGTCGCGGATTGACTGTTCGAAATGCAGCCCATGATTTAGGTGTAAAATGAAAGGGTTTGATGAAAATAATGCAAAATGACATTTCCTTACCAAATTTTGTCCATGTAATGAGTATCAATCAATAAGGTTGGACGAGAGGAACACGAAAATTGTAAATTTTAGTGCGTACTTAAAGCTTGTTTTTTAGTTTTTTTTTAACTAACAGCAATTTATTACATAATATGTTTTCTTGTTGACAGATAACTGTCCATATAAAAAGTATTAAAACTCGTAAATGCAAAAGTCTATCTGTGTGGATATGTGTACTTTGGATTCCTCACATTTTTTTAATGAAATGGGCATGAAATTGTTTCCTTTGCTTAATTTTTCTCAACATGGGGGCAAACCCCCAGACAAAAGCTGAGTATATTAATTTAACGATAGTGATGATAACAGAACAAAGTGTGATTGATTAAAGTTACCACGACTGCTTCCAAGAAATTCTAATTAACTCGCGCCAACACTAATCAATCAATCAATAATTTATTTGTGGAATACGGGTAGGTAGTACATATTAGAGTGACAATATATTACAAAGTTCTTAAGACCATATCGTACCACGACAGGACAAGATCAAGTAATTTAGATCATCGTCATCTGCCTGCCTTTTCCCAACTACATTGGGGTCGACTTCCAGTCAAACCGGATGCAGCTGAATATCAGTATTTTACATGGAGCGATTGTCTATCAGACCTCCACAACCCAGTAACTGGGTAATACGATACCCAATGGTAAGACTGGTTGTGAGACTTTTAGAGCTTCTGACTAACAGTAACGACTATCAAAGATCTACAAATTACAGCCGGGACCAAAGTCAAAGTCAAGTCAAAAAGTCAAATCATTTATTCCAATTAGGCCATCAAGGAGGCACTTTTGAACGTCGATTTTTAAATTTAAAGGAAATAGGAAGGGATGGGATTGATTCTACACCCATTCGCTAAGGTAGGTTGTATGGAGAAGAATGGGCAAGAAACTCCATACTTACTCTTTTTCAAAAACGTTTCACAATGTTTTGAAATTACATTTTTTTTTTAAGTAAATAAAATGTGAAAGCGGTGTACTCAAGTTATGACCATTTAAATAATAAAAAAGAAACAATAATTATACAGCTAAAAGGTACACGGTGTTCACACTTTCACAAAATAATGTAACTATAACTTTATACAAATACAATATAGGCAGTGTGTGAGCATTAAAATTTCAACCAAGTTTGATTCTGCTCAAGCCCTACATTGTACTATGGAGCAGGACCAGCATGTTTCCAAGCATTTTTATCTTGAATATAATCTTCTAATTTATAATAAGCTTGTTTAATTAGAGAATTTTTGATATAAGTTTTAAATTTTCTTTCATTTAGTTTTAAGACCTCACTAGGTATTTTGTTGTAACATTTAACACAGTACCCCATAAAAGACTTTTGTACTTTTGACAATCTAAAATAAGGTTGATCAATTTTATCTTTATTTCTAGTATTAAAATTATGCCTATCACTTATTTTTTTGAAGAGATGAAGATTTTTCCTAACATACATTATATTTTCATAAATAAATTGACAGGGCACTGTCATTATATTAATCTTTTTAAATAGTTCCCTGAGAGATTCGCGACGATTTAAGTTGTAAATTGCTCTGATGGCTCTCTTTTGCAAAATAAAAATAGATTCAATGTCAGCCGCCCGGCCCCACAGTAGAATACCGTAAGACATTATGCTATGAAAGTAGCTGAAGTAAACTAAGCGTGCTGTTTCAACATCTGTTAACTGTCTTATCTTTCTAACAGCATAAGCGGCTGAGCTTAGACGCCCCGCCAAAGATGCTATATGGGGGCCCCATTGTAATTTATCGTCTAAAGTGATTCCCAGGAAAACTGTTTGATCAATAAATTCGAGTTTTTTCCCGTTGAGTATAATGTCACATTTGCTACTTTTAACATTTGGTAAAGTAAATCTAATACATTTTGTTTTGTTTTCATTAAGAGCTAAATTATTTAAAGTAAACCAATTTTGTACCTGAAGAATACAATCATTAACAGTATCTAGGTTTTGCGAACGTCGGTCTATTTTAAAGATTAACGACGTATCATCCGCGAATAACACCATATTCGGTTGATCTTTGAATAATTGGGGTAAATCATTTATATAAACTAAAAAGAGGAACGGACCTAAAATAGAACCCTGAGGAACGCCCATTGTCATTTCAGACCCTAATGAGTTTACGCCGTTAACTTGTACTTTTACCCGTCTATCTCTTAGGTATGAATTAAGTAAATCCAGGGCTTTATTTTTAATTCCATAATGCTTTAGTTTCAGCAAAAGTCGTTCATGGTTTACGCAATCGAATGCCTTTGAGAGGTCGCAAAAAATTCCTATGGCATCTTGTGCTTCCTCCCAGGAATTAAAAATGTTCTTTAACAAGGTAACACCCGCGTCAGTTGTACAACGCCCTTTCGTAAAACCATATTGATGATTATGGAAGATAGAGTGTTTGTTAAAGTGGCATAGCATTTGTTCTAGCATTAACTTTTCAAACACCTTGCTAAAAACCGGCAAAATGGACACAGGCCTATAATTGTTAGGTTCTTTAGAATCCCCCGATTTGAAAAGTGGAGCTACCTTACTATGTTTCATGAGGTCTGGAAACACTCCTTGGTCTACACTAGTGTTAAATATAAAAGCTAAGTAAGGTGCAACGGTTTCAATAAAAGATTTGCAGACTTTCACGGACATTCCCCAAAGATCTTCTGTTGACTTAATTTTTAGATCTTTAAAAGCTTTAATGACGGCTTGGGGGTTTGTGTGCTGAAATCTAAACTCCGTTGGGCACTTCTTTACATTCTTCCTAAGTAAGGCAGCAGAGAGAGCGGGTGACGAATTTAAAGATTCAGTCGTTTTAAGAGCGATGTTTGAAAAGAACCTTTCAAACTCCTGAGCAATTTCCACATCTGAGTTTATAGGGCCATGTGCAGTTTCTAAGTTAATTTAATGTTGCGCTTCTTATTCCTACCTGTTTCATTATTTATTATTTTCCAAGTAGTTTTTATTTTATCATCAGCCGATTTAATTTTACCACTAATATAAAGAGCCTTAGCTGTTTTACATACACGTTTAAAAGTTTTTGAATATTTGGCAACATACTGATGAAAACTAATATTATTAATATTATGACTCCTAAGACCATAAAGTTCGAAGAGTTTTTCTCTGCTTTTCCGAATTCCTGGTGTTGCCCAATCACTAAATAAGAACTTTGTAACGATGGTTTTAGTTTTAAGTGGAAAAGTACGAATAAATTTTGTGTTTAAAATTTTATTGCAAAAAACTCAGCGTAAAACTCATTTGGGTCACTTACATTATTGAAACTATGATCACATAATTTATTTGCTATTGTATTATTCATATGTTCTAAATTTTTACCCGTAATTGGCCTATACCTTATTTGAGTTTTTTGAAATGGTGTATAGGCGCAAAACGTTATTGTTTGGCCACTATGATCCGATGGCAGTTTATTAACAATTTCTTTATGTAAGTAGTCACAATTCGAAAATACATTATCTAAGCAAATGGCAGAAGAAGCGGTCACTCTGGTTGGTTCCATAAAAACATGTGACAAATTGAAGGATTTAAAAAGACTCAACAGTCTGATACTATTTGAATTATTTTCTAATAAATTTATATTAAAATCACCACAAATGATGATAGATTTACTTTTATTACATATTTTATTTAAAACGTTTTCCAATATAGAATCAAACATAGGTAGATTCTGGTAATTTGGGGGTCTGTATACACATACTATAACATGCTTATCAAGCTCAACAAAGGACAATTCAATGGTATGTTCAACTGATAGTTCAACAATGACATTTCGAGTTTTAGATTTAATCGATTTCTTTATAAGTATTAATGATCCGCCATGTATCATACATTTACGACTGAAATTGCTAGCTACGTAATAATTATCAAAACAAATAGACTTTACTTGATGATCTTTCAACCAATGCTCTGTAAGGCAAACAATATCAAACCTGGTTGATTCCAAAAACATCTCTATTTCCAGTAATTTAGAAGAGCACCCTTGAATATTTTGATGAAACAATTTTAGAGTGTGTTGCTCTCCACTTGATATTTTATACTTAACTAATTTGCTAGAAGAAACCTGTTTATCGTTCACTAATAATGAGTTACTAACTGCAGAGGTTTCTTCTGTTGTCTTACAATCTAGTTTAAACTAATATCCGGAGTGATCTCCAAAACAGGACCATTCAGTGTACCAGCAGGAAGGGAATACCCAACCTGTGTAGTAGTGGTCTCCAAGGCAGGTGGTATATTAGGTAGACCCTCCTTCGTACAGCATGCAAGTACAGAACACTGCATCACTATGTTTTTAGGACAACCTAACAACACAGATTCGTCACTTAAACTACTACTTAACCTAGAATCTAATACATCAACAACTGCAGGGTTAATATTATATGCTATCAACATAGCAATCAAATGTCGACATTTCCAAGACAGAGATAAATGTCTCTGATGCAAAACAAAACTACTAACAAAATTGTTAGAATCAAAAAACAACAATTTGTCACTATGACGACATGTCAACATGTGAATGCAACAGTTTAACTTATAAATATGGTTATTTTCACATTCACTTAAACTATCCGAGTAAGGAAAAGCGCACAACATCAGCTTTCCTACGTTTAACTTCAATAAGGAGTCCACACCATCCACTATGTCCTTTTTAGTTACATTAAAGCTATTTCCTAAAAGTAGAACTAAAGACCAACGTCTTAACGTGCTTTCCGATGCCACCCATCCATAAGTTACCCATCCTAAGGCCAACCTCGTCAATCGCAGCTTAACCCGGAAGATCGACCTGTGCGGCTGTCATTATTTAGCCACGAGCTCCTATAGAATCAAGTTATTTAGATACGGACTTGATAATAAGGAAAAATCTGCAACAAATCCAGAGAATGAGAGGTACAAGTGACGTAAATCAATGACTATGTTGGCGTTACACCCACTGAAGCTACTGGAAACTTATTACATTGGATATTTCCTCCAGTAAAAATACAGAGATTAGTCCTTTTTCCGACTGTAGGTATTCTTAAAAGGACTACTAAGCAGATCATGTGAAAGGCATAGCCAGCATCGTTCTGTGGTTTTACTAATACAAACGAATACCAAGACAAAAGCCTGGTCATTATTTCAGTCTTTCAGTGGCTGTCCTTTATTTTATTCAGTTCGCCTTTATGTATTGAGCAGTGGTGGCCCAGTGGTATCGGCCCGGACTTATATGTGTATACGAGTTGTAGGTCGTGAGTTCGAACCCCGCCAGCCGCATTACTTTGTGCAATCTATTTCATGACCACTGCTCTCAAAACATTGAAGGAAAACATCGTGAGGAAACCGGCATGTCCTAGAACCAAAAATTCGAAGACATGTGACATCCACCAATCCGCATTGGGACCGCGTGGTAGATTATGGCTCCCTCTCTCTCACAGAGAGGATGCCCGTGTCCCAGCAGTGGGAACATTATAGGCTGATGATTATGATGATGATGACATGTATAATATCTATTTATAATCATTAGTACAGAACTCCACGTATGGCTATGTGATCTCTAATGGGAAAAAGCCTTGTATTTACGATCTACTAATACGCCTTTGTCCCATAGGTACTCATTACCTTCGTGAATGCATGACACCATAGTCTATATCGCAGTAAACACGACATAGTTTTAACATACAGTATTTCATATTACATCTAGGAATTGATGGTTAGCGCAATGCCTGAGCAATCGACTGCTGTAAGGCGGGTTCGGGTTTGTAAATGCACCCACGATGGATGTACGCACCACCATGGATTTTAGTCAATACTAGTCTAACAGTCCCTCCCGATCCGCTCTGTGGTGGGAGGACTCATTTGATGATTTTATCGCGATAAAAATGGACGGTCGCATCTTTACAACCTGTAACGTTAATAGCACAAAACCTCTCGAGGAACTCAGCCCATGTTACTGAACAATGTTTGTTCTAAGACTTTTGGAAATTCGCAAAAAAAAATTGGTTTTTCATGCAAAATGAGAAATTGGTCGGGCACATCTGTATGAAAAAACAACATTTTTTTTCGAATTTTCAAAAGTGTTGGAATATACATTGTTCAGTAACATGGGCTGAGTTACCCCACGAGAGGTTTGGCGCTATTAAAGTTACACGTTGTATAATTATTATACGTGAATACTGTGTTTAAATGTAGTGCAACATAATAAATAAGTTTAGTCGACAACCCTAATAGGCATTTTAGGGTTGCCAAGAAAAGTATTTGCTGCCGTAAAAAGGCTTAGTTGGTTTACTGATTACATCTCTATACGACCATACATCAGTGCAGACACGGTATTACATTTTATGGGCTGATACAAACCAGCTTTATTATACCTATCATAAGGCTTTATTTGCGACCACATGTGTTATGATGTCGTAAACATTTTGTGAGATAGTGTCATTAGACAGTTTTCTAGAGCGTTTGTTTTGGTTTAGTTACGAGTATTATGTCATTATTATGGCTAACTGAAAATGCTTTGTTTTGAGTTTCAGACAATACAATATGACCTTTGGCTGTTATGTTTTTAATGAAATTTTTAAAGTTAAATAGTATCAACCGGTACCAACAAATAAGCATAGATCACCGAAATAAAAACTAACTTGGTTACAATCATCACTAAAATACTTTAAATAAAAACAAACCGTAGGCTAATGAGCAGTGGTGGCCCAGTGGTATCGGCCCCGACTTACGAGTTGTAGGTCGTTGGTTCGAATCCCGGCAGGCGCATTACTTTGTGTAATTTATTTCATCACCACTGCTCTCAAAACGGTGAAGGAAAACATCGTGAGGAAACCGGCATGTCCTAGAACCAAAAATTCGAAGACATGTGGCCGCGTGGTGGATAATGGCCCACCCCCTCTCACAGAGAGCGGAGGCCTGTGTCCCAGCAGTGGGAACATTAATAAGCTGATGATGATGTAGGCTAATGTGTTACTAGAATTAATCCGTATTCATTAAACGTTAAAACAGATTATTAAGGTCACAAAATATAAGTGACTCCGCCTCTGAATGTTGAAGTTTGAAATGTCGACGTATGTTAGTTCTAAAGTACAGGATCTCGATGTAAGTGAAACCTTTCATATTTCACTGTACTGAAATCCACATTTTAATAAAGCAGCAACCTTAACTTAGGATTCGGCCGTGAAAGTTAGGTATGAGTCAGAGGGCTGGTTCCTTTTTTGGTCAAGGAATAAGCATTGCCATCCAACGTGGCAATGCTGCCAGTCTTCTGGGCACGTTTCCGGATGACAGCTATGCGGAGGAGTACTTTGACGCCTAAGTGGCTCTGCCTTTTTGTGTATTCGTAAGTTTTTTTTTTTTTTATTAGGTATTTTGTTTTAGTTTTAGTTCAGTTGTAAATATAATTATAGTTTTTATTTTTAAATCTAGCTTTAGTTACCTGTAAAATTAAATTAAAAACTGTATAAAAATAAAAAAGGTATGAGTCTACGTTGTTACATCATATAATACCATCTCCAGAGAACCTACAGCTTCACAAAGTTGTTCTGCTAACCACCATCTCAAAAGGAGTCGTCTCACATGCAATATTTATGTCTCAATAGAACCTCTGGCATATTGCATGCTCTGCGGTTTTAGAGGCAGGATATAATTACTGCGTTGCGCTGCGTGTGACGTATAAATTAAAACAATAATGTTCCTCATTTTGTAAAAGCTACATACCCGTGGTGCTCCGACTTACCAATTTTTGGTCGTGCGTTTCACCCCATTTTTAGGGTTCCGTAGTCAACAAGGAACCCTTATAGTTTCACCATGTCCGTCCGTCTGTCCGCAGTTTAGCTCAGAGACGCACAGTACTAGAGAGCTGTAATTTGGTGTAAATATACGGATTTGTTGTGCCGAAAAAGTGGTAAAATAAAATCTCGTAAAATATATTTTTTTAGGGTACCTCCAGTACTTACACGTAAAGTGAGGTTTTTTTTTTCTCGCGTACCCCTTAGTGTGGGGTGTCATTAAATAGGCCTTTAAAAAATAATGATAGATTCCATTAAACAATTTTTTGATAAAAAAATTCGTTTGTGAAATATTAAGCTTTAAAGTGCTAAATTTTGCTCGATTCGAGTGTCCCCCCCCTCTACCAGCTAAACGGTTATGTTTGGGGGTGTGAAAAAATTCACAATAGTAGTATATATAACGAAGTTTAAAAGAAAATTATCATGACTAAGTAGGCTTTACAACTTTACGAGTAATAGTCGTCCAACTTATAAAATGTACTTGGATATCATATTTTCTTAAACAAAATGTTTCGGAGACAACTGCAAATGTAAGTTTGTCAACTTTATTTTTACAGCTTTTTTAAGAATGTTTTTTGGGGATAGGTAGGTTTTTATCGTCAACTATTTTTAACTAAATTCAAAAAAAGGAGGAGGTTCTAAATTCCTCGTAATCTTTTTTCTTATGTATTTTCCCCGATTTCTCAAAGACTTCTGGACCGATTTTGATAATTCTTCTTTTTAAAATTAAATTCAGCGAATCAGTTTAGTTAGTTCGCATAGTATTTTGATGGGCAACTACGGAACCCTACACTGTGCGTGGCCCGACACGCACTTGGCCGGTTTTTTGGTCATGGTTTCACCCCAATTTTTTTTTAAATAAAACACGTGACTGTGACATCTAGATACAGTCACGAGCAATAGTATGTATACAGTAAGTAGTATAATTGAAAAGCATTTTTCTGCTACTATATTAATTAAAATGTTGCCTTTTCATTAGACTTCTATTTATTTTGGAAGCCTGAAGGTCTTATTTCAAAGTGAAAACCATTGCAGTATTTAACGAGTGAATTGCGTTTGAATTTTGTCAATTGTATACATATTATTGCTCGTGACTGTACCCACCCGCACTGGGTAAGCGTAATGGAGTATGGCCCACTCCCTCTTACAGAGGGGCTTGTGTCCCAGCAGTGGGAATATTATAGACTAACGATGGGCCACAGGCCTCCTCTCTGTGAGAAGGAGTGGACCATAATACCACCACCTTTCATAAAAGAAACGCTGTAAATACTGGAAAGATGCTGTAAAGTAAAAGAGTGAAAACTCGTGCTAAGGGTACAGATTATTGGGAATTTCCACTAAAGTTCGAGTTGAAGAAATACAGGAGTGATTATTTATAACATGTTTTGACTCTATTAATTCCGTTAAGGATGATTAATTTACACAACAAACGTAGCAGCCCGGGACAATAAAACAATTAGTAACATCTCGCAATCAGCCTCTGATTAACAGCCGGCAATAAAACTAATTATATGAGCAAGCAATTCGCATGTTTATCCTCCACAGTTGGCGTAACTTTGGACATACAGGCCACATATCCATATATAACAGGCGATGGGTTTATTGCCCCGAGCGACAGGTAATGGTTCGTCGGGCAGTGCTGCCAGTTTGACAAACTGATGAAGCTGCTGCAGATGTGAGCGACAAGGCTACTCGAGTTGTAAGGGCCCACTACATCAGTTTTTATTTTTCTGTTCGGAATTCGATATGATTAATGAAATGTGAACAACACACACAAAACATGCACACACTTTTGTATGTATTCTTCCGGCTTTATTACAAAACGTGGTCTATCTTAGACCAAGCTTTAAATCAAAAATCAATTTTTGAATTTCGAACTTTATTCCAACTGCTATAAAATTCTAAAATGCACATTGACATCTTAGACCGGGATCTAAACTCGGTTTTGTATTAACGGCGTATGGTCAAGCGAAAGCATCGTTTGATCAGTTGGAAAAGTTGCCATGCACCGCCACCAGTTGGCGCCAGTATCGTTAAAATAACGCAATCCAAAGTTTTATGAATTTCATTTCGTCAACTTCGACATTTCATAAAGTGTTCCCTTTACGCAAAATACATGTATTACTCTAGAAGAAATATTTTGATATAAGGGTATCGAAACATTTACTAAAACAAAATGATAGAAATCTTTATTGATGTGGATTAATATTTTGTGAATATTTTTATCATTCACAGTCTTAAATTTATTTTATAATATTTTGATGTCCCGAGATTACGAACAAAACTTCTATTTTGGTAGAAAATTAATGATAATTGGCATACCTTACGAAAGTGACAATACCCATTATCGTTAAGCCCCAAACACACGCGCGCACGGGCAAGGGCATGTGTTTTGTGTTCCACGCGCGCCTGAAAGAGTGTCAGCACAATGGCAATGACGGGGCTCTCTTTTAGAGGGCCTACCTGGGTCGCGGGCTAGCGAATACCATGACCCCAGAACGTAAAGGGCTATTGAAAGACATCGTAGATTTTAGTAAGTATTCCGAGTCTGACAGTCCCTCCCGCCGTGCCCTGGGTAGGAGGACTCATTCGATTATTTTAGCACTCTAATAAAAGCCCCAAACACACGCTCCTTTTATTAACGTGCGGTCACAAAGCTGGTTGCGTGATATCTTTATATGTTCGAGAGTGGAAAGCTAAGGGTGCTTGACACCCTGTCCTCCACCATCTGGTGTTGGTACTATTTTTTGATGCATTTTGATGTAATGACAAACACTAGAACAATTTAATGTCAGTAACCTCTTTATAATTAAATCTTCATTCTATACTATCTTATCTACAGTATTTTTTGGGACAATGTTGTAATAATCACTTTTCTGATAAATCGACGCTGTCCTTCAATAGCCCTTTCTGTTCCGGGGTCACGGTAAGGAAATAATCCCGCGACCCCGGCAGGATTTGGCCTCTGAGAGGGGGGCCCCGTCATTATGCTGACGCTCTTTGAGGCGCGCGTGGGACACAACGCGCCGTCGACCGGGGCATGGTCCATTGTCGGGCAGCGAGTTGCCCTTTACTCGCTGCCCGCATACCCGCACCTACGGTGGCCGGACACGTCCGTCGCCGTGGGCTTCACCACCGCGGGTGGGGCGGAGGGAGGACACTGTCCTCTCTCGCTCACGGCCCGCCTCCTCCTTCGCGAGCATTACTGCTTCGCAGAAGGAGGCCTGCTTCCTTCTTCTGTGCGCGAGAGGTCTCCGCCTATCGCAACCGTGAGGACACGTCGGTGCTCTGCCCAAGCTGGACAGTCTTGCACCGTATGCTCCACCGTGTCCTCCGGGCGATCTTCGCAGTGGTGACACCCAGGCGTTTCCTCCTTTCGCATCAGACATAGGTACCTCCCGAAACTTCCGTGTCCGGTGAGTACCTGCGCCAAGCGGTGAGCGGAGGTCAGGACGCCATGACTTCTCTCCAGCCACTCCTCAAAGAGGGGTCTTACCGCCGTAATTGCGGCGTGCCCGGATAAATGAAACCCTTAGAGATATTATCTATCGACTCCAAAAGAATGAACCCAGTACTGATCTTTTTTTACTCCAAAGCAATAAATAGAGCGAGAAGCATTTGTACCGAACACGCGGTGAGATAGCAATGACCACCGATTTTTCATCATAGGCGATATTTAACAGGGTGGTGGGTGCTATGCCTTATTTGTAGTTGACAAGTAATTTTGAAGTATTCAAAATGACAACAGCAGTTTTCATTTAATTTATTTTAATCCTGTTTCTTAGAAATTGTTATAAATCTGTGACGAAACTAAATAAATAATAATAAAAGTGAAGTGTTTCTTATCCTATATCGCAATTTGATACGATTAGAAGTTGTTTTCAGTTACATATTATCTCAAAATATTGACTGCAAATCAGTGAATTTATCATTAGTTCATGTGAAATGGTATTTAGATGCATAAAGATTAGATGGGAGGAGGATGGACACAGAGGAACCATCCGACAACAATAGTACGATATCACGATAGCATTGATATAATATCACTGTGAGTAATTTATTATATTGATAGGAACAATTTGCAATTTATAGAATCATACGTATTCTAACATTTCCCTTGTTTGCTCAGTAGGGGTCGTCAGGAATTTCCTGCGTTGATTTTCAGTAAGTTTGGTTTATTTTATTCTTTATTTATTCATCAAAATAATGTGTTATTTAAAATAGAAAGTTTACGTGACTTATTTACAGTCATGTCCGTTTAATCACGTCCCATTGAACACAGCGGAACATAGTTTTGAATAATCTATAAGCCTACGTATCATTCGTCTTTATTTTCTCGATCTTTTTATCCGTTCCAATTTTATTATTACGAAAATCTGACAGCCGCGATCTGAAAAAAAGTGTCGCAGGTCTAGCCTGTAAGAGCCACGCTGGCTGACTGATTTGTCAAGGAACGAAAGTGATGACACTACTTTTAAAAGGCAAAAGATGAGAGGACGATAGTGAATGTGTGCTCAGAATAAAACGGCGTATGTGCCCAAACATATTGGCGTCTTTTTATGAATTAAAATTGTTATTAATTGAAAAAATGTCTTTACAGAATTTAGACACTAGTATTTTATACAATTTAAAACAACATCCTTTCAATAACTCATAGTAGTTATTCCATAAAGTCCAAAAAATAAATTAGATAGACCGAACTTTGCATTTTTTTTTGTATCGAGAAAATTTAATTGAATCGTGTTTTCAACTTTGTGAGAATTTAGATCATATAGTCAATAACTATATTCCAAGTTGTAAGATCTGTAGTCCAGATATGTACGAAGAAAAGTAAAAAATAAAAACCGGATTTTTACTGACCTATCCCCTTAATAACTTTACGACAGTAGAAATAAAGTTAGAAATTCAAAAATTCATTTTTGATTTACTGATTGGACTACGTTAAACCACGTTTTGTAATAAAGCCGACTGTGTTCGGATAGAAAACGGATCACGATTCCTGATCAGGAAAACTGATGTATGTGGCCGGCCTAAGTCTTCCCGTAAGCAGTAACCTAGTACCGGTTTGTTTTTTTTTTCAACTTATTCACTGTGAATTTTTCCTGTCGTGGCTTTGTTTACAAACATTTATGAAATTAAAGCATAGAGAAGAGCTCGTGGCTAAATAATTACAGACGCACTGTATCTTTCGGGTTAAGCCGTGCTTGCCGACGTTGGTCTGTGAATGGGTGACCATCTGTCATAGCGAGTTTCCTCAGATCTATTATCGATTAGATCTTTGACAGTCGTTACTGTTGGTCAGAAGTTGTTAAATCTGACAACCAGTCTCACCATGGGGTATCGTATTGCCCAGTTACTGTGTTGTGGAGGTTTGAAAGGCAGTCGCTTCATGTAAAATACTGATATTCAGCTGCATCTGGTTTGACTGGAAGCCGACCCCAATATAGTTGGGAAAAAGGCTAGGCAGATGATGGAAGCATAGAGCAAAGCTGTCAACTGATAAAAATAAGTTAGGTTTAATTCCCAACGTAAACTGGCATTCTTTTAATGACTTTTACATGTCCAGTTCCAGTTTATTATAATACCTTAATGGGTGTTGTAGGTCAGTAACCTTACCTACATAATAATATTATTATGTATTAAATGTATGATTGTCAGGAACGTGAGTTAGGCACGCTTCGCTATAAAAAGATTCGTTTATTTATTACCATTAAGTTGAAGTTGTGTTTAAATTAATTTTCATATTCGTATCAAACTCTAAAAGTCGAGGGCGACTCGCTGTCCGATCATGGACCCTGCCCGAGTGTCACCACAATGACAGGGTCCCCCTTAGAGTGCCAAAGTTTGCCAGGGTCGAATTAATGGTAATTACCGTGACCCCAAAACGTAAAGGGCTATTGAATTAGTCAATACAAGTCTGCCCTGGGTGGGACGACTTGATGATACTGCTGGGCAAAGGCCTCTCCCATATACGGAAGTTTAAAAAAAAAGTACACTCAAACATACGTCATTCTTCAACAACAATATTCTACTTATAGTTTAAATGGAGAGAGCTTTGAATAAAACAGTCTATTTCAAAATACCAGTTCAAATACGAGTATGGAACAAAATGTTTAATATTTGTACTGGTATTAATTTCACAAAATATTCATTATTATGTGCTGCAGGTAATTAATTCGTGAGGTTTTCAAACACATTCGCGGTTACATTCCGACTCATTACCGTGAAAGCTCAACAAACATTGTGTTCACGGTTCACCAACTACGCCTACATACTCAAACACATATTTTGAACATTCAATTGAAAGATAAATTAATTAATTGTAAAGTTCGAATAATTTTGTCATTTTGGATATTAAAATAATGAATGTAAACAAAATTATTATAAAAATAAACTTAAAGATTAATTTTCCAATAATGAGAATTAATTAACTTATCCAATAATAAATAATTTATTTAAGGAGAAGATAATATAACTTACCCTTCTCCAAGAAAACTTAAAAGTTCGCTTCATGAACTGTAAACACGCACGTGCTACGGCGTAGCTTCGTAGCAGCGTAGCACGGGCAGGCGGCGCGCGGGCCTACGACAGACTGGACTTACCGCGCTTCCAGCTTTCACGCGTGGCCCAAGTATTGAAATATGAGCGGATGTTAAATTACTCAAATTATGCTTTGATTACATTTTTAATTGTACCTACAACACTTTGTATTTGGGTCAATGAAGGCACCAAATTATAATATTATTAATTTCAGTACCAATTGTAACCTCAAGAGTTTTTGATGGCATAATTTATTTGAGTTAGCAGGGCTATGTGCGAGTGACCTTGTATAATTAAAAGCTTTCCGACAGCTAATGAAAGCAGTGTTAATTTCGTAGAAATTACATTTAAATGTTGTCTGTTACGTGTCTCATTAGCCTGTGATGACATCACTTAGTTATTCGTGGTTCCTTTTATGTGACATACATTAACTTGGATGTAAGCTAAAGTGAATTTTGAATAAGAAATAGTAGAAGGTACTTTGATGTCCCATCATGTTAAGTTAACATCACCATCGAGATAACTAACTTTAACTTTAAAGTGTGATAAGTGTGTCTTGTAGTATAATTTATTGAGTATAGTTTGGAGGTAAATTTCTTAAGTGAAAATCAGGCTGAGTTCACACGTATAGTCTGCCACCGATTGTGAGCCAGCTCAGCGTGACCTATAGTGTATTCTTTATAGCTTATTGTTTGATTAGTCATTTCGTTATCGAGAAACATCTACTAGCTCACATGCAGGATGACGGGGACCCCTCTAGAAGGCCAAAGCCTGCCGGGATCGCGGGACTTATCTCATTACCGTGACCCCGGAACATAAAGGGCTATTGAAGGACACCGTAGATTTTGTTCAGTACAAGTCTGAAAGTCCCTACCCTATTTTTCCCACGTTTTTATAAACTCACTTTTCTTGATTGTTTTTATGCCATAAAGCTTCTTCAGTGAGCTGACAAGACAATATTATCTTGACAGTTTAAATGTGTAGTAATGGATTTTAGTCAGTACGAGTCTGACAGGCCCTCCCGCCCTGCCCTGGGTGGGAGGACTCATTTGATGATTTTACCACGCTAAAAAAAACCCCACAGCCAGTAAAGTTTGGCGAGTACGCTTTTATGAACTTTCAAGTAATAATTATTTGACTTTTTTAAATCAAAAAGTAGGTACCTAAGTTAATGTTTATCAGTTCCTAATGCATACCTTTTTGGGAATATCTAACGATATATAAAAATGTAAAGCTATTGTTGTTATTCGTGGACGAGTTTATGAAAGAAAGCTTTTTATTTAAGCCTTTTATTGTCTTTGTCAATGACATATCAAATAGCATAGTAAAGTTCAGTAGCACGTAGTCAACAAACACTTACAGCGCAGTGATTTATATGGAACAAATATTTACATAAACATATATAACACTGCATACCGATGAATACGAATATAAATTATTCGCTTTTACTCGATATTCGTAATTTCAATTTAAATATTTAAAATGAGTTTGAATTCAAGCGCTTTTAATTTTTTTTTTTTTTGCCTTAACAGTGTCTCAGAGTCATATTGGCTGGGTGATAAAAGATTAAAGTAGTTATTACGAAGTTTGAAGTAATATTTATGGCGAGATTTCACTGCTTTTAGGCCTTGTGTAGGTATACAATACACAGGAGCTAGTAGTGGAGTTTATCAACAAAATTGGCTTCAAACAACTGTAGATGATAGTATCCTCGTCATTTATTAACATATTGCCTGTTGGTCGAGGTGAGGTCGTGGGTTCGATTCCCACCCAGGACAAATGTTTGTGTGATGAGCACGATCATTACTTCTGTGTCTGGGTGTACATAATTTATCTAAAAGATTTATGTATTTAGAATATAAGTATGTTTATCAGTTGTCTATTACCTACCCATAACACAAGCTCTGCTTAGCTTGGGACGAGATAGCGTTGTGTGATAGTTGTGGAATGTATTTTTTTACAGGATAGCGAAACCAGACGTCAATTTAACAAATAAGTTACGACATTATAATTTCTTTTATACCTACATAATTAAATTCATAAAACATCGCCAGGTCAATGTCAGACCCTAATCTTTGGTTAGTAAAATTTATAGACTTTTATATAGGTCAGTTCGCTCATATCGACTGCCCTCGATTTTTCTTTGTCCTAGGCCTTTTCAAGGGTAGAAGAACGGCGTCTGATAGTCGACCAACTACTTTGGAATTAGAAAAACGATTAAGACTATCGTCTACCGAGCTTTCGTCCATACAAAAAGAGAAAACGTTTTCCTCCCCCTAAATGTTATCCTATCTCAATGATTTTTTACAATGCATCTGATACAGTAAAAAACTAGGTTTATAGGTTTTCTTTTTTTCAAAATTTATAATAGTTTGAAAGTTACAGGCGCCTAAAAGTTACTATTTTTATGACAAAATCTTCATTGAAATAAAACCTTTGTATTTAAAAAACAAAGAAGTTTAAGAAAAAAAACAAAATAAAAGTCCACTACATCGCGTAAGAAAAGTCGCCTTTGTTCACCTGGGTGATATTTTTCCGAGGTGAACAAAGTGGACAACTTTGGTTTCCGCAATTCACCTGGGTGATATCACTCAGGTGATATTTTTCCGAGGTGAATGGAGGACACCAATGTTGTCCACTTTGTTCACCCAGGTGATATCACCCAGGTGAACAAAGTGGAATAAACCGTGAGAGGGACAGTACGAGTTTTTCTAAATACCTATTTTTTGAAATGGCAGCAGCTATTCTATACTCTTAAGATCACAGATTTTTATTATGGTGGGGCTACATTAGCGGTCTATGGCGAATATTCGGGCTACGGCGATATATATGTGTCAGGGTACATCGTTGCAACGCGATGTATTCGCGTGCAGGCAGATGATGCCGATGTAGCATCGGGGCACTGTCGTTAAACTGGCGCGCTTCAAACGACTTGTCGCGACAATATTCGCTCGAGTGGCCACACCTACGTCACTTCATCAGCGTCGTCCAGACTTTGAAGCAGGACTGACGTTCTTGTGTTTTTGTACATGTAATAAATAATAATTTACTGACATAATGAAAAGTCACTACTTCCTCCATCGTCTCGGCCGCACAACTTAACAACGAATATTTGCCGTAGGCCGGTTTTTGAATCTTCGCCCGCCAATGTAGACAAGAACATCGTGTATGTTCGACAACGAATGTTACGCGCGCCAACGCGATGCGAATCTTCGCCCTCTAATGTAGCCCCAGCATTAGTGCGATGGTCGTAGGATTGAAGTGAACATCGCAGATAACACTGACGCAGTGAGTTAATACTGATAATTATAATTCAGCCGCTTCTCGTCAAACTGCGTCTTAGCTGCCGAAAACCAATTTCAGTTCTATTTTGAACAATTTAGTTCAGCTATTTTGCTAACCTTTTCAAAATTCTGAATTGTTTGACATTAACTGCTTTATCAAAGTGGTGACAGTAGATAAGAAACAGCGCAGATGATTAAAGATATTATTTTTAGGGTGCTTGTACACGGCGCATGTAACCCGCGCAAGTGCCTTTGACATGGCGTTTTAGAGAGTGAGCAAAGGAAAGAGCTATGCTCGGAGTGTCTTTGCGGGATAAAATCCGGAACATGGATATTCGGAAACGCGTAGCTTGATCAAGTAGCTTGCGCATGTTACTCGCGCGGTTAAACCGCAAGCCCGTACCTGTACTTGCGCGAGTTACATGCGTCGTGTACAATACAAGCACCCCGCGGGTAACTTGATCAAGTAGCTTGCGCATGTTACTCGCGTGGATGACCCGCATCTTTGCTTGCGCGGGTTACATGCGCCGTGTACAAGTACCCTTACTTAAAATCACAAAAATAAGTATTTCAGTAACCGAATGAAACAAAACAATAGACGTCTTTCGTTATAACGTTAATGGAGACAAATACATTTGCCCCAAATGCCAAATTACCTGAATAACAATTAGGGCGAATAAACCCGACGGAGACATCTTAATTTATTCCTTCCTTCCCTGCATCCAGTCATTTGTACAATCCACTTCTCGAAAGTCAAACAGCGATCTAACCTCATTATCCAAAATCTCCTTGAACTTTCAAAGATATTATCTTCATCCTCATTTTCATTCGAAAATAAATTGAAAATATCGATCTAATTTATTTTCTTATTCAGATGCCTTACCACTAGCTCTTAACGCGATACAGTTTAGGCTGTGGGGAAGAGACAGAGCTATACAAGTCGAGTCGAGGGAAGGTTGTTGTCGTGCAACTACAGAATACGTACAAATTGATTTATGAGACAGTAAATTATTTTAGTTCATTAGTACGTTTATTCACAAAAGGTCATCTGAAGAAGTAATATTTTGTTGAACTTTACAAAGTTCCATGAAATAGTTGTGCTCGAGATGAAATGCTAACAAAGATGTTAGTTGTTCCCAGAGGGACAGGAGGCCAATTCTCGATTTTCGCTATTGTAAGTCGATCTCTATGTCTAACAAAAATATCTCTATCTCTACCAAAAAATGTCGAATTGAGCAGAAATCCGTATTCTCAGTCAAAATAGAAATAAATGTCACGAAAATGTCGAGTCGAGTGAACATAATGTTACCATTATGAAGAAACGCACGTTCCGTTTTAAATAACTATAGGTGAATGAATGATTTTGTTTTAAAACGCTGACATGCGCTGACTAAATCTAATTATTTTAGTATGAAACGAAACGTTTTACGTAAAATAATCAGTTTGACAGTTGATTGTCTGTCAGTGTCAGAATTTGCGTCTTTTGTTATATTTACATGGACTCTGTGTTTATAAATCACTAGTGGGCTGTGCTGTTTTACATTTTAATGTTTTTTTATTATTTAATTTTAACATGGAGGAGAATTATTTTAATGACTTCTGTTTCGCTCAAACCGTAAATAAGGATAAGTGTGCTGTTGTCGCCGTGTATTGACCAGTTGCTCGCCACTTTTCAACAACTCCGAGATAAAATGCTAATAAACTCGTCCATCTTTTAGTGGTTTCTAGTGCAATCGTGGGTACCTACTCAAATAACAGAGTTTGTTAATTGCGTGAAGGTCGTCGTTTCAAGAAAACACAATGCAAAAATCAAGAGTACAAATCGAATTTCCAGTAGGTATGACATGCCAAGCCGTATTTTATTTAAAAATTAAAGAAAAGAAAACAGTGTACAATCCAAAACTCAACAAATTCACTCAGAAATGACGTATCTCTACAATCGACATTACATCTCTACTGCTCAGAAGCACTCGACATGAACTCTAACGTTATCCTTCGACAAATGTCGAATTCGACATCCCCAGAATAGCAACTTTTAAAATTTGTCGAAAAAATGACGTCTTTAGAATTTTTTGTCGAGTTCGACACCATCTCTAAAGCCGAGAATTGGCCCCCTGGTCGTTGTACGGACTTGCCACGAACTACCCGGCTGGTGCTGACCACGATTTACTTGTAGCTACAAGTACTTTATAGTGTTGTGACTTACCGGGAAATGACGGAATTCAAAAGCGAATATGCGCAATCTAAAAAAATAAAACATGTAATTCTGCTTTCAGAATTACATAAATACGTGTTGTATTTCTATTAACAGTACAGCCCGAGAACTACTTGACATTTTTTTTGAACAGCTCTCAGAACAGCTAAGTAATTTTACCTCTCAGTCGTAATATCAGGAAAAAATCTGAGTAAATTAAATGTTATATTTTCTATCTACGCGCACGTGAACACTAAGCTGCTTTTTTGCTATGAATCCGCTGCCGGAAAATTAATTCACATCGCACGTGTAGTATATTAAAAATAAATACAGCCCTGGAAACAGATTACACCACCTTGCCTACATCTTTGCTCGTCACCTGTGGAATATTTAGAACTTAACATAAAAATTTAGCATAAAACTGTCGGGAATATTTTTCATTTACCTTTAGATCAGTAGTACCGTACATCCAAACTTACAAAACTTTTTATATAGGGATCCATTATCTTTTTGTAACAGTAGCAGGAAAAGTATCGATGATTAAATAACTTAAAGTAAAAATAAATGCACAATTCCTTTTGAAGTACATAAATAAACAAATAGGTCAACAACTCAACACGCGGCTTGGAGGAAAACGCTACTTAAATTATAATATACAATATACATTAGTGTGTGTGTATATAAGTATAAGTTGTAGTCGCTGTAGTAGAAACACGTGCTGTTTCACCCTTGGCCCCAAAAACGCACCGCATTCATATCATCGTGATTCAATGCAATCACAAACTACGATCGCTCAAATTATCGTAAAGAAATGGTGAATTGATTTGGTAACAAGTGTATGTTAAAAGTAGTTTTTATGCTTTCTATTTTTGTTTTAAGGGTGATTGTACACGGCGCATGTACCACGCGCAAGTGCCTCAACATGCGCCGTATACACGCACCCCGCGAGTGGCTTGATCAAGTAACTTGCGCATGTTACTCGCGCGGGTAAACCGCAAACCCGCACCAAAGTTGTTGTGTTAAGGCCGCATATTCTGAAAGTTGGTAACGTCGCAAAAAGCTGTCAAATATTTACAAGTTTTAATTAATTTGGCAAATTTTCTGCATGAAAACAAGAAATATAGCTCTGTAGTGCACTAAAAAAATGATATAGGAATGCAATTAAAACACTAAATTTGATGTTGTAACTGTTTCAGGTATATAGAAGGCATTTGGAAAGCTTGCAAATGCTTTTTTACATCTAAAACTATATATTCAGTGTTACGATATTAATTATTGCATTCCCTTATGCAATTTTTTAGTGCACTACAGAGCCATATTTCTTAATTTCATACAGGAACAATGCTAAATTAATTAAAACTTGTTAATATTTGACAACCATTTGCGACGTTTCCAGCTTTCGGAATATACGCTCTTAAGTTTGCCCCGCGTCCCCGTCTTATATACTGTTCCCTTACTTAATGTAATGAAGATATATAGCGACGGGTGGGAGTTCTACCTTACTGCATTATCCCTTGCCCAGTTCTCAAGGAAAAAGAAGATCCAATTATTCGGATAAATCGGATCGGTATAAAGGATAACCTTCAGTGGGCACTTAATTACCCGCTTCTCAAAAAGGTGGGAAAATAAATGGATTTGGATGCGCGCCTCCCTCCGCCCCAAATATTAAACGCATTAACGTCGGATGTACTGAATCCGAAGGTCGTAGGTTCGAATCCTGCCCGCGGATTGATGTCTCTTTCATCACTGTTAAAAGCACAACAACCTAATCAAAGATTCTATGTAAACGCCTTGAAATTTTGGAGCACTACAAGCAGAAGGTACTTATTCTATATTACACAACGTGTAACTAAAACCTCTCTTGGGGTAACTCAGCCCATGTTACTGAACAATGTTTGTTCTAAGACTTGGAAATTCACAAAAAAAAATGGCTTTTCATACAAAATGAGAAATTGATCGAGCCCATCAGTATGAGAAATCTTTTTTTTTTGTGAATTTCCAAAAGTCTTAGAATAATAATAATTATATTGCGCATTTAACGTTACACGTTGTATAGTTATCTCTATTTCAAAATATTATTTACAAGTTAATAAACATACCCTCAATATGAAACAATCGATTTCTTCCTTTGTGCTCCATGTTTTATGGTAAAATAATCACCATTACTAAATCAAGACGTATTGTGAACAAAATATTTATGCGAAGTATTTTTAGGGTTCCGTAGTCAACAAGGAACCCTTATAGTTTCGCCATGTCCGTCCGTCCGTCCGTCCGTCCGTCCGTCCGTCCGTCCGTCCGTCTGTCCGCAAGTTAGCTCTGAGACGCACAGTACTAGAGAGCTGTAATTTGGTGTAAATATACGGATTTGTTGTGCCGAAAAAGTGGTAAAATAAAATCTCGAAAAATATTTTTTTTTAGGGTACCTCCTGTACACGTAAAGTGGGAATGTTTTTTTTCTTTCTCGCGTATCCCTTAGTGTGAGGTGTCATTAAATAGGTCTTTAAAAAATAATGTGAGTTTTCATTAACAATTTTTTGATAAAAAAATTCGTTTGTGAAATATTAAGCTTTAAAGTGCTAAATTTTGCTCGACTCGAGTGTCCCCCCCCCCTCTACCAGCTAAACGGTTATGTTTGGGGGTGTGAAAAAATTCACAATAGTAGTACATATAACGAAGTTTAAAAGAAAATTATCATGACTAAGTAGGCTTTACAACTTTACGAGTAATAGTCGACCAAAAGAAAAACAACCTAATCAAAGACTTATAAATGTACTTGGGTATCATATTTTCTTAAACAAAATGTATCGGAGAACATGCTCTTCAACTGCAAATGTAAGTTAGTCAACTTTATTTTTACAGCATTTATAGGTATGTTTTTTGGGGATAGGTAGGTTTTTATCGTCAACTATTTTTAACTAACTTATAAAAAAGGAGGAGGTTCTAAATTCGTCGTAATCTTTTTTTTAATGTATTATCCCCGATTTCTCAAAGACTCCTGGACCGATTTTGAAAATTCTTCTTTTTAAAATTAAATTTAGCGAATCAGTTTAGTTAGTTCGCATAAGTATTTTGATGGGCAACTACGGAACCCTACACTGTGCGTGGCCCGACACGCACTTGGCCGGTTTTCCATATTATCCCGGGATGGCCTTTTGTCGGTTGGGCGTCACTACCCCTAGTGGTCAATGAACACAAGACGAAGCTTGAAAACAAAAGTTGTAGAAAGATCCCGAATTATCAAAGAAAAACCAAGAAAAGGAAGTATGGGTAAGCATTATACAATTCTTGACTAGTGTGTAACTGTGTGGGCATGCGGGCAGCGAGTAAAGAGCAACTCGCTGCCCGACCATGGACCTCTCAGAGGGCCAAAGCCTGCCGGGGTCGCGGTATTATTTCCTTACCGTGACTTCGGAACATAACAGGCTACTGAAGGACACCGTGGATTTTAGTTAGTAGAAGTCTGACAGTCCCTCCCGCCCCTGATTTGACGATTTAACCACGCTAAAAAAAAATGTGTGTAACTGTGTATACTTATAAATTGCTAAGCCACAAGTATTTTCAGTCAACATTTACACAAATCACGTGATAGAATACTGCTATCAGAGTCAAGAACTTACTTCTAGGAAAATTAAGAGCTAGGTAAAGCAGTACCCGCAGTCGGGTTTGAAAAGTAAACTTTAGACAATAACGTCGTAGTACTTTACTACAAACTATGTTTATTTATACAGAGGAAACTTAGGGAAAACTGATCGAATTTGGTAAAGGTTTAGAAACTTTATCACAACGTTCTTGTTAAAATAAACAAGATTGCGCGGCGCGAATTTATATACATACATATAATAAAACAGTAGAACCCCGACTGTCTGTACGCAAGTACCAAGAAGAGCAAAGGAAAACAAAAAAATAAAAACCGGCCAAGTGCGTGTCGGGCCACGCACAGTGTAGGGTTCCGTAGTTGCCCATCAAAATACTTATGCGAACTAACTAAACTGATTCGCTGAATTTTATTTTAAAAAGAAGAATTTTCAAAATCGGTCCAGAAGTCTTTGAGAAATCAAGGAAAATACATAAGAAAAAAGATTACGACGAATTTAGAACCTCCTCCTTTTTTTGAAGTTAGTTAAAAATAGTTGACGATAAAAACCTACCTATCCCCAAAAAACATACGTGTCAAAGCTGTAAAAATAAAGTTGACAAACTTACATTTGCAGTTAAAGAGGATGTTCTCCGATACATTTTGTTTAAGAAAATATGTTATTCAAGTACATTTTATAAGTTGGTCGACTATTACTCGAAAAGTTGTAAAGCCTACTTAGTCATGATAATTTTCTTTTCAAATTCGTTATATATACTACTATTGTGAATTTTTTCACACCCCCAAACATAACCGTTTAGCTGGTAGAGGGGGGGGACACTCGAATCGAGCAAAATTTAGCACTTTAAAGCTAAATATTTCACAAACAATTTTTTTTATCAAAAAACTGTTAATGGAAACTATCATTATTTTTTAAAGGCCTATTAATTGATACCCCACACTAAGGGGTACGCGAGAAAAAAAAAATCCTCACTTTACGTGTAAGTACTGTAGGTACCCTAAAAAAAATATTTTACGAGATTTTATTTTACCACTTTTTCGGCACAACAAATCCGTATATTTACACCAAATTACAGCTCTCTAGTACAGTGCGTCTCTGAGCTAAACTGCGGACAGACGGACGGACGGACGGACGGACGGACATAGCGAAACTATAAGGGTTCCTTGTTGACTACGGAACCCTAAAAATTGTAGCCGCTTACTTCACGATGACCATAAATAAGTCCCAAGGACAGACCCTTAAGGCAGCTGATGTTGACCTAAGGTCTAAGGCCCTTCGTACATAAGGCGACTCAAGTTTCTCATGCCTTACGACTTCGGTATCCAAACGGTTATCGCAATACAAACCCATAGAGGTTCGACCACAAGCACGCGTCAATGATACCAAAATCGTAAGGTATCGGAGAGTTGCGTCTCCTAGTGTACGAAGGGGCTAACTGTTTTACCCACGGTCAACTATACGTCACATCATGATCACGTGTCAGTAATGCTGACCATCCTATCCTACTAATATTATAAATGCGAAAGTTTGTGAGGATGTATGTATAATATGTATGATAGATAATGTTTGTTACTCTTTCAAGCAAAAACCACTGAACGGATTTGGCTATTGGTACACAGATAGTTTATAACCTGGATTAACACATAGGATAGTTTTATCCCGATTTTATGTTCCCGTGGGATAATTTTCGAGTTGTAGCGGGTGAAGCCAGCACCAGAACGAAAAATTACCAATGTCGTACAAGTATTGTGTCTAGAAGTTCTCGTTTTCAGTTTTTATCTATATCAAACTTTAAAGTGGGACATCTAGAGTACCCTCACTTTCTCAACAAATTAAAAAAGAGACAGGTGCCATAAAACCAAATACTGCTCGGACGAAGTTGAGAGCAACAGCCAGTAATAAATATAAGTACATTGTAAGAAAAGAATATGTAGTAATTGGTGTCAGTTGTGTGATTTGGATAGCGTTAACATTACGCTTACAAGAGTAATCATTCATCTGAAAGATTTGTGTCTCGTTTAGTTCGTTAGTCTTTATGTAAAAACAAATAACCTTTCAATTAGGTACACTCTTTAAATGGGGCCAGGTGTTATTAATTTGCAGTAGTGGTGGCCCAGTGGTATCGGCCCCGACTTACAAGTTGCAGGTTTTGGGTTTGAATCATTTACACAAAGTAATGCGCCTGGCGGTGTTTGAACCCCGCCAGGCGCATTACTTTGTGTAATTGATTTCATCACCACTGCTTTCAAAACGGTGATGCACGTCTGGTCATCGAATCAACAACAAAAAAAAAAGATTCTTTAGTCATGGACGCGCGAAATTTGTTCAGAAATACCTGAAGAAATGTCACGACTGTCCTTTTACTGCCTTTATATCGAGTTGAGACGTGTTTCGATTACCGATAGCCGTTGCTAAATAATGGATCCATTAACGTTGTTCGTGGAATTAGATTTTACTCTATAATTTGTTGGCCTATAGCAGTTAAAGTAACTTTTTGTATCGAATTCCACGCTTTGAATATCAAATTCACGCGGTTTACTTTGTTGTCATGGAATAACTTTTTGAGACGACGCCTCGAATAACAACTACCATGGTGCCCAGTAACTTTGCCAGAATCACCGTAACTTCAATAAGCTGCTCTGACACAGACTTCCTCACTGTAAGATCCCTCTTGTAGGGTTCATACGCACTATGCGGTTACCCGCAATACGGCTAGCCGTCTGGCTGACCGAAAGCACTAATGTTCATTTCTATGCGCACTTCGATGCGGTTACCCGCAGATCGCTCCGGTCGCTCGGAGGGCTGCGGCCCGAGAGACGGTCACCCGGATGGTTTTTTTTTTTTTTTTTAAATGGGACAAACCCACCACACTATTCCCAAACCACTGCAACTCCTGAAAGCCAGAATCAACAGTGGCAACCACCAGAAAAGCGCCGAGACAATGAAGTCTCGACGTGTCCCGGAGAATGAATTTACCTGTCTTGGATCCTGCACGAAATTAATCAGAAAAGAATAGTGGAGGAGTAGGAAAAATATGTTTCCACTTCCCTCCATGCAAGCAGGAGACAGAACAGAACAAGGCCAATAGGCACAAAGGGGCATTACAACTGGGAGAAGCCCAGTTGCCTAGCACCACGGGTAAAAATGATTACTAATATTAATGGGTCCTAAATTGTGAGCTGCTATATTTGATTCCAATAATAGGTATGGCAAAAACGCTTGAACGCACGGAAGTTTGTTCGAGTTTCGACAAGGTCCGTATAATAAATGACTCCAGATGTAGTCTGAACAGCATCCAACATAATATTGCGTTCGTTTTGCCAAAGAATACACTCCCAAAGAATATGATGTGCTGATTGTTCATATTCACATTCAGGTGTTGAACATTGACAAAAAGGCGAGGGAACAAGCTTGAAGGAAAACAATTTACTTTTAAAGTTACCATGTCCGGTGAGAAATTGGGCAACACAGTGATCCACCTCCAGCCACGTCCTAGCCAGCCGCTCACGAACGGATGGAAAGAACTGGTAGAGGTGCCGTCCCTTGATAGAATTATCCCACCTATTTTGCCATTCGGATAAAAGATCCTCCCAGACGTCGCTTTGGGGTTTGAATAATCGAGATATCTTATCACGGTCACGTTGCGGTAGAAAATCAGCGTCAGTGGTCTCCCGTGCGGAAAAGTACATTGCAGCGCGTCGTTGCACTTCAAGATCTACTGGTAGAACACCAGCAAGTACCGGTAAAGCTTCAGTACTGACGGTCCTATACGCTTTACTTAAGAATAACAAAGCCAAGCGCTGACTTTGAAGCAATTTACGTCGTGCCGCACCTATGGTGGCTCTATCGGCCCAAACAGGTGCCCCGTAGCACACACAGCCCAAGTAAGTAGCCCCATAAATAGTTTTTAAGGTTAAAAATGACAAACCCCAAGTAGATTTAGATATTCTCGTTAGGGCATAAAAGTTATTTTTAGCTTTTTCACCAACCGTTTTTATATGTTCTATGAATGTGAAATTCCTCTCCAAGACTAAACCAAGATAGCACACCGATTGTTTTCTCTTAACGGGAACATTATTGAATTTAATACTAGGCCACGATTTAAGGTCACCCTTTAAAATGAGTTGATAGGTTTTTTGTGGTGCAAAGGTCAGGCGGTTTCGATCGCCCCACTGAGATATTAATCGTAGGCAAGTGTCAGCCAAATTCTCGAGTCCAGCACGAGTACTTGACTGTATGAGCAGAAGGGCATCGTCCGCATAACCAGTTAAAGAACAACCACTTGGAAGAGGAATCGCGAGGAAATCATCGAAGCCTAGATTCCATAAATGAGGACCGATAACCGAACCTTGAGGACAGCCCATAGTAAGAGGTTTCGATACGGAATGATGTCCGAGCTTAAGTTTAGCGTATCCGTTAGAAAAGTACGAATAAAGAAGATTAAATATATTTTTATAGCAACCACGAGCTTTTATCTTAAGTAGTAGCATTGGCCACCATGCGTTATCAAAAGCCCCGGAAATGTCTAGAAAGATACCTACTACGTACTTGTGCTCGGAGGTATTAACCATTTTTCTAACAGAAAGTGCCGCGTCAACGGTTGATTTGCCGACAGTAAAACCGAATTGATTTTTATGGAATTTGGGTCCGTCCGGTAACAATCGTGGGACGATAAGACGCTCCAAGAGCTTTCCCAAAGATGGTAATAATGTTATGGGCCGGTAAGACTTAGGGTCATCTGGTGGTTTGTCGCCGCTTTTAGGTATTATTCGTATAAAGCCATGTCTCCATATACGAGGAAAAACACCTTCAGCAATACACCGGTTGTAAACAGTTAACATCGCGTCGGCCGCTGTTTTACACGCTTCTTTTATCATACGATTGGATATTTTATCTTCACCTGATGATTTGTTAAGGGGCAGCCTCCTGACAACATTATTGAATTCGTCAGTGGATGGAAGGTCTGACGCTGGTGATTCAGGTGGGACTGTAGCCCATGCTCTAATCTGTTGGTGGTAGTCAGTATCATTAACAGGTGAATCATCAGGGATAAGAGTATTTAATAAAACTTCCGTTGTTTCTTCAATACCGGTGGTGTGTTTATTATTTACTTTAATATTCTGAACATACGCGAGGTCGACCGATCGATTGGCTTTAAATTCATGATATAAAGGAGACCACGGACCTTCCTTTTCTAATTTATCCACTACTTTACGCAACAATTTACTCTTAGACCTTTCAACCGATGCTCTGTAACGGGACCTGGCAACTCTAAATGCATTTAAAGCAGAGGTTAGTGAGTCTCCGGTGACTTGACGTTTTTTAAGCTTATTGAGATGTTTACGCGCTCGACGATAACTTTTACGCTGTTCGGTTAGGTAGTCACACCACCAATCACATCTACGTACATTGGTCATAGGTCCGCGACCAATAGCAATGTCAGCACAGTAAGCGAAGGTGTCTGTCATAATTTCAGCACTTTCTTCAGCTGACAGCCCTTCACGAGTGAAATCTTTGGCATGACACGCAAAAAGCGATCTAAAGAATTCCCAGTTAGCACCCTTACTTTTATATCTAAAGTTACCAATTACATGTGAAGAACCATGAGTAGAAACCGGAACAAACTCGTAAACGATCAAGCGATGATCACTGCAAGACGCGTCCGGTAGGACACGCCACCTATCCAAGCGTACGTCGGCACTAGAAAGTGTGACGTCAATACAAGATTCGCCCATTGGGCTGCAAAAAGTAGGTGGTGCATCGGGGGTGTTATGGATACTTAGGTTCATCTCAGCAATGAAATCTTCAACAGCGCAACGGCGTTCGTAATCCGTGGACCGAACTTTGCCATACCACAGGGACGATGACGCATTTACGTCAGCGCCAACGATGACTTTGCAGCCCGCGAGTGACCGCAAGACGTGACGGAGGTTATGTATGTGAGGAGCAACAGGGTCTGAATATTGAAAGTAGCAGCTCACAACGTAAACTTTAAAAGTAGCGGATGAGACTTCCGCAACTGCACAGTGGGGCGTCATGAGGTTACGCAAAGACGTTACTGTAAAGTTAGCAGAACGCGACACGTAAATGCCGGCTCGTGCCTTGTTATCCAACTGAACTACTTTGTGGCCCAAGCGCGTGTTTTGGTATTGTTCTTGAACCAGTACAATGTCTAATTTGTAATCGATAATTAATTTGTCCAATTCAGAAGTCGCCACCCTATCATTGTGAAGGTTTAGTTGTCCTATTATTAAACTATCCATTTTATTAATAATTAGTGTTGCGTATTAACTGTTCGAGCCTAATTTTATAGGTGGTACACTGCTGGGAGCCGCAACGATGGTCGAACGGTTTTTTAGTACGTTTGCACGCTAAACATACCGGTGTAAAATTTAAATTATCCTTCTGCGGGCATTCTTTCGTTTCATGTGCTTCTGAGCAATTTGCACAGGTAGGCAATTTATTAACGCAGTATTTTTTCACGTGACCAAACTGCTGGCAATGTAAACAACGAACTACATCGATATCATCAAAAAATCGGCAAGTCGCGAAGTCAATAAAAAGCTTCTCTTTGGTACTAATTAAATGCTTTCGTATGGCGTTGTCGATTTCGATGCCTACCCACTTCCGACCATTGTCTAATACACGTCTACGTATAATTTTTGTTGACTTAATAAATTCTTCTTCACTAATTGCCAATTCGTCTTTGATATTTTGACGGAACAACGCATGCAAAAAAGGTTTGTCTTCCATTGAGGATGGGACGTCTTTAATTAATAAACGTGGCCTGCGGCCTTTCGGTTTTTCAAGTCTTAACCCGGCGGTCTTTATAGCATCAACCGATTGAAGTTTATTTAATTGACTGTCGTCACCCGGATGGTTGCCATTTGCCATACGCACTGTGCGGCTCAGTCTGCGACTGCCCGCCATTGATCAATATGACCGCAAACCGCAACGGTTCTTCAACCGCACTTTGCGGTTGCGAATACGGCTGCCCGTGATCCGGCTGCCGCATTCGGAACCGCATCCTGCGGTCAGCCGGACGGCTAGCCGTATTGCGGGTAACCGCATAGTGCGTATAAAAACTATGATCCTCTCTGTTAGAACTACCACTATTCACCTCCAGTTTTAGTCAGATGTCCAAATGATTGGAAATAGAACGAGTACATCAATTTCTATATTAATACAACAATTAAACCTGCATCTCCACTACAATGTCTCTACGACTGTAAAGCGTTGCTAGATACGCGATAATTATGAATTTTTCGCTTGTCAGCGTCCGTCAGTGTGATGCACCGCCATGCACGGGTGGCGCGCGGCGTGCTGCGCTTGTCACGAGGCAACACCCGCCTCCACCTACATCGGATCTTTTGTTCTACATGCCCTAACTACGAACAAGGATTACCGTGGGTTTTTTTCTGGATGGATCTTTTTGTTTCATACATAGGCGTGTTACCTGTACCCTAAAGCTATTGTCAAACAGACAGGGCGCACGGTGGGTCGAAAATCGGCTTTCATAGACTTAGGCATTTTATTTTGCAAGTGCCAGTTTTTATGCCGGATATCGCTTCTATTAGTAATAACAATATACAAAAATGACACCAGAATTGATTCTGCACAAAAACGAAGGAATTATAATTTTTTTACGAAAATTTTGTATGGAGCTAGTATGAAAAATCGAAATATCTCTAAAACGGCAGAGATAACCGTAATATCCTTATAGGGGGTTATAGTACTAATTATTTATGATTTTTTGACATACGTTACATAATGGTTGGAGATGCCGTTTTTTTTTTAAAAATCGTCAAAATATTTTTATTTATTTTTACATATGAAACGTTCCTTTTAGTGTTTAAGTTGAAGAATTCAGAGCTTTAACAACTCTAAACATAAAATAGCATCATCCCTAAAGACCTGAGGGACTAGACAGAGGTGTGTAGTATCCTCTTGATCTTGTAAAATTTTCCAACAATACTAAATAGTTGAATATCAGTGTCAAAGTGCCCATGCTGTCGCTTCTTTTTGAAAGATAGGGGAATGAAATTGTTAATTGATCATATCCGTATAATAACAACATAACCGGACACAATAATATTCATATAGGGGGTTATAGTACTAATATTATTTATTTTTACATAATAAACTGTTCAAAACGATCCATGAACTGTGTCAAAGTTAAGAACATCGTTAGGAAGCATGGTTTTTCCCTAAATATTAAGGATATGTGAAAAAATAGACTGTATATATAAAACACAAGTCACAAAAATAATATCTATGTGTTATAAATTCAAGTTTAAAAAATGTTTGATACAATAATTTATGAAATTACTAACTAAACATATTGGTACAATAAATTAACATAAATAACAAAAGAACATAAAGAAAAATAATTCAATTTTTCAATTTTTTTACAACTTTTGTTGTCGGACTCCATTTCCGATTCAGAGTCCAGATTGGATATATGTACCTACAAACTCGAACTCAGTTTCCGGAAATGTATTAGGTCGAGAGTTTCAGCAAAAAATGTTGTCTTTCTTTTGGCACCTAACTTCGGCCTTTGTGCACTTATAAAAGGATCGGAAGAAACAACAAGCATATTTAGGATATCTTGATTAGAATCTAATTGCCTGCTTCTTTTCCGCGAATGATGTTCCCGGAACCTCCTAAAATCTTTGTTTCGAGACTCTGAGGCTTCTTCCGAGAGAGTCCCAATCGGGACAATATTTTTTTCGATTATGCCAGCTCCGTGTATTAATAGTTTATGTACGGTTGATGACATGTAATACCAGTCATATAATTTCACGTACTTTTCTGCTGTTTTGCGAGCAAAATCTTTATGACATCGATCTTCTCACCAGATGTTATTGCTTGCAAAATAACAGCAAATCTTTTTATCAGGTTTTGATCTAACCCAGTAATAGCTGCAGTTTTATTGGGAAACTCGAAAAACTTTATTGCCGTATTCACGTCATTGGTACTTCCCGAGCCTTGTTTCACTATATAAACCAACAGATCGAGCTCCTTTTTAAAATTCTGAAGTTTTTAAATTCCTTTTGTGTCGATATTATTATATGTCCGGTTATGTTGTAATCATACTTTTAGGGTATGATCAATTAACAATTTCATTCCCCTATCTTTCAAAAAGAAGCGGCATGGGCACTTTGACACTGATATTCAGCTATTTGGTCATCATCATCTGCCTAGCCTTTTCCCAAATATATTGGGGTCGGCTTCCAGTCGAACTAGATTCAGCTGGACATCAGTATTTTACATGGAACGACTGCCTGTCGGAGTAATACGATACCCCATGGTAAGACTAATTGCCAGACTTTATAGCTTCTGACTAACAGAAACGACTGTCAAAGATCTACAAATGACAACCGGAACCAACGGCTTTACATGCTTTTCGAGGCACGGAGGAAACTCGCAATGACAGATGTTCACCCATCCACAGACCAACCACGGCAAGCGCGGCTTAAACCGGAAGATCGGCCTGTGCGGCTGTGATTATTTAGTCAAGAGCTACTATATTCAACTTTTTGGTATTGTTGGAAATTTTACAAGATCAAGAGGATACTACACACCTCTGTCTAGTCCCTTAGGTCTTTAGGGGTGATGCTATTTTATGTTTAGAGTTGTTAAAGCTCTGAATTCTTCAACTTAAACACTAAAAGGAACGTTTCATATGTAAAAATAAATAAAAATATTTTGACGATTTTTTTAAAAAAAACGGCATCTCCAACCATTATGTAACGTATGTCAAAAAATCATAAATAATTAGTACTATAACCCCCTATAAGGATATTACGGTTATCTCTGCCGTTTTAGAGATATTTCGATTTTTCATACTAGCTCCATACAAAATTTTCGTAAAAAAATTATAATTCCTTCGTTTTTGTGCATAATCAATTCTGGTGTCATTTTTGTATATTGTTATTACTAATAGAAGCGATATCCGGCATAAAAACTGGCACTTGCAAAATAAAATGCCTAAGTCTATGAAAGCCGATTTTCGGCCCACCGTGGGGCGTGGCGAACGCGAAGCGAGTCGTTTTTGTTTGTGATGTATTGAATTGTTTGAAGCCAGTCACATAGACTATCGGATCGCTTTCGCTTTTCTATGTGACTGGATTCAAATAATTCCATACATTACAAATAAAAAAGCTTCGGATCGCATTTGCTTCGCCTGTCTGTTTGACAATAGCTTTAGCACGAACATTCAGTATTTGAGACGTAAAGTAAACTGGAACTTTGACAATTTCAAATTGACAATTTCCAAGGGAAAAATTTGTTCCTTCTTCGCACAACAGAGGCGTTGTTCGATTTTTTCATACAAGAAGCCTCAAGAAACGCTGTAAATACTGTAAAGTAAAAGAGTGAAAATTCGTGCTAAGGGTACTGTAGTGCCAAAGTGAAGAGCTCTCTATTTATAATACAATAGAATTAATTTTTCAATCAAATGTCAAACATGATCTGTAAAAATACTAATCTTTTTTTTGTAGGTACATTGACCCTCCCACTTTAAATTATTTTGTAAGTTTAAATGTTTGCTGTCCGTTCATTTGGAAGAGGTTTATTCCAACGATCGGCCCTTGTCTTCAAAGTTCAAAGTACTATTAACAAGAATTTAAATGAATATTGTAGATACCCGAGGTACGTTATTTTGGATGGTACCTATGTTATTTTTCTTTTAAGCCGTAAAAATAGTATGAAACCATCAATCAATGTGATGTAATAGGCGATAAAACTCGTGTTTTCTTCGACTTTTATGAGTTTTTCAAAGTCACAGAGGTCATGAGAGATCAGCTCAGTTGTTGAGCTGTTCTATTAATAAATCAGTTTTTAATTAAAACATGGCTGCCTTGTTTTGGAGTAAAATCATATATTTGTTAAAATCTGTTATGAGTTTCCATTTTTCGGTCACCGTTATTCTTTATTTAAATATTACTTCCGCATTTTGTAATACAGTAGACAGTAATGAAACTAACCTAAAAGCCAAAAGTCTGACTCTGGTCTGGTCTAAGTTTGAGAAGAAAAGAAAAGTTCTTCCTTCCTGGAACGCCAATACCCCATAGTTGATGCTACGATGAGATACATACAACAACCCATTTAAGGTTGATGATACATGTAAATGATGGACTACACGGTACGATAAAATATCCAAATGAACCAATTTATAAGTTGTGCCTAGAATAATAACAGCATCATTAGCGACCACGTCCACGTCTCTCGCCCAACCTCCTTAAGGGCGCATAACCAGAAAGTTGGCAACGTCGCTAATAGCTGTCAAATATGTTCTGTTTGCTGTCAAATAAGTTTTATGTAATAATACAAATTTATTGTATGAAAATAAGAAATATGGCTCTTTATTGCACTAAAAAAGTGATTAGGTAATGCAATAATTAATATCGTAACACTGAATTTATAGTTTTAGTAAAAAAAGCATTTGGAAACATTCCAAAAGCCTTTTATACACCTGAAACGGTTACAACATCAGAAAATGATTCAGTATTTTAATTGCATTCCTATATCATTTTTCTATTGCACAACAGAGCCATGTTTTTTATTTCTATACATTTGACAGCTATTAGCAACGTTGCCAACTTTCTGGTTATGCGCCCTTAATAACAACAACAAATAAATCCGGGCAATAACTTCACACTCACTCGCTACGTCGACTGTTACTCATCGAACGAACTATTTTAAAGCGCGACCTCATTCATTCGTTCAGTAACAGGGTTAAGGTGAACATACACATGTAGTGTGTCGTCACGTCACGTGTGGTGATGACCGCAGCTCTACTCGTGCTCCTTGACATTTAATAAAGGCCTACGCAGACCGGGACGGCATGGCAAGGGATTTTGCCGTGAATCACCGCACACTGGCCGCTTAGACACCGCGGCATTCCAGAACTTAGCCACGGCCTCGCTTCTCCACCACCGCCGCCGCACCCCGCAGAATATCACTACGAGCGCCGGAGTCCGTATGCCACGGTATCCCGCCACGGAAGCCTGTGGCGCGTCTTTTGCCGTTGCGATAAAATCCCTTTCAATGCCACGGCATCATTTTAAAGCATAGCAACTTATGTCGTATTTCTGTAACAGTACGTTTGAATGTCTATTAGTAAATATTAAAATCCCTTGCCATGCCATCCCGGTCTGCGTTGGCCTTAAGGCACAGTTGACTCGCTCATCTAGTGCTCAAGCTAAGCTATAGATTTATTTCATCATCATCATCAGCCTATTAATGTTCCCACTGCTGGGACTCAGGCCTCCTCTCTGTGAGAGGGGGTGGGCCATAATCCACCACGCGGGCCCAGTGCGGATTGGTGGATGTCACATGTCTTCGAATTTTTGGTTCTAGGACATGCCGGTTTCCTCACGATGTTTTCCTTCACCGTTTTGAGAGCAGTGGTGATGAAATAAATTACACAAAGTAATGCGCCTGCCGGGATTCGAACCCACGACCTACAACTCGTAAGTCGGGGCCGATACCACTGGGCCACCACTGCTCTATAGATTTATTTGCGTATGACAATATGATTCTTCTTCTTCAACTTTTAGCCATCCAATTCCGAATATAGATCCCTCCCAAATCTTGATCCCTTTAGTTTTTTCACTTGTTCAGTGTTTGAACGTCTGTCCTCGTAGTAAAGTATTCCTTCCACAGCTGTAGCTTGAACTTCACTTCTACGCTTTCTTCTCCATCTTCCTTCTAGTCTATTAAGTATTTATAGGATCCCATGGTTATCAGTATGTGGGGGTCCATACAACAGTACAACAATTTCGCTCTTCGACCTCCTTTTTCAAACCATCTTTGTATACAATCCCCGACTTAAATTCAATTTACTAATAATGTTCCTAAATGTGGAATAGCTGATAGAAGATTCAACAATGTATTCATATCCCGAAAAACTTACTGTAAATGTGCACAATTTGGGAGTAGGCTATTAAGTTTTTTGTGGTGCAGGTCTAATAGACTTCAGTCTATAGCCTTCAGACCTTAATCACATATTATCTGCCCCTAATTACCACTTACCAAACGTGTAGCAGTCAACGCTTCTTCATATTTCTTTTAGTATGAGAGTATCTTCTGTAGTGTGCTTATCGTTGGTTGAATGTTTTCAAACTCAAGAAACCGGCGTCTTGGATCGTGTTCATCATTGTTGTAACTTTGTTCATCCTTCCATTCTTCTCTATCAGTGCGCAGTCAATAATTCCCGTACATAAGTCCCCAGCTCCCACTACTAGAACTCCGAACTCAATCTAGAACTGCCTCTTACGTGCGCAGCAGCAACTGCTATAATTAGCAGAGGCGTAACTACTGCCGTACCAATTATACGGGGCCCCCAAATGTCAAGGGCCCCCGTCAGTTGGAATAAAAATTAAAACATAAAATGTTTCTATAAAACTCTAATTAACGACTTTGACCCTCTATAGAGGGGCCCCGTCATAATCGAACTCCTAACATAGCTCAATTTTCAAAAAGGCTATACGTACGTAGTTGTCATAAATCAGCTACGATCAGTCGATCAGCATTCTCAATTTTGTAACTTCCTTCAAAATTCTCTTAATTAAATCAGTAATAGCGTAATAGCATTAGTTAAACGAGTCAGGATGCTATTGCGTCTTTTATCTGCAAAAAAAAAACTATACATTTAGATTAGAAAGATCCCAAACAAGTTTTGATACGGGGTTCTGGCCAAGCTACGCCACTGATATTAGTATCTCTTAATATGTCCGTTCTTTCCTTTACACCGCCTCTCAAGTCTCATGTGTCTCATATGTTATAGTTCAAGCACACTATCGTAAAAACTTGTTGATATTGATTTTAATGTAATACTACTAGTTTTATAAATACTAACAGTTGATCTAGATTCTAGATTAGTAAGGAAGGTTGATGATAAGGAGGTCAAATTGCATCTGGCGAAAAGTTATTACTTCGTAACTGGTACTTTTCTTATGGGTGGTAAAATCATCAAATGAGTACTCCCGCCGTGGGTGGAGCGGAAGAGACTATCAGACTCGTACTGCTGAGCAAAATGACGCTGAATGACGCTGCTGTACGTGTCCCGACTGCACTACACTACAAAGCTCGAGATGATTGTAGAGTATGTCCGCATCAAGACCAAAACCCTGAGGGTGGAACAGTTGAAGTCCGGTCAACTTCAATAATTCTTTTGTGGTGAGGGTGACGACTGAACATCTATCGACTTTCACGAAAGAGGAATATTGGCAGAGATGCGTAGTGTTCCAGCGATCCCGAGGCCGGATACCTGACACCGCGCGACACGCGACACAGACTCTTCGTGTGAATTAGTTTTATTTTCGTATTGTTTATTATTGTATTAGTTAAGTCTTATTGTATTGTATTATAAATAAATAAATAAAATACGGTCCAAGGTCACAGTTATCCGTTTGGACAGTTCCGGGTCCCCAGTCTTTACTGGTGTACCTGTGGTAAGTAAGTAAATGAGGATAAGTGGACAGCACTTCCTGTGTGCTGGTAACAATCTGTCTACCAAGCATAAGCCCGGCCGCATACATCAGTTTTCCTGATCAGGAATCCTGATCCGTTTTTCCAAATTTGAAATGCTGCGTTGGGACTTTATTGTAGGGGGATGCCTATGTTCAGCAGTGGACGTCTTCCGGCTGATGATGATGATGACCTTATTATTTTCTGGCTATATACTAATTCGTCAACTCATCGTCTCATACATGTGCTGTAGGTACACGTGCTTATAAATATAACAATGTCACGGATAAGTGGGCTGGGGCATCGGTACTCCGATGCAGGGGGCCGGCCCAATACCGGCCACTCTCGCACTTGACTGACTCAATTGAGTCTAACTGTTTGTCGCTCCATTTTGGAATGTTCTGGAGAACTGACATCATTTTGGACAAACTACTTTCTTCCACATCTTACTTTATCGCCGGTAAATTTGTCAGAAAAGTAGGCTACGCGCTCCTGACGCAGTCATAAAGTCGTAAAGTGAAGCTTAAATACCTACGACGCTTAGGTTTAGGTTATTAAAACTTGTTGCAATTATCTTTGCTACAGCCGACTTGGGTTCGGATATTAAAATTGGCAGTGTTACATTTCCAGTTAAACCTGAAATACTCGCTAATATACCAATGGAATCTAGAAAATTGCATGGCATTCGTCATATAATTCTTCTTACTCTCATCAAGGCAACTCAAGCATCGGAAGATGACACAACATTCACAAAATGACTGTTATTTGTTCAACAGCCGGTGATTTGCGCGCTACTGCTCGCGTGCACGCACGGGCGCACGGACAGCATCACACGTGCTCCATACGACTGATCAGCGGGTGATGTCTCGGGTGGTAATCACTGGCTTCAGCACAAGTCACTACAGATAATAACTTAGTATTTCAGCTGTCACGTGCGCTTGAGAATAGCCTGCACGAATGGCGAGGCGTTAGTACCTAAACGCTTTGTGTATTCGGGGCAGTTGGCCTGACAGTCATTTAATAATAGATTTAAATAATTGACGTGATGACGTCTTATAATTCGGTGGCCGACTGCACGCTCGAAAAAAGATGACGTCATGCGGCGTTACCTCGCTCTGTAGCGTTCCATAGCAACGGCGTGTCAATTGTTTGTTTATAGCATTGTAACAACGTAAGTGCAGAATTTTCTTATGACGTGGTCACGTCAATAAACCGTCATTACAGACAACCTTTTTTTTAATGACTTTACATTGCAAAAAAGGAAGTTCGGAAATATTAATTTTAAAAAATCCTCAATACTGGTAACTTATTTCAGGTAAGGAGTAAGCTCCATAATTCAAAGAGAACCTTGAATATTCGCAGGATTCCGAGAATAAACTAATTCAAGTCAGAAGTGAAAGCCCTGCTTCTCGAATTAAATCACTGTTACAAAGTTAGTTTTAAGAAAACAGGGAAAACAATCAACAGAATCGAACTATGCTGCTACAGATGGGAAAAAATATGTGATCTGCAATTATGAAGTAACTTTGTTGGTAATTATTCCAATGTATCTTCGATCAACTCTAGGGACAGATTTTTATTGTTAGAAAAATAGGAATACGATGAATGAATGACGCTAATCGCTTTTCTATATTTAACTATTCAATAGCAGTTCATTGGAATGTAGTAAAGATCAAGTCCATGGCCGAATTTGCTGGTAAATAAACAATAAAGTGCTAGAAGCATGGCGTCCCACGCGGTCAGGAATAGCGCGGAGCGGGCGGCAGGATCCCGCCACTTAGACTGGCGCGGCGGCAGAGCGGGCGCGGCGTGCGTCCGCGCAGCTATTCTTAGCACACTGACATCCTTCCTCCCATTATCCAATCCCGCTGGTGAAGTAAAATGCTGCATGTTTTTCAGCGTACCTACAAGTTAGTGTCCTATATTCTGGTCAACCTAATAACAGAATTAAATAAACTCAGAATGGTTCATAGTTGAAAACCCAGCGTCGAGTACCAGTTGCTCAACATTATGCTGAACTGGGGCCTATTTGGCGCAGCCATGGGACACACATCAAATATTTGTTTTTCACTTGAACTCCCTTTTATTTTTTTGTCTTTAGTTTAGGTAAGTTTCCATTTTTCTGTTCTTTTATTTTATTTTGTTGTGTGTTTGTCGTGGTTTTTGTGCCAAATAAATGTTTTTTCTTTCTTCTTTTGGTGAGACCTATTCCTGGGGTCATCAAAATTTTAGTCTCGTAAGTGAAGTGATTTTCATGGTGTCAAAATGAAAATCACTTCATTTAAAAACTTGAGAGGTGTCAAGGGACACCCGGATGGAACGAAGTTACTGTATACACTCAACAAAAATAATCGTCGCGACACCACACTGTTCAATGCGGAATAGAAAGACGAAACGAAAATGTCTGTCTTGCTTTCTATAACAGAGAGAGATACAGACAGAGAAACATGCGCACGCTGCAAGCAAACAAGAGTCACGTGGAACGGGGGTTGGGAGAGGAGTAAAGGAGCAAAAAGTGTCGTTACAACTTTTCGTCTTAATTTTTTCCGTCTAGCCCCCTTTCGCAACGCGCGATAAGGTAATTCGTCGTTTGCGTCATTTTACCGGTGACTACTACGCGAAACGTCATTCGTAAGTGGTCTGTTTGTGTTCCCTCGGGAACACTCGTATTGACGCGCTGCATACGACATACTAAGTAGTCAGTGCAGACGGTCGACTATGTCTTACAGATTCAGAATGAATACACGTTTGATTGCTTTTAGTTATGTAATAGTTACACTAGGTGATTGGTATTTACCTATGTAAGTAATGAAGGATATATGCCGTTTTGTAACTATCATCTTGACCAACAGGCCAGCCTGTTGGTCTAGTGGTTAGTGACCCTGACTGCTATGCCGGAGGTCGTGGGTTCGATTCCCACCCAGGACAAATGTTACTGTGATGAGCACGATCATTTGTTCTGTGTCTGGGTGTAATTTATCTATAATATGAATGTATTTAGAAAAATGTAAGTATGTTTATCAGTTGTCTAGTACCCATAACACAAGCTCTGCTTAGCTTGGGACTAGATGGCGTTGTGTAATAGTTGTGGAATATTATAAAAAAAAATACTATTCTTATCTTCTGTTAACTTCGCTATTCTATAAATTGATACTGTGGTCGCAATCGCACTAACCGTTCTTTTTAAAACCCAAAACCCCTTATTAATAAAACGAGAAGTAAAGTTACGCAAAAGTTAATCCTTAAAATGTATGGTTAGTCCGAAGATTATCCTGGTAACTGGTTGTAACTTTAGTCCACGTTTATAAGTATGAGGGAAGTTTCGTAATAACTATCTACTGTTGAAAATTAATATCCCAGAAGTATTATAACAGTTACAATACTTAAATACAGTTGCCTTTTCATCTATACAGTGATGATTTTGAAGATTTAATCTCATTGCTCTTGAAAAGGGAACTTCCGGGAAGACTGACGCAATCCTCTCATCACCGTGTCATCATTGAAGCTATGCCTAGGACGGACATCACGAGCCTGAGTAATGAAGATCAGACTAGATTACCTAAGCGGTCGCGCTGACGTCTTTGAACTAGACACGGTAAACGGTAATGAAGTAAATAAAAGGGTAATCATAGACAAAGGAAAAATGTAATTGGCTTAAATTGTCTTTGGCAACAAGGTCAATAGTCGAGCAAGAGATCGAGAATACTACTGAAAACATGAATACTGAATAGATATTGTTTATTTATTTTGTAGGTAATAAAAGAAAATGTGTGAAACCTAATTATGAATTTTTGCGTCTCGTGTTTATTTTATACGTAACTTAATGTGACACACAATATTGCGTAGCGTGAAGACAGACAGAATGTAACAAATTATATCATTCTAACTCGTGTCAATGTGTCTCTAAAATTTCAGAATGTAATAAGCTTTTAAAAACACAGCCGTGGTTTAACATTTTGCGAAAGGGACATTCTGCGAAAGGGACATTTTGCGCCTGAGCCTTAGAAAATAAGGCCATGTACGCATTAGAACCTATGCACACTAAGTCTTTTAAACCCACCAATGCAGCGCGTTTTAGAAACGCGCTTCGACGGCGAGTTTTCATCAGAGCACTTTGTTGTCGTTTGTTTTAGGCTGCATCTAACTTGCGTGCGTATCGCGTCTGTATCACGTCTGCGCTGCACCGGCGCGTTCAAAAAACGTGGTGTGCAAAGGCTCTTAAAGTGTTATTTAATACTGTGATAAACCTATGTTACTTATCAACAATATACTACCTACAGGCGGTTCTGGCCACAAATGATATGAACACAACAATACAACATCTAATAGGGTATAACTTATAACAGCCGCATCCAGAGACTCAATTTAACCATTTTCTTCATAGACGACTGTCAACGGCTCCATTCAAAGTATTTGCGTTCAACTGTTTTCAGTTATACTAAAAAAGGGAAGGAAGCTAATTTCAAGCTTACTGGAAAAAGCTGGGCATATGACGACATCACCATAATAACAGCCTCTCGGGTCTATCTTCAAGATCTTTGATAGTCTTTGACAGTTAAGTTTCGTTTTTAACCTCCCATTTGGTTTTCCCGCATCGCGCCCTGAGTAAAGTTCCTGTGGGCCGTAAGTCTGGCAATCAATCTTGTCAATGTCAAGGGTCATCGTAATACCCAGTATTAACCGGGGTACGCTCCATGTAAAATTGCCTGTGGTTGGATAAACGTATTAGCCACTTGTTGCCAAAACCAAACGGGAGGTTAAAAACGGCTCCGGACTTGTTTGAATTCTAAACCTTATATTCATCCTTTTACTATATCTGCTCATAATTGTTCAACTATATCCACTCCTATGTGATCGAGGGACAGATTCTTGTTTCAATGAAGACTGTGAGTTCGGCGGTAACTGTACGAGGCGTAAGTGACAAAGGTTCTATTGTGTAGTATGTTGCCTGCTCACTACGACGGCGCTGCTGGCTCATCAAAGGAAGCGCTTTGTGTCGCTATCTGCGATCACCTGGACCCTCGTCCTGCGAACTGACGAGTGACGCAGGCTGTTGAACTAATGTATGTTTCAGACAGAATGGGCGTTTTTCCATAAGCTTTTGCACTTACCGGGCCCGACGGCGTATTTCCAAAGCCTGTACTATTTCAGCCACGACTCAGACTCTAATCGATGAGCTTTTGTTTGTGCATATTTCTCAACAATACTTAATCTATCTCAGTATAATAAAAAACTTGACTCAAATAGATTACCTAGCTTTTGTTTTGATATTTTCAAAGAAAATGCACGGACAAAATCTAGTTCTATAATTCATAGCGCGCCGGGCCGGCGCGGCGGCGTGGCTTTCATACATTTTTGCTTCCCCGCACTATCACTACTCCGTCGCCGGTGCCGGTGCTGGTGCCGTACCGGCTAATGCAAAAACGCCCAATGCGGTAAAGAACATTGAAATGTATCAACAGTAAGTACAGTTCATATTTGCATGCAACTTACGGGACACCTTGCTACGTGTCGCGGGATGCCGATAGAGATATGAACTGTAATTACTGTCGAATCTGTCGATACATCTCAATGTTCTTTACCGCATTGTTAAATGCCGCCCGGCCCGGCCGGATGGTCTGAATCGTACCTATGTTGCTTATGTGAAAGGTTCACTATGTTTCTTAGCTACGCGTAGCACGGTTGGCTCAGTGGCTGAGCGATCAACTACTACGTAGTATGTATTCGATCCCCGGAAGGGACAAATATTTGTGACTTACAAATATTTGTTGCGGGTCTAGGTATTTGCTATGTGAGTTTCTATGTTTGTAGATACAGGCAAAATTCCTAGTGTAACGGTAAATCGGAAAAAAGGTAGGTATGTTCGATTGTACACGTACACAGTACCTACCTACACAAAGGCCGCAGTGCCGAATTTCCTGGCGATTGTTCATGCGGACTAATGAACACTGAACATTATCTTGTTGCATGTGTGTGAACATTTAGTGCGAATGAAAGCTATGTCCTGTAAACTAGGTACTGAGAACAGGCTTCTCCTTTGTGTCTTGCTTCCATGATATGTACGAATAAGTCAGTAATATAACAGGAGATCTGGATGGGTTAGTTATAATCTTAGTTAGAACTAGCTGGTGCCCGCGACTTCGTTCGCGTGAATGTCCGAACTTAACAATGTATTTTTTTTTTTCAAATTGACAAAGTTTCATATAAAACTTTATAATTTACAATTTACGGGTAATTAAATCGGGGTATAAATAAGTACAAAATATTAGGGCATGGTCCCGTGTCTTGAACTTCAATGCGAACTGGAATTTTAAGGTGGTCGTGCTAGGAAGCATCCTTCCTAGCACGACCTGCATATCTACGATAATTGAGAGGTACAAAATTGATAATTAGTGGTATAAAATAGTACAAAATAAGAGAGATTTATTACCATCAAAAGTTATAACGAATATGTTCATGGACGTGCTAGGAAGTACAACACAAGCTTTCAACCCCTATTTTATCCCCTTGGGGGTAGAATTGATCAAAATCCTTTCTTCGCGGATGCCTACATCATAACATCTACCTGCATGCCAAACAGCCCCATCCGTCCAGTGATTTGGGCTGTGCGTTGATAGATCATTATAAAGCCTCATTTAAAGACGGAGCAAGAACTCGCATGCGAGTTTTACTACATTGCGGTATTTGTTTGATCAACTGGATTCGTTGTACCTACCTATAAAGTCCGCAAAGTAACGCAACTCTCGAGCGAGATCTTGTATCCTCTAAATGAGGCTTTAGACACCTTTGAGTCAGTAACCTTTGAGTTATATAAATATTTAGATATCAGATATCATCATAAATTATATCGACCTGATTATCAAAAGGCATACCACGACGCAGACCTCCCTCCCAACAGACAGTCAATGCACTGTCTATTATCTACGAGTTCTACTTACCCCGTTAGGCAACAGCGCGAAGATAAGGGTCCATACAAACGTGCTGACCCAGTGGTCGTCAGCGCGAACTGGAGCACCAGCCCGCCAGCCGTGAGTCCGTGACACAAATACCTACATGGACAGTATCGATTGCGCGGCGCACAGGTATCTTTATTATATGCAGCGTTTGTAGCCAGCAACGTATATAACAAATACATTGTTAAATATTGTCAGTTTGATTGACAAGAAACAGGATCAATGGAATTCAAAATCTCCTTATCAGCTACTTCATATCCTAAAAGTACCTACCTAGTTTAAACTTTTTCCATGCATTCTAGATGCGATATTTCAATCTATTTCAATATAGCTGGGGAACTTGAAAACTTGTCCGATGCTTCTTCTATTATCTCTAAACACAGAAAATGCAGGCCTGTTCCTGCCAGTAAAAGTGACAGAGCTATACAAGTCGTCTAGCGCCATCTCGTTCACTCACTGGAACAAGTCTAGTTTTAAGATATTGTAATACCCCTCTGGCTGAAAACTAGCGGAATTTCAGACAACTAAAAAAATATTTATAAACAGATTCCTTTTTAATCCGTTTGTATCCAAAATGAAACAATAAAATTTCATTATATCACCACGTTTGTTATTCTTAAAAGTTTGGACAGAGGTTATACTATCATTAGTTTACACGTGCGTTCCTCCATAATAATTATATAGAATCATAGTTATTACTAGTTGTGCCCGCGACTTCTTTCGCATGGATGGCGAAACTCAACAATGTATTTTGATTAAAATAAAAGAAGCATAAAGTTACTCCTTATTACGTCAGCTACCTGCCAATGTCGAAGTCCCGTCAAAATCGGCCCAGCCATTTCAGCGATTAGCCATTACAAACAGACATAACAGACAGACAAAAATTGTAAAAAATGTTGTTTTTCGTATACATGTAGTAAAAAACGGTTTTTTCAATATTACAAACAGACACTCCAATTTTATTTATATGTAAAGAATAGATGTACTCGTATAGATGTATAGTGTATAGATTTTTAAATCTGTAGGTACTTATGTGAAAGAGCAATCCTACATAAATGACAGACAAAATGAACTGTGATTATTTTCAAAAGAATTCCTTCGCATCACGTATAGTAGTTTGTCCCACAACCCATGTCAAACAACTGTCATAGAAGTCCTTATCTAGCGCCCAGACTACGGTATGAATGATAAATGTGACAACACTATGCGAAAATAACTGACAGACATAGCAAGTACCGACCCGCACTGGGCCCGAGTGGTGGATTTTGGCCCACTCCCTTTCTCAGAGAGGAGGGCTGTGTCCCAGCAGTGAGAACATTAATAGGCTGATGATGAATAGCAAGTACAATTGGTACGGTTGGTGTAGTGGCTCAGGACTGCTGTGCTGCGTATCGCGGGTTCGATTCCCTCACTGCACATTATTATTCGTATGATCTGCAAATAATTGTTCCGGTTCTGGGTATTTATGTATGTATGTATGTGCGTTTAAGTTTTCTATGGACCCACGATACCTACCTTCAGCAGAAATACTACAGTACCTACAGTATGGTCCAAACTTTTATTTGTAGGGGCAATTATTTCTAACTAGCTGTTGCCAGCGGCTTCACCCGCTACTACTCGAAAGTTATCCCACGGGAACATAAAATCGGGATAAAAACTATCCTATGTGTTAATCCAGATTATAAACTATGTGTGTACCAAATTTTAGCCAAATCCGTTCAGTGGTTTTTGCGTGAAAGAGTAACAAACATCCATACATCCATACTTACAAACTTTCGCCTTTATAATAGTAGTAGGATAAGTCACTTTACATTTCGAAGTATGTATGTTTGTAGCAAAGAATAAACAATTATTTACGGCAAATGATGTTAATCCTAGGAATAGACGCGATCCGTATAAATTAGTGCTTAATGACTTACCTAGACTAGCTAAGTATAATAATAACTGCCTTGCAATGTGTGTGGGAGGCCTATGTTCAGCAGTGGACGTCCTCCGACTGTTGATGATGATGATGATGATGATGAATGTGTGTGCGTATTTATAACAAGATACCCAGGTATTTCAAAACTTTGAATTTGAGATTGTTTAAAACTAAGTTTTATAAATGGTTACTAAAAGCTAGTTTTTATACTCGTAGTTTAAAAGAATTTTTGGATAAAAAATTTTGATGCTTTTAAAATGTGAATGGTTGCAGTCCTCTTCACTAAACTTTATAATTTTGCATGCTATGCTTTTATCGTAGCTAAACATGTTTGTGCCATATTTTGCATTTAACACCTTTTTATACCATGTTTTACGCAAATAAATATTTTATTCTTAGATGTTCCCCCTTCTAACCTACCCGCTTCGAGTGAAAGTGTATAAAAAGCCGTGGCGCGCTGACAGCGTCCCTTTTCTGCTGCTGGCCTTCGGATACGACGGACGTGTTTTAGAGGTGTTATTGTGTAGATCAGGATCGTTTTATATAATTCTTATGTACTTGTTATTTACCTGTGTGCTAATTATTAATTGTGAATCATTTGTAAGAAATATAACTTTCTAGGTTATCGTGCGGTTTGTTTTTTTTTAATATATTCCTCTTCTGGTCTCTAAGATCAGAAGTGGGATAGCCACGCGCTTTAATCTGTTTGCTATCCTGTCCGAATATTAAATATCAGTGTTCAAGTAAAAGTGTTGTGATTATTGTGTTGTGGGTAGACTTTCAATCGTGAGTACAAAGTTATATTTCTTACAAAATGCCAGGGCATTCGCCTCGTCCAAAAGGACGTAGACAATCTCGTGAGCAACAATCTAGTGGCGGTTCTCGCAGGAATCGTCGTGATAATTCGAATAATCGTAACACGCCGCCGATTGTTGTGCATCGTAGGGGCAGCCCAATAGACCGTAGAGATAGATCATTTAGCCGTCGGTGTATTTCGCATAGCCCGCATAGTCGCTCCCGCTCCCGTAGATATCGTGAAAATTCTTATAACCGCCGCGATAACTCGCGTGATGTAGGTCTTGATCAAATTCTTACGAGATTAGAAGTAATTGAGCGAAGACTACCGGCAGCATCTAGCAGTGATATTCCGTTGCGTCCAGCTAGTGAAAGCCAGTTATCGTCCTCCCTTCCGGCCGCACCAATCCGTGCTAGTGAGCAAGGTTCGGGTATAACCGAAATAATAACCGACGAGGTTGTCACAAAGAATAACACGTGTGCAACTGACGTACAAAGCCAGAACAATGATGCAGCGAGCAGCATTGTTGGTGCTTTGGGTGCGCTTTTAAAATCAAGGTCTCATAACTTTTACATATCACCGTTTGATCCAAGTGTCCAAGATTTTGATGTCTGGTGCGCTGAGGTTGACCGTGCCAGACTGACGAATAATTGGGATGATCGGGAGTGCCTAGGACGGATAGGTTCTTGTTTGCGTGGTGATGCAGGGTCGTGGCTGAATGACTGGGTGACGAATGATAGATCTTGGAGTAACTTTAAGGTTGAATTTAGATCCCTTTGTCCCCGTAACATAGATCATGCATCCATTCTTTACGAGACTATGTGTTCGAACTCAAACAGATACCCAACTTATGCGGAATACGCACGTAAATCCTTGCTCCGTCTCAATATAATTCAAGGTTTATCTGATGAGTTAAAATCCGCCATTGTTATAAGAGGTATCAGTGATCCCCAAGTCAAGGCTGCGGCAACCAACGCTAAGCTAGCATGTAAAGATCTTGTGGAATATCTATCAGCTTACGTCAAGCCCAAAACCGACAGCAATGCTACTCGTGTCTCCTCTAATAACTCTTCTAACCAACGTAAACGTGAGGCTCCTAAGTCAAACGATAGCAATATCACTTGCCACTTTTGCGGTAAAACGGGTCATAAGAAATGGTACTGTCCCAAAAAGTCTAAAAGTAGCTCTGATCGGGATCCCAGTAGCTCTAAAGCGACTCAACCGACATCAAGCGATAAATCTAAGAAACCCGTTCAAAGCTGCACTTTTTGTAAACGTAGTGGGCATTCGATCGACTCGTGTTTCCAAAAACAGCGTTCTGAAAGTAAGGATAAGAAAATGAGTGAGATAAATTTTTGCTCCGAATCGACCCCAGGCAAAATAACGTAATTTCAGCCGTTATACAGAAGGTGCCTGTTGACATTTTAATAGACAGCGGCTCTGATATTTCTTTGATTTCTGAAAAGGCACTGAAACATTTTAATTTTAACCGTAAACCAGTTTATCGCTTGATGCGCGGGATCGGAAGTCAGGTAGTTGAGTCAACCTCTGTGTACAGTGCAAGCACAGCACAATTTGTCAATAAGTCAGATTGCATTTTACGTGCGCTGGGCCGGTGAATTTAGTTCACGAATAGCATTCATACCGCGTGCACTCATCTATCATACAATAGTACTTTTATCAATAAATATCAATCACATTTATCAGTGTATCAATCAGTATCAAGTCAAGGTGTAAGGTCCCAAACCATACATCTTAATGGTCCTTCGAGCCGGATAAGCGGGATCCAATAACGTTGCGAACATAATAGTGGTGGTTCCTGTATATACGACCTGTGAACGACAGTCAACGGTCTACCAACGTCATCGAGCCCTCGACTGCTGCAATATCGTCAAAGAAGGTGCTTTGCTTATCCTTCCGTGGTTGCGAATCGGTTCAGCCGGCCTCCCACAAGCGGGTCTCACTGGTTGGATTGAGAAGGCGCTAATATCGCGGAGAGTTCGCAAGAGCATTTCCTGTGGAACAGCTGTCAGGAACATCATCAAGAAACCTATCAATCATGAGTTCTACGATGGAGAACTTGTTAGCAAATCAAGATCAAATCATTCAAGCTATGGAGCAGCTACTAAGGAACTTTAAGAAAGATTCTGCAGAACGTAAGACTCCATCCAATATCAAGAAACGGCTGCAAACTCTAGATAGTTATTGGTCTGAGTTCCAGTCTAATCATTTAAAATTATGTGAAGGTGAAATTCGCAGTGCCAGATATTTCACTGAGAATTTATATCAAAAAACGAATCTTTTCTACACTGAAGCACGGGACACTATCGAACGTTACGAGTCGAAAACTCTTGGTGAAGGTGTTAGAAATCCATCAGTTCAAGTATCAGTATCTGGTAAACACGAACAAGAAACTTCAAATATTTCAGCAGTTGACCCCGATCAACCAAACAGCGATTCTTGTAACAGTAAGTCTACATCTCTGTGGAAAACTGTTTCTCAAGGAAACGCAAGCAAGCTGGAAGAAATGCTGCGTAAGCAAAAAAGCAACTTCAAAGCGTTGTCGCGTACAATCAAGAGCGTAGAATTAGAGAACATTTCTGAAAAATGGGAACTCGAAGATCTACTGCGTAATGTACAAAAGAGGTGGTCGAATATAGACTCGTTGCACTGGGAAATTGACAGTGAGCTGTACGAAGAAGATGAAGATTATGAACAAACATACAGCAGATATGAACAATTATACAATGACATGAAAAAGTCAATCAATATCAAGATGGGCTCCATTTCACATCGTGAGAATTGTACCCCCAAAATCGACATTCCTATTTTCAGTGGAAACTACTTGAAATGGACATCATTCAAAGATCTATTTATAGAAACAATCCACAACAACAAGTCAATGTCGAATGCTCAGAAAATGCAGTTTTTGAAAAGCAAGCTAAAAGGTGAAGCAGAAAAGCTAGTCCAACACTTAAACATCAGTTCGGAAAATTATCAACTATGTTGGGACATCTTAAATCATAGATACAACAACGAAAAGCTCATCTTTACCTCGCATATTAACGCACTTCTAGCAATACCTACAATGCAGAATCAAGCAGATTATCAAATCAAAAGGATGTTTGATACTACCAACGAATGTCTTAACGCCATAAAGAATCTCGGTGTCAACATATCAAACTGGGACCCACTTATTGTGCACCTGCTGACTCTGAAAATGGACAGCGAGACGCATGGGGAATATATTCAATCACTAACTGATCCCAGAGCACTACCGACACTCGAAGAATTCCTTAGATTCCTGGAAAACAAATACACGGCTCTTGAATCATCTCGGCGAAAGCAGTATACTCCAAAATCAAAGCAAGAGACATTCAACAAAAAAGAATCGGAACATCAGCCTAACAAACAAAGCAAACCTAATCAGCACAATAATAAAAACGACGGAGGCAAACCATTTTTCCGCAATTCAACATTTAAAAGTTTTGCAACGAACAAAGCAAATTGTCCACTTTGCAATGACAACCACGGACTTTTCCGCTGCAAAACATTTTTAGAATCTAGGCCAGAGGCCAAAATAGATATTGTGAAACAATTAAACTGAGGAATATTGATGCAAAACCAAAGACAGTTCATGCGAGACTGATTTATTGTTCGTGTACCCACATCACAATAATAGCAATATATTACATTTCCTCCCTCACCAGAAATAACTGACTAATTATGTTACATCCATTTTATAATTTAAACGACGGAATGTAATTATTGTAGTTGTTACAAATAAAGTTACAAATAAAGGTTTTAATATATTCAACATATTTTCAATATAGGTACACTACCTACCTTTTATCTTATGTAGCTAAATTGCAAGTAAATAAGTACATTTACCAATATGACTAATGATTACTTTACAAACACTTTCTTTTATGATGTTACAATGTTTTATATAATAAGGTTAGCCTAAAAATATATATTTATAGGTAGGCATAAAACTTACAATTAATCACTATAACTTATCCGTATTTTACCTACTACCAACACGGCCTTAATACTATGCACAGAATATTTCAGATCAGTCAATATTTATAATGTTTTTATTTCTGATTCTGTTATTGACCCAATCGCCAGAAGTGGACGGATCAGCTGCGTAATCGCTTTGAGTTTCTTGTATGACGGGCGAGTCATGTGAAGTCTGAACTGATGACGTCATCGGTGAGTTAGGTGCAGACTCCCATGTCTCTTTTTCATTATTTACCGTTTGATTACTATCAGTATCTGTGATAATAGGATTAGAGTACCGTGTGTGTCTTCGTAATGGCATTATTTGATCAATATGCTTTCGGTGTTCCCCATAGTCTGATTTTACCTTATATGTCACAGCTCCAGTGCGTTCAGAGACCTCTCCTTCTACCCACTTGGGATTGTTTCTCGAGTAGTCTCGAAACAACACTCGGTCGCCAGGCTGGACCTCTCTGTTCGTACCTTGGGCATGTTCAACTTGCTTGCTCTGCGCCGTTTCGACAACATCCGCCGTGTTGCAGCGCAGCAAGTCCAAACGCATGCGGAGCCTCCTTCCCAACAGCGCCACCGCTGGCTCGCGCTGCGTCGTTGAGTGTGTGCTATTTCTATACACCAAAAGAAAATTGTTGATCGCCCGCTCAATATTCTCACCTTCAGAAGCAGCGTTCTTGATTACTTTCTTGACAGTTTTGACGGCGTTCTCGGCGGCGCCGTTGCTTGATGGATGATAAGGAGCTATTAGTATATGTTTAATTCCGTTACGAGTTAAAAATAACTCAAATTCCTCGGATCGAAATGGCGGACCCCCATCACTCACCAAGCACTTTGGCAAACCAAATCGGCCGAAACATTCTCTTAGTCTGTTTGATACTAAATGAGCCGATGTACCGGTCCCCATCAGGAAAACTTCGATCCATTTAGAATGCGAGTCAAGAATTAAAAAGTAATATTTACCTTGGTACTGTAGAAAGTCTACATGAAGTCTCGTCCAGGGTTCGGAAGGCCATACGTACGGTACAGGGAAGTGTTGCGGCGGCGCGTCCATCTGCGCCCGGCAGGCGGCGCAGGAGGCCCCGCGAGCCTCGATGTCGGCGTCCAGCCGCGGCCACCACACGTAGCTGCGCGCGATGCTCTTCATGCGCACGACACCAACGTGCCCCGCGTGGACTTCCTCCAGGATCTGCGCCCGCAGCTGCTCCGGCACCACTACCCTGTATCCCCAAACTATGCACCCGTGATCTATATGTAGATTTTCACGTCGATGAAAATATGCCTTCTCTTCTTCTGAATCGCCTATCGGAAGCCATCCACTCATTATGTAACCGTATACTTTACATAAAACTTTATCTTTTGTAGTCGCTTGTGCTACATCTTTGTGACTAAGAGGGAAACTATCCTCAACAAAATGTAAATATGTCGCGTCGTCTTGGTCCTCTCCCTTAGTTTTTGCTAAAGGTAATCGTGATAGCCCATCTGCATTACTATTCATTTGAGAATTTACAAACACGATATTAAAATCATAAGCCGCCAGGCGCACAGCATATCTCTGTAGGCGGCTGGCTGCGGTTTGCGGAATACCCTTTTTAGGTCCGAATATATAGCTTAAAGCTTTGTGATCGCTCCGTAATGTGAAGTGTCGACCAAAGAGATATTGATGGTGCCTTGTGACTCCGTATACAATGGCAAGCGCCTCCTTATCTACCTGACTGTATCGACGCTCAGCCTCGTTAAGGGTGCGCGAGGCGCAGCACACGAGGCGCTCGCTACCGTCGGGGTGGCGCTGCGCAAGCACGGCGCCCAGGCCGTAGGCGCTGCTATCCACGGCCAGCACCAACGGCAGCGCCGGGGAGTAGTGAGCCAGCACCGGGTCACTCGTCAATCTCACCTTGATCTCCTCAAAAGCGGTATTGCAGTTCTCCGACCACGCCCATTTGACTCCTTTTTTTAAAAGTGCGTGTAGTGGATGTAGAATCGTACTGAGATTGGGTATAAAACGGGCATAGTAATTAATGAAACCCAATAAAGCTCTTAGCTGAGATACATTTTCGGGGATGGGCATTTTTGTTATGGCATTAACTTTTGACGTATCTGTATAAAGACCGTGTTTGTTTATTCTATAACCCAGGTAGCAAACCTCATCTTTTAAAAACTCACATTTAGAAAACTTTATTGTTAATCCAGCTTCTCTTAATCTAGTCAGGACCGCCCTTAAATTTTCCAAATGATGAGATTTGTTCCTGCCACTAACACAAATATCATCAATAAAAGCTACCACGAATTCTAGACCATTTAAAGTATCGAAAACAATCTTTTGAAATTTTTCTGGTAGGCACTTGAGTCCGAAAGGCGCTCTGCGATATACAAATGTCCCCACATGCGTAGTAATCGCTGTGAGCGGTTGTGAACTATCAGACAATTCAAGTTGCATAAAAGCATTCTTAAAATCTAATTTACTGTATTGCTCCCCTCCACTTAGCGTTGCGAATAACTCTTCAATTTTCGGCAATGGAAAATGAAAATCTTTTAATAACTTATTCACGGTCACTTTATAATCACCGCATAAACGAATAGAACCGTCCGGCTTAATAATTGGCACAATAGGAGTACCATAATCGGATCTGTCTACCTTGTAAATTATGCCTTCGTCCTGTAGGCGTTTAAGTTCATTTTCCACTGGCACGCGCAGCGCAAGTGGCAGGGGACGGGACTTACAAAATACCGGTGTGTTATCTGTCAAGTACAGTGATAACTTATGTTTATAAGTACCAATTTTTTCTGTAAATACTTGTGGGAATTCTTGTTTCAATTTTAACACAACAGGATCAATATCTTCTTTTATATGAAATAAATTTAATGACTTTAATTTAAGTTCGCGCATCCAGGTGCGTCCAATTAGCGGAGGTCCGCCGTTCTCAATAATAAACAATGGTAATATGACGTTCTCCGCGCCTGTACAACTGACATGCACAGATACCCGGCCTAACGGGATTATTGCGTCACCTGTATAGGATTGTAATTTTGTGTTGTCTTTTTCAATCGGTAAAGTACAAAGATATTGATCATAGAATGACTTAGATACCGCCGATATCTTGCTGCCCGTGTCGATTTCAAATAAGACAGTTTGGTTTTCAACAATGAGCTCACAGTAATATGGACCGTCGTTAACATTTTGAACTGACCGACCTTTAATAGTATATAGTCCTTCGAACTCCTCACCGCCCGACTCTGAAGAATCTGTTTCCATAAAGTTTTGATATTTAGAACCAGACTTGCGCGCACTCACATCATTTTTATCACATACGGACCCCAAATGGCCCTTCACTTTGCACTTATCACATACATATGACTTGTATCGACACTTGTGCGACGCATGACCGTCCCGGCCACAGCGCCAGCACCCTTTGCGTCGCGGAGCCACGACGTCGCTCGCGGTGGCGCTGGCCTGCTTGGCCACGCTCACCCGGTGCACCCGCTCGCCCGCGTCTGCCTGGAGTCCCGCCGGCCCGGCCGCTGCCCACGACGCGGCTGGCGAGCGCGCCACAGCCTTAGCCGCGTGCTGCTCGGCCGCTTCCAGCGCCAGCGCCAGCCCCACTGCCTTCTTGTAATCGAGAGTGGTCTCCGCAAATAAGCGAGACCGAATCTCTTCACTACGAAGACCCGACACGAATTGATCTCGAATGTTCACCTCCAACTGATTCTCAAAATTGCAATAGGTAGCCAAGTGTTTCAAGTTTTGTAAAAACACTTTGATAGTTTCGCCTTCACCTTGCCGCCGCTGACGAAACACGTGGCGCTCTGCTATTTCCGATCTTTTGGGTTCCAGATGATTTTTTACAAGCTCCACTAACGTGATAAAGGTTTTATCTTCCGGATTGCCTGGAGCACACAGATCACACATCAACCGGTAGGTCGGCGCTCCAACGTGCGTCACCAACGTGGCCACGCGTAGGTTATCTTTTATGTCGTTTAACAAAATAAATTGTTCCACCAAACGAACATATGCTGGCCAGTTTTCACCACCATCCAGATCAAATACGTGTATTTTCCCGATCGGCATCTTGATATTTTACAACTTTTTATAATTACTCGTCGCCACTGAGGAATATTGATGCAAAACCAAAGACAGTTCATGCGAGACTGATTTATTGTTCGTGTACCCACATCACAATAATAGCAATATATTACATAAACTTATGCAAAAATTGTCTCCATGATCACAAAGACAAGCCATGCTACTCGGAAACAAAATGCAGAGTATGCCAGGAAAAGCATAACACATTGTTACAAGATACGTTTCACAGCAACGCTATAGCGATAAACACGAAGTCGTCGGTTACAGAAGAACAACAGTCCAGCTCACGAGAAAACAGGACACGGGACGCTGTCAACCATGTCTCAAATGGAAGCATTGTAGAGATCCTGCTAGCAACAGCCCTCGTTCGAGTGAAAGCACGAAACGGGAAATACCACACGCTCCGTGCTCTTATTGACCAAGGCTCACAAGTCTCTCTAATATCAGAATGCGCAGCTCAAAAACTAGAGCTCGCAAGGCAAGCATTCAAGGGCGTCATATTTGGCATCGGCACAAATCAAGCCAATTGTAAGGGAGAGATCAGTATTACTGCAGCATCATTGCATAGTGATTTTACCTTTCAAGCAGATGTGTTGATCATGAACACACTATTACATAACCTGCCCAACAGAACATTTTCAAAACCACAATGGGCATACCTGCAGAACATACAACTAGCAGATCCAGAATTTTATACGAGCCGTCCTGTAGATTTACTACTAGGTGCCGACGTTTATTCTCAAATAATAATGGGAGGCATTATAAAAGAAAATGAGTCACTACCCGTAGCACAACAAACTCAGCTTGGGTGGATGTTAAGCGGAAACGTCAAATCATATCATTGCAACGTCGTGATGAACAACATTGAGGACATACAAAGGTTCTGGGCCATTGAAGACATAGCAGATGGCAATATCAACATGTCCAAAGAGGATCATCAGTGCATTCAGCAATATCAGACTGAAACCTCGCGACGGGAGGATGGCAGATATGTTGTAAGACTACCGCTAAAGCCAGAAATAAAGGAAAACTTGGGAGATTCAAAACCCAAGGCTGTAGCACAATTTTATCAGTTGGAGAAAAAGTTTGGAAAAAACCCAAAGATTGCACAAGACTACAAATCATTTATCGATGAATACATCGGACTAGGTCACATGCGCGAGTGTAAGAATAAAAAACAGCCAGATTGCATTTTACCTCACCTATGTGTATTGAGGCCCGAGTCAACAACAACAGCATTACGTGTGGTGTTTAACGCGTCAGCAAAAACATCGACTGGCTACAGTTTAAATGATTTGATGTACACTGGCCCAAATCTTCAGCAAGACTTATTTACGTTAATTTTGAGATGGAGACAACATAGATATGCTATTACAGCGGACATCGAAAAAATGTTCAGACAAATCTACTGTCATGACGATGATCTGCAATATCAAAAAATAGTATGGCGCGACTCACCTCAAGATAAATTACGTGAATATGAGCTAACAACAGTCACATACGGCACTAAATCTGCACCCTTTCTCGCCATGATGACTCTGAAGCGAATAGCAGAAGATGAACGCTCAAGGTATCCTGCTGCTGCAGCAGTTGTTGACAGCTGCTTTTACATGGATGACCTATTGGCTGGACATCATACCATCGAAGAAGCAAAGCAACTAAAATCGGATCTTATCAAATTACTCAGATCAGGCGGATTTAATTTGAGAAAATGGTCGTCTAATAAAATAGAGCTATTAGATGACGTCACATCAAACACAGAGCGACAATCATTTGAATTCAAACATCAAGAATCGACAAAAACATTGGGACTACGCTGGCACCCACTGGATGATCAGTTCAAGTTCCAAATGAAAATTGATACCAAATCAGCAGCTGCAGCTACCAAGAGGTCTTTACTATCAGATATATCAAAAATATTTGACCCACTGGGCTGGCTGGCACCGGTCTCAACCAAACTAAAACTATTATTTCAAAATGTCTGGTCACTCACCCTACAATGGGATGACAAAGTACCAGCACATATCAACGAGCAATGGCAGAAGATCAAGAAAGATCTACCAAATATAGAGCAGATCAATGTACCACGATGGCTACAAATACAGCAAAACGCAGAAATTGAACTTCATGGTTTCTGTGACGCATCTACAAAAGCGTATGCTTGCGTAATATATTGCAGAATCATCAAACACAACCAAAACCATCAAACTCCTGTGACCATATTAGCAGGAAAATCAAGACTTGTTCCTGTCAACAAAGCGATTTCATTGCCAAGATTGGAGCTAAGCGCAGCGCTTTTATTATCACTTTTGATGCAAGTAGTTCAAAAAACTTTACAAAACTACAGTATCAAAGTATACGGATGGTCAGATTCTACAGCTGTCCTGGGCTGGTTACAAGGAGATCCGAATCGCTGGAAGCCGTTTGTGGCAAATCGAGTAAAACAAGTCACGGAAGTGATTCCAACCGCAAACTGGCACTATGTAAAGTCAGCTGAAAATCCTGCTGATTGTGCAAGCCGAGGATGTTCAGCAGAACAACTCAAAGAACATTCACTATGGTGGCATGGACCAGGGTGGCTATCGTCATTCGATGAAAATGAACATAAACAACAAAAGTATGTCACGCAAGACGAAATTAAAAAATCTGTACAAACTGGCATCATTCAACAAAATGATGACATAGCTCAAAAAATATTGAATAAATGTAGCAATTTCAACAGAGCGACGCGAGTTCTAGCTTGGACTTTGCGCGCAATAACACGCAATAATCAGCACAAACCAAAGTTTTTAACTATCGGCGAAATGAAGAAATCAAGAAATCTCATCGTTAAGCAAGTACAACATTCGGAATTCAGAGAAGACATCATCAGTCTTCAGCATCACAGACAGGTCAGCGCAAAAAGTGGACTGTTGAAACTGAACCCGTTCCTGGATCAAGAAGGCTTGTTGAGAGTTGGCGGGAGGATCTCTAACGCGAATATCCATCAAAATATGAGACATCCACTCATAATACCAAAAAACTCTCACCTCAGTAACTTGCTGATTGACCAAGGACATAACATGACGTATCATGGTGGAGCTCGAATCACGCAAGCTTGGCTTCGCCAGCAATACTGGATCGTAGGTGGAAACCGAGCAGTCAAGAAGCGCCTTAGAAACTGCATAAAATGCAGACGTCACAACCCAATCAAACAAGAGCAGTTGATGGGAGACTTGCCTGCAGCACGCAGTAATCCAGCACGCCCTTTTTATCACTCAGGGGTTGACTACACTGGCTTTGTGTACGTAAAAACAAACAAAGGCCGAGGAGTAAAGACAACAAAAGGCTACATCGCTGTGTTCGTATGCATGGCCACAAAAGCTGTGCATCTCGAACTAGTCTCGGATCTGAGCTCCTCAGCATTTTTATCAGCATTACGCAGAATGTCAGCAAGAAGAGGCGCCCCAAGACACATTTATAGCGACAATGGTACAAATTTCGTTGGAGCAAGCAGAATCCTAAACGAAGAATTCGTCAATATGCAAAAAGTGATAGACGTGGAATTTTACGAAGCAATCACCGACATGGAGATCAATTGGCACTTTAACGCCCCATCCTGGCCGAACGCAGGAGGGGTATGGGAAGCAGCTGTGAAGAGCTTAAAGTACCATCTAAAGAGAGTGATTGGCGAACAACGGCTGACGTTTGAAGAATACTCAACAGTGTTAGCACAAATCGAAGCATGTTTGAACACACGACCACTGTGCGCTCTAACTGAAGACCCAGAAGATTTGGATTACCTCACTCCATCCCACTTTTTAGCAAGCGGACCCACCTTGACGTTAATCGAAACAGAAAAAGATCTACGGACGAGGTGGCAACTTACCCAAAAAATTGTGGATGATCTATGGAAAAGATGGAGGGCGGAATATTTAACCCAATTGTCAGTGCGTAGTAAATGGCGGCAATCACACACAAATCTAAAGATTAACGACATTGTCATCATACACGACGTGCAATTACCATCAGGAAAATGGGCCATGGGAAGAATCACGGAGCTACATCCCGGAAAAGATGGAAATGTCCGAGTGGTCACTATTCGCACGAAAAATGGATCACTAAAAAGACCAATAACAAAACTATCATTATTACCCATCAATCAAACAAAAGAGCAAGAACATCAAAAATCGGCAACTAACGTAACAAAACAACGAACACGACAATCGTCATCAAAATTATGCAACTTAATTTTTAACATACTCATGATAGTTATGGTGATGGTATCTACAGTAAGAAGCGAGTACAAGTTCACAAGCCTGAGCAGTAACCAAAGCATATATTTTGACAAAGTAGCCAATATGCGGTTACAACGCGAAGAATGGAAGCTAATAGTTTATTGTGATATGGCTCCATATTGGCGAGGAATAGATGTACTCAACAAATATATGAATCACCTTGAAAACATATGCTCATCAGATCAAATAGCACAATGTGACGTAGTGCGACTGCAATTACGTCATGGGTACGAGGAACTCGAACATTATAACAGCATTTTACTTGGTCAGCAAATGCACCGATTGCGCCGACGTAGAGGCCTAATCAACGGTGTAGGCAACGTTGCACGCAGTTTATTCGGAATATTGGATGAAGATTTTGCTGAAAAATATCAAAAAGATATCGACCTTATCAAGAAGAATCAGAAACATCTTGCACTACTGTGGAAAAACCAGACATCAATCGTGGAAGCAGAATTGAATGTCATCAAACGAGTAGAAACAGCCTTGGAAAAACAACATAGACTCATTAATCAACACATCATCAACTGCAACCTGGGAATAAACAAATTAAAAGAGCAAATTCAAAAGACAGATAGCAGAAGTGAGTTCACCCTATCCGCCTTGGTGGCATCCCATATGCTGTCAAACCTGAAAGATATCCAGGAAACGCTGGTGGACACAGTGGCGAATATCTTTTATGAAAAATTCAACTTTCACCTTTTAACACCAACACAGCTGAGAGATGAACTCAATACTATAACAGGACAACTATCAAAAGAATTGACCATACCCATAAATAATATTCAAACGGATCTTGCTAAGATATATCATTTACTTAAAGTAAAAGCCAGAACAACCAAGCAATACATGATTTTTGAAGTCAAGATTCCTCTTGTGACTAGAGAAGATTACGAGCTTTACAACCTCATACCAATTCCGTTGCAAGTAGCTGAAAGTATGGTCACCATAACACCTATCGCACATCACTTAGCGATAAATATACACAAGGACTCGTTCATCCCGATGTCGGAAGACGATTGGGGACGATGTACACCTTACGATCATGACGACTTCATTTGTCCCCTGGAAAAGCCTATTTATCAAATGACCTCAGACAACAATCTGTGTGTTAAGGATCAAGTTGCAAATCAATGTCAAACAGAAGCCAAAGAATGCATAGATCAGTGGACGGAATTAAGCATCGTCAACACATATTTATATTATTGTTGCGGACAATGCACCGTGCGAGTCATATGTGAGGATCATATTACTTCTGAACGACTCAGCAAGGCCGGGGTACTGACACTCGGTGAAGGTTGCGTCATCAAAGGTCAAACATTTACGATTTATTCGCACCAAAGCTTAAGCAACTCAATCCAGACAAAAACGAACGTCATGGATATTCAGATTCCGTCAATAAATCACATCATCAATCTAACTGTACCATCTACTGCAATATTGAACGACACTGAAGAGGCTATCAATCGGCGAAAGGATTTAGAATTCATCAGTCTCGCCATCAAGAACGCCAGAGCGACGGAAGTTGAGGTACTGTCGGATCAAGTCTCATCCCACGACATCCACCACTACGTCGCCATATACACTGTAGTGGCAGTGATCATAATCATTGTGCTCCTCTACGTGTGGCGACAGCTGCGAACCCGAAGGGACACGGTTCAACAGGATCGTCAGGAACCCGACGTGCACTACACGACTGCTGCAAGAAGACCGTCACAGGCCATCGCTACTGTTGACAACAGCCATAGCAACACTCGCATAGTTGACAGGGCGTCGTCACCACGTTTTGGAAGTCAATACAGATCAATGTAGTGTTATTTAAGTTACATAATAAGAAATTATGTTCTATCACCTTGTTAACTAGCACTATCATGAATCATATCACCTATGCACCCTTATCTTCTCCGGGCCTGGAGCATGTACAGTGCAAGCACAGCACAATTTGTCAATAAGTCAGATTGCATTTTACGTGCGCTGGGCCGGTGAATTTAGTTCACGAATAGCATTCATACCGCGTGCACTCATCTATCATACAATAGTACTTTTATCAATAAATATCAATCACATTTATCAGTGTATCAATCAGTATCAAGTCAAGGTGTAAGGTCCCAAACCATACACTCTGTCATTACCACTGTCGTAGAGTTCCCAGAGGTGTCACTGGAAATTGATTTATACGTTGTCCCTTCTGAATGCATCAATGCACCTATTCTAATTGGAACCGATGTCCTAAATCGCGAAGGGTTGGTCTACACTCGTACCAGTAGTGAGCAGCGGCTTACTAGGTCAGACATTCAGCCATCGGTGCAGCTTGTGAATACTGTGGATGATGAGTGTATCAAAACTCCTTTAGTGGGTGCCGATAGGGACCGTTTACTGCGAATCATCAAAGAGTTTTCTGATTCATTTATTTCTGGCACGGCAACGTCCACAGTGAACACAGGTAGCATGGAGATAAAGCTAACATCTAACGCCCCGATAAGCCATCGCCCTTATAAACTTTCGGTAGACGAAAAAAATAGGGTTCGCAATATTATCAGTGATTTGCTCAGCAAGGGAATAATTCGCGAGTCGCAATCCGATTATGCAAGTCCAATCATCCTCGTCAAAAAGAAGGATGGGAGCGACAGGATGTGCGTCGACTACCGAGCACTTAATGCCATTACCATCAAAGAGAGGTTTCCCTTGCCACTGATCGACGATCATATCGATAGACTTGGTAGCTTCAGGATCTTCACCAGCCTTGATATGGCCACTGGTTTTCACCAGGTGCCTATGAAGGATGATGATTCAATAAGTAAAACCGCTTTCGTAACGCCTGAAGGCCAGTATGAATATTTAAAAATGCCATATGGCCTGGCCAATGCCCCGATCGTCTATCAGAGGATTATATCTAAAACATTAAAACCTCTCATTGACACTGGCAGGGTCCTTACGTATATTGATGATGTACTTATCCTGTCCAACTCGGTAGACGAAGGTCTTAAAACATTAAGAGAAGTCTTAGAGATTCTTAAAGCCGCGGGATTTTCCATTAACTTGAAAAAGTGTACTTTTCTAGACGTCGAAATTGAGTACCTGGGACGACTGATTGGGCATGGTCAGGTACGGCCGAGTCCGGGTAAAGTGGATGCCCTTGTGCGTTCTCCAAAGCCTAAAAGTGTGAGAGAGGTTCGCCAGTTTCTCGGGCTCGCGGGGTATTTTCGCCGTTATATTGCTGGTTATGCCTCTAAGACAGCAAGTATAGCAAGGCTGCTGAGGAAGGGTGAACCTTTTTCATGGGGCTCTGAGCAGGATGCTGCTCGCAATTATGTTATAACTTGCCTTACCAACGAACCGGTTTTAGCAATATTTGACCCCCGATTGCCTACGGAACTTCACACAGACGCTAGTGCCATCGGATTTGGTGCCATTTTGATTCAGGAGCATAGCGGTGGCAGAAAGAGGGTTGTTGGGTACTTTAGTAGGTCCACTCAGGGCGCAGAGCCGCGGTACCACAGTTATGAATTGGAAACGTTGGCTGTTGTTCGTGCGCTCCAGCATTTTCGCCACTATCTTATTGGTATTAACTTCAGGATAGTGACGGATTGCAATTCATTAAAGCTAACAGAGCGAAAGAAAGACTTGTTGCCTCGGGTTGCGCGCTGGTGGATTTACATGCAGGATTTTACGTTCACTTTAATCTATAGGAAAGGTTCCCTAATGCAACACGCGGATTTTTTAAGCCGTAACCCTCTTCCTGTTACCGATAGTGTTTCTCATATCCGAAATCCGAATAACTGGGCAAAGATTGCTCAAACCGCTGATGAAGAGACTCAGGAATTGATGTCTAAATTAAGGGAAGGGCAATTAGACCAAACGAGGTACACAATCAAAAATGATTTACTGTTTTACAAATTTACACCCACTGGGGAAGAACCGCGACTCTTGTGCTATATCCCGAAGGGCCATAGGCTCAGTTTGTTAAGGGTTTTTCACGACGACCATGATCACATTGGTATTGACAGAACCACTGACTTAATTTTGCGCCATTTTTGGTTTCCTAGCCTTCGGCAGTTTGTTAGGAAATACATAGGCCATTGTCTTGTATGTTTGGCACATAAAAGGGTTCCTAGGGCTCCGTCTCAGCCAATCCAATCATGGTCTAAGCCAGAAGTCCCTTTTTCCATTGTACATACCGATGTTCTTGGACCACTTCCAGATTCAAATGGTTTCAAATACGTTTTGATTGTAATAGATGCCTTTTCCAAATATTGTCTGCTTTACTCCTTATATAGACAAGACGCCGATGAATTAAAGCGTGTATTCTCTAATGTAGTATCACTATTTGGTACCCCGTCTATGATAATATGTGACCGTGGTAGAATGTTTGATAGTAGGGCTTTTCAAGATTGGGTTTCAGAGCTGGGATCCTCCATACACTATATCACGCCGGGTATGCATCGCGAGAATGGTCAAGTAGAAAGATACTGCCGAACCGTTCTCAACATGCTGAGGATCGAGGTGGGCAGTAAAGGCTCGCAGTGGTCCGATGTGCTCTGGAAGGTGCAGCTCACCCTCAACATCTCTAAACAAGCCACTACTCAGACTTCACCGCTCCAGCTGCTGGTAGGCATAGACGCAGCTACCCCCGTCATCAGATCCTTGGTGCGAGACGTGGCACTCGAGAGCTCGCAGCCCAACAGAGAAGCCTTGTTAACTGTGAGGAGGCAACGAGCTTCTGGGCTTCTCGCAGCGAACCAGCATTATCAGGATGCTTATGTAAATGAAGACCGAAGGGAGCCACGTACGTTTACCGTTGGTGACTTTGCCTTTGTAAGTAAAGTTGCCCAGACTACTGGGAAACTTGACTCCGGTATGCGTGGCCCGTATAAGGTTATCCGAGCGCTGCCACATCATCGTTATGAGCTAGAGTTACTAGCTGGGTCTTATGGCAAAAAGACTCAAGCCGCCGCCGAACACATGATGTTATGGCGTGGCGAGTGGACGCCGGACACGTGCTCAGCTTTCTTTGAGAGTGGTGAGTTGTTTTGTTTTAAGCACGCTAACGTTTGGGCCTCTGCTTTGTTTTTGCGGTCATAGCGGAGACATGCAGAACTTTTGGGCCTCTGTCTCAATGACGCAATGTGTCACGAATTCATAGCAAGCATAACCTTTGGGCCTCTACTATGTATTTGTGAAAAGACAAGCAAACGTTTGGGCCTCTGTCGATAACGATGTATGGCGAGTGATGGAAATCCGGATTCTGTCACTAGCGATGCATTGAATATGTGAATTTCGGCACCTCTGGTTTGAAGCTGTTTCAATTTCATAAATCATCATTGATGGCTTTTGTTGCTGGCGCTTGAGTGCACGCTTGCGCCTGTAACCGTTTCAGGTTGAATTGGCTTCGAACCACGGTGGTCGTATTATTTAAAATTACCCGTGTGGTCTTGTATATTTTCAGATAATGCTGATGATCCAAACAATGATGACGACCAGGTTACGGGACATGGATCTGATGGGAATGATGCTGCGGTCGAGGACGCCACGCTGTCAGGAACGGCCGTCTTAGATGTTCCCCCTTCTAACCTACCCGCTTCGAGTGAAAGTGTATAAAAAGCCGTGGCGCGCTGACAGCGTCCCTTTTCTGCTGCTGGCCTTCGGATACGACGGACGTGTTTTAGAGGTGTTATTGTGTAGATCAGGATCGTTTTATATAATTCTTATGTACTTGTTATTTACCTGTGTGCTAATTATTAATTGTGAATCATTTGTAAGAAATATAACTTTCTAGGTTATCGTGCGGTTTGTTTTTTTTTAATATATTCCTCTTCTGGTCTCTAAGATTATGTTATCTTAAATAATGTTATAAAATGGAAATAAAAAAAACCCATCGAGAAGAAAAGGCCCGAAATCGAATTTAAAAAAAGGGGTTTTGTATCAAACGAGCGAGCACTACAATGACGGTCGAACAAGCACTTGTACAAATTTACTACCTGCTAGTTTCAAAGGTAGTTGTTCCAGTTTAGCTTCGAAACCACCTCTCTTGTCGCAATTTCCTGAAACATGACACATTTGTAACCTAGCCACCTCGACGTGAAAGGGCTGTATGAACGCATCCATGCGTGCTCCGATGATCGCAAACAGCGGTCACGCTCCGACAGCCTCGAGACCACTCCGACGCACTTTCCATCAGCTGACCACTCGCCGCCATCTTGAAATTTCCTCATATCTACTTAACGCAATCTGCTGTGTGGTCTAGCTGTGTTTGTGTACCTGACAAGCGAAAGTAGCCCACTTGCTGGTCCATATCCTGTTCCACTACATGTTTTCAAAGCGGGAACGGTATCAGGAGATTGGCCTACTCAAAATACTTGGGTAAAGGGAGATTATTTCAAATCATCTCCCTATAAAATAATTTATTTGGTGGGACAGGCAACTCAGTGATAGAGTCATAAAAGCAAAACGTTACCTAGATGCATGCTGTAATGCGAAATGATGTGTCACTACGTCTTGTCCACTTTAGTAGTAGTATACACTTTATAGGTATAGGTAACGTTTTGAATCACTGAGTTTCCTTTCTCACCAAATAATCTCCCTTTACCTTACAGTAGGTATTATAAGTAAGGTACGGTTATTGTCATCGAAAGTTGTGTTCAAACGATTGATTGCTGTGCTAAGTGCGGAGGGTTCGATTTCCGCACGATCTGTATGTTCTATAGGTAATTACATTAGTTCTGGATCTGGGCTGTTTGTACAAGTGAGTTTATATTTAATTTTATATTTTAAACTAACTCAGAAGACAAGAGAAACTCCAAGTTTGGGGCAAAGTTATAAAATAAAATCCTACTGAATTAAATAAATCAAAATAATGATGTATTAATCAACAAAAATTCAAAACACAACGTACGTACAGCGACTTTTTGAAATAAACACGTTTTATTTACAACGTAGGTTTATGTATAAGGCAATATTTTCCCTTCAGTTATCGTGAATTTTTTTTATTCGTTTTCCTTTTTTCCGAGTAGTCGACTACGACAAATCGATTCATGACATAACATTGTTCTACTTTCTTTGAAGGTTGCATAAAACTTTTCTTCTGGAACTGTTAATTTGGTAGAACAGTACTTTTTCTGATACTGATCGAACGGGCCGAGTATAAGCTAACATTTTCGGCCTTTTTTGAAACGGTTATTTAGGAGACAGCTGTCAGCACTAAGGGTCAGTATAGACCGCGACACAATGATGCGCGCACTCTTTTAAGAGGCATTCAAAATATGACTTTATTTTCTAAACCAAAAGATGCACATATTTGTGACAATTTAGAATACGTTGCGCGGCGCGTCGAGGCGCCGCGCAACGTATCGCAATCTTTTGGTGTAGAAAATAAAGTCTTAATTTGAAAACCTCCGCATCGTCGCGTCGCGGTCTGTACTGACCCTAAGGAATTCTGTTCAGCTGAAGTTAGCACAAAACATTCGGGCATTCTTGTGGCTGCTTCAGAAACCGAAGGTGGCTAGGAATACGTTGTGATTAAAATAATAAACCAATTTATGTAAATTATTAGTTTTGAGACTCACTGTCGTACAATTACTATTATCGCTGAATGAAGATCAAGCTAAGTCAACGACTTGAATCTCATCATCAATGTTTTAAAAAACACATATAAGATTGTAAATAAACACATGAGAACAAACAATCACGTGGCGATGCGCGTGCGCACGTTTTAGTTACACGCACACACTTGCTTGATGACATGACTGTGACGTGTATTAGTACCCAGATATAATCACCATGTTGGTAGCCACCAACCATAATATATAGCCCGTGATGCTATCTCGACTTAGCTGCAAACTCCCATTAATTTCGCCAACTGCCATGGTTATTATTAGCTTTCGTGAAACGTTTCGTAAAAGTACCAGCGAACAAATCTTTTACATTAGAATGTAAGTAACGTGACCATTATTCTCACAGTTCACGTAATTATGTCTGAAGTCAATTACCCTTTGTGTTTCTATGCTGAGCTGTCATGTTCGTCTTAGTACACAGGATGTTTCTTTTAAATTGGCAAAAAGGCAGAAATCCGAATCCATAAGAGATACGGAAAAACTTTCTTACGAACCTGTAGCTCTTTTTTGATGTTGACAATTTTGGTGTTTTTATTTTTTTGGTCAGGTGTAAGTTGTCCACAGAAATGAGTGAAATTGGTCAAGTATTTTTTTCGTGCGGTTTGACTCTGTTTCATGTAAGGATTATTAAAATTTCATTGTATCGGTTCGGAAGAAAAAAATCGAAGAAGAAAAATAGAAGCAGAGCGCATGTTATAAATTATAATACAAATGAAGCCACTGCGCGTACGGAATAAGATTATTATGCTCGTATCTATAAAATTTATAAAAAATACTGACCGAATTGCTATTAGAAGCCGGTAAAAAATATACGTTTGCCATACGCATCTTTTTTAAATGTCTTTTCTACTGCATTCGTCTCAACAACTCAACCACTTTCTAGTTTCTCCTGACCCACAGATGCTATGGTTTGATCACCGCCACAATCACCGCAAAATGGAGATAATTCCACAAATAAACGATGTGCAAGATGCGACGTATTGTCCACCGGAACAATGCGGTAACTCGGAATATTCCGTGAATCCTAGGCACCGTCACGCTATGATGGGACGTTACATGATTGCAGAAAGTAACAATGGCGACTTATAATGGTGTAACCAACAACATAAACTATGTGTTTACAGCAGGCGGATCGTTACGGCGCCCTGCTGGTTCACGAGAGGGTAATGCAACGATATGCGTGTAATTTAAACTATCGTTATGGGTTCGAAACATGTTCATGTGCTGTAAACAATTTGTTCGGGTGGTCCAACACATACGATGACTATAACACCTACGTAATAGATATTTTTACATTATAATTATAATTGTTTATAAGCAGTGGCGTAGCTAGGCGGGGCGAAGCGGGCCCTACCCCCCGGCCTCAACCACCACCTGAAGGGGCCTCGTGCTCACAGACAAAAAAGAAAATTTTTTGGCAACGGCGATCAGACTTGGGCTTAATGACTTGGCGGAACTAAGTCATCTTACAACAAGGGATTCTCGCGCGAGCAGTGGAGGCATGTTATATTTTGCATCCGTCTCTTAGCACGAGTTTTCACTCTTTTACTTTACAGCGTCTTTCCAGTATTTACAGCGTTTCTTGAATGAAAAAATGGAACAACGCATCTGTGTGCGAAGAAGGAACTAATTTTTTCCGGTAAATTTGTCAATTTGAAATTGTTAAAGTTCCAGTTAACTTTACGTCCAAATAATGAAAACTCGTGCTAAAAATGGGTACTGAAAGAAAAGGGCCTCGCAGATGCGTCTTGCCCCCTCGTAGATTCGGTCTTGCTACGCCACTGTTTCTAAATTAGCTTTACGTAGTTTCTTATTCAACAGGGAAAATAGTGACGAAGCCAAATATTATTTTTATCACATAGCATCTAATTAAATTAAGCAACTACCACATACATTTTAATTAAGAAATAATGAATCAACAAGTGGATTCTAATTGGAAAATCGCGACATGTCGATTTGTTAATTGCAGGATTATTTCTTTACTAAGAATTTATTACTATGTTTTGGTAGTCAATTAGAAGGGCGCAGTGTACGTGTATCCTTTGAGTGGGTAGTATAGTTAGTTTATTTATTTATTTAACAATTTAAAGTACACATAAAACAGGACGTGAAAAAAAGCAAATTTAAAACTAACGTACAAGCTTTTATTTAGCTTGGTAAAATCATCGAATAAGTCCTCCCACCTAGGGCAGAACGGGGACTGTCTGATTTGTCCTGACTAAAATCCACAGTGTCCTTCGATAGCCCTTTACGTCCCGGGGTCACGATAATTAGTGAGTACCGCGACCAGTTAGTTTGGCTTAAGTATTCTTAAATAAGGCAATTATGCCGCTGCTGATAACTAAGTCTTCAGTAGCCAGGTAGAAGTGTAGGTTCCTTAAAGTACACACAATAATTCACCAATTTTACCAACTATGTTTAAGTTTCAAGTGTTAAAGGACGAGCCGATTGCCAACAGGCACAAATACAGACTGATACTTACTAGGATTCCCGCCTGAAAACCACAGAGGGCGTTACAATAAAGTGAAACAACTAGGTAATAACTAATAACATGTTTTCCGAGAAACCAACGCGGCATAACTACCATTTTCATAGATTCCATTGTCATATCTAGCTAACAAGTTTTCTCATCTCTTAATATAATTTCCATTTTACCCACACATTTTTATTGAATTCCTTGCACATTCTGACCTTCTGTCCGTTGTAGCTCATCAACATTCAGAATTGAGACGATATCTTCATTCCGCACATTTTTTCTGAGTGGACCTGCTATCTATTTCAGATGGTGCAAATGAGATCTATACCAATCAGTGGCGTAGCTAGGCCAGAAGGGCCCCGATTGGGGCCCCGTATCAAAACTTGTTTGGGGCCCTTCTAATCTAAGTGTATAGTTTTGCAAATAAAAGGCCAAAAAGCTTTAAAAGGTAGACAAAAGCATTTTTTTCCACCCTGAACTCGATTACTCTTGAAGTCCCAAATCGAGCCCAAATTACGAGTGTCTATTTGTGATGATAATTCGCTACTCCACTAGTAATAATTATCTTGACAGTATTTTTTAATATTTTTAGAGTATTGCGCCACAATACTCCCATCTTCGACTACCGCCTAGTGGCCTAAGCACACGGATTCACACGTGCCTGCTACCACGCAACCGCAACGACTCACACCACTGCGGTTTACACTGGCATTGTTATGTTGCAAAGTCTATGCTTGATAGTGGTGTCACAGGTGGTGTCAAATTATAGGAAGATTCGATTTGCGGAAGTCGACTCTATGTCTATAGTACACACGATGACATATTAAGATTCGGCGAGATTGATGTGCTAACTGCTAGCGTCTGTACAAGACGATCCCTCTGGTTAGTAAAGTAGGCTAAGTTAGATTGACGCACTTGGGTAAATCTAAAACTTTTTCTAAACGTAATGCGAGCCTATAAGGGGGGGGGGGGGGGTGAGGTCATCAAATCGAATCATATCAAATCGTTTATTTCAATTTTTGAGGAGAACTAAATGATCCGATACACATGCCACCATCAGCGAGACTTTTGAGTGAGCATGAAATACTCTCAACCGCCAGTCATTCAAGCATCATCTCACTCACTCATTATCTCACAGCAGACCACCCCAGCAGGGCTAGCATGCGCAATACGACAACATTTTGTCGACACATTATCTCGTGCTGAGACGACTTATGTCTGTTTGTCGATGGGAGGGGCTAACATGCGCAACATTATCTCGTCCTGAGACGACATAATGTCTGTTTGTCGATGGGAGCTAACATGGTGACACTAATATGTCGTGTCGTTCTGACATAGAGCTCATGTCGTTCTGTCAAACCTGTTTTTGTCGTCATGCGCGCTATATTTAGTCGAATTTTGACATTTTCCTATGACAAGTTTCTCGTCGATGGTTTTTGAAGACGAGAAATCGCGACAACAGTGACTAAAAATAGTGTTCTGTGAACTTTTTAGTATAATGGCGGCGCCGTACTACAATTATGATTTAACTGTGTATGAGGAGAGGGAAGCAAGAAAAATACAGAGGAAGGTGATTCGCGACGTCTGCAACCCATTTGACCTAAGGGATAACAAGTTCCAGTCCCTTTGGCGAATTACAAAGCCTATGGCTATTTATTTATGTTATAGATAAGCTCCAAGACATTTACAGTTATTTACAGTTCAATTTGTGACTATCAATCTATCTCTTTCAATTGATAAGGGCACTATTATTGTACAGTGCACACACGACAAGTAAACTTTCGTTCGTATTACGAATAATGTTTCGCAGCAATTTCAGAACTTTGTACTTACTGAATAGTCAACATTCAATTTTGATTTATGGTTGGCATAGTGTTTATTTTGTACATTACATTTAGGACATTTCATCGAGATAATTAATGTTACATAGTATTATGATTACATAACTTAGAACTTTTTAGCGTGGTACAATCATCAAATGAGTCCTCCAACCCCGGGCAGGGCGGGAGGGACTGTCAGACTTCTACTGACTAAAATCCACGGTGTCCTTCATAGCCTGTTATGTTCCGGGGTTACGGTAAGGGAATAATCCCGCGACCCCGGCAGGCTTTGGCGCTCTGAGAGGGGGGCCCCGTCATTAACATAGGTAACTTAGAACTTTGAAAAATCCATTATTTACACGGATTGTTTTGTAAATCAATTACAACATTCATCATCATCATCATTATCATCAGCCTATATTGTTCCCACTGCTGGGACACGAGCCTTCACTCTGTGAGAGGGAGTGGGCCATAGATATATTATAGAAGGAGATATGGCGTGGAGTTCAAAATGTATAGAAAACCGGTGAAACCACAACTGCCCCACCATAAAGATAATATTAGTTACGCATGTAGTATATCAAAACAATACTACGAACAAGTGCACACACGCGCCGTCGAAAACTCTGTCATTTAAATATAAACCTTATTCTTTAAACCACAGCGTACTTTTTCCGTGTAATTTACTCACACTAAAACAATTATCATTGTGTGTCGTCGGGACACGGGGGCGGACTCAACAGTGTTTGACTAAATCGAAGAATTCACGATAAATATATCGATAAATTATAAAGGTTTGGAAATAAAATTAATAAAAAACGATATGAAACCGTTTTTATTATCTTTATTGTATAGATTACTATTAATTTAGTCCATAGATTACTAAACTAAACATTAATTTATTTACTTAACCATCTTCGGTTTCGCATTTATAATTATAATACTCTGTAAAATAATAAAAAATTGTAAAAATCCATGAACCACATCGGCCTTCCAGCCTTATTACAAGATAAAACATTTAAAAAAAAACTGAAATATTAAAATAGCAATTAGCAGTCGACTTTCTTGTCGATAGACTTTGTCGGATTTCCAAGAGCACGTCACTAGCCAGCGGCCGTACCATGCGACATTACGGCTGATTGAGGTATCGTTATCAGGTAAAGCGTTGCCAGTGTGATTTCCCAAAAAGGTACGGTTGGCTTTCTGAAAAGGTACGGTTTTTAACTTCAAGGTACGGTTGGGTGAGGATATGTACCTACTTCTGCAAGAAGTCTACTTTTGAAAAATGCTATAGTCTACTCATATTCTACAGAAAAAAAGAAGGTGTTTGTCAAAAAAAAAAATGAAATATAATGATAAAGGAACTAAGAAAATTCCATTTATGTCATTTGTGTCCATATTTTAGTATCAAATGTGTCAGAAAGTTGCAAAAAGTAGTAGTTTTAGTTATATTAGTTGTTTTTTACCTTTATAGTGAAAAATAAATCACAAGTATAGAAAAGGTACGAAAAAGGTACGGTCTAGCCAAGGTACGGTAGTGGTACGATTGTATGACGAATAGTACGGAAAACCGTACTTTTTGGTAGGTACGGTCTGGCAACGCTGCCGCTGGTCTTAAGATAATACTGCACTGTCTTACAACTTGGCCAGAACGTCTTGAAACGAAACTAATCTTTTTGGTCTGGTCAGGTCTCGATGTTTCGACGGAAAAAAATTAAACTAGCGAGGATTCGCTGAATTGAGTCATAAGTTTATGTCAATGTTAGTTGTGAAATTCAATTGACAGCTCAGTTTATTGAACAAATAATCATTTTGCCGGTTTAATATAAATCCATAATCCACAAATAATATTCACTCTCTAAAATAAAAATAATATTCTTTTTTACGGCGCGAATCGAGCAAAACAACAAAACTTAATGTCAATCTGACAGCAGGATAAAATTTTGCGAGGTAACTTAACTAAAAAGGTTTGTTTTCATGAAATGGTAACATCGGTTATCTCGCGTCGTGAAGGCGAAGTCACGACGAGATATCTTCTCGAGCGTGGCGTGGTGCGCATGCTATGAAAAGTGACAAACGAATCGAGAACGACAAAATAAGAGATAATGTCGCCTTGCGCATGCTAGCCCTGCAGGTAACAGCTCAACAGACGCGGTGATGGCTGGTGCGGCGGTAGGCCTCAACAGGGCCCCCGAATCGTACAATCTTTCTGAAGTCTGACGCTAAACAGCTTTTAGCGTTTTCCTCGTGAATGTGCCAGGCTTTCGAGTGAGCTTTCTCCATCTTAGTTCTCATCTTTGCCTCTGAATGAGAATTAGGGCTACGACAAACAAAATCACGGGAACAAAGAAAGACTCTTCGTTGTGTAGACTCTTCATTCTATTAATGTAACCAAACGTACAATCATCTCATTTTTTAAGAATTTGTCTTACCAATTATTTCAATGAGCACGAAACTACTCAAGCAACACGAATAAAGCAAGTTTTATGTCATATTATGTGTACCTGTGATGTGTACCTCCGTCTGGTAGGTATCTAATGGAGATAGGGATGTGTGAATTGCCGCAGCCTGCGCTGTCAGACCCACGTTAAGCTTACGCCTCGAAGATTCCGAATTATTCATACGTGAACTACTCGTACCTAAGTAGTACGATCACATTGTATGTCGTAGGTAGTGATGTGCCTGATGGCAATATTCCCACTGCCGGCAATATTCCCAATATTGCCACTGCCGGTAAAATACCAAAATTGCCGGCAACTTTGGCAATATTGCCAATGTTGCCAGTCAAATAACACCAGTATATTTTATTATTTACTGCAGGTACAGTTTATATAACTGTAGATAATGCGTTGCGGCATCAAGTCTGCCTTATAAAACTACTAAGTTGTTACTCTAAACGGTGATTTACTAATTATGTAAGAATTACCGAAACAAGTGTATTAAAATAATGTTATTTTTGTTGATTATTTGTAGTTTTGATATAGATTTAGACTTTTTTGTTTCCATATTGTATAGGTTCTTATACTCGTTGTTTTTGTTATGTGATTTTACATGAAAAACTAGTAGCCCACTCAACGAACAGTTATAGAGGGAAATTGTTAAAACACGATTTTGGACTACGTTACTTTGTTTGAGCTAGTTAGGAGTTGAATATAATTATCAAAAGTCGCCGCCACTAGCCCTTGAGCTGTGGGGTAGGGGGTTTAAAGGTTTCATTTTTTGGTTTTTCGCTTACATCTTGGACTTGGACCGGAGGGCTTTTGAAATGTACACCTCTAACTAGTCCAAACAAAAACCAAAGTTACGTAGTAAAAAATGAGTTCCTAGAATTACCTTTTATGCTTTGAGCATTCGTTGACTTCAAAATAAAAGAAATTATTCGAATTTATGCCTTTTTGTTCAATATTTATTAAATATACAACGATCGTCATCGTCTTATCTTAAAATGTATGTGTAATTTCTTATATTCACTGACGTGTGCGGCAACAATGGGCAATATTGCCGGTAAAATACCGGGAATATTGCCAAAAATTGCCGGCAATTTTGGCAATTTTTCCCAAAACAATGTTTTTTTTGTATATAATGTAAGTCATGGTCCGTAAATGCTAATTTTAAGTGTGTTAAATAGTTTTCGCACTCACTTTGACTTAAAATTAAGCAATATTCCCAAATATTTCCACTCGCGGCAATATTGCCGGCAATGTTTCCACCTATATTCCCACCTTGGGCAATATTCCCGGCAACGGCACATCTCTAGTCGTAGGCCGATTGTTTAATTAGTAACATCATGATACTCCCGGTTATAAGCCTGTTGGATCGACGAGAGCAACATGTCAACCAATATTTTTTTAATTTCACTTTATTATTCAGATCGTAAAAGCAACGAGGGAAACGTATTTTTGTAGATAGTGACCAATCGGCCCCGACTTACGAGTTGTAGGTCGTGGGTTCGAATCCCGGCAGGCGCATTACTTTGTGTAATTTATTTCATCACCAATGCTCTCAAAACGGTGAAGGAAAACATCGTGAGTAGGTAAACCGGCATGTCCTAGAACCAAAAATTCGAAGACATGTGACATCCACCAATCCGCACTGGGCCCGCGTGGTGGATTATGGCCCACCCCCTCTCACAGAGAGGAGGCCTGTGTCCCAGCAGTGGGAACATTAATAGGCTGATGATGATGATGATGACCACTCGGGCTGTGACTCGGGACATCTATACCTACTTAGCGACGCGGTAGCTGAAACTACTCTGTCTTTACTGGAATTTCAACTATAAACTTCAGTTTAAAGTTGAATGTTGTAGAAAACAACACTACAAGTAGTAGTAGTAGTCCAGTCAACGATAATCAAAACAAGGTACAGCTTGACATAAAAATGTAGAAAACCGGAAGCCGCCACTGTCTTCGCGCTACCAGCACTTTGAATGACTTTTTTTTTCACTTATTACGTTAGTTTTATGGCACAATAATAAATCTAACAAACCTGCGGTTTCTGTTTACATCAAATATCAAAGATTTTGAAACACTGTCAGAAATAAAAATTTTAGTTCCGTTTCAATCCGTTCTGGCCAAGCTGTACCTTTCTTTTTTTTTTTAGCGTGGCAAAATTATCAAATGAGTCCTCCCACCCTGGGTAGGGCGGGAGGCACTGTCAGACTTCTACGTAACTTTGTTTGAACTAGTTAGCAGGAGAACATATCAAAATTCCCCGCCTCTAATAGCCCTTGAACTGTGGGGGACGAGGGCTTTGAAGGTAGGTTCCATTTTTTTGTTTTGATTTTTCGACAGGGTGCTCCCTTCAGATCGTGGGCACTTTTTTGTAACCACCCAGCCGTAAAACCCAATCAAGGGTAAAATAATATGAAAAATAGATCACTGACTTCAATAACAATAACTCATCTGGCACAATGTCAAGAAAAAATGGCACTAAAGAAAACAAGTTATAATTTTTTTGGGCTTTTATTTTATGCTTATATTACTTAACAGGAAGGTTCTTAGATCCTGGAGGGATACAACATCTGGAACAAAGATAAAACAAGTGTTAATAACCTCATTCAATACCTGTAGAGTATCTCTTATAAGGTAAATGGTATCAGTGAAATTTTGACCACATTTAGTTCAGGTTTCAAATGTCTAAGCATCATTTAGGAATATAAAGTACATACTACAAAATTATAAGACAATCATAATCATAAATAAGAAGTTTTCAACAAAAAGATAAAAAAATATTTGGTATAATACTAAAATGAATGAACTTTGATTGTTAATTTTTTTTTCCAACATTGTTCAACACCCGGAGTTTCTCCTTGTGTATTGCATTTATACTTTTAAGCTCCCATACACAAAAACCCAGAGAAGAAATACTTGTAGATAATACAATATTTGTTCCATGCGGGAATCGAATACGCAACATTCAGCGTAGCAATCGAGATGCCGCCTCAGTCACTGTGCCAACCATCCTGTCTTTGAATAAATGGATGTTGAAAAATTGTTTCAACAAGTATATGAACATTCTACAGCTGTACTAACCACGCGTATCCTGTGTCCCATAGCCTGTGCAGGCAGATTGGAGCGGAAGCGAGCTCGCACTCCACCGGAGTTACCGTGAGGTCTGGTCACCTTGCCCCAGATAGCGCGCAGCTTGGTCTTCTTGCCACGGGGACCACCAGCAATGGGCGTCCTTTTCTTGGCACGGTACACGTACACACAACGTTTGCCAGCATAGAAGTCTGCGTCATCACGACTCCTTGCACCCTCAATCTGAAATGAGCATTCATTTAATTATTAGATCTTGTTGTTCAACCTTTTACAGATAGTTGTAAGGAAGGTGTAATCAGTAGTAATTTTGTCCACATAGTGGTTCAGGTTTCAAATGTCTAAGCATCATTTAGATTCAGTATTTTCTTTTGTATGCAGATGTATTTGATAGAGTACAAATATCAATATAAGTAGATAATATTTAAAAAAGTTAAGTTTGACAACACTGTTGACTCCAAGGAGGAGCGATTAAATGCTTTGCTAAGAGTTGCAGGTTCGATTTGTGGTAAGACCTACAAGTACTTGTTCCAGATCTAATTTGTTTGTGTTTAAGTTTTAAACTTTTTGCTTGTAAAAACATGAATAGAGGAGTTAATCCTCGAACTCAAAGGCAGTAAGAAAAAAACAGAAATATATTCTGAAATAAAGCTGCTAAATTAAATGGAGAATTAAACTCTACCTATTTCAAAACCTCTGCTAAAATATAAAGCATGAAACAAATCAGTCATATAGTCAACACTCAACAGCTGATGCTATTCAAGTTGCTGGGTCATGGTACTCCTTATAAAGAATGCAGTCCTGGACTTGAATGGGGTAGAGAACACTCAAGACTTAATTCACCTGTAGCCCTAGTCTTGTAAGACGTAATCTTTTTTATTGTGACAATAGTAGGAAACTATTTTATGATAACAAAATACTTTGATGGAATAACCACAATGTTTTTAAAATGATTCAAGGAACTTTTTCACAATAAAATTCATAACTGAATTCAACATGTGAGTACTTTGATATTATGACCAAACTTACTAAACGTGCAAGAGTTTTGAACACATTCAAGTGAATTAATACATTTTCATCTAGGTACCTCATGGACACTCAACAAAGTAGGTGTAAAACATTCGAATTTCGAGCTTACCTTCAGGAGAGCTGTGTTCTCATGCTGGTTACGCAGACCGCGCTTGTATCCTGTGAACACTGCCTTGGCGTACAGCCTGCCGTGGCGAGGCTTCGACGACACTTTACGCACCGCCTTTGGGGGCTCCGCGGGTGCCGCAGGGGCAGCCTTTGGTGCCTTCTCTTTGGGCGCCTTAGTCTTAGGCGCTTTTGCCTTGGGCGCTGTCGATGGCGCTGCGTCAGCCATTCCTAAAACACCAAAATAACCAAAAGATGAACCACCACGAACTAAGTTAGGTTATGTTGACAACCGACACTAATCTAGATGTATCTTCACGATTAAAATAAATCTAACGTTTTTGAGTACTCCGAGAGATTCATCCAACATTTTACTAATTAGTTTATCACTTATTTTTCGTTGTTATCGTGAATATTAAGAAAATTTCAACAAATTTTAGGACACTAACCGTTTGTTATTTTCCTTTGGAAATGAAAGAACGGGCAAAGGGGTTGCCAGCCACTATATTAAAAATTGACATATTTTTTATTTATTTTGACCGTCAACTTTCAGTTTCATTTTCCTCTCGAAGTCTGTGATGCTCGTAATACTTGAAATATGAAGAAAAGTATAAATTCTCATAGATAGATAGATTCAGTCTAGTTTTTATTTAGTAAATTATTAAACTTTTTACGTCTTCGTCGGTTAGTTTTAACAAATAATTTCCGTGGTTTTACAGTTTTATCTCTAGCATGGCAACTCTTTGATTTCGTTCAGAAACAAGAACTTGTACTTCTCCAAAAAAGCCAATATTTTATTTTTCATTCAATGGGGATGGCAACTCAAAGCTAATCGTAGATGGCGCTGCGATAGTTGGTCCCCACGTCTACCTTGTACAAAAAAACAAACAAGATTATTTGTTATAAAAATTGAGTATAAATACAAAACAAATATGGAAAATTATTCGTCCACGCAAGTACTATATACTAAAAGAAGAATTAAGACGCCGCGGCGCATCTACAAGAGGAAAAAAGTGATTTAATTGAGTGGTTATACGTTTGATTTTACCGTAATAAATCCACAATTACTTGTAGTTGAGGTTTCAATTTTTGAGTTTAGGTATGTTTTACCTGTCCTCTCCTTTATCAAGAATATAATGCTGGTTTTGACTTTCTATTTTGATAAAATATCATAATGTTTTAAGTCAGTAATTTTAACCTTTTTTTCTATTTAGATTCGAGAAATATCACAATATATTTAATTTCTTAACACCACAACTATTACAAAACTCGTTCCAGGTGATAATTCTTCGATTTTCGAGTGATGCAATACTGGTACTTAACCTCCAAAAGAAAAGTAGATATTATTTTGAAAAGTGTATTCCATCATTTTTACAGCTTATTACACAACATCTAGTCATTTTACATCAATAAATGGTTTTTTTTTCTGAAAATTCCTTTGATTTTACAGTTCTTTGGGGACCAAACTGTCATTTTCACTTTGACACTTGCCTTCCCCATTTTTATTCAAAGTTATTGCTTCGATGTAGCCCGCGAAATTCAATTTTTTTTACGTTTTTTGCAATTTGCAGGCCAGTGACATGTTGTAACTTTATAAATATTTGTGTTGCGCAAATAACAAGTATAATTTTAAATATAAAAATTGACAAAAAATTCGCTCCATCAGCTCTCACATAGAAAAGGTGCATCGTAGTTAGATTTCGGAGATTTTAACATGATGCACCTTTTCTATGTGAGAGCTGATGGAGCGAGTTTTTTGATATTCCCCTTAATACTTATAAAATATTAAATTATTGTATCGTCAGAACCTATGTTTTCAGACTTTGCTTCAGATAAATAATATATGGCACGCTTGGCGCTTATGCCATTGACTCTGTGGTATCCCAAGTTCGATTCCCGCATGGCCAAGTTTCGGGTGTGACCGTGTGAGTGTTTGTGAATGGGAGACGGGAGTTCAAACGCACTTACAACAAAGGAGAGTATTTACAAATTAAGCTCAAACGCACAAGGCTTGATTCTTATGCTCATTTACACATTCGCCTCGCTATTCGCGAATTCGCGTCGGGAGCTGTTTTTAGAACTCGAATCAAAGGGGACGAGTAGCGACACAACTTAAACCCCTTCTACACGATCAGACCCGACTGCCAACAGAGGAGACCTTGAGCAGACCTTGGTCGCGTCAACAGTACCCAAGCGTCTGAACGCTGTCGGCTGATGGTTGGGTCCGACAGCGGTCACAGCCTGTGGGGACGGATGCGCTCCCGACCAAGGTCATCCAAAGGTCGATTGACTCCACCCATATTTGGTCGCCCGACCAACGTCTACACGGTACATCTTGGCCAAAATCTCTTGAAACGGAACTAATCTTTTTGTTATAAAATCTTTGATATTTGATGTAAACAAAGAACGCAGGTTTGTTAGATTTATTATTGTGCCATAAAACTAACAAACTAACATATGTGAAAAATAATAAAATAAAATCATTCAAAGTGCTGCTGGTAGTGAGAGCACAGTGGCGACTTCCAGTTTTCTACTGTTTTTTGCCAAGCTGTGAGTTTGTCTAATGGCACAAAGGCTCAGAACCCATGCCAAAATTTTTACAAAAAAAAGCCTTGTTGTCTGATTTGGACCAATCAGACAAAACCACGAAAAGAGACAAACGAGACAAATGAAAGATGGATTGTGGCTCTGTCAAATAATTATTTTATATTGAAATTGAATTGTTGTGAATTGGCTACAAAGACTGCAGTAATTAAATTTTAAATTAATAATGGACTACTTAGTGAATATCAACTGGAACAAAGTCACACCATGCCTTGTCTTATTAGTGCTAGAAGTAATGTTAGAATGTGTGTATTTTTTTTTCGAATAACCTGTACATTTGTGAGTTTTTGGTGGTTTTTGTGAGAAAGTACGTGTTTTGAGTTGTTGCTGTGTAGTTTCAGAGTGTGCGACGCCGGCGGAGGTAAATAAACACCTGGAGCTAGGCCGGGACTTCCTGGCGCGCGGGCAACTTTCAGATGCGCTGACACACTATCACGCAGCCGTGGGTAAGTGTCCCTAACTGAGACCTACGCGTGTCCCGTGACGCCCGCACTGTAAGCCAAGCTTGTGAGAGGTGGCTGATATGGTCGTTGACGTGCTTAAATTTACGGGAATATCTATTTTTAGCTAAGGGCGACTTTCACCAAAAGTTAAACATGTTTAAAATTTTATTTAATGTCAAAATTGTATGGAATTTTTACACTAAATAAAATTTTAAACATGTTTAACTTTTGGTGAAAGTCGCCCTAGATCAGTATGGGCATTGATGTTCCATTTAAAAAAATTAAGTAAATACAACAGAATTTTTAATAACTGCTGCCAATTGTAATAGGTACGAAACTTACTATTATCCAATGAAATTAAATAAAAGCTTTTAAAATAATTAACCAAATTCATAAGAAGGAACTACAGATAAATGCATGTCTATAAAATAAATCGAGATCAACATTCACGTAGGTGAATCCATAATAGAAACAGACAGGTCACAGGTGTAGACTGTTTCTCCTACTGACATCTTGGCAATGTGTCTGATATCAATTATTTTGTATTTTACATGTATGATTGTCTGCAGAGGGAGACCCACATAACTACCTCACGTACTTCAAACGAGGCACAGTATACTACGCACTTGGTAAAGCCAAGTTTGCACTACAAGACTTCACTAAGGTGAGATACTTACCATTTGGTGTGTGACTATAATAAAATTCAACCAGTGAAGGCCATAAATTAACATATTCTTTTGTTAAAAGCAGTGCAAACAAACTTTAACAGACAAATTCTTGAAAATTATTTAGGTTTTGTGAAATTTAACAAAATGTTTCAGTTTAACCTGTCAAGCCCCTAGAAAAATTTTTTGCCTCCAAACCCTGACCGATTTTAAGACTTATTTTTCCAAACATACTAAACTTTACAGTTTAAAATCGGTCGGGGTTTGGTGGCTCAAAATTGTGCCATTAGGGCTTAATGGGATCGGGCGGTAAAGAGTACATTTTTGAAGTTATTTATCCTCCTTGGTGTCATCTAAAAACTATTTTAAAGGACCTTGAATAACTCTTGTGTCATTTTCAGGTATTGGAGATAAAGTCTGACTTCACAGCGGCACGTCACCACCGAGCCAATGTGTACCTGAAACTGGCACAATATGTAGATGCCAAAGAAGACTATCTACAAGTTGTGAGTATCATTATAATTATTTATAGGTTTTACAGGTCAAACAACTTATCTTTTTACAAACAGTTTACATCTGAAAGAAATTAGTATAATGCTATTGCTGTCTCATAACTAAAACTGCTTTTGAACAATTCCATGGTTATGTTCAGGATTCAAATGACCTATGTTCTGACACTACATATCACAGCAATGATCGCAATTGACGACAAATAGTTAATAGTAATCTCAAGTAACATTACTAGAAATGTTTGCTGTCATATGCTATCTAATGTCTGTGTGTCATTGTAATTTATCTATAATTTATGTATGTATTTAAAAATATATAAGTATGTATATCAGTTGCCATAACACAAGCTCTGCTTAGCTTGGGACTAGATGGCGCTGTGTGATAGTTGTGGAATATACGTATTATTATTAATATGCACTACAACCTCTTCTTAATTTTTTTTTTTGATTTTTAATAATTATCATAGAAATCTAGTTGGCAAGAATTGGGACATCTTGAAGTCCTGAAATAATGTGTTCCCATAAGAGGCACAGTCATTGGGCACATAGCTTATAGCCAAAAAAATTCTAAGACTAGTAAATAATTATAAAGCAACATAGTATTCACTGGTAATTTGTTGTGGGCGGACATAACAGTGATAAGATAAGGTTCTTATACATATTTTGTCATGCATATTTATATGCTCCATTGTCTTTGTTTTAGAATTTCTTTAAATCATGCAAGGTTCTTTGTTAATTTTAAAACTTGTGTAATGGTATAATTATGGTAACATATTTCTGAGCCCATTTCTGTTTTAGTGTAATGATAACAGCTTTGACACATGTTAGATTACCAATGGGCGAAAATCATAACACTACACAGCAGAGTAACACATTAAAGAAGCCTAGAAAGATACATTGAGCTGAACAATAATAAGAATTGCTTTGCCGGAGTGGAGCAGTGTCAATAACGCAATTCTATTGGTTGCTCAAAACACGTCTCGACTCGCAAAGCTTTGGTGGAGTCTCGGCCTAATTCTTCAACAGCAGTTAATAAATAGAGAACAGTTGAAAGACAGTAAGGAAGCCTTAACTCTGCCATGGACTAACTGATGCTTTTAATATTAAATAATGGATCTTGACTCAATCAGCTTTTTTATTTGACCATGACATTAAATACTCATTTCAAAGTCTCGTAACTCTCGCCTGACTGACTTTACGATTAAAAGAAAATGTGACGTCAGGTTTTATCTGATTGTTGCATTGACGCCAAATTAAAAAGTTTAAATAATAAGATTGTAATAATTTGTATTATTACGTGTTCATACCACCAGTATGGCGAATGTATAAATGTTGTTACTCAATTATTCATGTTGCAACACTACGAGTATATTAAGCACGACGCGTTTCGTAATGGCATGTAGCATGATATGATAATATTCAGTTTTAATAAATGTTACAGGTTTCATAGAGTTAAATATTGTTTTTGAATAAGTCTTCCCCAAAAAATAATCTGTGAACAGAAGAGTCCTAAGCAACAGCTATAAAATAAGTTTCCTCTATGATGTAGCTTTGAGAGTAGCTGGTGATCAAGTGAAATTTTAAAAATATTCCACAACTATCACACAACGTCATCTAGTCCCAAGCTAAGCAGAGCTTGTGTTATAGGTACTAGACAACTGATAAACATACTTATATGTATATTTCTAAATACATATATATGTGATTTGGGTCAGTGGGTCGTCTTAGTTGAGAAGCCTATGTCTGGACATAGCATCTGGTCTGGTCCATGTCGTGGTATGCCTTTCCAAGTAGCAGTGGACTGCTATAGGATAATGATGATGATGTCAAAATGATGTTGCTTTTGGCCAAGACTCATTCGTTTTTTTGTGTGTGAGATATCATAAACCATTGAGAATATTATGAAAAAAAAATTGACACACGGTGCACCACAACAAACACAACTTTTATACCTATTTGAAATCATGAATCAGAATCGGATCAACAGATTTCGATGAAATTAGCATTATAGTAGTTGACTTGGCTAAAGGTCCATATAGCTGGGAAACTTCCCTCTTTCTAGTTTTGGTCAGGCAGACATGCCGAATAATAGGTATTAAGTTAGGATTTTGAAATACAATTTAAATAAATATTAGAGATAATAACACAAACACAATAAACATGATTGTTAAGTTGCCTCAGCTTATTGTTGACGAGGCGCTCTACTATTGTTCGTGTTCTACTAGCGCTTGATCAGCTGATCGGTCCGCACGTGGCTGACCTCGTTATTTATTGCTTTTTTTTGTTGTTATTTTACTTCGCGCTTCAGATTACCGGCGCGGCGTTTACTTGGATTGGGTATTGACACTTTTTACTCTTATTTAAATTGAATGTGGGAAAGAGTGCATGACTTGTTTGTTTTTGCCCTTGACACTGGATATAATACAGATTTTTGTTAAGAGGAAACAGCAAGGGCTGGAGAATTGAAAAATAGGTATTTAATATTTTTAAAATCTATTGCTGTCGCGCAGTGCCCACAACAGAGTTACAGAGCGCGATAGAGACAACGACAGCTTGGACCTTATTAAATGGCACAAAATCAACGATTCGTAGTCCCCTGATTACTCCTCCAAAACTTAACCGATTTCACTACTTTTTTCTTTAAAAAATAAAGAAAGGCATTGACCGTGTTCCTATGTTTTCCTTTTTTCATATAATCCCGTCAAATTTGTTTTCTGGATATTTGAACACAGCGGAAAATCTGGCTATTTTTTTAGGATTTTGAATGTTTATATCTCTTTTAATAATTAATTTATGGAAAAAAGGAAAACATAGAGACTTGCCAATAGTGGTCATAGATTTTTTTGTAAAAAAATTATTGCTCTACTGGCATTATCCAGGAAGAAAACAGGGGACTACGTTTGTATGGAAAAACGACCGTGCTGTTTCCTCTTAAGCTATTGCATAGTTTCGAGCACAACGACCGAATCAAGAAATTCCGTAACGAAAAAACTATTTACTTTTTGTACTCTTTCTAAACGGCCAGCTACAAAAGGAGGTTTACGCATTAAAACCTACTTATAAAATTCTTCTACAACAAATTAGAGTAGCGCAGTGGAAGCGTGCTGGGCCCATAACTTGTTGAAAACTTTGATCCAGTTTCTAAGTGAGACCTGGGAATCGTGTATAAATATGAAAGATCCACTTATACCTTCATTTTTTTTTCAAACATTTTAAATAACTGATATTCTCGTTAAATATTCACCGTAAGCAATCATTTTTTCTTGTTTTATTAAAATTGCTAAGCAATACATAACTTTACCGCGGCAGTTCCCGAGTGCCACACATTTTAGAAAGTACAATAGTATGTACGACGGTTTTGAAGTTACGTAATCAGGATTGTGTTTCATAAAATTTGTCAAAATAAATGCACCATGTAAATGTCATCCATGTATGCGTAATTTATTATTTCATAATAACAACCATTGCTTCTTGCCTCATAATCAGTTACCTAAGAAACCTGCAATGACACCAGTTCTTGAACATAACATCTACAGAATTAATTAAATATTGATAGTAATACATCATAATACAATACATGCCATAACTTAATCTAGAACAACTCATGTTATCTCTTGAATTGATCGCTTCAATTGACGTTTGATAAGAAACAATAGCATTATGTGCAGGCAATAGAAAACACTCGATTAACGCATAGTTATTAACACAAAAAAAAAACTTGAGAGGTGTCAAGGTACACCCGGATGGTACGAAGTTACTGTATACACTCAACAAAAATAACCGTCGCGACTCCACTCCAGTCCATTCCATGGTAATAAACACATTACCCTCCTTTGCGTCGCGCAGTCGGAAAAAAGTGTCGTGACAACTTTTCGTAAGAATTTTTTTCGTTCAGCCCCCTTTCACCGCCCGTTAAGGAACTTCGTTCCAATAGTATGGGAAAGTTTGTTATGAAAAAGTAGAGTAAGATTATTTGAAACTGTTTTGCGGTTCCATATGAAAGTGAGAATGAAGATGTTCAATTTCAGCTCCCCGCCGAACTATTTACTTTATAGCGATTGTCGGTAAAGCACACGTCTTGTAGTCAGTAAGAATCTGACATTCCTTTCCGCACGCGATTTTACATCCCAAAAAAATATGGAACTTATTTGCTAATCCTGTTAAATTGTCGTCACCTTTGTAATGCAACATACATTACATTTATACAGACAGGCGCGAGTTGTGGCGCTCCAATGGGGAAGGCAAGTCAAAGCTATTGTAGATAGCGCCACAATAGCTGAGTCCTAATCCAACCAATGACGTAGTACTATTTTGAAGTACCTACCTTTAAGATTTGAACCAATGACAGTGCTTGGGACAAGTTATACTAGCGCCATTAGTTCCCCAGTTGCCATCCCCATTTAGAACATGACATGGACACAATGAAGTTGCTGACAATTTTTTTAGTTTTCTGTTTCCTTGTCCCCAGACGTACGCAGAGCCTTATAATGAGGAAGCGGTGAGCCAATACCACAAGATCGACGAGTACATCGATGACTTGCGCCTGGTGGAGGCGTATTACCGCGGCGGAGACTACCGCGCCTGCGTGGAGCTGGCCACGCGCCTGCTGGACGTGTCGCCCTGGTCCGCGCAGCTGCGGCAACTGAGAGCTGAGTGCTACATAGCGCTGGTACTACCAACATAACAATTTATTAAGCAGACCACAAAGTGGTATTCATGACAACATGACATTGTGAACATCATTAGTTAGCAACCGACATATTATTTGGCGAGATTACAAATGAATAATGATCACAATTTTACAATTACATGTTGTCTGTAATATTGCGAAACTTATTTAAACTTCAAATCAACGCGCCCTGCTATCATTTGGATATAGCGCACCCAAACTGGCACTGGCACAACGAAAATTGATAATATTAATAACAAAACTGTTTATTTTATTAATAAGGATGATAATCCATCATAGTATACTGTAGCACTGGCCCTAAAGCCAAACGGCAAGCGACAATAACTAACGTTATACAATCTAGTAAAGACTGTTGAGCGATAGCGAACGAAACAAACGAAAACGATCAGTAATATTTGATAGATTTTCAACTTTATGCATTGGGTTGTAAAGTTGAAAGTGTATTAGCGACTGCTGAACGATTGTCGCTTGCCGTTTGGCTACAGCCTCTGATCAGAAAACATTCGTATATCAGTGACCTAAATTGTAATAAGTTTTACAATTGATTTCAGAACGACCTGTTCTCAGCGGTGTCGGACATCAGGTCCGTGAACCGTCTGCAGCAGGACTCCACAGATGGATACTACCGCCTGGCCACACTGCTGTACCAGCTCGGACACGTCAGCGATGCGCTCAAGGTACACATGCACTTTTCCCCAAATAATCATCATCATCAGCCGGAATATGTCCATCATCATCAGCCGGAAGACGTCCACTGCTGAATATAGGCCTCCCCCTTAGACCGCCACGCCCAACGACAATCCTCCACTTGCATCCATCAGCTGCCCGCGACCCTCACGATGTCGTCGGTCCACCTAGTGGGAGGACCTGCCTACGCTGCGTCTTTCTAAACCCAATAACATTTTAGGACTTGATGCTTACCAGCAGGCGTAGCATGGCGCCGTAGAAAGGGGTTTTGCCGACGCAAGAATAGACAAAATGACAGAACGTTGAAATAATTTTAGCGTTTTAAGCATGTTTATGTAAGAAATATGAAAAATAAACGTTCTTTTCTTCAATAGTGTAAGAATGGTGTCATATTTGTTAAAAAAACAGTCGATTTGTGTAGAAATAACAATGAAATAACTTTGTCTTTTCTTGGTAGGATGGAGATAGAATCGCCATACTACGCGTGCAGTAGTCTTCTTTCTTTCTAGTATTAATCAAATCATTTTTCTGCCAGGAAATCCGTGAATGTCTGCGATTAGATCCAGAACACAAGAAGTGCTTCCCATTCTACAAGAAGGTGAAGAAGGTAGACAAGCTGCTTCTGGAGTGCGAGGAGCTCAGTCAAGCTCGGGACTACAGCGGGTGTGCTGCAGCGGCCAACAAGGTGCTGAAGGTGGAGGATGACGTCACGCTCGTCGTGTTCGAGGGGAGGAGGTGGCTGTGCAGCTGTCTCACCAAGGTTAGTACATGAAACCAGTGTCCTGAACCTGATCTGCCGCGGAACCTGTGTCACACATTGACTTCTCGCGGTCCCTTTTGCTCACGTGACTTATCGCGGTCCCTTTTGCTCACGTGACTTCTCGCGGTCCCTTTTGCTCACGTGACTTATCGCGGTCCCTTTTGCTCACGTGACTTCTCGCGATCCCTTTTGCTCACGTGACTTATCGCGGTCCCTTTTGCTCACGTGACTTCTCGCGGTCCCTTTTGCTCACGTGACTTATCGCGGTCCCGTTTGCTCACGTGAGTTCTCGCGGTCCCCTTTGCTCACGTGACTTCTTGCAGTCCCTTTAGTTGCTCAAACGTGATTTATCGCGGTCCCTTTTGCCAATCAACAGGCAAGCATTTAAGTCTGCAAAACCAATAACATTTTAAGCTCACGTGATGCTTACCAGTACAGCTTGACCAGAACGGATTGCTCACGGAACTAATCTTTTTGTTTTTTGACAACATTTAAAATCTTTGATATTTGATGTAAACAAAGAACGCAGGTTTGAAGTTTATCGTTGTGTCCATAAAACTAACGTAATAAGTGAAAAATTATAAATAAAATCATTCAAAGTGCTGGTAGCGAGAGTCACAGTGGCGACTTCCGGTTTTCTACTGTTTTTTGCCAAGCTGTAGTCTTCTTTCTTTCTAGTATTAATCAAATTATTTTGTCTGCCAGGAAATCACGTGAATGTCTACGACTAGATCCAGTGTCACAAGAAGTGACTTCCCATTCTACTAGATGTGAAGAAGGTAGACAAGCTGCTGCTGGTGCGAGGAGCTCAGTCAGTGCTCGGGACTACAGACGGGTGTGCTGCTGGGCCAACAGGTGCTGAAGTGTGGAGGATGACGTCACGCTCGTGGTCCTAATGTCACGTGACTTCTTGTTGTCCCAGTGTCACAAGACATCTCGTGGTCCCAGTATCACGTGACTTCTTGTGGTCTCAGTGTCACGTGACTTCTTGTGGTCCTAATGTCACGTGACTTCTTGAGGTCCCAGCAGTGTCACGTGACTTCTTGTGATCCTGGTGTCACGTGACTTCTTGTGGTCCCAGCAGTGTCACGTGACTTCTTGTGTCCCAGCAGTGTCACGTGACTTCCTGTGATCCCGGTGTCACGTGACTTCTTGTGGTCCCAGCAGTGTCACGTGACTTCTTGTGTCCCAGCAGTGTCACGTGACTTCTTCTGATCCCGGTGTCACGTGACTTCTTGTGGTCCCAGCAGTGTCACGTGACTTCTTGTGGTCCCAGTGTCACGTGACTTCTTGTGGTCCCAGCAGTGTCACGTGACTTCTTGTGATCCCAGCAGAGTCACGTGACTTCTTGTAGTCCCAGCAGTGTCACGCGACTTCTTGTGTCCCAGCAGTGTCACGTGACTTCTTGTGATCCCGGTGTCACGTGACTTCTTGTGGTCCCAGCAGTGTCACGTGACTTCTTGTGATCCCGGTGTCACGTGACTTCTTGTGGTCCCAGCAGTGTCACGTGACTTCTTGTGATCCCGGTGTCACGTGACTTCTTGTGGTCCCAGCAGTGTCACGTGACTTCTTGTGGTCCCAGTGTCACGTGACTTCTCGTGGTCCTAATGTCACGTGACTTCTTGTGGTCCCAGCAGTGTCACGTGACTTCTCGTGGTCCTAATGTCACGTGACTTCTTGTGGTCCCAGCAGTGTCACGTGACTTCTTGTGATCCCGGTGTCACGTGACTTCTTGTGGTCCCAGCAGTGTCACGTGACTTCTTGTGATCCCGGTGTCACGTGACTTCTCGTGGTCCTAATGTCACGTGACTTCTTGTGGTCCCAGCAGTGTCACGTTACTTCTTGTGATTCCGGTGTCACGTGACTTGTGTCCCAGCAGTGTCACGTGACTTCTTGTGATCCCGGTGTCACGTGACTTCTTGTGGTCCCAGCAGTGCCACGTGACTTCTTGTGATACCGGTGTCACGTGACTTCTTGTGTCCCAGCAGTGTCACGTGACTTCTTGTGATCCCGGTGTCACGTGACTTCTTGTGCCCCAGCAGTGTCACGTGACTTCTTGTAGTGTCACGTGACTTCTTGTGGTGTCACGTGACTTCTCGTGGTCCTAATGTCACGTGACTTCTTGTAGTCCCAGCAGTGTCACGAGACTTCTTGTGGTCCAAGCAGCGTCACGTGACTTGTTGTGATCCCGGTGTCACGTGACTTCTTGTGTCCCAGCAGTGTCACGTGACTTCTTGTGGTCCCAGTGTCACGTGACTTCTCGTGGTCCCAATATCACGTGACTTCTTGTGATCCCGGTGTCACGTGACTTCTTGTGTCCCAGCAGTGTCACGTGACTTCTCGTGGTCCTAATGTCACGTGACTTCTTGTGGTCCCAGCAGTGTCACGTGACTTCTTGTGGTCCCAGCAGTGTCACGTGACTCCTTGTGGTCCCAGTACCAATCGCAACCTTCGTGCGTTTGAAATCAAACCTTGATTGATTAGAAAGTTTCTTATAGTAGTTTGCGTCATTAAACATGTTTTTGATTTTAATAATAAGGACGAGCAGCACACGGAGGCGCTGGCGGCGTGCAGCGCGGCCCTGGAGCTACAGAGGGACGCGCGCGTGCTGTGCGACCGGGGAGACGCGCTGCTAGGACTGGACATGTTTGATGATGGTGAGTCCTCACAACTGTTCCAAAGTCTCTAGTCTTGTAACCGAGAAACATTATTGCGATTTTTTTTTTTATTTTTAATGACATTACATTAGTCAATGGATAGATGGCGCTGATTTTGATAAGTTACTGCAATGAACGGAACGTCACGTCATTTTTTGATTTTTTTCACTTGGCTAATTATTGACATCGTAAAACTGTACATGTCATGTCATTGTCGGTCACAACATCACACAAATGGCATTTTGAAAATAAATAACAACAAGGAAAAAGAAAAAAAATATTAATTTACCAGTCTTTTTAATTTATGAGTTTTCCACGCCAGAAAGAAAATGTCCCAAGAGAAAAAGAAGAGAAGTCTTTGCCTCGTGGATTTGTGCAAAAATGAAGGCATATATCTTTTTCCTAGAGTAACGCCGTCAGTTCAACGAAATCTATAGAGTTCTTGGAAACTACTTTTTTTTTTAAACTCCAAAAAGAAAACTTCTCATTCGTAAAAGACTTTAGTTTTTGTACCTGTTTCACCAACCTCACATTTATATTGAACATTCTAAGTTAACTAAGTATAACATTCGATCCCCGCCAGCTATCCAGTCGTTCAAAGAGGCTCTAGAGTTAGAAGAGGGCTTGCAGCGAGCCAAGGACGGACTCAGTCGCGCGCAGAAACTACAGAAACAGTCCGAACAGAGGGACTACTACAAAATACTAGGAGTTAAGAGGTGAGATCTGTTCATTCACAGTTTTATACTAACTTTTTCAGAATGTTCTCGACAACTAATATACAACACTATACAAAAGAGATCAATGATCATCTCGTGAAAAAAACAATTAATGGGGAAGGCCGGTCAAAGCTAATTGTAGATGGTGCCACCATATCTAAGTCCTAATCCGACCAATGAGGTAGTACTATTTTGAAGTACCTATAAGATTTGAACCAATGACGATGCTTGGAACTAGCTATACTAGCGCCATTTGTTTCCTAGTTGCCATCCCCATTAAAGAAAAGACTTTGTTCATAATTCAGACTTGAAAAACCTAATGGTTGTATCAACTGAAGCCAAACAAGTTTTTTGATTTGCGAGTCGCGTAATTCCTTGTTATAGTAGGTACAGTGCAAACCCCTCATTTTGCATCGGGAAAGACTTCTATGAATTCGACTTAAATAACGCGATTCACAATTTAAAATTATCGTCATCATCATCATCAGCCTATAATGTTCCCACTGCTGGGATAGAGACCTTCTCCATGAGTGGGCCATAACCCACCACGCAGGCCCAGTGCCAGTTGGTAGATGTCACATGTCTTTTATTGCTTGAACATGCCGGTTTCAACATGTCCAAAATAAATTCCCGTATGTAAAAATGTCGCTGCAAACATCAGCCGAGCTTCTTCAGTGTCGGGATCGGCTTCCAGAATATACCGACGGAATACAATATTAATAATGGTATACTTTTGGTTCAGGTCGGCCAGCAAGCAGGAGGTGATCAAGGCGTATCGCAAGGCGGCGCAGAAGTGGCATCCAGACAACTTCCAGGGAGACGACAAGAAGCTCGCGGAGAAGAAGTTCATAGACATCGCCGCCGCTAAGGAGGTACGGCGTTTACAATCATGCAAATTTAAACTTTACAGCCTTACTACAAAAACTATATTATTATTATTACTTGTCTAAAAAAAGTGTGATGCAAAACGGTCCTTATTTCAACGTCATACTCTGACATTAGACAAAAGTTCAACAGACGTTTAATAGTTTTTGTGGTACCACGGTTAGGCCGAGACTCCACCAAAGCTGTGCGAGTCGAGTCGTGTTTTGAACAACCAATAGAATTGCGTTGCCGGAGTAGAACTGTGTCAATAACGCAATTCTATTGGTTGTTCAAAACACGTCTCGACTCGCACAGCTTTGGTGGAGTCTCGGCCTTAATGTTCCACAGCTGGGACTCAGACCCTCGTAATTAAAGGTCATGGCACACCATAACGGCACGGCAACGTCACGGCTCCAACCCAGCTGTTAACTTGTCATTCAAATTAGAGCTTTAAATCATGTGTCGTATAACATTATTTCATAATGTCAATATGAAAAATCAACGGGGTGGAGTCGGTGGAGTCAGCTGTGCAGTTGCGGTGCTGTGCTGGCATAATGTTGTTGCTATGCTGGCCATGACCTTTATTCATTTTGTTCGTGATTATTGTAATTTCTATGTCCTCGTATCTAATATGTCATCTTCACGTATGGTATGTTGCTACAGGTGCTGACGGACCCTGAGAAGCGCGCGCAGTTCGACGCCGGCGTGGACCCACTGGACCCGGAGGCACAGAGAGGGGGAGGAGGGCCCTTCAACAACCCCTTCCATCACTTCCAACATGGCTCGCCCTTCCAGTTCAAGTTCCACTTCAACTAGAGACACTTGCCGGATGTGTCCGCGTGTGTACGTCCAGTGGACGGACGCACTGACAATAAACTCGTCGACAGACGGAGATAATGTTTCACAGGACTTATATCGGCTCTACTTGATGTTGTGTGTACGGGGTTTTTTTCCGATATCTAATTAGAATTACAGTTGAAAACGTTAAACTGATTGTCACGTAGCTACCTAATTTTTGTATATTTCTTTTTACAACTAGCCCTGTACACATATAAAAAACATGTAGCAATGCCAAATGAGCAACAAAAAGCGCCATAATGTTTTTTAAAATAAACTTTCTATTTTGTTTTTATAAAATTTTGGCGTTGAATTAAGGTCGGTACCTATTTTCGAACAGCTATCAAGCATTGTTGATAACATTTTATTTATTCACTTTATGCCATAATCAGTTAATTCTTCATCATGTACTATACTGTATTTAACCACATGTTACTGTGATATTGTAAAATAATATCAATTGTTCGAATGCAAGTATCTCGTTCAGATCAACACTTGAAGTTCTGTTCGTCCACCGAAGTGTAAATATTGTGTAATTACTAATTCGATTGTAGCTATCTAATAAATTGTGAGCTCTGTTATGAAGGGAACCTCCCACCATTACAAGGTGTACAGTTATTGTCGCTTGGTATCCTGACTGAACTACTTCTTCACACGTTGTAATGGCGGCGTGGATACAGCAAGCCAAGCTAATCATGAAATAAGATTTTTACGAGAAATAATATAAGGATTTATCTTAGTCTTCTAGTAAGTTGGGAGCGACCATTGTTATTTATATACTTTGATCTCCAAAATAATTTGACTAATGTTTTAAATAAACTCATCCTAATTTCGTAACGCTAGATAATTGCTATATTTATAAAAAAAGCTCCAAAATGCTTCATTAATTTGTTAAAAATGGGAATGTTTTCATACTAAAAATTAATAACACTTACAAGTACAAAAGGGCATTTGTTATAAACTTACCGAGTCAATAATTTGTTAATAATTTACATTTTGATAGTCACTTATGGTTTCCCGCGCGTATTTGAAGTGGACCTTATGATAATGTCAGTAAGGTTGATCGCACACCACGACGTGCGCCATATACGAAGTGTCCTTCTATGTACCGTTTACATTTTCAATACTATTAATTATATACTTGTGGTATCTTCTTTATACTTGATTTATTGTTGGAATGTGAAACATTTAATAGTACTATAGCGATAAAATGATGTTCTATTCCACCTCATTTTGTCGCTGGTATTTAAAGCCAAACATAAATAAATATATCACTTAGCAGGAGTCAGTTATCTACTACCAATGTTTTATCCAAAGTTGGTTCAAGCAAGGACTTGATTGTTCATCAGATGTTGGTTCCAAAAAGAGTGAAATATTTAAACAATTGAAGTGTAAGCTTTTTCATTACGAAGTCCTTAGCAGTCGGTAAATAAATAAATATTTATTTATTAATAAGTTATTTTTGTTGTGATTTCTTAAAACTGTAAATATTATAGGAATATAAGATAGTATAAAACGTTCTTGTTTATTTATTTATTTTATCCAAACATTTAAATTCGTTTACAAACGTTCGCGTTTTCATAAAGTACATAAATGTAGAAATTTGATTATTTTTTGACATCGATCATTGAAAACGCGAAAATGTTCGAGTCTAAGGTAAGAATTAAGATTAAGATTTAATAAATATTAAATACTAGAAAAGGTAAATAGACACAAAAATATTCCTATGCTATAAAAGAGCTCGTCTCACGGCTCCTCGTCAGTCCATAAAATCTTTGGTTTCCTCCTCCCCTCCCGCAGCAGTCGCGCCACTCGAGAGATCTCGTTCCCGAGCTTGGTTTTCTCTCCTCCTTCTCACAGATGTACCGATGTCTGAGCGCGCAGTCCTGTCCGCGGTACACTAGTGCGCCGCGCGCGGGGTCACTGACCCAGGCCAGGCAGCGTCCCTCGCCCACGATGGTCTCAGTGCTCGTGTTGTTGTTGACGACCGGCCGCGCGGAGTGCGACCAGATCCACAGCAGGCCCGGGTTCAGACCTCCCGTCCAGAAGTCTCCTCCTATACATTGAATAATAATTATATAACACAAATACATAGCTCTGTTAGATCTGCTTTCACTGTATTCTCGCTCGGACACCAACAAGTTTTAATTAGCTGCTTTCACGGCGTTGGCAAAAATAAATATTAATTTTGCAGAACATCGCCATTGTATTAAGTTTCCACAACAGTCAAGATGAAATAACAATACAAACATGCCATTTTGACTACTTATATACATTATGTAGATCTGGTACCTGTGCATTCAAATTAACATTTCTAATTTTTCTATATAGTTACTACATAAAAGTTTATTGAAACGCAATTTTAACCCTCTGCATGGCACTTGTACAGTCATCAAATCAACTTCTAATGGTTTTTAAAAGCAATGCTATTCTACTTCTACTATGGTCTATTGCTGGCCTGGGGGGGGGGGGGTATTACTACGTCTTAAAACCAGGCTTGTTCCAGTGACAGAACGAAATGGCGCTAGATGACTTATATAGCTCTGTCACTTTCACTCGCCGGAATAAGCCTGGTTTTAGGACGTTGTAATACCACCCCTGACTACAAGACATAATACATACGTACCATGGTATCCAGTGATGATAGTAAGTAATCAGTTTTTTTTTAATGCACCTGCGCTTGCTTGTTAAATATATCTAAATTATTTCCCATCCAATCCCATCCCCCAATGAATTTTTAAACTAGCAACATCCAAGACTGACAGAGAGTGAAGTGGTATCTCTGGTTTATCAAATTAATAAACCACTACCACCGGCGATAGGTATACTGGTTATTTCTATACAACATAGTACACGTATTATGAAGCCCTATTTAGGGGTAGGAAATATAATTATGGTTTACCACCAATCTATAATTCTTGTACACTTGGCAATGGAATCTAATACGGAATTGAAGATAAAAACCTACTGAATTCTACGTATTTGTTGAAAGTTATGAATAAATTACTGGTTTTTATTAATGTTACGCAATGGAAAGAAGAGCGGCGTTAGATGCACACCGCCACCGTTGATAACATTGAGCGAGGCTTTAGCGAATCTGCAGGATATAATGATATTAGGAATGAATCGTACGGCTACCAAGTACATCATAGCGTAAACAATCGCTCCCATCATTAAGTGTAACACATCCCTGATTTTTTTATAAATCCAGATACATTTAGCAAGCGAGCACATCTTTGGCAATTTTTCCTTTGCATCTCCATTGTTAGGAGCTTCATCGGGATTTATAAGAATGAATCCACGCTCAGTGTTAAGGTCTCCTTTCGCAGCAGGAAATAACACAAAGTTAGTTGATTAGTTTTGAGTTTATAGAGCAGGTCTAGTGGGGCTAGCAGGATTATTATCGAGGTCAGTCAAGTTTTTTTTGCGTTTAAAAATCAATGTCCCACCACCAGGGCTGGCGGGAGTCACTGTCAGACTCGTACTGACTAAAATCTACGGTGTCCTTCAATAGCCTTTTACGTTCTGGGGTCACGGTAATTCGTGATTCGCGAGTCCCGTAAAGAGCCAGCAAGTCCAGTGGGGTCAGCAGGATTATTATCGATGCCAGGTTCAGGAATAATTTGTTATGGTAGGCCCGATTGAAAAATCTCAATTATTTTGAGAATTTCTGGCTTTGTTCCTTATATTTACGCTCTAACAGCCTTACCGTAAAACCGGCCAACATTGCCCGCTTTTTTTCTTATTTTTGAGATTACGAAAAAAATATTGATCAGAGCTCGTAATCAAGTACACCATTGTAACAATTACTATTATAGGCTTCAAATCACGAAATTTGAAGCTTCTAGCTTTAACAGAATCCGAGAAAAAGGCAATTAAAGAGCCGGGCAAAATTATACGCACGACCGTCCAACATTGCCCACCCTTAATTTCTCTAAAACTATCAGCTCTAGAGCTTTGAAAATAAAATATGTTTTAGTGAATCATGCAAAGTTGCCATCCTTCGTGATCAATATATCAAAAACGTTATATTTTAAAGTTTTACTGAGGTGGGCAATGTTACACTACACACCAGCTGCTTTTTATACAAACTGAAACGGTGGGCTAGGCTGCCACACACTAATGTAATAAATAATAATCTGCTTTTAAATAAAATCTTTTATAAATAATAAATCAGTCAGGTACAATAGTTATATATGTGCACGTATTATTATACTTAAGGTTAATATTAAAGATTCTAAAACAAATCTTACAAAGAAATTAAAAAAAAATGATTTAACAAAGATTACAAGGAAAAATAGTCATTGCAAGGCATGCCAGGCAGACGTTGTAACGTAGAAATATAGTATTTCCTTTTAAAAAGAGTTTTAACATAGGAATTATAAAAACATTTTGGTTGATAAAACTGAGTGAACTCTTACGAGATATAATGGGTGCCATCCCTAACGCGATTTTTGCTGTGGGCAATGTTGTCACTCCTATGTTCACGCAAGCTCGGGAATCATGCCCACTGCATTATCTTGAAGATTTTGGTTTTATTGGTCTCAAACTAGCATAGAAATGAAGCTTGGTTCTTTTTATTACTGGAATATTGAAATAACTTACCTGAGAGATGTCGTACGCTGTCAGTGTGTAAAAACGTAAAACAAGATTTTTGCACCACCTCAGACTAGTCCTACTTTAAACTTGTCTCGCCGACAACTGAGTGAACTTAGCGAAGTAACTAATACTTAGTTTTGTCAGGAAAATAGTCTAGTTTACCCTAAAGATCAAATAATGTTGTCAGCTATTTAAATTTATTTACAATTCAAGATTTTAGTTATTTTTCGTTTTTGGGCAAAGATATCCGCCAAGGGCAATGTTGGCCGGTTTTACGGTACTACAAAAACATCTGTTGAACACTTGTCTAAACGGACCTTATTTCAACGTTAATCTGACATTTTTTAGGGTTCCGTAGTCAACAAGGAACCCTTATAGTTTCGCCATGACCGTCCGTCCGTCCGTCCGTCTGTCCGCAGTTTAGCTCAGAGACGCACAGTACTAGAGAGCTGTAATTTGGTGTAAATATACGGATTTTTTGTGCCGAAAAAGTGGTAAAATAAAATCTGTACACGTAAAGTGGGAATGTTTTTTTTGTTTCTCGCGTACCCCTTAGTGTGGGGTATCATTAAATAGGTCTTTAAAAAATAATGTGAGTTTCCATTAACAATTTTTTGATAAAAAAATTCGTTTGTGAAATATTAAGCTTTAAAGTGCTAAATTTTGCTCGACTCGAGTGTCCCCCCCCAGGACCAGCTAAACGGTCATGTTTGGGGGTGTGAAAAAATTCACAATAGTAGTATATATAACGAAATTTAAAAGAAAATTATCATGACTAAGTAGGCTTTACAACTTTACGAGTAATAGTCGACCAACTTATAAAATGTACTTGGATATCATATTTTCTTAAACAAAATGTATCGGAGGCAACTGCAAAGTTAAGTTTGTCAACTTTATTTTTACAGCTTTTATAATTATGTATGTTTTTTGGGGATAGGTAGGTTTTAATCGTCAACTATTTTTAACTAACTTAAAAAAAGTAGGAGGTTCTAAATTCGTCGTAATCTTTTTTTTATGTATTATCCCCAATTACTCAGACTCCTGGACCGATTTTGAAAATTCTTCTTTTTAAAATTAAATTCAGCGAATCAGTTTAGTTAGTTCGCATAAATATTTTGATGGGCAACTACGGAACCCTTCACTGTGCGTGGCCCGACACGCACTTGGTCGGTTTTTAGAAAAGATGTCTAACAGGCGTTTAAAAGTATTTGTGGTACCACGGTAAAGTCCAGTGACTTAAGCTCACCTTTGAGGTTCTTGTCGGAAAAGATGGTAGCGGTCAACTGTTTCTTCTCTTTGTCGGAGTCGATCTCCAACATGGTGCTCTTGAGGCGGCGGCACGCGTAGTTGGCGCCCTTCCAGTTCGCGACGTCTGAGGACACGTGGTAGCAGCCGTCGCCCACGCGAGTGAAGTTCTCCGCGCACGGCTCTGATTCAACAACAACATGCGACATTTACCTTATACTTTCTCTTGGTTGAATGGCGAAAGTGTTTTGCGTCTGAATCATAATATTAGATTATGTAGTATTTTTTAATGTTGTTTGCATGCGTATGTTGTAATCATATTATAGTCAAATCAAAACAAGTTATTTGGACCGTAGCTCTTGACTCACAAGTTACAAGATCGGTTGAGTCATTGTGCGCATAACTTGTAGGTAACGAACTAATTCTGTTACCTACTCACACTCCTGAGGTTCAGATTTATTATCAAGTATCCTCACCCTCTTTAGTTTCAACTCCAGCCACTATCAAGTGCACGTTCTCTTCCAGCTTGCGAAGCCTCTTTTCGAAGAGATCGGCGCGCCACACAAGTTTCTCAATAGCCCCGAGCAGGTATAGGTCGGTCTCGGAGACCTGTTTCTGTGGCGGCTGGCGGTTCTCGTCCAAGCGGTCGACTGCGTGGCTGTGCACCGGGATCGGCTGGTTCTGGTTAGGTGCCGGCTGTGAAGTAATAAGGCATGTCATTTCTTCTCCATAGAGATCTACTTCTTGGAACGGGCATCTACGGTACTATCACAGTTTTTAGGGTTCCGTAGTCAACAAGGAACCCTTATAGTTTCGCCATGTCCGTCCGTCCGTCCGTCCGTCCGTCCGTCCGTCCGTCTGTCCGCAGTTTAGCTCAGAGACGCACAGTACTAGAGAGCTGTAATTTGGTGTAAATATACGGATTTGTTGTGCCGAAAAAGTGGTAAAATAAAATCTCGTAAAATATTTTTTTTTAGGGTACCTCCAGTACTTACACGTAAAGTGAGGATTTTTTTTTCCTCGCGTACCCCTTAGTGTGGGGTATCATAAAATAGGCCTTTAAAAAATAATGATAGTTTCCATTAACAATTTTTTGATAAAAAAATTCGTTTGTGAAATATTAAGCTTTAAAGTGCTAAATTTTGCTCGATCCGAGTGTCCCCCCCCTCTACCAGCTAAACGGTTATGTTTGGGGGTGTGAAAAAATTCGCAATAGTAGTATATATAACGAAGTTTAAAAGAAAATTATCATGACTAAGTTGGCTTTACAACTTTACGAGTAATAGTCGACCAACTTATAAAATGTACTTGGACATCATATTTTCTAAACAAAATGTATCGGAGACAACTGCAAATGTAAGTTTGTCAACTTTATTTTTACAGCTTTTAAAAGAATGTTTTTTGGGGATAGGTAGGGTTTTTATCGTCAACTATTTTTAACTAAATTCAAAAAAAGGAGGAGGTTCTAAATTCGTCGTAATCTTTATTCTTATGTATTTTCCCCGATTTCTCAAAGACTCCTGGACCGATTTTGAAAATTCTTCTTTTTAAAATTAAATTCAGCGAATCAGTTTAGTTAGTTCGCATAAGTATTTTGATGGGCAACTACGGAACCCTACACTGTGCGTGGCCCGACACGCACTTGGCCGGTTTTTTATGACTTGTGACTGGGACTGTAGCACCATAACTTTGTAGTGTCTAATTATATTTTTTATGTCTTTGAAAGTTCAAAAGTGCCTGTAAATGGTCTACTTGAATTAAATGCTTTTGATTTTGATTTGATTTGATTTCTGTGGAATACTAAGTACCAAAGAGGACAGCTGTAAGGTGTCTTCAACACCGTTTGGTACACGAGACGTTTGGACAAAATAAAAGTATCCAGCTCTACGTACATAGGCTGGGCTAGGTTTGAATTTATCCTTGTATGGATTGGGTGGCCTGTTGACAATCTTGCCGGTGGTGGGAGGCTGCGGCGGCGAGTACTGCCACTCGTCATATGGCCGGCCGGCCGGCGGCAGGTGCGCGGGGCTGTTGGGGTGCTTGTGGTACAGTGCGTTCGCGTGCGGCGGCGGCGGAGGACTCAGCGCGCCGTCGTCGATGCGATCCGTCACGTAGTAGCCCTGCGCCGGGGGTAGTGCCATTATGCGACCTGGAAAAAATTTTAGATGTCTTCTTAAAAATCTTTGATCTTGTCACTTGATTTACTGATAATCCGGTCCAGGCCGAAAATTATCTACACAATCAAACAACCTTCAGATGTTCAGGAAGTAGTCAAGTACGACATCCCAAAATTCACAATAATTATTTAGTGTTAGTTGCTTACCCTGTCGCTCTCCATGTTCTGGCGCACTGAGCGCCCACTGCTGCAGCACGGACATCCATGGTCCGTCGTCCTCATGGAGACCACACACGTTCTCACTGCCGCACCACTTCTCGTCAACCAGCGAGCTGTTCTGTTCAGCCGATGCGGCACCTGCCAGGAGCAGCAGAGCTGCCGCAGCTAGTTTAAACCGCGACATCTGAAATGCAGTAGATATGCGAGGGTGAAATGTAACTCTTTGCTATAAAGCACAAAGCTAAACTTAACAAGGTAACCGGCGATCCCTTCATTTCTGCAGTCCATCAGTGATACTGTTACAGTTCCTTAATTTCCGGTGAGATCGTTCACTGATGGATAAAAAGCTATGAAAAGACAGAAAATTTCAAACAAAACTCGAACTGTCAAAATCTTCGTGTGACCTACCCACATTGTTAAGTCCGTAAAGCCTAAACAGAATTCTTTATTACAAACAATATGAGTCACACCTCACGGGAGCACGGGGGCGTTATCACTGAGTTGCGCTGAGATGGCCGGATGCAGGGTCATGGGTTCACGCGGTTATTACGCAAGCGCAGCGGAACGCAGGTGAAAGCGCAGCACGGACGCGCCGGACGCCGGACGCACCCGCCCGGTCAACAAGGATTACATCGATTGCAGGATTTGCAGGGGATTTCCAACAACCAATTGCGAACAGGATGTGAATGCACTACATTTATACGTACCTAATTATTTAGTACCTAGGGTGACTGGTAATTAGTAAAATAGAGCCCTTGGTTGTCCTGATAACAAACAACAAAAAAAAATGAGCGACGTTCACTTTTTACCACATTTACTAAAAGAAAATTACGAGCTAATTTTGATAGACATATAATTTTACATAAATATAAATACCATAATTATAATAACCAACTATGCAACTTGTTTGGATTATATCACAAGAGAGGAAGACCACTAATTACCAGTCACCCTATATAGTATAATACTCAAGTGGATTATTATGAATTACCAAAACATTGTAGGTGCTACAGCTGATTACCCTCATCACAAAGTTTTTTATTTATTCATCGTGGTAAAATTATCAATTGAATCCTCTCACCCAGAATAGGGCGGGAGAAACTAGCTGTCAGACTTGTACTGACTAAAATCCACGGTGTCCTTCATTAGCCCTTTACTTTCCAGGGTCATGGTAATGGAATAAGTCCCGCGACCCCGGCAGGCTTTGACCCTCTAAAGGGCCCCGTCATCTTGCTGACGCTCTTTGAGACGCGCGTGGAACACAACGCGCCGTCGACCCGGGCATGGTCCATGGTCAGGCTGCGAGTTGCCCATTACTCGCCGCCCCCATGCCTACATCACACAGTTACAGATTAAAGTCACTTGAAATCGTAAAATTCTGTAAATATGAAATCAAGAGGCAATTGTAATTAGGCTGATAAAAACAGTGCCGGTCCCGCATAACGCCCGCCCTACATCAATGAAATACTAAGTGCCAAATATATTGAAATAAAGGGTACAAATTAATAGCTCAATTAGTGCCCTATTATTTAATTACAACAGTCTTTTGCTGTGTCTTTTGTATCCCGCAAACCTACTTATTGCATTATGTAGTACAACATTAAATCTTAAAACGAAAAAAAATCAAGAGTTCGTAAAATTAGCATTTCTGTGAGTATCATACTATCATTAGCGGAGAGTTACCTATGTATTAAAATTATATTCAAGAACAGTGTACTGGAACTGTTCTAAAACTCTAAAAGTATCATCTTATTGTATAAACATTCTTGCGAACACTTGTTGATGCTGACCGTACCGGGTTTCCCGGGGCGCGTGTGCGGGTGGAAAACATGTCATGACATAACTATGAAAGTTAGGTATTATGAAACAAAGGCGCTGTTTTATTTTCTAATCGTAACCAAATCATGCAGGCAGGCTAATTATATCAGACAAGAAATACGTGAAATACAGAAATAATAATTAATTAATTAATAATACGTACATTACACAGACACAAACTTTCATTTCCATGTGCACGGTTAATTAAAAATCGCGAGTCGCAGAATAATCCAGAATTGGAAAGTACATACCTACCTTGTCTCCGAAAGCTGGTGAAACACTGTTATTATTTGGTAAATAATATCACTTTTAGTGTGTCGTGGGCGCGGGCCGCGGTTGTTGTGCCGGAGTCTGCGAGAGCGAGGTGGGCCGGGAAGTATCGATCGCTGCTCTGTTAGCCGAACACTGTTGCTACTCGCGGAGAAATTGCCGCGTCGTCGTCGTCGTGGTGGTACCCCGGACATAGAGGAGGTGGGGTATATTGCACATGTGTACGTTCGTCATATGTGCCTAGTTTTGCCAAATCTCACGGATGTATCGGCAAGGGCTGTGAATAATGGTGTCGATGATCTTATACTGCACTTGGCATTGATAAGCTATAATAAGAAACGTTAAATGAGCATTTAGGTAACATATCGAGGGTATTAATTTAAACTTGCTACTGTCTCAGTCTCAGCATCTTTAGTTTTTTTTTATTTTGTAATTTATTCAGAGGGGTTCAAACACGACGAATCTATCTATTTAGTTCATAAGTTTCTACCACCATCTTCCAGGTCCAGCCAACCTGTAAATCATTCAGCACGAGTGTTTGTCAAACAACCTAATAAGGGCTCATGTACACGACGCCGCCGCCGCGCCGCCGCCGCGCCGCTACCGCGCCTCTAGGCTGTGTACACGGTCGCTACCGCGCCGCCGCCGCGCCGCCGCCGCGCCGCCAACTCGATGGGAAAAAGGAGGTTGCATCGTTTGAGTTCCTGTAGTTACCTTCCGGCTTCATCGTCAGACAGTTAAAACAGAATCATGATGACAGTTAAAACCGGCTATCATGGTATAAGTATCATGTCTTTGCTGTTGACTTGAAGAGTCTTTTGAGCCTTTATCTGGAGCCATTTCTGAATGCACCTAGGATACAGATCATGTTTTACAAAATTGTTGTCGTTCATACAAATAATATAAATACTTTGTTTAATTTGATCAACTTCCGACGTCCCGATTTTTTTCCGGTTCAATGAAATGATCCTTACAGGAAACAGAGACAAATGGCGTCAAAAAAAAATATTGGTCATTTTCACTCATTTTTCTTGACAAAAAAAAAATAAAAACGCCAAAATTGTCAACATCAAAAAAAAGATATAAGTTCCTAAGAAAGTTTTTCCGTACCTATCTCATAAGGATGTACCTTTCTCCCTTTTGGCCAATTTAAAAGACACACCCTGTATGTGGATGTCTAATAATCTAACGAGTCCGGTTGTCAGCAGGGCCGCGCCGCCCCTATGTGCGAAGTGTGCGGCGCACACAGGCGCCAGGGTAATAGAGGCGGCGGATGACCAGTACCAAATATTGATTATTTTTGTCACATTACAACATATTAATACTTAAGTATCGATAAGTAAGTAGATACAAGTCTCACAAGACGATACTTATCTAAACTATTTGAATTGACCCAGTGTTTATATATTGGGTTTTGTTTACATGAATTACGAGCTCTGCTTTAAAAATCAAAAGAACCGCCGGCCGCACCGCATTCGCTATGCTGTCCGACCATTTTATTATTAGTATATTAATCTATGTAGGTATTTTATAACAAAAGCCGTGCCGTGGATTAGTTTTTAAATGTAACCTGATTTGAAACACATGAAAGGCGCTTCATAGGTTTTGCAAACAGGCGCTTCATAGGTTTTGCACACAGGCGCTGCAAGGGGTCGGCGCGGCCCTGGTTGTCAGTATTATAATCCACATTGTCATAACCTCGTCATAACACGTTGCATCACTTCGAGTGTGTAGTAGTGTACGCGCGGGTGCTTGCTCCCTCGCATCTCAATGAAGCTGAGTTGCGCGCGCGCAGTGTTATGCAACAACAACATTACAACAGTGAACAACTTTCGTTACAAGGTCAGCTCCGCGGTGAGGCACCATATTATTCATAACAATCATTTGGATCCTGTCATTGCTTGCACAGGGCCGGTACCAACTTGTAAGATTTCTCTTCATAAAATGAAAGTTTCGAGATTATTAAGGTAGATTAAAGAGAGTAAGTAATGTTTCCTGCAATTGTTTGCAAGTATAAGTAACTCAAATAAACGGCTTATACAGCAAGTATAACCAACTAAGAGCAGTGGTGGCCCAGTTGTATCGGTCACGACATACGAGTTGTAGGTCGTGGGTTGGAACCCCGCCAGGCGCATTACTTTGTATAATTTATTTCATCATCACCACTGCTCTCAAAACGGTGAAGGAAAACATCGTGAGGAAGCCGACATGTCCTCGAACCAAAAATTCTAATACATGTAACATCTACCAACCCGCACTAAGCCCGCGTGGTGCATTATGATCCAATCCCTCTCACAGAGAGGAGTCCTGTGTCCCAGCAGTGGGAACATTATAGGCTGATGATGATAAGTAACTATAGTGCACTTATCTTACCGGATAACCACATCAAGAGCAAGAGATACTTCCAATGCAAGGCTCTTGAGGCACTGCTTTTAAAATTCCGAATAAATTGCCATATTAAGACCAAGGAAATACCTTCAAAGGTTAACCTTTGCGAGGTCTTAGCACAGCCAGCGAAAGTTGACGCAAGATTTATTCGGTTCCGCTCGAGCCGAGCAAGGTCTAGCCAGCTCAAGGTCTAGAATGTCTGGATCTGTCCCGTATGGACAAACGATTCACATTTGATTTGGATAATCGTGTTTGTATTTCGATTGCTTTAGATGAGCCCATAACATAAATAAGAAGATAGTCGAGACGATGGCTGGAGCCTTACCACGAGCTCTTAACGCGATCCAGTTTAGGCTGTGGGAAAGAGACAGAGCTATACAAGTCGTCTAGCGCCATCTCTTTCCCACAGCCTAAACTGGTTCCCGATATAAGCTCGTGGTAACCCAGTTAGAAAGTTACACGTGAGATTTTTTTCGAGAAATTTCGGAAATAAAACAACGCAAATTAACAAAACATTATTATAACAGTTCGTACATAGATACTACATAACTAAATAATATAAATATTGTAACTCAAAATGCTCTTACAACGAAATTACTTGTACTTACACAAGATTCGTTATTTAGTGTTGCCACGATAAAATCTTATAGATTGGGAACACTCAATTTATAAAACAAAAATCATATATTTATATTTTCTATAGTATAAAACTATTTACAGTTAATTTCATTTACTTAATTATAAAGTTTCTCAATCATTTATTTCACATTCGTTAACTCAGTAGTTTTAAACACAAAACTTTAATCAGCTGTATTAAATCTCAACACTTAAAAATATTCGGCCCTTTATTTTGTATAATACATTGTAGGGGAAATGGACCTTACCATAGCCGGAGGCCCAACGCACGCCGCTGGAAGCGCAGGGGAGCGCACTTTAAGAGCAAACAAGTCAACATTTTTTCCATAGAAACTTCTTTGGGGTTTTACTCCATTAATTGACAAAGTACATCCAAAATTAAACATGGTATCGTTTTGTCTCATTATTAATTTTGTCTGTACGGAAGCAGAATTGTAAAATATGAAGCTATTAAAAAGTTACGAGCTTCTAAAGATTCGTTTTTTTGCTAATTTTAACACAACTTTAGGTGTAAATTAGAAGCTAAAGAAGCATCAAATTTCCAAAACGAAGTCCGTACCGACACAGCAAATTTATCGAAGAATTTAATAAATTTTATTTGAAATTAATTAGTGCAGTGGTTTTTTCATAAAACCCCAACAGCCAAAGGCTTTTTCGTATTTTTTTACGCGCGCCTTTTACTCTGAATGATCGTGCATCTTACTGAATAAGTTTTCCCCTGTTTTCTCCACTGGGGGATGACGCTCGCGCACACATGAACAATATGGCTCGATTTCCGGTGAAATATCATGGTTTTTGACCATGCCTGCCAATGAGTTCGAGCTCGCGACTAACGCCGCCTTAAGATGTCAATTCCAAATAAACCTTAACTACCTTGACATACGGTCCATATAGATAATATTACCGTGCTCAAGCTACCACAAAAGAATGCGCGCGACCGATGTCAAGGTAGATAAGGTTTATTATTAAACTTCGCCGCGCCTCCAGTGGTGTGCGTTGCGCTTAGGCAACAACAATGAATCACCTACTCGTTTACTGACTACGACGCGACAGAGCTGGATCTGGCAAAAATGCGTACTTAGCTACGTACGCATTTTTGCCAGATCTGCATTTCTGTATTTAGGGATAGTTGAAGAAGTATTGGGCAAGTTTTCAGTGTGCTTCAAGCACTTTCGTAAAAAGGCACGTAGTTCTTAGGCTATAACTCTTACTTGTATTCAGTATGCATACATATCTTGGGCCTTACCACGAGCTCTAAACGCGATCCAGTTTAGGCTGTGGGAAAGAGACAGAGCTATACAAGTCGAGCTCCATCTCTTTCCCACAGCCTGAACTGTGTTGCGTTGGAGCTCGTGGTAAGGCCTCTGGTTTGAAATCGAGTGTGATATGGTTTGAAGGAAGACAATACTGCAGAATTAAAATTAGACTATCATCGTTATAAGTCATTATGACTTTATTAGGATAGTTCCGAAGAAACAGTGCTTTGAAGAAGTGATGTATATGTAATATGGTTTTCTTTAAAACTTATATCTTTTAAACTTTCTCAAAGCACTGTGCCATCATGGTCATTTAAGTCCTAGATCAACCTTTCTCACAACAGTTCGTACTGTCGACTATTCCCCATCCCTCTTCTTTTGAACACAGCGGGTCTAATGTGCATGGAGCGTAGTTTCTTAGGGTCTATCGTCGCGTAAGCTGGTGGAAGACCATTAGAAGTCAGAGGAGAGGGTTCCTCTTCGTAGAGCACTGGAGCACTCGGAGGTGTCGCATATCTTTGGTCTCTCTGAGAAATTGACTTCCGGCTATTATGGATATAGGTTGTTGCTGAGGCGTATTTGGATGATTTACTAATTGTTGATTGGAATGACTTGCCGGCAAAGCGTAGTTGGATGGTTGATGGAACAAAGCGGATTGACTTGAAGACTGGACAGGATAGACTATGGGTGTTATGTGATGTATCGTCACTGGTTTACTTTTGAGCTTATTATTAGCTGGAGGTTTAAGGTGCTTCTTACTTTTCGCTTTACTCGTGAGTAAGATATAAGTTGGAAGGGGACGGTTTGTTGTTGATCTAGAATCATTTTCAAATATAATAGCGTGGCTGGGGTGCCCAGGATGGCCCAACACCATAGTTGGATAGTTAGACGGTGAAGACGGTTCACTTAATCCGGGGATGTAGTAATTTGCGGCCGAAACTGGATGGTTTGTGTATAAGTAATTGGGTGGTATGGAAGTGTCATAGACCGGTATCCCAACGGTGTTTAGAGAATCTATGGGTTGATGGTTGTTGGACGGCAAAGCGTAATTAGCTGCAGGTTGAATTTTCACTGCAGATCCCGGTAACGTAATATCATTTTGAGGAGTAACGTTATCTTTGTGGAAACCGTCTCCAGGTTGTTGGTCATTTTTGTTGACTGCAGTTTTGTTTTGCAAATGATATCCACTTTCAGATGGGTGACTGACTGTGACTGCATTTTTTCCACACGACTTGTTTACTTGAGTATTCATATCTGATTTTTTATTTGTATACCGATTATTTGTAGCTTTGTTCTCATTAGTTTTGATATTTTGGGTTTGAGCTTGAGCTTGTTCTGGCCTATCAACAGCGTGTTGTCTCTTCCCTACGTGTGGAAAGTCAGTACGTTGCGTCGCTTCCCCGTCGGTCAGAAGTAGACGGTGAGGTTCATGTGGTCGGCCACGGCGGGGTTGGTCGCGTCCGTCACCTCCTCCCCTCTGTCCTGGAAATTTATTTCTGTTATACACACTTTACGATATTTCTTAGTTTTAGAAGGGTTAGTAAGTATAGAGATGAATGTTAGTTGAATGAGACTTTTTGTGGAAGCAAGACAGATGTAGTTAAGAGGGAGAAAGTATTACGAGTTGTTGTAGTTTGTTAGAGACAGCCCTCATGGATATCGAGGAGTCTTCTGGAAGAAATATGTGAGATAGGAGGAGCGTGTCGCGCACCTTGTGTTGTCCATCGGGCGCCGCGTCGTCCCAGCTGAGCTTCTTGACGCGCGCGGGGATGGTGGCGGAGGGCCACGCCACCCCCGAGCGGCCCGCGCCCCCCCCGCGCGGCCCCAGGTGGTCGCTCATGAGGGACACGGCGGGGGGGGGGACCGAGCTGGGGGGGAGGGGCGCTACCTTACTGCGCGGGTAACGTTGTGATTGACGACCTGATGATGCACCTGCTGCAGAAAATTATCAAATTACTCCGATATTTATACCGTCTGGACTCAGCTCCCACTCCGTTAAAACCACATTGTCATTCAGAACTATATTTATGTATTTATTTATTTCATGGAGGACTAACAAAAAAGGGGTAATAGGCATCAGACAGCCAATTCACGCGTATAGAATTATAATAAAAATAAATATTAAATTAGCGTGATACCCAGACGTTTCCATCTTCCTCGTCAGACACCTAGGTACCCACAATACCTACGTCAGGCGGTGGGTCAGAACGCCGTGACGCCTATCCAGCCAATCCTCAAAGAGGGGTCTTACCCCCACGATTGCGAAGTGCCCGATCATACAGAAATAGTGTAAATTGTGTATAACTTACAGTGAGGCTGTCCTCCATGTGCCGCTTCCTGCTGTAGATCTAAACTAGACGTTGAGTTAGCCAGGATGGTGCTGGCGCCTGCGCTGACACTCAGCAGCGAGCCCGACGAGCCTGCAGGTCGCAGCACCCCCGCAGTGCCCGCTGTGTTCCCGTGGGTGCTGGTGGTGGTGGTGGTGTGTGGCGGGGAGGGGGCGATGGGGTCCGCCGGGGGCTTCTCGTGCGTCACGTACCCGGAGCCCGACCCGCCCGCGCTGCGCTTAGACCGACGTCGACTGAAGGGTGATAATTATAATTAATCTACCTACTGCGGAACAGATGAGTGGAATGTACCTCATAAATGAAAACATAATTAAAGTCTAGGTATATAGGGTGACTGGTAATTAGTGTACGATACTTAAACACGATATGTGCTCATGATAACCAACAACTTTTACTATGGGAAAAAACCTGAAAACTCAAAAAAAAAATTGCTGTTCAGTACATTTATGTTTGCATATACTAAACAGCTGATATTTTTTTCACGATTTCGGCTTTGCTCCCATAATAAAAATTGTTTGTTATCATGAGCTCAATCACGTGTTTAAGTATCGTACACTAAATTACCAGTCACCCCATATAGGTAGGTCTCAAAACGAAATTTCTGGCGATCTAATGATCAAAAGAGTGTCCATGGAGTTTCTTGCCCGCTCTCCTCCATAGAGATCTACTTCTTGGAACAGGCATCTACGGTATTTTCAGTTTTTTATGTCTTGTGTCTAGCACCATAACTTATTAGTGTTTAAATTATTTTTCTTTGTCTATGACAACTCAAAAATGCCTGTAACTGGCCTACTTGAAATAAATGCTTTGATTTGATTTGAAACGTATGTACTGTTGATAAGACTACCTACTTCAAACGATTATCCCTTAAGAGGATAGTATAGCGGCTGCCATTTCGAAAAATAGGTCTTTAGAAAAACTCGTGCTGTCCCTCTCGCGCGTTAAAAAGCCCTCGATCGTGCGATAGAGAGCATTGCAACTCGCGACTGATTGTAAGTATTTTTAAAAGAAATTTGTCTCTCGGGAGAAAACGTTTTTCAGATATTAAATCACAACCAATCTCTTAGATTCTGGCGTCAATCGTTTCAGCATATTATATTATAGGTTTGTAGGCTTTGCTTTTTTTCTAAAACTTCTTTGTTTTTAAAATAAAAAAGTTTTACTTCAATGTAGATTTTGTCATAAAAATAGTAACTTTTAGGCGCCTGTCACTTTCAAACTATTATAAATTTTGAAAAAGTGTTTTACTGTGTAAGAAACATTCTAAAAAATCACTGAGATAGGATAACATTTAGGGGTAGGAAAACGTTTTCTCTTTTAGTATGGACGAGCGCTCGGTAGACGATCCTCTTAATATGAAAAGAAAGATAAAACACAAACACTCTGTAGATGTATCCGAGCAGTGCGAGCACGAGCAGCGCCAGCACCGCCAGCGCCGCCGCGAACAGCGCGAGCACGGCCGCCCCGCCCCCCGCGCCACCCGCCCCTCCCCCCGCCGCTCCCTGCAGCAGCCGCTCGCTCAGGTGCACTGTCACCGGCACTGACGTCTGTGAACACACCCAACGAAATCACTTTAATCCAAACATGGTATTCTTTTTTAATTTATATTTTAACTTCGTACTTCATAAAAACCTAAGTCATAACTAGTTCATAAAACTTTTTGATATGAGCATGATTTATCTTGCCTTTTTGATGACGGTGATGGCGATTTCATCATCATCATCAGCCGGAAGACGTCCACTGCTGAACATAGGCCTCCCTCTTAGACCGCCACGCCGAACGACAATTCTCCACTTGCATCCATCGGCTGCCCGCGACCCTCACGATGTCGTCCACCTAGTGGGAAGCCTGCCTACGCTGCGTCTTCCGGTCCGTGGTCGCCATGAGAGAACTTTTCTTCCCCATTGGTTGTCAGTTCTACGAGCGATGTGGCCTGCCCATTACCATTTCAACTTGCAAATTAAATATGAGCTACGTATGTCGGTGACTCTGGTTCTTCACCGAATTATATCCATGTTCCGGATTTTATCCCGTAAAGAAACTCCGAGCATAGCTCTTTCCATTACTCGTTAAGTGACTCTTAGTCTCCCTAAAAAACCACGTTTCAGAGCCATATTGTCATCATGCACGGACAAAACACAATACTGGTTAAACACCCTTGTCTAGAGACACTGTGGGATTCTCGATGAGAAGATATCACGTAGCTTCCCAAACGCTGCCCATCCGAGTTGGATTCTTCGGGCGACCTCTTTCTCGAAGTTGGACCTACCTAACTGAACAATCTGTCCAAGGTAAGTATATTAATGGTCTACAACTTCGAGAGTATCGTTGCGGTTAGATGCGATTTAGCGAGTATGTAACGAGTGATACCTGTCTGGGAGGTGCGCCGGAGTCCACAGCAGTAGCCACAACGTGTAGCACGGACGAGTTGAGTGACCGCAGCGCACTGCTGCGCAGGAACATGTCGCCCGTCGAGTTAATGTACAGCATGCTGCAACATAGACTAGGGTTTAACGTCATTCTTATGCCCGTTGGACATCTCGAAATGCAAGATTGTGCTAGAATAATACTCTGAAGCTTTGGACAACACGTCAAATCGTTGAGCTGGTTTGCTGGTTTCTTTTCTGTCTAAATGGAATTGAAAGTTGGGGAGGGTTCCTGTAACGCAATGACATATTATATAGGGTGACTGGTAATTAGTGTACGATATTTAAACACGTGATTGTGCTCATGATAACAAACAACTTTTATTATGGGAGCAAAGCCAAAATCGTGAAAAAAATATCAGCTGATCAATACATTAAACAAACATAAATGTACTGAACAGCTGACTTTTTTCGCGTTTTCAGGTTTGTTCCCATAGTAAAAGTTGTTTGTTATCATGAGCACAATCACGTGTTTAAGTACCGTACACTAATTACCAGTCACCCTATATAAAGACACATCACGAATGAAAAATACTAAAACTACATAGACGCGTTAAGAAGGAGAAAGAAAATATGACACCGTACGGCGGGAGCAGTTGGTGGCCCAGTGGTATCGGCCCCGACTTACGAGTTGTAGGTCGTGGGTTCGAATCCCGGCGGGCGCATTACTTTGTGTAATTTATTTCATCACCACTGCTCTCAAAACGGTGAAGGAAAAACATCGTGAGGAAACCGGCATGTCCTAGAACCAAAAATTCGAAGACATGTGACATCCACCAATCCGCACTGGGCCCGCGTGGTGGATTATGGCCCACCCCCTCTCACAGAGAGGAGGCCTGAGTCCCAGCAGAGGGAACATTAATAGGCTGATGATGATGATGATGACGGCGGGATACCTGTTGCTAGAGGGAGACAAATATACATCTTCAGTTACATCACACGATATAACAAATTCAAAACAAACGTAGCGTCACGCGACAGGTTGGTGCGTTACTAAGCGCGATGTGGCCAATTGGCTTAATTTTTTGTTGTCATTTTAGAGTGCGGACAACGTATCTATAGTTTATACAATCATTGCTGTAACGTCCGTGCGCACGCACTTGTGGAGTTCCGCTGACATTCTGTGCTGGATGCTATGAATGAAAACGGTCAGGAGGTCTTTAAACGTGGCAGAACCATCAGTCTGTGAGTTGTAAATTAAATATTGTATGTACTAATTGTGAACTCACTCAGCGCCGGAGCCCCTGAGCGTGAGCGTGACGGTGTCCTTCTTGTCTCCGTCGTAGACGTCGAGCCGGCCGACCGGCAGCAACTCAGCGTCCTCTCGTGGGTCCTCCTCTACGCGGAACTCGTACTGAGGGTAGCGGAACCGCGGCTCCCACTCGTTCACGTTCAACACCGTGATGTTTATTGATGCCGTGTCGTTCTGGAATTTAAAATGAAACAGTTTTTTTTTCATCGGTTTTATTCATCCAAATCTTTATACAGAGGTGGCGCTTTGTGGTTCTTGCCTATCACTATGGGAAAATAATATGCTATCCCTTTTCGAACGCAAACAATTTTAATTATTCCTCATAGAAACAAGGGTTGACCAACCGATATTTTGAAAACTATCTAGGGCGCTGCACAAAGGTCACTTGATAGACCTTTAATGGCTATCAAGGACAACTGAGTCGTAGTCTTTCAAACTGACGCAATTAGTGTCAAAAGTTGATAAAACCCATGAAAAATACAATACCTATATGTAAATTCATTGGGTGCTTGTACACGGCGCATGTAACCCGCGCAAGTGCCTCAACATGCTCAAACTACATGCTCTGTGTACAAGCACCCCGCGGGTAGCTTGATCAAGTAGCTTGCGCATGTTACTCGCGCGGATAACACGTTTAGCGTTGGGTAGCTAACTGAACCGTATCTTCGTTATTGAGTGAAATGAAACTCAGGATTGAAGTCAGATAATCCACTATTTTATTGTCTAAAATTACGCTATTTATATCTACAAAAACAATAGTACACTTAGAGCTATTACTAAACATAATCTTTATAATTTTCACCAATGGCGATGCGATGTGTAGATTGAGAGACGCGCGCAGGTGCGCAGGTGCGCGGGCCCGCGGGGCGACGTTCTGCGCACGACACCGCGCGCAGCCGCACATTTCTTGAGCCTAAGTATAAATATGAGTGGCGCGCGGAGCGCGGTCCTTTCTGCCGAACGCCGTCGCCAAGTGAAGATTCCAAGCCACGTGTTCCGTCTGCGAAGTTCTGTTGGTTGAAGCGAAGATCCGCAGGGTGCTGGAGCTTCTGCATGCGCTTACAAATCGCTTCCAAAGCGAAGCTTTCTTATTTCCGCCAGTGTACGTCTTACTTCACTATTTCCTTAACAGAGATCTTCAAAACGTGGTACTTGGTTGGTACTGGTAACTGGTATATTATGGTGGTACTGTAATATGGTGGTTGGTGGTTCTCTGGTAACTGTGAGCACTATTTCGTTGGTAATAAGGTGATAAACACTGTGCCACTACACACGCATCTCTACTTGCGCGGGTCACATGTGCGGGTTACATTCCATGTATAAGCACCCTCATTGTAAAATATTACTTGTAACAGTATGTTGGAAGCAAGTTCAGCAAACACATTTTCGAATAGTAAAATACTTAATACATTTTAGGTTATCACAAAGACATAAGATGGCAAGCAAAGCCGCGGGCTACTGCTAGTTATATAAAAACCTTACCGAGACGCCGTCGGTGACCATGACCTGGTAGTGGTACTGGTCGTTGGTCTCGTAGTCCAGCGGCCGGCGCAGCAGCACCTCACCCGCGCTGTTGATCGCGAACTTGTCCAGGAACGACCGGTCCGACACGTAGAACTGCAGGTTATTCTAGAAAACGTATGAAAGAGGTGTTAACAAATTGGAGTAATATAACACAAGTTTTGATCTTTGGCGGAGTACTGCCGGCGTCGTGCGTGTGGTATCTATGTTACATACGTGTGTCATGTGCACGGGCGGCGGCGTGGTGTGCAGCGTGAGCAGCGTGGCGCCGGGCGCGGCGGCCTCGCTGACGGCGGCGGAGTACTGCCGGCGTCGTGCGCGTGGTATCTATGTTACATACGTGTGTCATGTGCACGGGCGGCGGCGTGGTGTGCAGCGTGAGCAGCGTGGCGCCGGGCGCGGCGGCCTCGCTGACGGCGGCGGAGTACTGCCGGCGTCGTGCGCGTGGTATCTATGTTACATACGTGTGTCATGTGCACGGGCGGCGGCGTGGTGTGCAGCGTGAGCAGCGTGGCGCCGGGCGCGGCGGCCTCGCTGACGGCGGCGGAGTACTGCCGGCGTCGTGCGCGTGGTATCTATGTTACATACGTGTGTCATGTGCACGGGCGGCGGCGTGGTGTGCAGCGTGAGCAGCGTGGCGCCGGGCGCGGCGGCCTCGCTGACGGCGGCGGAGTACTGCCGGCGTCGTGCGCGTGGTATCTATGTTACATACGTGTGTCATGTGCACGGGCGGCGGCGTGGTGTGCAGCGTGAGCAGCGTGGCGCCGGGCGCGGCGGCCTCGCTGACGGCGGCGGAGTACTGCCGGCGTCGTGCGCGTGGTATCTATGTTACATACGTGTGTCATGTGCACGGGCGGCGGCGTGGTGTGCAGCGTGAGCAGCGTGGCGCCGGGCGCGGCGGCCTCGCTGACGGCGGCGGAGTACTGCCGGCGTCGGAAGCGCACGCCGCCTGTAGCGCCGGTCCCGCGGCTGATGCTCAGTGTAGCCAGTGCATATCGGTCCGAGTTGTCCACCTGTGTCGCCTGTAAGCAATGGAGAACACGGCCTAAGACAACGCGTATAAAATAAAGATATTACTCCGGTAGTTGAGGAACGCAAAGCACTGATCATTAGCTTAGGAATTTAACAGTTGGAGAAAGTACTAATGAAATTGAATACGACCATAGTTTACACAACAGAACCACCTTTACCTTGATAACGATGGTGACAGGCTGGCTGAGCTCTTCGAGGAGCTGCCTGGTGACGGCGAGCTGGCCGGTGTCCTTGTCCACGAGCAGCAAGCGGCCGTTGTCGCCGGTGGCGGAGTACGCGAGCGGCGCGTTGATGCCTAAGTCCTGGTCCGCCGCCGAAATCGGACCAGGCGACGTCACCAGGATTGCACCCTGGAAAACCAGTGAAATATTTAATTTGGCTATCCAAACTGTTTGTAAATATAAGCGTCGAGTGAAAGTGACAGAGCTATACAAGTCGTCTAGCGCCATCTCGTTCACTCACTGGAACAAGCCTGGTTTTAAGACGTTGTAATATCCCCCCAGATCCGGTTTATTGATGGATGGTACATTCTCAAGAGTTACTTCTTATTCACTTCTTTTTCCTAAGGCATTAACCATTCTACTCGCACTTCTTCTATACACAGATCTTTTCTTTTGATCTTTCGGTCTCATTTCATCATCATTATCATCAGCCTATAATATTCCCACTGTTGGGACACAGGCCTCCTCTCTGTGAGAGGGAGTGGGCCTTAACCCAGCACGCGGGCCCTGTGCGAGTTGGCAGATGTCACATGTCTTCGAATGTTTGTTTCCAGGACATGCCGGTTTCCTCCCGATGTTTTCCTTCAGCGTTTTGAGAGCAGTGGTGATGAAATAAATTACACAAAGTAATGCGCCTGGCACCACTGCAATGGGCCACCACTGCTCTCATTCCACTCATCATTATTTTTATATTCAACACCATCGTAGATTTGTGGCAAATGGCAGTCTAACCTCTTTAGCATCATCAGGCAGCGTGGCAGTGTAGTGGTCGTGCGTGAACTTGGGGTTCTGATCGTCAGCGTCGAGGACCTGCACTTGCAGCACTGTGTCGTTGTGTAGGGGAGGTGTGCCAGCGTCCTGCGCTCGCAGCGTCACGCTGAAGTTACTCAGTGTCTCGTAGTCCAGAGGTTTCTTAACAACTAAAACGCTGTCCAACTCGTTCGAGAAGCCGAGGTACTCCTGGGTGATGAAAAAACTTGAGATTAAGTATGAAAGTTGTGTGTTCTCTGAGGTCTGAACTACTAGAGCTTTTGCCGTTGGTCTAGTGGTTAGTGACCCTGACTGCTATGCCAGAAGTCCTGTCGTCCCACCCCGGACAAAGTTTATGTGATGAGCACGATCATTTGTTCTGGGTCTGAGTGTAATTTATCTATAATATTCATGAATGTATTTATATAAGTATGTTTATCAGTTGTCTAGTACCTAACACAAGCTCTGCTTAACTTGGGACTAGATGGCGTCGTGTGATTATCATCATCATCATCAGCCGGGAGGCGTCCACTGCTGAACATAGGCCTCTCCCTTAGGTTGTGTGATAGTTGTAGAATATTATTATTAAAAGGTTTATCTACTTGGCTGGGTGACAACAACGTCATTCTAGAATTTTAAGAGACTACCAACATCAGTTAATTTAATTGCTGGATGCTGGGGTCTTAATAAGAAACTCGAAAGTCTGTTCCATCCAGTAACTGGGATTCTTAAACGAATGATGACAACCGTAAGTTTTATTAGTCTGCTGTCAGTCTAGACTGAGCGTGGAACAGTGTTTTTCGTCCATCATTCTGGCACCAGTCTTAGTCGGACCAAACTGATGGACTGAACTGACGCCAGACTGAGCGTGTAAACTTTGACTAAGGCCTGGACTCCACCAAAGCTGTATCGAGCTGTGCGGGGTCGAGACGTGTTTTGAACAACCACCAAGCTTTGGTGGGGTCTCGGCCTAAGACCAACGCCAGACGATGATGCAATGGTCTCACATGATTGGGTCCGGGCAGCACGGAGTAATGTATAGTGGCGTGCGGGCCGGGCTGGTCGGCGTCCGTGGCGCGCGCGCCCACCGCCACGCGCGTGCCCACGGCCGTCAGCTCCGACAGGCGCACGCGGTACGGCGCGCCCTGCCATACCGGCGCGTTGTCGTTCACGTCCCACACGCGCACCGACACAGGGATTATGAAGCTCTGCAATTAATGTGATGAATGAATGAATCAAATGATAAAGAAAGATGATCAAGAAAACTAAGGAGCACGAAAAGACGCGACGCGCCGCCGCGACGCCGCCGCCGTGAAAATATACAGGCCACGCCGCCGCCGTGGAATTGGCCATCGGCGCTCATATCTAGTCTACATAATTAGGGTAACTGGTAATTAGTGTGCGATACTTAAACACGTGATTGTGCTCATGATAACAAACAATTTTTAATATGGGAGCAAAACCGAAATCGTGAAAAAAATATCAGCTGTTCAGTACATTTATGTTTGCTTAATGTACTGAACAGCTGATATTTTTTTCACGATTTCGGTTTTTTCCCATAATAAAAATTGTTTGTTATCATGGGCACAATCACGTGTTTAAGTATCGTACACTAATTACCAGTCACCCTATAAATACAAAATTATGCTGTGACGATTTAAAATTAGTTAAAAAAAACCGGCCAAGTGCGTGTCGGGCCACGCACAGTGTAGGGTTCCGTAGTTGCCCATCAAAATACTTATGCGAACTAACTAAACTGATTCGCTGAATTTTTCAAAATCGGTCCAGGAGTCTTTGAGAAATCGGGGAAAATACATAAAAAAAAAGATTACAACGAATTTAGAACCTCCTCCTTTTTTTGAATTCAGTTAAAAATAGTTGACGATAAAAACCTACCTATCCCCAAAAAACATACCTATAAAAGCTGTAAAAATAAAGTTGACAAACTTACATTTGCAGTTGTCTCCGATACATTTTGTTTAAGAAAATATGATATCAAGTACATTTTATAAGTTGGTCGACTATTACTCGTAAAGTTGTAAAGCCTACTTAGTCATGATAATTTTCTTTTAAACTTCGTTATATGTACTACTATTGTGAATTTTTTCACAACCCCAAACATAACCGTTTAACTGGTAGAGGGGGGGGACACTCGATTCGAGCAAAATTTAGCACTTTAAAGCTTAATATTTCACAAACGAATTTTTTTATCAAAACATTGTTAATGGAAACTATCATTATTTTTTAAAGGCCTATTTAATGATACCCCACACTAAGGGGTACGTGAGAAAAAAAAAATCCTCACTTTACGTGTAAGTACTGGAGGTACCCTAAAAAAAAATATTTTACAAGATGTTATTTTACCACTTTTTCGGCACAACAAATCCGTATATTTACACCAAATTACAGCTCTCTAGTACTGTGCGTCTCTGAGCTAAACTGCGGACGGACGGACGGACGGACATGGCGAAACTATAAGGGTTCCTTGTTGACTACGGAACCCTAACTAGTGGAGCCAACATCAGAAGCTTATTAAAAATGATAAATTCACCCTACTGCAAATGACCTACCATGAACTCTTAAAGCGTGAGTCTTTAGGCTGTGGGAAAGAGATGGCGCTAGCCGACTTGTATAGCTCTGTCTCTTTCCCACAGCCTAAACTGGATCGCGAGAGCTCATGGTAAGGCCTCGGTTACTTAGCTAGTTATGCTTTCTACTAAGACCTGGTAAATTCAATTAAAATTCCTTTTTTCGAGGGATGACTTAATGCCTACAGTGAAATTCGGTAAGTTCTATCACTACATCATCATAATACAAATAGGTACAGACGCCAGCAGGTCAACCTACCAGAATCTGTCAGATTTTACCACTCAAACATTAACCTTCCACTCTTGTTATAAGGTTGAATTTTCTAGAAATCTGACAGATTGTGGTAGCTTGATATGCAGGCGTCTGTACATAAGTTACAGTTCTTATTAAATAGGTTCATGTATTAGAGCAGTTTCAATAACAAACCGGGTCAGTGGTCCGTCTCCTATCACAGCGCACGTTGACGTACACGTTGGACGGACCCTGCTTCTCTTCTCGATCCAATGCTCGCAGCAGGGTTAAGTTCTTAGTGCCGGGCGCGATGCCCACGGCCGCGCCCTTCTCCTGCAGTCGCAGGGTTATGTCACCCTGCTCCTCTGAAGGGTCACCATTGACACTCAAAGTACCTGGAACGTTGTAATAAGTGCGTGTAGCTCGTGGCAAAATCATCGAATGAGTCCTCCCACCCCGGGCAGGGCGGGAGGGCCTGTCAGACTTGTACTGACTAAAATTAACGGTGTTCTTCGGTAGCACTTTGTGCGCCGGAGTCTGGGTATACGTACCTATGTCCCGCAACCCCGGCAGGACTGTGGCCCTCTATAGGGGGTTAGGGGGGCCCCGTCAATATGCTGATGCTCCTTGAGACGCGCGTGGAACACAACGCGCCGTCGACCCGGGCATGGTCCATGGTCGGACAGCGAGTTGCCCTTTACTCGCCGCCCGTATACCCAGTGCGTGTAACTCGGGTTTCTGCTTAAATGTAATAGTATACCTAATCAAATGAACGAGGCATTCGTGCAATGCGATAGTCTTATTGATAAATTGTTTGGAAATCAATTGTTAATTATATATTACCTCGTTACGTAAAGGAAAATATTTATTGCATCCGCTTTACAGCAATGTACTTAGTAAGTAAAAATGTTCGTAGAATACAACTTTCAAAGTAGAGTGAAATTGATTTGAGAAGTGTGCAGTGCCGTATTATCTATAAGGCACTTTGGGCCAGTGTCTAGGGGCCCACTATGACCAGGGGCCCAGCACTCCCACAGCAAAAAGGGGATTGTGTGGTTTTTTTAAACCACTGTAAAAGTAAAACTTTTTTTTTCACATTAAAGGGTAAAAGCCCCCTTTATTGTCACTATAAGAGTAACGGTGAAAGTCTGATTGAATTTAATCTATTTTTTTTTTTGTATTAGACACTTTGGTAACTTATTAACTTGTAAAATTTATTTTTTATACTTAAATAAGTAGTCGCTTATTAAATGATAAATATATTAATTTGAAAACAGCAACTCAACAGTGGGTATTATTGACAGCGCAAAATGGTATCAGGGTCTATTATTGACAAATTGAGTTGTTGCGGTATGAAAAAGGGAGGGCCAAACAAAACAAGCGGTAAGCAAAACAAGTTGTAACGACAATATTGTCTCAAATGGCAACATTTTAAGTCTGTTAAGGAAAATAGGTTATATTTATGGCAATACTGATAGCAAGTTCACTTGCTACCTTCACTCAGTTGGCTGTCAACGGTCGTCGAAAGAAAGTCGATTCGAGTGGTACCAAATTGTGCATCGTGTTTTGTGATCCTAGTAAGCGTGAAAACTTGCCGAGATGAGTACCTAGTTTTTTGATATGTTTTTGGGTGAATTCATGATAATAACATGATGAGCTTCTTTAAATCTTAACGAGTCTTTTGAACTTAGAAATTTAGCGACCAATGTTACAATCACTTTCTGCGAACACAAGATGTCAACTTTGGCCACCAAAAAACATGTGCTAGGGCTGCCCCTACTCACTTTGTAACCTATTAAATAAGTAAAATTGCCATGTTTTTATACCTTAATTTGTTAAGTATCTACAGTTATAGGTACCTAATAAAAATGATTGATATTAAAACACGTTTTTCTGTTAAAAACATCCAATCGATTTATTTTATTTTGGACAACCCTATGTCTAAAAATCATTTGTATGAATTTAAAGAAAAAATATTGGGTAGCTTTGGCCACTGCCCTGTACGGCTAAATTCGTAACCTTTTGTTATTATTATCTTTTAACCGTCAACTTTAACCAGTTTCCTATCGTAATTCTTAATTATACGGCTGTAAGAGCGAAAATCCAAGAGTTATTAGCAGTGGCTAATGTTGGCAGAAAGTCGGTTTAGGCGCATTTGGGCTAATTCTCATTTGGGCAACCGACTCCATAATGGACTACTTCTCATTTGGGCTAATTCTCATATGGGCTAATTCTCATTTGGGCTACTTCTCATTTGGGCTAATTCTCATTTGGGCTAATTCTCATTTGGGCTACTTCTCATATGGGCTAATTCTCATTTGGGCTACTTCTCATTTGGGCTACTTCCCAAAATTTGGGCATGTAAGTAAGGGATACTTTTTGAAAATCTAAATCAATATTCAACAAAAATTCTATCTTCCCGCAGTATCCCGTCTTGAGTGATACGTACCTACGTCCTAAAAATAACCCCAATGCATATAATGTTGGGATTCCTTCCTAACAACTCCAAAACTACTGCTTAGGGGTTAAATTTCGCAACATCCTCTCTTAGTGAGAACCTATAAAACCTAAGTTGTTCTTATAAAATTATTTATGTTAGATTGTAAGGTATATGTCTATGGGCCAATGTAGCCTGAATATAAATAAATAAAAAATAAATAAGTAGAACCTCCTGAAAAATTTGAGGCCTCTACGAACTATCAATACATCAATCCCGTCTTAGATACAACTTTCGTCTTGAGACTCCTAGCACTTGTAGTAATAAAGTTTAACACAAACTATCAACCACAGAAAAACCCCTTATGAGATCGAATTTCGTAAAATTGTGTCTAAGGGTCAGCTCAGACCGAGACGTGACGCTGCGCGCACATTTCAATAGAGTCATTCAAAATGTAACTCTATTTTAAAAAACAAAAGATACACCTTTCGCAACGCAGCGCGACGTAGCGCGGCGCCGCTTGATGCGATTCAAAATCTGACTTTGTTTACTACAAGGAAAGATACAAATTTGAAGTGTCGTTGCGTCACGTCGCTTCGCGTCGCGTTTCGGTGTGAACTGACCTTTAGTGATCTACGTCCTATGAAACCCCTATGAATAATTTGAAACTACTAGCATTTGTAGCAATAAAGTTTAATATAAACTATCAACACCAAAAACAACCTCTTATGCGTCACAAAATACTGTTTTGTGTACATTTACGTATTAAAAAGAACCGCCATGAAAGATTTGGTCGCCTAGCACTTGTAGTAACTAAGTTTCATACAAACTGTCCACCCAAAAAATAAACCCCTTAGGGGTCGAATTTTACAAAATCCAGTTTTGGTATCTATCATTATAGTACAACCCCTTTGGGGCCGAATTTCGCAGAATCCATTCTTAGAGCTCACCTACCTGGAGAGTATAAGGAGGGCTTATGCCAAATTTTAAGCTGCTAAATATGTGATGTGAAATTTTGTTCAGGAAAACAAAAGGAACAAACAGAACTTAGACCTATTACTGTAAACATCCACCACATTGAAATAATAAAAGGAGTGCGACTTTGTATTCAACAGTTTGTATTGGGACTCATTTTGAGCGTTTGATATTGATTAATTTTGTAACAAAAATGTTAAAAGTGCTAAGGGCGGTGTGTGTACGCGACCAACGCGCGCTCAACGCAACGTCGACGTATGTATACTAGCTCTTAAAATAATGTAATTGATCTCTTGAATGAATAAAAAAGTTTAAATAGATAAAGACAGTACTTATTTTAATAAATATCCCCAAATTATGAAAAGTAGCCCAAATGAGAAGAAGCCCAAATGAGAAGTAGCCCAAATGAGAATTAGCCCAAATGAGAAGTAGCCCAAATGAGAAGTAGCCCAAATGAGAATTAGCCCAAATGGGAATTAGCCCATATGAGAATTAGCCCAAATGAGAAGTAGTCCATTATGGAGTCGGTTGCCCAAATGAGAATTAGCCCAAATGCGCCTAAACCAGAAAGTCGAGGTAATTTTGGTTGACTATTTAAATTCGTTTTTGGGTATAAAAAGTCATAAGTTTTGCAGGTTTCGAGTTTAATATCAAGAGTTAAGGTTGCACTTGGTTTGCAAATAAAAAAAAAAAAACTAATACTTGTCATATATTTTTTCATAGTTGTAGCCGATTATGTGTAAAAACCGGCCAAAGATGGCGAGTTTCACGGTACTTTTTTTTTAAAGCGTATACGTAATCGTCTACGAACTTACCAATAACGCTTCCGACAGGCGTGTCCTCGCTGATGAAGAAGCTCTCCACGGCGCCGCCGTTCATCAAGTAACAGCGGCTGTCCTGAATGGCTGTAACACAAACAATTGTCTGCCTAGAGAACACCTCGCCATATAGCCAAACGGCAAGCGACAATCGCTAACGTTCAGCAGTCGCTAAAACATTTTCAACTTTAAACCCCATTGCATAAAGTTGAAAATCTATCAAAGATTACAGATCGTTTTCGTTTGTTTCGTTCGCTATCGCTCAGCAATCTTTACTAGATTTTCAACTTTATGCGATGAGGTATAAAGTTGAAAATGTATTGGCGACTGCTGAACGTTAGCGATTGTCGCTTGCCGTTAGGCTACAGGCTCTCGTCAGAACACCTGGATCATGGCTCTACAGTCAACTGCACATGCAAGGCAACAGTTTCCACTTATTTCACAGTTATACCAGATAGTACCAAAGCTGTTTCAGTAATAAGTCAAAGTGTTGCTAAAAATGTGCGGTTGAGTTTAGGTACTCATAATTTTACCTCCGAACCTCTCTGTGTGTGCTGCACAAACAAAAATTCATGTTCGTTACAAATGTTGGTGATTCATTCATTTTAATGTGATTGAAACTTGTAGCATCTCATTGTGAACTCGTAACAGCATAGTCATCGTAATGGCGATTTAAGTCCCACAAAACTTTGCTGTTAATAATATAATTAAAGCTGCATTGGATGACAAATCTAAAATGGCGACTGCAAAAAATTCTAAGTAAGAAATACTTTTCAAAACACGACCCCGCGAGCTGCTTGCAGCTCGCGCAACGCGCAAATACTAGTTTATATATTATCTTGAGATAATGATTGCCACAATAAACTTAAACCTGAGTGACTAATCATATTTGTTTCCCAAAATATCGAATATCAATCAATGGAAAATCCATTTATTCATATTTGATAATGGCCCAAATGTGGGTCAGTAAAGTAAGGTCTTTGTCAATCAAGTTATAGATTCCTAGTAGGTACATTCATCGATATTGTAATGTTTTCAGAGTTTCCAGGTCGCGGCATCAGCCACGTCCACGTCCACATAAATATCGAGGGCACAGGGAGAGGGCGGGAGGACGCAGAGTGGGTCATTTCCTCCTTCTAATGGAACGTTTACCTACTTTTATAGATTAGGTAGATACTGACTTGAATAAATGGGTATTGCCTATGACCACAGCTATGACTTTTTATTTGGAAACACTTTTGAAATCGGATGCTTTAGTTTAAATATTCTGAAGTCTTCTTTTTAACAAACGTCCATACTAAAAAGGCAGTAGTTAAAAACCACGAAATAGTCGAACTTATCAACCAGCAGCCCTCATGAGCCAGTATTATTCAATAGAAAAACTTGTTCAATTGAATGACGAGCAGCGTGCGTAATAATTGTACGCACTTCTTCCAAACGTTTGCAAAAGAGTCTTCAGGAAGTTTTCGCCACTTCCCTTCATATGTGTCATGTAAGTAGATATTCAACAAGTTCATTAGTCAGGTGTGGAAGAAAAAAGTGCGGATGGCACAAAAAGTGGTATTTATGAGGCGCCGCGCGGCGGAGCGAGACGCAGTGGTCGGCGGCGTATGCGCTGCTCCGTGAGTCATTGTGCACGCGCAACACCACGAGAGTCATCTAACACTTTACTGGATCGTAAACTCTAGTTTAGATACTGACTCACTATTGTAGTTTATAAAAAAGAGGAGCTCATGGCCTAAAAATTACAGCCGCACAGGCCAATCTTCCGGGTTACACCTGCTCTTGCCGAGGTTGGTCTGTGGATGGGTGACCATCTATGCTCGGAAAGCATGTAAAGCCGTTGGTCCCGGCTGTCATTTATAGATCTTTGACAGTCGTTACTATTAGTCAGAAGCTCTGAAGTCTGACAACCAGTCTTACCATGGGGTATATCGTTTGACCGATTACTGGGTTGTGGAGGTCCGATAGGCAGTCTCTCCATCTAAAATACTGATATGCAGCTGCATCCGGTTTGACTGGAAGCCGACCCCAATATACTTAGTTGGGAAAAGGCTAGGCAGATGATTGTATAATGTATAGATCAAAATAAATTTTTTATCTTAAATTGCTCGTAGAAGTATAATATTCCTTAACTGTCCACTTTCTTCTGCCATTACAATCATCACAGCTATTTCGTCTGGCCGCGCCTGACACTCGACCTATGGCCGCACGCACTAGTGACCGTAAACCTTTTCTTACCTCATCTGAGAACATAAAGCTATATTTATTATAAGTAACAATAAAGTACTCGCAAATGATGACCGCTCAGTGAAAGTGAGTCGAAAGCGTCCGGTGGACTAACAAGCAATTTTGAAATGTTAATTAAATTACGCTTGCAAATAAATGATGAAGGGAAGGGGAAACTCTCAGTTACTTCATGAATACCATGTGCTGGCAGTAAAGTGTAGGTACTACGACTGAAATTAGGGTGGCCAGGAGTCCGGATTCTTTGAGGTGTAGGTACTTAGTTTATTAAAGTAGGTACAATATCTGTCGTGGGTCAGTTTCACCGGTTAATCTTCGTGAATTACTGGTGATCTTAAGTCTTGTTGAGTTCATCAAATTAAATTATTAAGATGATTATTTATGCATTTGTGATAATAGTAAAAAAGGAATGTTAGTTTCTTCATGTCCTTACTCAATCAAAAATTCCAAGAAGTGAAGTATTTTTAGCGAAAAAATAGCGAGCAAAGAAACGAAATGCTACACATGACGTAGTACATGGCCAAGGAAAATTATTTTCAGAAACTCCTTGTAACCACTCCAACACGGTGTGGTCACGCAATTCTGAGCCGCAAGGGTCGACGCCCTGTGGGGGTTGCAGGTTGCTAGTACTTGTTGCTCATTTGCGTCAGCATCAGTTCCTCGAATACTTCGAGCTAAGTTGATTGTGTAAATATTAGGTAGCCTATTTTTTTTTTTTCATTCACGTAGCCAACAATATAGCAGTCCTAGTCCTAGGTATCGTGGGTGCATTTACAAACATACAAAACTTAACCTGTGGGAGAGAAAGTCTAGTAATCCACCACGCTGGCCCAGTGCGAGAAGGTAAATGTCAAACTTGGAGATTTTTGTTCTTGGACATTTCACGGTTTCCTCACGATGTTCTCCTCAGTCGTTTTGAGAGCAGTGGTGACGAAATAAATAACATAAGCGCCTGGCTTGGTTATAGAACCAATGCCCTACAACTTGTAATTCGGGGCCACTACCGCTAGGCCAATACTGTTCTGGGTCTATCCATAGATATAATAAAGAAGGTTCTATCCTTTATAAAAATATTTATTTGACCTACAAAAATATTAGTTCCGGATCGCGATGTTTGTACAATCATGTGAGATAAAATGTTTGTAAACACACTCGACAAAAATCAAAAGTAACGTGAATATTTAAATAAAATACTACTTGGTGAAACCCTAGTGCAGAGGGGCGTAAGGTGATCTGAAGAGATCTAAGATGGAGACACATTACAATTCGACTGAATGATGGTGATGATACCACTGACTTGGTGGTATACAGTGCAGTTCTAACACATCGTTAAACATTGCAGTATCTCCATGGTCCCAAATACGTTCGTTCCTACTACAGTCTACTTGACATGCACAAACTAATGAGTAAACAACTACTGTGTGGTGGAGTGCGCACTGCTGGCTGCAGGCTGTGCTCACTCACCGCGGGACTTGATCGACAGCGCTATGGCGGCCACGGTGGGGGGCGCAGGCGCAGGCGCGGGAGCATCGCCTTCGCCCTCGCCCTCGCCAACACGCCAGGATAGCCGCCCTGCACCATTAGCCAGGTCAAAAACGATTCAGGAAAGGTTTTCAAAAGTAGCCGCAAGTATCTTGCCCGTACCGTTATTTTTTTAGATTAAAACGCAAAGCTTTGCCAAACTTGATAAACGCTCACAAATACTAAAAGCCTTTGAAAAAGTTTGTTGACCATTCCCAGGTTCTACAACTTGACCTTATACATTAACAGCGTAATCAAATTGTATCAAAATATTGTAAACATCATTACTCTGTGGCAGCCATTTACCGTAAATTCCCACGCTACTGCCGCATGGCGTCCACACAAATAGTAAAACAAAACAATCTGTGATAAAGTTAGTCAGGTTAATGAAACTTTTTCATGGCAGGTGCGCAGAGAGGCGCAGGGGCACAGACAAGTGGGGCACCGGAAGACGGTCGCGCTATAAATCCCCCTCGCCACTTCCGGCGGGTTCGGACAACATGGCGGCTATGGCACGGGTTCATACGCGCTGAACATGGCCTCGCTAGCTTGGCCCCGTCCGTCTCTTCATCATAAACACTTTCGGTTTCGTTGTAGTGTAGTGAGCTACTGGACAAAATAGGCCAAATGTGATGTGACCTACAGGGGGTTCACGTACCTACAAGCTTATACTTAACCAATAGGTAATGGGTATGCTGTATGGTCACATTATCTTCACATCAACTTAGACAAATTGTAGGTATTCTTTCAAACATCGTTAGGAGACTATTGAGGAATTGACGATTGACGGAAAACGTATATTACAAATCTCTTTTAATACGACCCCTCTTACATTATGTACGTTTTAATTTTCTGTGACATCCCCTTATAAGTATTACATGATTTGCTTTGGGTTTTAAATATTAATGCTGCACTTGCAATAATTGCACGTGAGCCAAGCATTAGCGTGCACACGCTAACATGCTTGTTCATATCAGAAACAATTTGTTTCATTGTTTTTAATCTGAAACACACTCTTGATAACGGAACTCCACTTGAAAGGTTTTCAAAATGTTTTTGAGATTTCCTAGAGCGGAAAAATACGAACATCAAATAAGAAACTTCATAAATACCTGTTGTTTCTCCCAGACCAAGAAGGGGAAAGCCATCTTTTCACTTACAAGTACGTACTGGCAGTTAGTTTCCAATAATTTCAAGGACAATTTATTGTATAAACGACAGTTACGTGCGACTGCGGCCTGTGCTGGGGAAAGGCGGACACGATCTCCGCGAGATGACTATCAGGCGAATTACGAGCTGGTGATAGTTTCCGATCTGATTCGTCATCTCCGTCATTACTACATTACCCGTCTTATTACCAGATAATGCACACATAAACGATGTATCTTTACTTTCATCTCAACATACGTTCTCATTGTCAGCTCGAAGGTACCTAATTATGTATTGACTTATTACTTCCATTATTGGATAGGACTGAGACATTTCGTGAGTTGCTATTTTTACTTATCTTGATACATCTTTCTTGAAATCTGTGTGAGTGGTTTTCGAGACTTGAGACGGAAGAAAGCAAACGGTGTAACATGAAGCCGGCGAAACGCGCCCTTTTAGATTTGACGAAGAGGTGCCCAAAGTATAGCAACTCTTGCTGAAGTTCTTCTATAAGTAGGTGACTAAAGCTTATTAACAAGGTGTTACGCACTTACGCATTATGTTTTCGACCTATCTTCGAATTATTTGACGTGTAACATCTTTCTTATCGCTTCTATGGGAGTAATTTCGTGAAATGTTACAAAAGACACTGAAGTGGAACCCGACAGCCCGATAGGTAGTGGTCGGATATGGATGTCATTGGTCAATGAGAGCGCGTGATAGTAGAGTCAGCAATCAGATGGTAACTGCTGACGGGGTCTGTTTTTGGATGGGTTAGCAAAGTTATGCCAGCCATTCACAATCCAGTTTACTGTCATGTCTTGTCTGTCTGTGGATAAATCTATCGCTTCAAAGTTTAAGGGGTAATAGGGTAAATACGCCATACGTCGGCCCCCCCCCAAACTTCGGCCGTCTGCACATTTTCGGCTTGCGTTCTTTTAAAACGTAATGAAGTGACAAGTTTACCACTCAAATTACAACCTTAGTTCATACTCTACATGTACAAACCGTTACTTTCCGAATACGTCACTCAGTCTTCGCACACTGAGCGTCAGCAGCGATTGCGCCGTCGAAGCGTCAATTTCATACATAAAGTACCTTACTGGCTGTGAAAACCCACACTTCGGGGATTGATATTAGAAAGATAAGACATTCCTTTTTTTTTGTTTTAAGCTTTATTATCAATAATTAGTGATTTTTACTATATTATGAGATAGTTTTTTCAATGATTTACGTATTGTTTTAAAGGAAAAATAGGAGGCCGCCAATAGAATGCTGATTTTGAGTTAAAACCGGATTCTCGGCCGCGGCCGACTTAAAGTAAATGCAGTCGGTTTTATAAATTCCAATTGTACTAATTCCATTAGCCTAATAAGAGAATTCGCAACGCATATAGGCAAATAAATCTATTTTACGTTCAATCGCCAAATACCGGCCGGGGTGATATTAGTTGAATCCGTGCCCGTACGTGAAATAATGTACACGAAATAGGGGCCGGCTTTAGAAATATTAAAGATCTTAATGTCGGCCAGCCTCGAGTTTAAGGCCAACTATACAGGCTGATTGCTTTTTATTATTTTCTCAAAATTAATGTTCATTGTACATTTTAATTTATTTATTAATAATATTAAGAGTTACGTTTAAATGGGAGGATAAAATTGGAAACATTTATGATAGCTAGCAATTTTTATCTAATATTCCCAAACCGTAATAGTTTGGGAATATTAGATAAAAATTGGTCTTTGAAACTTGCTACCTAATAAAGCCATGTTACTTAGCTTAAAAAATATAAATGGTTGGTCGTGAATTTTTCATTCATTAATTAACCTGCATGTCACAAAAAGCTGCATTTAGAATTAATGATTTTAATTTAAAGTACTACAATGACAGAGCAGGGAGATCAAGGGCCTTTACGGAAACAGAAAATTACATAGGGTAAATACGCCAAACGTCGGCCCCCCCCCAAACTTCGGCCGTGTGCACACCGGCTTGCGTTCTTTTAAAACTTAATGAAGTGACAAGTTTGCCACTCAAATTACAACCTTAGTTCATACTCTTTAAGGTACAAACCGTACGCCGAATATGCACTCAGTCTTCGCACACTGAGCGTCAGTAGTTGCGCCGTTGAAGCGTCTTTCATCATAAAGTACCTTACTGGCTGTGAAAACCCACACTTGGGGATTGATATTAGAAAGGTAAGACTTTTTTTTTGTTTAAGCTTTATTATCTCAATTAGTGATTTTTACTATATTATGAGATAGTTTGTTTCAATGATTTACGTATTGTTTTAACCGAAAAATAGGAGGCCGCCAATAGGATGCCAATTTGATTAAAACTTCTCGGCCGTGGCCGACTTAAAGTAAATGCAGGTTTATAAATTCCAATTGTACTAATTCCATTAGCTTACTATTTGCAACGCATATAGGCAAATAAATCTATTTTACGTTCATCGCCAAATACCGGCAGGGGTGATATTAGTTGAATTGAAATTGTATACAAAATAAGGGCCGGCTTTAGAAATATTAAAGATCTTAATGTCGACCAGCCTCGAATTTAACCCAACTATACAGGCTGATTACTTTTTTATTTTCTCAAGTGTCATTTTTATTATACATATTAATTTATTATTGTTATAAAGAGTTAAGTTTAAATGTAGGAGTTCAATATTGCTCACATTGCTCTTTGGAACTTGCACCTAAGCCCATGCAAATTAGCGAAAAATCTCCGAAATGGTTGGTTGTTCATTCATTCAAACATCATTTAATTCATTAATTTTCAAAAAAGCTCTTAAGAATGGGCACATTCGATAATATGCTGTAATTGAAAAACCATTTCGAGGAATAGCGTTACTGATCATTATGTACTAATTAAAAATTAAAAATTTCATATTTCATTGATATTTTTAATAAAATACGTTTGACCTTCCTTGCCCTTCAAATGCTTAACACCTTCTTCAAACATTTGGCTGTACACAGTTTTGTATCTTTGCCTCAGAAAACAGAAAATATAAAAAATATAAAACCGGCCAAGTGCGAGTCGGACTCGCCCATAAAGGGTTCCGTAGCAGCAAGTAAAGTTCTTGTAGTTGGTTGTAACTTTGCAAGGTACCTAAATTGCAGTTTACGATTTATATAAAAAAAAAAAACTAATTACTCGATCTCGTTCAAAACAGTTTTTAATTGAAGTTTGCATGGTAATGCACATCAAATCTTTTTTTTGTTTTATCATTCTCTTAGTTTAGAAGTTACAGAGGGGGGGAGGGGGGGTACATTTTACCACTTTGGAAGTGTCTCTCGAGCAAACTGTTCAGTTTAGAAAAAATAATTATGTTTGTAACCTCAATCACAGAATAATAGTAGGTACTACCTCAATATACCTAATTTTTCAAGACCTATTCATAGATATCCCACACGAATGGGTAAGGCGAAAAAAAAATATTTTGAGTTTCAATTCTAAGTATGGGAGGTACCCCCAAAATGGGTTTTTGTTTTATTTTTGTGTGAAAGTCCTAACGCGGTTCACATAATACATCTACTTTCAAAGTTTCAACTTTTTGTCGAAATTATAAGAGCTATCTCTTATAATTTCGACATAAAGTGGCTGTGACATACGGACGAACAGACAGACAGACATGTCGAATCTATAAGGGTTCCGTTTTCTGCCATTGGCTGCGGAACCCTAAAAAATAAGTGACAAGTATTTTACAGGGTTGTCAGGCATAAGTACCAATGTCTTGGTATACAAACCAGTTTTCAGTGTCACGTACCATGTACCAAGACTATTACTCGAGAAAAAAAAACCAAGATTGGACGTTGACCAACAATACAGAATAAACGACAAATTTTAGGGTGCAGTCGAGTATTATTATTGTTATAGCCTTAATTTAACAATCTTACAAAACAAAAATATTAAAAGTAAGTTTACATTTTTTTTCCTCTTTTTTATATATCTATAATATAAATGTATTATTAGACACCGATATTGAGATTGTCTTTCGATTTCGCAAAGGGCTCCCCTGTAGCTTGCCACTCCTTCCGATTATGGGTCATCCTCCTCCAAGTAGCACCAGCCATCTTTCGAAAGTCGTCTTCCCATCTTAGGCGTTGCCTTCCTTTCTTTCTTTTGTTATATCTTGGACACCATTTGGTTACGTCCTTAGCCTATTTATTATTAGTACTCCTAAAGATATTATGACCTGCCCGTCTCCATTTCAATTTCCTTATGCAATATGTGATTTCGTTGATTTTAGTTTGGTTTAGTAATGTCTCTAGTTTGATTTTGTCTTTTAACTTGTCGTTGAGCATGCTACGCTCCATGCTATGTTGACAGGGCTCTAGATTTCGCATATTTTGTTTAGTAATGCTCCAAGTTTGACATCCATACGTCAATATAGGTAAAATGAAGAAATCAAATATTTTCTTAGATTTGGGAGGAACCCGAAGATTTTTGACAACCTTGTGTGACCAATATCTCTTCCACGCTAGCTGTACTCTGTTATCTATTTCTTTAGTTACAATCGAGTATTGCTTACTATAAAAACCTCTTTTTTTGCCCTCTATTAACAGTAAAAGAAAAAAAAGATTTTTCATTCGTATTTGATTTTCGACACATTTATACCGATGTACCAATATTTCATATTGGTACATCACAGTGGCCGTCTGACATCCCTGATGAGAAAATCAGGGATGTCAGACGGCCACTGACAAGTGTCAATTTGTAAATGTCAAAGATGTAAACAAACAAGTTTTTAATTTTTAACTGCAAATTGCTTCATTATCTCGGTTAAATCTGTTAAATCGGCATCGGCAATATAACATAAACTACAAGTAAAATAGAATAAAGGAAGTGCTTTGTCCCAGCTTGCAACAATAATACTAATAATAATCCAAACAACATTTTGTTCGCACTTAAGAAGATTTGCGAGAAAAGTGGTGTCGTGATGACGGCGTGGAATGATGCAAGGTTTATACAATGTACTGTTGCGAAGATCACTTTGATGTTAGTATTTCAGAAGCCTTAGATTCCTTTGTATGTTCATCTAGGAGTAATTTTGTTTTGTAAACAATAACCTAGCGGGATGTAAGTGTCGTTTAGACAGTTGACGTTGTGTTGACAGTTTTTTAATTTTGCTCTACTAAGGAAACGGCACAACTTTTAGGCCAATGGTGACGTCACCTACCTCAAAAATTAAAATATTAAAAATAAAAAAAGTATTGAGCCAATCATTAAAATATTCAAATTAGTTTCTCAAAATGCTCTATATTTGCAGAAAATGAAATAAAATCGAATGTTTAAAAAATTAAGACAATCCCCATTAACGCTTTTAATTTAAGGTACTACAATGACAGAGCAGGGAGATTCAGGGCCTTCCCGGAAACGAAGAAAATTATGCAGTTACGATCGCACAAAAATAAAGGAAGCGCTTGAGGCAAAAAATAATGGATATTTTTGTGCAAATAAAAAAATATACTTTACCTACTATTAAACAAATTTTCTTTTATAAAGTATACTTAAGTGAGACTCCTGCCAAAATAAATCATATTAATAATATTTTCCTGTCTTAATTTAAAACACCCTATACCCGGCCGACATTTGGGAAAAACGCGACCGACCATAGGCCGTGAATGGCCGAATTTAGGGTTTTTTCGTCCTCGACGTATCTAAACCTTATTACTTTTTCCTTGTAATAGAAATGTCAACCTTATGCCCATAATCATGAAATAGATTTATCAAACTATCCAAAACCGCATCGGAAGCTATCCTTTCGTTGCAAATTGATGGCATTATACCGATCCCAAAACACAAAAGCTGTAAGGGGGCCGACATTTAGCGTATTTACCCTATGTAGTTACGATCGCAACTTTATCTAACATTATTCAAGTGCATTTAAAAAAAATACTTTACCTACTATTAAACAAAATTCGATTAATAATGTATACTTAGTGAGACTCCTGCCAAAATAAATCATATTATTAATATTTGTCTGTCTTAATTTAAAACACCCTCTACCCGGCCGACATTTGGGAAAAACGCGACCGACCATGGGCCGTGAATGGCCGACTTTAGGGTTTTTTCGTTCTCGACGCATCTAAACCTTAGTACTTTTTCCTTGTAGTAGAAATGTCAACCTTATGCTCATAAACATAAAATAGGTTTATCAAACTATCCAAAACCACACTGGAAACATCCTTTCGTTGCAAATTGATGATTCCAGACCGATTCCAAAACAGAAAAACCGTAAGGGGGCCGACATTTAGCGTATTTACCCTACTTAAATCAAGGTGTGATCTTAGATGTTACGTATATTATTATTTTCGAAATCAGCTACTTTAGTACTGAACAACTTTGAATTCGCAGATACAGAAAGTTTTAATATTTTCCACGTTTTACGTCCAACTTTGTATTTATCAAAGTTGCACAGACAGTGTTGAAAAAATGTCGTTATATCTTGGTAGGTGTGCGACGCGCGGCGGAAGCACGCATGGCGGCGCGCGACCCCACAGCCCGCTGCCTCGCCATCGCAAGTGAGTTGTGACATGCCTTGACTGACCACCTATCACAGTATCCCTTACACGAATAAACAATAATCGGATAAAAATATTTGATAGTACATAAATCCAGTTAACCAAGAGTCGTTTCAGTAAAGGCCTCAGTCAAATTAGGCCATCAAAGAGGCATCACTTTTGAACGTCAATATGAAGGTAAGGGATTGATTCTACACCCATTCGGTAAGGTAGGTTGTACCTCACCTTAGAGACGCAAAAATTATTGGGCGCACAGATAAGGAGTGGAATTCCATGCCGGTATATTTTCTTCCTGATAGCTACAACCTATAAGTATTAGGCGAGATACTAGGTTCCTGTCGTAAATCTAATCCAACTTTGCAATGGCTAGGTAATTGATCGTCCAGAAATCTCTATCATTTGAGTTACAACTCGTTTTTGATTGGCGATTGCGCTTGCAACTGAGATTACAGGATAATCAATCACGGTAATCCGTGACATGATTTATTTTAATTTAACGTATTGTAATCAGTTCTCACCGCTGTCTATTTGTAATCTGTGTGAACCTCATAACCGCGATAGTTAACTGCCCACAACAGAACTTATTACTGAAGATTATTCGCTCTATATTTGAGTAATAAAATGTCAATTAACTTCAAACGGCCGTCACGTTTACACCATGAATACAAATCGTCTTCGCGAAGAGTTGGAATGCTGCGCTTCGCACCGTTGCACCGCAGTTCTTACGTAACTGTAATATCTACCATTCAAATTAAAATCAGAACAGATTGACAAATTAATTTTGATTCGACGTTAATTTTGTCGTTGAGTTAAGAGTGGGTATTATGCCAGGAAAAAATCAGATTTCACCCTCGCGTCTCACATGCCTCTGCTCTAGTACCAATAACAACCACGGGCGCTGTGACGACGCGCTCTGCAAAACTTCTTTGAAAAAACAAAACAACTACAGTGCCACAGTCTAACATTATGACAGTAGGCACGACTCGGCTTCACAGGCGGGGTACACACGGACGCGGTAGGGCTGCCTGCTTACAGTATTTTAATTTAGTGGAAATTATTTCTAGTTAATTTAACTGACTTCAAAAAGAAGTAGGTTATCAATTCGACGGTATGTTTTTTTTTTTTTTGTGTGTTTGTTACGCGATTACTCCGCCAATATTGTGGACCGATTTTCAAAATTCTTTTTTTGTTCGAAAGGAGATACTTCTGAAGTGAAACAATGTGACAATGGGACCCCATTGTCACATTGTCAGGATATGATGATTGGATACTGGAGAAATCGAGGGCAACCCTCAAATTTTGTAGGCCTACACATCATTTTCCTCAAATTTTATGAAGTAATTTAGGTCTTTGCGTATGGTGATTATCATCTCATGTAGCTGAGCTGATGATGGAAGGTACAACTCCGCTAGTAAGGACTTGGCATCGACTAATTTAGTAAATTATGTTTGTGTTCGCATATCTCCGGAACTACAAGTCCGATTTCAGTAATCTTTTTTTTTAGTTTTACTTGGTATCGTTCAACTTAGGGAATACTCCAAGTTTCAACAAAATCGGTTCAGTAGTTTTCGAGATAGGGAATGAATGAAAGAGATGTTAACGATGTTATTACCGGTGTTACGGATTACAAAATTCTAGTGCACAAAAATGATATACATATTTTACAAGAAGTAGTTGAATATTTAAACCAAAAAAAATGTAACCGTCTTCAAAAACAATCACAAAAAAGGGTAAAATATTCTACAAACCTTTTCTTTCGGAAGTCGGTGGCAAAAAAGACTATGAAATTAATAAAAAAAAGTCACCGACTTCCGAAAGAAAAGTTTTGTAGGTTATTTTAATACCCTTTTTTGTGGTTGTTTTTGTATTGTAAATAATATGTATTACATTATTTTCAATTTCAAGTTGCGAATGGTGTAGAAGTGTTCAATAAATATGTATAATAAACATTCCATTCAATGTATCACGTTCATGGAACATTGGGCTTAGATTGTTTATGATCGTTTAGAATTACATCAGAAAGACGTATACATAGCTGAACAAAAGCCTCCCCACTATACCGCGACGCTGAAAGACAACCGCCACTTGGATGCATTTGTTGCCCGCGACTCTCACGATGTTGTCGGGCAACCTAATGGAAACCCCGCTTTTAGTTGTATCGCTATTTTGAGAGAATTTGCTATTTTGAGAATTAGGCTTATACGAGAATCTACCAACATAAGAACTTGCCACCTTGCCACTATATTTGCGCGGCCTTGTTGCCATTTTATGGGAATTGAGCATTCTGGTCTTTGACTGCTGGCCTTCAAGAGAGACTAAAGCCTGATTTACATTACGAAACTAGTTGCATGAAAGTACTTTCATGACACTACTTTCACCAGTAATTTCACGTGTAAACGTTCAGTTTTACAATGCATGCATTACTATCGTGACACTGAATTACTTTCGTGCTATGCGCATATTTTTTGTGAAACTAGTTTCATGCAACTACTTTCATCATGTAAATACGACGCGAAAGTAGTGTCGCGACAGCACCTGCGCTGAGAAGACGTGTGGTATTTGAAATTGAAATGATTTTTACCCATACGAAAGTAATTTGCATAGCTTTTAGGATCATCTGCTAATTCAGAGATTAACTGTGTCGCACCCGGATGATTTTTTTTCAAGTTTTCGCCTCGAGTAATTCCATAATGGGACTAGACAAGGTTATGCCTATGTTCAGCAGTGGACATCTTCCGGCTGATGATAAGCATTCTGCTCCTAAACCATAATAATATTATAACGTTAAAATATTTGTGTCGTACTAGACTTAGCATGGCGATGTTTGAAATAAATGTGTTTGTATTTATAAGTATGTAACATGAATAAATCTATACAAAAACAAATCATCATTTATTTTAAGCCGACCTCATTATACAGTAATAAAAAATACTCGACCAGCAGAACAATTGACATACTGCTTATTTAGCGCGCATGTGGCAAAAGAAATTTCAAAAAAATGGTCTTCGGCTATTTGAAATTATTTCAGTCTTAAAATATTTTAGCTCTCGTATTTTTGTTGTATTATGTGTTGTTTCTCTGATTATATCAACAAAAATATTATTATTTTAATAGCCGCCGGGCGCGGTGCAAACTGTCATAGTCCTCCCGTCTCAATAGAGCGGCGCCGACTGGCAGGTGAAACAAAATGATGCCTGAAGCTAGAACCCGCGCCGCGACAAAAGTCGTTTTGACGCGGCGCTAGTGTCTATGTCATTACATCAAATTGTATTAAAAAAATGTAGTACCACGAATTTTCCGCAGACCTTCACTCGTGACGCAAATTCTAGTGTGCCGCGAAATGGAAAATAGCATTCTACACGGTTTAAAAACGTCGTAAGCGCCGAATGCTAAGAACAATGATAACTTTTATTATAAACAATATTTCAAAAAAGTGCCAGACACTGCCCTCGGCTACGTAATTGTGTTCATATTGATCTAATTTATATTTCTGTAGGACGAACCAAAATAGAATGAAATCAAAAAAACGTGAAAATCAGAGGCAACTTTGTGATCATTTTCTATCGAGAAAAAATTGTCTTTTTATGTTTTCTGTTTGACTCTGCCCTCGCAAATATAATGAAGTTTCCCAACATATACTTTTGTTCCGAATTAAACACGATTTAGTACTCTAAAAATCCAATCCAAAATTGAAGATTTCGCTTGTAGCGCAGCCTTAAATCAATTTGAGTTTCGACTTTCAATGTTGGGTAAGAGAAGGATGTAAATATTTCAGGCTCTGATTACGGTTGCTTAAGCGAAAATAAGTCATATAGTTAACTCTTAAAGAGCGCATATTCTGAAAGTTGGCAACGTCGCAAATGGTTATCAAATATTAACAGTTTTATATTAATTTAGCATTGTTACTGTATGAAAATAAGAAATATGGCTCTGTAGTGCACTAAAAAAATTAAAAGGGTAATATCGTAAAACCGAATATAAAGTTTTAGATATAAAAAAACTTTTGTGAACTTTCAAAATGCCTTTTAATACGCCTGAAATGGTTACAACATCAAATTTAGTGTTTAAATGCTTTTTAGTGCACTACAGAGCCTCATTTCTTGTTTTCATACAGAAAATTTGCCAAATTTATTAAAATTTGTAAATATTTGACAGGTTTTTGCGACGTTGCGCGTTGGCATTGGTGGATAAGTACTGTATTCCTATAACCTCGAACACCTTCATGAGTTAAGTCATTAATTTAAAGGCTTTAGAAACAAAAGGAAGAGTCCGTTTTGTTAGCCGCGGATTATTAACGACTATTTGGAGAACAATGAGTTTCCGACAGCTCACCTGCCCTAGGTACAAGATTATTATCATGCTTCACCAATATGTTTCAAGTTCATTTATAAGTAGGTATGAGCGCGGTACCTATACGTACCTACCTACCTAGATAAGTAGGAGACCAGAAATTAAAAAGTTTTGCTCGCGTAGCATGGCGATTCTATCTCTATTCTACCAAGAAAAGACAAGTTGTTTCATCGTTATTTCTACACAAATCGACTGTTTTTTGCAGACATATGAAACCATTCTTACACTCTTGAAGAAAAGAACGTTTATTTTCCATATTTTTTACATAAACATCTTAAAACGCTAAAATTATTTCTACGTTCTGTCATTTTGTCTATTCTTGCGTCGACAAAACCCCTTTCTACGCCTGCTGTTACAACCTATAGAGTCGCAGCAGTCTATCTATGTATTATTTGTATCTCATCATCATATAGCACTGCACCTTCTGCATATTCATTGAAAGTACTGCACCTTCAAGCAACATATGAAAATATTATGTTCTTATGCAAAAATCCTTTTACAATGTAAATAATTCCTTGTACCAACATTGTCAACATGAAGAATGGTTATGCCCCGAGCCAAGATACGCGGAAAATATGTTGCTTTTTACCAAGAACTCTATGACCCGAGCCCGTGGATCAACGACGATATATAGTCGTTGCCGTGGATATTATTAAAAGTGAAGTGTACAATTAGCGGCACGTCTGGTGGCCACACCACGCCACACCAAAATGAACGTGAGTTTCAAAAACATTAGTAAACCACGACACGTTGCTCCAATTTTTACCATAATATCCATATTTCATACGTTTCTTGCGTGCCGCCTACAGCTGCCTCAGAATATATTACACGATTTAAATCTTAATTGTTATTTAATTTTGAAGTGTTAAAGTCCAACCGTGTTCGCACGAACTTTCCGTGAACTTAAATTCAACCCTAGGAAGTAATAGTTCTTGCATGCCTCCCTTCCTTGTGTGCTTTTCAAAGTAGAGCTTTCGACTTCGATGGATTACAATTTCATATCAAATCGATGTCGATAGTAGATTGCAAGAACATTTTGAATCATGTCTATGTTCAATTTAGTCCATATACAAAGTAGTTAAGTGACATGCGAGACGATAATTACAAATTCGACAGTTGGAACTATTTCAGCTACGTCTACAAAACAAAATGTTTCGTCGAATTCATTCCAAGCATAAAATATTGCGATATTTCCCGTGGCTGGCGTTGTCTTGTCACCGTTACCTCACTGGCGGAGTGGCGGACTATGAAACAGGAGGAAGTTGCGACCCGGACTATGAACAATGGACCACCGCGACGGATCGGACGATCGCCTACTAGCTGCTAGCGGACTTGTTGCAATGTTGTCACTTCAGGCGGCGAATAGATTGTATCCCTCCCTTATATTAAAGGAACATCGTGGATTTTATACATCAATCAGAAAAAGGAACCTCCCGAAACATACGTGTCCGGGTGACGACGTGTGTCAGGCGAAAAGTGAGGACGGCCCGTGGCGCCTCTCCAGCCACTCCTCAAAGAAGGGTGTACTGCCGCGATCATGACGTGCCCAGCGCAGATGTTGCTAAGGTGTACGATAACACCACACACCTAGTGGTCGGTTATAGATGTCATTGGTCAATGAGCGCGCGTGATGGTAGAGTCAGCAATCAGATGGTAACTGCTGACGGGGTCTGTTTTTGGACGGGTTAGCAAAGTTATGCTAGCCATTCACGATCCAATTTACCGTCATTTCTTGTCTGTCTGTGGATAAATCTATCGCCTCAAAGTTAAAGGAGTAATACTTAACTAAGTGCTACTTACTAAGTGGTACACCACACGCTTACCTAAAACACTATTTAGCTCTGAGCTGTAGTAGATCACTGTAGCATAATATTTTGGTAGAAGACTGGCAAATAAAGCCCTTGAGCGAATCGCAAGCGAATCGCAAGCGGAGCGAAGCGAGAATATCTCCACATTATGGCGATATCATTAGAAATGCTACATTACTATGTTATTGTTCAATGAGTAAAGGTGGCTGTATACATCGCTGAGGGAACAATTAAGTTACAGGGTTCCCTTTAATTTACGTAAACGAAGTGCTCGCCATCCGGTTGGCTCATAGCGGGACTCAGTGCCGGTGTTAAAGTGCAATTATCAGTTTCTGTAACTGTCATGCTTGTAATTGGGTTCTCTATTGAGTTACCTAACTTTTTTATCCATAATCTAAAGTGCCATAATTTCTTTTGATATTTACCCGATTACTTACCCGAACTTATTTCACATAACATCTCATGCTAACATGCTATTTACATTGAAATTCCTAAATACTGCAAGTCCTAAATTCGTTTGGTCATAACTATTACAATCAATAATTATACAAAATACATAAAACCAATTTCCATAAAATATATACGTTCTAAATTGACATTGCTGAACATTTCATAAAGTACCAAAGAAAATTAGGGTTATCGTCATCATCGTTTTATCATTCTGTTTATTTTGTTACTGATTACCTACCACGTATAGGAATTTCTCCATACGCCATTTGCAGTTGGTAAAGCGGCATTATCGCTGCCAAAATGTCGAAATTTTTAATTTAAAATAAAAAATCTTAGCCTCGGAAGACATTTCTCGTAGGTAGCTGAAGTGCAATTTATAGGAATGTTTAAGTTAATAGAGATAGATAGATTTCTATGATAAAACCTAAAGACTTGAAAGTATCGTCGGCGACCGAGAAGATAAGTGGAATCCGTTGTCATGGTATGGTTGCATGTGATGTGATGCAGACGAATGTAGGGCACATCATAGAACAATCTATATTTCTTCTATTCGAAAAATATTTTACGATGGTATGTCTAGTTATTGGAGATTTTTGGTTATCAGTTTGTCAATCATGTCGCGCTGACTGAGATCAATCACATTTTCATTTACCATCAGACGAGATAGTGGTTTAAAGCGAGCCTATAGCTTTAATAAAAAAGAGCTGCACATATTAATTAACAATGGCAGTGCAGTAAGTGACCGCGCAGTCTTAGCACGGTAATAATATCTACAGTATTTGATCTTCATACAAACGGACGAAACGCGAGCTATACCACGTGACTCGATGTCGGGGCGCGCTTGAGGCGCAGACAGTCACGGCCGTACCGTAGTGATGAACGGACGGTGCGTTGTTTTTTTAACAAAATCAGTTCATGGACATAATTTAATATGACGAGTAGGAAATATTGTGCTGTTTTTGGGTGTATGAATTCGTCAATAACGTATCCAGTCATAAGTTTTTTTTTTTAAATACCTGGAAACTCTGAAAAGTACTGACTATAAAGTAATTTTACTTAAGTACTAGTAGCTGGTAGGTAGATACATAATGTGTGACTTTTTAATGGCTAAATATTTTCTATTATCTCACGAAAAAAAGGGTATTTGGATTAATTAATACAGTGAATAGAGTAAAGGAAAGTTACTGAGACGAGTGAAATAGGTAAGTTATTGGCAGTTCTGAATGAATCAAGATACGGTAGGTACTTACGCTTGTGTTAAAATCCTTCCTATTCAATATACAAAGTATTTTATGTGTTTACTGATATAAGAAAAGTATATTTACAATCACAAAACTAAATAATACAGAAAGTAGGCAAATGTAATTAAAATGCTGGAGACGGGCGTCGGATCGAACAGCCCTAGCGCATGTTTACGTACCGCGCGGCTGTAGGTATTTATTTCTATCATGCGGCCGAGATCAACTACTGTAGATATTTATACTGTGGTCTTAGGGTGCCTTCCCACCAAAGATGTGCTATGTAGCTGTGCTGCAAGCATGTAAAAGCTGAGCTACAAAACTGTGTAAGCGTTTCCACTGATGCTACGATAATTATGTAGCTGTGCGAGTAAATAATAAAGATGCAAAGCTGCGCGACGAAGATGCGTAACTACGCTACGAAGATGCATAACTGCGCTACAAAGACGCGTAGCTGCGCTACGAAGATGCGCAACTCGAGCTATACGAGTATCGATAGTAGGGATGACGACCCATAACACGCAGCCATATCACGCATCCTTCCATATAAAAAACACATCTTAGTTGAATCCGTTTCCACCAATGCTGTGCTATGTAAACCAATGAATATGATTGGTGGATAGCAAACGCATCTGCAGCAACGTAGCACGGTAGCATAGCGCATCTCTGGTGGAAAAGCAGCCTTGCCTGCGGTCGGCGACCCCCCGCGCCACTCCGCCAGAGCTCGTCGGTTGCCAGTGGCCAGTCTCAGTCAATGGCACGTGGCACGCGACATTACACCACGCCATCAAGGAAACCATTCACTGGTTCACCGATAACACAATCAGTGCTAATACATGAAGACAGCGCTAAATAAAAGGACACTAGGGTCGAAAACTGATAGTAAAAGAATACGAAACAAACAGAAAACTAGGGTCAACATCTGATCAGGTCCTCAAGCAACATTTAGATTAGGTTTGTTATTTTAATTTTTTGTTTGTTGAACCAAGATGTTGTTGTTCAATAATCATAGGCAGCGTTTTACAGACGAAGCAGAACATGAAAAACGTTTTTTTTCAAGAACATAATACAAAAAAGTTTAAAATAACTTTTCTTTCGGAAGTCGATGGCGTTGTATTTTTTTTTTATTTATTTCAAAGTTATTTTACACTTTTTGTATTTGTTTTTTAAGTCGGTACTTTTTATAAAAAATAGTTTTTATTTTAGGTACCCTTTTTTTCTGAAAACCACATCAAAATCAGTTCAGCCAAACGCGAAATAATCGCGAACAAACATACAATCGACTTTGAAAATCTACAATCTCGCTACAATAATTAGGCCAAAAATTCCCCATCTCAAAAACTACTAAACCAATTTTGAAGAAACTTCCAGTATTTCCTAAGTTAAACAATATAGGTACCTAGTACAACAAAAAAAAAAATTACTTTCTAGATAATTATGCGAACACAAACATAAAAAGATACATCAAACAGACGCTCATATGGACAAACATATCCGAAAACTGGGCAGTTCTGGAAATATTACACCCATACGGGTCGAATAGATAACCTCCTTTTTTTCTAAGGCGGTAAAAAAATTGACCAAAAAAACACTACTTACTACTACGTTAGTTGGTACTACGTGGAAATGTGTCAAGACTCAAGAATAGCCCCATAGTAGGCCCGTAGCCGTAGTGGGGTCAATCTCCGAGAGGCTCAAAATTTATGTCCTCGGCAATTTCTCGAGAACGTGTGTATATATATTTTTTTTAAGTGCTAGTCTTAAAAGCTAAATAATCAACAAAAATGGCGCTTTAAATCATCATCGTAAAAAGTCAATAAAAAAAAAGATATTAAAAAAAAACCACACAAAATTGCCATTTTTTCATGTGTCGCCACGGCACACGCGGGCTATATTTTGATGATAAAAAAAAATGTTGACTTTATTTAGCTATTTTATGTTGATGGCCGTAATTATACATAATCAATGTACATATTCTTGAAAACATGGGCAATACTCGATAAGTAAATAAAGAGAAAACTCAGGGTCAAAAAATGTGCGTCATTGTCCTGCGCTATGTTTGTTTTCAATATTAAGTAGATTAAGAGACAGGAGGGAGGGAAACTGGTGGCTGTGCGAACAGACCTCCCCGCACCACAGCCGGGCGACAAGCTTTGCTGAAGATACAGGCGCTCGTTTTTAGCAGATATGACTTTGAAATTCGTTCTCCTCAAATGTTCACTTCAAACGTCATTTACATTTTCATTTATTAATCCGTCGAATATATTTTTTTAATATATTCATTTAGCAAAAAAGTATGAAGGTTTTGTGTACTTACACAATTATGAAACGTTTTTTGAAATAGCATGTGCGCAAAACAGGTTTAACCAAGTTTTTTTCCGATTTATCATTTTTCTCAACATCATTGTCCTGGATTTGTACTGCCAGGATAATGACGCTCATTGAGAAGAATGACATTATGGACATAAGCTAAACACTCACGTTGAGAAGAATGACGTTTTTATTTTCTTTATTAATTTTAACACTTATTTTGGACATTAATATTACCTTTAAATTATAATTAAATTATTTTGGTGGTTTTTCTTTGCTCCCGCAATGAGACCCTCAGAGAAAAAGAGGTTCGGATCCCCTGTTAAGAAGTTACAAATTATGTATCCTTTAGTACTTTGCTAAGATGATAACTTTATGAATAGCTGCTTGTTTCTGTATTATATATACGTATGTGTATTTCTGCATCTAATTTATCACAATATCTATGTATGCTTTTGGCTACTATTCCTGTTGCTCCTATTACTACCGGTATGACTTCTGTAGGTGTTTTCCATAATCGTGTTATTTTTGTTTTTAGTAAGTGGTATTTACTCAATTTGTCTAACTCTTTAGGAACTATGTGATAATCTGATGGTATTGTTAGGTGTATTTATCTAAATACTGTATTAACTAAACTAATAAGAATTAAAATAACCTGTTTTAAGCTTTCACGGTTTGTCTCTAAATTTAAAATGTCACATAAGGGATATCTTCCGTGATTATATGTTTGCTTTAGTTCACGATATTTAGACACTGTTGCAAGCGCCATGATTGCGGGTTTAAATCAAAATCTGTCTACCCTCTTTCTTTGAAAAAAGAGGGTAGACAGATTTGTCTGCTCCTAACAATTTATTTTCATCCACCCGCAATCTCCAGTTAACCCGCGATCATGGCGCTTGCAACAGCGTCGAAATATCGGGAACTCAAACAAACATAATCACGGAAGATATATCGTAAGTGACATTTTAAAATAACCTAAAAAGAGCATCAAAAAATTTATCTACATCACTGTCAACGGGATAAGTGCCCAGAACGCTGGCAGCATTGCCTTCATTGCGACGTTGGATGGCAATGCTAATTCTTTGACCAAGAAATAGGCCAGCCCTCTGGTCACACGCGAAGAATCGACTATACGTTTTGCAAGTTCTTTAAAAACTCCAAACGGCTCAAATACATAGCTGCTAGTCAAGTCATTGTATTTATGCTGTTTGAGGTTTTCAGCACTTGCAGCAGCCGCACCAGCATAGCACGCCGTACCAAAACGAAGGGATGGCGCAAGGGTTTCGACACATGTTGCCCAGCTTCCATAGCATTATAGTCATACCATTTAGTCTCTTCCTATGGTCGCGTGCCAAGCCAGTGGGATTTAAAACCGCTGGCATCTTGGCGATGACAAGAGCACGACGTATAATGTCATTTAAGCTGGCGTGCCGTGCTAACCGACCCGCACTCTTGCTGCCCGATACAGTCGACTGCTTCGCCACATTGACAGCGATGTGGAGCCCCGTAAGCAGCGCCCAAACGCAGGCATGTAGCGATCCGGAAAGTAGTGTCACTCAGCATGGTACCTATGTTGAATGACGATAGTGCCTGAAGCCATAGACCTGATTCCCATTCGCCCACAGCCAGCAGGCCAGCACGCTCTACAGAATTGGCTGACGTATTAACAAGATTGTACCGTACCAACCTAGAGAGCGGCTCATCCCACTGCCTCTGAAAAGACGGGTTCACGGGCCCATCTGAATCCGGGCAAATAATTTTCCAGGCGTTCAAGCAAGACACTTAAAATCAGCCAGAGAAAGATTTAAAATCTTTCTAATTAATGTTTCAGTGCTGTGGACAGGGGACAGGAACTAAACACACACTAAAAATTTTGCGGAAATGTCTATTAAATAATTCGGATACATAAATTATATCAGGACTATTTTGTGGTGATGTCTGTCTAGACTGAAATGTCTCACATTAATTCTGCAGACTCATTTTTTATTTATTTGTGGTTAATGTTTCTTAAATACCTGCTAGTTTTTCACACCCAGAGATGATGTGTTGTGTGGTCTCATCTTTCGTTAGACATAACCTGCTTTCTCGAACTGCTTATAATAGCAAATATTGAAAACTAACAAAAATGATACCGGTTGCTTTTTTAGCCAATTAAAAAGATATTATATATCTATGTTTACTTTTTCTAGTACTGCTTTATAATACGGCCCATATTACAAACGAGTAGAGTAGAACCGGTACCGCGTAAGTATTGATAGCTTTTACCTGATTCCTAGCATTTAATTGTGTGTTCGCTATTGATTTTATCCTGCCAAAGTATTCTTTCTTTAGTTGGTCTCTTATTCTGTTATGACCTATTTTGCCCGCCTCATTTATATCTATGTAAATATTTGTACGTCTCGTCTTTTTTCTAATGTTCAAATTTCAATTTTTAAATTTTTGCTCTTCGCTAACTCTACCGGTTGTCACATGACTGTAGAACATTGCACTTTCTTAATCCAAACTGCATTCCTGTCTCTAGTAAATATTTCTTTTCTATCGAGTTAAATCTTTAAACGACTTTTATAATTTGCATAAACTTTAAATCGACCTTATATAGGAAGTGGTTCACTGTTACGGTTACGGTTGAAATTGTGTTATATCAAAACAAAACAGAAGTGGTGATAATGAATCTCCTTGGAATATTCCTCCGTGTATAACTATGGGATCAGTGGTTACACTAGCGTCTACGAGCCTTCATGATAACATTCCATGTAGGCATGACAGGACCATCTCTAGAAAGCCCATGATAGCACCCGGGCACTTGTATAACCTCAACACCTGAAGAAGTCATTCGTGTCAGATGCTATCAAAGGCCTTCAGAAAGTCTACTCATCCCATACTTAAGTTTTTCTGACACTGATGTGCGTCTTCTAGTATTGCTTTGTTAATCATGAGATGATCTTTACAGACCCTGGCGCGTCGCCTGCATCCTCTCTGTTCTGGATAAATAATGTCGTCAATTACACAGTGTTTGTACAGTTCGTTAGGTAGCATGGAAGTAAACAGTTATACATAGTCGGCAAACATGCAATGGGGCGCCAGTTTTGTGGTTCATTAGTGTTTTCATTTTCGGGAATCAAAATGATTTGTCCTATCGTAAACTAATTTTCTACTGGGTCTGTTTTTTGTTTGTTAGACTTGTAAAATTTAGTTACCTTATGATTTAGAAAACCGTGAGATTATAGTTTTGTTATAGTCGTAGTTGTTATAATTGCCGCATGATCTTAAAAACCGTTAGTTCACCAATAGTTTTTAGATCATACGCCGGAAACTTTTAATATTTTGATATTAAAATTTTGATAGATACTTATAATTTACGTAATCTATCTAACCTGATACTTTTAACCAAATAAAAATATAATTTAGATACTTAATTATCGTCATTGTTTTTAAGTACAAAACTAAGTTCATAAACATTATCATTGTCCTCAATCATCGTCATTTTCCTAGGCTTGAAAATCATTTTTCTCACATGACATCATTATCCTCAACAACAGTTTAAAAAAAAAATTGATTATCTCTTTAAATACTTGTTTATCTGCTGTGACACTAATATGAAACTTGTTATCTGAGCATGCCCGTCATTACCGCAAAAAAATATGAGCGATGCACGCAGGTTTTCAAGAATCCACAAAATTCAAACAAAAATAATCCGTTCCAGGAGATTTACCGTAGTGGCATGTCGGGGGTGCAGGGGACGAAGGGGTCGGTCAGCGAACCACCCCTCACCAAATGAAACGACTACCCTTCACTTGTTTGATCGGGGCTCGTTTGTACTGCGATTTCCTTTGTTTGACACACTTCACAGTAACTAGTGTACAACGTTTAAACTGAAACAGATTTGTTGGAAATGCTACGGAATGTAATATTAGGTTAGCATTTTCTTAGACGTATATTTTAGGTTGAGAAATGTCAGTTATGTTAATGTATTTACCTGAATAATGAAAAGGGTGAAAACAAGCATAAGAAAACGATAGTAAGATTAATTATTTTTAAACGCATTTTCCTCAAAAATCATGTTTAAGATAGAAGATGCAATTATTGTAACGAAACTGGCTTACCTATATGAAAACATAAACATAACGAAGATAATGAAAATTATCAAAAACTACCCACGAGTACTTTTTTTTTTTTTTTTTGGTGGTAAAATCATCAAATGAGTCCTCCAACCCCGGGCAGGGCGGGAGGGACTGTCAGACTTCTACTGACTAAAATCCACGGTGTCCTTCATAGCCTGTTAAGTTCCGGGGTTACGGTAAGGGAATAATCCCGCGACCCCGGGCCCACGAGTACTTATGTTTTTTTTTTTTATATGGAAGAATTTCTCTTTCACAGATAGAAAACCTCGTAATGTAAGCAGACACTATACGCGAGCAAGCGGAGCTCGGAGCTGCGGAGTTAAGAATGGGATTGCGAAAGCATTCAGCGAGGTATCAAGCGGCTCGAGTTTCCTAAGGAGGATAATTTGGCGGCGCGAGGCGCAATGTAAAGAATGGATGCAGACCATGCAGTACGTACCGTACCGTGTTGTGAAATAACAACGAGAATAACACTAGCCATTTTATTAAACTGAAAACAATACGCTTGTTGTGTGGGACCAAAATCTCAGCATCTTTCAGTATGAGTTCCTCATGACAGCGTTTCCGGACGTTAGTAATAGTTAGGTGAGTATGATTGGAAAACTCAGAAAGGTACCTACTTGTTATAAACATGGCCAAAAAGTTTAACATTGGTGTCACTCTAAACCAGAATCAGGGGTTTCCAAGCAACGTTGTTACAGACTAACATAACAAAGCGTGATTCAATTATAATGCAGCTCGCGAGCTTTCAGTAATCGCGTCCAACTCCATCATGCTTTTGAACGACATCAAATTGTCATTTTCCGACTTTCCATGCAATTACAAAAGGCATTGAAATAAAATAGTATGGCTAATGCAATAACAGCACGCAAACGTTCCGAGTTAGCCTACAATGAAGCAGTTATCCATATTGTGCGTCCGCCAGCCGGCCGCCACACGCTCTCCCGGCGGCCGTTCATCAATGTTGTGCTGCGCTTGCATAACAATGACTTACGTTGGCCGCACGCGCCGAATTGCTGATACTGTTGTTTTGGCTATTGGCTATTAATTAATGTGCCAATTGTATGGTCATTTAAATAATGACCAGTCGACATTTCGTACAATAATGTCAATTGTTACAAAATTATTGCAATCCAGCAAAAAACAATACTGCCACTGTGGCGTAAGCAATGATATTTTATGTAAAAACTTTATAGGTAATAATTATCATTGGCGTAAGTATGTCGGTTTTTAGTATTTTGGAATTTGTAAACGACACAGAGCCAAGGAAACTTAGAGCTGTAGAAAGTTGGAGAAATAATTTCACGCAGCTGTGAACCACAATGCCACTTTGATTATTTTCAATTCACAAAACTCATGGATGAGGAAGTTATAACTTTATAAGTAACCATAATGGTTACTTATAGGTAAAGTTATAACTATAGATTATGAAGTCATGAGATACTAAACTGGTTGAGTCATAATTTGTGTTAAGGGGTACCTAGGTATTTATTCTGTTGTTTCTTGTCAATTTCTTGTATGTACCCACCCAAAGAAACAAAGAGATCAAATTCAAAGAAAATGAAGATCAGGGTACGTCGCGAAAGTTGGAGTTGGACTGGTGACTTGTCCACTGTCTATGGACGTCTCCAACATGTAAATATAATTATAAGCATATAGTTTAGTAGGTAACTAGGTACATACCTTGTGCATGAATGTCGGGCGCCAGCACGAGCAGCGCGAGGCACAGCGGGAGCGCGCGCATGCTGCCGCTACCGCTTCGGACGCATGCCCGCGGCCCCTCGCACCACGGTCACTGTGGCAGATAGATACGGTGTTATTAACTATCTGCAGATGTGCAGAAGTAGTTTGTGGAGCTGCGAATCTCAATTTTCATAATTCACAGCTGATCCAATGGAAATTATGTCTATCGATTCGATTCGATCTATGCCTACTCGCCGTCTAAGGATCAACACTTTAACTACCTTGAACGCCACATTACCAAATAGATCTTACAAACATACACACTACACAGCTGTTACAAATGTGACCCACAATATCTGAAGTACCTATACAACGTGTAACGTTAAATGCGCAAAACCTCTCGCGGGGTAACTCAGCCCATGTAACTGAACAATGTTTAGAAGACCTCGTTTTTTGAGCACTCATTTACCAGACTATGGTAGAAAATGCCTGACGCAATAATCCCGCAAGTATTTTTTTACGTACGTGCAATAATATGTGCATAGAGTTTTGCAACATTATAAACCAAATCCAACAAAGCAATTTTGATATAAATCTCTCTGCCGACTCGGGTGAGACAATGCATGATTACTAACAAGTGACAAGATCAAACGAGTAATTTGTGGTGACTTTCGAGATGATGTCCAAGCTTACGCGTGTCTCGTGAAAATACTCAGCATTTCTTTAGAAATTTAAAATGGCTACCAACCAACATCGGAATGAAAATATCACTCTTCTCGACATTAAATCAAACGACTTTATGTCGATACGGAAAAACCTTTTGTCCAAAACATTGACTTCTTCTTTTGGTGTACATTCCATGTAGGAACTAGTTTTCCACTTTCTTGTCATGTTACCTCCCTTCTTATTAATGTCTCTGCACACTTCATCCTCTTCTGCATGAAGTATAATGTTGAGTGGACACCCATCGACATGCCTACTTCACTCGTTTACCAAAGATATTTCTATAATATAAAAAGACAAATGACTACCTATTTCTACTTTTGAGTTCAGGTACTTGCAACTTCCCGTAACTAGGTAACTTTCAAAAATTGTGCCCACATCTAATAAGGCCCTTGCAACATCTAGTACGATACTCTTAAGTTTTAATAAAATATTTATGTATACAGTTCCAAGCCGAACCTCGGGGCTGTATTTAGAAAGCGGAAAAAAACATCAGCATCAGCGTAGCCATCGCTGGCTCATTTCGCTTTCTTCAACCGTTCCAACATTTACATGTGCGCATTGTTTTGGACTACTCTTATATGTATATAGTTATGTACTTCTAGAATCAAACTCATTATTCTGATCCGAACAAAATAAAGAACTTGATAATGCAGAAACAATGGCGTTAATAAATTCAACTCTCTTTGATTATGAACAATCTTTTAACTGTAATGCTGATGAATTAAGTGAAAGCCAGTGGAACAAAATTTTGATTTAAACATGATTGATTAGAACTTGGTTTGAACCATAAAAGATTGGTATGATCTGGTAGATAATATCTCATAAATATTGAATGAAGTAGAAACTAATTCAGATTAGACACATCAGTTGAAAGAACGAAGATCAAAAGAAAAAGTTATTGGTTCACATCAGAGTTAACTGCCAATTTTTAATGCTCGTTAACATTTTAATGGCGTTGTCGTTGGCTTAAAGATTATACATAGACAGCTTTACTACGAAACCTTAAACATCTGTTGAAGACTTGTCTAAAAAAAGTGTGACTGCAAAATGTCATTTTTTTAGACAAGTGTTCAACAGACGTTTAAAAGTTAGCAGGCCACTTAGAATTGGCGTTAAAAAAAGCAATATTTTTCCTTTCTTCGATTAAGCTTTAAAACAAGTGAAAATGTCCAAGGAAAACATTTGAATGTGTATCTGCAAGAAAAACTAAAAGCGTTAAGTTTTGTTTTGAACACGGAATGTACATACATTACATTCCGTCTTCAAAACAAAACTTTTTAGCTCCAGAGCAATGTTGGAGAACTGCTGAGACACCGCACTAGCGGAGTGCCGTACTCGCAGTAAGACAATATTCAATCTGTCGTCGGAATGCGCAGTCATGGGAACTGGAAGCACGGGGTCATTGTCTGTTATGCTGTTATTACTAGTACTGCTCGCGCTGTGTCACTGGGCCACACAATAGCTTAAGCGTAAATTGCTACCAATTTAGCTGTTCAGGTAAAATTGGAATTACAGCCTAAATCTTCAAAACGTCATTAAAATAAATTCTCCATTAACGGAACAGATAAGTTGGTGGCTCTGTTGTGGTCTTGGCTGTTGTTACTTGATAGCTGCATCATAATAATTATTATGATACTTTTTTTTTTAGCGTGGTAAAATCATCAAATGAGTCCTCCCACCCCGGGCAGGGTGGGATGGACTGTCAGACTTGTACTGACTAAAATCCACAGTGTCCTTCAATAGCCTGTTATGTTCCGGGGTCCCAGTAAGGAAATAATCCCGCGACCAATAATTAATTATGATACTTAATATTTGGCAAATCTGTCGCTGACAATTAAGTGTTGTTTTCGTTTGCATCATATTATCTAGGTCTAACGTACACGTATAACCTTCCAATCCTCTATTATTGTATCAAAACCAGGTTGAATGACAAAGAGCACCGATATTTGAGCAAATTTTAGAAAATATTCTGATTAGCAAGCGATGTATGTCAAGGTTTCCGGGATCAAATTATGCTATCAAGTCGAGTACAAGTGAAGGATAATAATATAACTTGTCATTACACATGACTGCGCAGGCGCAGGCGATCAGCGATCGAGTGCCGACTGCCGAGGACGTCACGGACTAACAACTTTATCAAACCAATTTATGTACCTTAAGAATCAAGGAAAGGCACACTGAACACGAGTTTTCTTTAAGGTCTGTATTTGCAAAACCTTCAACTTTCTAATTTATAGTCATCATCGTCTTCAAGACCTTATCATTATCCCTTTTTACTTGGGGTCGGCGCAACACGTTTTTTTCTTCCATTCTCCCCTATCAGACGTCATAGTATCATTTACTCCTTTTTCATTCATATCATTTCGTATACAATCCATCCATCTTTTCTTTAGCCTCCCCATCTGCGAGTCTCCCTTTTGCTCTCCTTTGACATTTTAATAGAAATAAATAATATATTTGATGAGAGTCAAAAATAAGAAACGGGTTTCAGAATAGCTTTTGAAATCTTTAAATATTTCTAAAATACCAGAACAGTTTAAGGGTTCACCTAATACATCCTTTGAAGGTGTTTCAGGTTAATTAGTTAACATTTTCGACATTGTGTATGACATGAGCACATCAGTTAAAGTAACAGTGTTTCCGCGCGAGTTCCCACTCGGTGGCAAGCGGCATCGGTGCGCAACGCGGTCGCCACAGCCGTAGTCTGGGGCTGGAGAAGATTCTAGTTATTACCTTATGAACCTACTGTAACATCAAACGGACAAACGTGTACTGTAAATCTCTTATCATGGTATTCATCAACATCCGGCCTCTGTCTCATGGTACTTCGGCCTAACAAGTTTCTTTTTCTTTCATCCCTCATCATCTCATTTCCTAACACCCACTATCCATCTTTTCTTTGATATTCTCTCCCTTTCCATCCACCGACATTCATACATTCATCGCATTTGTTTAGATAGATGATCCACGTTACAGCTTGGCAAAAACAGCAGAAAACCAGAAGTCGCCACTGTGCTCTCGCACGCTATCAGCACTTTGAATAATATTATTTTATTTATTTTCACTTATTACGTTAGTTTTATGGCACAATAATAAATCTAACAAACCTGCGTCTTTGTTTACATCAAGTATCAAAGATTTTAAAACGTTGTCAGCAAACAAAAAGATTAGTTCCGTTTCAAGACGTTCTGGCCAAGCTGTACTTTATTCTGTATCTTGCGCAACTTTCGAAAGAAGGCAGCTAGTAGCAGTATCATCTACTGTAGCAGCTCGTCTTATTTGAAGACTTTTTTCAGCCTGGATACTATTGGAGCTTTGATGTCGACGTCTAAACACCACTTATGGCTGCTACACACCTTACGATAAATCGATACGATTAGTCGGTACAGTTCAAACTGCAACGATAAATCGACAAGTGATGAGAAAAATCGAACAAACTTTGCAGTTTTTCTCATATACACTTGTCGATTAATCGTTGCAGTTTGAACTGTACCGACTAATCGTAAAGATTTATCGTAAGGTGTGTAGCAGCCTTATGAGTGAATGTAAACAATTGAGTTTCGCTGGTGAAGAAATACGATATTTTGGGATGGGGTGTTGCATATGGTTGCGTAACTACAATGCACGGCAACAATCCTGTGGTTGGAAGAGAAAGTGCAGCTCAGTGAACAATGAATATCAAAGCCCGAACCAATCGGCTCGGTTTTTCAAAATAATTTGTTATTATTGTGGACATCCCTCCGATGCGTATAAAAAGCATTTCAATGTGTACCTAGGTACTTTTAATGTGCGAACAGCTAAGATAGCTGATAGCTATAACTTTGGGGTCTTCAAGTCAAGAGTGAATAGGATACTTATAGGCAAGTGCTTCATCGTCGACACTTCATCTTTTACCATCAGGCGAGACGTGGTGTTCAACCGCGACACTATCGTCAAAAAAACTATATCTCTAATCGTTCATAATTAACAGTTCAGGAGTTCCTGTCAGGCCACCAGTTCCTAATTCCAATTTGGTACTTAATTGCAGACAGTAAAATGGAAACAGCTATTTACTCGTATCGTCGACTCTTGTCTGATGTAAATGGCTATTCCCGTGATAAATAATTCAGTGTAACTGATTATGTCGTGTGCTAGACGCGCACGCGTTTGTATCTGCTCGTGCGCGCGTGCTGTAACTGGGACTGCCCGTTGTTCGGCGCCGGCGCAGCGTCACGGTGGTGCCGCAGCTCTTTACTACTACCTACTACTCTAGTATAAATTCCCCATACACTACTACCCGACAGCGACACTGCTGTTTGATGCACGATAGGAACTTCAGGCGCGGTTTATGACTACTTTGGACCTACGTCTTTGGGCATTGTAAAATGGATCGTGGAGTTGTAAATTTTAGACAGTCGAATACTGTGACAGTGTGACAGAACCGAATGTCTGACAACCGGCCTTACTAAGAGGTGTCGTATTACCTATAATACCCAGTTACTGGGTTGTCGAGGTCAGATAGGCAGTCGCTCTATGTACAATACTGGTATGAACTGGTATCCAGCTGCATGTGGTTTGACTGGAAGTCAACTCCAATAAAGTTGGGAAAAAATGTAAGGATATTATTTGAATCTAATAAAGTCTTAAAGGACGCAGCGTACGGCCATCAAAAATTTATGTAAAGCGATTTGCAACTAATAAAGTAGGTAACTCGACTGTCGGCCTAACATGTTAGGTACTCGATTTTGGTCTCAGAGGTAAAATGATTGAAAATGACCTCTCCCTAGCACTGCCCGGAACACCCTCTACAGGTGCATAGCGATGTATAAAGTGCGGAAGTATGGATGCGCTGCGCCGGCGCTCCCCCTGTCACCACTCGACCGTGTCTCTCCCTGGGGACTGTACAACGGCCAACAAGGGTGCAACACAACTGCAGTGCTATCTTCATCTCCCATTAATTGTTATTCTCCCGCAAAAACATCAGCAACAACCAGTTACGTTAAGGATTGCGATGTTAGATCTACACAAAATAGCTCTTGTTTGCTATGTACACTATTTTGCTATCAAGTCGTAAACAAATATCCTGACAGTCTTAATACGTCTGGTAACTAATTTAAAAAAAAAAAAACATTTATAACATAAGTAACTAATTAAAAAAAAATTAAAGAACAACATTTATTTTGTAGCCTCAGCAGCTTAGTAGGTACGTATTCCATAATTTAAAAATGATTTTGCGTACCTACCCACTTATAAAAAAACTTTAGAAATTCCAAACTTTATTTCCGAAATTTTTCAAAAATCCAACGAGTCACTTTAAAAAAATTCACTTGAAATGAATCGATTCACTGCATGAACCGGCAATACACTATCGCAGATAATTTAAACACATCGAGAGCGCAAGAGGTTGCGTTACGCGTGAGTTCGCAGGTCGGTGGCGTGTCCGCACGGGTGGCGCCGAGGAGCCTGTCGGTAGACTGGCGTGGACTGGCGGCTGCCGGCTGGGGCACGCTGCGGCCAGCGAGGGCGGGTGCGATGGGGTGGGGTCCCGCCACGGCCCGGTGCCTTGCCGTCTTGTCGACTATCGTAACACTGCTTGTTCTTATACTACATATTATTCTGCATTACCACATTTCTTTCTTCTTTTGACTAAATCTTCAAAACAATGTGTCGCAAAAATAACGTAAAAATTCGGTCAAATTGTAGCGGGAAAATCTTGTTCCAGAATCTTATGGTCACCCTACTAGAAAAGATTACTGACCTCCAAATAAGCTCTCTCAGCTGCCTCGTTTTCGGCATGGATACTCAGTCCAGATTGTTATACTAAAGTCCATATGCTTAGAAATATGTGAACCATAGACTATTGGGATATTTTACTTGAAGATTACCGACCCTGAATCTCCTCTGATCACATGAATGTCAACCCTCGCTCGATGCATACACGTAAATAATGTTTTTATTGATGTAGGTATATGGTGGTGCGAAACTTACATGCTTAATCGTTCATGTCCTCCGGCTGGCCAGCGGTGTCCCACAGCGCCATCTCCACCTCTTCTCCAACCACCGAGATGTGACCGCGACATAAAATAGTTGTGAACCTGTGGAAGCAAGATAGTTGTTAATTACATTTTGGGTTGGGTCTCATGTTTTGGACAATTTAGGATGATTGTAAACGATACGATCCGAACGTTCTACAAATTGTGGCTATCTGGCGGGATTGCCGAAATGGCTCAAACGCAAAGCGAGTCCTTCAATCTGGCAATGCTTGCTTTGCTCTCTTGTTAAAGCTATTAATAAATAGGTACTGTAAAACTTTCGTAAACGCCACTGGGAAGTTTTCTTCCCAAAAACATAATTAAAAAAAAAAGTCTACCTAGCAACTTACAAAAATAACTGAAATATACCTATATCCCACCAAAAACATTTCATGTAAACTGTTCCCACAAGACGACCACATAATGTTTGCTGCAGCTGTGAAAAAGATATACCTAGATCTAAAGCCAAGCTTTTGAATCTACATGGCCTAACTCTACCGACCCGACCCTTGCTAACATCACAAAGTCTAATACATACCAGTAAAAATGTATGGCTTCCTGGCTGTTTCGTTACTTCTGAAACTAAAAATATTCGCATCACCTTCACGACCGCGACGGTAGCGAAACGGCAACGCCATCAATTTTTACTTATAATTATGTAGAATTTAAAGACATAATACTGGGTAAAAATCCAAATAGGTACTTGGCCTGCTACTGAGAAATTCCTAATTGGAATCGTATCCAGGAACTCTTGCTCCGCAGTCACGCTTGTCGCTAGCCCACTAGATAAAAAAGAGGTCCTGCACTCCTGAATTATCTTAATTATGTTAAACACTCATAATAAAAGAATGCTGAGTTTTGCTATTAAGTTCAACTGTTTATAAAATAGAGCAGAAAATATAGTAATCACCTGTATTTGTCTGCATTATCTGTAAGCTTGTTGTCAAGATGGATCGCAAGGAAATCAAAGTTGCTGTAGTAATTAGCGTAGGCGTGGGTCCAGTTTCATAAGGAAGAAGCAACGTTGTTCAGATACAATTCAACAATGCCTGTATGTATTTGACCTTTTTTAAATAGTGCAGCTTGAAATGCTAAGTAGATACCTGTTTAATAAAATTATGCAAAAAGTAACGGGATTTTCAAATACAATATCTTTGCCGCTTAATTATATTGTTAAAATCTATCTCATTCATTTTTTATGAGTGAAAGTGAGACAGATAAACGAAAACAGTTGGAATAATGTTGCAAGACGAAAGTAACAAACTCACAATATCTAATCAATTCAGAACTTGTAAACGCAATAAAATTATTACATAATATAAATGAAAAAGTAAAGATTTATGTAGGAATTTTAACACTACTTTATCGTGATTTATTTAATCATCATTATTTATTTTATTCAAAGGACGAAATAAAATAAAAAATCTTTGGAAGATTTCACAAAAGAACCAGTAGCAACTTTGGTAGAAAATGCTGTTCTGTGATTGGGCGAACAAAACAAACCGTTCAAATAGCCTTCAAAGTTGCTTCAAAGTTCAAACGTATGGCCGTTTGAAATCTCCTTTGTGAATTTGTCAACAATCATCAATAGTTTATTGTTAATCATATCTATATTTGACTTATAATTTTATATTTTAAGCTAGTTTAAAATGACTTCGATCAAAGAAGACGAAAAAAAGGAAATTCCGGAAATAATACACGATCCCCAAACGTCCTGCACCTATCAGAGGTTACGATTTTTTGGAAAGGTAAGTTTTCAATTTCATTCAATTATTTCATTATCATTTGCTTTTATCGTGAACATTCGAAGTGAATCGATCTAGATAAACAATTTGTGTGATCTGAATACTTTCAAAAGTCAAGCAACTTCCAACGGAGTCCGCACCTGTTACTATTGAAAAATGCTAATGTGCGTTTCCGATACACGTTAAAATGTATTTGATCTCTCATTAGCTCTACGATCAAATTTATGTTTCAAAGAGGATCTTATTATGTCCATATTTGCTGTTCAAGAGAAATCTTATTTGTCGGTTACATTTCAAACTCCACAATAGTTGGGCAACAGGTGCAGTCTGTGATAATCAATGCAAATGTAATATTAACACTCACAAGGGCTTTACCACAAGCTTCCTCATTATAATTACTATCATGTTTAGTGTCTTTGAAGTGCTTTCGTATAGAATAATCTTTAAAAAGTTTAACCACCAACAATTGTCTCTAAAACCTCTCTTGGGATAGCATTAGGTAAACATAACTGTTATTATAACTAAGAATAACAGGCCAATGTTCTTATCTAGCTATGCTGTTAAAAGATCATTGAGTTTGTATTCAATATGTGCTGATTTATGTGGATCATTATCAGCTGTAATTTCTATGAAACTACTACTTCTCATTATTGCATATTCTTCACTAACAAAGTTATTACAAAAACCTTTTTCAAACTTCACAGTATCTTAAAATTTTCCATCTTTAAATTCTCTAATTTTAGGGTGGTTTTGCAAAATGCTACGAGATCCAAGATATTCAGACAAACCAGGTGTGGGCAGGAAAGATAGTTTCCAAGAAACTGATGGTGAAGTCAAGCCAAAAGGAGAAGATGGCTCAGGAGATCTCCATCCACCGCTCTCTGCAGCACAAGCACGTGGTCGGCTTCCACAGCTTCTTTGAAGACTCTCTCAATATCTACATCATACTTGAGTTGTGTAAGAGACGGGTATGTTAACGAACTGGATTTTTCCATTACAATTTGTATTTCTTCTCATGTTGTTTTACTTTATTTAGAGCTAAATATTATGCTCTTGTCTTAGATTGTCTCACTTGATTTAGTAGATAAAGTAAAATATTTACAAGAAGGATATCTTTCTAAGTTGATTTCTATTTTTAGAGTGATATTACTCCACAATTTTGATTATATGTGGCCTCACTTCTTTCTCCCATAAAATTTCATGAGTAAAAAAGTTGATAACACACAGACAAAACCCTATGTAACACTTCAAATCATACTTTCTTTAATTTTCCTACAGTCTATGATGGAATTACATAAGAGAAGAAAAGCAATCACGGAGCCAGAGACAAGGTTCTACATGCACCAGATACTCCTTGGAGTGCAGTACCTGCACAGCAAGCGCATCATCCACAGGGACCTGAAGCTCGGCAACCTGTTTCTTGATGATGACCTCCATGTCAAGATTGGAGACTTTGGACTTGCTGCCAGGATTGAGTATGAAGGTGTGTATGACTATAGAATATACTCATTAAGTATACCGTAAAAGTATCAATCAAAGAAAATCTTTACATTTCCTAAATGATGTTGATAAGTTCTAGTCAACTTTGTCTTTGTGGTTCATTGACCTGTATATTTTACCATTTTTATAGTTGTACTGAATCAGGTTTTGGTATTTTAGATGAGTGTGATTTGAGCATGTTTATTAAACTTTGTCATTTGGTAAAAGACACTTTACACATTTGTCTAAAAATGCATTAAGCATTTAGTTACAAATTTTTAGTTTAAAAATCATTGTGTAATGGAATTCACATTGTTACAGCAGGATATGGCAGAAATTCTATTTAAGTTTTTTTTCTGTTTGAGTTCTTCAGAAAGAAGGGCAAAGTGGGTTTCCTTGCCTAATTAAACCGGTCAAGAGTAGACCAAACACGTTGTATCTCTAGGCCGCGCGACAATGTAGATAAAGTTTTAAATTATTGTACACGCAAAGTTCTTGTGCCGCTGCCATGACGGTGTGGATCGGCCCTCAAAATGAAACTTATTATAATTAGCTTTTTTACATCTTCAATGCGATATTCACCTTGCTATCCTGTTAGGTTTTTATTTTGTGAATGGTTTCTCATAGTTCAACCTAGACAAGATTGTGTACTCTTAGCCGGCTAATCTTGTGTTGAGCCTTGAATGTAAGACATCCAGACAGGGACTTTTAAGTTCATGATAATATAATAATATTCCACAACTATCACACAACGCCATCTAGTCCCATGCTAAGCAGAACTTGTATTATAGGTACTAGACAACTGATAAACATACTTATATATTTCTTGATACATATTTACATATTATTGATAAATTACACCCAGACACAGAATAAATGATTATGCTCATCACACAAACATTTGTCCTGGGTGGGAATCGAACCGGCACAGCAGTCAGGGTCACTAAAATCTTAAGTTTATTTCTTCATCTAATGATTTGCACACTGATGTCTGTTTTACAGGAGAGAGGAAACAGACACTATGCGGCACACCCAACTACATAGCGCCGGAGATACTGACGAAGAAGGGGCATTCCTTCGAAGTAGACATCTGGAGCCTGGGCTGCATCATGTACACACTGCTCGTTGGCAAGCCGCCGTTTGAGACGTCCACGCTCAAAGACACCTACAAGAGAATCAAGCAGTGTGAATACAGGTACCTAAATTAGTATTTTTTTATTGTAAAAGTTCTACTAACAATAGGTATATTTTTGTACCTTTCATCATCATCATCATCATCTCAGCCATAGGACGAATTTATATTTTTGTACCTTTAAATATGTTTTTTTTTTTTTCAATTATTGTCATCTCCATAGTATGATGTTGAACCATAGGCATTATTTATCAACTCATGTTGGTAAATCCAATGTCCATAATTCACAAATAATAATGTTATTTAAATTCCTTATTATGTTGAAAAGCCCCTAGCTAGAGGTTTATGGCGTCAATTGTAACAGGTAATACCGCGTAATGGCTTTGATGAACTGTAACAGAACAACAGTTTAGAATTGTGGCTTGACAAAACCAACATCACAAGTAAATGGAAATTATTGAATTTATGTAATTTCATAACAAAATGGAATTTCTTTGTTATCTAATTAAATAAATCCCAATATGGCATGAAAGTAATTTTCCTTTTTAATTAAAATAGGTATTATTATGAGGCTTTAATTGACTTTCTTTTGGAGTCATCTGCCTACACGTTATCCTGGGTTAAGAAAAAACCCGCCACCCCAGCAGGCATTTGGCGCAAAACACGACGCGCCACCGACCCGGGCTGCGTATTTCCAAAGCCTATACTATTTCAGTCACGAGTCGGACTCTAATCGGTTAGCTTTTGTTTGTGCATATTTCTCAACAATACCTAATCTATCTCAGTAAAAAACTTGACTCAAATAGATTAGGTTTTGTTTTGATATTTTCAAAGAAAATGCACGGACAAAATCTATACCATTTTAGTCACGCACGAGCCAAACTCTAAAAAAAAAGACCAGGTTTTGTTTATACATGTCGCAGTGAAATGAGGAAATCAGGGATTTCACGAAATCCAATTATCAAGAAAAGTATCTAGTGATAATTATGACAAAAATACTAATATAAAGTCAGAGATCATGTAATTTCACTAAACTAAGTAAAATGTTAGAAAACGTCGACGGAGCACCGCTTCGCGGTGCTCCTACTTCTGGGTGGTTTAAAAAAAAATAACCTAACCTGTCCGAGTCGGGGTGCCCACAGTCGTATTTACGATAATCAAGTAGTACTATAACATTTAAGAAAAGTTAAATTCCGAGGTAAATTTACTCATATAGCTAGTGAGCCTCTACTCGACAAGGTTTTGTTCGTACGTAATGTTTTAAAATAACTCGCCAAAAGTCTAGCTATTCGAGTGATATGAATTATATAGAACTAGGTTTTGTCCGTGCATTTTCATTGAAAATATCAATTCCAAAAGCTAATCTATTTGAGTCAAGTTTTTTACTGAGATAGATTAGGTTTTGTTGAGAAATATGCACAAACAAAAGCTAATCGATTACAGTTTGACTCGTGACTGAAATGGTATAGGCTTTGGAAATAGGCACCCGGGCTTGGTCCTTGTTCGGACGGCGAGCTACCCATTACTCACCGTCCGCAAGCCCGCTCCGCCGCTGTGCCCTCTGCTGATCAGAGGGACACGCGTTTGAGCGTCCGGACTAAGGACCTGCAAACATATTAGTTTATCAGCCCATTTAGTTATCTAAAATCCCAGCACACAACTTGTAAAATAATAAAAGAAATACTTTGTATTGTTAACTAGTGAGGGAGTGCACCTAGCGATGAGCGTGTGTTGCACGGGTCCCTGGCATTCGTTGGGTAGTCGATACGCGAGCGCGTTAGTCAACGATAATACCGTCAACCAGCGATACAGGTGGTTACAGAACTTACGGTGATGGGTTCGAGGCTCGTTTGTAACGTGTAACAACCATTACATCATAATGTTGCTAATTGGACAGTAAAGCGATTTTAATGGTTGCTTTATGTGCATTTAAAACTGTGTAATTTCACTCATCAATGTTTTTAAAAAGCTTATGTGGATTATGTGTCTAATTTTAAATGTTTTTCATATTTTTGACATCAAACCTATTCAGATTGCACTAGCAAAAGTTGCACCCACTAAAGATTCATCCGTCACCTCAAAACCACATACAAGAACAGCAAACTCTTGACCCAGAATCCCATCATCGCTGCGCAAGCCGGCGGCGTCCATGATAGTGCTGCAGCTGCAGTCGAACCCCGCGCGGCGTCCCTCCGTGGACAAGTTGCTGCAGCACGAGTTCTTCGCGGCCGGCATCATGCCCGCGGCGCTGCCGCTGTCCTGCCTCACCACGGCGCCCAGGACTGACCAGCTGGAGGGCATAGCGCTGCACCGCAGGCCGCTCAACGAGGTTAACAGTAATGGTGAGTACACGGATACTTATTCATATCTTCTACTCATATTTTCAATTGTGTTCTATTGTTTAATATAATTATCTGTAACTTCATCATCATCATCACGACGATGAAGTGACAAGAACCTCTATCTACCAGAACGTGATTTTACAAGAAACGATAAAAACGTTTTATTTATTTTAAACGCAAGGTATGAAAAATACTGAAATTGGATATACATTAAATAAGAAGCGGGTATAGGGGGCTACGTGCGACTAGTGTATAAATATACACTAGTCGCACAAAATCATGTAAAATCATGTTGTGGTAGATAGAGGTTCTTGTCATTTCATCGTCGACAGCCTATAATGTTCCCACTGCTGGAACACAGGCCTCCTCTCTGTGAGAGGGAGTGGGTCATAATCCACCACGCGGACCCAGTGCGGGTTGGTAGATGTCGCAAGTCTTCGAATTTTTGGTTCTAGGACATGCCGGTTTCCTCACGATGTTTTCCTTCACAGTTTTGAGAGCGAGTTTTTATCTGTAACTTAGTCTGATTGAATTTCGATATTTTGAAATTTTTGCTTCAGCTAAAGTAATTGTCTTGTTTTATAGTTAGACAAATGATCGTCATTCGTCAAGTTCTTCCTATTGGTAAAATAGTCATTTCTATACTTGATTATGGCTAATGTTATATTTCATCAATACAGCCTACTGTTTCATTGTTGGACATAGGTATCTCTCACCATCACCTTCATTCATTAGTGTAGAAAGTTCATCAACTTTTATTGCACATTGAAGAGAGCACATACAAAACATCCAAAGTTATAGATCAAGTGGCGATGGCGGTGGACTCGCCGGTGAAACGCGACGCGATGGCCGCGGAGCCGCGCGCTGTGGAGCCTACCTCGCACAGACAGAACCTCATCGCACTGCGCGACCAGCTCAACACGCTGCTTGTTAGCAAGGTAAGAACGTCAGACCATGAAGCCTATACTAGCGAGTGTATACAATCACTTTCAAAGGGTTCTAGATTTTAAATAGCTTTTAGGAGTATGCTTTTAGATAACTTCTACTACTATCTTACTAAAAAGTCATAAATGTCTAGGCCATCTGTTGTCTGACCCAGACATTTATGACTTTCTCATAAAGTTTAATGGTAACAATGGAATCCATGGTCAATTTATCTAGATGCTGGCTCCATGCTCCAAAAAATTAGATGTGTTAACATATAAATCATGTCATTCCCCAAATGTCAAGGATAATAATATAGGGAGGAGTCACAATACCTTTGCTAGAGTTCAGTAAGAGTTTTCAAATTATGCTATTAAGTGTATAAATGTACCTTCATCATCAGCCTATAATGTTCCCACTGCTGGCACAAAGGCCTCCTCTCTGTGAGAGAGGGAGTGGGCCATAAACCACCACGCGGGCCCAGTGCGAATTGGTGGATGCCACATGTCTTCGAATTTTTGGTTCTTTTTGGTATTTTTGGTTCAAAATGTACTGTGACCTCATTTATTTGAATCACATTTGTTATTGTTATTGAGAACAATCACCACTTAGCATAATATTATAGTTTGACCCTAATTTGAATCAGTAACGTAACAATGAAATGAATTCTAAGAAGCTAAGGAGTGGAATTCCCTGCCGCCATCTGTATTTCCCGACAGCTGTAACCTTGGGGTCTTCTAGTCAAGAGTGAACAGGTTACTTCTAGGCAAGCGTGCTTCACCGTCGACCACATCTTCGCTTGCCATCAGGCGAGGTAGTGATCAAACGCGAACCTATGTATAATAAAAATAAAAAAGATATTTCTACTTTGAATAAAGGACATCAAAAGATTCACCTAAAAACGGTGAAGATGCATATTAACATAGAAATGTGTTTCTGTGATTTTTTAGAGTGAGGCCTCTTTATTACGTAGCGTAGTTTGCGTCGCCTTTAGCAACAGATCAAAGCATTTGATGCCATAACTTCATTGCATCCACAACAACATGTGTGAACTGAGACGCTTTGCTAGCAGTGCCCAGTACTGCCCAGTAGTGGAACACTGTCCGCTGTCGCATCGCTGTCAACGCTGCGACAGCGCAAAGCACTAATAAAAACTTACTACTATTGTGCGACGTTATTACTGCAGGTTGAAGTAGCAGTCGCGCAAAACTGCTGCAACAAGTCTTCTGTGAACATCAAAACGATGACTTAACATTCAACATTGTGTTCACAGCTGAAATGCCGTCCAGAATGCCTGACTGACGAGCTGAGCGACCCTGCTGCCCAGCCACTGGTCTGGGTGGGCAAGTGGGTGGACTACAGCGACAAATACGGCTTCGGCTACCAGCTGTGCGACGAGAGCGTCGGCGTCATGTTCAACGATACCACCAAGCTTATCATGTTGGCTAACGGATTGTAAGTATAATATAGCAACGTCATTTTGTCTACTTCCAGTTTAATGTAGTACGAAGAACTGGATACTATTTTTGCCACATTCCGTGTCGTTGTCAGGCAATATATTTAACAACACAATGATACTACAATATTCGCAATATTAACTTACCATTAGATTTCAAAACTGAGACAGTTTGCACAGCACTGAATGTTGCCAAGTGTTAGTGAAAATAGGAATTAGTATCACACGAACAAGTAATGAGGTCACTGTCTAGGGTAACTTGTAAAAGTTGTGCTCATGTAACAAAGAAAACATTATGGAATGTAATTCGATTTGATTTTGTATTCACTTTGGTGGACCCACTCGCGTATTCTGAGCGTTAATTCGCATTAATAACTTACTATTAGATTTCAAAACTGGGGGGGTGCTTGCACACGGCGTACTGTAGCTTGACCAAGTGTTGAGTGCACTTGCGCGGGTTAGTATGCGCCGAACAAGTACAATCAGGACTTACTGACCAATAAAACCTGACTTTTAAAACGGAAATCAATTTATTTCTTTACTACATGCTCATTTACAGTGTTAAAGTACTTCTTTTCGTACAGGAACGTGCACTACATCAACCGGCAGGGCCAGGAGCAGTACATGACGATGCGCGAGTACCCACAAGAGCTCGACAAGAAGATGAAACTCCTCACTTACTTCAGAAGATATATGACTGAGCACCTCATGAAAGCTGGTAAACATTACATACATTGTACGACTTATAAAAGATATAGAGATCGAATGCGGAGATAAGAAATAATAGAATTCGCTTGGAGACTTCCAACAGTTGGCATGCAGAGCGACAGATGGGAAAATCGCACCTCGAGCGCAATCTTTTTTTGTCGCGTGTCTGAACCTCTTGGTTTTCCAGAACTAATGTTTTGTTATGTATCCCAGGTGCGTCAGTACCAGTGAGAGAGAGTGACGGACTGTCTCGATTGCCGCATCTGCACCAGTGGTTCAGAACCACGCTAGCAGTTATCATGTACCTGACCAATGGAACACTACAGGTAAAACATATTTATTTAAACTTACATATTTGTAGGTACATAATATTACTCAATAGTCTCTTCTTATACATAACCGTATCATTCTTTTCCACCAACAGATTAACTTCCAAGACCACACAAAGATAATCCTGTGTCCGCTCATGCAAGCTGTCACATACATTGACGTGGAGAAGAACTTCCGAACGTTCCGCTTCAGCACCATCGAGGAGCACGGCTGTGATAAGAAGCTTTACACGAACCTCACGTACGCACTGGAGAAACTCAACAGTGTACTAGCCAACAAGCTCTGCTAGTCGCCACTCGACACAAACAGTTAAATGAATTTATTATTGCCTATACTTATTAGACAATCTCGCGCGAGATTCATGTTTTGCGTATAGGGTTTAGTACACTCGAGGTGATTCTACGCCCATTTTTTCGATTGTTAGTTTATTAGCCTCATACATGATTTTGTTAAAGTTTATTTCGTCGCGAAAATCAATTTCAGTAGGTTTTTTTTTCTAAAGAAATACTTTTTATGTCCACCGATTTTATCTCTTAATTATTTATTTAGTAATCTTCTTACATATCCTATAAGCATTGTCGACGATATCACGTAGTACGCGGCCACGATCACGAATGGTGTTTCTCTGAAATAATGCGGATTTTCAAATTAAAGTATTTAAATAAAGTTTTGACCTCAACTGGTTGGACGGCCAGATGTTTCAGATGGTCGTTGTCCGATTGGTCAGTACCATCGTTGCTCGTGGTGGCGGCCGCGTAAAGCGCGAGGTCCCTAATGCTAATTTAATTACCTTCACTATTTGGAGCACTACTGCTCGAACTTTGGACAATATAATTATTCTGTCCACTATCTGCCATCTTAGGTTTTGTATGTAATATCTAAGTAGATACAAAAATAGTGAATATGTACTAACTTCATTATTTCTGTCCGTCTTAGTACCTTAGGAGCTGCACGAACTGAGTGCGCGTGCGGCGCAGTTGTGTACTGATACTTTATGACCCGTACTAATACTAACCAGCACGCGGCCGCACCGCGCTTAGCATGTAAAGCTCTTTGTTAGGGTCTCTTTCGTAACATGACATTCATTCTTATGATGGACATCTTGTCGCGTACGTGAACACGTTAGATAAGTTAAATTTTAGTAAAACCTCTTGACGTAAGTGGTTGATTGAGAGCACCATGACTGAGGGCTGCGGTGCGAGCGGGTTGCGTTTGGAGTTTTTTATTTAGTTTTATAACTATATTTTTATAACTTGTTTCCGTGCTTCAGTAACATCGGATAAAAACGCGGTTACGGTACGGTCAAACCAACGCGTTCATCATGCATAATAATTATGTTGAACGCGTAGATAAATGGCTGTACAATTATTTAATTTACACAGTTACATGCACCAGTGAGACGACACCGTTTATTTCAAAATTACGCCAAAACATTACAACTCGGAGATGCGAAGCGACAGTATTATCACAAATTCGATGGTGTTGAAGCACTTGTAATTTGTAACAAGTTTCTCAGGGGTCTGTTACCTCACTCATTGTATAATATAATTACAAACTATTTGACAATAAAGTTATTAGGAAAATGAAACTAGTTTCCTTATCATTTAATTAATTCCCGCCATAACTTGTACACGCGCTAAGCTTACTGAAGGGAACATCAGATCTGGCGGCAAGATTATGTTTTGTCATTACTTTTGTATTTTTTGGTCTCAGGTATAAGAATTCGGTCATAGTTGCCGTCACTCGGGTTTTGTATACTCAACTACCTCTAGCCCCTGGACTATGTAGCTGAGGCCGCCATTTGCAAATGGGAGACTAGGAGGACGTGGAAAATCTAGACACGTTCCGCATTCGAGTAGGTTGAGCTGCTGGCGTCTGTAACATCCTACTACTATTATAAAGGCGAAAGTTTGTATGTATGGATGTATGGATGTTTGTTACTCTTTCACGTAAAAACCACTGAACGGATTTAGCTAAAATTTGGTACACAGATAGTTTATAACCTGGATTAACTTAAAGGATAGTTTTTATCCCGATTTTATGTTCCAGCGGGATAATTTTCGAGTTGTAGCGGGTGAAGCCGCTGGCAACAGCCAGTACGACATAAAAGTAACTAAACGAAAACATGAAAAAAAAAACTATTAAATCTGGTGTTTGAATCCACGGGTCATCAGCATAGCAGTAACTGCGTCAGCGTTTCGTTGCAAATAAAAGGGAACTAATAAAATAAAACCTAGAAAGAAATTGAATAAAACCCGAAAAACCAAGGGACAAAAAAAAAAAGAAAAACTGTTTACATGGGGCTGTGCTGTGCCACTACAAATGTAATTTTTTGATGGATGGATGGATGGATGGATGTTAGTTACTCTTTCACGCAAAAACTACCGAATGGATTTTTATGAAATTTGGCAGAGGTACTCGCTGCAAATTCAGCATCAAAAGTTGCTGACCAAATGCAGATTTTCGAAATTCTGAATGTGGTCAGCAACTTTGATGCTGAAAAAAATGAATCATAGACATCGAAACAGTTGAGTATGTACTGCACTACCCTCTTTGTATTGTTGTAGTTAGGTGTTAGGTATTTATTTTTCGATTCACTGTGGCGCTGGGGTCACGACAAATCTTTTGTGAACAAGTTTTCTGTCTAAATAATATTGTATAAATAACATTTTCACACCACCTGCTCGAAAATGTCTAATTATATGTCAAGCAACCTTAACCTAAAGTGAGTCATTAGTGGCCGAGGGCACAGCCGGTCAATAATGTTGTACTGGATTTCATTATTACCCGCTGGTCAATAATGTGATTTGAATTTGGAATATGTTTATAAACAACAAACACCCTTTGGTGCCAGAAAGATTTTTTTTTTAATTTTCTTTTCCCTTTTGGGAAGACAAAGGGATCTATCTAGCCCATGCAGCCTAGTTTTTTTTTTTTTAGTTCTTTTCGTCCCTCTTTGGGGCAGGCAAAGGGAGCTGAGCCCATACAGCCAAGTCCGATTTAGTGTGCCAGAAAGAGGAAAGCTATTCTCGAAACCCTTACTACGCGTGGATGATATTCTCGATTTCCTAAAAAATCATAACGATTGCTTCTTCATATCGTTGCCATGTTAGTCTATATAACTAGTTCTAAATGTTATTCTTACTGTTTTTTTATTTAATAAATACTTTGTTTTTCGTACTATGGCTATTATTTTCTCACAGTAGGTGTAAAAAGTAGAGTATCCTCCTCTGGGCTAAAGGTGTCTTTGCCTTGGGCTAGCTTGAATCCCTCGCTGCATTCAGGATTCTTGTATTAACTCCCTCGCTTCGCTCGTGAGTTAAACTCTTAACTCCCTCGCTACGCTCGGGAGTTAAATCCCGAATCCTTCATTGCGCTCGAGATTCAATATGACGCCCGTGACATAAGACACAACTTTAGCCCCTCGGTGCATAATCTACTATTTGACTTTTTTCGTATTTCTTAAAGCGGTCACCATTTTAGCGACAGGGTACCAGTTTTGCTATAAAAACATGGCAGATGTGAAGATACTTGACTCACAATCGGCGTAAGAGTTTGACGCAGCAGATGTATAAAAGTAAAAAGGAAAGTGCATAAGTTTTAATGTCTGGTTGCGTTATTGCGGTTACTCGATTGGCACCCCTGTAAAATATAGCGTGAATGAGATGGTCATACAAGGGTTCTAAAGCAAAAAAACACGCATATTTATCAATAAACTTTAATTAAAATCAAAATAAAAAATGAATTTATACAACATTTTCTTTACATCATTATTTCATTTATAACAGAATCAAGTTTAGATCAGACAAGTGTTAAATAGTCTACAAATAATGTGACGAATTCTATTTGTGCGTATCTCCGTTATCTAGTTAAAGGTAGTCATAAAAAAGTGATATAACCACTATAACATTACATCTACTCCTTTGTTAAATACTTGTTAAAAAACTACCTACGCGATGAATAGGATTCAAGAGGCCTTATCATGAGTTTTTCAGTTATTCTGACGTAAACTGGAACTTTGACATTTTCAAATTGAGAAACAAGGAAAAAATTAACTCCTTCTTCGCACACCAGCGGCGCTGTTGTATGTAAGTTGTTGCAGTAAGACGCTGTACATAAAGTAAAATAGTGAAAACTCGTGTTAAGGGTACTGACTTCAAGTCTTAGGGTCTATCTATACTAGCTCAGAGCGAGTCGAAGCGCCACAATGTTATACGCATATTTGTTCAGAGATAACAGACGCGCTCATTCGACGGAATTCGCTTACCGAGAACGTTTCCACTTGAAAATTCAGCGCTAGTATGAATTGAACCTTATTACGGTCAGTGCACACCGAGACGCAACGATACTGCAAATGTAATCTTGTCGTGTAATAAATAAAGTTAGTTTTTGAGTCGCTATAAAAACGCAGAACGGCGCCTCGCTGCGTTGCGCTGGGATGGGTTGTGAAAGTGTACCTTTGCATGTAGGCAATAGGGTTCGATTTTGAATAGCTCTATTGAAATGTGGTAGCGTCACATCTCGGTCTCAGCTGACCCTTAGAGACAAAAGACATACACTGGTTTTTTTAACTTTTAGTACATTCGTAACAGATATCAGTAAAGACCGGTTATAATTATAGTAAACAAAATCTTGAATTATAGTCGTTATAGAAAAGATTTTATTCTTTGTGTTATTGGTAGTATTTGACATAAACACGCATAAATATATAACAATAAGCTATATACAAAACTTTTCAGCCTTAAATGCATCGGCTTGTGCTATTACTGATTAAAACTAACGAAATATTCTTACATTTTAAACTAAATAAAAATAGGTATAGTCAGCGAACTTTAGTCACCGTAATGCTTACAAAAATAAAATAAAAACGTCAGTTTTAATTCGTAATAGCAGTTTTATTAGGTCTCAATAGATTCGACTGTACATATCAGTAATTTATGATCCTCCTTTATTTATCAAAAACAAAACAAATAACCTCCTTTTTTTTGAAGTCGTTAAAAATACAAATGTCGTTTACTAGTAATAATGACTCGAAGCCCATTCTCATAAGTAGGGTTAAACATTTTTTTTATTACATTTTTTTTTTCGTTTAATAAATAAAGGGGTTGTAAATTCCATATTTTTAAGCTTCCTAGAGTCCTTTGTCAATAGAAACTTATTTATTAGTAAGACATAACATCCATACAAGATTGCACTCTAATAGGTAGGCAGTGCACGAGGGCGTCGCCAAGGGGGGGGGGGGCTGGAGATCAAATGCAGCTAGCGCCAAAGCATCATCATCAGCCTATAATGTTCCCACTGCTGGGACACGCCTCCTCTCTGTGAGAGGGAGTGGGCCATAATCCACCACGCGGGCCCAGTGCGGGTTGGTAGATGTCACATGTCTTCGAATTTTTGGTTCTAGGACATGCCGAATTCCTCACGATGTTTTCCTTCACCGTTTTGAGAGCAGTGGTGATGAATGACTTCCTTACTTATTAATAAATTCAGCATCGTGTGACAGATGGTAAATAAAACAAGGTTTAATGTATACTGTAGAAAGTACTGAAATATTCAGAATAATTTCAACATTTTTCAATATTCCGAACTATTTAGCCCCATTGCCCCCCCTCCCCCTCCCTTTAGTCATAAGCTGGCGACGCCCATGGCAGTGCAGCTAGTACACTTGAAACTTTCATCTATATCTTACATTCCCATCACGCTTATTATAAAATATAAAAATGATGCTAAGTCTAATGAAGGTGCGATGAAGACAATTGTATGCAGAACAATTAAGATCTAGCTAGTGTCCGCGGCCTCTCTCGCGTGGACTTTGAAAAAGATATCCCACAGCATCAATGGGGTTGGCAACGTAAAGATATTGTAGATGGCGCCACCATAGCTAAGTCCTAATCCGACCAATGACGTAGTACTATTTTGAAGTACCTGTAAGATTAGAACAAATGACGATGCTTGGAACAACCTACTTGCGCCATTAGTTCCCCATTAGCCATCCCCATTGACATACTATGCGATAAAATTGATCTGTAAAGGGCCATTTAGACGGGGAGAGTTTCACGAGTCGAACATACGAAAATCGAAGGAATATAAAATATTGTCTTCGTCTAAACATCGCCCGTTGACTTGGGTGATAATCGCCTCGAATAGGAAGATTTCTCGTAAGGGAAAGTGTCCGTCTAGACAGAACGTCAAAGCAATAATCGCATTTCGAGTTTTTATGACAGTTGCTAACATGAGTGACATAACAAAACAAAACGGTTCAAACTGATTTGTACGATACTCGTATGAACGAGAAAAAATGTCATACGAGATCGTGTTTAGACAAGTCGAGTTTCTCGTATGCGAGAATCTTCTTACAATAATATCGCCGTATAAACAAACATAGACATTATCGCCTACGATAATGTCATATGCGAATCTCGTATGATATAATCGAAGACGAGATTTTAGTTCTTGCCTGTGTGTAAACATCTTGATACGAATTACGATTATGTTATGGCGATTATTGCTTGCGATAATTGCTTAGACATTCTCGAACGGAAACGTTCGAGAAACTCTCCCCGTCTAAATGGCGCTTAATGCAAAAGTTGAAATGACAGAAAAAGGCATAACAGATTCAAGTAGAATTTGCCAAGCAGATTGATAAGAGCACAAAGGATAATTTTTATATCGGTACCCGTAGGATAATTTTAGACTACCACGCGAGTGTAGCCGCGAGCAATAGCTAGTTAATTTAATAAAATAATAGTAACATAGGTTGGTACACACGGCTACACATCAAGCTATACAAAACCAGTATAAGCTGATAGTTGTATGCGCGGAATGATCATACAAAGCGAGACCACGATAAACTGGTTTTTTTTTTAAATATTTTGATGTGTAGCCGTGTGTACATTCTGCAACAATTGTATTTTCAACGTAAATGCACTCTTAAGAAGTCATGTAAAAAGAACAGCATGTCTTTTAGTATAAGTATTTCCAATAATTATCACTTTTTTTCTTATTTTACATTCGTTATTGTGTTTAATCATAGACCTAAAACATGGACTGAGCTTTCCTTAGCCAAATTTCTAATAAAGTTGTTATACTCACTAGAAAGAGATAGATGTATGCCAAGGATAATAATGATAATTATTTAGCATTTTTTTTTGTGAATGCTCGGTCTATGCTCTATGTCTAAGCATATAATGGCTTGACCAGTAAATATTACAAAAGTTTATATTGACAGAATTTATTTTGTTAAGGGTTTTATCAAACTTACACACGAAAATGAAGTATGTATGGAATTTTCAATTAGATATTAAAATTAATTAAATATAACAGTCTACTGTACAGACGCTAGTTTAAAATTAGCCTAGAAGTGGTATTAATTACTAAAAAGCTTTTAATAAAGTAATTCTAGGCTGAGTTGAGCAACCAAGTCAATGTTAGGAAGAATCTATATTGTTGAGAGCTTGTTACAGTACTGTTTACTCTGGAAAAACGTTTGTGGAACGACAAACTTGGCCACTTGGTATAACCGCAACAATGTTTCTGGTTCTGTTCAAGTGAAATTAGGCTTAAAGCATAACTTCTGAGAATGTACAGTATTAGCATACACATAAGGGCTATTATTGTGTGCCCATTGCACGATAGAATATCAAGTCATATATTACCAGACAAATTACTTCAAAAAAGAAAATGTTTAATAATCGTGTTTACTTAGTGCTGTAACAACCTACTCCATCTAGTCTCTAAACACTGCAAACGAAAATGTACCTAACCCTACAAGCGTAAAGAGAGCTTTGCTTGCAAAGATGTTAGTAGGTATTTGTACATTTTATGAACAAAAAGATGTTTTTTATTATTTCAGCATGTTTAATTCTTGAAAATAAGATCTTTTCCGTGCATATGTTTTAAACCTAGTAAATTGCACATATTGCACCCAGTTATATAATACTTTCCAATTCATATTATGAATTCGAAAGTAGGTACTTCAGTTCGACCAAAATATACCTATGTGTGTTTCCGAATTTCGCGGCTGTCGGCAACCAAGAAGTGAATCATCTGATAATCTATGAGTTATCTTCAAAAAAAATGTTCTGAATTAAAAGGAAGAGACTTAACCATACTATTGTAACTTTCCGCAATCTTCTTGTAGTACGTTTTCTTATACCAATATAAACTTGACAGATATTTACCGGCTAGGCCGGCGCGGTGTGCGGACTTCAAACGCCCCGGTTGGGCAGCGGCTTCACTTTGTAAATGCGGACGAGCCAATGCTCGGTAGTGTATGCTTCCTCAAGTACGTCGAGATTAAAGTCTTTGTTGCCGATCTCGGCGCCACGGACGCGATCGAAGCCGGGAGGGCGACCTAGGAAAGGGACATTATTTAAAATTTTCATACGTATACTCGAGGAGCTCGTGCAACGACGATATAATACTAGACTCCGCATGCACGATCTAAAGAACACAAACTATTCTGCCAAGTTGCTGAGGTACTACGTAAGCGAGGGGGACGGGGTACTGCGTTGTGATTGGCTAACTCAAGGTCTGTGCTGACTCAACATATGTTTTGCCAAATGTGTTGGCAGACATCGGTCGCCTGTTATTAGGAGTCTAGTATTATATCGTCGTTGAGCTCGTGGCTAAATAATTACAGCCGCACAGACCGATCTTCAGCGGTTGTCGAGGCGGGTCTATGGATGGGTGACCATCTGTCATAGCGAGTTTCCTCCGTGCCACGGAAAGCACGTAAAGCCGTAATTGGTCCCAGCTGTTATTTGTACATCTTTAACAATCGTTCCTATTTGTCGGAAGCTCTAAAGGTCTGACAACCATGGGTATCGTATTACCCAGTTACTAGGTTGTGGAGGCCCGATAAGCAGTCGCTCCATGTAATATACTGATATCCAGCTTCATCTGGTTCGACTAAAAGTTCCCCAATATAGTTGAGAAAAGGCAGACAGATGGCAGATATATACATAAAAAATTTACGCCCTCTTCCCATGAGGGTAGGCATAGACTAGAGAGAGTGCCACGTGCTACGATCCCCACATACTCTTTTCACCTCATTCACATTCATACATCTGGGGCCGTATTACAACGTCTTAAAACCAGGCTTGTTCCGGTGAGTGCAAGTGACAGAGCTACACAAGTCGTCTAGCGCCATCTCGTTCACTCACTGGAACAAGCCTGGTTTTAAGACGTTGTAATACCCCCCCTGGTCATATACGCACCGTGATTGCGAGTTATTTAGCTTAATTTCGAATTAGCTATTAAAATTATCTAAATCTCTTTGATGTTTTATCGTAAGAGTAGTATGGTCAAATCGACCATCATTCTGCTACCGATAGAGCTCAATATCTGCCACCTTTCTCTGTGTGTGAAGCTGAGGGACTGTCAGACTTGACCGACCTAAACCTAGTTCCTTCAGTTGCCTGTAGTGTTTCAGGGTACCGGTATCCTCTCAAGATATACTCGTGTTTAAGCTTTAAGTCTGACAGCAAAAAGTCACTTACCACCCTCAGTGTAGACCAGTCCAAACTTGTAGTAGCTCATCTTGTACATGAGACAGTTGAGCAGCGTCTGTGATCCATCTGCGTCCACTCGGAACTCCCCGGACGGAGTGTAGTAGTCCGCCTCGCGGATGTGCGCGCCGCGGTCCGTGCTGCCGCCGATACGGACCATCCATAGGAACTTGTTGATGTCTGGGGAGAAGTTTGAAGACATTGGAAAGTGAAGCTATTTTATTTTTTGGAAGAAATGTTAATTTTCTATTTATTTTTCGTCAAAATTAAAGCCATCAAAACATTTACAAATGGGTTTGGGCGGGCCACGTTATCCGCATGCACAATAGTCGCTGGGCAAGATGTACTCAATGGGTGCCTAAGAATGGACGAGGTCGCCGAGGCCGGCCTAAAACGACGTGGCAAGACCATCTGGATGCGTACCTCGGCGGCTGGTCCGAAGTGGCACTAGAAAAGAGGACTTGGAAGGATAGGGGGGAGGCCTTTGCCCAGCAGTGAGACATAAATGGCTTTTAAATAAACCCTAGGCTTATTTAAAAGCCATTTATGTCCCTTACCCTAGGCTGCTAGGTTTACCCGAGGCTGATAAAATTTTCGTTTTTCCTAAATCACATTAATATAGTGGATGTTGCTCAGTCAGCAATACGTGCTGGTGCGTAGACGAGACAAATATTATACTAAAGTACAATTACCACTCCAACAAACACGTGTCAATTAGCGTTTATTGCAAAAAAAGGCCTATTCTCATATATGTGTCATAAATAATTGACTTACCATCAGAAGAATACCCAACAAGTCCTCCAAAGATGACAAGTACATAGTCCACATCGAGTTCCCTCATGATCTCGTAAGCCTTGTCCTCAGTAGACGCCATAGCCTGTCCGACGCGCGATATATGCGTATTGTTCCATGTATTGTTATCCACTATTACTGTTCGATTCGCCATTGCTGTTATCTGATAGCCATAATCCCACCATGACATTACTTTGGAGTCCTGAGAATAGATGGAAGGTATTTTATTATAGGCAATAGATGATGGAGTAGTTTTGAGTTGATAATCATGGGCGTAACTACGGTGGGGCAGGGTGGGGCAAGCGCCCCACCCTGACTCCGACTTGTTATGTGTCTTTTAACCAAAATTAAATAATGTAGGTACTTTCCTAATACAATACGTCTACTTAATATCCGCAATTTTCGATCAGATAACAAAAAAATATAGAATTTTGCCCCACCCTGAAGAAAATATCTAGAATTTTGCCCCACCCTGACCAAATATCTAGAATTCTGCCCCACCTTGAGCACAGGGCTGGCTACGCCCATGTTGATAATGAAGACCAAGTTGCTAAGAAACTTCTTTATCTATATATATAAAAGAACAGGGGTTTTTCTTTTGACACGACTACAGCCGAAACCGCTAAACGCAGAAACTTGAATTTTGGACAGGATTTGCAGTCTACCATGTAGATTGGCAATAAGACGGGATTTTGCGAAAATCCTCCTCTAAGGGGGTGAAAAGGGGTGAAAACGTTTGTATGAAAAATCTTATTCCTTGGGTTTATAAACTTGAAACTTACCACGAATGAGAACACAAGTAAGTAAATAAGATTAGTACCATTATTTTTTTTAAACTACCCTCCATTGGTAATCTAGGGGTTGTTAAAGTTTGTATGGAAAAATCATAACCCGTGAGCTGATGAATTTGAAAATCAGTATTTATATACTAGATAAGAATTAATCAAACACGTGTTTTTGGATTTTTTGAAATTCACCCCCCAAGTTGGTGAAAAGGGGTATTCAAGTTTTAAGGGGGGATATTAAACCACTAAACGTAGAAACCTGAATTTTGGATGATAGTTGCAGTTTATAATGTAAATAAGCATTAAGAAAGGATTTTGCGAAAATCTACCTCTAAGGGGGTGAAAAGGGGTGAAAACCTTTGTATGCAAAATCTTATTCTTTGGGTTTATAAACTTGAAACTTGGTACGAATGTGAGTTTATGTAAACAAAAAAGATGGACACTTCTTTTTTCAAAACTACCCTCCATATTTGGGTTTTTCGAAAATCACCACCTAAATTTTGAAAAGGGTTGATTAACTTTTAAGGGAAGGATTTACTGCTTGCTTCGATAAATTCTAAACTGGGCATAAATTATTTCTCAATCGAATAAAGGATGCGTATTTTTATTTACATTTCTCAAATCAACCCCTAACGGGGTGTAAATCGGAAAATCAGTTTGTCTACTACGATTGATTGTTTGTTTGTATTGAGTTTTTAGATTTTCTTATAAGGAGGGTGAGCGGAAATTAAATTCACTGAGTTCGAAATTAGAAACACGCGCAGACGAAGTCGCGGGCAAAGTGCTAGTTTATTTATGAAGTTGCTGATTTTGTCCTTACGAATCCAAAACTATTCAATAAATTGTCTTCAATTGAAATTGTGAACACTGTATATGGTCACTCACGTTTTTGCAAAATTAATATATCTATAAATAGTATCAAGGTTAACTTATGTTTCGAGTACAGCCCTTGAAAATTGGGCAACTCGCTGCCCGACCAAGGACCATGCCCGGGTCGACGGCGCGTTGTGTCCCACGCGCGCCTCAAAGAGCGTCAGCATAATGACGGGGCCCCCCTCTCAGAGGGCCAAAGCCTGCCGGGGTTGCGGGATTATTTCCTCACCGTGACCCCGGTACATAAAGGGCTACTGAAGGACACCGTGGATTTTAGTCAGTACAAGTCTGACAGTCCCTCCCGCCCTGCCCGGGGTGGGAGGACTCATTTGATGATTTTACCACGTTAAAAAAAAAAAAAAAAAAAAAAAAAAAAAAAGCCCTTGAAAATTGATCAATTTTTTTTAATTATACGTTTTCCTTAAGTTTGCCGTTTAGCTTTACTTCCCAGAATTTGATCCTTATTAACAACACTATCGAATGATGTAATTATACAGGGTGTGATGTTATTTTCAAAATCAGCGGGTTCGATTCCTGGCCAAGATTTTATAAAATACAATGATGCAGTTTTAGGTTTCGCTTCGTCAAAATTGGGCTCGAGACTCCTTTCAACGTTTTTCGATATTCCTCATGGTTTCGGAAGCCATGCACGCTCAGTTGAAAAAATCACCCTGTATAGATTACTTTTACAATACTATTATAATATTGATGGATGATCCCAAATCTTACCTCAGGAGTATTCATCTTAAGCCAAGTGTAAGCTTCGCGGAAGTCGTCGAAGATGATCCTTGCTCCGTCATGCGCGCGCGCAGACAACACGATGGAGGGGGACGAGTAGGCCTCCGACGTCACCCACGTGCAGTGGAACACGTACGAGATCAGCAGGCAGCCCAGCACGCACACGAATAGGGCTCCCACCTGGGCGGAAGGAAGGAGGATTGTAAAATGTAGTGGATATAGAACATTGATTTTAAAGAACAAATGCAACGCTCTGTACTCTTAGATTTTCAACTTTATGCACTAGGAAACAGAGCGTTTTCGTTCGCCACTTATCTAGAGGGACTGGATCGGATCTTTGTTTAAACCAGATCCTAATATTTGGAATGTGTTACACTATTTTCCCAGAGTTTTTACACCATAAAGTAACGAAGAATGATTATATTCTTCCTCATTTGATTATATGAGCTTTTATTTGGCTTTGACGCTATCAATGTAAACACTGGTATAGGTCTGAAATTCAAGATATAACAACTTAAATTACCAAACACTATGTATACTCACCACAGGCCTAGGGCTCCGCGCACTCACTATGGACAAACACTTACGTACTATAATCCACCCAGTTTCTTCAGTTGTCCTTTGCATTTATAAGTCACGGTACCCTATTTTACCCGCGAATACGCCAGAGTTAGTGATCCATATTCAATGGGGATGGCAACTGGGGAACTAATGGCGCTAGTATAGCTTGTTCCAAGCATCGTCATTGGTTCAAATCTTATAGGTACTTCAAAATAGTACTACCTCATTCGGTCGGTTTAGGACTTAGCTATGGTGGCGCCATCTACAATATCTTTCCGTTGCCAACCCCATTTTAAAAGGCAACGCGTGAGTAATTAAGACTATTTGGAACTTTGAAAGCATTAAAGCTCAGTTTACAACTATTATTTCTTACCTCAAATTGTATATATGTTTCAGGAAAAATAAAAACAATACTTTCAGCTTACCTCAGACCTAAACACCAAATTATTTTCATGCTTCTTCTTCTTCATCTCGTGTTTTTCGACCTTCGGCTCGATATCCTTGACATGAAGACTCAGCAGGCTGGAGGCTGCTACTCCTGACACGATACACATCACTGGCGCCAGCACCAGCATCAGACGCACCATCACACCCTGGAGAGAAGATGGTAGAGAGTGAGTTGAAAGAAGTGGGGTATGGTGGGGGGAGGGTAGGAAGAGGGGTGGTCAGCGATCAAAGTGTAAAGATCATGGGCGGAGTCAACGGAGCTCAGCTCGAACGTTGACTCGACGCGCTCAACGCTTTTTGTGTCATCATTTTAATGTTGATTAATTAACCAGTAAATGGGTTGTGGAGGTAGATAGGCAGACGATAGGCAGTCGCTCCATGTAAAATACTGATATTCAACTGCATCCGGTTTGAGTGGAAATCGACCCCAATATAGTTGGAAAAGGGCTAGGCAGATGATCAAGTTTAATGACGTCCAATCAGAAACAGTTATCAAAAACAAAAGAATGGGATTTGGTGTGAAAAAGAATATTAATTTCGGATTACTTACGTTAATGTGTGTGTCGAAACGTTAGATGCCGAACAGTATGCCGATCTGGGGGGGTATTACAACGTCTTAAAACCAGGAAAGTGACAAAGCTATACAAGTATGGTTTTAAGACATTGTAATACCCCCCCCATGGGGCCTACCATGACGTCTTAAAGCGTGAGTAGTTCCAGTGTGGGAAAGAGACGGCTAACAAATAATCTAGCACCATCCCATTCTCACAGCGGAACTACTATTGGTTTAAGACACTTGTGCCACCAGCGCGAGATGAATAATAGCAGTTTAAGTTTAGTAGTACCCATGAACTCTTCCAAAGAATAGATTATTCAAATCATGATAAATGATAAGCTCCTTGTGTTATAAGTCGAGCTCCACGATAACTGACAAATGCTTGCACTGACTGGACAGGTCCACTCGAATTTGTGTGGTTCTTTCTTCAAAAGACCATTTCAGACATTACCTGCATGGACCTCGTATAAACTGTTCTATATTTATGATGTCTGATTTTAAAAGGGATTGTGACCTCTGAGTTTGTTTCGGATGTTTATTCTCAGTCAGGTACGAAACACCGACCCCTCCTAGTTTTTATGAAAAGACGTGTAAAAGTGTTGATATAACCTACTTGCATAAATAAACATCATTTCATTTCATCATGTATTTCACTCAAAGTATATTTACTTACCGCAAAGTAAATACTAAGTACTCCATACAAGATAATGAAGATGTTGGCATCAGTCAGCTTGCTGAAGCAGAAGTACAGTCCAGCGGGGAACAGGAACACCAGCACTTGCAGGTCGAAGTAGAATGATGACCAAGAAGTTGGCTGATGCTCAGAGACCGATGCTGTGGGGAAATGAGACTTATTGAGTCATGATAAGATTTAAAATTGATGGTTATTATTTTATTGCTACATGCTTCGATCAATAACAGCTCTAGATCTAGGATCAGGGGGGGGTATTATGATGTCTTAAAACCAGGCTTATTCTGGCGTATTCTGGCGAGTGAAAGTGACAGAGCTATACAAGTCGTCTAGCGGCGTCTCGTTCACTCACTGGAACAAGCCTGGTTTTAAGACGTTATAATACGTCCGCAGAAATATAAATAAGTCACATAAGCGGCCACATTTGCACACACGTAAACATCTACATTTCATAATAAAATGTTCAATAGTATTAACAACTACAGTTCATTTTAAACTTTAACATTCAAACATACAGTTTAATTACCATTGCAAAATGTATTTACTTAAGTCCTTTCATGGGAGAAAGGTTTAAGGGGGATGCTCCAACCAGCCCGCGAAATTCAAATTTTTTTACGTTTTTTGCAATTTGCAGGCCAGTGACATGTTGTAACTTTATAAATATTTGTGTTGCGCAAATAACAAGTATAATTTTAAATATAAAAATTGTCAAAAAATTCGCTCCATCAGCTCTCACATAGAAAAGGTGCATCGTAGTTAGATTTCGGAGATTTTAACATGATGCACCTTTTCTATGTGAGAGCTGATGGAGCGAGTTTTTTGATATTTTTTATATTTAAAATTATACTTTTTATTTGCGCAACACAAATATTTATAAAGTTACAACATGTCACTGGCCTGCAAATTGCAAAAAACGTAAAAAAATTTGAATTTCGCGGGCTACATCGAAGCAATCACCTTAACGTCAACAATTTAAAAATGTTCCTTGAAGATAAAATGTCATTAGTACAAATATACTCAGTCTAAAATGAAACTTGAAGTCTAAGCAATAAGGCTCAAAACACTGTGTTTATACTTAGTTATTAATCGAAAAAAAACCCGTGTTACGGTGGTTATTTGCATAAGTTTTGAACACAATTTCCGGGCATTTCGACGTTTAAACGGTTGGACCATACTAATTCGAAATACCGTCACAGAAGTGTTTGTGGCGGTATTATTCGGGCCGTTTTTAAAGCGCTTATCGGGAATCTAGCTTATCGAAAGCTACATTTCGAATGAAGTCATTGTCTAGAAAAACTTACCAATGATAGGGATGTGGTTCTTAGCATATGAAGGGTCCAATAGAGAGTAGAAACGTCCAGTCCATGGTGAAATTTTACCTGTGAAAATTAATTAAAATTAAAAAATAATTAAACTAGCCTTACCTGCCCTTACCAATGTAGTTATGGCTTTAACATCAAAGTTGTAGAAGATGTGTCAAACAAAAAGAACAAGCTAAACAATTCAAGACTCGTGTATCAGCAATAACGCATTAAAAAAAATAACCGTATTCAATATTGGAGCAACAACTCGCCTTACGTATGTTTCTACAAGTAATTCTTTTTGTATGATCTACAAATAATTCTTCGGAAATTGTTTCATCATCATCATCAGCCGGAAGACGTCCACTGCTGAACATAGGCCTCCCCCTTAGACCACCACGCCGAACGACAATTCTCCACTTGCATCCATCAGTTGCCCGCGACCCTTTTGATGTTTGTGGTCCACCTAGTGGAGGCACACCCGCCTACGCTTAGAGAACTTTTCTTCCCCATCGGTTGTCAGTTCTACGAGCAATGTGGCCTGCCCATTGCCACAACAACTTACAAATTTTGGATGGGGTGTTGTTTATGTGAGTTTAAATGTTTGTGAATGTATCCACGATAAAGGAGAAATTCCTAGTGTGTGGCAAGATTCTTTAAAAAATAAAAAACAGTTACTTACCAGTGAGTGTCAAAGCGACTAAAGCAGTTCCTAAAGTAGACAGTAGAGTGGTGATGAGAGCTTTGAACAGCAACTCGAAGTTGGCTGGGGAGAGGTGCTCACGTAAGTACTGCGTGAAGGCATATAGCTGGCATAGACCAAACACTCCTAAGGCCTGTGAAAGAGTACCTTTTAAATACTTATATAGTTATGTGTCGGGTGCCTTTGAGGAGCTCGTGGCTAAATAATTACAGCCGCACAGGCCGATCTTCCGGGTTAACCCGTGCTTGCCGAGGTTGGTCTGTCGAAGGGTAAGCATCTGTCATAGCGAGTTTCCTCCGTGCCTCGGAAAGCACGTAAAGCCGTTGGTCCCGGCTGTCATTTGTAGATCCTTGACAGTCGTTACTGTTAGTCAGAACCTGTAAAGTCTGACAACCCGTTTTACTATGGGGTATCGTATTGCCCAGTTGCTCGGTTGTGGACGTCCGACAGGCAGTCGCTCCATGTAAAATACTGATATCCAGCTGCATCTGGTTCGATTGGAAGCCGACCCCAATATAGTTGAAAAAAGACAAGGCAGATGATGATGTGCCAGATGCCTATTGAGGCCACCATTGGGTGTATTTGGAGCACATTCATCATATCAACTCACCAACATATGCTCCGAGCTCTGCACCGGTTGGAAGCCCACAAAAGAGATCTGCATGGACAGAATAGTCCCTACGCAGTACAGCGTGCTGTAAGCCACGTACACCCTCGCTGAGAAGCGGCCCAGCAGCATGAGGGCGAGCACGTGCAGAGGAATCAGGTTGATTAGGAACACATAGCCACCCCATGATGACACCTGTGGAGGATTGAATTTTAGTCCACTGAAATAAGGTTGAGAATTGAGTTGTTGATGTTTCTGGACATCAAACTTGGATGAGACAGTCGCCAAATGCCTTGTAATTTAATTTAGTGCATTTTCACACAATTCCTAGTGCCTATCATCATGACGCGATTGTATTACTGGTTTTTGTCCGATACACTAGAAGTGAAATTCCTCGTCATAAAGATGTAATTTGATTGATTAATTTTAATGTTGTTGTAAAAAGCTTGTACTTTTTTCTGTCTACCCACAGACAACCGCACGTTTCTTGACAGCGCCTTTATGTCGTTGTAGTAAGGATGATTTTCACTTTTAGGTCTTGGCCCAGAGGACAAACCTAAATAAAGTTTCTTCCTAGTGTTTAGGTAGGGGACATTAAGTATAGTTGTAATACTTAGTTACGTAGTGTTGTTTTTTTGCAAAGAAATATTGAGATTGAAATAGGTAGTAATTATTTGACTAAACTCAAGAAAGTAAGCAATTTATGTAGATGACATTTTTTCAAATTAAACAGTTCTTATTTGGGATCATAAAAATGATACCCGTATTTTTTATAAGGGTATTATCTGCTATAGAAGTTATAATGTTAAATTACAAGTCTTTTTGAAAACAGTTACTCTACTTGGCCTTGTAATTCTAGTGATAAGAAGTTAACAATCCATGTTTTACAGCTTTTGTTTAATATTATGACCAAGAAGTTAAATCGTTAGTAGGTTCTGAAACATTTTATTTTCTATTGATGCTTCATTTAAAGTGAATAACACAGTTTAAACATCCTAGATATGCTGAAAGTCAGAGAAAAAAAGGCAGATTGTCAATTGATGATGTTTCTTACTTTTACCTTACCTTTAGTTAGAGCAAAGAGGCAGGGAGCAAGAGGGAAAGAGATAGTGAGAGGAAGTGAAAGAAAGTGTACGACAGAGCAAAAACCAAAAAGATAAAATAAACTTATTGGTGTGAAACTGTCATCTTTATATTCTGTGATTGACTTGTAAGATTTCTGATTAGAACTCCAAAATCTTTATAATGCAAGCGTTATACGCTACGCCAATCAGTAGTGTGCTCACCGTGTCTTCGCAGACGACGGTTTTCGTGGCACCACTCCAACACACAGTTCAGGGACATCCTCGTTTGTCACTTAACACTTCACAGAGACGTTAAAAGCTCTTGTAGATGTAGGTTTTGTTAGAACATGGTTGATTTATACTTTATAGCCAGCAGAGGTTCTGAGTTCTTGAGCTTCTTGATTTTGAGTCAGTTCATTGTTGAAGGGATTGAATGAATCCGGAAGGAAACAAATGAATAAATGGAATGTAGGAATGGTTGGGAATGAGGAAATAGTGACTGTGCAGTTAGTCAATTGAATATTTTGATACTTTAACACAATGTGAGTGATTTATAGGATATCCCAGGTTTTCAAGTTTGATTCTGGGTTTACGGTTTCAGCACAATGTTTTCCTTCAATTTATATTATAGAGCAGGTTCCGTTAGAGTTGTTTAATTTGGCGTTTAGAACATAATTTATGCTTGCATTTGGTTGGTTCGCTTTTTGTGAAATTTTCTGGCAGTTTCTGCTATAACATACTATTACCGCTCATGAACAAAGGGGCTATAATTTCACGACTATAATAAAATCACTCACCATGTAGAAATAAGCGAGTGCAGTCATAGTGGCCCACAGGATGGTTCCAGTGTTAACCGCTTTGATCCAGAAGTAGTATGTCAGTAGCATGCAGAATATGGCAATACCCTCGTTGTCATAGCTGCCAGCTACTGAACGACTGATGTAGCCGGGCACTATGGCTATCATGGCCGCAGCTACCAGTCCTGCTCCTTCATCCTGTGTGAGAAAAAATGGGCATAGGTATAAATAGGATTAGAATAAGTAAAGTTTTTTATTATGGAGATTTCTCTATGAGCTTTCAAGTGAGATGGAGTGAATGATGAAACTGATTGCTTTTTATAAAGTTTGAGATAAGAACTAAAATAAATTGGCATCTTCGTTTTTTTTATTTAGGCAACATTTTAGGAAATACAAATTCCAAACAATGATTTTCTTAATCATTGCATTTTGTAGTTTATCTAGAGTAGACAGTGTAGATCAGCAGTACTATTCAATAACAATGCAGTGCTGACATGGCATCAATACTGCAGTTTGTAACTTTAGTCGATTTTGAATGCTTTAATCATAAAGTTGGAAAATAATAAATACTTTCAAAGCTGGGCGAGGTGCTGTGTTCTTAAAGAATAGCTGTGCTGATGTGTGAATGAAAACTAAGCAAAAAATGGCGGATTTCAGTCATTTCCCTTATGGAAAAAACCATAAGTATAATAATTATGTATAAAAAGAATACAAACCTTCAATTCTTTAGTCAGCAGGTAAGTGACAATAGTAGTGAGCGAAGAGAAAAATGGAGCGAGGAACACACAGACATTCCTGATGTCTATAGTGATGTTCAGGAACTGCATCACGTTGTACAGGGTGGCCGATGTCACCATCAAACCCGGGTAGATGGTACCTGGGGACAATGACACACATAACTAGTCTCCAGAAGTATGTATTAAATGGGATCTCTCGACATTTGGACTATTTTCTTGCAAAGTCAAATTGTTTATTTGATAGACACTTTTATCCACTATGCCAACCATAATCACACTTTTTAACCTTATGTCATTCCTTTAAGCCTAGGTTTCATCTTGATAGTCTTTTTTTTTTATTTTACCCCATACTGGGAGTTTCTTCCTGTATTGTGGGTGTGTTTACAAACATAGAAACTCATACACAAACACCCATAATCTAGTAAACACTTACCACCAATAATACGCCCCAGGGGATACCATGCTCTATCATCAAACCAGTTGTGGAAGTTGTAGAACCCTTCTTCAGTCAGGTATCTGGTGGTTCTGTAGTTGAAGTAAGGGTCAAATTCGTGGATAACGCTCTCGAATCGTAGCACTGAGAATAGACGAGTTCCAAAGGCTGAAAAGGAAGGATTTCAGTTAGTGTAAGTAAAAAAAGGGTAATAGTATGTAGAAAACTTTGTTTTGGGCAACTATTGTCAAAAGCCGCTTGGCATGGCACACGGAATACGACCTGTGTACCGGTTTTTCACAATTGAGGCATGTTTTTAGTTTCAAAGCGTTGCTTTTTGATATCTTCCAGTTCATAACAGATTATAATGATATTTAGATAAAAAAAAACACGTTACGGTTTATGTTTTTCTAAACTCAGCACATTTTATCGCCATTGCTTATCACAATAGGACCACGTAAGTCGTAACATAAATCGATCTAATTCACATTCTATCGAAAGGATACTAAAAGATATCGTTCTAATACAAGTGTAAATGCTAATTAACTTTTAAAAACACTCACATAATATTGCTGCCATTGATAAAACAGCTAATTTTATAAATGTTAGTTGTTTGTCAGACGATAGCTGCGGGAGCCTCGTCTTGGCTTGCACCTCCACCGTCATTTTGGGTTTTTAGTATTTTTCCTGGTTGTATAAATTCACATAAATAACGACGTGGATTACTTAATTTTAGTTATTATAAATGTTTCGCCGGCAACCTATCCCTTTTCGTTTTTCGGCGACGCGGATTGAGTTTGACAGATCATGAGCGGCGTGGCATAATTTGTTGCCATAATAATTAATTAAAGTTACCAGAAAACTAAATCTGAAGAATACGGCTGTACTTTTCAAATAACTAAATTGTCCTTGTAAGTTATTCTGTAACTAGCATAGCTTCGAAAGATTAATACGTATTCAGCCCGATTTAACCTCTCAAGCCCCGAGATTTTTTTTTTTTAAACCCTCATTTCTTTAAACAATCAATATCCGAACATGTTGTTCCTTGTTCCTCATCATCATGTCAACTGTTGTCAACTTGACAGTGACAATGACATTGACACATTGACAGCGAGTGGCTGATCAGGGCTGCGTTTAAATCCTTTATCCAGTTTAATTTTATACTGACTAAATGTCAAACAACCCGTTTAAGTACACCGAGAGGTGAAAAATTATACCAATTAAAATTTAATCTGCCCCGTTTACGGTCATCCGCTGGTCTATGTTTTCGCTGAAAGGAATAAATTTTTGCGACCTTTTTACCACGCAAAATTTTATCCTGCTGTCAGATTGACATTAAGTTTTGTTGTTTTGCTAGATTCTCGCCGTAAAAACGAATGTTATTTTTATTTTAGAGAGTAAATATTATTTTTGGATTATGGATTTATATTAAGCTGGCCATTGACGATCAGTCCAAACATAAAACTGCGGCATAAAACTAGGGCGTCACTCCAAATGGTTTTACTCCATTTAGATTTGCCCATTCACTGGCGTCAATCCGGCTCTTCATTTTTCGATCGGCCGTGGGGCAAAGCTGACGAAAAGTGAACTAGGTACTTATATTTGTGTAGAAAATGAATTCTGGTTCTGAAGAAGAAACATTAATTTTAACTGTGGCTACTATTTGTTGCCATATAATAACCGAGAAACGTGAAAGAAAGCAATGGATGAAGGAATGGCTTAGAAAAAGGAATCAATTCACTCACGTCAATTTGTTGAATGAGTTATCATTAGAACCAAGTGACTGGAGAAACTACTTAAGGATGGACGAAACTACATATTTCAAGCTTTTGAAACTTGTAACTCCATAATTATATTGCTAAACAGGATACTAATATGAGAGAAGCTATTAGCCCTCATGAGAGATTGACTGCCACTCTTCGTTTTTTAGCTTCAGTTACCACGATCGCAGCGAGCGATTCGAGCGAACTGAAGCCTTGGAATGACGATCGCGCATTGACGGTCAGTTTGGCGCGACGCGCCGCTTGGATTTATGGTAGTCACGGAAAATTTCCGTGGCGAGTCGTCAGTTAAAACTCTGGAGTGACGATTCGCCATTGACGGTCAAATTTTGGAGTGACGCCCTAGTTTTATGCCGCAGTTTTATGTTGGGACTGATCGTCAATGGCCAGCTTTAGACCGGCAAATTGATTATTTGTTCAATAAACTGAGCTGTCAATTGAATTTGACAACTAACATTGACAGAAACTTTTGACTCCGTTCAGCGAACCCTCGCCAGTTTAATTTTTTTCCGGCGAAATACCGGAGAAGGATTTAAACGCACCCCAGCTGTAGAAATATGATGCAAATGTTAGGAATTTGAAGTAAATAAATTAGTAAATATAGTAAATACCAATCACTTGAACACAAATCATATCAAAAAATGATGCAACGTCATTGAAATATCTATAAAATAAACAGTATTCGCATACAACATTCAGTATCATTCTTATGAAACGTTGTGTATAGTGTATTTAGAGAAAGTGTAAAAAATGTCAATGCAGACCTCAACGAGATATAATAATTTGTACGCCGCCTCTGCGGCTTTGGCTCTGGGATGTACTGTTTCGTACATAATTTATAGACTAAGGAGAGGATGCAGAAAGGCTGTGGATTTATTTGATTACTTAACCATCAGCACTGTCACTACTGAAAAGTCTTGTGATGAAGCGGTTCAAGAGTTGAGGAGGTAATTCTTATAGTTTCTTTCAATTATTTAAATATCTTACTCCTTTATTATTTAATTTGCAGACTGAAATGTTTATATTTTATGAAAAAAAATATTTATTACAAATTAGCACTTCATTAAGATTAGTATGTTGTCTGAATCCATGAAGACAATTGCATTTTAACCTTCCACTCTTAAATATGCAAAATACTTCTAAGCAAGTGGTATAAAATACTAAAATATCAAACCTTTTTTCAGGCGATGTTTGAACCATAAAGCACTAGGATTTGATTGTGAATGGGTGACTGAAAATGGAAAGAGGCAGCCAGTAGCTTTAGTTCAGCTGTCTTCCTATGATGGCTACTGTGCCCTATTTAGGCTGAGCACAATGAAAGCTGTACCTGCATCTTTAAAAGTAAGTTTCAGGATTTCAAATATAGCGACTTATTATTCCTGTTCTTGTTAATATTAAGAATTAATTTCGGAATGTTAATACATACCCAAACGCCTGGCTTCTTTGGGGGTAGGCAGAAACTATAGAGCGCCACGTATTAAGTCTCTTACATACTCCTTTTGCGTCATCTACATCTAGAATGAATGTGAGTATTTATAAAAACTAACAGCTTGGTACATGCTTTGTTACTTTGACAGAGCCCATTAACAAATTGTTACAAAAATGTGATAAATGAAGAACCGCTAAACCAATTTTGTGCAAATTTCACTTAAGCCATCTACTAAATAGTTCGAACAAAGCCTAAACATTTGGTTTGGATAGGTGAGCCTGTTCTTGAGTTACAAAATTACAACAAAAAGTGGCATTGATTTTTATGTATTAGATAAGAATGTGTATATATTGTGTTGATTAATTAAAAACCTCCCATAAATTAAATATTTCAGGACCTTTTAGAAGATAAAACCATCTACAAAGTTGGCGTAGCAGCAGCTGATGATGGAAATTATTTACGTCAGGATTACTCGGTGCTCTTAAAATCTACCCTGGACATTAGGCATTTGGCTGATCTGAATGGACTTGAGGCTGGTGGCTTGGCTTCACTGTCTTCCACATTGTTAGATGTTGTCCTGGACAAAAGTTGGAGGGTAAGATTCCGGATTCCACACCAAGCTACCCCTACTGGTCAAATTTTTTCAATAGACTTTCAACTTTATCCATAATAGTGGAAGGTTCCTATTAGATTGGGAAAAAATGACAGATTAAATGGCTTGATGTGCTGAACTCTACATAATATTTGCAATTTGCAATGATATGAAGCAATCATTTTCGCAATACTTTGTGCAGTAATTGATACTTGTCATTCCGTTGTAGTATCTGATAAACTTCAAGCATCAAACAACACAATAAAGATTGAAACAGTTTTGTTGATTACTACCCTTGTGAAGTATTTTAGATAAGATATACTATGCAATCAGGTGTGTACAAAAATAAATAAACTGTTTATCTAATCTTAAAATAATGCAGCGGATTTTGCTTTGTCTGGATTCTTTTAATGGGGACTACACACAATTCACTGTGCGTAGATCATATTTTGAGGTTTAGTAGGGACATGTGTAAAGTTCCTTCTGCACTCCAAGGTGGAAAGGAAAGACTGTCTCTACTTTCTTTAACTCCTCAGAATACATATTGCTAGTGTAATTTTTGTAATTTTCTTTGTTCAGTTGGTTTTTGCTTGCTGTCGAAGGTAATTTTTATGCTAGGCGATCTACATTAGAGAGCAGTGGTGGCCCAGTGGTATCAGCCCCGACTAGTACTCTGTGCCCCGACTTACGAGTTGTAGGTCGTAGGTTCGAATCCAAGCAGGCGCATGTCTTTGTGTAATATATTTCATCACCACTGCTCTCAAAACGGTGAAGGAAAACATCGTGAGGAAAACGGCATGTCCTAGAACTAAAAGTTCGAAGACATGTGACATCCACCAATACGCACTGGGCCCGCGTGGTGGATTATGGCCCACCCACTCTCACAGAGAGGAGGCCTGTGTCCCAGCAGTGGGAACATTAATAGGCTGATGATGATGATCTACATTACCTTTTCAATCTTGATATCCAAACGACAGGGTTATAAGTACAGCTATCATTTCTTCTCCAGATACGATGCAGTGATTGGGAAGCTGAAGAATTATCAGAGAAACAATTGCAGTACGCAGCAATAGACGCACACGTCGCTATAAGAATCTTCGCGATATTACTGGAAAAGCTTGAAAGAAAAGAAAAGGCAACGAATTGGCTCTTTAGCACCAACGGCACTAGTGTCTGGTCGAATTTAGACAAGTTTTGCTCGAAGTATGTTGATGTGCGGTATAAAATAAAACACGTCAAATTGAGGGATGGGTGAGTGAAAATGCTTTATCCTACTAATATTATTAATGCGAAAGTTTGTGAGGATGTATGTTTGTATGTATGCATGTTTGTTACTCTTTCACGCAAAAACCACTGAACGGATTTGGCTAAAATTTGGTACACAGATAGTTTATAACCTAGATTAACACATAGGATAGTTTTAATCTCGATTTTGTGTTCCCGTGGGATAATTTTCGAGTTGTAGCGCGTGAAGCCGCTGGCAACAGCTAGTACTCTAATAATTATGATGACACCAAAAATAATCCAGTAATTATCAAATGTAACTAAACAAAAAAACTAACAAAACAAAAAAATATTTCTGATTGCTTTCACTCCGAGTTTGCAAAAATAATATATGTAATGTTATATAATGTATATTTAATGTTATCCTTTCCTTATTACTACTACAATATCTATGTGGGTAACTAACCTAACCTAAACCTCGAAAAGAAACGGTATTTTGCAGCTGACAGCTTTTAGTTTTAAGTTTACCTCTCTCTCTTAATAATAGAACTAATTATATTTTAACAGTGCGAGAGAAAAAGATGGAAGGACCAAGGAACCGCCACTGGTTCCAACAAAGGGTTATAAGCTCGCGATGCGCAACAAGCCTCTCTACAATAACGGTTATTTGGAAGCACCTGATGGTGAACTGCTGTGCAGATGTGATAATAAGAAGGCCTTATGGTGAGTACACTTTTTCAGTCTTATTGAATACTAGCTTTTGCCCTCGATTTAGTCTGCTTGGAATACTTACTTCGAGCTTACGTTAAATTTGACAGATTTTGATACAAGAAAAATACGTAAGTACAGCTTGTCAAAAAACTGTAGAAAACCGGAAGTCGCTACTGTCTTCGCGCTACCAGCACTTTGAATGATTTTATTTTATTTCACTTATTTCGTTAGTTTTATGGCACAATAATAAATCTAACAAACCTGCGGTCTTTGTTTACATCAAATATCAAAGATTTTAAAACGTTGTCAGAAACAAAAAGATTAGTTCCGTTTCAATCCGTTCTGGCCAAGCTGTACTTGTCTATTACTTTAAAAAACTAATTATCGGAGTAAACAGATTTCAATTTATTTATGCAATAAACTACTCTATTGTATAGGTTCGTGAACAAAGAACTAGGGGACGTCGTAAGAGAGGATCCTTTCACCGTGCGCCTGCGATTCGAGCCCGCCGGCCGGGCGGTCGGCGACGTTGGCCGCTACTACCAGCTGGAGAAAGAGAACAAGTGCGTCGTGTGCGGCAGCACTAACTCTTACATCCGTAAGAATGTCGTGCCAAGAGAGTATAGGAAAATGTTTCCAGGTTCGTCTAGTTTTTCCTGACCCTTTATGGTAAGCTTCCACAGACCACAGGTCCGCATCGTACGTATCGGACTCGTCGCATCAAACGAATTTCTGTGTCGGCAGCGATCTGATCGCCGACGCGAGTATCAGCAATCGGATCGCCGATGCCACCTTCATCGCTTCTACGGATCGGCATTCCGTATGACGTCATCGGTACGCATCGCATTAAGGCATTTTCATACAAGGCAAACTAAAATCCGATACGTACGATACGTCCGATACGTGCGATGCCGGCCTGTGGACGCTTACCATAAAGCACGCCTTTAACGTGATGTGACTTAATCGTTGACATCGATACGTGAACCTTAAGGACTTACGTGTTTAAGTGTTGAGTAGTGTTAAGTGCTTGTTGTAAATAGTGATTCGTGTGTCAATAAAGTTTATTTGGTTTTATAAGTAGTCATCATATTTGATAACATCATGATCAGTCATGCTGAGAAATATGTATTACAGAGATCATGAAGGAGCACGCGTCTCACGACGTAGTGCTGCTGTGCGCCGAATGTCACCAGCTGAGCAACATGCGTGACCATGCCATGCGGGAACGTCTGGCTGACATGTGCGACGCGCCGCTTGCGACCAACCAGCGCGGGAAGAAGAACAATGATTTTGTTCCTAAGTGAGTACATGTACTTCGGGCATACAGGCAGCGAGTAAAGGGCAACTCGCTGTCAGACTATGGACCATGCCCGGGTCGACGGCGCGTTGTGTTCCACGTGCGCCTCAAAGAGCGTCAGCAAGATGACCAAAAGCCTGCCGGGGTCGCGGATTTATCTCATTACCGTGACCCTTGTGATCATATGACCCACGTGAGCCCTCGCTAACGCTCGGGCTCTAAATCAGGCATTCGGTGCAATAATAAATGACTTTGTGCTCAATACAATAATCTCCTATTAAACCAAGGGGACAGGTTATACAGGTTTATTACCAAGGTGCTCTTAATGTGGAGTGTGGATATTTTTTATTTTCAATTTTGTTTATAAATGTTGTATCCCATTCTAGATCCACGTAAATTTATCACAACTTCAAATTCCTTAATGGAATTTGAGTGTCTAGTAAGGGTGCTCCCACATCTAACGACGCTGATTCGGATTTTTCCGTCGCCCTTTCTCTTTCTGTCGCTTAGAAATGCCATTTGCTAGAGCGAGACAATGCGATAGCACGCGGCCGCATTGAAGATTCCGTCGCATGCGATCGCAATATGCTTTCTGTCTCGGTCTAGCAAATGGCAGTTCTAAACGACAAAAAGAGAAAGGACGAGGGAAAAATCCGAATCCGCGTCGTTAGATGTGGGAGCACCCTAATCTATTTCTATTTTTTAATGAATTAGACAGCACTATTTGGTTTTAAAGGACTTAGTGACTGCTTATTCAATAAAATAATTTCTATAACCAGAAAAATGAAGGCGGTTGCCCGAGCTCTTCTCTACCAGTCTGACAAACTCCCTGAAGCGAGACGAAAAGAGCTGGAAGACACGTTACTGAGGCACTTCCGGACGAAGATGAGGTCACAGAGGAACTGCTGAATAAAGTTGTCCATACGAAATTAGTGTAAGTATTAGGCTGCGTTTCCACTGATGCGGAGCTGAGCGGAGAGGAGCGGTGTAAAGTGGACAGTCCGCTCCGCTCCATTCCACTCCACTCCGCTCAGCTTCATTAAAAGGCTGCGGCTCGACTGAGGCGGAGCGGAGCAGAGCGGAGACGAGCTGTGCCGCTATTCACCAATCACATGGCTTGAATTCACATGCGTTACAAGGAGACGCAGCGTAGGCAGGCCTCCCACTAGGTGGACCGACGACATCGTGAGGGTCGCGGGCAGCCGATGTATGCAAGTGGCGAATTGTTGTTCGGCGTGGAAGTCTAAGGGGGAGGCCTATGCTCAGCGGTGGACGTCTTCCGGCTGATGATGATGATGATGACATGGCCAGCCATGTGATTGCACCGCATCGCCCCTCTCCGTACCGCCCTGCTGTCCTATGCTCTGTACCCAAATGCTCGTTGTCCTCCGCACCGCATCACCTCTGTATTGCTGTATTATTTTATTTACTATGAATTTCCGCTCAGCTCATCTGCTCCACCCCGCTCGTGCTGTTTCCATTGAAGCGGAGGGGAGATTTGCTCTTAGTGATGGGTCAATTAGTGAACCGCTAAGCTAATCTCCGCCCCGCTCCGCGTCAGTGGAAACGCAGCCTTCAGACAAAGTAATGGAATTAAAATGAAAACCGTCATCAACCTTTCAAAAATCGGCCTAAATTCTTAAAGACATCTAACATTCAATTGGGTTAATCTGTTTCTATAAGGGATTTAGGTCACGGAATTATATTGTCGGGACATATTTGGAATTATTATGCACCATACATATTTTTTGTTCATCATCACTATCTGTAAAAGCTTTATTTTCTCAAGAGATTTCTTGTCTTTATTCCAGATTCGAGAATTCAGAATATGAGTCTCATGGTGTGAAGGTAGTTGAGTATTTCTTCAAGCAAGGCGGTCTTTTGCGCCTTGAAGAGTTGTGGCGCGAACATTTTCTGAACTCTATGGAACCTCAACACATGCCTGCTCTATGGTCCACCAAACATAATGAAGAAAAGTATGAACAGATAATTAAATGCTTGTTTTATTTTTTATCGCACATGATAAAAGTATACAAAAAAACATATGCAGTAAATAAAGTATTTATTTTGTTTTGTTTCAGGTTAAAAGTGAAATGGAACGAAGGGCGTGTAACTCAAGAACATTTGAAATCCATTGGATTAACTAGATTGTAAATAATTTTGGATCATTGCGCCACAAAATAGTAATTTATACAGCTTGACAAATTAGAGTAGAAAACCTGAAGTCGCCACTGTGCTCTCGCTACCAGCACTGTGAATATTTTTTTTCCCATATTAATGTTACGTCGGTCGGATTGCGAGACCAATCTATAAGGTTCTCGAAGGTTCCACAAGGTTCTCGACTATTCTAGTGAAGATTGGTCTGGAAGTTTCTAGAAAGTTCTACCCTGTTCTAGATGTTTCGAGATGGTTCTGGAATGTTCCAGAAGGTATGGGACTATTTCGAAGTCTATGGATGTTTCCAGAACATTCGACCACCTTCTAGAAACATCTAGTGGGTCCGGCCGGGGTATAAAAAAGGCGCCGAGTGGCGAGCTCAGTCAGTCTGGTTTTGACTACGATCGAGGCAACTCGAACGAAGCGAACTACAAGCGATATCTAAGTGAGTTCTACGTGTGATTAAGAGTGTGTATAAGTGTTAAAGTGTTGAGTAGTGTTTTGTGATTGTTTTAATTTGTGATTTGTCTGTGAATAAAGTTGTATTTGGTTTTAATTGGTGTAATTAATTTATCCCAATACCCAGCTCGTAACATTAAGTTAGTTTTATGGCACAATAATAAATCTAACAAACCTGTGTTATTTGTTTACATCAAATGTCAGAGATTTTAAAACATCGTCAGCAAACAAAAAAAGATTAGTTTCGTTTCAAGATGTTCTGGCCAAGCTGTACTTTGTTTCCACCTACCTTAGGAATAAACAAAGGGATGTTTTAAATGTCTTTATAATGTTAAAAGTATTTAATGATTTGCGGCAGAACTAAAAGACTGCCATAATTACAGAAATTATGTAAAGCATAATGAAGTATAGTACTTGTCCAATAATTGGGTGTATAAGTGTAACAATAAATTGAAACATTAAAAAGGTAATTACTGATTGAGTTTTTTTTTTCATCGCTCTACTTATTTATAATGATACTAGCTGACCATGAACATTTTAAGTTGTGATGAAATTGTTTGGTTTGGTTAGTACTGAGTGCTATGATTTATTTCCTGACTGCCAAAATAAGGGTTTTGTTTTATTGATATTTCGATTTCATACTGTAGGCCACATAAATCAGTTTTCCTGGTCAGAGCCTGTAGCTAAACGGCAAGCAGTCGCTAATACATTTTTAACTTTATACCCCATTGCATAAAGTTGAAAATCTATCAAAGATTACAGATCGTTTTCGTTGGTTTCGTTCCCTATCGCTCGGCAGTCTTTACTAAATTTTCAACTTTATGCGATGGGATATAAAGTTGAAAATGTATTAGCGACTGCTGAACGTAAGCGAATGTCGTTTGCCATTAGGCTATAGACCCTGATCCGTTTTCTATCCGAACACAGTGAATTAGGTGCCTTTCATTCATTTCAAGGTCACCGATTTGGGATCGTTTTTCTAGTAAGAAGCATGCGCTCCCTATATTTTAATCTCCTTGAGCTATAAAAAACAAAAAAAGACGCGTGAAAACAGTAGGTTTGATGATGGAGTTGCTTTTGATAACCTGTATTTTTTTAGTTATATCAAGACTAGCACACCGCTCGCGACTCCGTCTGCGCGTGTTTCTTGTTCTAACTTCGAACTCAGTGATTTTTAACCGACTTCAAAAAAGGAGGAGGTTATCATTTCGGCTGTATTTTTTTTTATGTTTGTTACCTCATAACTTGCGATTGGGGGAACCGATTTTCATGATTCTTTTTTCATTCGAAAGCTGGTGCTTCCCTTGTGGTCCCATTGTCACCATTTCAGGATCTTAGAGAAATCGAGGGCAACCCTCAAATTTTATTAGCTGACACATAGTTTTTCGCAAATCTTACGAAGTAATTCAAGTACTTGCGTATGGAAATCATCATCTCATGTAGCTGAGCTGATGATGGATGGTACAACTCCTCAAGAAAATTATGTTTGTGTTCGCATATCTCCGGAACTACAAGTCGTACTAGGTATCGTTCAACTTAGGGAATACTGCCATCAAAATCGGTTCAGCAGTTTTTGAGACAGGGAATGAATGATAGATGTTAACGATGTTATTACCGGTGCTACGGATTACAACATTCTAGTGCACATGTAAGAAAATGATGTATTGGACAAGAATATTGGTTGAATATTTAAACGAAAAAGAGTAAAATAAAAACTTTTTCAAAAAAAATGTGACCGCCTTCAAAAACAACCACAAAAAGAGTAAAATAACCTACAAACTTTTCTTTCGGAAGTCGGTGGCAAAAGAGACAGTAAAATTAATAAAAAAGTCCGACTTCACACCGACCTCCGAAAGAAAAGTTTTTTAGGTTATTTTACTCTTTTTTGTGGTTGTTTTTGAAGGCGTCTGAAAAAGCTTTTATTTTTCTTTTTTCGTTTAAATATTCAACCAATATTCTTGTCCAATACATCATTTTCTTACATGTGCACTAGAATGTTGTAATCCGTAGCACCGGTAATAACATTTAGAGTTTAGAGCCGAGTCACACTGGAATGGCAGCTGCCGGTAGCGACGCGGCGAGCACTTTCAGTGTGAATAAAATTTTTGACTACATACTTATAAGACCAGTATCGCTTGAGAGTATCACCTCGCCCGCAGCTGCCGGCAGAGGCGCCGCTGGCAGCCACGGGCGGCCTCGCGTCGCTGCTGGCCGCTGTCGATACCGAGCGCGCGAGGTCTGGAGGTCGCGCGAGGCTGCCCGCGGCGTCGCTACCAGCCGGTGCCGGCCGCCGCTGCCAACTCGGCGATCCCTCACCGCGAGCATTCACCTGTAATATAACATAAAGTGCGCAATTTGATGCTCTATAGACTATGGTGTCTATCTATTGTCTTCGAATGTTCGAATCTGTAACGTTATGAATGTTCGCGGTCGCGGTGAGGGACTGGCGGGACTGGGGACCGCCCTTTGAGCGGCGCTCGGGCTCCCGGCGTGCCATAATTTGTTGCCGTATCAAAAAAGTAATAAAACATTGGATAACTATTCCTCTATTATGTTAATAACGTTACTTTTTCTTTAAAAACGATTAATCTCAGAAGCCAGTTTATATTGGTCACCCTACAAACGACAACATCATAGGGTTGCCATTTTAAACCATAAGGGGGATGCTCCAACCAGCCCGCGAAATTCAAATTTTCTTACGTTTTTGGCAATTTGCAGGCCAGTGACATGTTGTAACTTTATCAAAATATGAATTGCGGTATTAACAAGTATAATTTTAAATATAAAAATTATGAAAACATTCACTTCACCACATCTCACATAGAAAAGGTGCATCGTGTTAAAACCTCCGAAATCTAACTTAGATGCAGCTTTTCTATGTGAGAGCTGATGGAGCGAATGGTTTGAAAATTGTAAGTTTATGAATTTTTTTGTTGGTTGTATACTAAACTTAAACTACATACCGAATTTCAGCTCTCTAGCACTTCAGGAAGTAGCCAAACATTTTCATGATCATCAGTGTGTCAGTGTATCAGTGACGAAATCCATGTATTTTAGATATCAATAAAATCTAAAGTATTATAGCTATTCTATTGAGACTTTTTGTGGTTAATAAGTCTATTATTGGCATCATATCCTGCGAATATAAACTTTCTGATACATCGGAAACCAACTCTATATGGGTTCAAAATAACGACGAAACACTTCGAGAAAAGGTAGGTAGTCCCCTTGCGCTTCGCTTGGCTTGTATTGGCGGGGGCACTACCGTGCCCCCAGATATTTTGTGTAAACACTTCTCAATGGCCGAAGGAGAAAAATCCAGAGCTGTGTGCCTCTGTTTCTTAAAAATAAGGCACGGTTTGGTTATGTTACAAGCCTTCGATCCCTAATTATTTTATATCCATGTTTCCAAATTCCAACTTCTGTCAAGAGCTGCTAATGTCAGTTTATTTTTCTGCCACGGAATAGGGATGGGACAGAGATATATCGATAATCGATAAATGATAACACATTAGGATGTTCAACATGATCTACTCGAAATGAATTTAAAGTAAGCGAAAAACTAATGAAATGCGATTTAATTGTGATATTTTTTTGCCAACTTTGACATAATCAAGACTTTAGTATAAGTAAATGAACATTCAGGAATGACTTAGCGAAATTATTGATAATTTCGGCAATTTTATTGCCCGTTGTGTCCAACCCTATGAAAGAGGCTAATGACAGGAGAATCGTCTGAAAAAATGACATATCAAAATTACAATTTTAGCATTGAACATGTTTTATCTCTTTTTCGTCCTAAGTAATTGTGTGCAGCTGTCTCACCTTCCCGCTAAATTATCTCAGTGGTGAAAATGTCATTTACTTCCATTCAGAATAAAATCTATCTTTTATCGTCGTTCCCTTGAAACAGTTTCGGTCGGTGCCCGTTCCTTCTGAAACCAGTAGCTTACATTAAATATTGAAAATACCTACTTGTTTTGGGTATCTTAAAATTTCTAAACAACTTCACTTTTCATTCATATCCAGTTCTCAGTTAAATCGCGTGAAAGAATACGAGATAAATCTCTGCACAGAGTGGTACAGATCAGTTCCGTCTATGACTAATACCTCGGAAGGAAGAACGTCTTGGATATGAACCGTGTGAAAAATTAAAAAGTGGTGTGAAAGTATTTGGTGCGTTATTTTTATGTGATGTCTGACGGAGATCCATCGCTCGAAGAAGACGTGCCAAAACCTCTGCTTGAGAAGGTAGAGGAAAATGTTTTTACGCCAAAGATAGCAACTCCGATCTACACAGGGGGCTGTGAAGCTGCACCACAAGAGATCTGACGCCGGGGAGACGGAATCCTTCCTGTCTGACGCACAAAGAAATGAGCTTGCGTTCCAACAACTATTCCAAGATGGGGATGGAGCTGGAACATTTCACCAGGTAATTTATTTTTATTTTTGAATGCCAATAAACTTCGGTTGTTGTCAAAGGTATTAAAAACTTGAGGCTATGAACATGCTATGAATCATTCTTTTTTCTTCTTACTAATTAGTGGGACTTTAATGAGAATTCAAAATTCTTATTTCTCTAACTTTGCTTTCATGACTTTAAACAATTAGCTTATTCAGGGTAATGTAAGTTGTGGTATAGTAATGTAAGTTTTTTATTTTATAAATGAGTAATTATGTCAATATTATTCCATTGAGAACAAAGGCAAAGTTCAACAAGTTGATAGCTGCAGTGTATTTAAAAAGTTTTATTTACTATAGACTATTGTTCATGAATGTCTATCTGGGGTCCAGTGGGTCATCTTAGGGGTGGAGTTAAATTTATGACTTAATAACAGTACATAACAATAATGTTAGAAGATATTTTCGAACTTTCTCCATTAATTAAACTGGTCTGTTACTTAGCAACTCTAAACTATAATGATATAAACCATGTTATGTTGACCATTTGGGAATGTTTCCGAAAACCGGTTATAAATGCCCAAATGGTTCAACATTGCGCAGGATAATTTATTATTAGAAGAACAGAACAAACTACAGAGATAAGCAATTAATAGGAAATAGGTAGCCATGGTAATTATAATAATTTGAAATATTAGTAGCATCCGCAGTCCACAATAACAAAGCGGCAAAGTAGCAGATAAGATTATTATTGTAACATCATATTTAAAACCATCATGTTGACTCTATAATTAAAAATTTATTATCTTTTTTAAACTATGATTAAAAAGAAAAACATAATTCTAGATAATGATAAACAAAATATCTTCCAGATAATACTAAAGCATTCACTGTTGAGATGATAAAAATAATTACCTGCAATGGCCTTGAATGCGGGAATTAATCTGTAAATTAAGGAAGCAAAAAAAAAAACTAAAGTGTTTCCACTCATCTCATGCTCATCACAACAGAAGTACTGTGCTTGATTTTTCTGCCTGTTGAAAAAAAAAAAACTTAAAAAGTCTTATTAGACAAACAAAAGTTAACTAGTAATCAAATAAATTAATAGTTTATTTTTCAACACAATACAATTTAGTAATTTTTTCGGTTTTACAAAATATTATTTACATTATATACATTTTAAATCAGGGACCGAAACCGGTATCAACCATACCGGTATTTTTTCGGTAACAACCTTTTTTTCTTTTACAGGTAATTTTAAAGATTACCTTTATTATTAAAAGTGAATACATAACCAGTATTAATACCGGTTACCGAAATAAAAATTACCCCTATCTTGCACACTTCAAACGTGCCATCGGCAATAGTCACAGGGCGCGCATCGCATGTGTGTGTGACAAAGAGTCGTTATCTTAGTTAACCGGTATTAAAACGGTTACCTGAATAGAGGTTACATTTTTCTTCGGTCTGGTTACCCAGATAGCGGTAACCTAAATCTGAAAAATAACCGAAATTATTTAATACCTGTACCGTAATTTATAAAGGTTTTCGGTCCCTGTTATAAATTATGTATTGATATGGTAGCCTGTATTTCACCAGGTCAAAACAACTTGACACTTATATTATTTCAATACATTAACTTATATCATAATCCATCCTTTTGAAATCATTCGTTGGTTGCTTAATAGAAAATTATAAATTAGAAAAAAACAACCGACTTATTATGTATTCTGGTCACTGGCAATTCCTAGAAATGTTGATTCAAGGCCAATGTAGCAAAAAAAGATTAGTATTTTTAACTTTTTTCCTCTAATAAACAGCTGAAAACAAGACTATTTTTATTTATTGTGGTTTCAGCTGATAAAGTTGCTCCTGCTATTCTATGCCACCTATTGTTATGGCTTTGTCAACACTATCATAAGTACCATAAAGGCAACTCATTGTTTAAAATAACTAGTTTTTATAATTAATAATATGTAGCTCATTAACACTGTCATTAGTATGGTTTTTAATAAGTATTGTAAAGTTGTTTACATCAGAAAACACATTGGGTGTGTATATTTGTTTGCTTGGAATTCAAACCCAGGACACGTAGCCCTATTGTCAAACTAATTTTATTTTCCAATGCACCAACCGTGTCTTCAGATTTCTCTCCGATACAATGATTCTTCTAAATTATGCCAATAAACTAGTTCCTAAGAACATCTGTAATAACAATAAATTAAACAGATGTTAAATATTTGTAAAAAACAAATAGCAACAAACTACAAACATTATGTACAAAATAAATATAAACCATATTACTGATTATGTAGATTTGTACAAAGAATAGTAATTAACAGAATTAATCTGTTTGAAACTATTCCAAGAACTCAATGGTAAAATTAATACCTATAAATAAACACTTTTTTTCTTTCCGGAAAATAATGTTAGCAACCCAATTTCAGTTATATTTTCCTACAATTAAAATCCATTATGATTTTGCAAAAATATTATGCCAAATAAGCGAGAGGTAAGAATAGGTGTCTGTGAAAGGACTATACCCATCATGGTAGGTAGATAACTATTTAATTGTGATAGCACCTTAAGTTGTGGCAGTAAGGTTGGTTATTGGAGAGCAAGTGTGGCTTTTAGTCTCTGGTTGACTGTTCATGAAATATAAAAGGTGCATAATGTTTTCCTCATTACCTATTATTATTTAAAATAGGTGACAAACTGTTGTAGTTTCCCTAATAGGTCAAGTATAGTATATGCTACAAATAAATAAATAGGTAGTAGGTAGGGTAGGGTAGTACAAAAGTTTTGCTTTGTAATAAAAAGTATCGGCACACGTAGAGTGACGTGTGATACGTAACTATCTTAGGCCGAGTACAGATTAATGAGCACCGCCCGCCGTGCCCTCACGGCGGCGATTGTGGAGCTTTGGTCACAGATACTTTGGTCCTCTATAGGGGGTAGGTAGGCGCACGCATGCCCGCGCCTACGGTGCGGCTGCGGTGGAGGGAGGACGCTGTTCTCTCCCAAATGCGACCCGCCACCTGTGAGCGAGTATGACTGTTTCTCCGAGGGAGGCCACCGCTTCCCATTCCGTCTCGCCCCGCAGCATGGTCTCGACTCTCGACTAGTCTCGACCATTGCCGGGCGCGAGAGGTCTCCTCCTATCGCCGCCGTGAGGACACGGCGTTGCTCTGCCCAAGTGGGTCAGTCCTGCACCATATGCTACACCGTGTCCGACTGAGGCGATTCTTCTTTCCTTGTCCGGCACCCGATTCTTCTCTCCTTATCCGACACCCGAAACTTCTGTATCCGATGATGACCTGCGTCATGCGGGACCGGTCAGGACGCCGTGACGCCTATTCAGCCACTCCTCATAGAGGGGTCTTAACGCCGTCATTGCGGCGTGCCCGATTTAACGCGTACTTGGCTTGGTTATCACCAGAATAGACTCCTCCACTGCAAATTTTATGTCTTAACTCTTTAATTTGCGACGTTAAAACAAAAAAAAAATGCTAAAGTTTTTAGGTTCGTTACATTTGTCACGCTAATCTCAATGGTGCTTAGCTAATAAAGATAAGTGCTGTTAGTTAGCACTCATTAATTTTCTGTAAGGGCTAACACACACTGTCACACGAGCTCACGTGGCCTCGCAATGACGCGATTATTTATTATCAAAATTGTCGCGGGAAACGTTTTTACTCTACCTTTTAGACTTCCCATGAGATTCGTAGAATACGAGTAAAGGGATAAAGTAACTGAAGTACGGAAGGCCGTAATCCACTTGAGTATTATCTAATAACATAAGTAGCACAGTGATAAATGATAACCACATGACATAATACTAAATGTTATCGGTTATTGTGTCTACTTTCTTTATCGTTTTCCCGGAGTATTGACTGCTATTCCGAAAGGAACTTATTGTCCGTTACACAATATGCAAAAAGCTCTTCTTAATCCATTTACGAAGTGTCCATAATTCCTTGTTTTTATTTCACCGGTGTGATAAATCCGACTCGCTATTAATGTTGACATTCACTTATTTAGTCCCGCGATTCGCGTGGGAAGAGATGGGGTACAGGCGAGAACAACGAGGTCACTGACTGCCAAATATACAGCTGTAGTAGCATTTTAATAAAAGAGATTTATTCAGATTTGGCTTCGGACATTATATTTGTTTACCGTTTCTCTTACGTGTTCGTTTCGGGATTGCCCGGAAGTTTTACTTAAACATGCTTTCCCCTCATACGAATATCCTCAAGTAGTCAGGCAATCTTCAAACCAACATATTCGAAAAGGATATCAAGGTTACAGCAAACCACCAAACTGTGTAAAACTTGCCCGACTATGAAAAATCTCTTTTACGGTTGAGGAGTGAAACTTTCACTCTTGTCACTGACCTTAAGTTTCCTTGTGCCAACTTTTTGGCTGCATTCCCAATATTATGTAAAGAATGCATAGCCAGCGAACTTTTCAGACAAGTCGTCGCGTCGTCGTCGCCGTCTCGGCGTGATGTCGCAGTGTGTGCACTGTGCCCTCATGTATTTGCGTGCCGATTACCGACATTTACTCACATTTCGCTTCGAACAGTCCTAAACAGTAGTCAATACATTTGTATTTACTAACATTTGAACAATGTAGTACTAGGAGCAGATACAAAATACGCTAAGTGTCATTTCAGTGAAACGGTTCAAAATGAATCTTGATAGCTCGTATCTTTGACTAAAACTCTAAGATCCCTGATCAAACATAGATGATTCAGTCTCAAGTCTGCGTTGAACAGTGAACGAGACAAGGTCAGTGGCTACGTGTCCGTAATTTGAGAGTTGTGCAGTTTTTGTGAGCAATACGATGATAATGAGGTGATTTACTAAGAACTGTGTTAAGTAGTGTTCGACGTAAAATTGTACAAAATTAACAACTCCAACAAGAGGTGTAAAAATTCAAAGCATGCGGGTGTTATTGAGAATTGTACTAATTTTCGTTATCTTCGCTGAATCCTTTCGTGTTGTTGAACCATTGACGGCACATGATCTCTGACTCAACAATGAGTCTTAAGTGTAGTTGTAAAGACTTCAATTTAGTTTGAGAGTCAACTTGTCATAAGAGAGTAACTGATCCGCTTACTGTTTGGGCCAGACGGAGAGGGAGGCCCAGGACGAGAACGGAGAGCTCCAGGCGATGTCAGTCCTCAGCACGTACCAGGACAATCTATCGCAGGACATGAACACGGACCGGTGAGTGAAACGTCTCACAATGCAATGCAAATGAACCACGCGCTGACGTTTTTATGAGTCACCGTCAATTTTGGCAGGTATTCCGTATTTTGTTGTGACTAAAACAGACGTACACTCGTGCAAACTGATTCGTTTTAGCCTTTATGTGTTGGGAGAATTGAATTTGAATGTGTTTCGGAAGTTATAATATTCATTCTTCTTTTATGTTATATAACTCTTATGAGCAAACTGACTACGGTTTAGGTGGGTTTCATTGCTAGAGGTCAAGAAAGCAATTACTTTAGTTTGAAGGCTCTGTCCTTGTATATGGGTATTGCAGTACTCATGTCTATTACTATTTGCTATTACCTGAAGCCATAAAAACGAAGCTTAATTAGTATGATTAGATATTGTTTTTAGTGTCGTAATTATTTTTGGTTATTTCAATTATACTCGTATAACTAGTCTTTGGGGAAATATAATGTGGATGTGACACACAATTCCAATTTATTACTTTTTTTTTTAAATGTTATTCCCTAGTTACATCAATTGTCAATGTTAGAAAAAATTCATGAATTCCTTATTATATTTTGTACAAAACGTGACAATTAAATAGCTAGCCTAGTAACATTTCATATTACTAGGCTAGTTTTGTCACCTTTTCCCAACATTGTGGAGTGCTGAAAATGACAAGACTTTTCTATTCAATCTTATTTTGTGTTCACTATGCAATTTCTATATCCTAAACTCTACTATTTATACAAGTACTTTCAACGCAAAAGGGCTCAACGAATCGGTCTAATTAGATTATGATACCTTAGTGAAGTTAGAACAAAAATGTTTTTGAATAAATTACGTACTGTTTTAATCCACAAATAATAGCACCAAATCCACTAACATCTATTAACGATGATAAAAATATAAGTTAATAGTTTTTAACCTCAACTGGTGATTTAATAAATTAATTTTGGTGAACCAGTAGGGAAGGAAAACTACTGAATTTAATTGTGTAGTAGATTACAGATAATTGTGTCCTTTATCATTATATTGGCAATTCAACAAATAGAAATTAGCTGGTGTATTCGTGGCTATGTGGAATACTTCCAGTTTAGGTCCGATTTGCACAACCGGAGACAAAACGGAGCGAAGCGGACATGAGATTGACCCAATCCCATCAGCTGAAATTAGCGTCTCTCCTGTGATTGGAATCGGGTTTGAAGAATGTGCACTTTGCAAGATATGCACTTCGCAAAATGCAATGTGTGTTTTCCGCTTTGGTGCAAACCGGCCTTAAAATTGTTGAAACTAGTTGAGTTGTTTTTAATGTCTCAATTAAAATGCTTTATTTTTTGTCTTTACTAGGGCTTCCAATTCGAATATCCGCCCCATTTTATTATTCGAATACTGATTTGGGTTATATTCGAATATTTTTCGAAATTATAAACATTCTTGGTTTTTGCGTAAAAGAACCCCGACTGAACGTAAAGAAGAGTGATGAAGTTTACAATACGTTTTGACAAAAAATGATACAAGATGAGCGACTGATGCAGTTCTGTCGGGTCGTGTGAAATCGAATATACGAATTACAAATTTTTCTAATATTTAGAAGCCTTTACCTTGACTTTCACTGAAAAAAAAAAAAACTCATCAGCGAGTGTGATCTTTGCAAATAGTTTATTCAGCGTATGTGTGTGTGTGATGCTACTGTTAAATGCTTACGTCATCGTGTGATTTTGTGTTCTTGTGTGTCGTTGAACTACCTGTTTGGTTTTTTACCCGACTGCTACAAAAGGAGGGTTCTGTTTTTTCTGCTTCTAATTATTATTATATTTTCGGTTCTGTTCATATAGGTACTTTTGAAGTCAGTAATGGTCTTTCAAGATGATTGGATCGTAAAATTCGTAAATGAATATTTCCAAAAGAAAAGTACATTACGATTAACTATTTTCTATTATTTTCAATGCAAAAATAAGGCTAAGTTTGTGGTCATGCAAAATAGTGCGTCTATTGCGTTTTGGACTTTTGTTGGCGCAATTTTGAACACTGTCACTTGAACGATCTTCTGAACTAAGCCTTAAAATCTAATGCATGTTTTATTTTCTACGAATCACGAATATCACAGGTGATGGTAAAATGTATGTATATAAATATCATTTTTATGTTCAATACATACCTACTTTTCAGAATACATATTTATTTATTACGTTTCATAAAGTTTCTATTTAGGATCTCATTTTATTTACGGTCGGCCGGGACACGTGGAATGTAAACCGTGATTACGAGGAAGTCGTTTGATGTCGTTCATTCACTCCTTTCAAGTAATTCAAGAGAAACGTGATCGATATGAAACGGTCGTAATCGCTATCCGACTTTTATTTATTTTTTATTCATTATTCTTCTGAATGCTCCATCGAGAATGAACCCTTTTTTTTGTTGTTTTTTTATATGGCAAAATCATCAAATGAGTCTTCCCATCCAGGGCAGGGAGGGACTGTCAGACTCGTACTAGCTAAAATCCACGGTGTCCCTCAATAGCCCCTTACGTTCCAGGGACACGGTAATTGGATAATTCCCTCGACCCCTGCAGGCTTTGGCCCTCTAAAGAGGGGGCCCGTCATTATGCTGACACTCTTTGAGGCGCGCGTGGACCTCAACGCGCCTTCCGCCGGACGCATGGTCCGTATTTAGGCAATTCCCGCACCTACCTACGGTTTCCGGAGATCGTCTGCCGATGTCCGTTGCCGTGGGCGTCTACCACTGCGGCTGGGGCGTGGAGGGAAGATGCTTTCCTCTCCCTCTCGCGGGCCGCCTCCTTCGCGAGCATGACTGCTTCGCAGAAGGAGGCGACCGCTTCCCACTTTGTCCCACCATGCAGCATGGCGTCGACCATTGCCGGGCGCGAGAGGTCTCTGCTTATCGTCGCCGTGAGGACACGGCGGTGCTCTGCCCAAGTGGGGCAGTCCTGCACCGTATGTTCCACCGTGTCCTCCGGGCAATCCTCGCAGTGTCACTAGGCGTTTCTTCCCTCCATGTCCGACACAGGTACCTCCCGAAACTTCCGTGTCCAGTGAGGAGCTGGTCAGGACGCCCCGTGCGTGACGCCTATCCAGCCACTCCTCAAAGAGGAGTCTTACCGCCGCTATTGCGGCGATGCCCTATTGAGAATGAACCCTAAGATATTGCAAAAGAGGGAAAGCTAAATTTAGTTTTTATTGCTCTGAGATACAGTAGGTTGAATCGATTTTGAAAGCTAGACTTTACAAAGTACAAAGTTTCAAGGTGCCTATTTCAAATAAAATTCAACCTTGGCTGTGGTCCAATAAATCCATATTCGTCTGTATGTATTTGAGACGATATGGTTAAGATTGATACTGGCATAATAATGGAGATACAAGTAGGTACTTAAGACTTCTGAGATTGGTTATAAATAGGACTTTATGATTGCAAAATAAATTCAAATTCAATATAATACAATCTTCTTGAATTCAAGTTGTGCTGTTCGAGGAAGTATGAGCTAAACGCGCCTGAGCAAATACGTATTAGCAAAGTGCACAAGGTAATAATGATGACAAAGTACACAATATCTTCTATGAATGTCCTGGCATCCATTACTAGATTCTAATTGAGTGTCGTCATATAACCAGCTTTGTTTCGCGATTGACAATTGACCAATTGTTTTGTGAGTGTTCACTTTATTGTATGCAAACCTAGAAGCAAGATAATATTACCGTGCTAGAAGTAACAAAAAAACTGCTGAACGAGATCAGCATAAACTAAACCGTGTATAGAAGCTATCAGAGTCAATATTGCGTTAAAATGTTGACTCTGGTAACAGTTGGACGTGTTCTAGACTTGCCAATCCCGTTCAGTTTTTCTGTTGAGTAGGAAATGTTGCAGTACAGTGGACGTTTGTTTATAAAAACTAATAATGATAATAATGTACCACATATTAACATCCTAATCCTAATCAAAGGTATCATAGGTACCTAATGCCACATTGGCACAGAAATATGTCCCAAAATGTAGAATAATTTCAGGGACAATGGTAGCGAAGCGTCGACCCGAGCTGCCGAAGACTGTGGCTGTGGTGAACCTGCCATAAACCTTGGTCCTAACGGCAATGGCAAACCTCCAGCCAACCATTGCTCGTGAGTAATTTGGTCAAACCTTTGATCAAACGATTTGTCTGCATAGACCTGCGGCCCTTCGTCCACGGCGACTTTATGTAGCGATACAACTCGAGGTAGAAGCGATGCAAACGCGCGACTGTCACATTTAGTGTTGCCAGATCTTAAGACCGAAAAGCCGGACATTTAGGTGAGAAGACGACGACTTTTAAAACTGAAGGATAGTTTGGTTCAACTAAACGTTTTCTCTCGCCGTGCAAAGACGAAAGCAAGCGCGGCTAGTGCTGCTCTACTACTATAAGGTGAGGTGGGTGGAGAGGAAACCAAATCATGTCTAATATAAAAATTATCAAATTAAAAAATAAAAACCCTAATAAAAGCCGGACAGGCCGGACACGGTCTAATTTGGTCGGACTCGCAACAAAAAAGCCTGACTGTGTCCGGATTTATCCGGATGCCTGGCAACGCTAGTTACATTGCCGTTATAGATAGCGCGACTGTTTATAAAAATCGTTTATTTATTCAAGAAAACATGTCCACGCTGCTGTTCATTTCAATAACAATTTAAATATAATATTTACAAAGTTTTACTTTGTTTTCTCGACGTAGTCTTTGCAGCTGTCTTTACAGGCATTTCCGCACCGGTGCTGAAGCGCATTTGCATCGCGACAGAAGCGGGACAGCATCGCAGTAATTAGCGATAGTAAACGTGGTACAGAACCGTGGTTAAGTAGGCGAAAGTACGCACACAAGATCGCGACTCTATCGTGCCTGTTTGGCGTTTGCATGGCTACTGCATCGCTGCAAAAAGTCACGGTGGGCGAGGGCCTTTTCATAACGACAAACTTCATTCATTGTTAGCTATTATATTTTTTATATCATGTTTGTCATTGTCTTGTTGTGGTGTGGGATAACGCATGGGTTTGGTTAACAAATAACATTTGGTATGCTGTATAATTTACTTCAAGGGTGTATTGTTTGACCCCATTCAGATTTTATTGAATCTATTGATGTAGGTTGGTTTTAGAGTTTAATAGTGATGTGACTGACACGATGTGATTAAAAACTCATTTGTATCACCTATTTGTTCTATCGCGGGACACGGCTAGAATTAATAAATGTTAGTTAGAGGAAGGAAACGCGGGCAATTTATCCAGCGCATTTTGCATATAATGTTACTCATCTGTGACCAGAAAATAACTACGTAAGGGTATATAAATAATTGTGATGTAGAACATAAATGCTTGATACCAACCGCAGAATTATTGGCGGAGGCCTCAAAAGCTAATGAAGTACATACGTTAAATGGTCATAAGAAAACAATGAGTTAATTATTTATTTTCCCACGTAGAATTTGAGAATCTAGAGGGTCCGAAGTTAAGTGTCCCTTTGTTCATTAGTTGGTGTACACAAGTAGTAGGTGTATTAAAAAGTAACTACGATTCTCTATAGATTCTCCGCGGAAGGTTTAGTCCCTCAACTACAACGGCGCCTGTCAAACCACTTGAAAGCTTGGCACTTCTCATTCATACGCACTTCATCCAGAACCCACTAGAACAACCAAAGACAAGATACTTATAACCCTTTTCCAAAAAAACAGGATAGTGATGGGAGGCATCCTAAACAACCCCTCTCTAACGTTCAACGATGGCGTCCGATCCATAGACTATGTGTTAGTGTGGGAGGCTTTCAAAGAAGATGCTTCGACACAAGCTGCGTATGAGCAGAGGAGGGTGTTTGAGCAGAACCTTGAACTGGAGGGATTGCAGTTGGAAAGGGAAGCGCCGGAGAACTTGTATGGACTGAATTTTGTTAAGGTAAGTTTTTGTTTCATCCTCGTAATGATGGAAAATAGTACCGTAAGTAATCTTTTATGCGCCCAATACGAGCTTCTTTAACTGTGCTTTGGTAAGGCCAACTGTGGTCCTTGTCTGGCCGTTCCAGCTGCGCCATGTGCCTGGGCACCGTTGGCATGCCCCTATTTTCGGCACAAACACGAAACTCGGACATCTAGTAGTACTTTTTTAGTTAGTATGTGCTGGTTTTGGTAAGTAAGATAAGCAATCGTTTCGATTGATGATCCTCTGTTGGATATTTATGTTGGTGTACTTCAGGGTACATTCATTGGTCCACCTTTAGTACTTGAAACAGCAGATCCTCCGATAAAAACCATGGACGTTGAGCGCGTTCCAAACGCTTTCTTGGGGCTGGACGTCCATGAGGAAGCATGGCTGTCGTAGTCGTTCAGATGAATATGGGACCCCGCGTAAGGTAGCCTGGTTACGACAGCCATTGTTAATTTTTGGAGTGACCACCAATCTAAGTCTACGACCGCAACTTACCTTTGGTACCAACTACTGCCATGCATATTCATTCACGTTTAGAGGTCTTTATTAGTCATATGAGATGACTAATTTTAAAGGGCTATTTTTCTTGTAATTAACGGCCATTTACTTATCGTTACGATGTCATAAACACAGATGGTTCATACATTATTATGTAATGGCTACTGGTGAAGTAATAAAATTGCTTTAATAGTTGTCAGTAAACTTGGAGAGAAATTATCTCATATTTCCCTCTTTTTTTACGATTTTTTCAATTCGAACTAGTAGTTTCTGAGATTGGCGCGCTCAAGTAAATAAAATATTATTATTTGAAGCTTCAGCCCCCTTATTAATAAACGTGGACTAAAGTTACAACCAGGATAATCTTCGGACTAACCATACATTTTAAGGATTAACCTTGGCGTACTTCTCGTTTTATTAATAAGAGGGCAGAAGTTTAAGATTCTTCATTTCTGTGTATTCTCCTTCCAGATCCACGCCCCAGTATCCGTCCTAAGAGATTACAGCGAGATCCTCAAGCTAAGGATGCCGATGAAGGTAACAATGACCCCATACCTCTTGTACTAAACAACTAATGACCCCTCTTAGGCGCAGAACTCGTGTTATGGCTTTATATGGTTCTAGAACAAGGGCTTCGCTTCAGGTAGAACTGTTTCCTCTCTTTACTTATGAGTGTTGTTCCTTCGAGTAGTGTTGTATTCTCACTTCGTTTATTGTCAGGTAGATGCTGCGTATTTTGCGTTTACTGCATTGGCATCGCGTATACACGTTATAAGTATGGATTGCGGTAGCATAAGGTTAGTATCGATAAAATTGTGGCGACTACGTGACGTTTACGCACTGTCTACGTAAACTTATGATGTGAATTTGTAAAGAAATTTCAAATTATGTTTACCTTATTTAAATAACAAAGTAACAACATTCATCAGTAAAGTCTAATGAATAATATTATCGATGTTATGGGTTATATTATTTATACAACAATTTACTATGCCCATTATATTATATTCAATTGTTACATCGTGTGTTTTAGTTATGTATAGACCGCAACACTAGTTAAAGTTTTAACAAATGCATTACCTAGTTGTGTTGTATCGGATATCGAAATATTAGATGTTTGTCGATGTTGTTGGCACAGCACTATTAATATAACATGTTCATTGGTTCAAACCCTGAATAGGTATTGTGAAACTAGGATTTTGATTCCCTTGTCTTAATATTTTTCAATGGTTCAATTAAGTTAGTTGCAGTAAAATCAGGCCATATTGTAGTTACCTTAGAAAGATCAAAGACCAGAAAAACGAATAAAACAATTGGAAATCACAAAACTGCAATACATGTGTCCACCAACTTCAAATTGAAGAAAACATTTAATTTCAAAGAAAATTAAGGCTTAACTAACAGCAATAAAGTACAAATTCCAAATTAAACCTATGCATTCCTGTATAATGTACTAAGGCACAGTGTTAGCGCACAGTGTTGCAGCACAGTGTTATAACTGCATCACATCATGTGTTATAGGAATGCAGTAAGATCAGGAAGTCTGGTCGGGCGAATGCGATACTGAATGCAGCATTGTATATGTCTAAGGTATGCATCAGGTATGAGCATGGCTTTGCTAACTTGCCGCTTGGCTGGGCTCCATTGGTGTTGAATGTCATGTTGTTTCGGTGTTACAGTGTATTTTATCTAAGAAAGACAACAAAAAAGGATCACTGCCTTCGTAATTTCACAGTAAATTCTGTGACAGTTAAGCTGTCAAACCGCCATATTTAAAATGGCGTACAAGCTTTTTTAACTGACAGGTGAGCTGTCAAGTCGCCATATTTAAAATGGCGGTTGACAGTTGCTTCGAAATTTTGAATTTATCTCATTATGTGAAATAGATCTCTTATTTTGGAAAGATGTATAGTAGGTAAGTTCGGATAGTAGATTTTTAATATTGAGCGTAGGGTAATATAATGTATTTTTAAAAACCTATGTAACTATGTAATTACATTTTTATTTAATTAGTTTTCTTAGACCTAGTACCAATGCTCGCTCTTTTTGTATCTGTAAAAGTTTTGCTGCCAAAGAAACATAAACATAAAATTCTAAACAAAAACATACAAAGTAGTTTTTATTCTGGTTTATGTATTTAAAATCTAGACGATGGTTTGTTTTTATATTCTTAAATCTTCTTCTATAACTTGTCCAATCTAATTTCAACTTTATTGTTTGTCGTAAACGGTGCATTGTGGCTTTCATGAAACATTGTATGACTAACTTGGTGTTTGGTTAATGACTTGATGTTTCTCTTACATTAACATGATCCAACTAATGAACACTTAAGTGTCACCGGTTTTTGTACGTATTTGTAATTGTGGTACATCATTGAAGTGTTTGTCTAATACGAAGTATACTCTATTTTTACAAGGAAAAAGTCTACTTTCAAAGCCACGCGATGAACTTTCAGCTAAAGCATAAATTTATACTATAGAGAACTTTTTATATTAACAAATGCCTCAAGTGAAGTGCCATTATAATAATATAATTCTACACTATACTGAATTATAATAGTTACGTGAAGTAGTGTTATATACAGGCAACACCAAAGTTACACTACCCTAGAGTACAGTCGGCAAAATTGTTAAGTATAAAGGTTGATACTGTCCTTCGTGGTCGTATTTTCTAGGCTAAAAATGTAGCTACGAGAATCAGCAACAAGTATATAATCATTTAGCTGTGCCATCTTTTTCGCTGATTGTACTGACTTGGTAAAATCAGTACAATCAACAAAATTATGACGCTAAGTACATTGCACTCTGTAGTGAGATGAAGCACTACATTAAATAAATCATTACACAGTAACTAATATCAATTTAATGAAAATCATTTTACCGTATAATTATAAACGTGCCAAAGCCAAAGCTATTCATCGCTTCAAAATTACTAAACATAACCTAAAAGAATAAAAAATCATAAATATCATAAAAAAAAAGATAATTAATGCATGCGTAAAGATGTCAAGGCAATAGATTCAGCGGGCATAGACTTTCAACATTCAAAATAGGAACTTTAGGCCCTTCGTACACAAGGCGAGTCAAGTTTCCGATACCTTACGACTTCGGTATCCAAGCGGCTATCGCAATATAAACCCATACAGGTTCGAACACAAGCACGCGTCAATGAATACTAAAATCGTTAGGTATCGGAGACTTGCGTCGCCTAGTGTACGAAGGGGCTAACAGACCGCGTCACGACTGAAGTCCTTTTGGCGGGCCTAGTGTCTAAGACCTAAGTCATTACATCAAATTGCATTATTAAAATGTAGTACCACGAATTTTCCGCAGGCCTTGAGTGGTGGCGCGGACTCCAGTAAGTTTTACAAAGACGATCATTGACGGTCATGTGGCCTAGCATCACACCATGAAGCCAGGGTAGTTCCAGTGTGGGAAAGTGACACAGATATTCAAGTAGTCTAGCGCCACCTCGTTCTCTCATTGGAACTATTCTGGCTTAAAGAAGTCATGCTAGGCCACCAGGGGGGGGGGGGGGATTACAACGTCTTAATACCAGGGTTGTTCCAGTGAGTGAGCGAGATAGCGCTAGACGACTTGTATAGCTCTGTCACTTTCACTCGCCGAATTAAGCCTGGTTTTAAGACGTTGTAATACCCACCCAGCTCTTGACAACGGCTTAGAGGTTCCACGTTTACCATCATCAGGGATAATCAACCTTAACAACATAAACTACACACATATATGATTACAATTCACGCCCTAACCTCCATGCATCCTGCATCAGTTCTCAGCGCTGAAGGACGTGCACGAGAAGACGAACAGCCTCATAGAGCAGGTGGACGCCTGCTGGGACCGCTTCATGTCCAAGATACGGGTGGATACCGAAATGTTCCCCGAGAGGGGACACCGACTGACCGCTATCTACTCGAAGGACAAGGAATATTTGTAAGTGAAATCTAGATAAGAAATATCCTTAATCTAAACATCTATATAACCCGGTTAAGTGAAGAAGGGATTCTTAAATGGCGGTGCTTATCGTGTTCTCCCGCTCGCAGATTAGTGCCGTCTATACTCACTCCCGCGCGTAGTGTAAGCAACAAAAAATAGTCTTGATGTCTTGACGCGCTCAGTGATCTTTTTTTAAGAATATTTACTATAGTTTTCTGTTATTTTTCCCTTGTTACCTGTTGATTATTGTTGTTTTAATTTTGTTTTATTATTATGTTAAGTTTGAGAAATTATTGTGATCCAGTCTTGTTTTATTATTTTTAACTCGAAAAAAAAACTTCAATTTGAAATCTTATATGCTGACTGTACTATCTGTTAACGCAAGTAAAAGCGGCCATTTTAGAATCCTTTCTTCAATGCTCTGGCTTATACCAATATAATAAGGCTGAAACAATTTGTTTGGTTCATCGCGCTAATTTCAGCAACCACTGGTTCAAATTGAAAAGATTTTCTTGAATTTGATAAAACATAGAAGTCTATAGGCTATATAACATCACGCTACGAACAATAGGAGCATAGTAGCCGGGTGCAGTGGTGGCAATCCCGACTTACGAGATATAAGTCGTGGTTTCGAACCCCGCCAGGCGCATTACTTTGTGTAATATATTACATCACCACTGCTCTCAAAACGGTGAAGGAAAACATCGTGAGGAAACCGGCATTTCCTAGAATCAAAAAATTCGAAGACATGTGACATCCACCAACCCGCACTGGACCCGCGTGGTGAATTATGGTCCACTCCCTCTCACAGAGAGGTGGCCTGTGTCCCAGTAGTGGGAACATTATAGGCTGATGATGATGAGCCGGGATGATATCAGAGGGAATAGGTTGTTAATAATAATGACAACCATATGACAGGTCTGACCATAATTGCCCCTGGCGCCTCGTGCACAATTGGTACAATATTAGTATGTACTTGTTATTCCTTATTAGGTCCCATTAATGCCAATTACCAAGCACGATTCAAATCACTGTACTTTATCTACTATTTCTCATGTAAGGTATTGAAAACTTTACATTTACTTACGTCTTTCTTTTATATCCGGCCTGAAAGGAAAGTATTTAAGACTCCAAAGAACTAAAATCTTATAGCTGATTTTATACTCCACTCCGGCTGGTTTCGCCCGTGTGTAACTCGAAAATTATCCCATAGTACAGTCATCATAATAAATGCTGTACACACCTGTAAGTGACAAATTCACCACAGATCATTAACACCTGCACCAAAATTCCCAATGTAGAACTAGTGGATAAGTCGTTGGTGTGTCAATAAATAAATAAATCATATGCCATCATCTACATAGCCTTTTCCCAACCATATTTGGGTCGGCTTCCAATCGAACCAGATTCGGCTGGATATCAGTATTTTACATGGAGCGACTGCCTGTCGGACCTCCACAACTCAGTAACTGGGCAATAAAATACCCCATGGTAAGACTGGTTGTCAGATTTTACAGCTTCTAACTAACAGTAACGATCTACAAAGATCAAAGATCTACAAATAACAGCCGGGACCAATGGCTTTACGTGCTTTCCGAGGCACGGAGGAATCTCGCTATGACAGATGGTCACCCATCCACACCAACCTCGGCAAGCACAGCTTAACCCGGAAGATCGACCTGTGCGGCTGTAATTATAGCTTAGCCACGAGCTCCTCCCTAATACAGTCAGTGGGGACAAAAAAGATTATGTATGTCAGCTGAATACCAGTATTTTACATGTTCCAACGAATAGTTGCCAGGATATCTCCTGAAAAGATCTCAGACTGCAGCCTTCTTCCTAGCATGATAATCTACGCATTTGACCGTAAAGCGTACTTGAAGTTTTATAATGTAAATTGTAAAAAACTCATTTTATCCATAAGGTCTTCAAAGTCTCAGTCAACTTCACATCACAAAAACGCGAAAAGTCGTGCAAAGGCTTCTGATGTCATAAAACTTACTTCTAAATCTGGTTTTAGATTCGATACGACAGCAGAATGTTTCTGGACGCCCTCCATTCGGTCGCGCATCGTTCAGTTCATTCTGGACCGCAAGAAGTTCTCGGAGCACTCGAGCGACGACTTCGCCTTCGGCATCACAAGACTGATATCTAATTGTACTTATAGCGCTGCCTATCCTTTACATGATGTGAGTAGCCATTTGAAGACAGTTTCTATTTTTCTTAAGACTTCTGTCGTGGAGGGATGTTACAACTTCTTAAAACCAGGCTTATTCCGACGATTGAAAGTGACAGAGCTAAACAAGTCATCTAGCGCCATCTCGTTCACTCCCTGGAACAAGCCTGGTTTTAAGACGTAATACCGGGGGGTATTCTGGTCGTCATCGCTCTTTGTTTCATTGTTTTGTTTAAAAAAAGCATACCTAAAAAAATATCGTCAGTGCGCTTGCCAATTAAGCCTAAATGTGCATTTTTTGATTTTTCGCTTCAAGAAATGCTCATTTATATATCAGATTTGGCAAGCCCACCGATGTAAATATTATTTTAAATATTATATGCAAAATATTAAAACTACCCGCGGTTGTATAAAAAAAACAACTCACTCATTTTTTTTCATTGAGTTCTATAATTTTAAACAAAAAACTTGAGAGGTGTCAAGGGACACCCGGATGGAACGAAGTTACTGTATATCAATAATCGTCGGACTCCACTCCAATCTTTGAGCTCTAGCACCCTTTCGCAACGCGCGATAAGGAACTTCGTTCCAAAAACTTGTACCGAAAATATTCTTTATAGTAAGGCATTTAGAATTAGATGCGTCATTGGCTTGAACCAATAAGAAAAAAGTTTAATATTGTACCAGTAGAGCAACTCGAAACGATTCCTACTCAAAATAAATACGTCGTGTCCTCAGAACGGATATTTCGGGATACCACAATAACTTCCAATATTCCGGCAAATCTGAAATAACTTTCTAAACTTGATTTAGTACTTTATATGGAATGTTTTTGTACATGTTAACAGGGTGATCTCAAGACTCCTGGCTCCATGAGGCATTTACTATACACTGAATGGGCGGCAGTCTCCAAATGTATCAAATACCAACCGCTAGATTACGTCAAGGATTACTTTGGGGTTAAAATAGGTTCGTATCATTCACTATTTTATAGAATTTTTTGATAAATTGGTCGCAAGATCTACTGGTGAGCAGAATGACTTAGGTTTGAATCTCGGGTTGCTGAGTGTACTGAGTTTGTCGAAACATGGATATTCGGCGAAGAACCAGAGTCACCAACATAGCTCATAAAATTTGCAAGTTGAAGGCGATGGGCAGGCCACATCGCTCGTAGAACTGACAACCGATGGGGAAGAAAAGTTCTCTCATGGCGACCACGGACCGGAAGACGCAGCGTAGGCAGACCTCCCACTAGGTGGACCACAGACATCGTGAGGGTCGCGGGCAACCGTGCGATGCAAGTGGAGGGTTGTCGTTCGGCGTGGCGGTGTAAGGGGGAGGCCTATGTTCAGCAGTGGACGTCTTCCGGTTGATGATGATGATAACTGAATTTCCCAATATCAGCATATCGTCAGGATTTGTGACTGATTGCTGATCATAGGCTGGTCCATATTTCGTGGGCCATATATTAACTGGCGAATTGTGGTTTTACATAACATTTTATACTATTTATTTGCTTTTTTCCAGGTTTATATTTCGCCTGGCTCGGCTTCTACACACACATGCTGATCCCCGCGTCAATAATAGGTTTAATATGCGTCATATACTCAGCTGCCACTGTCTACAGCAACACACCTAGGTATGCAGCTTTCTTTAAATGTAAAGTCTAAAAATGGGCACCAAAGTCAGTCTTCTGCCAATATATATTATCTTCTAGAAATCATGGTAGTATTATACGAGTATCACCACTGAGCAGTGATGGCCCAGTGGTATCGGTCCCGACTTATGTGTTGTAGGTCGTGGGATCGAACCCCGCCAGGCACATTACTTTGTGTTATTTATTTCGTCACCACTGCTCTCAAAACACAGGGCCGGCGTAGTGGATTATGGCCCACTCCCTCTCACAGAGAGGAAGCCTGTGTCCCAGCAGTGGGAACATTATAGGCTGATAATGATGACGTATTAACCCGCTAGCTAAATAGCTATGCTAGCCAAAAACGGTGGTACCTAGTAGATTTTTGAAATAAAAATACTTCCGTTACTAAAATCAACTGGAGACTTTATGTCCACTTATTCGATTTGATGTGAAACTTTTAAAATAGGATAATTAAAAATGTTTTTTTGACTCTTTTCAGTGAAGACGTATGTAATTATGAATCATCAATTAAGATGTGTCCACAATGCGACTACTTCTGCGACTTCTGGGATCTGAAAGCGACGTGTTTACAATCTCGGATAACGTATCTCTTCGATAACCCTACTACTGTGTTCTTCGCTATTTTCATGAGCTTTTGGGGTACGTATTTATAATTATTTAGAAATTTTGGAAAACTTTAGCAGATGCTTAGTTCTTTAGACTACCAAAAAAATATCGAATTTAAGTCACGTGGTTATTTTTTTCGTATTCCTGACAGCAAACCCTTTCATTTGATACCCAATCATGGGGGTGGCTTTCAAGCAGCCAGTCCGCCATCTTGGGGAGGCCGCCATATTGGTTTTTTATGACGTTTCTTAGCTGGTCATGCATTGTCATCAAAATTTCAGCCTGCTAGCGTATCGGGAAGTGCCTCAAAATTGAGTTCCTAGAATCCAACCGGAACGACAAACAATCAAACATATGTATAAATGTGGGAAAAAAAAAAAGATTAACTACCCTTAACAATTTTCGGTCACTAACATATACAAATACTAAAGGGTACTTTACAACTCACTGTATTACATGATCAATAGAAATGTGAAAGTACCCTCATTTGTCACAGCCGCGTGTTTCCTGGAGCTTTGGAAGCGATACTCAGCAGAAATGACGCATCGATGGGATCTGACAGGTTTCGATGTGTACGAGGAGCATCCACGACCGCAGTACCTCGCTAGATTAGCACATGTTAAAAGGACACAGGTAAACAAAGTTTTTACATACACATAGACATTTTTCAGCCTATTTATCGCCCTTACATCTTTTTTTTTATCGTGGTTAAACCATGGAATCAGTGGTGGAGCAGTGGTGGTATCGTTCCCGACTTACGAATTGTAGGTCGTGGGTTCGAACTCCGCCAGGCGCATTACTTTGTGTAATTTATTTCATCACCACTGCTCTCAAAACGGTGAAGGAAAACATCGTGAGGAAACTGTGATATTCTAGAACTAAAAATTTTGAAGACATGTTACATCTATGGCCCTCTCCCTCTCACAGAGAGGAAGCCTGTGTCCCAGCAGTGGGAACATTATAGGCTGATGATGATGATGATGATGATGAAACCATGGAATGAGTCATAGCCCTGGGTGGAGCAGAAGGAACTGTCCAACAAATACTGTCTAAAATCCACGTTATTCCTTCAATAGTCCTTTACCCATTAAGGGCGCTTTGACATACTGAAAGAACACAATTCCTGTCAATTTGACATCGTGATGCCCCCGCACAAAAACAAAACACTAACGAAACAGCTATGCCTCGTATACTAGAAAGCAAACAATAATGAGCTTTTGCCACTTTTGTTTCGAATAAACAAAGTAAGATCCCGGTCTTCTAGACACTACTTATTTTCATAAACGAATGGATAATATGATAAATATATACCTATCAAAATAAAATAAGTGCCACTCAATAAATAACACTTTAAACCGCACATTGTGTCACGAATTGGATATGTTTGTAATTTACAAAGTGTGCATTATAGAGATTATTCAATTTCATTCTTAAGGTGATTGCGTCGATGTAGCCCGCGAAATTCAAATATTTTTACGTTTTTTGCAATTTGCAGGCCAGTGACATGTTGTAACTTTATAAATATTTGTGTTGCGCAAATAACAAGTATAATTTTAAATATAAAAATTGTTAAAAAATTCCCATCAGCTCTCACATAGAAAAGGTGCATCGTAGTTAGATTTCGGAGATTTTAACATGATGCACCTTTTCTATGTGAGAGCTGATGGAGCGAGTTTTTTGATATTTTTTATATTTAAAATTATACTTGTTATTTGCGGAACACAAATATTTATAAAGTTACAACATGTCACTGGCCTGCAAATTTGCAAAAAACGTAAAAAAAATTGAATTTCGCGGGCTGGTTGGAGCATCCCCCTTAACAAGATAATTTACTCGTATTATACGAGTAAATTATCTTGTTATGACATCTTTCAGGTGTTGATTTTGTTTCTAGTGACTAATTGGAATTCATAACTTTTTAATTCGATTTTTGAAATTATTTAGAATTTACGATTTGGTGTTTAAAATTTTTCAAACTTTTTCTTTGACTTTTACATCAAACAGTCATTTATGCCATCTAGAGACATAATTATGGACGCAAAACCAGCCATTGGGGTGATTAAGGTGACATAGATAAGGAGATATAACCAGAAATGGTCGGTTTAATGCTCGAATATTTCCAACCAGTGGTTCAAAATATTTGAAACTAGTGTCAATTAAGAGACGGGTAATATCACCAAACGCCGTGATCCAGGAAGAAAGTGAGCAAGGCCAGAGAAGACGTTAAACCGCGCAAAGAGAACGATAATCTACTACGCAGATCATACAAAGTCCATTGCGACCAGCAACAAGCTCCCATAGAATTGACAAGACAATTTCGAATCGACACTATGAAGATTAAAAATATTCGAGAAGATTCTTGGTTCCCCTGCAGTTAACTGTGAGCGGACGGTGCAACTCGTTAAACATTTACAAAGGAGAATATTTATTGAACTGTTTTGACTGGGCTTCAGTGCTTCTTATACTGGGTTACAGCTGGGTTATTTTTTTAATAAGGACACATCTATTAGAGTGTAGAGAAGATCTAAACAACAGGGTTTCAGATCATTTAACTCTTGAAACAGAATGTTTCGGTGACTCTAAATTATAATCTCTATCTCGCAAAACTGAGCTTTTACTTCCTAACGAAGTTACGTAACTGCTCAAAATTGCGTAGTAAAGGTGGTTCAACTCCACATTATTCCATTCGCACAGCAAGTAGTACCTGAGTTCATCTTCGATCAATCGCGACTACCAGTGCATAGATTCGTTTATGCTCGAATTACGATGCTACAATTGGTCACTCAGGCTTTTTACCTAATTTCTATTGAAACGGTATAGAAAATGTTCGTTATTTAATAGATAACATTTCACCTTTAGTAAAATAACACAGGGTTTAAGAGAAAAAAGAACATTATTTTTTCGATTTCATTATTTTATATGAAACTTGACACATTCCTGTAATTTCTCACTTTTCATTCAATTTCGCTTATTTTTACGATTTATTGGAATGCTAACTTATTTTTTTGTATGTTCTATTCTGAGTAGTATCTCATCATCATCATCATCATTAGCCGGAGGACGTCCACTGCTGAACATAGGCCTCCCCCGTATACCGCCACGCCGAACGACAATTCGCCACTTGCATCCATCGGCTGCCCTCGACCCTCAATATGTCGTCGGTCCACCTGGTGGGAGGCCTGCCTACGCTGCGTTTTCCGGTCCGTGGTCGCCACTCGAGAACTTTTCTTCCCCATCGGTTGTCAGTTCTACGAGCGCTGTGGCCTGCCCATTACCAGTTCAACTTGCAAATTTTATGAGCTATGTCGGTGACTCTGGTTCTTTGCCGAATATCCATGTTCCGGATTTAATCCCGCAAAGATACTCCGAGCATAGCTCTTTTCATTGCTCGTTGAGTGACTCTTAGTCTCTCTAAAAGGCCAGCAGTCAATGACCACGTTTCGGAGCCATATATCATCACTGGCAACATACACTGGTCAAACACCCTTGTCTTGAGACACTGTGGGATTCTCGATGAGAAAATATCACGTAGCTTCCCAAACGCTGCCCATCCGAGTTGGATTCTTCGGGCGACCTCTTTCTCGAAGTTGGACCTACCTAACTGAACAATCTGTCCAAGGTAAGTATAATGGTCTACAACTTCGAGAGTATCGCTCCCAACAACAACCGGTAAGGGTGCCACATGGACATTCGACATGACTTTCGTCCTGTCCATGTTCATTTTAAGGCCATCCCGTTGGGAAACGATACTGAGGTCGCTGAGCATAGCATTGAGGTGCTCCAACGATTCTGCCATGATGACTATATCATCGGCAAAATGAAGGTGAGTGATGTATTCACCATTGATGTTGATGCCGAATCCGTTCCATTCCAAGAGCTTGAAAATGTCCTCCAACGCGTTCGTGAACAGTTTCGGAGAAATAACGTCTCCCTGTCTCACGCCTTTTATTGGATTGGTTTCGTGCTCTCTTCCTGCACGCGTAGCATGGCGTTATTTCATCGTTATTTCTACACAAATCGACTGTTTTTTTTGCACAAATGTGACACCATTTGAACACTATTGAAGAAAAGGACGTTTATTTTCTATATTTTTCACATTACCATGCTTAAAACGATAAAAATATTTCTACGTTCTGTTATTTTGTCTATTCTTCCGTCGACAAAACCCCTTTCTACGGCGCCATGCTACGCCTGCTGAAATCGGATGGACATGGTGGCGTTTCTATACAAACACTTCGACACTTCGATATACCTATAGTCGTGACATCGTTGGAGGGACTGCAATACTGCCCAGGTTTCGATTGAATCGAAGGCTTTTTCATAGTCCACAAACGCTAAACACAATGGCCGATTATAGTCCTCTGTCTTCTGTATAATCTGGTAGAGCGTGTGTATGTGGTTTATAGTACTAAAACCTTTTCGGAAACCGGCTTGTTCGGGAGGCTGGAAGTCATCAAACCTGCGTTCGAGACGGTTCGTAATGACTCTTGAGAACAGCTTGTATACATGGTTCAGAAGTGAGATTGGCCTGTAGTTCTTCAACAAGGTGTTGTCACCTTTTTTGAAGAAAAGAACAACCACACTCCTGTGCCATGCTTCTGGCGTAGAACCTTTGAGTATGACGGAATTAAATAACTTCTGGAGGACTAGAGTAGTACCGGTTTTCCACCCGCTCTCAGAAGTTCTGTTGAGATTCCGTCCTCACCCGGCGACTTGTTATTCTTGAGCTGTTGAGCCATTCTAATCTCGTACAGGCTGGTGTCTGGGATATCCTCAGTGTAGTGTCAAGTCAGTTTAGCTCTTGCGTCTCAAGATGTACCGACACTGCGTTGTCGTATTTATGTATATAACTGTCCGTAAAACCTCTCAAGCTCCCTTAGGTTCTCTGGTTTAGTCGAAATAATAATAATAATAATAATAATAATATTCCACAACTATCACACAACGCCGTCTAGTCCCAAGCTAAGCAGAGCTTGTGTTATGGGTACTAGACAACTGATAAACATACTTATATATTTCTAAATACATACATATTATAGATAAATTACACCCAGACACAGAACAAATGATCGTGCTCATCACACAAACATTTGTCCAGGGTGGGAATCGAACCCACGACCTCCGGTATAGCAGTCAGGGCCACTAACCACTAGACCAACAGGCCAGTCAAATGATGCTGCCGTCGTTAATCTTCAGCTTTGTCATTTGGCTCTGCCCAATAGACGAATTCTTTGCGAACACTTTTGAGCCCCGGTTCCGCTCGTTCCGCAAAAAGGAGCCAATCCGACTCGGTTCTATCTTTCTGAGGTGTAACCGTAAAAATGACAGGCTATCTTGACCTTTTTGGGGTGCCGTTGACATCGACCCACAATATTAGTCCTCTTATTGAGTTGGCTGCAAAAAAGTTAGGTACATGAAGTGGTACAGGTTTGCCAAATCCCAACTCGATGCACTTGAGTCAATTTAATAGCACCCGGCATTGATCGAGGCCACGATCTGCGGGGCAAGACGGAATAGGAAGTAGTCACCTCGAATCCTTATGCAAAGCAGTCATGCTAGCGAAGTAGGAGGTGGAACACGTGAGGGAGAACAGCCGCGTGACCTACGACGCCGAGAAGCGATTTCTATTTGAGAGTAGGAGCATGCCTTGGTCACTGGACTGTCTTATCAGGTAACGGTGACCCTGGAACGTAAAGGGCTATTTAAGGATCACCATGGATATTAGTCAGTACTAGAGTCTGGTAATAAATCCCGTCCCGCTCGGGAGGACATATTTGATGATTTTACCAAAAAAAAAATACAATGCAGCTGCCAAAACGGAATACCGCAATTGACTGGATGCCGAACCTGATACAAGACTTCAACTCTCTTCGATCAAACCTAATAAAAATACATTGATGAAAAAAAAAACTTTTTGAAAAAAAGTACCGACATCAAAAACGAATACAAAAAGTTTAAAACAAAACTTTTCTCTGGTAAACCGCTACCTCAAAACGATCAGATCAATTTTTCACGGATTTTCGGGGCGCACGTTAGAGAGCCAAGTCCTGCCGGGCGTCACGGAATTGTCTTATCGGGTATCCATAGCCTCGGATCGCAATGGGTTATTGAAGGACACCGTAGATTTTAGTCATTACAAATTTGTATGTCCCTCCTGTCCTTCCCTGGGTGGAAGGGCTGATCTGATGATTTTACCACGTAATAAAAAGCCATACCACCAGGGGCATCACCGGTGGTATGGTGGGTCCCGCAGCGAGCTATATTATCCAAACGAACTGGAATGTTAGGGAAGTTAGCAAGTCTGAAATTACATATAATTACCAATTCAGAAAAAAAGGTATCAGAATTATTTAAATTGTTTTTTTTTTGTATTATTTACATAATTTTTTTTTTACAATTATATCCACATTCGAATATAGTCGGAAAATTCAATCAAATTAATTCAAAATATTAGCTTGTATCAAGAAAGGTAGGTTATACTGTATTCTTGGCGACTGGGAAAATTACTGGCCACCACTCATGACCTGCGGAAAATTCGAGGTACTACATTTTTCACATGGAATTTGATGTCATGACAAAGACACTGGCGCCGCGTGTAAAGGTCATGAATGGTGGCGTGTATTTTAAATTTTAATAATTACGCAGCTAATGTCAAAATGGTTACGACCGATACGTCCTCCCTCAGAAGGCGCCCCGCGCCGTCTAAATCAAAGAACAAACCGTTCTTGGTTTTATATTGAATTTTGTCATTGCATATTATAATTGTTTAATACTATTATTTTACTTTTAAATGAGCTAATTATTTTTTTAATGCAAGCTAACATAGTAACCTTAGTTATTCAATACTTTTTGATTGAATATTCAGTAAATCTTGATAGATAAAAAATATAATTTCGGACGAAAAAATGTCAAATTCTTCCTGTTTTGAAACATTATTTTTGGTTTATTTCTGAATGAAAAATAAAAAAGTGATTAATGCAGTCCAATTTTATTCTTTCAGATGTACCAAGGACATTTTCAAATATTATTTTACTACTATACCTTCTATGTAATTCGGTACCAAAGTTTGACAAAAATTAGAATTTTATGAAACTTCCTTTGCAGAGACAAGGTTTTTATTCATGTATGTAAACAAATCTAAAAATGTGTTCAAAGCACTCCACGCAGAAAGAATCAAACTTTCTCGAGTATCTGTACTTTTTTATTTGTGGCAATGTCATAGCCAGAATCAGGTTCCAAAAGTCGCACAAATTCAACGAACCGTGTGAAAGCCCTCTTAATATTAGTAGGTAGTCATTTTTACCCGTGGTGCTACACAACCAGGCTTCTCCCAGTTGTAATGTCCCTTTGTGCCTATTGGCCTTGTTTTGTTCCGTCTCCTGCTTGCATTATGGGAAGTGCAAACATTTTTTCGTACTCCTCCACTAGTCTCTCTGCGCGATCGACTCTGAAATAAGAAGATTCGTAGACGAACCATAGTTACCGACATAGCCCAACGAATTAGCAAGTTGAAATGGCAGTGGGCAGACCATATAGCACGCAGAACTGCGGGGGTATTACCACGCCTTAAAACCAGACTTGTTCCAGTGAGTGAACGAGATGTCGCTAGACGACTTGTATAGCTCTGTCAATTTCACTCGCCGGAATAAGCCTGATTTTACGACGTTGTAATACCCCCCCTGATGGCCGATGGGGCCGTAATGTTCTCGAATGGAGACCACCCACCGGCAAGGCACCGGCGGCAAGCGCAGCGTAGGACGTCCACCCACCCAGACGATCTTATGTAGGCCACAGATGCAGGCCGATTACAACATTTACAACCGGTCCTACTGGAAGTCTAAAGGGGAGGCCTATGTTCAGCAGTGGACTTCTTACGGCTGATATGATAATGATGATTTTTTTTTCACAGTTGAATGTGGTAACAGGAGAACGCGAGCCAATGGTACCATTCTGGCGGATGCGACTTCCTGCAACATTAATGTCATTCAGTGTGGTCGCACTTTTAGTACTAATGGCGCTAGCTACTGTACTAGGTGTGGTACTATATCGGATGTCCCTGCTGGGCGCCAATATACTCAGGAACGGAAATGCCTTGACAACGTATAACCCGATCATGTTTACAACTGCGACGGCTGCCTGTATCAATTTGTGCTTCATTTGTTTGTTTAATTATGTGAGTATACTCTTCGGTTAATTATTATTCTAGTTTTATATATTTGTACGCAATAATGACTGCGCCCCGTTTTCGTAGTTTTTTTGAGGAAAGAAAAATTCAACTGCGAGTGCGAGTCGAACCCGCGTCTTTAGATAAGTAATCCACTCATTTTTAAGCTGAATCTTTCATGCCCTTGTTTTTGAACGCTTTATACTTTGCGCCATTTATTGGAAGAGTTCCAAATCATTTACCAACCGACAGGCCTGACATTACAGCCAAAACAATGTTGTATTACCACTATGGCAACTAATTTTATGTTCAAATTTGCTTGTCCCAGTAACGTATGGCATAGAACATAGGCCCATTATAAAATTCGTTGACCCCCGTGTACCAATGTATTCCAATATTTCAAACTGACACGAAAAAATTTAAAGAAAAGTGTCGTAACATGATCAAAACAAACGTACGGTGGTAAGAGGCGCCCTTGACCTTATAGTCCAGACTTAGGGTGCTCCCACATCTATCGACGCGGAATCGGCTTTTTCCGTCGCCCTTTCTCTTTCTGTCGCTTAGAACTGCCATTTGCTAGACCGAGACACTAATGCCATTCGCACCGGCTCGGCTCGGACGACGCGACGCGACTTCGGCCGACGGCGGAACGAGTCGTTTGTAGATATAGCTGATCGATTGATGATTAGCGACAGAAAGAGAAAGGGCGACGGAAAAAGCCGATTCCGCGTCAATAGATGTGGGAGCACCCTTATCTGGCGAGGACTATAATTAATATATTTTTCAACAGGTCTACCAATATCTAGCAGAATGGTTGACAGAGAAAGAACTACTGCGAACACAGACAGAGTTCGACGACTCATTAACACTTAAGATATACCTCCTTCAGTTCGTGAACTACTACGCGTCGATATTCTACATCGCCTTCTTTAAAGGCAAGCTTATTGGACGGCCGGGCGACTATGTACGTCTGTTTGGACATAGGCAGGAAGAGGTAAGGGATTTACAACTTAAAAACAAACGACTGTTGAACCCGCGTCTAATAAAGTGTAACTGCAAAACGACCCTTAAAGGCGTGCGTCCACAGGTCGGCATCCCACGTATCGGACGTATCGTACGTAACGGATTTTAGTTTGCCTTGTATGAAAACTCATACAACTGCGTCCGCATCGTACGGACGGCTCATCGGCAATGCCTTAATGCGATGCGTACCGATGACGTCATACGGAATGCCGATCAGTGGAAGCGATGAAGGTGGCATCGGCAATCCGATTGCTGATACTCGCGTCGGCAATCCGATCGCTGCCGATACAGAAATCCGTTTAATGCGATGCGTCCGATACGTACGATGCGGACCTGTGGACGCTTACCATTATATCAACGAGAAATGTTGTTTTGACATTGACAGTTCTTTTAAACAAGTGTTCAATAGATATTTATCTTTTTTGTGGTAACACGGTGAATGTATATTAGATAACGGAAATAAAAATAATGTATTTTCTTTTTTATAAAACCTTTTTTTCTGATAATTTCTAGACATTTCTAAATTTTCATAATAATTGTGTAGAGTTTAGATTTATCTGAGTTATTTGCTGATCTTTGCTTTATCATCTAATTTAGAAGCAAAATTGCGAAACCTAATGAAGATGAATGGATGGAGGCTTGTTACTTTTGCACGTTAAAATTGCTGAACAGATTAGGATAAAATTTGGCACGCAAAGAGTTTATTACCCAGACTCACACATTTCTTTCCGGTATTATGTTCCTGTAGGATAATTTTCAATGAGGAAGGCCGGTCAAAGCTAATTGTAGATGGCGCCACCATAGCTAAGTACCAGTGTTGGGCATTAATCAATTAATTTGTCAATTGTCTTGTTAATTGACTAAAAAAGTAATTGCAATTAAATTAATTACAATTAAATTTAATTGCAATTAAACTTTAATTGCACCTTTCAATTAAATTAATTTGATTAACGTATGTCAATTGTAACTCGCAATTAAAATAATTGCAATTAACTTTTTTAGTTTTTTTTTGAAACAATTAAAACTAACAATTAACTTTATGTATCAAAACGAAATTAGTCTAATCTGTCTTTTATTTGTTGCCAACATGTGTATTACTACAGGAATAGGTGGGGGTGGGGGGGTACTATGATGACTGATTATGACAGTCCGAGAGTCTGACGGAGTCTGACAGTTTATCAGTCTGACAGTCAGACCGAGTTTGACAGTTTATCAGCCGGACAGTGTAGATCAGTCGGTCAATCTGATATAGTCTGACAGTTTATCAGTCTCACACTGCACATGGGTATATTAAATATTTAAATAAACCGACTGTATATTATACAGCAGCATTTCTTAATTGTTAGTTTTTAATTAAAATTCCCAAAACAATTGAAAATTAATTAATTGTTAATTGTAGTAAACCACAACTAACAATTATTTAATTGTTAATTGTAGAAAACCACAACTAACAATTAATTAATTGTTAATTGTATTTTTCACAATTAAAATTGATTAATTGTTAATTGTATTTTTCACAATTACAATTGATTAATTGTTAGTTTTTAATTGTTAATTGAATTAAAATTTGCCCAACACTGCTAAGTACTAATCCGACCAATGAGGTAGTACTATTTTGAAGTACCTACTTATACCTTTATGATTTGAACCAATGACGATGCTTGGAACAAGCTATACTAGCGCCATTAGTTTCCCAGTTGCCATTCCCATTACAGTGCGGGTGAAGCTGCGGGCCAAAACTAGTTTTTCATCAATAAACTCTTTCCAGTGTGCGCCCGGAGGGTGTCTCTTAGAGCTGTCCATCCAACTAGCCATCATCATGATAGGCAAGCAGTTCATCAACACCATCGTGGAGATGCTGATGCCATACCTCCTCAAGTGGTGGTACATCATCAGGACCATTGGCAGGAAAAGACAGTAAGGACTTGTTGTTTTACTTCTTTTTTTTTATCGTGGTAAAATCATCAAATGAGTCTTCCCACCCCGGGCAGGGCGGGAGGTACTGTCAGACTTGTACTGACTAAAATCCACGGTGTTCTTCAATAACCCTTTACGTTCCGGGGTCACGGTGAGGAAATAAAATCCCGCGACCACTTGTTGTTTTACTTAAATAATTTGAGGTTAGGTTGAAAAAGTTCAGTATTATACCGCACGAGATACCAATGTATAATTTAATCTTGTCGATGTGTTTTTCGGGATCGGACGATTGAATAGAATCTATTTTTTAGTATCATAAGACCTGATGATCACCTATCGCAAAAAACAAGGCTCTGTTAAGGGGGATGCTCCAACCAGCCCGCGAAATTCAAATTTTTTTACGTTTTTTGCAATTTGCAGGCCAGTGACATGTTGTAACTTTATAAATATTTGTGTTGCGCAAATAACAAATATAATTTTAAATATAAAAAATATCAAAAAAACTCGCTCCATCAGCTCTCACATAGAAAAGGTGCATCATGTTAAAATCTCCGAAATCTAACTACGATGCACCTTTTCTATGTGAGAGCTGATGGAGCGAATTTTTTGACAATTTTTATATTTAGAATTATACTTGTTATTTGCGCAACACAAATATTTATAAAGTTACAACATGTCACTGGCCTGCAAATTGCAAAAAACGTAAAAAAATTTGAATTTCGCGGGCTACATCGAAGCAATCACCTTAATGTTGTCAGCTTTAAAAGAAAAAAATAAATATGCATGAAAATCGATCGATTCGTACAAATACGTCAAACTTGTAAAACCACTCTTGCTCTTTGGGGTTAATAATGAAATGTATTTATGTATCGTAGTATGTATTATAATATACAATATCTGGCTGACCGAGCTTTGCTCGGTTTTTAAAATGTCTTTATCTTGGGAACTGAGCTTTTCTCGAACCTGGGACCTTGATAAATCGATTCCTTGAGCCGAAAAACCGCTATGTAACTTTCATGAAAATCCTTGGAGCCGTTTCCGAGATCCTGATTATGTTAGTCGACTAATATTTATTTGATTTTTCAGGATTAAAAGTCCTCTGCAGTGGGTGAAAGATTTCAAACTAGTCGATTTTGGTAATATGGGACTGTTTCCTGAATACTTGGAAATGGGTAAGTGAAGTGTATTCTCATTGATTTTCATCTAATTTTAAATTGGTTATTGGTCATTCCCCGCCGCACTGGCTCTCCATTCCATCGGCCTATGAGAGTAAGGGACGAAAAACTGTACTTTTTTGCGTTCACACAGGTACATTTTCTGCATCGATCGTTAAGCTTCACTGAGATTGGCCAAAAACTATTATAAAATTTTCCTAACTCTACATCCAACAGCCAGGCAGCATTAGAATGCCCCTTCTGCGGATAGTAGTGTCATAATTCCTTCCCACTATAATAAAAAAAAAACTTGTGAGGTGTCAAGGAACACCCGGATGGAACGAAGTTACTGTATACACTCAACAAAAATAATCGTCGCGACTCCACTTCACTCCACTCCGCTCCGCTCAGCTCCGCTCCACTCCACTCCGTTCAGCTCCGCTCTTTGAGCTCTAGCACCCTCTTGCAACGCGCGATAACGAACTTCGTTCCAAAAAATGTCGTGACAACTTTTCGTAAGAATTTTTTCCGTCTAGCCCCCTTTCACAACGCGCGATAAGGAACTTCGTTCCAAAAGTCTTCCTTTTAAACCACCACTCAGTATAATATATTTAGAACTAATATAGTTTTCCAACCGCAGTTCTCCAATACGGGTTCGTGACGATATTCGTGGCGGCGTTCCCGCTGGCGCCTCTGTTCGCGCTCATCAACAACGTGCTGGAGATGAGGCTGGACGCCAAGAAGTTCCTCACGTGCTACCGCCGCCCCGTGCCGCAGAGGGTCAACGACATCGGCGTCTGGTACCGGATACTAGACTCCATTGGGAAGCTTAGCATTATTACTAATGTGAGTACAGACTATCAAATCATCATCAGCCTAAAAATGATCCCACTGCTGGGACACAGGCCTCCTCTCTGTGAGTGGGAGTGGGCCGTAATCCACCACGCGGGCCCAGTACGGGTTGGCAGATGTCGCAAGTCTTCGAAAAATAGTAAACTTAAAATTAACTTCATTCATAAATCAAAAAATAAACTTTTTGTGACAGATTTTAGATTGCTTTTCCTTATAGCAAAACGAAAGTTTATAAAGACGATTGCCTATTTGACTGAATGTAATCGTATTAACCCGGTACATTATGAAAAAAATATTTGACATGCGTTTTTTTTAAATCTCCGAAATCAAACTTACATGCACCTTTTCTATGTGAGAGCTGATGGAGCGAATGTTTTGATAATTTTTATATTTAAAATTATACTTGTTATTACCGCAATTCATATTTTGATAAAGTTACAACATGTCAATTGGCCTGCAAATTGCAAAAAAAGTAAGAAAATTTGAATTTTGCGGGCTACATCGATGCAATCACCATTACAGAAGAAAAAAAACGTATCTTATTTTAAAAAGTCTAAATGAAGGTTAAATTAGATTTCCAATTGCATTGATAGTTTCAAATTGACTAACAATTTCCATTTTTCGCAGGGTTTCATCATAGCGTTCACATCCGACTTTATTCCTCGGCTTGTGTATCAGTTCTCTACGGGGTCTATGAAGCAATATGTAAACCACACGCTCGCAGACTTTAACATTTCCGTGTTGGAACATCCGCCCATCAATACGAAGTATAACGAGACTATGTGCAGGTGAATATTTACTTTATTCATATTACCAATAAGGTCTATAATTACATTAATGTCAGCGTGGCAGAGTAGGATGAAAAAAGGTGTAGTTTAATATCAACCATATTCGTTAAAAAACGTATTATACTTCCTTAGTTTAGAAAGCTTCCAGTTATTAAGACCATTCGCAAGGTGAATATCAACTCTATTTAAAAACTAGCTAAGTTCGGAATCGCTTAAAAAGGAATTCTGTAACGATTTTGTCAAGAACAACGAAAGTGAGCCATACCGAAAAAGACGATCCGAATTTCTGTTTTATTTGAATAAGCAAGATGACTAAAAACGGCTTTGTGCCTTTTGTACCAGGTGCCACCCGCCATTTTGATTTTTTGGCAGTCACGTCTGAAACATTCATAGATCGAATCTATCTCTCTATCTGTCAAACATGTAAAAACTTGTACATGTTATATTTAATTTTTGTATTGATAATTGATCTATCGATCTATGAATGTTTGAGACGTGACTGCCAAAAACTCAAAATGGCGAGTGGCACCTGGCACACTCCTCATACAAAAATGTTTTATTTTAATAGTTCGTACGTCACAAAACCCTGAGTTACTCTCCGAGTTCATGCGTTTTATCCTTATCATTAAGAAATGACTAAAAAAAAATTTAATGCTGTCGTTATGCAGTTCATAATCGTATGAATTTGAGTGAGATTTGAAATTTCTGTCTGTTTCTTCGTGAGTGTTGCTGACAATAATGTTTTCGTCCAGTTTCCCTGGGTACTGGTACTACAAAGAAGGTGATAGCTACGAGCACAGCAACTGGTACTGGCACATCATGGGTGCTAGGCTGGCATTCGTTGTCGTTTTTGAGGTGAGCAATGTTTTATTTTGTCGATAGATGGATCTGAAATAATTGAAATTTGTTGTATTGAATGGTGTTTTTTATGCTTTCTTCCGGACGCTTGTGTGATATCTGACCGAAATCGTCAATCGATGCAATTTTGTATGGTAAGATTCCCACCAACCGGCCGGACTCGGCGGCATTTTACAATGCGGTAAAGAATATTGAAATCTATCAACAGTAAACTTCTTCTTCCTGCCCTTATCCCATTCTACTTGGGGTCGGCGCAAGATGTTTTTTTCTTCCATTCTCCCCTATCAGACGTCGTTATATCATTTACTCCTTTTTCTTTCATATCATTCCTTAGACAATCCATCCATCTTTTCTTTGGCCTTCCTCTTCCTCTCCATCCATCAACATTCATACTCTATCAACAGTAAACACAGTTCATATTTGCATGCAACTTACGGGACACGCGTCGCTACGTGTCGCGGAATGCCGACGGAGATAACTTTGCAAGCAAATATGAACTGTATATACTCTTGATAGATTTCAATGTTCTTTACTGCATTGTAAAATGCCGCCGGATCCGGCTGGTTGGTGTGAATCTTACCTATCGCGCCGTGCCGTAGGTAAAGTCCCTTACCCACCAGAAGTGTAGTGACACTTCTGAGCCTGTAGCCAAACGGCAAGCGACAATCGTTAACGTTCAGCAGTCGCTAATACATTTTCAACTTTATACCCCATCGCATAAAGTTGACAATCTATCAAAGATTACAGATTTCAGACGTTTTCGTTTGTTTCGTTCGCTATCGCTCAGCAGTCTACTAGATTTTGAACTTTGTGCGATGGAGTATGAAGTTAAAAATGTATTAGCGACTGCTGAACGTTAACGATGGTCGCTTGCGGTTTGGCTACAGGCTCAGGTGAGTAAGTGAGTTTAGTTACAATCTTAAAACCTTCATCCCACAGAACGTAGTAGCTCTAGTGATGATAATCGTCCGCTGGGCGATCCCGGACATGTCCGGCGAGCTCCGCGACCGGATCCGGCGCGAGGCCTACGTCATCAACTCCTTCATCCTGGACGAGACGCGCGCGCGCTCCGAGCGCTCGGGCCGCGACCAAGGTGCCGCGCGCTCTCCTCTAGCCAGTAGCTGTACGGTACGCACGCGGTCGCTTCGCTGTCGCTCTATTGATTTACTAACCGCGGGAGAAGTTCACTGGCTTTGTTGTTAGTCCCGAGAAGTAGAAGAGGGCACATCGCTAACGGCCTGTTCGCGATTGATGCGGTGACTTAGCGCGGGTAGGCTTAGCTAATTTTTTAAAAATCGCCACGAGGTGTCGCTTGTAGCGTATTCGCGTACTTTCAAGTAATTAATGTCTTATCTATGCTGCCCACCGCTCTCCGCTCTGCTCACCGCTAAGACCTAAGTTGTGAATGAGCTGTGAAACCCGGTTTCCAAACAAATATGAAAACCAGAGGCCTTACCACGAGCTCTTAACGCGATCCAGTTTAGGCTGTGAGAAAGAGACAGAGCTATACAAGTCGTCTAGCGCCATCTCTTTCACACAGCCTAAACTGGATCGTAGCCACCAGGTCTTATGATTTTTGTATTAAGAGTGGGTTCGCTGTGATACACATCTCTAATCTCGTATAACCTTTTAATAGGGATGTGACAAAACGGGAATTGTATCGATGTGCCCGCATTGTTGTAGTTGACTTATTCGATAGTAGTTAAAATATTGAATGTATATATGATAGCCAGTGAACTACTCCCGTATGAAGACTGTGTTTTGTGTGTTTGATACTCCTATGACGTGACGTCACTGAAACAGTTTACGTCATTCCTTTAATCCCCATTTTTGAAAGTAGAAATAAATCACCCCCTCCCTACTTGCTAAATCATATCTTGTAGTTATTCGCGGAGTTTGGGGTTTCATTTTACATTCGGTGATTTTTTGCTAATCACCGCGCTGCTATTGGTGATTATAAGCAATCATCTGGTGATTATTAGTAATCACTTGGAGATTATAATAATCATATTGCTGGATTTGGTAATAATTGGTTATCAATATAGGTACAGCATATGAATATTATTGTAATCACAACGCTGCATTTGGGGATCGAGTTCAAATTTTGCTTGAAATTACTGCTGGAACGATTTTTCGAGCTGTATTTATAAACATCGGGGCTCAAGTAGTGGGTAGTGCAATATGGTAACGGTCGAAGCTATCCAATACCCGCTTAAATATATCCTTGCTTAGCTTTTATGACAAGAAAAAAACTGTATCTTATTCGTGAATTTGTAAAATTGTCTGCTTCATTGTCTGTTAATCCTAACTTAGTTACATTTTTAACTAATTTACAAATAAACTATAGCCAGCTTAATGTTATTGCAATTTCTTATAGTTAGTCAGTTTGATCTATTTCCACCTTAAATAAGGTACAAATTTGCCGATACACATGTCAATATTTACATGTTTCTCATTAGTTTGTAGAACTTAGTTATCCCTTTCATTTACAAATTATTAAATGAGATAGGATGTAGTTTAAAGTAGTTGAATGAAAGCTAAACGCATAGAAGTTTAGTGATTTTTGACGCTAGTGGGTTATACAAATTCGAACATGTACATTCTTGTCCCCGTATTGTTTATTTCGTGAATCAGTTTTACAAGTTGGCTGGAAGAGATCTATTTAAAAGATAAGCTCACCTTTGTTCACAAAATTTAGTTTATTTACAACGTGTAACGTTAATAGCGCAAAACCTCTCGTGGTAACTTCGCCCATGTTACTGAACAATGTTTGTTCAAAGACTTTTAGAAATTCGCAAAAAAAAAAGATTTTTCATACTGATGAGCCCGATCAATTTTTCATTTTGTATGACAAAGCAATTTTTTTGCGAATTTCCAAACGTCTTGTAACAAACATCGTTCAGCAACATGGGCTGAGTTACCCCACCAGAGGTTTTGCGCTTTAATGTTACACGTTGTAAATGTTTTTTTTTTTTAATATGGTACACAATAAAGAATATTATTAAAATATCAGTATTACTTTCAGTATAATTTTCGTTAGTAAAATTTTAGTGACATTACATATTTTTCAGTACCTCTTAGGATTCTTAAGTTGATGTTGTAGTACTTATTCAATATTTGTAAATGTTTTTAAATTGTATAGGATTTCTCGAATTTAAAGATATGTATATTTAGGTACATTTTGAACGGATTTTATGTTTCGATCAAAGGTTTGAATATTCATATTGGGGGTAAAATATTACATCTGCTTGACCCACTTTTCGAAAAAAGGAAGTTATGTATCATACACGTTCAATACAGTCTTAGCTCGTTTTGGTGGGAACTTCAATTGAAATATACATCAAATTCGAACTTGTTACGAGAGTAAATAATTACCATTTTCTAAAAATAAAAACTAGTCTGTGCCCAGCTGAACGCAAGTCCCGAAAACGACCATCGTGTTAAAAAATCCAATCTACAAAATTCAATGGAGGTTCCTTTCAATACGTTTCCATTAATAAGACTGAGGCTCGCTTAGTACTAAGTAATTTTAAGTATTTAAATATATGGGCCTAAATAAGACACAGTTTTCAAAAAAAAAAAAAGGTTTTATCCCCGACATAAATAGAAAAGGTCATCTTATAAGAAAGAGAGGATTATACATTCCTTTCTTTCTTTATTGTGTTGCTGTCTCTTTCCAAAGCCCGGATGTGTCATATTTACGCCCGAGTTCAATACGGTCACCTTACGAAAACGTTGATCACTTATGACTTTGTCACCTTAAACTTTTGCGTTGACGGCTCATATTTTTGAAATCGTCATTTGCATTGTTTAATATGACAAGGTTTTAAAGCTGTGATTTATTAAGCGAACTTTGACTGTTCGATGCTAAGAAAGATTTTCGAATAAAAATGACTTTTACATGGACAGAGTTAGTGTGTTTATTACTGGAGATAAGTATTTAAGAGATTCGTACGAATATAAAATTTATATTATAAGGTTCATTTTCAATTGAATCACTTGACCTTAATCATATTATGGGATATGCACGTTAACTCCAAGAAATTAAAGTCGATTTTCGTTTGAATCGCTACTGTACTTAGCTCAAGAATAGTCAAAGATTGCTTTAGAGATTTCAGCCTTATTGATGAAGGTTTTGGTAAGTGGAACGTTCTAAACTCATTGACTGAAAAAAGCAGGATCGCTGCCGATACCGTGTGGTGCTGTGTGAGTGAATATTTTACAGTAAAACTTAACAGCATGCTGGGTTATATTAATAATGCGGAATGGACATGAATATATGTTTAAGCAAACTTACTTTTTGAAGATTGAAGTGCATTGGAACTAAGTCAATAAGGAAAGCGGAGACAATAATGGAAAGATTTTATTTTAATTTTTAGGAAATTTTTCAGCGTTCTTCTTCTTCTTGCCCTTATCCCATTCTACTTGAGTCGGCGCAACACGTTTTCTTCTTCCATTCTCCCCTATCACACGTCACAGTATCATTTACTCCTTTTTCTTTCACACCATTCCTTAGACAATCCATCCATATTTTCTTTGGCCTTCCTCTTCCTCTCCATCCATCAACATTCATACTCATCACTCTCTTCGTCACATGGGTGTCATCCTTTCTCATCACATGTCCATATCAAGACAGACGATTCCCTTTCATTTTTTCTGTAACAGGCGCCACTTTCAAACGTCCCCTTATAAACTCATTCATTACTTTATCCTTTCTTGTCACTCATCCAATTTTTCAGCATTCATTCACGTTAAAAATGATTAACTCTCTGTAAGGGTTATATTTCATGGAGATGCCATGCCGACGTGATCAGAAACGTTGCCATGGCTACGTCTGGCGTCCCTGCGTCGCCAGACTGAGTGTGCAACTACAGTGGCGCGGGGCAGGCAGCGGGAGCGGGTGGCGGGTCAAGAAGTAGACTAGATTTCCGCTTAAACCGCCCGCACTTGGTGCACCTCAGTCAAAAACTATGTGTTTGCGTTACCCGCCAGCGGATCCCGCTGTCCGCCCCACTGCCACTGTAATTGCACACTGAGTCGTCAAATCGCGACGCCATCAATGCATTCTCGACACAGTCAGGAATGGACGTGGAAATTAATACCCTGTAATAATATGACTCATCAGCATGATCGCAAAAAGATAAAACTTAAAAAGAAAAAATACTAGTACATCCGTTTGTATCATACCGTAGCCAAAGCGGTGTTTTTTTTTTCTCAAATTCTATGAAGATATAAGAATGAGAGATTATAGTGAGTGATTGGCTCAGAGAAAAAACGCGGGTTTTCGCTATGAGGGGCGCATCGTAGCGTGCTTCAAATGTTTCTAATCATTTGTTCTTATCGGCTACGCTCGCGCGACAGTAAAAAAATCGTACGCTATTAAATAGTGGTAGAGAATTTACCGAGCGTATTAAAAGAGATCGAGACGAGTCTTTCCATTTTAAGATGCGCTGCATTAAATTTCAACCTAAGTGTCTATTACATAGGGCAGTTATTCCAATGCACTTGAATTTTCCTACATTTCAGACGCACAAATAACAGATTGGCTTACAAAAGAACTTCACGTAGTTAGTTTAACATACACTGGCCGCCATTTTAACTAAATAAATCATAAAACCAAGCTTAGTTAATTCGCCATTGTATTTAGGCCGCTTAAGCTTGTAGATTAAATTATATACTAAATACTCCTTTTCACAACCACTAAGCCATACCTAACTGAATGCCTTATCTTTACTGCATTGTTGGAATTTTAACTTTTGCCACTGAATAGAGGCACTAGTATGACTTTCTGACGTAAACTGTGTTAATTTGATGTAAAAAAGAAATAGTTCTTCGTACACTAGAGGTGCTTTTTCAATTTTCGATACAATAAATGCAGTACCTACTCTGTAAATAAAAAACAAAAATCTTGTGATATGGTCTCAGACCGTTGAAGATGTAATATTACAGAATTAAGGCATTATATTAAGTATAGCAGAGTGATAGTGAAAACGGAAAGGTCACATTATGGAATTTTATTTAGGTTTAAATTTTGAATAGCAATTACACCTCACAAGAGTGATAAATCATTCGATATACATTCACTTGTGTTTTTTCATAAAACATAATGTTTTATTAGTTTACACAAACTTGCAAATATCATGGGTTATGCACGAATGACATCAGATATTTTTATGTGGTAGACAGTGCCTACCAAAATGATAATGTTTAAAAGGCCTTTTTATAAACAATTAACAGATTTCCTGTCTTGAAAGGCAACAAGCTTATTTTACCACTGTATCTGCCATAACATAATGCTACATCTTCTTTTTCCGCTGCAAATAATTTTATTTAATTAACATTTATTTTACAAACATTATCTTTTTATACACCGTGGCTTTTTAGTGTCTAGAGAAACTTTCAGATCTTTGGAAAATGTTTTCCTTATGTTTGCCGTATATATGGTTACTTTGAAGGCCCAGAATTTGATCCTTATTGGCAGCACTATCGAATGTTAATACATAATGTGGTTGTTTTTCCCACAATCAGGGGTTTCGATAAAATCCAATGATGCAGTCTTCGTTTTCGTCAAAATCGGCCTCGAAACTCCTTTTAACTTTTTTTGATATTCCTCATAGTTTCGGATATAGTCATCCACACCCAGTTAAAAAATTCACCCTAACCAAATACACAACACCAATACAATAAAAACAATCAAATGTCTTTTAAAGATTTTGAGAAATGGAAAATATCACCCCTTTTTTTTTCTTTTTTTTTTAGGTGGTAAAATCATCAAATGAGTCCTCCCGCCCTGGGTGGGGCGGAAGGGACTGTCAGACTCTTACTGACTAAAATCCACCCGTGTTCCTTCCTATGCCCTTTATGTTCCGGGGCCACGGTACCCTGAGCAGAAATATAAATCCTTTTTCCTAAATAAAAATAAAATAAAAGAGCCATTTCGACCAAAATATAATTATATCTGTGAACAGAAAAAAGTTCTCTACACACTAAAATCTCGCGGTGTCACTCCAAACCAAAAAAATCCTAATACGTATCTTGTAAATATCTCAGGTGACACCACAGAATCCAACTGGAACCACATAACCTCTTTGTCGGGGTCGGACTTCGATCTAGCGGCCCACGGGGACCATCAAGACATCAGGGACATTGGGAAGCACGTGGTTGGTGAAGTGGTAGATGAACCACCCCCGGCACACGTTTAGTGCCTTATTTAATTGAGGCAGAGTTACAATGGAATGGGTTACAAAAATTGCGCAATTGTTGACAGAAGTTTAAACATTATCAAAGTATATTGCTCCAATGGGGATGGCAACTGGGGAACTAATGGCGGCAGTATAGCTTGTTCCAAGCATCGTCATTGGTTCAAATCTTATAGGGACTTCAAAATAGTACTACGTCATTGATCGGATTAGGACTAAGCTATGGTGGCGCCATCTATATTAGCTTTGACTTGCCTTCCCCATTGTTGAGACAAATAGAGCTCTTTTCTGGAAGGCAGAGAGAGAAAGACTTTTGATTCTAGCTTATGCTGTGTTACATGCCTAGCCGGGCCACACTTACGGCATTTCCCTTTCATTTTCCCGATAATTATTTCGATTTTCGTATAAACGTTCATTATGGGGGATGCTCCAACCAGCCCGCGAAATTCAAATATTTTTACGTTTTTTGCAATTTGCAGGCCAGTGACATGTTGTAACTTTTTAAATATATGTGTTGCGGTAATAACAAGTATAATTTTAAATATAAAAATTATCAAAAAAATCGCTCCATCAGCTCTCACATAGAAAAGCTGCATCATGTTAAAATCTCCGAAATCTAACTTCGATGCACCCAAATTGAATTTCGCGGGCTACATCGAAGCAATCACCTTAACGCTAAAACTAGCGGAATTTTCCGTTTGTGTGGCCAAAGTGTTACCCGTTTTAAGAATAATTCGTGTAATGATTTGTTCAGAAAATAGTAGTACTATCTGAGAATTGCGCAATTGTGATGTTCCAATAAGCGTAACTTTAGGCATTGTTTCAAAAGGTTGAAGTTTCGGGTAATACTGAAGTCTTTTGGGGTGAAACTTTTGGTTGTTATCTTGTATAGTGTTCTACAATAAGGAGTATAAACTTGTCTTAAACTGAAGCATTTAACAATACTCCTTAAAGAGTTCCATATAATAATATGTTAGATTTGTTATAATTATATTATGTTATCAAAAGCTAAATTACAGTGCTGTTGATCCGTAATAGCCCTTAAAATTAAAAATAATTAAATCTTGAAAAGATGTGACTTTTTAACATTAAAAGATATTGATTACTTCCTTGGCTAATTAGCTAATTCAATAAAAAATATATATATTGGTGCGACTATAACATTTGACTGTCACGTAAAAAAAAAAATTAATAAAAGCATTAAAATATGTAATTTATTACGCTGACGGTTGCATTCTTATAGTTTTTGTTTGAATTGTGATATAAAACGAAAAAGTCGTGCAATTATTTGTGTTTGCATTTGTCCGGGTTTTCGGTTATATTTGAGATTAAATCATAGATCTTTAAAAATATTTAGGGGGTATTTTAAATATGTCTAAATTAGGTTTTACATTTATCTAAGCTTTTTGAAAATTGATTTATATTGTTATAAAAAATAAGAATGAAAAAAGGGGGCTGTATTGACAACCAAAGGGTATCTTAAAATGTAGTACACTGTTGGAACAAAACAAAATCTGATAAAAAAAAATATACTTATTACCGTATCTGAAAATATATACAAAAGACTCGATCAATAATGTACTTAAGCTAAAACACACGTACGTTTTGTTCACATATCAGGGACTGTACCACCAACTCTTAGTAGAATTGTGGGACAGAAACGGAGCTATACGCTCCGTAAAGTTCCATCTTTCTCCCACTCTTAAGTGATGGTGGTTGGCCCCCCGAATACGAATCCATTTCATTAAGAGAGATAATGGCGTAATTTTTTTAGGTTATGAAATATGATGGTGAGGTTATGAAAGAAGAAGATGAAGTTTGGTATTGAAATTGAGAAAAAATAATGAAAGCGAAATTTTTAGCAAATAATTTGCAAAAAAAAAATGTTACTAATGGAAAAAAAAACAGTTAATATAAAAATATATATATAAAATTTATATTAGTAAAATATGGATGCGCGTTGATGTAAGTGATTTGTGAGCTTGGAAAATCGCGAAACCAGTTTACCTTCTCAACCGCCAGTTATAATTCAATATTTTTGATTTGCAACTGACGTCCCTTGAAATGTATGTGCTGTAATCGCCCAACAAAATTATATATAAAAATTACATACGTATCAAAAAGTATAAAATAAAATATTAAATTAAAAGTTTTAATACCCCGACACAAAACCAAGTTCCCTTTGAAAAGGTAAAAAATATTTAAAAAAACTGAAATTTAAAATACCTAAGTATATTATTATTAATAGGTAATCAAAAAATACATCGCGTAAAATACAAACGTAGATAATAAATAGTTTGGAGCGGTCCCCAAATTTTTTTTTTGATTCGAGTTATTTTTACTATTTAAAGGGATTTTGGTTTTTGTGTCGGTTTTTTTTTATTATTTGTAGATATATTTAAGCGCTTGTATACATATTTATTATATTCGTTATCTTGTACATTTCAAGACTAAAACCGAATCTCATTTTGTAAAAAGATATACATTTCATTTTTTTAATATTTATTTGTAATACAAAAATCTACACTTACACTTTTTGATTGGTGGTGTAATTATATTAGCAGCTACAATCACAGTTTAGCGGCCAAATAAAATAATAATAGACGAAAATACGTTTTTTTTTTTAATTTAATTATCGAAATATTGTATGTATATGCGTCTAAAAGCATGAATATTTATGCGGATACCAGCAAATGAATGAATCAATGGTTTGCCTTAAACTGTCAACAGTAACATTAGGTCACACACATTTGATATTTTAATTAAAAAATGTCGCTTTTCAGCTGTCATAATTATAGTAGTTTCATATGTTGTGTATAAATATGGAACTTTCGATAGCAAATAATATTACTTTTACACCACCAATTAAAAATTGAGAATATATCTGCAAACAATAATATTATCAAATAAATTGTTGTTAAATTCTAACCAAAGTGCATAAAATGTAGCGATTTTTAGCCGTAAAAGAGACTATTTTCTGTTACCTAATCATAGGATTATTCAGGAAAATGGAAAAGTTCAATGTATTCCATAAATGATTTAGAATTTTGCGAAAGAACCTAATTTAAAATTAGTTTCTATTTGAATTGCTAGTTGCTACTAGATAGCTAGATATCATAAATGTTATTTATTATTATAACCCACAAAATCAATCAACAATATTTTGGAATAGTCTGTTCCCAATATGCCACAGGTTAAGTCTGCTAACTAAATGTTGTTTTTTAAGGAAAAGCTAGCTAAATATAGCTTCATTAATTTTTTATACCATTTTTTATATAATATTTATGTCGGTGTGTTGTCTTAAGCTATAAGTGTTCGAACTCGCCTAATTCTCGTGTTCAGTAGAAACAGTAGAAGTGTCTAGAAAGAGTATGCGTGCAGTTGCCTAAAATACTTTTATAAGTAATTAAATAAAAATCGTCCAAAATCAGTAAAATAATTTTCCTAATATTTACTATGAAATATTTTTTGGAATTGCTATACCTGTTTATTTAATTACAAATTGAGCGAAAATGGACTTAATTTTTTTATTAAATCTTTTGCCATTCTTCAAGGCCGTTCTTTAAACTTCTTGTTTTTTTTTGCATTTTTCGCTCAATGTTGCCATAAAGCACATTATAATATTTATGTAAGTATTGCCAATGTACTAATTTCTGTCATTATAACTAAGCTTTTATATATTATATTTCTTACCATGTTTTTTTTGGCAGGGGATTTTATGGAACATAGTACAACTCTAAAGAGCTAAGACTAATAGTCTTTTCGTACAAAAAAAAAACGATTCAACATTATTACTCTTTAAAAAAATCCAATCTCCTTTCAAGCAATACCTGTCAACTACCTATAGAACTTTTCTAACAGTCACAGCCCTTTCTTTCTTTTTATGTATTAGCTTATTCTGTCCCACAGCTGGGAAACAGCTCCCAATATCTCTTCAGTTTACCGTATTATAATTTTTATTTACTGTGGACAAACTGTGGAATTCGAGCTAAAGTTTTTTTTTTTTCGCAATATTGTAATGATGGGTTTATTGGTTCTATGAAATTCCCTTTTAAAAAAAGAGAACAAAGTTAATATTTTACGTAATTTTTGACAGCGGTGCTTTTGAGTCCTAATTTAGTATAAAATAATATACGTTTATTAAATTGTTTCACCTGTTTTTTTTTAAACTAATCAACATAAAAAATTCAATATGCAGCAGAAGTGCGGTGATTTGCATTTGAATTTGACAGTTGGGTATTGTGTTGATTAGTTTTTTAGGAAATGGATGTGAAGTCCTGGATCCGGCTGTTTATTTTATAACTAGTCACATAAGAGTATGGAACAATGTGAGGAATACAACATTAATAAATAAATTAGTTAATTGCAGATTTATTTTTAGTCTTAACTACAGTGTCGCCATCTACGATCAAGTTTGACATGCCATCCTCATTTTGTAATAGTTTTTGTAATGGAGTCTGAATCAAAATATGTTTTACATGATTTTACTTTGAGCTTTCCTTGCCCAGATGTAACCAATATAATAATAATTATAATTATGAGAATGCGCACAATGTCATGTTACCCGCTAAAATTAGCATCGCTTAGTCGATGACGCTAGTAGTTGATGTAATCTAATAAGAATTTTAACCTTCTTGCTATAAGATTCAATTTACAATTTATTTACGAATGTTTTCACACTCGAAACGAAGTCTATTATAAAATCAGAACAAATATTTTGGTACAGTTCAACGTTTAGTAAATCACAAATATTTTTGGTAAGATAGAATCTTGCGGTTTATGCAATACATTAATGATTTTATTATATCTTGAATTATATTCAGCTACACGGAAGTAGAAATGTGTTCGCGCCATTTTTTGGTCTCTGAATGTGGGTTTAGACTTAACGAATATAATTAGAGCAAGAGCTTTCCATTCTTGAACAGAACAGAAGAAATATATTAAAAAAGCATTGCTTTGTCTCTGTTTTTCAAAGACAATTTAGTGGAATGGGTATAGAATAATGTTATCGTTCGGTCTCAACCGACCTCAAAGAGTTTCTTTTTCATTGTATCAATGTGTCACAAGTAGTTACCGTAGTGTTATGCGCATAGTTTAAAATATACAATAACTTGACTTTCTATGAACGGCCATCCTCCTACTCAAAATTCAATCTTTTTTTTAAAGGTAACATCTCACTTTGAAGAAAGTGGGCTATCGAAGTAGCCCTTTTAGCACCACCTATAGCCCTTTTAATGGTACTCAGTAAATACTGGGATGGCGTCAGTCGTCACCGTTTAAGGTAGCCTAGTGGTCGCGTAGGCCGGGTTAGATACTGATGAGGTGCCTATTTCCGATGGAAATCGTCCTTCAATAGCCCGACATATTTGGCGCCGATAATTCATTAGTCCCAAAATCCCTTCAGGCTTTAGCACTCTAAAGGCCGCCTCGTCATAGCGCTGCTGACACTCTGCCCTTAAAGCCACAATCATTGGGATCGCTCAGTCGTCATCGCGAGTTTCAGTAGCCTGTGGTGGCGATGCCCGGGTAGATACCTCATCATCATCATCAGCCGGAAGACGTCCACTGCTGAACATAGGCCTCCCCCTTAGACCGCCACGGTAGATACCCAAGAGGTGGAATTCCGATGGAAATCGCCTTATCCCGACATATTTGGCGCCGATGTTACATGTCTTCTTTTCAGTACTTCCTACATCACGTAGGTACTTTCTTTCTCCAGTCTCATTGTTCTTTCTTTCTTAATAATATCTGGGAACGTTAATTGCTTTATTTACTGCGTGTGTTTTCAAGTCAAGTTATTAAATATTTTTACAATCTGTGTTCGGTCCTCGTGTGCAAGATGTTACTGTATGTGAGACGCTTCTATTTATAATGTTTATATCGATTATATATGGAAAGTTGACTTGTTGTTTTATTTACAATCTTGTACTAAGTCTTATCAGGTATATTTTCCATTAATTTTCTAGGTACAGTCACGAGCAATAATAATAATATATGTATACACTTAACAAAAATCGAACGCAAATTACTCGTGAATTACTGGTTTCCACTTTGGAATAAGACCTATTTCGTAATAGAATGGCTTCCAAAATAGAAGTCTAATGAAAAGGAAAAAGTTTAATTTAATCAATATAGTAGAAGAAAAACGCTTTTGAACACTGCTTAGAGTATACATTACTATTGCTCGTGACTGTACCTAACTAAACAGGGCGTCCCACGACGATGCCACATGGAGGGAAAGTACTTTGAATATTGTAGATAGAACATTTTACCTAAAGAAGACATTATTTTAATTTGAAAAACAATTTAAATGCTTTCATAGATTTTTAAATTATTACATTGTTGAACGAAAAAAAAAAAATACAGTCGAATTGATAACCTCCTCCTTTTTTTGAAGTCGGTTAAAAAGAAAGAATTACCCTGTAGTTTTATCATACCAATCGATTATTTTTTGCTAAATACGTAGTACCTATTAGAAATAAATGAAAGATCCTGAATTGGAAATGACCACCAAAAAATAAAAAGGGTAGCTGGTAGCTTGTTTATTATCGGAATATTATTATACTTTTTTTTAGGGTTCCGTAGTCAACAAGGAACCCTTATAGTTTCGCCATGTCCGTCCGTCCGTCCGTCTGCCCGCAGTTTAGCTCAGAGACGCACAGTACTAGAGAGCTGTAATTTGGTGTAAATATACGGATTTGTTGTGCCGAAAAAGTGGTTAAATAAAATCTCGTAAAATATTTTTTTTTTAGGGTACCTCCAGTACTTACACGTAAAGGGAGGATTTTTTTTTTCACGAGTAATAGTCGACCAACTTATAAAATGTACTTGGATATCATATTTTCTTAAACAAAATGTATCGGAGACAACTGCAAATGTAAGTTTGTCAACTTTATTTTTACAGCTTTTAAAGGTATGTTTTTTTACAATTGGTAGGTTTTTATCGTCAACTATTTTTAACTAAATTCAAAAAAAGGAGGAGGTTCTAAATTCGTTATCTTTTTTCTATGTATTTTCCCCGATTACTCAAAGACTCCTGGACCGATTTTGAAAATTCTTCTTTTTAAAATTAAATTCAGCGAATCAGTTTAGTTAGTTTGCATAAGTATTTTGATGGGCAACTACGGAACCCTACATTGTGCGTGGCCCGACACGCACTTGGCCGGTTTTTAAATCATCACATGAGTCCTCCCACCCAGGGCAGGGCGGGAGGGACTGTCAGACTTGTACTGACTAAAATCCACGGTGTCCTTCATTAGCCCTTTTCGTTCCGGAGTCACGGTAATGGTCCCAACATTATACTTAGGTACCTAATTAAATTGGGGATTTAGGACCTACGTCGGAACCACCGTGCGCTGGCTGATGAGCTCTCGCTATAATATATAGATAGGAGCTTCCAGAGGAAATTCTCGATTTCCACCTGGAAAATCCACACCGAATGCATGACATTACAGATTGTGCTACGGTTAGATCGATTTTATTTACAAATTGTGCAGACGTATACATAAACATATTACCTACGTACTTATTATGACGCAGGGATTGATATTCCCGATCCATTTCATGAGGATCGCAATAGGCAATATGAGTATGTAGGTACAAATTGGTCAATCAAATAATTATGCCTAAAATATTGTGAAGATTTGACTTGCTGCATTTACAATCATTATTTGGTATAATAACCAGGTTGGAGGAATCTTGGCCTTTCTATGCGTAATTAATTCGGTGTCAGATATCGCAGTTTTGCGCATGCGTGCTACAGAAAAGTGTGGCCAGAGCGTTTGCTGCGAATACCAAATCCAATAATAATTTATCAGTTCTCTAGGTCGTTTAAAATGAAAGGTAATTTAGTTTTATCACAGACATTTATTTTTATATTTATTACTGTTAGATAATTTGACAAAAAAACAGATCACTATTTTTCCTTAGGTATAATTATTTAAGTACTATTTTGTATCACTTTTTATAGTTTTTATTTTTTGGCTTTTTGTGTCACAAGTATTGGGTAGTATTTTGTTTGGCAATAAAGTAGAATCTTATAATTATTTATGTATTTACAAAAAAACAAAATCCTTTCGACTTTACATTATTTACATTTCAACCTTAATAACTTTATCAATAGATTACCTAATAAACGAAATATTTTAAATAATAATACTTACATAATTAGAAATAATAAGTGATAAATAATAAATTATTATAGTCATGAACTCCTTCTACCTATTCCACCACAGGTTCCACCAAAATTAATACAAAATCAAAATCGAATACAAAGTCGCGACAGTACCTACCAAGCTACGCGTCGTACCAAGCTGCGCGTCATTGTTGTTTTTTGCCAAAATATTCCGTCACGTGTCTTTAACCATTGTAAAAGTTGTTCTCAAAAACAAAGAATAAAGAAAACACTATGGAATGTAATTCGATTTGATTTTGTATTAACTTTGGTGGAACCACTCGCGTGTTCTGAGCGATCTATCTGCCTATTTCTTTGATCTGAGGACCGTATCATTTACCTATGTAATATTTTAGAGTGTGGTGTGAGTGTGGTAGATATAATATGTTCGGATGTATTCATAGGCTTCTTGGTAATAAAACTTGATTGAAGATTTTCATTTTATTTGAGAAACATATTCTGCTGCGAAAATGTTTTACCGAGCATATTTAATACGCCAGTGTCTAATATACCATTCATTTTTTTATATTTTTTTAGTGACGCGCTTTTCTTTTTAAAACATTTAGCCTTCTCATTATGCGTGCATGACTTTTATTGCGTAGTTTATGCCGTTTTATTGGTTGTCTTAATTTCTTTTTTTGTGTAGGTAATATTGGCTCCAGTTCGCTATCACGTACAGCGCGTTGATAGTTTGAGTTAATATCTTGTCGTTTTGAGATATCTTCCTGTATAACTTCCTTTTCTGTACACTTATCTGATGGATCGCCAATAATTTCAGCCGTAATAACTTCTATTCGAGGGTTGCACACTTCACAGTCACAAGGCTGCAACAATAAAAATGATAATTTAGATTTTTATGTTAAAATGGCACTTAATGATAATAATTTTATTCAAGTAAACACAAACCTCAGTATTAGGACCCAGAGGTGATATAAGATGAAAAGAACAGCTATAATTGGTTTCATCAACACGACGAAGAGTTAGTATAGATGAACTACCAGATGCTTCCTCTGCCTGACACCACTCAGAATTTACTAGGCGAAGCTAAATAATACAAATTGTCTGATTAGAAAAATCTAGATTTATTATCTGGACAGAAAATAATAACAAAAAAAAAATCTGACCTTTTTTGGTATAGCATTTTCTTTAATTCGACGGTAGCCTGCTTTGGTGGTGTAGAAATCTAATTCTTCAAAGTGCAATGAACAAATAACACTAAATTTAGTAGGACGCCACGCGTCATCTTTTCTGTTGGCTCGTACAGCTTTTGTCCAGTATTCTTTCCACGCTGTGTCAGTTGGGAATCTAAAAAAATAATATCAAACATAACTATTACTAGCTTGGCGACAAATTTTTAGAGACACTAGGTAGGTAGGACGTTGGGTTTTTTTTAATAAGTTTCTGTTTTTAACTATTTTATGTCCAGTTTTCCTCATCACGGGTTATTAGCTCAAAAATGGGTTATACATTATTATATAATTATGGTCAACACACGTTAATACATGTGCTGAACAAAACACATCAATCTTGTCTTTGCATAGTTATAGAGTTTCATTATTATATGGAAAGCACAATATCCAGCTGCACCTAATGTACTCACAAACTAAATAAAAGTAATAAAATACAGTTAAAAGATGTTTACATAACAAGCACAATTTCCCTTACTTCAGGGAAAAAATAATATTCTTAACTTGCAACACTGGCGTCTAAAAATATTTTTGTGATTTTGTTTACATTTTAGATAGAAAATCGGACATTTACTTGTGAAAAGTGATCCCGGAGGCTTTGTTTTGATAAGTTGAATTTATTGTGCAGTATTTTATGACACATGAAGGCATGATTTCGTGATTATTGTTTTATTTTTTACGAAAACTACGTCACGCGCGTGCCCCAACTCGCGGCGGACTACCGAGCGCCGCACACAGGTGCAATTTACAAAAAAGCTGGCCAATAATATGAACTGTTTTAACACTTGTAGGTACATTGCTTTTATTGATCTGAAATAATAGTGAAAAGGTACCATTATCTCTCTTCCAACCTACGATATAAATATCTGCCTATATTTCTTAGGTTGGACCGATGGATGTTTTTCAATAAGTACCTAGTCTTTCATGCAGATATTGCCGAACTGATCCGTGTAAAATTTGATATGCAGATAGTTTACAAACTGGATTTACGTACCTACAAAGGATACTTTTTATTCCAATATGATTTATTATGATGTTCTCGAAACTAATTAGCTTTTGCCAATGGCTTCACTCGCTACAACTCGAAAATTATCTCACGGGAACTTAAAAACATAAAATTGGAATATAAACTATCCTATGTTTAGTGGTGTAGCTAGGCCAGAAGGGGCCCAGTCAATGATATTATAAAGTCGTAGTTAAAATGTTATACACGTACAAAACAACGGAATATCATTACTATCTACCTATAATATCATTGGGCCCAGTATTAAAACTTGTTTGAGGCCCGTGGGCCGTGTATAGTTTTGCAGAATAAAGACAGTAGGGTCCTGACTCGTGTAACTAATGCCTTCCTTCAAAAAAAAAAAAAATACCTCTCGAGCCCCGAGGAAAATGTTTTTCCACAAAATACTGATCGATTTTAAGACTTATTTTTCCAAAAAAAAGGCTTTATTTCGGTCGGGGTTTGGTGGCACAAAAACGTGCCATTGGGGAGCATTGGGGATCGGGCGGTTAATGACATTACCTACTAATTTAAATGTCATTAATAGAATTTTGAAGGGAGCTTTTAATTGAGTATGCTACTGGTCGATCGACTGATCGTAGCTCATCAATGAGCAAAGAGCTAATCAGTACAACTTTATTAAATGTAGTCAGTCATAAATAGGCTACGACCAGTCGATCAGCATTCTCAATTTTCCAGCTCCATTCAAAATTCTCATAATGACATCAGCAATACTTGGTTGGGGCCCCCGACGCGCGACCTTTGGAATAAAAACATAAAATTTTGCTCTTTCCTTAGACGCATTGAGGTCTAGTTTTTTAACTCGACAATACCCTTCAAGCCCACATAAATCAGCCTGTAGTGCAAGCATGTCATCATGCGATGCAACAGTAGCAAAGATTTTCATATCATCGGCAAAGCATAATAATTTGGATGAATAGATAGAGGCACTGGATCGATGTCGTTCACATAAACCACAAACAAGAAAGGACCAAGCAACGAACCTTGAGGCCCTCCACTGGGTACGTTTAACCAACCTAGACACGTAGTTATTGATTACTACTGCTTGTGACCTGTTTTCAATGTAAGAAGAGAACCACCTTACCGTCTCCACGGATGGCTTGTGTCTTAACTTCTTTATTAGGGATACGTGCTCGATCCGATCAAATGCCTCACTGTAGTCTGTGTAAACCACATTGACCTGTGTGCCATTATCCAAACCCTCAGTGAGAAAATCATTAAACAAAATTAGGTCAGAAGTTGTAGACCGTCTTCCTTTTAAAAACCCATCTGAAATAAGAGTATAACGAGTTAGCAAGGGCAGAGTATAACTGGTTATAGATAAATTCTTTTCATATATTTTAGCGATGATGCACTGTTTAGATATAGGTCTGTAATTAGTAATCTCAGTCTTAGCGCCCTTCTTATGCACGGGTGTGATAAACGCAGATTTCCATACTCTAGGGACACCTTGAAACAAAGACTTGGTGAAGAAAATTGAGATAGAAAGAGCAATGGAAGGTGCGCATTTACTAAGGAAATTAGAAGTCACAACATCGAGACCAATGATCTTACATTTATAAGGTTAGGTACATTTTCGTTCGCAGCGTCTATCGACTTGAAAGTGTAGGCTATTATAGCGGTTGGTATTGAACATTTTCTATGGAGTGAGCTATCTGGTTATCTGTGGCTTGGCGTTGACGGCAGGTTCTTGCGTTCAAAAGGTTAAAATGTTGAAATCCCTTTCAGTTGTATCCTGGGAGAATGCCATGACTTGTCATTACGATACTCGATCATACGCATCAACCGCGTGGCGCTCTCATTGCTTGAGAGTTCATACAACCTTGGAGCGGGCCAATGAGACGTCAAACGCGGTCGATATCGATGATCGACTATTGTAATGACAACTCATGGCATGGGTACACTGCATCTCTATTCACCCCTATGACTGTATAGCACAATCGTTGACTTTAGGGCTAATTTTATTTTGGTAATATTTAGGGGCTAAATCGGCCGCAGTGCGGTGATAATAAAGAAAGGGTAAAACTATACCACATAAAAAATAAAACAACGTTATCGATGATATTATCTTTTTAGTATTTCATATTAGTAGTGGCGGACCCGGCAGGCGACATTCTGCTTCAAAAACCCACTGGGTTCAAAATGTATTTTCAAACAATCCAAGAAATCATTGAAATTTAAACAAAATTGCATCCAAATCGGTCCAGCCGTTTCGGAGGAGTTAGGTGACATACACACGTACAAACGAACTCTATTTACTAATGTCATAGTTTCCTCTTACGCGATTCCTCCGTAGTAGCGCGAAATTCAGGCTACTACGGTGAATTTACCATAAGATTAAATTCTTATTTGAGTCTACTATAACAACCACAAATGTCTTTTATAATCAATATTATTCACATAAAATTCAGGACACGGTCCTTTTGAGCGGTGGGAAGGATTATACATTAATTACAAAATCTATTTAAAATTATGTTTGGCTGTACAACACTTCACAATTTAAATAAATACATCGTTGGGAATATAGTCAAAGTTGAATACAATAAAGGCGGAAACATACTTATGTGTCGTAGCGTGTCGTGACGTTCATACATTTAGGCCGAGACTCCAACAAAGCTGTGCGAGTCGAGACACAGAGTTATTGACACAGCTCCACTTCGCAACGCAATTCTATTGGTTGTTCAAAACACGTCTCGACTCCGCACAGCTCGATACAGCTTTGGTGGAGTCTCGGCCTTAGCGTCCACCCTTCACGATACTATATCTATAACAATACTAAATGTGGTCGCACACACAGCACCCCGTATGCGCCACACGCATTAGTTATATGACGTCATCAGTATTATAGCATCCTTCCATAAATATTTAGATGCTGACAACATTTGCCGATTTCATATAACAAATTATAAAATGAGGCGCGTACGATGCATGCGGTGCTGACTTTGTGATCAACTTAAATGTATGAAACTGATATACATTTGACGCGCCACGACACGTAAGTATAAATCTTTACTCTGTGAATCATTACAAAATTAAATTATCGATCATATTAACCGATTCGTTGCGATGTCTAATTTCACTAACTTCTACCTGTGGCGTCGAACAAAATTGAAGGAGTTACCATCAATTACAAAATGACACACATCCGTGCGTAACGCCACACAAAAAAGAAAGTGATGGCACTGAAACGTGCCCTCCGCAACGAATCAAGAAAAAAGAAAAATGTCTAGAAATAACCTAACAATAATATTATTAATTTTCCCTGCGTGTCCTGCCGACTGTTCGTTACAGTACCTGTACCCATACCATGAGTTGTCATGACAATACTCGGTCATCGATATCGACCGCGTTTGGCGCTCTCATTGGTTGAAAGTTCATACAACGTTAGAGAGCGGGCCAATGAGAGCGCCAAATACGATCGATATCGATGATCGAGTATCGTAATGACAACTCATGGTATGGGTACTGATGGATTGTTCGGAGAGCGCTAAGCTCGTGGCCCAATTCTGGGCCGAGTCAATTTAGATTGTCATCGACACGATAAGAAGAATATCGCAATAGTCGATACAAAATGCATAATTTTAATTCCGAGTAGGAAACATGATTTTAATATTTTGTTTACTAATAAGATCGAAATAGATTCTAATTAGTACATATTTCATACATTATGCCCTCAAGGCAAAACCTGGAAAAACACATCCAATATTCCAAAAATATATACCCAATATATTGGGTAAAAAATACAAAATGGCGCTTACAATATACAGCATGTATCAGAGAAGAGAGGTCATACATTCATTTGAACAACTTTTGATTCGGTACATCTTTACAATAGTCATCCTGTTCTGTTACATTCCATAGCTATATCTCTTTTCTAAATTTCGTTATTATTATAGCCTCTAAGTTTCCTATGATAAGCTCTGCTTCATTTTATTCTTTCAACTATTTTTTTTTTTCATTTTAACAGCAAAATATGTCCCCCCATTATGAATTTCTCTTATATCGTGGGTACTTCTTAGAAACATTTAAAATCACGCTCAAACATCCCGACCTCGAACAACTTATCTTTATTCCCTGTGGGAACCCGTACTCGTAATTCGAACCCGTTACAAGCAGCTCAGCAGTCGATTTTTTAGACACTGCGCCAATCGTGCAGTCAAAGACAGCCTTTGCTTTAAAAAAACCTGTTTTATCTTAGATATAATCCAACGGGATTTAGATCTTCTTGAGTGATAATCCCTTCTTTAAATTTTAATCGTAATCTGAAACAATAAAATAAATTAAGAATTTCTTTCATTGGTGATGCATACAAAACTACAAAATATAAAAGGTCATTTTTTTTCAAGTGGAAATCAGAATCCATTAGAAATACATACTGGTTAGAAACGATGTTAACAATTTTAGCATTTTTATGCTTCGGGTCACCTATGATTTTTTCATAAAAAATATCAAATAAGGCAATTAATTATTTTGAATGTCACTCGATTCTGTTTCATTTAAGATGTCGATCATGTTGTCATCAAACTATCTACATTGTTTTATTCAATGAAAAAAAGACCGCGGGTTTGTCTACTCTTAACAGGGCAACAACCCAAAACATAAAGGGCAACGAACGACAGGGCGGTTTTCAATCAGTAATGACATGACTCTCAAAGTTCGCTCCACCCAGAACTCAGGACACAGATGATTTTTTGGCCAAAAAAAACTCAGGTCAGTTGACAACTTGCATCTTTCATTAAAAAAAAGACCATAAACAAAGTTACTAACCTCTCCTCAGTATGTCTGGTGGACCATAGAGCAGGCATGTATAAAGGCTTCATGGACTCCAGAAAGTGTGTGCGCCAAATCTCTTCAAGTTGATGTAGACCCCCGTTCTTTACATAATAATCTACGACCTTCGCTCCATGAGATTCATAGCCTTCCGTCTCAAACCTGGGAAATTTTATAAATTTATTTTATTTGGACAGAATCACGTAAGTCCCAAATTCCAATTTTTAGGGTTCCGTAGTCAACAAGGAACCCTTATAGTTTCGCCATGTCCGTCCGTCCGTCTGTCCGCAGTTTAGCTCAGAGACGCACAGTACTATATAGAGAGCTGTAATTTGGTGTAAATATACGGATTCGTTGTGCCAAAAAAGTGGTAAAATAAAATCTCGTAAAATATTTTTTTTTAGGGTACCTCCAGTACTTACACGTAAAGTCAGGATTTTTTTTTTCTCGCGTACCCCTTAGTGTGGGGTATCATTAAATAGGCCTTTCAAAAATAATGATAGCTTCCATTAACAATTTTTTGATAAAAAAATTCGTTTGTGAAATATTAAGCTTTAAAGTGCTAAATTTTGCTCGATTCGAGTGTCCCCCCCCCCTCTACCAGCTAAACGGTTATGTTTGGGGGTGTGAAAAAATTCACAATAGTAGTACATATAACGAAGTTTAAAAGAAAATTATCATGACTAAGTAGGCTTTACAACTTTACGAGTAATAGTCGGCCAACTTATAAAATGTACTTGATATCATATTTTCTTAAACAAAATGTATCGGAGACAACTGCAAATGTAAGTTTGTCAACTTTATTTTTACAGCTTTTATAGGTATGTCCGTATGTTTTTTGGGGATAGGTAGGTTTTTATCGTCAACTATTTTTAACTTAATTCAAAAAACCGGCCAAGTGCGTGTCGGGCCACGAACAGTGTAGGGTTCCGTTGCCCATCAAAATACTTATGCGAACTAACGAAACTGATTCGCTGAATTTAATTTTAAAAAGAAGAATTTTCAAAATCGGTCCAGGAGTCTTTGAGAAATCGGGGAAAATACATAAGAAAAAAGATTACAACGAATTTAGAACCTCCTCCTTTTTTTGAATTTAGTTAAAAATAGTTGACGATAAAAACCTACCTATCCCCAAAAAACATACCTATAAAAGCTGTAAAAATAAAGTTGACAAACTTACATTTGCAGTTGTCTCCGATACATTTTGTTTAAGAAAATATGATATCAAGTACATTTTATAAGTTGGTCGACTTTTACTCGTAAAGTTGTAAAGCCTACTTAGTCATAATAATTTTCTTTTAAACTTCGTTATATATACTACTATTGTGAATTTTTTCACACCCCCAAACATAACCGTTTAGCTGGTAGAGGGGGGGGGACACTCGAATCGAGCAAAATTTAGCACTTTAATGCATAATATTTCACAAACGAATTTTTTTATCAAAAAATTGTTAATGGAAACTATCATTATTTTTTAAAGGCCTATTTAATGATACCCCACACTAAGGGGTACGCGAGAAAAAAAAAAATCCTCACTTTACGTGTAAGTACTGGAGGTACCCTAAAAAAATATTTTACGAGATTTTATTTTACCACTTTTTCGGCACAACAAATCCGTATATTTACACCAAATTACAGCTCTCTAGTACTGTGCGTCTCTGAGCTAAACTGCGGACAGACGGACGGACGGACGGACGGACATGGCGAAACTATAAGGGTTCCTTGTTGACTACGGAACCCTAAAAAGGAGGAGGTTCTAAATTCCTTGTAATTTTTTTCTTATGTATTTTCCCCGATTTCTCAAAGACTCCTGGACCGATTTTGAAAATTCTTCTTTTTAAAATTAAATTCAGCGAATCAGTTTAGTTAGTTCGCATAAGTATTTTGATGGGCAACTACGGAACCCTACACTGTGCGTGGCCCGACACGCACTTGGCCGGTTTTTTTTTCGAATGAAAATCATATCCAAGGTTCTACAATGTTCTGTTGGTGAATTGGTAGGATTTTGTGATCCTTCTCTTCTATTACTTAATAAATGTCGCTAGTTTAATTTTAATTGTTGACTTTATAAGACGGTATGTTAGGGTGCGTCCACATCTGGCGAATGCGCCGCAAATGCGCAGCTCGCACGCCGTTTCCGAGTTGCGCATTTTCGGCAATGATTTAGTATGCCAAAAGGCGGGCGAGAAGCGCGCGCGCGGCACGCGAACTGCACGCGTGCAGCTTGCAAACGGCGCGCGAGCTGCGCATTTGCGGCGCATTCGCCAGATGTGGACGCACCCTTATATTCAATAGTCAAAAACAATTTAGCCACCGCAGCAAATTATTTGTTTGGCTGTACTTACACCACTTGAATGTCACAAGCTTCATTCAGCAACTCCTCGGTGACTTCTTCATAGTCAGGGTAGTGCTGTAACAAGACATCTTCCAACACTTTCCGCCTTTCCTCCGGCACTTTGTGTGACAAGTACTTGAGGGCTCGTGCGGTAGACCGGATTTTTCTGTGGAAAGAAAATGTAAATCATCATCTGCCTAGCCTTTTCCCAACTATATTGGGGTCGGAGCGACTGCCTATCGGACCTCCACAACCCAGTAACTGGGTAATACGATACTCCTGTAAGACTGGTTGTCAGACTTTAGAGCTTCTGACTAACATTAACGACTGACAAAGATCTACAAATGACAGCCGGGACCAACGGCTTTACGTGCTTTCCGAGGCACGGAGGAAACTCGCTATGACAGATGGTCACCCATCCACAGACCAACCCCGGCAAGCGCGGCTTAACCCGGAAGATTGGCCTATGCGGCTGTAAATATTATTTAGCCACGAGCTCAAAATATGACCTATGTGTTATTATAATACCACAGTATAGAAATCATACAGTAGGACGACGCCTTTGATCTCGGGTAAAATGCCGACATCGTCTAGACAGTTATGCATCGGCCAGGGTTGTCACAAGTAAAGAATATTTATGAAATTATTTATTTATTGCAGATCAACATGGATGGCAGAATTATAATGAAAACAATATTAAACACTTATATAATAATGAAAACAAGTTTTAACCCCCTCTTTACTGCATGTATTATTAAGAAGTTGAATGAAAATAAAAAATGCAGATAAGACGTATACTAAGAGATTTAAAAATTGAACTGATGCATTTGATAAATAGTTACTATGTGACACTGACGACGTGGACTGCGATTTTTTTTTAATTTTTACTTCCAAATAAATAAATATCATAAATACAATACAAATTAATAAATAATAAGTATATTCTAACCGAAAGGGTACTTACATACATGTGAAAAAAAAATTGCTACAGACTACCAAAATGAACAACTTTTACTATAGGACCAACTCGAGACAGATTTAAGTTATTTAGATGGCATTTCGTAACCAGCACCCCAATTTATCACGGAATTGGCGTAATACATTTAAATTGACGCCCGCCATCTTCGATTTCAAAAAGAATGACTTTTTCGTTACAAGCACCCCAATTAACCTCGAAATTGACACCCATATCAAATTCTAAAGAAAAAATGACGTCCGCCATCTTGGATTTCAAAAAGAATAGCTTTTTCGTAACAAGCACCCCATTAACCTCGAAATTGACACCCATATCAAATTCTAAGAAAAAAACGGCGTCCGCCATCTTGGATTTCAAAAAGAATGGCTTTTTCGTTACAAGCACCCCAATTAACCTCGAAATTGACACCCATATCAAATTCTAAGGAAAAAATGACGTCCGCCATCTTGGATTACAAAAAGAATGGCTTTTTCGTAACTAGCACCCCAAATAACCTCGAAATTGACACACATATCAAATTATAAGAAAACTAGCTGACCCGTGCCCACTTCGTTGGGCAGAAAATATTTTAACTTGTGATGAAATTATAAGTGTGGTTCGGTTAGTACTTGTGCTATGATTTATTTGAGCTGACTGCCAAAAGGAGGGTTTTGTTTTTATTGTATACTGTACTGACTGTAACTGCCCACTGTCTTTCTGTTGGTAGGCGCTGCGCATGTTCAGCGCTAGATTCCCGAGCACGGGCCTGTAATGTTTATACTCTTTGGTTAGCGAGCCTCTGCGAGCGCTCAGCGCTAGATTTCCGAGCACCTGCGAATGTTCTCCAGCTTTGGTTAGCAAACCGCTGTGAACGCTCGGAGCTAGATTCTCCAGCGCGTGCTTGCGAAATATTTTCTCTATTCCTCGAGAGGCGCTGATGATTTTTAAGAGCAGACTCTTCCATACGGCGTACTCGATCTGCTCTTGTCTTTTTTTTTTGTTACGTGGCAAAATTATCAAATGAGTCCTCCCACCCGGGCAGGGCGGGAGGGACTGTCAGCCTTGTACTGACTAAAATCCACGGTGTCCTTCGGTAGCCCTTTGTGTGCCGGAGTCGCGGTATACGTATGTCCCGCAGCCCCGGCAGGATCTGCTCTTGTCTGGGATGTCTAACGGGAATGGTGTGATTTCCTTTGTGGCATGATAAACAATCGCTGAAAATTTCAGTTTAAAACGTTGAAGTTGTGGAGCTTCGAACTCGAAGAATAAGAACGAAGTAGTACAGCTATTTGTGCTTAAAGAAACCGAGCAACCAAAACAATTTTAAAGACCAACACGTAATTTCACAACGCCTTCTATACGTAAATGGATAAAACGTCCGTACAAAGCATGTTCTAATGCGATTCGTGAATGGACGGCGGCATTTTGCGATTTAGTAATTTTATGTTATCTTCGAAACTATTTAACCAATTCACAAACTATTTGCAGCAAATCGTATCTCTATGATGTTCTTGTGATCATAATAATATTTTTTTCGATAAGGTTTAATATTTTGTTGTGTAAAAAATCTTCCAAAGGCAAGTACGTCGAAAATAACTTTTTTGACTCATAAAAGCTACTATATCTGCTAAAATATAAAAGATAAAAATATGGTGTCGCGGACTTTATTGTAGAACTATTCAAAGCGGATATTTTTGCTATACATTGTTTTCAATTATATACAACTGTTAAGGCAGCGCATGCTAATAACTGTGTTGGAAGAGCAATTTTATTCCGCCTGGCAAGACAAAAATTGAGATATTTCGGCTAATAAGCATGATATCTTTATAATTTATAGCCTATAGCACTCACGGATAATGTAGCTTTCTACCAGTGAAACAATTTTTAAAATCGGTTCATTACTTCCGGAGATTACCCCCTACATACAAACTTACAAACTTACAAACCTACAAACTTACAAACAAATTTTACCTCTTTTATTGCACAGGGCATCTGTTTGGAAATTCTACTAATATTATATTTATATGACTGTGTTATAATTTGTATGTCCCATGACAAGATGGTGGACTTTTTTTTATTAATTACCAAGGGTGAATTTCGAGATGGCGCACGTATTTTAATTTACCAAGTACGGGTATCAATTTTGAGTTTATTAGGGGTCCTTGTTACAAAAAAGCCATCCTTTTTGAAATCCAAGATGGCGGAGGTCATTTTCTTATAATGACCTCCGCCATCTTGGATTTCAAAAAGGATGGCTTTTTTGTAACAAGGACCCCTAATAAACTCAAAATTGATACCCGTACTTGGTAAATTAAAATACGTGCGCCATCTCGAAATTCACCCTTGGTAATTAATAAAAAAAAGTCCACCATCTTGTCATGGGACATACAAATTATAACACAGTCATATAAATATAATATTAGTAGAATTTCCAAACAGATGCCCTGTGCAATAACCTATTAAAAAAAAAGGCGTGCGCGGGTCGGCCATTTTAAATGAACAAAGAAAAATAAATACGCACGTCACACGCGATAGCCCTGAATGATAGAGCCCAACATAGTAACATCGTTTTGTTCCCAAGTTGGGCTCGGCTTACCCGCGTCTCACCTCTCACACCCCGCACGATTGCCCTGTCTAGACGTCTTCGTCGGACGACTGTAGGATTATTAGACTGTGATAATACCGTGAATTATAATATGAGTAGCTCGCAGTCTGATCAATGGCCAAGTACCAGTTGACGGTGTGTCATGTTCCATGTGCACCTCAAGTAGATTTTTTTAAAACCTTGCCTGTAGCCTCCCCCCTGCCCGGGGTTAAATCATCAAAGGACTAAATAAATAAGGACTCATTTGATGATTTTACCACGCTAAAAATAAGGTATTTGTCCTGTGCCGTTTTCGCGTTATGGCAGATAACACGTCGAGCGCATTTCTCGACGCTTTTCTGGTGGTTGCTACTGTTGATTCTGGCTTTCAGGAGTTGCAGTGGTTTGGGAATAGTATATATAATATAATCTATATAATAGGAATAAAACCCACCACGGTTTGTCCCAAATAAAAAAATACATAAAAAGCTGCTTACTTTCTGTTAGGGTCCTCATAGGTCTTCTTGCCTCGCTTCTCGGTGGGCATGGGCGCGTCGCACTGCTGCACCAGGAACTCCCTGATAGATCTGTCGAAGATGTTGCTACGTTGGTGGCACGGCGCGCACAGGAGGATCACGTCGTGAGACGAATGCTCTTTCATGATATCTGTTATAGAAAAGACAAGAGTTACAGACTAAAGGATAGCGGTAATTTTGTATTTTCAGTTTTATTGTGCTCGAAATAAAGTTCAACATTAATGGCTCTAGTTTACCCCAATATATATAATCCTTTATTTTTTATTGTTTTAGTTGAACAGGCTAATCTTAGGAACTACTGGTTCGAATTAAAAAAAAACATTTTGTGTTTGATAGTCTATTTATCGAGGTAGGCTTTAGGCTATAATAACATCAAGCTACGCCCAATAACAATAGGGGAAATCATGAGGAACGTCTTATGGATTTGCGCAAGTAGGATACTGTAACGTGTGTGGCCGGCATTAATGCGTAGTTCAGTGAACGAGATGGCGCTAGCCGACTTGTAAAGCTCTGTCTCTTTCCCACAGCCATAAGACTCATGCTTTAAGACGTCACGTCACGTCCAGGGTCACGCTTTCAGACATAATATGTCACTTCCACTCGCCGGAACAAGCCTGGTTTCAAGACGTTGTAATACACCCCTAGGGGCCGTGTTACAACAGGCTTGTTTCAGTGAGTGAAAGTGAAAGAGCTATACAAGTCGTCTAGCGCCATCTCGTTCACTCACTGGAACAAGCCTGGTTTTAAGACGTTTTAATACCCCCCCTGCACGTGTAGCATGGCGATTCTATCTCTATTCTACCAAGAAAAGACAAAGTTATTTCATCGTTATTTCTAGATAAATCGACTGTTTTTTTGCACAAATATGACACCATTCTTACACCATTGAAGTAAAGAACGTTTATATTCCATATTTTTTACATAAACATGCTTAAAACGCTAAAATTATTTCTACGTTCTGTCATTTTGTCTATTCTTGCGTCGACAAAACCCCTTTCTACGGCGCCATGCTACGCCTGCAGGTAGTCAAACATACCTGGAAAGTTCCTCCTATACTCTCTGGGCACGACATTCTTCCTGATGTAAGAGTTAGACTCGCCACAGACAACACACTTGTTCTCCTTGGTCAGGGTGTAGTAGCGGCCGGTGTCGCCGAGCCCGCGGCCGGCCGGCTCGAAGTTCAGGCGGATGGTGATGGGGTCTTCTTTCAGCATCACTGCTAGGCCTTTGTTCACGAACCTGTTGAAGATTTTGGGTTATTACCATAGGTTGGAATCAGGTAAAGTTTTCATGTACAATCGACAAAATTGAATCATGACCCACCATAAGCTTATTTTCCTACAGACATTTAAATACAATTAGGTACACATTCGCGTAAACAAACATATCAATGGTAACGACTTTGATCTTTGTCAATACGGATTCAAACGATTGACGGATTCAAACGATTTATTGTCAAAATGGGTTATGATTCAACTTTGTCGATTGTACTTACGCTGCGAAAGAATAAAGCGGATATACTCGAAATCTCTAAGTTACTTTTAAAGAGTAGAAAAATCCCGTGATTTAATTTATAAAAAGTTATTTAGCCTCTCGAGCCTCCGAGGAAAATGTTTTTCCACTAAATACTAATCGATTTTATGACTTATTTTTCCAAAAAAAAGGATTAATATCGGTTTTTGTTTTGGTGGCACAAAAACGTGCCGTTGGGGATCGGGCGGTTAAATTCAAAAAATTTATTTATCTAATCTATCTCTGATGTTTTTTATTATTATTTATTTGTAATACTGTTTTCCACACGAGATTGTCTGTTAGAACTCCCGGGGAAATCCATATTATATCAACATTTTTTACAACAACCAAATTTTCAATCAATAATATCAACATTTCGATGCAAGTACCAAAATAACTCTACCTAATTCAGAACTATGGTTATTATCTACCTCAGAGCTCCTTGAGTTATGAGTCGAGCTACACGATAACTGACAAATGCTCTCACTGACTGGACAGGTCCACTCAAATCCGTGTGGTTCTGTCTTCAAAAGACCATCTCAGGCATTAACCTACACAGTCCTCGTATGACTACCAATATAATGTCGGGATTATAAAAGAAACTGTGACCTCTGAGTTTGTTTCGGCTTTTTCTTCTCAGAGTAGTCAGGTACGAAACACCGCCCTCATCTAGTTTGTAAAAAAAGACGTCGTGTAAAGTGTTGATATTAACCTACTTGCAAAAATTAAGTATCATTTCATTTCAGAGTCTAAAACGGTCATTATTAAATAATTGGTAGCAGACTATAATAATAATAATATTCCACAACTATCACACAACGCCATCTAAGTCCCAAGCTAAGCCGTGCTGTGTTATGGGTACTAGACAACTGATAAACATACCTACTTATATATTTGTAATACATAAATACGAGTATTATAGATAAATTACACCCAATACAGGACAATAATGATCCAATGGAAGACATCAACCGTGATAGATTATTATTAATTACACTACTCAACACTTAAAAAATATCTGACCCAATTCATATTATTTCATAATAAGCTTGACCAATATAAAAATACTGTATGCATTTTATTTCGATATCACATCTGGTTATAGGGATAAATATTTTTTTATTTTCTTACCTACCTACAAAAGTTAAAATGCGGGTAGTCCGGAAACTTATTACTTTTGCAAATGGAACATAGTGCATTTGTTAGTATATTAACTGACTTCTAAAATGTCGCGAGTGTGTGTTAACAGTCCTGATTTATTTTGCTATATTTGTGGCGAGTTTACGCCGAAATCGAAAAAAAAACCACTTTCTGACTTAATTAAACAGTGCTATCAAGCTTATTTTAACCGTGTCGTAAGGAATCAAGACAAGTCATGGGTTCCTAAAGTGTGCTGCTTAAGATGTTATACATATCTCAATGGTTGGTGTAAGGGAACAACTAAAAAAATGCTATTTGGTACGCCAATGGTGTGGATGGAGCCAACGAATCATGCCGTCGATCGTTATTTTTGTTTAACGCAATTAAAGGGGTTTTCTGAAAAATCAAAACGAAGTATTAAGTATGCCAACGTGCCATCGGTAATAAAACCTCAGCCACATTCTGACGAGTTACCTGTTCCTGAGTGCCCAGTGAATTTAATTCAGACAGTTGAAGTCGACTCGAGTTCGACGGATAGTGAAAATAGCGAGGACCCCCAATATGTCCCAAAATGTGCATCTGAGCCACTTTTATTGAATCAAACTAGGCATTTTCTTCACTCGCATTTGGACTTTTTCCCTGAAAATATGGGATCAGTCAGTGACGAACATGGCGAACGCTTTCACCAAGATGTTGTTGCATTTGAAAAGCGATTTCAAGGCCGATGGAGCCTGCTATGCTCGCGGATTACTGTTGGAGCCTTATTAGAGAGACCCCTGCTACTGAGTACAAGAGAAAAGCCAGCCACTCCAAAAAAACTACGCCATTTCAATTAAAATTAGAATAAAATTATGGAAAATTCGTGATTTCGGACATGGATGTTTATCTGGACATTGAGATGTGATGGTGTGTGTATATTTGCATATTTTTATTACTTTAGTGTCAAGAAATAGTAATCACATTATGCGACCTCAGATAAAATCAAAAGCTGAAAATTTGTTGAGTAGTGTTACCAGCGTAATAAACACATAAGATATTTCAGCTTATTCATTTTATAAACACGATGCCCTACACTAGGAATTTCTCCTGTGCCTCACATGTGCGTTTACAAACATAGAAACTCCCATACACAAACACCCAGACCCAGAACAACTACAAAGATCATACAAATATTTGTTCTGTACAGGCATCGAACCCGTGGCACGGTGCGCAGTAGTCGAACGCTCAGCCACTGCGCCAACCAACGACTATATAATACTAGACTCCTAATAACAGGGGACCGATGTATGTCAACACATTAGGCAAAAAAGTCTTGTATCCGTCTCATTTCGACCACTCCTGTGAGCCGTAAACATACGTTGAGACAGAACAGACCCTGAGTTAGCCAATCACAACGCAGTACCCCGTCCCCCTCGCTTACGTAGTACCTCAGCGAGTTGTCAGAATAGTTTTTGTTCCTTAGATCGTGTAGTCTAGTATAATGAATATGAGTTGGTTCTGGTGGCCTGATAGTCGGCAAAATGGTAAATAAATACGAGTTTATCACTCACCACATGGCCTTTTTCTTATCGCAGGTACACAGCAATTCTCCATCTGGTGCATATAAAAATCCGTTGTTGTACAAAGGTTTCTGTCGCAACGGTGCGTATCTCTTTGTTACTAGTAAGTGTTGCTTGTCGTGGCCATTCTTTTTTAACTTAACACTGTTGAAAAAAACATTAAATTTTTTTACTATGTCAAGTCATCAGGTTAAGGATGTAGACCCTTCCCATCATCAGTGGGAATATTATAGGCTGATAATGATGCATATTGTCATCATGAATTCAAGACAAATGATTCTAGACACAAATTCTAAAATATTATGTAAATACCTATTATGTATTACACACAAAATACGCGCATATGACGTGGAGTTACGGATACCAGTCCGTTATACAATACAAGGAAAAACGTAATAAAACACCTTGAAGTTTTCTTGAACTTGAAAATAATATATGCGAGGTAATATACAGAAAGGGGGATTCCCCCTTGCTGCGTTTCGGTCGCCCAATAAGGTCGAAAATTGACCATATTCGATCGTATTCATTCGATAACCAGTTTCAAAATGTACTCTGTTTAAAATAGTGTAACAGCTGTTGTTCTTTCCCTATCCATCTAATCCATAATATTGTATCCAAACTTCCAAAGTTAACAAAAAATCATTTTATTTTTGTTATGAAACATATAGAAAAATGCAATAATATAAATACAATACAACTACGAAAAGAGAGAAAAATTCACAGGGCATCAAAAAAAAATATCTACGTCGCTGTCAATTAACAATAATAACTGCAATAACTGCCCAGCGATCACTGCCCTTATGATCACTTCGTGCATTTCCAGCAACGTCATTGCCTGATTGCCTATTCTTCTTTTCATTCATAAATCATTAGGAATATTGCTAAGTGACCGTTATAGACCAGCAGAACGCTGGCAGCATTACCACATCGGGTGGCAATGCTGATTCACGCTGAGAAATGTATACGAGAACTTCTGGTTGCAACCGTGACAGCAAGAATTGCTAGTTGACTTTACAACATTTCTAGTAATAAATACAAAGTCCTTGTTATCTCTACTACTTACTTAGTATTTTATTACTAGAAATGTTTTAAAGTCAACTAGTGAGTCTTGCTGAACGATTGCAACCAGAAGTTCTCTTATAGGTAGCCAGACATTTCTCTGCGTGTTCCTAGACCAAAAAATAGGCCAGTCCTCTGGTCAAAGTCACAAACAATTGCAACATGTTTTTTCCAATAAACATCAAACATTAGAAACGGAGGAAAATCACATTATGCTAAAGCTTTGGTACTGAAAAGGTAAAAACGTGCGTACGAGGACACGGGAATTGCCCAATATATTATAACCCCCTTACAACTTATAGTAGGAAGTAAATTCTGATTCAGAGTTATTTCCTATTGTTGAAATGTTTGCTGTTTTAGTCACAAGTAGGCACGTGCTTCACTATGAAGTGCGGTAAAATCGTGCGTTGGCAGAAATGAGAAATTTTGGACAGTATTGCGAATGTGGTGACTAACAAGTTTGGCAGTATTGGGGATAGTACCTACCCATTCTATTCCCCATTGCACTCGTGAGGTGTGTTAGCCCCTTCGTACACTAGGCGACGCAAGTCTCCGATACCTTACGATTTTGGTATTCATTGACGCGTGCTTGTGTTCGAACTTCTATGGGTTTGTATTGCGATAGCTGCTTGGATACCGAAGTCGTAAAGTATCGGAAACTTGAGTCGCCTTGTGTACGAAGGGCCTTACAAGCTCTAAGCGTATGCCTTATGCTAACCATAAATAAATAAATAAAAATAAAATAAATAAAATGCGCTTGAAGAAGCGCACGGTAAACTTCACGGTGTATAGCAATAAGGACCTCTTGTTTGATCAGCAGTTAAGCTAAATATCAGTTAAAATTCGATTAACAAATAGTTACTAAATCATTTTGACCAATAGTTACTTAGCTAATGATCAATCACCTTTCTTATGAAGCTATGAATTGTACACTATTGGACCAAAGATAACGAAACTCGGTCAAGGAAATATTATTAATAATTTACAAGTAATACTGATATCGGTATTCGCTGGGTGCGAAGTACTAGGTGGGGGTAGTACTGTTCGATGGCAGCGCTCATGGTGGCGAATAGTAGAAGTTCCGACGGGTTTACCTCAGAGTACATTCAGTTTTGTCAACTAACAAAAATGCGCTAAACTCAGGAACTACAAGTTCGAATTGAAAAAATATTATTGTGTTGGATAGCCCACTAATCGAAGAAGGCTGTAGGGTATATGACATTACGCTATGACTAAAAGGAGCAGAACAGCAGTGAAAAATGTTGCAAAATCGGGTAAATCTTATTGAGAGCTTACATTGCGTGCGCTGCGTAAACGGTTTACATTACGCAAAAATGATGTATGACGGAATTGTTCTTCATGAAACGTTCTAAAATAAAGTCCGCGACAGCATATGTCTATCTTTTAAGATTAACTCACCATAACCCTTTTTAAGGAAATCAAAGTGGTTTTAAAATAATACATTTCTTGCGACGATGTTTCTAAGAACATAATATTAATCCTTACCCAAATAAATATGTTAATCATTACAAGCATTTAGTTTTTAACAAAATTGCCCTTGACATAATTTGATTTCAATGAATATTTCACGAAATATTATAGTTTTTTCAACGGTAGGTGTTGGGGCGCAGTCGGAATACGACGGCTCTGTCAGCTGTCACATTTAGCTCTGTAATCTGTACGTAATTTTTTAATAATCGCATTATTCCGCCACAAAAAAAATAGTTCACAGCAGTAGCTGTGTTGTAAACTGCAAGAATACTAGCAGAAATAGTGAATTTAAGTTTTATTGATTCCCAAGCGGTTCTTGGAAAGATGAACAATCCAGGAGATGGTTAGCTGCCGTGAAGAGAAAAACTAAATAACATCATAATCCTCGTTTTAATCCTGTATTTCATATTTTTCTTATAGATTACAATATGCCTATGTTTATTTAATTTTGTTCAGTGCCAATGGATCCCCATGGAATCCAAATCCAAGTGATTTGTTAAAGAATCTGATTTAAATTAGAACGGTCAGGCCCGTCAAAGTTGCAAACGCTAGGTGGCGCTAAAGTCGTGCACGGTGCCAATAGTACTACTTCCTTATGATGAGTAAACAACTAATCTACCACGTGGGTTCGTAAGCACCAAGAGGAAAATAGGCAGAATTTGTGTATGTTATTAAAAAAAAAGATTTTCCCGGTTGGAGGAAACTGGTCTATCAAAATATTTTATGTTACCATGCCATGTTACCCGAAAACGGAAAATATTTTGATGTCGAGAATGTACCTACAGTTAACAAAATAGATATCAATGCAATATGCATATGCACCATGCTAGCCTACATCATCCCACTGCTGGGCAAAGGCCTTCCAGTTTTCACGATCCAGGGCCAAAGTGGACCACTGTTCATCGGTTTTGTCAAGCTCGTTTCCGCCATCTTCTACGAGGTCTGCCGCGACGCCTTCTGGCTGTGTCAGGGCTCGACTAAGTGGTTATTTTGGCCCACAGCTCGTTGGGCATGCGGCAGACGTGGCCGGCCCTAGCTCATTTCAGTGCAGCGGCCTTTTGACCGTGGCATACGTAACCAAACATAAAAAAAAATACTTAAGAAAAAGATGCTTGCATACGTATCTCATTATTTTGTTGGCTTTTTTATTGTTTACGAAATAAAATAAAAATGCATTTTAGAATAATGATGGCTGCATTTATAATATTGCTTTTGTTGAGTGTACAACGCGATTACGTAATAACACCGATTGATAAAATTTACATAACCAACGACGACAAGTTATTGCATCATAAAGTTTTGTATGTACATATTTACAAAAATGTCTGACATCTGGGTGTTTAAATTTTTAGGCCCTTCACCAGTAATTTCGTTTGCCTGATGGAAACGCGCCGAAGTTATAAGATCCTCTCGATCCGAAAGTCCCGATAGGCTTATCAACCGAGATAGATTATTATTAATTCCCAGCATTAAGAAAATTAATGCTTTTATTGTAATTATTTTTGTACACAATAAAGAATATATATAAAATCTGACGTTGCCAGCATCTGCACCTAGATATTCTTCTTTTTTGAAGGATCCCAATCGTCTGATAGCGCATGATGATTTGGAAGACTTACGTCCGCATTGGATATATTGTTTATTGGAATTCAAAAGAAATTAAAAGTAACATAACGAAATTAAATAGAAATAAATATATGACTCACCCATCTCTTAACTTGACATGTTTCATCTTATAGGTTTTATCTGCATACTTGGAGCAATGTTCGTCTAAATTTGCCCATAAATTCCGATGTGCGGTGCCGAAGATCCAAGATAGCACAGTTTCTTTCTTCCCAAGCTTTTCTAATAGGATCGCGAAGATTTTGATAGCAACGTGTGCGTCGATAGCTGCGTAATTCACTTGTCTCTCTGATAATTCTTCGGCTTCCCAGTCGCTGCATCGAACCTGGTGTAGAAATATGGAGTTCTGGTAAATGCATGTTATACTGCCTATTCACGAGTTTGGTCTAATCGGTGAGTACAGCGGCGGGCGGCGGGAAAAGACATTTACTTAGTAAGTACGCGAATTCGCCACTGGCGGAGCCTCCATGACGAGTTACAAACATTTCTATACATTCGATCTTACCGCTCGCCTCTCCGCGCTAAGCCAAATGTTCAAAAGAGTGTATAACATTTTAATCCAAAGTTTGTGTACTATGGTCCATTGAAAGGTGTTCAATGAACCACCTAAAGAGACGCCAAATCCAACACAGTGTGGTGCAGTCCGTGTGACAGCGGCCTTAGAGATATTTTAGTCATACACTCTATCTTTATTATTTTCGCAAGGAAAGCTAATTTTGAGACTTATGAGAATTACAGCATACATAAAATATCTTGTGCGTTCATTGCGTAAGTTTCAAAAATTTCAAATGGCCGAAGATTATAAATTTAATAGGGCACGTCATTTTACAAAGTTTATTTTTAGACGTGTTTATTTCAGTTCATTGTGATATTTGATGTAATTTTGCATAAAATTATGTGTCATCAATGGAACAAAAGTGTTTAATGTTGGAAATGCGCTTATCAGTGCCATTACGCATAATGTTCGGTTCGTGGTTCATGTTTTTGTTATTTATTTTTTTGCAGTACCCGTATATTTTAACCGATTTTAGGTTTTTTTTTATTGAACACGTCAAGCTACTCCCATTTAATATGACAAAGATTTTATAATGGGTTCCTCGAACACTGGAAAACCGCAATGAAGGAAATATTAAAATTGTACCGTGTATTTGCAAAATTGGATGGAATTTCATGTGGTACAGTGTAGATATGTCATCATGTCACACTGTGGGTGTCTAGAGATAGACGGAGCCTCCGTGGCCGACCCAAAAAAGAGGTGGCGAGACGATTTGGACTTATATCGTGAGGACATGGTTCGTAGTAGCGTTGGACAAGAACTCTTGCAGGGCCTTGGGGAAGCCTTTGCCCAATAGTGGGAAAGTGTGGGCTAGCCAAAAAAATAAGAAATAGTGCAGACGAGAAGATCAAAACGATCCCACAGATGAATTTTATTTGATACTACTTATCTGAAGACACAAGTATGAAGTTTCTTACCCTCCAACTTTTGTCCAAGACAGCTCCTAGCAGTTCAGAGGACAGAGCAGCCAAGCCACCGGCCTCTACGCCATTCAGCTGGGCCAGGTGTCTAATGTCCAGCCAAGACAGTAATGACACGCCATAATCATGGCTCAGGTACTTCCCATCGTCCCCGGGCGCTACGCCCACTTTGTAAATTGTGCTATCTTCTAGAAGATTCTGGAAATAAATGAACTTTTAAACAACTTTTCTCTATAAGAAATCTCATAGCTGGACTATACGATGTGCCCTTCGACGAAGTGGCTTCGAGATCGTCCGATCGTGCAGCGCGAGTAGTGAGCGCTAGTGACGCTGTCAGGAGCTTAGTGAATAGCAGCTTGGCGTGAGTTGCTGTTACAAAACTGTTTTCATAGAGAATAACAGTGCAGGTTTTGCACAAGCTTTTTGAAATAAAATATAGCATACAAGTTACTAGTTGGTTGTAATATAGTTTTTTATAGGTGTATGAAATTTTGTAAATCGATTCAGTACTTTTCGAGTTCGAAAATAAAAACATTTATAATATTTGTGTGTAGATAATAAGCGCTCGTTGCTCTAACGGTCTGCTGATCAGAGATCCTGGATTTGATTCCCAAATCGGACGGTTATTGGGACTTTCCATTAAGAATATCGCAGTATTAGAATCGTACTTGGTTGATGACAATTTGACTCACCCCCTACTACACAAGACTTAACAGCTGGCGAAATGAGTGTACAATGAATATGTAGAACTTAGTCAACCCCTTCGGCGAAATACAGACATGAGGTATCGCTAGCTATTTTATTGTTATCTTGAATTTATTATTGCGTCTATTTTTAGATTTACGCACAGATTTCAAATCCACGTGTGTCACCCTTTACGAGTACTCACTACATATGTAGTGACGTCACTTTCCACAATGCTGATGCAACATAAACAAAATATTTTATCATTCATAACACACAATATAGTATCCTGTTAGGCGACATACAACTACTCGCGGTTTACTACGGACCGTCCACATTAGACATGGGTAGTTCGCGAACGAATGAACTAAATGAACTAGTTCATTTCCCAAAATGAACTTTTCATTCATTAATCAAATGTGTCTTTAGTTCACTTAGTAATTCAGTGTTTCTATCTACACTACGTAGTCTGTGGTGTTTCTTTTCGCGCGTGCATGGCTGATGGCTATTGGCTGAGTACACAATGGGCTATGGACGGACAATAAGCCCGCTCTACTCACACACATTCAACCAAGGCGCTCTCTCACTCGGATCTCAATCTCTCAATCGGATAACGTCGGCTGATAAAGTAACGAGCGAATACGGCGCGGCGCCTCGCCACCACGTGACCACGGAAATATGTTATCAGTAGTTAGTCTTTTCACTGTAATATGAATTTTATAGTGAAAGGAATACAGTCTTATTTGACGTACAACAAAAGTGTAAGTAAACCAAAACGACTATTACCACCAAATACAACTATATTTCTAGGTTGACAGTCCTAAGCCTGTTTAAAGTATGAAGGAAAATCGACATACGTATATAACTGAACTAGTGATTTATTGAAATACATAATTTCTCTAAATCACTAGTTCAGTCAGTGAACTAGTGATTTCACTTCACTAAATCACCAGTTCAGTGAACTAGTCCAGTGAACTAGTTCAGTGAAGTAGTTCAGTGAAGTAGTTCAGTGAAGTAGTTCAGTGAAGTAGTTCAGTGAAGTAGTTCAGTGAAGTACTTCAGTGAAGTAGTTCAGTGAACTAGTCCAGTGAACTAGTTCAGATTTGCTGGACGAAATGAAGTACTGAATGAATGAATGAACTACTTCATCAAGTGAAAAGATATACTTCATTCATTTTCTTTTTACTGACACATTTTGCGCATCTCTAGTCCACATACCATTGACGTACATATTCGCGGAGTTGGTATTTTACCTACCTAGAATGATTCGCGGGTTTGTTGGATTCCCGCGTTTAATTATTTATATGTAAAGTCCACTTCTAGCAATTATCATGGTTGCATATTATTTGCATTATTTGATGAATCGATAAAGTGAATGCGGAAGAAATGGTGCTTTTATTTTTTGTGGTGTAAAAATCATTGTTTCTTCACTTGATTTACTGCGGTATCCTCCGTATAGCCGGGCCCGGGGCCAGGCAAACGTCATTTCCCGTTGATTTACGCGATAATAGTCTTTAAATATGTCTCTTATCGCGATAATTTACGGTATATCCCGTTAGTGTGTTAGACAGCCCAGCGACCCGGAAAAAATCATGCTGTGGTCATTGAACTATAATGAACTAGCCTAGTAACAATACCTCAATGGTCGTGGTGGAGCTTTGTAGAAGTCTACAGATAGCTATGAAATGGTAGATAAAGTTGATAAACTGATTAAAAGGGAATGTCAAGACCAATTTTTCATGGTCAATGTGACTAGTACTCTGTGCTATTTTATAAAAGTTGTTGAACTATAATAATGAGATGACTATGTATGTTTGGTAGTTTTGAAGGTTTGAAAACGACATTTCCATTGCAACTGCAATGACATTTAAATATATTCATACTATTTATACTTCAATCATTAATATTTATGTTGTTATTAATTATCAAAGTATTTATAACATTAATAACAGGTTTTTATCTCGTACATTTTCTATATCTCGTATGTGACATTGATAATTTTATTTTTGTATTCAAATGAGTCTATATCGCAGCATAATTATGTTCAGTACCTTAAGGGTTGAACCACATCTGGCAGCACGGAATCACCTTTTTCCGTCGCCTTTTCTCTTTCTGTCGCTTAGAACTGCCTTTTGCTAGACCGAGACAATGCGATAGCACGCGGCCGCCTCGAGGATTCCGCCGCGTGCTATCGCATTATGCTTTCTGTCTCGGTCTAGCAAATGGCAGTTCTAAGCGACAGAAAGAGAAAGGGCGACGGAAAAAGGCGATTTCGTGTAGCCAAATGTGGTTCAACACTAAGGAGAGTGCAGCAAATTAAATTCTTTAAAAACTAAATTCGTCTCCCGGAATTTTTGGCGGGAAATTTTTCATGTATTTTTTTTTTGTAAAGTTTGTGGGTCTGATGGAACCACACAGGTTTAGTTGTTTTTCTAGTGAGCATGGGAGCTCCATTAAATATTTATTTTTTTCTTTTTTTTTACTGTTTGAATAATGACAGATTGTCTATAATTATTTTTCAGAAGTAATTTAAGTAAAATATATGTTATGTGTCTAATGATCATGGTTCATGAGACAAAGCCCTATAACAGACGGACAGCGGAGTCTTTGTAATAGGGTCCCGTTTTACACTTCCTAAAAATGTGGACATTCTCATTACAACAAATGTAGGTATGTACTTACTTTTAATGATTCAGGCACTGTTTTCAAAGCATCCAGCCTGAACAGGCCGCAGTATCCATCAAAAGAGGATAGTTGAAGGAGGGCTACTGGGTGCCTCTTTCCATTGTCAGTCACCCATTCACAGTCAAATCCTAATGCTCTGTGTTTCCGACATCGCCTAAATGAAAATATAATTTTATATCAAACTTAATCTATTATCTATACTAATATTATAAAGAGGTAACATTTGTTTGTAAGTTTGTATGTTTGTAAGTTTGTATGTAGGGGGTAATCTCCGGAAGTAATGAACCGATTTTAAAAATTGTTTCACTGGTAGATAGCTACATTATCCGTGAGTGCTATAGGCTATAAATTATAAAGATATCATGCATATTAGTCGAAATATCTCAATTTTTGTCAAGCCAGGCGGAAAAAAATTGCTCTTCCAACACAGTTATTGGCATGCGCTGCCTTAACAGTTGTATATAATTGAAAACAATGTTTGGCAAAAATGTCCGCTTTGAATAGTTCTACAATAAAGTCCGCGACACCATATTTTTATCTTTTATATTTTAGCAGATATAGCAGCTTTTATGAGTTAAAAAAAGTTATTTTAGATGTACTTGCCTTTGGAGGATTTTTTACACAACATAACATTAAACCTTATCGAAAAAATATTATTATGATCACAATAACATCATAGAGATACGATTTTCCCGAAATAGTATGTCAATTGGTTAAATAGTTTCGAAGATAACTTATAATTACTAAATCGCAAAATGCCGCCGTCCATTCGTGAACCGCATTAGAACACGCTTTCTACGGACGTTTTATCTATTTACCTATAGATGGCGTTGTGCATTACGTTCTGGTCTTATTTTTTCTTTTTTTTTGGTGGTAAAATCATCAAATAAGTCCTCCCGCCCTGGATGGGCCGGAAGGGACTGTCAGACTCTTACTGACTAAAATCCACCCGTGTTCCTTCCTAATGCCCTTTACGTTCCGGGGCCACGGTATCCAGGGTTAAGAAAAAACCCGCGATCCCAGCAGGCATTTGGCGCGACGCGGCGACGCGCCACCGACCCGGGCTTGGTCCTTGGTCGGACGGCGAGCTACTCATCACTCACCGTCCGCAAGCCTGCTCCGCCGCTGTGCCCTCTGCTTATCAGACCGACACGCGTTGGAGCGTCCACACGACAGGCTATTCGCATAAGGGCAAAGAGACCCCTTAGGCACACAGTGCATAAGGAAGAGTTTTTGCCCGCATCCCAGGATGCACCGGCCCGAAAAACTGGTCTTCCCCCCGGACGTATCCGAGAGGGAACTCCAGTTCACGGGCGCACGTGGAGGTTTCCTGTCATAGCACCCCTATGTGTTGGTCTTAAAATTGTTTTGGTTGCTCGGTTTCTTAAAACACAAATAGGTACTACTTCGTTCTCATTCTTCGAGATCGAAGCTGTGGTATTTCTGTTTTTGGGATGTCGGAAAGTTTCAGTGATTGTTTAAAACATAACTTTCCCGTCAGACGGTCAGACATCTCTGACAAGAGCAGATCGAGTACGCCGTACGGAAGAGTCTGCTCTTGAAAATCATCAGCGCCTCTCGAGGAATAGAGAAAATATTTCGCAAGCACGCGCTGGGGAATCCAGCTCCGAGCGTTCACAGCGGCTTGCCAACTAATTACCAAAGCTGGAGAACATCGCAGGTGGTCGGGAATCTAGCGCTGAACGTGCGCAGCGTCACAGTGATTTAAGGCAGCATGTCTCTGCATCAAGGGATAGGAAGTCGAGCGCTAAGCGCTCGCAGCGGCTCGCTAATCAAAGAATATGAATATCGCAATCGCTCGGGAATCTAGCGCTGAACATGCGCAGCGCCTAGCAACAGAAAGACAGCGGGCAGTCACAGTCAGTGTACAATAAAAACAAAACCCTCCTTTTGGCAGTCAGGAAATAAATCATAGCACTAAGTACTAACCGAACCACACTCATAATTTCATCACAAGTTAAAATATGAATGCCCAACGAAGTGGGCACGGGTCAGCTAGTTAAAGAATAAAATATGAAACAGAAGGCTGCTATTATGTTTATTTGGGTACATATTTGAATATCGAAGATTAAAATATCTACGCTTAAAATATCGATGTTCAAAATATCGAAAATGAAAATATCGAATGACCATAAAATCGAAAATTAAAATATCGAAAGCTCAGATCAAAGAAATAGGCAGATAGAACGCTCAGAACACGCGAGTGGTTCCACCAAAGTTAATACAAAATCAAATCGAATTACATTCCATAATGTTTTCTTTGTTTTTGAGAATAACTTTTACAATGGTTAAAGACACGTGGCGACATATTTTGGCAAACAACAACAACGACGTGCAGCTTGGTACGACGCGAAGCTTGGTACTGTCGCAACTTTGTACTAGATTTTGATTTTGTATTAACTTTGGTGGAACCACTCGCGTGTTCTGAGCGCTCTATCTGCCTATTTCTTTGATCTGAGATCGAAAGTTTAAAATATCGAATGATTAAATGATCTACGTCCAAATATCTAAAATCTAAATATCTACAAAAGTTACATCGAAAGATCTAAATATCGAAATACAGATTATCGAATGTCCTCTTAACAAGGTAACTCGACGGAGCCCCGCTTCGCGGGGCTCCTATTTCTGTTTGCGAGGTTTAAAGTAACCTAACACGAAGAGAATGGCGGGGTCTTTCAGACCCCGCCATTCTCTTCGAACCTAACCTGTCCGAGTCGGGGTGCCCCAAGTTTCGAGCTCGCTTCGCTCGCTCTTGCATCCGAAGTCCGTCTAACTACCTTGTCGGGTAGTAATCAGTAATTTGACTAAGGACGCAAGAGCGAGCGAAGCGAGCTCGGGACTTGGGGCACCACGACTCGGACAGGTTAGGTTCGAAGAGGATGGCGGGGTCTGAAAGACCCCGCCATCCTCTTCATGTTAGGTTACTTTAAACCTTGCAAACAGAAATAGGAGCCCCGCGAAGCGGTATATCGACGGAGCCTCCGTCGACATACTTTGGTAGGTGGTTATCAGCAATTTGACTAAGGATGCAAAAGCGAGTCCGACTTTTTATCCGGGACTTAGGGCACCCCGACTTGGACAGGTCAGGTACGAAGAGGATGGCGGGTCCTGAAAGACCCCGCCATCGCCAAGATATTTCAACTAGTAGGTGTTTTTAACGTAGATATTATGAACTGCGATGTATTAAACGTTGATATTTTGAATTTCGACGTAACGTCTTTCGATATTTTGAATCATTCGACATTTAAATCAGTCGACATTTTAATCTTCGACGTTTTAAGCGTAGATGTAACATTTTTCGATATTTTGTTACAATCGATATTTTAATTTACGATATTCTGAACATCGATTTTTTAAGCGTAGATATTTTAATCTTCGATATTCAAATATGTACCCGTTTATTTATATACTGCACTTTTGTAAAGAAAAGTTATTTCTTTTGGTTTTTAAATTTCTTGTTTAAAAAAAATACACTTGTCTTGTTCATATTAGTTTCTTGTTCATGGATTTCTCAACCATGTTTTGGATCCTTTAATATATTCAATGAAGGGCAAAAGTAAGGTTATGTTACTCTTTTTTTTTTGTATTTTGGAATAATTTATAGAAATTTCCAAGAGATCCCAAAGTTATAAAATATATTTTTCCATTCTGAATCTCTTACTGCATCTAAGATGACCCACTGACCCATTATTCTTGATATAAAGTTTTATTTTAAACAAAGCCTTACTTTTTGTTTACAAAATAAAGCTACAGAATAACAAAGAAAGAATAGGTTACCTTCTCAGTTCCTCAACAACTAGATCACAAGATTCATCCGTGGTAACAGTCTTGATAGTCAAATAGTTAAACAAATCCGAAGCGTTTCGACGTCTTTTTCTAAGTTTATAAACAATATAAGAAATAGAACACGCTACAGCCAATGCAGCTGTGGCCACACACAGTTTATTTTGTGTTGAAGTCTCCATTGTAACTTTATAAAAATACACTTTTTACACACACGTAAATAAATAAATCTAATCACTATTATCTCTCAATATTATTATTAATATTTGATAAAATTCATGTAATGTAAACCATCACAGGACAATGTCTCCAATAACTTGAATGTCGCTCCATGAATGACAGAATACAACAGTTGTGTTTTGCTTTTACTTATAGTTTTGTGTTGAAATAGTAATCCACTGTATTAATTTTACGTTACGTACATACTTATTGCCTCAGCTGAATTAAAAAATGTACTTTTGGCTTGAGCTGGCGTTCATTTTGATTAGGGATGAGCGTTGAATCAACGGACTAGTTGAATCAACCGTTGATCTCCTGTCAACGTATTAACGTTAACTGAATATGAATCAACTAGTTGAATTCGTCAACGACGTTTATGAGTTGAAGTCGTTCGATGTCGTTAATTCAACGAGTTGAATTAACGAGAACGAACGAACGAGTGTACAACTAGTTGAATTCGTCAACGACGTTTATGAGTTGAACTCGTTCGTTCGTTCGTTCTCGTTAATTCAACTTGTTGAAAACGCAATTTTTTCGTTATCTTCAACGCTGAGTTTTATGGTTCGATATTTTTAAAGTCATAGATTGCGAGTGGTTGAATGAGTTGATTTTCGAATTATTTATTTTAAGAATAGTACCTACATAAATATTGGTGAAGTTTGTTTAATTATCCCAATGTATTATTTGAAATGTACTATATTTTGAGACGCACGAGGTATAGCGAATAGCCCTCTGTGAAAAATGTAATAATAATATCTTTATTTCACACAATTTAAGATGTTAGTTTGTACATAAAACGTTTCCAATACAAAATTTGAATCAAATTGTTTCTTAAATTAAACGTGCAATCGTTGATTATAAACCGTTTAATGAATCAACGGTTTACATTGCAAGTTGAAACTTAAATTCGTCAACGAGATGAACACGTTAACTCATTCAACTCGTTGACGAATTTAACTAGTTGATTAACTAGTTGACAAACGTGAATCAACGTTAACGTTTCGTTGACGGAAAAACCGTCAACGACCCATCGCTAATTTTGATGTTTTTGACTTTGACAGTGCTTTGACAATTGACAGCTTGTTTTCTTCTTCTTCTTTTTTGATTGTGGCAAGCGGCCTTCGCCATTGTTGCCAGAGTCGAGTGTTGCGAAAATTAAACATGGGAGGAGGGAGTTTGGCGAATTATGACGGGATATGTTTTAGGATGGGCAATAAATAAATATATGTAATAATAAAATTTTAATTTTTTTTACTATAAGGAAATGTTGTGAAAAGAAATAAATTTACTAAGACATGAAACATATAACTTATTAGACAAAGAAAGGATGGAAGACAGATTACAAGGAAGGGGAGCTTTATACATAATAAGGAAGTCATATAACGGAAAGGAATTATATTTCGAGCAATTAAAAAGAATATGGACTAAATCACCATCTTCTCCGACACCACAGTCACATAGAGGAGAATCAAACACCCCTATTCTGTTAAGATGCACAGCTGAAGAGCAATGACCAAATCTTAGTCGAGCAAGAATAGAAGTTATTTTCTTATTTAGTTTTAACTTACTGAACCATGGTTTTAAATTAATGATAGGTTGAAGTGATTTATAGAATTGACCCTTAGTTTTCTCACAATCCCACACCTGAGACCAATTATTAACCAGAGACGTTAATGGAATTGATTGCAACAGATCTCCACAGTACACATCCGGGATCCACAGACCCTGCTTCGCAGCCAATTTTGCAAGCTGGTCCACTGTCACATTGCCTTCTATTCCAGAATGACCCGGAATCCAAGCCAATGCGACAGTTAAGCCTAATTCGTAGCAGTTCTTTAATAAGGATTTGATCAAAATGATAATAGGGGACAAATTGCTCCTGTCAAATGGATTAGAGAGAAGACATTGTAGACTACTCAAACAGTCACTAAAAATAATAGAATTTTTGATTTTTTCACTGATTATGTATTCAATACAATGTTTTATAGCTAAACACTCACCGGAAAAGGTGGAAAGAAATGAAGAATATTTATACAATTTAAAATGTCCTGTGTTATGTCTAATAAATGCAGCACCCACAGTTGACACTGACTCATGTCCCTCATATTTCGAAGCATCAGTAAAAAAGACCTCAGCCCCTAGTGCATTTTTTGACAGAAACGAGGCAAGTTTACCATTTGGATCAGAACAGTTTCTCCCTACACCGGTGGACAGAAATATATTAGGTTTAAATATAAGGACATCATATTGAACTGAATAGATCGGATGTACAGGATATGTTTTAATATTGTGTTCAACATGTTTTATCTTTTTATAGCCTTCTATGATGTTCGGTATGGGACGCGAGACCCAAAAGTGATTCCCATCTGATATTAGTTTGTAAAGATCTTTAATTTTAGGAATTAAAGGATGTGTGCTAGATTGAAACACCTTAATTAAGTAACGGTCACACAGATATTGACGTCTAAGATATAGGGGAGGGTCAGCACATTCAACCTGTAACGCCACAACTGGTGTGCTCTTCATTGCACCTACAATAATGCGGAGACATTTAGACTGTAATCGATCTAATTTAAGCAGCTCCGTTTTACTGACCAGAGGTAGCGAACATGTTCCAAAATCTAAATTACTTTTAACCAACGCATTATATACTAGTCGCAAGGTAAAAGGATGAGCTCCCCACCATACGCCTGCAAGAGCTCTGATCAAGTTTATACTTTTCTCACATTTACTAATAATATGTTTAATATGCGAGGTACCATTGAATTTAGAGTTGAGTTTACAGCCGAGAAATGTTACTTCAGTGGAATTTGGAAGAGTAAAACCATTAACTTTTATAAAAACCGGAGGAATATTACGAATGCAAGTAAAGGGTACAACGACGCTTTTCTTCACCGACAATTGTAGGCGATGATCATCGAGCCACTCTACTAGACTAGTCAAAGATTTTTCGACATTAATAGCTGCTGTTTCAATTGATGAATGAGAGGAGTAGACTACAATATCGTCAGCGTATTGCAGAATTGAGCATGGATTTATAACTGCTTCTAAATCTTTTGTATAAATATCATACAATAGCGGGCTTAAAACTGTGCCCTGGGGAACACCGTTCCACAAAACTCTCGAAGGACACGAACAACCAGCAACTCTAACTGTGACAGTCCGATCCGAATAAAGATTAAAAATAAAATTGCAAAAATTTGAAGGAACTTGTAATGCTTCCAGTTTTGATTTTAAAATGACCAAATCCACGTTATCATAAGCCGCCGCTATATCCAAAAAAGCAGCTACCATCGATTTATTTTGACTAAAGGATAACAAAACATCTGTAGTGAAAATATTTAAATTGTCTGCTACTCCCTTTCCTCTTCTAAAACCAAACTGAGACTGGGGTAAAATATTATTGTGTTCAAAGTGCCATTCAAGCCTCATTTTGATTAGGTGTTCCGCAAGCTTTGCAAACACGCTAGATAAAGATACCGGTCTGTATGATGAAGGATCTGAAGGATCCTTATTAGGCTTTAAAATTGGGATAAGAATATGTTTTTTCCAAGAACTGGGAATAATCCCAGAGTCTATAATAGTGTTAATAATATCTAAAATAAAAACTAAAGTATCATCTTTACAGTTCCTAATAAAGGAATATGGAATGCCATCCTCTCCAGGAGCAGAATCCGACACGTGTTTTAAAACTAGCTTAAATTCATTCATTGAAAAGGGACTATTCCCAGAATCTGAAGATTGACTGTATGTGAAGGGAATTTGATTTATATTAGGAACAGAAGTAGGGGCAATTTTAGAAATAAATGGTGTAACCCACTCGAGAGAGAAGGAAGATTGTGAACTGATCGCTTTTGAACATTTGAAACGTTTCACATTGTTCCAAACTAATGAAATCGGGGAGTCGGGGGAAAGAGAGGAACAGAAATTTTGCCATCCCTCTAATTTCTTTTTACGCAAAAGCCTTTTAGTCGCTGCTGTCGTATTTTTAAACTGCAAAAAAGAATTCATGTCAAGCTGATCTTTACATAATTTCTCTGCCTTTTTCCTCTTTTTAACAGCTTCAGTAAATCAGTACAATCCTTATCCCACCAAGGCGGCGAAGGGATTTTACCCTTAGAAAGACATTTAGTGGGAAAAAATTCATCTGCTAGTGACAACATTGTTGATGTCAACAGATGATAACAATGTTCGACATTTTCTCGAGAAACCTGCGGAAACTCTTTAACTCTATCATCTAACCCGGAACTGTACGATTCCCAGTCACAATTATTAAGTTTGTATTTTAACAAAGGCGGCAGTGGTGAAATTCGACAATTCGATGTGGCTTTTGAGAGGAGAATTGGGTAGTGGTCGCTTCCATGTGAAGTATTCAAACGTTTCCACGTAAAGCTGGGGAACAAAGATGAAGAACATAATGAAATATCGACATAACTCGGAGACTGCCCCGGAACAAAAGAGCGTGTAGGGGACCCATCATTAAGCACACATAAATCCAAATCGTCAATAAGTTCAGCTATGCGAACTCCAACAACATCGTCATTAGGAGCACCCCAAAGACTGTGATGAGCATTGAAATCTCCTAATACTATCACCGGAGGAGGAACAAATTGAATAATGCGCTTCAAAACCGATATAACAGATGGATCCTTGCGAGCTATATATGTAGACACATAAGTTATGCCACCCATACGGATGGCAACTGCATTCAATATATCGTTGGAAAATGATGGCAGTTGGATGGAAGAGAAAATGCAATTTTTCCTAACTAGAAGAGCAGAGCCACCCCAACCATCAGCTCTGTCATCTCTAATTATGTTAAAACCTGAAATATGAAACCTAGAACTTGGTTTCAACCAGGATTCTGATATAGCTATCAGAGAAATGTTAAATTTGTTTGTTAGATAAATAATTTCTGATGATTTAGATTGTAAACTTCTACAGTTCCACTGAAGAATTTGATCCATGTTTTAAGTGTTTATATATAGAGAAGGTAATATCATTAATTATTTTTACTGCAACGTGGTCCGGTAAACAAGAATTCGAAATAATAGTCATTAATGTGGTTAATAAATTATTGATGACGTCATTATCTTGTGTTTTTACAGATTCAGCAGTGTTTAGAAGAGCACCACCATTAATTGAAATTGGAACATTGTAATCTTTTATTAAATTATTATGAGCAACTTTATCATACCCTTTTTGCAAAGGTTTGTTTGGTTTTTTTGTATTTGTTATTGTTTTTGTATATGTTAAAGACTTGGAAGGACTGCTACCAGGAGGTTTGGTTTCTGAAGTGGCTTCAGTGGACACCACCTCAGAAAACAATCTTTTGCTTGGTTGAAACAGATTGGAAGCTTCTAAATATGACACATTATTAAGAGACATGTGTCTCTTAATCTTTGTCTGTCTTTCATACTCAGGGCAGATTTTATTTGTACTCATATGAGCACCTGAACAGTTTAAACACATGAAGTCTTCACTAGTGCAGTTAGCGCCATCATGATTATTGCCACATTTAAAGCAACGCGGTTGGCTGCGACACTTCACACGAGTATGACCAAATCGACAACAATGAAAGCATTGAATAGTAGGAAAAAAATATTGTTCTACAGGTATTGAGGTAAAAAAAGAATAAACATGCGATGGAAGTTTCTGCCCGTCGAATGTAAGAACAACTGTCTGAGTTGGGACCCAAACAGAACCCTCAGATGCTGCTACTTTACGACTCATTCGTCGAGATTTGATGATTGCACCAAAATCGGAGGGAACCTGAATGTTTTCCACAATTTCCTTATGAGTCCAATCTACAGGAATACCCCTAACGATTCCCAGTTTATTAATATTGAAAGTAGGTATGTAAGCTCTATAATGATGTCGAGTTAGGAGCTCATTTGACAGGAACAAATTCGCCGCCTCTGCTTCTTGAAAATAAATGGCCAACCTATTACGACCTAATCGTTTGATACCATCTTTCAAAAGATTTCTTAAATTATTCTTAAACAAGAAATGTCCGAACTTAATAGGGTGTAGGTTAGCGCCACTGTGGGCATCTGTCGCAACATACTCCACATGGACTAAATAAGGACCAGTGTCCTTTTCAGTATAAAAATTTCGACTATGGTTAAGGTCTGTTATGTCCTGCTCTGAATCCATAGTGCTATTTGTGTTATTGGAAACAATGGGTTGATCTGAATGCACAGTATTTTGTATGAGGATCGACTTTTGTTTTGAAATATTATGTAGATGTTTGGTACTGTGCTTGAAGATTGGAGTACCTATCATTTTTTTCGGTTTCGGTCCTTTACTACTAATAGGAGAATTCATTTTCTTCAAGGACTCGTGAGAAACAGAAGCATTAATAAATTTATCCGCTTCGATCAAAGTAATTAAAGGATTCTTGTCGGGAGGCTCCGGCTCAACGTCCATATTTACAATTTAAAAAGATAAAAAACAGAAAAAACTTACCGCTATATACACCTACAATACAAATACACACTAATCTAAGATATAAAACAACTTACTACACTAAATAACTAACAAAATAAATTAAAATGGTTTAAACAAATTATTTTAGACCGCCCTTTTCAAAAGCCCGCCAAAAAGTCGACAGCTTGTTTTAGCTACCAGACCATAGACCCCACCTGTAGACCCCACAGAGAACATCTACATATCTATCTCATGGACCTAAAAAAAAAGCCGGACGGAACTTCACTAAGAAAGAATTGAAGCACCCATAGTAAGTCAGTGCGCTTGTCCACACAAGCCGGCACACACACATTCACACCATAGTAAGTCAGCCGTCGGCCATTACGCTTCGAACGACACTCGCGGTTTCATACGGTGTTATTTTGTCTAATAAAAATCAAAGTATGCCGTCATGTGTTGCAAAAAGTTGTCTAAACCATAGTAGTTCAATTAAAAAAGCCAGGGGATCACTTTTCATAGTTAAACATGTCATTTTGAAGCTTATTTCTCGATTTTACGTCAATAAATTTTATAAACATCTCGAAATCAATCAGTGTTGCAACTATTTCAAGGTTCAAATTATTTTAAAATTGGGAGATTTATATTTTGTTACTATTTATCGTTATTGTATTCTTCTGTATTTTTACCCGACTGCGCGACGCAAAGGAGGGTAATGTGTTTATCAGTCTATGTATGTATGTATGTATGTTTGTTTCTATGTGGCGTTCTAGAGATCAAATGCGTTGGCCGATTTTGATAATTTTTACGTTAATCGATTCGTCTTGACCTTGCGAGTGTCACTAAAGACATGACAGTAATCAAAATTCACCACAGCGACAACCAGACGCCATATTGTCAAAATGAAAAAAAAAAATGTCGATGAACTATGTCATGTGGGGTATCGTTGAATAGGTATTTTAAAATCATCTTTAGGTTCCCTCTATCATTTTTCATTTTAAATAATAGTTTAGGAAATATAACGATATAAAGTTGTTTAGCAAAACAATAATTTCTGAATAGTAACTAAAAAGTATGAAATAAAAAAATATTTAACGAAAAACAAAAAACCCGACTGCTTAAAAAAAAACTAAAAAGAAAGAAACAAGCCCAGTAGTTAAGAATTCACTCATTCACACTCACAGTCGGGGCCCGTTGGGAAGATTTGATTGGTATAATTTGAATGGGCCCCGACTGTGAGTGTGAATGAGTGAATTCTTAACTACTGGGCTTGTTTCTTTCTTTTTAGTTTTTTTTAAAGCAGTCGGGTTTTTTGTTTTTCGTTAAATATTTTTTTTTACAAGTTTCCCCACGGCAAATGATGCATGGAAAAATGATTATATAAAAATAATAAGGGAGTGTAGACATTTTTTTTTTTTTTTAGCGTGGTAAAATCATCAAATGAGTCCTCCAACCCCGGGCAGGGCGGGAGGGACTGTCAGACTTCTACTGACTAAAATCCACGGTGTCCTTCATAGCCTGTTAAGTTCCGGGGTTACGGTTAGGGAATAATCCCGCGACCCCGGCAGGCTTTGGCCCTCTGAGAGGGGGGCCCCGTCATTATGCTGACGCTCTTTGAGGCGCGCGTGGGACACAACGCGCCGTCGACCCGGGCATGGTCCTTGGTCGGGCAGCGAGTTGCCCTTTACTCGCTGCCCGCATGCCCGCGCCTACGGTGGCCGGAGATCATCTAGCGACGTCCGTCGCCGTGGGCGCCTACCACTGCGGCTGGGGCGGAGGGAGGACGCTGTCCTCTCTCGCTCGCGGCCTGCCTCCTCCTTTACGAGCATTACTGCCTCGCAGAAGGAGCTGACCGCTTCCCACTCCGTCTCGCCCCGCAGCATGGCCGCAACCAATGCCGGGCGCGAGAGGTCTCCGCCTATCGCAGCCGTGAGGACACGTCGGTGCTCCGCCCAAGCCGGGCAGTCTTGCACCGTATGCTCCACCGTGTCCTCCGGGCGATCTTCGCAGTGGTGACACCCAGGCGTCTCCTCCTTTCGCATCAGACACAGGTACCTCCCGAAACTTCCGTGTCCGGTGAGGACCTGCGTCAAGCGGTAGGTCAGGACGCCATGACTTCTCTCCAGCCACTCCTCAAAGAGGGGTCTTACCGCCGCAATTGCGGCGTGCCCGGCCGTCGGTCGCGACAGTCGTTCCTTCCATACTGCCCTGAGATCGCGCCGGAGGTCTTCGCGCCGCGCCTCGACTTCGCGAGGCAGCGGGGTCACGCCCCGGCGCTGCGCCTCCACGCGCCACTCATAGACGCGCAGGGAGTGTAGACATGGAATAGGAATGTAGACGTGTAGGAATGAAACATAAAATAGCTTTAATTAAATATTTATAGGCGAAAAATACTTAAACATTCGTTTTCACCATTTAAGTAAATTAGAAGGGATTTCTAGATGTGTCGATAGCAAAAGACAAGTCTACAAAAATTTGAATAACCAAAAGGGATTGTAAAACTTTATTCATATTAAACGAGTTGTAAATATTTTATATCCAATGTGCTTAAATTATTTTACCTTTATTTTAAAAATAGGTATCTGTCACAAAAAAAATGTAATTAAACTTAAGTTCAAGGGAGATCTTAATTAAATATTGTTTAAAAATGGGTAATTTTTTCCTTCATCTGGCATCCCTATACAAACTCACACATATAAACACGGTCGCCATTTTGGTGCTTCAATCGTTTCTTAGTGAAGTTCCGTCCGCCTTTTTTTTTAGGTCCATGATCTATCTATAAAAAAATGCAGAAAGGTTTGCTTGTTTGCTTGGTTGAACCATGGACCTAAAAAAAAAGGTGGACGGAACTTCACTAAGAAACAATGGGGATGGCAACTCAAAGCTAATCGTAGATGGCGCTGCGATAGTTGGTCCCCACGTCAGATTACTGTCTACCTTGTACAAAAAACAAACAAGATTTTTTGTTATAAAAATTAAGTATAAATACAAAACAAGTATGGAAAATTATTCGTCAATGCAAGTACTATATACTTAAAGAAGAATTAAGACGCCGCGGTGCATCTACAAGAGGAAAAAAAGTGATTTTAATTGAGTGGTAATACATTTGATTTTACCGTAATAAATCCACAATTACTTGTAGTTGAGGTTTCAATTTTTGAGTTTAGGTATGTTTTACGTGTCCTCTCCTATAACAAGAGTATAATGCTGCTTCTGACTTTCTATTTCGATAAAATATCATAATGTTTTAAGTCAGTAATTTTAACCTTTTTTCTGTTTAGATTCGAGAAATATCACAATATATTTAATTTGTTAACACCACACCTATCACAAAACTCGTTCCAGGTGATAATTCTTCCGCCAGACGAACCATTTCATGATTTATAGAGCGATGCAATACTGGTACTTAACCTCCAATAGAAAAGTAGATATTATTTTGAAAAGTGTATTCGATTGTTTAGTTATGGTTTAATCATAGAATTTCATTAATAAACTCAACTAACGGCCTCTCTCGTTTTTTTTTCAGAAAATTCCTTTGATTTGACCGTTCTTTGGGGACCAAACTGTCACTTGTCATTTTGACACTTGCCTTCCCCATTGAAGCACCCACAGTAAGTCAGTGCGCTTGTCCACACAAGCCAGCGCGCACACATTCACACCATAGTAAGTCAGCCGTCGGCCATTACGCTTCGAACGACGCTCGCGTGTTATTCGGCGTTATTTTGTCTAATAAAAATCAAAGTATGCCGTCATGTGTTGCAAAAAGTTGTCTAAAGCATAGTAGTTCAATTAAAAAAGCCAGGGGATCACTTTTCATAGTTAAGCATGTCATTTTGAAGCTTATTTCTCGATTTTACGTCAATAAATTTAATAAACATCTCGAAATCAATCAGTGTTGCAACTATTTAAAGGTTCAAATTATTTTAAAATTGGGAGATTTATATTTTATGTTACTATTTATCGTTATTGTATTCTTCTGTATTTTTACAGATTTCCCTCGGCAAATGATGCATGGAAAAATGATTGTATAAAAATAATAAGGGAGTGTAGACATGGAATAGGAATGTAGAAGTGTAGGAATGGAACATAAAATAGCTTTAATTAAATATTTATAGCCGAAAAATACTTAAACATTCGTTTTAACCACTTAAGTAAATTAGAAGGGATTTCTAGATGTGTCGATAGCAAAAGACAAGTCTACAAAAATTTGAATCACCAAAAGGGATTGTAAAACTTTATTAACATTAAACGAGTTGTAAATATTTTAATATCCAATGTGTTTAAATTATTTTACCTTTATTTAAAAAAAAGATAACCGTAACAAAAAAATTGTAATTAAACTTAAGTTCAAGGGAGATCTTACTAAAATATTGTTTAAAAATGGGTAATTTTTTCCTTCATCTGGCATCCCTATACAAACGCACACATACATAAGCATCCGCCATTGTGGTGCTTCACTTTTTTCTTAGTGAAGTTCCGTCCGCCTTTTTTTTTAGGTCCATGGGTTGAACGCGTTAAGAAATACTGATTTGAATTTAATTATTTTTTTGTGTTGAGTAGTCCATTTATCGAGGAGGACTATAGGCTATTTAGTATCACGCTATGACCAATAGTAGCTAAGCAGCATTGTAAGCTGTTGCAAAATTGTTTTGAAAGATACCTCAGGGATTCAACGACAGGAGAAGGGAATGGGGAGCAGTCGGAACACGTGAGGGAAAGAACTCACGGACCAGCCACCGCCGAAGACATCCAGGGCATCGGATATCGCGGGGCTAATTTCGGCTAGGTACCGTAGGCATCAGGTTGCGAACGTTGAGTAATGCGTAATGCTTAGCTCGCCGCCGTTCGACCAAGGGCAAGGTCGGAGTCGACAACGGCGCGCGGCGCGTCGTCTTCAATGCTTTCCCTAAGAAAATTGACGGGGCCTCCATAGGGACAGACGCCTTACACAATGCGGGTGAAACCGCGGGCATGTAATAGAACCCAAGACCCACCATAGACCGATGTACAGACGCTAGCACATCAACAACCCCTAATCTCTACTGAAAAGTTGTAATTTTATTTTAGATTGGCAACTTTTTTCGACAACTGTCAAGTAATTGTCAACGTCAAAAAATACACAAAACGATGCAATAGGTAGTGCGTTGGTTTGTGATAATTTCTGTTGTAAAGTATATTTATTGATTACAAGTATTTTGTAACAACGATAATGGCACGGGACAGAAGTCCTGAGCGGAGACGGTCGCGATCACGAGAACGCCGTGAAAAGGACCGGCACGAAGAACGGGAGTCGCATCGCGACAAAACAAAACGTCGAGAGCGATCTCGGAGTCCTAGGAAGGAACGAGAAAGATCACGAAGTCCTTCTAGAAAAGACCGAGATCGATCTCGGAGCCCCGCACGAAAAGACAATGATAAATCTAGGAGCCCCGGAAGAAAAGAGCGTGAACGTGGGCGATCCCGCAGCCCGAAGAAACGTGATGGTAAAGAGAAGGAGTCAGACGGCCGACGAAAACATTATGATAAGGAAAAGTCTAAGAGCAAGAAAGAGGACGAGAGTAAAACTGAGGAAGAAGAGTCTCAAGATGGAAAAGATGAAGACTCCAAACCTGTAAAGAAAGAACCATTGTCTTTGGAGGAACTACTTGCTAAGAAGAAAGCGGAGGAAGAAGCTCGCAGTAAACCTGTTTTCTTAACCAAAGAACAAAGAGCTGCTCTGGCTTTGGAAAGGAGACAAAAACAAGTGGATGCTATTAGAGCTAATGTTGACAGGCCTTCTATAACAACCATAGATCTAACAGGACCCTCTAAAAGAGAGGAAGAAATGAAGAAATATAGAGATGAGAGAGAATTGATGAGAGAAAAGGAAAGGGAGAGAAGAGATGAAAGGGAGAGGGAAAGAGAGAGAAAATATGAAGAAAGAAAGGCAATGAATGACCGCAGGGGAGGAGAAGATAAAAAAGAGAAAAATGAAGAAGTATCCAAAACAAAAGACAAGGAGCGCGAAGAAGAAGCCATCAAAGCTCGTTATCTGGGTATTGTAAAGAAAAAACGAAGAGTCAGGAGATTAAATGACCGTAAATTTGTGTTTGATTGGGACGCATCAGAGGATACTTCTAATGATTATAATGCTCTGTACAAGGAAAGACATCAAGTTCAATTCTTTGGTAGAGGTCACATTGCTGGAATTGACATTAAGTCTCAGAAGAAAGATTACAGCAAATTCTATGGCAATCTGTTAGAAAAGCGCAGAACAGAATTGGAAAAGGAACAAGAGAAGTTACGTCTCAAGAAAGTTAAGAAGAAGGAGGACAAACAAAAGTGGGATGATCGCCATTGGTCTGAAAAAGACCATGATGAGATGACCGAGAGGGACTGGCGAATCTTCAGAGAGGACTATAATATCACCATCAAAGGTGGTAAGATCCCAAACCCTATCAGGAATTGGAAGGAAGCAGGTTTCCATCCAGACATTATGGAAATCATTAATAAAGTCGGCTATAAGAGCCCTACTCCTATTCAGAGACAGGCTATTCCTATTGGTTTACAAAATAGAGACATTATTGGTGTTGCTGAAACTGGTTCTGGTAAAACATTAGCTTTCCTTATTCCTCTATTGACTTGGATACAGTCACTCCCGAAAAACGAACGTTTGGAAGATGCTGATCAAGGACCATATGCCATCATTTTGGCGCCAACACGTGAGTTGGCACAACAGATTGAAGAAGAAACAAATAAGTTTGGAATTCCTTTGGACATCACATCTGTTGTTGTAGTGGGAGGTCTCTCGAGAGAGGAGCAGGGTTTCAAACTGAGGTTAGGATGTGAAATTGTCATTGCGACTCCTGGTCGTCTTATCGACGTCTTAGAGAACAGATATTTGGTATTAAATCGTTGTACTTACGTTGTCCTCGACGAAGCTGATCGTATGATTGACATGGGTTTCGAACCCGATGTACAAAAGATTCTGGAATACATGCCAGTTTCCAATATCAAACCAGACTCGGACGCCGCTGAAGACGCCTCTGTTTTGTTGGCGAACTACAACTCTAAGAAGAAGTTCAGACAAACCGTCATGTTTACGGCGACTATGCCTCCCGCTGTGGAGCGTCTAGCAAGGAGCTATCTACGTAGACCGGCTATAGTATACATCGGTTCTGTCGGCAAGCCTGTAGACAGGACAGAACAAATCGTCTACATGATTGGTGAGAACGAGAAACGTAGAAAGCTGACGGAAGTATTACAGAGAGGAGTCGAACCTCCGATTATTATCTTCGTCAACCAGAAGAAAGGTGCGGACGTTCTTGCTAAAGGCCTGGAGAAGCTGGGCTTCAATGCCTGTACATTGCATGGTGGTAAAGGGCAAGAACAGCGAGACTTCGCACTGGCCAGTCTTAAGAACGGCTCGAAAGATATTCTGGTGGCAACGGATGTCGCCGGTCGTGGTATTGATATCAAGGACGTTAGTATGGTCATCAACTACGACATGGCGAAGACTATTGAAGACTACACGCATCGTATTGGTCGTACCGGTCGTGCTGGCAAGACTGGTAAAGCTATGTCGTTTGTTACTAAAGAAGATTCGGCGCTGTTCTACGATCTGAAGCAAGTGCTCCTTTCAAGCTCCGTGTCTACTTGTCCACCAGAGCTGATGAATCACCCAGAAGCGCAGCACAAGCCCGGCACTGTAGTCACCAAGAAAAGGCGGGAAGAAATGATATTTGCATAAAGTGTATTTGAATGTATCATTTTCTCAATGTAGGGTGTTATTATTGAATAAAAATCGTAGTAAAAATATAATTTGTTTATTTTTTAATTACACATCGATTGTATTACACTTTCACTAGCAAACGATAAATAAATAAATTTAATATTTCACTAAATCTGTTATGGTTGTCGACATCACCTCACGGCACCACTGCAATGGAAAAAATTGTACATAAATATTGTTATTTTTTATTTAGGTACGATCGCTATACAAAATAGAATTCATGTAGTTGAATTAATTTTATTAGACAAGTTTGGCGAATTATAAAAAAGTTACTTTGTGGGGAACAAGACTCTAACATTGGAATACCTACAATTCGAATCACACATAATGTCCTCTACTCTACACCAATTTCACAGTAATGAGTAATGGCACGTAATGGGCAAGTCAGAGTGCTAAGTATTGTGCAAAATAATCACCCCACTGTATAATATAGATTTATACACTGGGGTAAACGGTAATTACCCTAATACTTATTATGTGGGTACCTAAATCTGGCACGTGGCACCAAATCTTAAATCCAGATCAGGGTAACAAAATAGTGAAGGTCGTGAAGGTATTGGTTTACTTGTTTATCTGATTGAATTAGGAACATTCAGTCTGATTGGTACCTATTTAATTATGTTCGTTTCAGAAAGCAAGTGAATTGCAACAGAGCTTGTACAGACGATTGACGAAAATCTTACTATCTCTACTTCGACACTAAGTTTGTCACAATGTAAGTAGGTAATCCACTTACTTAGAAATAAGCAAGTGAATGCATTGATTGAGCTGTTATTACACGCGTACGCTACTACAGGCGCACAGTTCAATTTATGTGAATATCCAGCTGTAGTAAGCATGACGTAGATCGATGCAACAATATTCTTGCACTCATTGCACTATGATTGCACCTAAATGACCGTGTGACGTCATAGTAAATTACATCATGCATCACAAAAATATTGCTCAACATTTTCTTAGTGTGGGAAACAGGAAATAACCTACTTCGAAGAAATTAATTTGTAGAGGGACTTGTAAGTATTTACTAAAATTATTTTTGAGAAATTACCCTTAAAAAAAAAAAATTTATATACCTACGACCTAAATAATCTATAACTCTATACATATAATTATAAATAAAATTGGAGTGTCTGTTTGTAGTATTGAAATAACCGTCTTTTAATAGGTAGGTACATGCATTTGAATATACAGGGTGAATTTTTTAATTGGGCGTGGATGGCTATTTTCGAAACTATGAGGAATATCAAAGGACGTTGAAAGGAGGCCGATTTTGACGAAAACTAAAACTGCATCATTGGATTTCAGAAAAATCAATAATCTTAGCCAGGAAAGGAACCCTCTGATTTTGAAAAAAAATCACACCTGTATTATGGAAACATTCGCTAGTGCTTCTGGTAGGGATAAAATTCTGGGAACGAATCATATACCACATCATCATTTTTCTCAATTTTCTTGTAGCAAACTACAAAGAAATTGTCATATAACTACTACTAATGGACGACACGATTTACGCAGTGGTTGAGGAATTGGACTGCTGCGTTGCCTGGCGCGGTTTCTGTTCCCGTAGGAGCAAATATATTTGAGGTACAGGTGGGTACCTAGTTGTTTTGGGTGTGTGCGTTTGTACGGTGTGATACGATTTGATTAGTTTTAAAACATACAGATGCTAAAATAATACTCTAGCACTCACTGTACTAAGATTACACCACAATAATGACATAAAATATGACCGTGTTACATGCTATTATATCACACGAATGTTACTCAACAGTTTCTAACTATGCTACACAAGATATTAAATACAATGGAGAAATGGGGACTTTTTGTAAGTATGTCGAATAAGTTCCTTGTCACAACTATGTAATAATGATGCTTTCGAGAAATGGCTACAAATAAAATCGTTTGAAATTTCGGAAATTTTCACAAAATACCTGGTGGAAGTCTAGGTTAGAAGTACAGATTTAATCAACGTGGCGAGGCTATGTCTAAACAGTAAACGTCCTATTGAGATAATGATGATGATGGTGATGATGATCAGAACACCTACAAAGAATTAGGAAACTACGGGTTTGGCGACGGCTTTCCTTTACAGTAGAACCCCAGTGTAATAAGTCAGGACCGTAAGTCCGCACCAGCTGGCGGCCACCAAATATTGGTCTGGTATGAGGACGGAAGAAGCAAATGTGTATTTTTTTATGCCTCTACGATTGATGAAATCAACATAAATATTATTTGAAAACATAAATTTGATGTTACTAACCTGGGCCTGGTTTTTCTTCTACTTCTTCATGTGGGAATAAATATTCTGGAAAATGTAACATTGAATTAGTATTGACGTAATTCATGGCAGAAGGCCCAGAATTGTGATTAAAAACAAAAAATAATTACATACAAACTGCGATGATTTGCCAAGCTCGTGTAGTAAGTTATTGCAAAAAAAAAAACACCAAAAAAATCGGATTAAGTATTTAAAAATGAGTAAAGTGTTGTCACCACACTTAACAATGTTAAAAAAGCGTGCTAAAAACAGATTCGGCAATCTTTCAAACCATGCGTGCTGAATGCTCATTTATAGAAAACGTGCCGCATTTAACCCGATATCAAGCTAGAATGGGAGCGACTGCTATAAAATTCACCCTTATTAACACAAAAAATAGTTAAAAACATAGTACGAACACAAACTTATGCATCAAAAACAAGCAAGTTAGAACCAGTGTTGCCATGTATACTGAGTTTACTGACTCCTGGGTCTTCATTTGGAAGAGATTGACAACGAAACTTCTTTGGTTCTCATCTTGAAGAAGTTTAACCATCTGATGTTTGTGGTCCTGGCCATTTATATTTCTAATGGCCATTAGCACTTAGAAACTGCTGGCTGTTAGAATACAGGTGATTTGGTACTGGCATGCAATAATAATGAGTCCAAAATTGAAACACATTTCGCGACAACACTAGTCAAGAAAAAAAAAACAAAAGCACCGCTGCCACCATTCCAAAACGAATCCCGTTTGAATACCTATTCTTTCTTTTCTTCTTGTTTTGTTTCCTCTTTAGCAGGCGGAGGCATTATCGCCTGCCTGACTGAAGATGCCACAGAGACGGTCAAATCGACGAACTCGGAAAAGTCTTTGGGGAAAGACAGCTCTGGGAACTTCACCTCCAGTTGGGGGTCACCGGGCTTCACTGATAATAGTTTTAGAATTTTGATTATTTATTACAGAAGTTATCTAGACATGTAGCTAGATAAAATATGGCTCCAAGTTGCTAGTCTTCCTTAAAATCTTTTATTAGCAGATAGTTTTCTTTTTATATTAATAGTTCATAATACATTACCTCCATAAAGGAAATTGTACGCAATGTTGATATATTGCTTAGCTAGTGCCGAATTGCTCTTGAATATATCCTTTGTTTCTTCAGGGAAGCATACGTAACCCATGGTCGTGGTGCCAATACCCGCGTAGAATACTCGCTGAAAATGTAAAAAAAACCTTTAAATCTTAGATTATTGCAATAAGGTTTAATTTGGAATGATTGTTGATTTGATTTCATTGCACATTCAATAATCGTGAGCGCAGGTGTGTTTGGTGACAAGTTAAACTGATAGAAATTACTTGAAGGCGGGATTGAACCGTGCGTTTCGCCACTAGCACATCCACTAGTTCATAGCCCGTGCGCATTATCAAACGTTTGATATAAGTACGTCTGACAATGCTGCGCATGGGCCACTCGTCATTAACTTGAAAAAGTGGGCGCCCTCAGATCTGCCACAAAGTGCCGCGTAGCTGTAAAGCTGTAGCCGTGGCATTGAGGCGCCTTTTTTTTAGCGAGCTAAAGTCATTAAATGAGTCGTCCAGCCCTGTGCGGAGTAGAAAGGACTGTCAGACTTGTACTGACTAAAATTCACGTTGTTTCCTCAATAGCCCTTTACGTTTCAGGGTCACGGACTGACGGTTAATTGTTTATACAGTCCCGCGACCATTTAAAAACGGCGCCCTTGGGGTCAGTTAACACCGAGACGCGATGGCGACGCGTCGGTATTGGAAATGTGTACCTTTTCCCAATGATATTATAAGTAAAAAAGGTGCTTTTTCCAGTATTAAATAAAGTTGGATTTTGAATCATTCTATTGAAATAAGGACGTAGCTTCATAAGTGTGACCGACATTGAAAAAAAAACTGAGTTTACTTGAAATGCCTGCCAAAAGTATACGAGCAAACACAAAACAAATCAAAACACTTTGCTTACAAACAACGCGACAATATTACAATTTATTTTTCTACCAAAATAGATTTGGCCAAGGTTATTTTTGTGAAGTGCTTGCACGTTTTAATGACTAGTGCATTTGTATGATCTGTAGAATCATCCTACATCATAATGTAAATAGAATTGGAATGACTTGTTAATATTATTGACTTATTTGGGTCCACTTATTGGATGAAAATCGTAGTACATTTTTTTGTGATGTCACTGAATAAGGAACTGTATAAATATTGCTTTTAGATATGAATTTCAATGCAGATATTGAAGATCCCTTCAAGCATGATCAATAACACAAACACATAATTTCATACTTAAGAAGAATAACAATAAGGTTCTATTTTCAAAGACAAAAGTGTTCCTGAGGATTTTTAGAAGGTTAAGGCAAGAGGTCTATGGTAAGCCCAGATTTTGCCATCATCTTCAAGACTCATGTATGGGGGGGACATACCTTGATAATTCCTCCCCTCAATCCGAAGATAAACCCAGTAAGACCACCCATGGCTACAGCACCGTACCGAGACTGCTTATTCTCTTCTTCACGAAGATATCTGAAGATCCCTGGAAATTAGATATATTTAGATATTCAATAAAGTTTTGCAAAGTAATTAAAAAAATATCGAATGACACTTTTTAACAGGGAATCTAGAGATTCATTAACTTATTAAGCATAATCTATCTCTGTTTACCTATATTATCAAGAGTTGATAGCGGTTCCATTATATAATATTTCTGGATAATCAAAATGTAAAATAATGATTCATTCTTGGTGATAAACTTTTGTTTGACCTTCAAACTGTTTTCTTTTTCCAACTCGTAGTCATAACACAGAAATAAAGATAGCATTAAATAATGAAGACAAGAACTTACAACCGGTCTTATCCTGTAATTCATGATATTGATCTTGTACCGAGTGTTTCGCACGTTCCCCATGGTCCACCACAACCTGTAGCTGCTCACGTACGGCACGTACAGGAGTGAGAAGCACGGACTTCACATATCCAAGCTCTTCCTCAGGTTTTGACTTCACTTTTCTGTGTTACAAAAAGTTATTAATGCAGTTGGAAAGTTTTATCTTGGCTTATCAGTAGGTATTGACTTAGACATATTGTTTTTGGAGATATGTTTTTGTACTGTATTTATACGCTGATAGGAATCGAAGAAAATATCAACTATCATAGTTATCCCTATTCTTAGATAAGCATATCTTTAATTATCCTATTATAATTTTTTATTATAGGTTTCCATTTCAAATAGTTAAAAAAAATTGTTCCTAAACGTTTTAAATGGCTTTTACAGCATTTTAGACACGGTAATGTTATCTGGTTCTGTCATCACATATCCAAATTCAATATTATCAATCACATGTATGACAATCAATACACCACAGCTACTGCAGAATAAATGTAATAGTACATACTCAGCGTATTCAGCATGTGGAGCTTCGTATATCGGCAGTTCCGACGGCTTCATGGGCTGGGGTTTCGAGGGGTCCGGAGGGTCCTCCCTGATAGGAGTCGCAGCACCCACCGCCGGTATTATGGTGACCACCCCGATCGAACCTAACACTACTTTTCGAAGCATCTGTTTAACAGTCAAAACACAGTCTTCAGTACGAGCTCGCTCAACGAACTGAAAAGTTTGGCAAGTGTAATATTTTGCGCAGATTACCTCTAAAGAGATGTTTCCCAGCGAAAATTACATAAATGTAACAAAATTACGAACATCAGCTGGGCTGGTGACAGCTTATATTGGTGTTGCTATTGATTTTTTAAGAATACAGATTGCTATTTTAAGAAAAAACTAAGACAAAAAAAAATGCAGGGCTATTGGCTAACCCGTGGCCAACAGTGGCTATCGGATTGAGTCCATCTTTTATATCTATGATAGTTCTCACACAACTTATTTTATTTTAAACAGTTATTGGCTCGTATATGTTTAGTCTTTACTATCCTTCAACACAAACAAAAACCCCCGAAACGCATAACAAATACACACATAACAAATTAGACTTAATAATGACTGGCCCGGCACAGACCGGTGGCTATCCTAAAACACTGCTCATGAGCAGTGTTGTAAGCTCTAGCCACTTTAAACCCGTTGATTCTAAAGATGTTGGACATTCGGAATGTAACGAAATGAACGCGTCAAATAGAGAAAATGTTCCATTAAAGCAACTATTCTAACGCTTTAGAGGCAGGCCATACAGTTTAGTCAATGACTAGTAGTCATACATTATCATCATCTACTGAAAATCATAAGCTGAACATTGGCCTCCCCTTTAGACTTCTGGTAGGACCGTGTGGCAACTTCGAGTCATTATTCTGAGCTGGCAGCACTGCGAGTTGCCATTCATTCATTCGCTCCGAGAAAAAAAGTTCTGTTCATGGCGGACGATAGAACGCCGAATAATAATTGTTTCTGAACCTCTAACTCAATACCTATTTAAATGTTAATGTCAATATATGAAAGTACCTGTGTTCAGACTATACACCGTGTTCTTCACGTTATCCATAAACTTTAGCAAATACTTCTATGGCTTTTACAAATCAAATCCAACAAAGGAAGTAGTACTTAAAAAGGCTTCGTTACAAAGATATTTGTAATTTCATTTAATGAAATTTAATTGAGCTATGCAGTGAGAAAGTATCTTAATTTGGCCTATGTTGCCGCTTAGTGCAATTAAAATGATAAATCTATCAAATACTATTTGCATTTCATTTGCACGTACGAGAGGAACCCGAGAGTTAGCGAAGAAATACGATCATTTGCGATAACGAATCTTTCAAAGAGATTAAACTGGTCGCTATGGATACCTAAGTTGTTATTTGTCATTGTTTGTCATGCATGATTTTAACTGTCAGGATTATTGTTTATTGTAATTTGCTTTTGGGTTTCCGACTAATTTAATCAATCATTTTGATTACAACTTTCACTATGCCGCACGAATATTCTGCTCAACACCAAGCTGATATTCACTTCGTCTACGGTTTCTGTGACGGAAATGCTACAGCAGTTGTGCGAGAGTACCAACGGCGATTCCCTGGTCGGCGCGTTCCTGATATACGAACATTTATTAACATACACAGGAGATTTTGTGAGATCGGAATTAGACCACGCCGCCCTGAACGAGCAATCAATTTGAGCGTCGCTCAAGAAAACAGAATAATGAACCTTATTATTCATGATCCTACACTCTCAACGAGACGCGTTGGGAGAATCGTGGGTGTATCTCATAAGCTAGTGTGGAAACTGTGGAAAAGATATGGTTTGCATGCCTACCACTACAGAAAATCCCAAGGCATAATACCACCTGATCACTTCTCAAGAATTGTTTTTTGCCAGAGAATGAATCAAGAACTGATCAATAATCCAATACTGCTTCAAAAAATTCTTTGGATGGATGAAGCCCAGTTTACAAGAGCGGGAGTATTCAATTCCAAAAATCAAGTGCAGTGGCATGAGAGCAACCCGAATTTACATTGGCAGGCGTCACATCAAACTGAATTCTCTGTAAACATGTGGGCTGGTGTTTTTAACAATCAGCTGATCGGCCCTATTGAGATTCCCCACCGCCTAAATGCTGACAATTACTTAGAGTTCCTAAGAAACGTCACTAGCTTCGAATTTTTCGAACAAGTGGATCTTCAAACTCTGCGAACCATGTGGCTCCAACATGATGGGGCCCCTGCACATTATGGCACACAAGTGCGTGAATATTTAAATGCAACGTTTCCTGGCCGTTGGATTGGACGAGGTAGCACAAATATCGCATGGCCAGCTAGGTCCCCAGATCTGACTCCTTTAGATTTTTATGTCTGGGGAACCTTAAAGGAGAAGGTGTACTCCGTACAAATTCAGAACCGTGAACAGCTCTTAGATAGAATATCTCAGGCTGCTGAACAAATAAGACAAATGTCTGTAAATTTAAATGGCCAAATTAGGACTCGTTTGAATATTTGTGTCGAAAAAGAAGGTGGTCATTTCGAAAACTTTTTACATTAAATTTATTTTTTGCTTTTTAGAGTTTATTTTTTATTAATAAAAATATTTTTGAATGACATTACGGCTGACGTAGTTGTCTAACCTACAGTGTTATATGGATCTTTGGACACTCCATTGAGGTTGACAGGAGAGCGCTCATTTGTGAAATGTATTGAAAAATAAGATGGTGGCGTTAGTTCTGATGTTGCCCACGCAACAAGTGTGCTTATAAATTATAATTATTCTACTCAAATGCATAAAAAAAATATGCTGTGATTACCTACCATTTATCTTAATTTGACCGAGACCTATCTTTTGAGAGTATTTTTACGAATGTACGTGAGCTCTAAGCGTGGTCCCCAGATTGCGTGTTGACCTGCCCCTCTTTTAGTCAATAATTTTGAGATTGAATGTTCGTTACTTAAGCCGAAACGGCAGAATGGGAAGATAATTATGGTAGCCTACTCCCCTTCCCGTCGTTGGAGGTCCGGCGTTGCTTTAAGCCTAGACTAAAAATAAGGACTGCAGAAACGTTTTGCGAAGGCTGCATGTCGTGGGAAGAGGTTATCATGATTTGGTTATGGAATTTTGTTTTTTTTTTTTATTCCTCAATTAAAAGACAATTCGAAATACGTATCTACCTGCTTGGTAGCCTTATACGTTCTCTTTAGATAAGTATAGTACATTGACAGTGCTATGAGGAACGAGATAAAAAATCAAAGAAACTGTTTTGACAAGTTTCAGCCCGCCAAATGTTATGAATGAAAATACGACGTTGCCAATTCGGATAAAGAGGCATGCATATCGGGTTATTTACGTCTAGGTATTTAGTTTGTATGAAAATTAACAAAAAATAAAAAATAAGAATTTATTAATGTGTCCATAATGAAAAATGCTTACTTCCGTGGTCTGAACATCTGGTCGAAGTTTATGTATATCGTCCGGAACACGGTGTATATAATAAATATCATTGATTTAGAATCTATGTGTGTCTGTCTTGTGATTGGCAACCGAAACCCAAAACTGGTGACCCCGACGCGTGCTACATACAACACGTTGCTGAAGCTGAAAAAGACTGCCCCGACAAACGCTACTACCGTATCTAAGCGGCCTGCATCCCTAGACTTAGTGGGTGGACGTCCTACGCTGCGCTTGCCAGTGCGTGGTCTCAATTCGAGAACCTTACGGCCCCATCGGCCTGATCAGTCATCAGTTCTACGTTCTATATGGCCTGCCCACTGCCATTTCAACTTGCTAATTCGTTGGGCTATGTCGGTGACTTTGGTTCATCTACGAATGTCCTCATTTCTGAGTCACACATATAATTAAATATTTTTAAACGCATTAAAAAATGCGATCATACATATTATAAGTCTATGCAAATATATTTTTTTGGCTCTGGTGAAAACTTTACCTGTTAGTTGGCTAGAGAAACCGCAGTCCATTATCTTTTTATCTTTGACGTGGCTTTGTTGTTGTTGCTTAGCCGCATAATAGTCGATAAAATAAAGAGACGTCAAATAACCAATCCGATAGCCACCGTTGGCCACCGGTTAGCCAATAGCCCTACTGAGCAAGGACTTGATTTAATGGCAGATTGTAGATGATTCACAGAACATATACAACTCTAGGAGATAATTGTAGAACAGTTAGCGCGAATTAACACCTGTCAGCTGTGCTGTCGGTTGCATAAAAACCACAAAAATATAAAATCCTTCATAATATCAACTATTCTACAGCTTGATTTTAAAACGTTGTCAGAAACAAAAAGATAAGTTCCGTTTCAATCCATTCTGGCTAAGCTGTACTCCTTAACTTAGCCGCGTAACAGTCGATAACTCAGGCTACACAACATCGATAAAATTAGAGGTGTCAAGATTAAGCAACCTATCGCACAGTTTCCCACCTTGTTAGCCAATCGCCCCGTGGCCACAGTAACTGGCAACTTTATTTCCATGTTTTGAGTTTTTTTCTCTTTCTGTTCTGTCAAAGTTAGTTGTCATGTCAAATCTGTCATGGCTTCGATATGTCACATTTTCCTTCGTCTTTCTTTTGTGTATATCTGATTTTAATGCACGTCTTATTAGAATAAAGAAAATTAGAAGCTATATATGAAAATTGTGTTGATTCAATATTAATTTCTTCGTTCTACATAAAATATATGAGTTGGAATAGGTGTGTAATAAAAATTCAGTGTCGGTCGAACAAATAAATTTAGGTGATTGTGAGTACGGTTTTCGAGTATCTGAATCAATAAATTTTTGTGTAACGTATCAATAAACTTTGTGGTTATTGTTGTTGAGTTCAAAATGTCGGAGGTCTTATCAGGTCGTGTATCTAAGCATAGGAGGGACCGTCGCGTTAAGAATAGTACAGGTATGAAGAGAGCCGCATGCTGGGGCCGCGCTTGAACGACCACTTTGATTACCGCTTGGAGATTTTCATTTGAGTAGTGTTCTGCTTGTTTGAGACATTACGACTGGCTAGTTCTTCATACGCCTATTCATGCCATCACACTATTTGTTTAGGGTCACTTCACAGTGTTTCCAAGCTATGAAATTAAAGCAGTTCTAATCTTCCATAGAAAACATTCACTGCAGAAAAAATAATTTTTCTTTAAGTAATATATTCGTAATCACTTTGTTAGCATGACCCAGATGAGGATTTAAAATCTAGTTTAATGGAATTTTTAAAATTGTATAATCATCTATTAAAAATATTACTTTGCTGCATACTGTTAACACAAAATATTTGATAGAAAGTGTTAATAAATAGATCCATAATATGCTGCTACTTAGGGAACAGATGAAAAAAAAAACCACACATAAAAATGAAGTAAAAAAAAAAATTATAGAAAATAGGTCAAAGTACCTTATTTCACATAACCCATTGACTATTATTGTAGACCAATGTTGCATCAAATAGACAATGGCAACTTAGCATACAGCCATAAAACTAAAACAAATTGTTTATGTAATAGGAAACTAACATTTGCTATCAATTAGAAACTGGTTTGCCTTAACAGTAGTTACCTGATTATGCATACTAACAAAGAACTTGTATCAATCCAGGACTGTGAGGTGCATGATGTGTGTAGAGTGACAATCTCTTAGATCAACTTGGGACGCGTCTACTTAGCAGCCACCGAAGATTATTGGGATGAAATGGTACATAACTGTTGCATTTTATTTATGTATTTGTTTCTTTTTACCAAAAAAAAAACTCCAATAATAATTTTGGTGCCTCCTGTACATACTTTATCAAAAATTGATCAATGCATGATTTTGGAATCTTCCATTTCACAAATTTGGTTGCATGTTTGGTAGTTTAGACTGTAGTTTATAGTATAGATTGTTACAGCATTGTGTCTGATTTTACCAGATTAAAACATATTCAGATATCACACTTAATTCTAGTGTTTTCTATTGTAGTATTAATAAAGAGTTGATCAAACAGACAATGCTGTACCTATCTACACACTAGTACCTGCTTTTATCTTTTTATGCCCTATATATTAAATTCTGGTGAAATTGAGTCTGATAGTTATTATACATGTCTGATTGGACAAGATAACATCTATAATTCTGTTAGTCATTATTAATTTCAAATAAAACAAGTTTTTGCTACAAAAAAATCATAATAGAACTTTGATCGTCATTCTTGAAGCCATTAAAGTTGTACTTTGTTATAAAAACTACTTGACAAACTTGTTAAAGAGTTTTTATGTGCAAAAGGAATGTACCATAAGCTAGCTATCTAAATATAAATCAGAGGTGTAGGTAAAAAGGTTGCGTCACTAAGTCTATTCAGTAGTTGGAAAGACATGGATACTGCTTTGAAATCAGGTCTCACGATTAGCATAACAATGATTCCTCTTTGAACAATTATGAAAGATTTAACTATAGATAGATAGTTGTAGTTACAACCCACATTTTATACAAGTAACTTTTCTGCTTTTTATTTTATTCACAATGCATAGCATGATTGTAGATCTGTTGCTAGAATGAAAATACTTTAATGCTCACTAATTGCCGCGCCAATTACTGCGAAACTGAGGTATAAATTGCAAAAAGCAATCCTATCACAAAGCAGGAAACAATTTATCTTGAATAGTTCTTTTAATAAGTACTCAAAAAGACGCAACAACACATTTAAAACTGCACTATCTCTCCTCCCTTAGATGTTTGCCTTCTGTCAATAATTCGTTAAACACATCAGTTAGCATGTACACTGCAACATGAATATTACACATCCATTATTGATATTTATTTTGATGTGTCAGTCATGGAGGAATTCCCCACAAACGCTTTCGACTTACGAAAATGTAGTCGCATGGTGATTGATGATATTGTACTTAGTACGGCAGGTACAAATATGGAACTAGGTGAAGAATGAACATTCGTACCTACGTCTGCATTTGAGATTACCATCCTATTTACGTCATTAGTCGGTAGTCCTAAAGTATTTTCCTCGACCGTTATCTTATCTAATTAGATAGTAGGAATAGTATTACTCCACATATTGATAGCGTTTATAATCTTTTCGCTAGCTAAACACAGTTTGTAACTTTCTGTTACGCGTTTTATCCCTTTATTGGCAGTGCTATCGAATACAATAATGCCTGCCGTAATCGGCCCTGACACCGAACGATAATTTAATTTTAATTACGTTCGGCAGTATTAAAAATCGATCTGACACGAATAGCCTGACTATCTAGAAGCCCATATAGAAACATCTTTCTGGATTTTTCACTCAGCTTCTGATTCAACTCGAAATACGCCATAATCTGAAAACTATTTCACACATACCGATTGCTGCTAAACGGGACTGTATTGTTATTGTTATTTATGTCTACATACAATGTCGTGTTGGAGCGGAGATACCCGTCGTGTCGCGTGAAAACTTTCTTATCAGTCATGTGTATTATGACTTTGTAAAGTCTTTGAAACTTAAACGTTAGAAATACCTCTCAACATTCCAGGGTAAATCTAAACCATTCAAATGTTGAACATCTTAGATACCCCTAAAACTCGTAGTAATGAAATTCTCGGCGATAAAATTTTGTAATTTAAACATTTTCAGTACTGAGAATGATGGCAATAATGCAGGAAGGGAATAGTGAGGTACCGAAGGAATTTCTGGAGACGGGGCGGACGGGGCGCAGAAATGCGATGCCGGACATCTTGCACCCTCAGAGTGCTGAGGCCAGCACCGCTGACCTGCCCTCCAGGCTGCAGCAACTGTCTGCCACTGGTAAGTTATATTCTATTGATTAACCCGTACTACCATTCTTTCCTTTTTTTGTCTAGTTCATTGTCCCACAGCTGGGCGAAAACCTCCCCAACATTTTCCAAGAGTTCTTGTCCTATACCATCTCGTATCAATCTCCTATAAATGTTTAAATAGGGTGTGAAAGTCTCCAATCCAAGCCATAGATCGTTCTTTCGTGTAGATCCATATCAAAGTACAGTAACATTTCCTTCGTTCTACCACGGTTCTACTCATCGGCCAGTAAATAACGCGACGAAATAGAAAATATTATTAGATGACCCAATTTGCTCTGTGGTTTCTAATTCCGAATCGAAATGAACGTTATTATTTCGGACTGGGTTTATGTCTGGGCCTTTCTATACTCGATTTTACTGTTTTCTCAAGATACTAAGCTACATAATGCCAGATTGTTCTATCTTTACTTTCCAGGCTCCAATCAAAGGTCTTACTTTACTAAAAATGGTGTAAAAGTAAGGTACTTACTAATTAGAATCTTACTTCATAACTACCGTTAAATGATTATGACGGTAGTTTCACCGTTTATTGCCACTTAAGCCTAAAATTACTATCACCGCTACACATAACTACGTAGGTACCTACTATTTATCAAAGATAAAATTTATAACCGTCACGTGCCTTCATAATTGGATTGTCCAATTAATGTGCTAGTAAACCTTGAAATAGAACTTTTAGCGAAACTTCTAGAGATCGGAACTTTTATCAACTTGAGAAATCGGCTGGATCAGCCTGTTGTAATAATAAAGGGAAACGGAAATGTTAGCAGCATTGTTTTAGTATAACATCCGTTTAACAGCTTTCCAATTTCTCGTTCGTGGTCGCGTGACGTGCTCTCGACGTCAAACAAACGTTGTTTGGCGCAGACGTATTTTTTTTTTCGAAACCTATTTGAGTGTCTAGGTAGTGAGATACATAAATAAAAACTCGAGTTACGTATGAAAGGCGTCAGCGCCCGCATGACTACTAAATATCTGAGTTAAACTAATACAATTTTCGGCAACACGCCAAAAATCACAAACCGCGTAATGGAATTGGTCTAAATGCTTGTAAACTAAAAGCTGCCTAAGATCTTTTGAAGACGAACCTATTTCATTTGTGAAAACATCTTGAGTACTTTCAAGAGTATTGTGTTCCTGACGCATTTTGTTTACGCACGTCAGTAGCTCATTAAGAAAAGCGGCTGAATGTTTAAACCATTCATCAACGACTTTTTAATAGCCTTTCAGAGTTCTTTACTAAGATTTTTGTTATTGTTATTGTCTATCAGTTTTCTTAAATCATCTGACTCATCAATTCATTTTATCATTAGGTGAATAACTTATTCATGTTCTTAGACTGCGAAAGAATAAAGCGGATGTGCCCGAAATCCCGGAATTGTTTTTGAGAGCAAAAAAATCCCGTGATTTATTATATAAAATTTTCACTTTCACACAATTCATTTTATCTAATTTATCTCTGATGTTTCATTATTATTATTAATTTATTTGTAATACTGTTTTCCACATGAGATGTCTATTAGAAATCCCGGGAAGATACATAGTATCAAAATAACTGTACCTAATTCCGAACTATGCTCATTATGCGTAGGTACTTTGCTGATAAATTTTATTCAAAAACCCATTGATACAAAGCTGTTCGACAACGAGAGTTGCCTAATAAAAACACTGAAATTGGAACTATCACTGTGAATGAGTGTTAATTTGGAATTTGTTATAAGATATTGAGCCAATTTAGGTCCAAATCAATAATATTGCTGGAATAGAATATCGATACGCCTATATTTGCATTCTAATTAAAGATATATTAAACCGCGCGGTGTCGAACCGAATTGAACATCAAATCACCTTGGCTTAAGATGTAAAATTGACTGGCAGGAAATTTTGAAATTCGAATCCTATCCAAATAATTTGAAATCTGAAACCATTCGGTCTTTCCATTTGGGAAGTTCCCTTCCAAATCGTAATTAACTTTAGCGCAAACAAAAGTAGGTAGATACAGGACAAAAGTCATCATCATTTTGCCGTAAATCCAAAATTCCAATTATCTTAAAATAATGGCGCAATATGAATTTGCTATCAACTAACTTATCACAAAAACACGTGTCTGACCAACTTTTTAGTAAAAATTCAAAATTGTAAATTTCCATTCATGTCTGCGACTCCGCAAGGCAATTTAACGTGCGATAGTTTCAGATATTGTTTATGATATGATTCGTTTATCACAATCCACCTGTCACTGCAGTAATTGAGGGCTGGTGTGACGTAGATCGGTCGTAAACGCCAGTGATAACCGCGGGTTATCGCACTCTGACGTACTAGCCCAGCTATATCTCAAATTATGATGAATTGATGACACACAAACATCGAATTATCGACACTATCATTAAATTATACTTAATCAATCATTGTTCCTGTGGGAATTTGTTCGTCACGAGAAGTATTGTCAGTGTGGGAAACATTGTCAGTGCTTATTGCGAATATAAATCTATATTCTATACAGCTTGACATAAAAATGTAGAAAACCGGAAGTCGCCACTGTCTTCGCGCTACCAGCACTTTGAATGATTTTATTTTAATTTTTTTTCTCATGTTACGTTAGCTTTATGGCACAATAATAAATCTAACAAACCTGCGGTCTTTGTTTACATCAAATATCAAAGGCTGTAAAATAACCCGTTCTGGCCAACTGTAACTTAGGCTACTTTTATTTTAGAAGTCGCAGTCAGGGTCTCTAACTACTAGACCAACAGGCCTGTCAACATAACATATTACATAGTAAACTAGTTGAAAAGCCACTTATCTATATCGGGTCAATAGAAACAGAATCCACGTGGAAGTTTATGTGGCTAACGATACGCTGTGATAACTACACTGAATGCCCAGACTAGATGATTACGAATATTGTCTTCTCGCATTCAAGCAGCGATTCTCCGACTACGAACAATTAATGAGATTTTATAAATATTAAACGCATTAACGGGTGCGTATCGATTTTCAAAAATTTTTTTGGAAAGAAAAATTCGAACCGCCGACAGGATTCGAACCTGCGACCTTCGGACCATGAGACGTTCACGTTAGAAATGGAATGAAGAATTCGCCGCCCGTGGCGGTTACGATCCTCGGTGACTCGGTTAGAAATGAACGTCGTATGTACTGAATCCGAAGGTCGCGAATCGAATCCTGTCCGCGGTTCGAATTTTTCTTTCCAAAGAAAATATTTGAATTAATGAGATCTCCACCTCCTCTGGACGTTGTATATAATTCTTCTGACTACTTCAAGTTTTAATACTGTTTGTCACGAAACCACTAAAGGACGCGTTTCTGATAAAAAAGACATTACAATCGACCTTTGAAATGATGATAAATTACTCCTTCGCTATTATTATGCCATACCACTTTACTCGCGTTCTATTGTACCACGTAAAGTGGACGCTCATTGCAAGGTCGATAGAGACGTAAATAGAAAATGTCAGTTCTTCATTTCTATGATAATATGCTATATTAGCTATTCTATTGATATTTGATAGTATTTTTTTTATCAAACAGTATTATAGTTTAAGAATGCTACAAGAATCTTTTGCCCTCAGGATCCACGATTGCTTGAATTTTCAGAAAAATATTTACCACATTTTCCTACATTGTGAATTGCAATGAAGAATTGAGTAGGGTAGGTATTGAATGTGTGGCGCCCCAATTAAGGCCTTTTGAAATGGAATAAAATAAAACAAGATGATGGTGTTAATTCCGATTTTTGGCCATGCGCTAAAATATCGTTGTAATTTTTGTAGCTTGGATTTGTAGCCTTATCAATATATTAGTAGGTTTGCTATTTGTTACAGCCTGAAAGCTACTTGATTAATACGATGTATTTTTCAATCTCGGTTTGAGTAGTGACAGTGCAATACCATAGTAAGTTACATTTTGATGCCAACCCAAATATCTTCATGAGATCAGAATTCATATTTACAAGACCGCAAATAATAAATTCAAATTCTAGAACTCATGTTTTACGGCGATTCCGATAAACATATTTTATTGCCATTTTATTGCAAATTCGTAGTAGTAATAAACTATATTAACTGTAGAATTAAGTGATGCAAATCTAGACACGCAAATCAAAACGCGAGAGCGTGTCAGAGCCAAGTCTATACTTACTAAAATTTTAAGAGTTTGTTTGGTTGTTTTAACGCTACTAATCTCAAGAGCGCTGGTTGGAATTGAAAAATTCTTGTAACTCCATGATTCTACCAAATATAGTTATACTCATACATGAATTGAAGCCAAAAACATTACTTCCTTAAGCATAAACGTTTCAAAATTAATTCACAGTTTAAAATCATAGGACTCCTTTTTTTTAAACGTCAGAGTCAGCTTAAACCATTTTACAAAACAGGTACTTACCTGGGGTTCAAAAATGAGCTGTTCATTCCAAAATAAATCTTTCATGACCCAAAGTCTCGTAATTGAAGTTCCTGTCGGGAAAAAAAATCTTAAACGATCGTTGCTAAGCTTTTGCGCAAAAATTTTCCCTGATGATTCAATAAGAAATTTTGCCACCCCCTCAATCTAATTTGCTGCCCTTCTAAAATATACAGCCGTACGTCCTCTGCTTATAGGTATTTGGATCTCTTGGAAAATCGGCTACCGGTAGAAACAGAATTCGATCATTGCCTTAGTAATACTTACAACCGAATTGTATTCACGTTTGATTGAAACTTTGAGCCAGACAAACATTATTTTCGACATATAAAACAATTTTGGCTTTAGCACACTTTAGTACAATTTTGTAGTAACACTTGCATTACAATCACGTCCATAATATTATTTGGGTGGAGGTCGACGTTATAACAATCTCGAATTACATTATTTCGTACTTCAATGACGATAGTTGCGTTTTTACTTGACTTTAGTTAAAATGAAAGGTATCCTACGTAAATTGCGTAACGAAGGATCAATGTCGCCCTATCACTTTCAGTTTCGTAACTTGGAGCATGAAATAGGCGTATATAGGCCTACCAAAGTAATTGATAATATTACATAAAAATATTTCTCTGAAAATGGTGGAGGTTCTTGTAACTTGGCATTTTGTTATAAACCCGCTGCTGCTATCTCGGAAAGGCAAATTATATATTAATGTGCCAATCAGAAGGTTCGTGACGGTATTTTCAGTAACACCCGCGTGACGTCATGAATTCATGATTGTCATAGGCCACAAAACCAAAAAAGGGCGGGGGTGTTTACACTATACCTGCTATTCTACTCAAGAAAACTTTACGTTTATATGTAAAAGTGATGCAAAGTAACCCTTAAATGTTCGCGTCTATCCAGAATTCGGAGCACTGTAATTCACGCTACGTAAATCTTCTGTAATTTGCTCCACTCATTCGTGGTTATTTCAGATGTTAACTACTTTGAATCATGCAACTCGCTTATAAATTCGGCTGTCAACAGAAGCGTTGATTTATGTAGTGAATGAACTGAAGTTTTCCATTAAAAATGGTAGCAGTTCCAGGATTTTCGGCAGGGCCTAAACATCTGACTGACTTGCAACTTGATAATTAAGTTCGGGTAACCCTTTGAGTATGCCCCCAATAGAACCCAAACATAGATTGACTGCCATCAGCTTTAGCAACATTCACTCCCAATTTTTATGCTAGACATCCAACCTTTATCATTTTTTTCTAGCAGCAACCCCCGTTCTCGAAAACCTCTGTCCAATGAACTCGAAATGCTCGCCTCTATGTGGTGCTAATAAACCAAAGAAGCGATCGGTTTGGTCTACTGGTATGTAAAGCAGTTTCCGTCATCACGGTGGTTCGCTGGGTAGCCTGCAATTTTTCATATTATTTGGCTATTTAGAAATATGATTTTTGTGAGCTTAACAAAATAATATTCACTCACGCAATAACTGTAATTAAAGTCATCAATAAAATTTTGCAATATTTTCATCACTTAACAAACAAAATGTGAAATGAAATAAAAATTATTCTTTGATTTGGCAGGCAGGCTACCCGATTGCCATCGCCTCAGGTTCAACCTGTAGTTATCAAATGAAGGTCAGCCCTTGCAAAGTAGTGTTATTTCATAATAGGCACGTCAGCACCAGACGCGCTGGTTTTGTAACTAAATTATTCAGCCATAGTGTTTGTTACTCAACATAACGGCAGGCGGTCTGGTTCATTTGTTGCGAACAATGGGAACGGCTTTGAATATGTTTTGCTTTTGAGCCTTTGATGAAAAGGATGATAATTCGTTTAAATGGGAAGGGAATGGCGTACCCAGGTGCGACCTAAACAAAATTACAGTAGATAGATCCCCCACCAACCAGTCACTTAATCGCCATGGTAAAACAGGATAATTACCATGGTTATTTTATGTATTAAGTTTACAGTTTTAGAGTTTCGAAATATTGGAAACTCGAAAGAAACTTTAAACATAGTAAATATCCTGTTAGAGGTTCTAATAACACTCACACGACCATGCCAGTTTACAAACTTACACCTATATTCATTTATTTTCCAGATTCAGAGGTATCACAGGCAGGCTCATCAACCAGTGATCAGTCCATTGAGGTAGATCCCAAAGCAAGTACTAAGAAAGATGACACGCCCAGTTGAACTACCTACCATACTCGCAGTCCCATAGGACTACACTGGACTTGCCCAAAGCTAAAGTAATCTCAATATCAGGTAAATAGTATTACTAAGCACTGAGTAATGTAGCCCCACCTTATAGGGATGGTATGGTGTACAAATGTAGCTCTTATGTCTAGTTCGACAAGATAGAATTTGGATAATTTTAAGTATCTTCATAAGATTTGTGTACACGGGCGCTTTGTCGAATTTAATTTGTTTGAAATTATTAGAATTTTTCACTAAGTTTCTGAATGGGCGTTTAACGTCATGAAGAAATATTTTGTGTTTGTTATTAATGTATTATAGCAAAATGCAGCTGAAAGTGAATGTTAATTTTGTTTGTTTAATGTTATGCATTGAATGTAAACAGAGCCCATATGTGTTATAGAATAATGGGAACGTGAACGTTTTGTATAAAAGTGATTGATATTTAAGAGTGTCGATGGAAAGATTGGAATTAGACAATACTGATATATGAATAGAAAATGAATTAGGTGAATGTTGATAGACAGTCATTCGTGGGGGTGGTTATGGATGGCAACTTTTGCACGCCTACCCATAAATCCCTAAAATTATCTTACAGTAATCGCGTACAAGTACATAACGCACAAACACAGGTACTGTTGAATGATATGTTTTTATGTTCAGTGTCCTGAAGTGGCCCAGTAGTAGTAAGAATATGAACTTTAGTTGTGAATGCATGACATTCTGAACAAATAGCTTTAACAGTACTTAGAATTTACTTGGCGCAGTCAATGTAAACGTTTAATGCTACGTTCACACGCTCGCGTTCAACTCTACATTCAACGTGCACATTCACATTCACGAGCGTGTAAACGGTACGCCCGAGCCCGTGAACGCGCCTGTGAACGTGAATGCCGCGAATCGGGCAAGTGTCGGTTTTTTGGCAGTTCAAAGAATGAATGTGCGGGCGCCCGGTGACTGTTTACACGCGCGCTCGCACGCGGCTGCATGCCACGCAGCCCGCCAGGCAGCCCGCCGCGCTGCACTGCGCGCGTGTGATCGTAGCATAAAAATATTCATATCATCAATGCTTAGTGCAATTAATGAAAACGTAGTGCTACTTTAAGGTAGACCAGCGTTTCTCAACCTTTTTCGGCCACGGACCCCTAGGGAATCAAGCACAGTTTTCACGGACCCCCTTCATAAAATAATAATTTAATTGTAATCGCAAATCAGATTCGTGTTGTAATCTGTTTCTGTATTTGTTTTTTTTTATATACGCCACACGTAACGCACGTTCACCGAGCTAACTAAGCGTAGCGATTACGAGACATTAGCATTTATGTATAGTCCAGAGATGACACCGCGGACCCCCATACATATACTCGCGGGCCCCCAGGGGTCCGCGGACCACAGGTTGGGAAACACTGAGGTAGACTACACCCTCGAATTATATCGATCGACAATTATATCAATATAAAAGTTGGAAGTATCTGCGATATTTTCTGCTTGCATCAATCACCATATATTTTTAGACCGATTTATTTTGTCAACTGTCTGGAATAAAATGTCGGGGAACTTCAAAAGGGTTGATCGGTCTTTTTGATTCCCATATTGACTTTGATGTTATGTATTTCGAGACGTGTGGCATTGGTCTCGGCAGCTCTGGAACCGGCGGATGTTTTTGATGCACTAAAACGTGTGTATTCAATTGTGTGCATTATCTTGACAATGCAACTATTAAAATTATTGATTTTCTGCCTTGATAAGACTGTCTCTTCCTCGAACTGTCTGTATACTCGGCCACACAAATCAATTTATTTTAATTGCATATTGTAACCTGAGATAAATTGTCTGCAGTTTATATATTTTATATTGTACTGACATTGACACGTATGTATGTTTATGTACATGTTTTATTGTTATGAATGTTTTATTATAAATTGTGCAGCTGTTTCGTAGATATAGGTCCCTAACTACGCTTAAATTCAGCTAATTTATTATTAATTAAGACAAGTAATTACTTGAAGAGTACAATTTTTGTTTTTATCCATTCTTTTATTTAGTGGTACTGTGTTAAGGTGCGCTGTCACTTATTTTTATTTATTGTGTACGTAATTCGTATTGAACAGCTTATACTTTTTGTTGAATGTTAATTCTATTAGCTTTTTTTGTTTATATTGAACAAAAAAGTATGTTTTATCTCAGTTATGACGTAATTTATATAAGATTAGAAGACATTTTAAGTTTTAAGATGGGGATCTTAAATTCTTTTACAAAACGACAATTATTAAAATTTTTAAACATGCACATTACTACTCATTGACTTGCAAAATTGACTCCAATTAACGAATACACTTTATATCAACTACTACAAATGAAAATACTGTCTCGAAATTAAAATGGCATTCGTTACTCGAACATGCACTTTATTCTTAATAGACTCTAATTCAAATTGCAAAAACCGGACTGAGTCAGCTAAATAATAAAATGATCAAGTGGGTTCAAACTACCGCATTGTGTTTTTGTGAAGGATTCTTGATGTTCAATGAACTGTATTTGAATTCAGAACATTAGATCATTATCGTTCTTTGCTGCCCAACTATCTTCTTTACCACAATGTCGTTAAAGTTGACTTTTGAGTGACCATTCATAATAAAAAAAAATCCTTGTAATGTAATTTGAACTTTGTCATGTAAGATGTAGAGTTTTTTTTTCTAAAATGAGTCTGAGATTCTGAATTCAAATTGTTTTTATATTACACTACACTCGCTATGCCAAAGTCATAGAGTCAATTATTGACTACACTATTGGAGGCTGTACAACTTAATGGTAGCTATCTCTAATATTCTATGTAAATCTGTAGTCTAGTATATAACTAAAAATTAGTTGGTGTTTATATATTTGCTATTTTCAACGATTTCATGTTTATTATTACGAACTTTAATTGTTTTGACAATTTATTCAATGAAATAAGCTCTGATAATTAATTTTTTATAAACAGTCAAATTAAATTAGCTAGCAAAACTTCACAGACGTCGATTTCTTCGATTATACAAGGGAATTAAATTTCAGGTAACCATAATAAGACCCAAAAAGGTTCTTCAAATTTCTGAAATAGTTTCGCTAGCTAATCAAACTTTACATTTTTTATTACTCATATATCGTATTAATTCACGCACAATTAATTTTGTATTATATACGTAATATTTTAAGTAATTATAGATTTTTACTTGCCGAATTAACTAATTTATTCAAATTATTTCTACTTTTACTTAAAAGTAAGACTCTTTCAAAGACTCTCACAGAAGTGTATAAAAGAACTTTGGTTTGGTATTTAGTGTAAGAGGAATATAATTTGGCATGTGTTTCATGATTAATTCTGACTAACATATCCATACGCGTTACGAGACTAAATTAATCTCTTTGCTGTGACCTCTATGCCTTTATAGAACGCTCGTAAGTGTAAAACATTTGTTAGATGGATCAGTGGTCCTCAACCTTTTTTTGATATACTCGGTGTAAGGGACAGCCCTCCACAAACTTTCAGGGCTTGCTCAGTAGACGAAACTGAACAATCTTCCACAACTTTTTTTTCAGGAAATGATAAAAAATCAGCCTCTCCAGACAAACTGTCCAATTAAGTTTGTAATTTCCTATGTTGAGGCCGATTTTTTTTCATTTCCTGAAAAAAAAAATGAATAAGATTGTTCAGTTTCGTCTACTGAGCAAGCCCTAAAAGTTTGCGGAGAGCTGTCCCTTACATCCAGCATGCCTTCTTTTATAAGACTCGACATACAATGATATAAGGCTAACCTGCTTGGCAAGCAGGTTAGCCTTGTATCATTGTCTAGTTACAAGTTGTAACTAGACGTTCACTTATTGCCAAATATTAGAAGAGTATGTCATGATTATTGAAAGTTAAAAGATTTGAAAAATTAAACTGTTATCTTTGTACCCGACTGCGCGACGCAAAGGAAGGTACTGTGTTTATCAGTCTATGTATGTTTAACTGTCGGAACAATGCTTCTTCCACTTTCTTCACACACTCAAAAAGGGCGTGAAGAAGTTGCTGTCGACAACGCGCATTACCTGTTGTTGCCGTCTTTAAAAATCGTGCAAAAGCTACAGTGACCGCTTTCCGTCACTCGTCACCGTAGTCTATGTACGGCTGTCTTATGCTTGTTTGTCACCTTTTCGTATTAAAAAAAAATAGCTTTCATAAAAGAATTTTCAGTAAAGGTTGAGCACCTCTCGATTAGACGGTAGTATTATAATATGTGTCCTACGTACGTCTTATTTAAACAAGGTGTGTGTCAACCCGCTAAGTCTGCAACAATAAAAAAATTGTCCTGCGATATCTGCTGTACAAAAGATATGTCCAATCTACATTTCTTCCCCTAGAAATCATTTCTGAGGTACCCAGTAGGGTGTTTTCAGTTTTTTTTACCCGGTACGGTATTACTCATCTTTCCAAAGTCTATATTTCACATGAGGGTATGTTTTCAACAAGTAAGTCGTGAGTATCGGTCATTGACCGATCATTATGTACATTGTACACGTTATGTGGTGTCTCAATATTTACACAGTATTATTATCATCGAGCAACTCTTATAACGGTGTAAATATTGCTCATAGTCGCTATAACGCTAGCAAATTGAGATTTTTATAAAACAAATAATAGTAACGAATGAAACCACATTACATTACTCTTTTGTGTCAGTCTGGCAGAAATACTTTTTTTTGTGTAAAAATCATCAAAAGAAGACCCCTGGGCAACGACCCAGACGCTCACCGTGAGAGCTGGTTCGAAGAGGCCCAGGAAAAGAATTCCTGGAAGGAAATGTAGGACTCTCACACTCTTTACCGCTCCTGGGAGCACGGGAAAGAGAGAGAGCGAAATAGTAAAAATAATCAGTGGTTAGACGTTCGACCAGGGGGGGTATTACAACGTCTTAAGGGGATAGGTCAGTAAAAATACGCTTTTTATTTTTTACTTTTCTTCGTACGTATATGGACTACAGATCTTAAAACTTGGAATATAGTAATTGACTATATGATATAAATTCTCACAAAGTTGAAAACACGATTCATTGAAATTTTCTCGATACAAAAAAACTGCAAAGTTAGGTCTATATTTTTTCTTTTTTGGACTTTATGGCATAACTACTATGAGTGCATCGGTGAACCCTAATAAAACTACTTTATAGACCATGGCATTACAGAGGTTCACCTAAAGTCTTCAGTCTGGCCTCTGGGTTGATGATTGTTCATGTGTGAGTATTAATACAGCTGGCGGCATTATTTCGCTTTTTTAAAGGTTCACCAGGTGCCGCTATAGACGGACACCATTTTGTAAATATTTTCTAACCTAAAAATATTATTATTTGGACCTATTTATAAAACGAAATAAGGCTTTATAGTAGTACTACGACTTCATTTAGTACTGCCCAAACTATACTAATATGTTTATTATGCAAAATTTGTTCTATATTAGAAACACATTATTGTTTTTATTATTTCACACGTATCTATAAATATATTTTTTAATCTAAATCACCAAATATCGAAGGCGCGTGAAAAATATCCATAAAACATATATAGATACTTACAGTAAACAAGACTGCGCAGTAATATTTGGAGGCAGAAAGCAATTTCAGAGAGTCTAAACTAAAAATTTTATTTAATGCAAATAAATATGGTGTCATCAGTTACGGTTTGTCCATATAAAAAAAGCAAAGTAGTAGTCAAGTTACAACGATAATTCTATTATAAAATTTATACCGTGGTAACTAGAGACGTTTTTGCAATGATGTGGGATTTATTCAAGTTCTAACTGTGAACACTTCAATGGCTACAATCATTTTAACTTTCACTTTTATGCTCCTCTAATGCATTAGTAATGCTATTAACATCTTCACTATTAATAATAATGCTAGTATAATGCTTTTATAATGCGATTGGCATTTTCATTGACCGTAATAATGCTTTTATAATGCTATTGGCATCTTCATTGACCGTAATAATGCTTTTATAATGCGATTGGCATCTTCATTGACCACAATAATGCTAATATAATGCGCTTATGATGCAATAAACAACTATGTGAACCCATTTAGGATCTAAAGCCGTAAAATTTGTGCCCAAATAAGAGTTATATCAGCCGCATATACGTTTGTAGGGCTAATATAGGGCTACCTTCAAAATGCTTTAACGCTACAGAAATGCTGTAAGACTGCCGATATAATGCTTTGATGTGTTACTTGGGTACTTACGTCTTATTTAAACAAGGTGTGTGTCAACCCGCTAAGTCTTTAACAATAAAAAAATAGTCCTGCGATATCTGCTGTACAACAAATATATCCATAATTTACGGTTCTTTCCCAAGGTAGGTAGGTATTCTCATCTTTCAAAAGTGTATCACGATCTAGACAGCGAGAGCGTGGCCAGCCAAGTCTTGTATTTCACATGAGGGTATGTTTTCAACAAGTACGTCGTGAGTATCGGTCATTGACCGATAATTAAGTACACGTTATGTGGTGTAACAATATTTACACAATATTATTATCATCGAGCAACTCTTATAACGGTGTAAATATTGCTCATAGTCACAACGCTAGCAAATTGAAATTTTTATAAAACAAATATAGTAACGAAAAAACCACATTACATTCCTCTTTTGTGTCAGTCTGGCAGAAATTCTTTTTTCGGCTTACCGGCCCCTATGGGAGTAGGACATGATTTAATATGTAGGTAAGGGTCCTTTCGATCTGGGTGGGAAGTGACTGACAGACTCTTACTGACTGTCGCGGGACTGGCTTATCAGGTTACGGTCCCACTGCAACGTAAAAGGCTATTGAGGGATCACCGTAGATTTCACTCAAACGTCCAACTGTCAGGAGGCCCCGCCTCCCCACGTGACAGTTCGCTCTCACTCTTTACCGTGTGTGGGTGCGCGGGAAAGAGAGAGAGCGAAATAGTAAAAATAATCAGTGGTTAAACGTTCGACCAGTTCGGTATGGTTCGGTCGTTATAATCAGTACGAGTCTGACAGTCCCTCACGTCCCGCCCTGGGCGGGAGAACTCATTTGATGATTTTACCATCAAAAAAAGAAAAGGTTCGACTCCTATTGACTAATATCATATCACACAGTTCCCTTTGTTTTTCAGGGTGCCCTTTTAAGAAAGTCCCGCGAGGGTACAAAGTCCATGGATTTTTTTTTTGTTTTCGCGGGTAGTCTGAACACCTTGTTTAATATTTCTAAAGCGCAAACAACGCATCTCTTTACTAAACTGCCTTATAATCTTCCTCGTCTTAAACACATCGAAATTCAACGTTTTGGAGGCCTATTCGGTGTTCGGTGTTAAAATTCTAAAATTATATGTCTGCTAAGATGTGTGCCTATTGAAGGACACCGTGGATTTTAGTCAGTACAAGTCTGATAGTCCCTCCCGCCCTGCCCTTGGTGGGAGGACTTATTTGATGATTTTACCACGCTAAAAAAAAAGTACGATGTGTGTAAGTTGTAGGTAAACTAAAGCCAGACCCCAATCTGTAAAATTTTCTCAATCTAATATCAACTTTCTGCTTTTGTATTAAAGTTGAAAATCTATTGAATAATTTCACAGATTAGGGGCTGTATTGATGTGCGTGTCCGTACTTCCTAAAAAATGTCTGTGTACCTCAGGACTACTGTTTATATGAGACGGGTAATGAGGGAGGTGAGCGCTGTGAGGTAGGGTTGTTGACAACTTTCACCTCGTGGATGACAGTCACTTCAAACTTCTGCATTGTTGGCTACCAAGAGCACCGTAACATTAAAGCAGTAGTTCTGTAGTAGTATTCGTTTTATTTCTACTAACACTTTTGATCAAAAAACCATGAGAAGCGATGTTGAAATATCTACAATTTTTATGTAGAAAATTAATTCCATATTAGTTTAATTTTTTCAATTACTATGATTATCTTTGTGAATCTAATTCTATAAATGTTGTACGCATGGCTACCCATCAACCTATTACGAACCAGTTAATTGTGGTCTCTATGTTGTATGATATTTCCGCACATTTAACGGTCTGCTCTATACTGGTTTTGCATAGCTTGATATGTAGCCGTGTGTACTAATACAGTAATTACTTGCTAAGAAATTCAAAAGGTCTATAGTCTGGCCCTATACACATCAGTATTAATTGGACCACGATTTCCACGTAGAATATGTGTTTGCAATAATAATGTTCGTTATATTTTTCATTTTGTAAAGAAAATATGGACTTACTTTAATTTAATTCATTCTAAATACGTAAATTATGATTATTAAAATTCGTGTTTCGTAAACATGCTTCCAAACTGTTTTTCCATTACAATTGCGGATAGGTACTTCTTATAGACGCGTTTTCACTAAACAAGTTGCAAATTGTATGCGACTAAAACAAACGTTCACACAAGCTACTCAATTGAGAACTATGCAATTAAAACCTACATAAAATTTGCACAATCTCGAAAACATGTTTCCAACAATTATACTTTTATGCAAAACTTGCCTAATGGAAATGCGCCTTAATACGAAAAGCGAACAAAGCAATTAAAGGCCTATTCAGACCTAAGCGGTATTCGCTACCGTCTGCAGAGATGGGTATGCGGTAATATTACTACACCAAAACGGATTTCGCTATTCTCGTGGGTAGAATAACGCGCGGTATGTATGTACCTCTAATGCGGCAGCGAATATCGCTCAGGTCGCTCTAATACTTGATACTAAATACCTGAGCGAGACCCGCGCGGTATGTACCTCTACCCACAGCGGCAGCGAATATCGCTCAGGTCTGAATAGGCCTTAAAGTAATTTCAAACTACCCTTAAATTGTCTGTAAGGTTTTATATGTCAATTATTCCAGTAGGGTATGTATTTTTATCTCTATGATATTATTATAATTCAACGTAATCTTGTACACAATTTATCAATACATAACAGTATGTAATGTTAACTTTCCGCATTGGACAAATACGTAATGTTTTTTTTAGTCTGTTCTATTATTTTATGTACCTATTCCATATAATTATATTTTTATTGTATTACCTGCTAGCTATACTATTTTTAATACAAGCTTTAATAGCTTGCTGTCGTCATCAATATTATTATAAAATGAAATTATTATGAATACATCAATCATATCTATTTTATTTAGATATAAAATATGAAACAAGACCTTTTGACAATTAAACAAATAATAAAATAGGTCTTGCAAAACCTAGTCGAAGACTATTGTATCTTGTAACCTGATCGCTATGTTAAAGTGATAAGGTCTAAAATATTTCTTAATTTATTTCATTTAGATCTCTGATTGATATCGTAACATTGTGATCGTCAACGTAAATTTAGCTTTGTTTATATATTACGAGCTGTAAATATACATGTTTACTGTAGTATTGATTTACGTATTTATAATACAATTTTATTTAATATTCAAAATGATACGAGAATTCATATGCCATCGAATATTATACCTCGCAATATCATTGAAATTTGTATACCTATCTGTTACGGCTAATACCCTAAGTGCGGTTACATTGCACCTCGTCTTAACCGGCCTAAACTAGGTGTAACCGACCACATGCGGATAAACCTAGATGTATCCCTCCTTCACAGGAGCAAATCGACGGAGACCCGCTTTGCGGGGCTCCAACTTCTGGGTGGTTAAAAAATAACCACCACTCTTCTAACCTAAATTGTTCGAGTCAGGGTGCCAGCAAGTCCCGAGGCTGCACCTAGTTCTAACCGAAGATCAACTTACATCTAGGTTTAACCGCACTTCGAGTATTAGCCGTAACTTAAATCTACCTGATTATGACAAATTAGAGTAATCATCCTGATTATTAAAACATTTTTATTGTGTATCCAAACTTAAGCACGTGTTATGCAGATTTATCTACTAATGTAACTAAACTTATTCTGTTCTCTGCTCTAAGAATGAAAAAAAAAAACGTAATGATGTGCTAATTCTGTAATTAAAATGAGACAAACTAGTGTTGTGCTTATCTATTAAAACACATACAGCTGCTTGGCTAGAACGTCTTGAAATGGAACTAACCTTTTTGTTTGCTGACAACGTTTTAAAATATTTGATGTTTAAACAAAGACGCAGGTTAAGTGAAAATAAATAAAATCATTATAAGTACTGGTAGCGAGAGCACAGTGGCTACTTTTTTTACTGATTTTTGCCAAGCTGTACTAGCACAACACTAGTTGTGTGTGTTTCATATTTTGCTAGAGATGCAAAAAATTGTGTGTGTTTGAACCTGTAAAAGACAGTAATGGACATTTGGTTATTTGATTGGGCTAGCATACTTACAACAATGAAATTCCTTTTAAAAAGTGGTATGCCAGCAAATTGCGATACATTTGAGTGATTTTTTTAATGGTTCCTTGTTTAACAAGCTGAAAAATGGAAATGTTATATGACATATTTAGAAAATGTATTTCTTAAGCCCAAGATTCTTGGAATAAAATGGGTCGAAATCATTTATGCTTAGTTATGTTGACCCAAACAAAACCAGTCGTTATATTTTAAACATAAACATCCTAGTTTGTATACATATAAATGCATATTGTATAGATAGTAAAACTGGATGTATCACTGTAATAATGTAATGGTGCAATTTGAATCCGTAAGATCAACATAGTAAGTTATTGGAAAAATAGAATTAATGAATTTGTATCGTTTTGTATCTAGTTTGCTGTTTAGCAAACGAAGATTAAAATAAAAATGTAAAATGCTGACGTAAACTTTATTTTTCTGTATCCCTTTCCTTATTATTGTTCTAAAATACATTAAATTTATATAAATGCAGGCTATTTTCCGCAACTTCACGATATGACTACGTGTCATTGTGCGCGCAGGTACCGTGGTCAACGTTTAGTAGAATTGAGTAGTAATAAATTATTAAATACTTGATAAGATAGACCTTTGGTCTACCCAGTCCACAACAACTCCAGAAAAACCAGGAAAAATGGTGATGGTGTGTTCAACCACCATGGGTCACGGCGACATCGAGCTTCGAGAACAAAAGGGTCTTTCTTGTAAACGATCATCAGCTAGAAAAAGAAGAAGTAGCAAAGGTAAGTAGTTCGTTGAAATAAGCGTACCCTGCTCACCTATTTCGGTTGGCAATCCAATAGCAAGAAAAGGGATGCGGACGCACATTTTTAATTAGAGGACGCAAACTAGAAGCGGACCGAGAGTTTATGCAGATAAATGATTCAGGCAAATAAATTATTCTATTTAATGAGGTGCCCTGGGCTAATACTACTTGGGGGCCCTGCTTATACCTATATTTAATTAACTAAATGCTATTTTTGGACCTGACTTATACCAGCGTTTCGGAGCCTTTGTGCTCAGCTATTAATTAGTAGATGTTTTTATGAATGAAACGACAAAGATGAAAATAAATAGAAAATACTTAATTTACGCTTTTTATTTGGGCAGAGCTTTCCCTTACAATTATCGTTATAAACAGACACACCAAAATCACTGCTCCTTGCTTTTATATAGCTCGCCGGCTGGCGGCTATTTCACCCCCTCCGCTCAGAATTTGGCGGGGATGGCTCACGTGGTAGGGTAGTGACGTGGCGAGCTGGACTGCTGGCTTTGGCTGGCTGGCTGGCTGGCGTTGGCAGGCTTGCCTGGCATCGCTGGCGACATCTGGCGTTACAATCGGCCATCCTGGAACAATTGCTCCCGCAATGGGAACAACAAAACAGTGATTACAAGTCAGCTCAGAGCAAATGGCATATCGATAACATGGACTATAATTTAGCTGTCTGGGAGATCTACGAGATCTTCGTTTTCCTACTGTTGATTCACACTACTGGCGCTATCGGGTATAAAAGCAATGCTACGATATGGTCGTAATAAATCAGCGCATATTGGGCCTGTGAAATTCTTGTATCCTCTAAGACATTTATATATTACAGCTATTTTAAATTACCTAAATCCTTAGGCAATAACACATGGGCCAGAATATAGATCATCTAACTTAGAATTAACCACGGGCTGGAATTAACCTTATTGCAACAAGGAGTTTGAGCCTGGCAACAAAGTACGTACTTACTAACTGTACCTAATCGCTTTTTTTTGTAAATTGTGCTATTTTTACGCCTTTTATCGCAGTTGCGTTTCATTTTCTTGCTAGCTGTTCTAATTCGATTATAATATAGCCCTATTGCGTCTAGATCGCACTGACTCATAAACCAACCAGGGATGGAAACATCAGATTCAGATCTACCTACACGAGCAAACATTAACTCGTATAAATTATAGCCTGCTAAATCATTAACAGTATTATTAATACTCCATATGACTTTGGTAAACTATTGTCCCAAATAAGAGGCCTCGCTAGGTTCCGTGGCTCTCAACGCATCGAGAATTGTGCAATTAGAGCGTTCTACCTGCCCATTACACCTAGGCCACAAAATAGCTGTTAACATGTATTTAACTACACACGTACAAACTTGTAATTTATCTAGTAAATTGTAAAAAAAAGCAAAATTTGTGAACCTCACCAGGTGAAACATGTACGGACAAACTAAATTATAAGAACTTGCATGCTTAATTTGTGTGTAAACGCATGTTTTGAACAAATAAAATATCTTTATCTTTAACTGTTTTTCTGTTGCGAACTTCTTAAAGTATCTACTGGTAAAGGCCTTACCATGGATAGAAACTACGTGATCTGGGAAACTAAGTAAACTAGAAATGCGTTTAAACTGTAATAATCACAAAAACTGAATAAACCTTAGTTTAAACCTGGACTACCAAGTTCAGGCTTGTCTGCGGAACCGCGGTTTAAATTTCTCCGTATACAAAACATAGATTAAACCCTGACCTGACCTAGTGCCGTTTTTTTTTTTGAACCATTGTCTAAACAATTAAATCTACAATTTTTAAATACATTTTGGCTGAAATTAACATAAAAACAACAACACAATGAAAAAGTTACTATCAGAAACTTTCACACACATTTGACAGCTACTACTGTTAGACCATGGTTTATCACAAAACCACGACATGTAATAACGTTTGTGCAAACCGTTTTACGAGATTCAATCCTGGGTTTTTAGTTAAACCCTTTTTTTTACGCGCTTTTATTTTGTAATAAGACGGTAATTGTCTTTACAGAATTGACAATACGTGTAGGCTCAGTAACAACGAATTTAGAGAAAGAATTTGTCAAAACTAACACTTATTGGCACCCGTTTTTAATTTTGCTCAAAAGGGCTCAAATTATCGATGTCTACCATTTTCATTGGTTTAGTAGGTTTAGGGATTCGATGTAATTTGCCTTCTTTTCAAACCGTATTCTCTTTTATCGTACGCACAATGTAAACACGACGTCACATATTTCCTATATGTAATGGCCATCGTTTTGATGCATTTGAAATATTTTCTACGCGCGAATTTGGCACAACTGATCGGTTATCGTAAAGCGTTTTACGAGACAGCCCATAATTATTTACAGTATCACTATCTGTGCACCCACTTTACAATAGATCAATATACGTTGCACTCTTCGAAACCAACAGTTTACTTTTAAACGGAACACATTAACGGCATCTATCGGATTCCTGCACAAGGCGTTGATATGCTCTAAGCGCTTACCTGGTCTATAAAATAGTCAACGGCAATTTTGAAGTCTCGAATTGAAAGTCACCAGTAGGCAATGCGTCCAATAAGATCACGTTAGTCATTGTATCGCGAACTGCACTACAATCCGTAATTAAACGGACATTTTTACACAACACAGATTCTAAAACTTCGTAATAACGCTGTGAAAAAACCATTTCTTTTTTTACTTGTAACGCAACTAAAATACAAGACAGAGCTCAAACTACCGCCTATCCGTATTAGTAAAAGATTACTTGCTATGGGTAACTTGCCTGCATCCGTGTGAATTTCTATTGGCAAAACTAAGATTTTATACCATACCCACATCTCATTTTTTTTTTTTTTTTTTTTGTACATAATTAAATAAAAATTCTGCGTTTGACCCCGACCATTTGACGACATTATTGGAGTTACTTTTATTTGATAATTTACTTTGAAATTACTAAACTATCTACGAACTTTTTAATTCAGCGCATAAAAACTGAGGGAGCGCTAAATGTATCTTTAGGATGGATGCTGAGTTTATGGGTACCCTTGGACTACATTCAGACTGGTGAAGTAGGTACTTCTTACCAGATAATTTAGTTTGCTTATCGATATTATATTAAAATGGTTATCTATCGCGGACAATTAATGCATTTAAGGCTCTGTTATCGACACATAGGCAACTATCTCCGTTCTTTCTCATAACTAAACAATAAGAGAGGCATACATCAATTCGGGTTCTTTTTATAATACCTGCTGGCTCATTGGCTCATTAATTTTGACTCTAACAATCTCTTGTTTGTGATGTGTTTATCTATTCCTAAGGCCTACGTGTACTTAATGCGCATTTGGACTAAATATGTATATTCCAACTTCCCAGCTCCCTAGTATAGCTAGCAAAGCAGTTTTATACCGAGATAATCTATACTAATATTATATCTATACTATATACCATATTACTATTTACTATAAGGTACATTATAAAGCTGAAGAGTTTGTTTGTTTGAACGCACTAATCTCAGGACCTACTGGTCCGATACGGTAACGGGATATTCCCACGGGAACGGGAATAAAACGGGATATGCACGTGCAATGTCGCGGGCAACAGCTAGTAAACTAATAAATTGATTACAATCAGATTTGCTTATCAGGCTTACCCTAGTTTTGTCAAGGTCACCAATGGCATTTTATGATTATTTATCGACACACGAGGCACTCAAATATAAAACACATTTGGCTAATGGCATTTTGCAAACATTGGCCCACATGACTGACCTGGTTGTTTAAGCATGATTCTTGGCAGCTCTCGACGCGAAGTATGACGAATCCGTCCTGCCTGCGATGTCCTTGGATCCGCTATTGACGACTTTGAGGTAGCTTTCATTTCCACCGAGAAGCGTTGCTGGTAGCGAGAAGAATGCTTCTTGAAACTCGATCATTAACGGAATAAACGATGCGGCATGGTGTTCTTTCCGACGTGAGGGTAGACACTTCGTGATCCAGATCATGGTTGATGATTTTTCAACTTCTTGTGCAAGGAGACTTCAATATTTTCCTTGCGTGTGGTGTGCATCGCCTTTCTTCGTTTTTATTTTCAGAAGTCTGGCTTACCAAAGCAGAATCTTCGTCCTCCAGATAAGACGACCGTCGAGATTAATGTGTAGCAGAGCGTCGTTTTAACGTAGGTTTTTTTATCACACTTCTGAATTGAAACGACAAAGATGAAAATAAATAGAAAATACTTAATTTACGCTTTTTATTTGGGCAGAGCTTTCCCTTACAATTATCGTTATAAACAGACACACCAAAATCACTGCTCCTTGCTTTTATATAGCTCGCCGGCTGGCGGCTATTTCACCCCCTCCGCTCAGAATTTGGCGGGGATGGCTCACGTGGTAGGGTAGTGACGTGGCGAGCTGGACTGCTGGCTTTGGCTGGCTGGCTGGCTGGCGTTGGCAGGCTTGCCTGGCATCGCTGGCGACATCTGGCGTTACATGAAATAACTAGCTGACCCGTCCCCATGTCGCTGGACGAAAACAATATTTTAAAAATGTGAGGTCGAACGGAAATATACTTAACGAGCTATTATCGAACCTACAAAAATAGCAAACATTCAATCAAAATATTTTCATTTTATGCATACTTTTCATTTAAAATATCGCCAATTGTTTTTAGTAGGAGTTGAGGGCCTCTTGTATCCACGGGGCACTGGGCTACAGCCCACATCGCCCCTAAGTAAATCCGCCTCCCATATAATAAAAGTACTCTGTGGATCCGCCCTTGCCGCAAACGGATTTTTTTGTGAAAACAGAGTCGAGTGGTCTACCCTAAACAATGATTTCAAAGTCAATGACCCCAGATTTAAACTACCGAAAAGGGAATAGGCCGAGCGCACTGTCTTGTCGCTCCCGTACTCTGTCCGTGTAATACTAAAAATCATCATCCTGTTATTTTGGTTGCCCCAAAGAGCATGTAATTTTAGTTGCCGTTTTGCGGTCTAGGGTTACCATTTCCTTTACAGACGGTCCTACTACCCGTAACTTACGTGTTGGTACAGACGCCAGCAGGTCAACCGTCAACCTAACCCAATCTGTCAAATTTTACCAATCGAACATTAGCCTTCCACTTTTGAGATTTATGGTTGAAAATCTATTCAAGTTTGACAGGATTGTGCTGGCGTCTGTACCTCTTTTCTGCTTGATGAGGAAAACTATGCAATCAGAACCGATGACGGTCACGGGTCACCCTTCCCATTCGTTTTCATATCAATCTCTTCATTATTCTGGGAATTTTGTAGAGATTTTGAATTCCCCGCGTTTTTTCGCAAAGCGTCATCCCTTCACTTGCCGGTTGAGTCATCAAGAGTCATTCAGCTATTCTGCACACGATAATTCTACAATTAACATTTGTTATTTTTTGTTTTATCCTGATGTTGAGTACAAGTGCTTGTATTCATTACAATATTTTACAATTTATTAAATATTTTTATTGAAAATCCTGAAAAAATTGACAGATTGCATTCAGTGTTGCCGACTCTCAGAAATATTTATCCCTAAAGCAGTAAAGCCGTCAAAATAAAATAAAAAGAAACTCAAAAAATACGTAACTAATAATTTTGCATTACATACCTGATGAGCAGTTTGATAGTTTTGCTTATGTATTGCAGCCCTAGAGAGAATCGCTTTCAACTGACAACTGTTTTAAAAAAATAGATGTTCTAATGTTTACTTTCCTCGTATTCATTACGAAAAGCAGTGTTTACGTCGGGTAAATTACTTAATTGGCATAATTGGTCCCTTAAACTATTAGTAACGACGGAACTTAAATAAGTAACTTGCACCCCTTGGATAACAATTTAACTGAATATTCTGAGGTCAACTTTATGCTGTCTAGTTTAGATTGTGCCAGAGCTCATGTTTTAACAACTTTATTGCTTCAATAAAACAAATAAGACTCAGAAAAATCCCTAAACATACCCCTAAAAATAAGGCCTCTAGAAAAATCCCAACCAACCGATACCCCTAAATCTAGGGGAAAACCCCTAAGTTGGTAACACTGCCAATCAGAATATGTTGCCAGCGGTTAAATTGTAAACAGAAAAGCTTTTTATTTTAATTAATACTGCTATTAAAACTTTCATGACTCCAAAATCATTTTGATTTTATGAGTAACGAAAAGATTCATTCAAAAAAATTACATCGAAGATATTAATTTTTGGTGTTGTGTGAATTTGACAGCATGAAGAAATGGAAGAAATCATTTTTTTTGGTTAGCTGCCAAAAGGCTGGGTTGGGCTGGCAACTTTAGAAAAAGTCAGAATTTATTCACATACGGATGTCGACGGAGAAAGTGAATTAAAAGTTGCGATATTTTCGAGTTTATAATGTGTAAACAGTGAAATGAATATTTCTTCGTTTTGAGAAATGCTCTTATTTTCGTCAACGGATTATTGTGTGTGCCAAATAACTGGTTGTTATTTGGCTTTAAAATGTTGGAAAGTCGGGGCTTTTGACACATCGTTCCTCGCAAGTTTAAAGTAATTTTATGTGTGTTTTGTTAAATTAGTGTGCAGGATGCCGAGGGGAGAGAACAGGGCGAGCATCCTGTTATCTCGGGAGGAGAATGAACAGGTGTTCAGTCTGATTGGACCGAAATGCCAGGTGAGTAAGCTATGGTTTCTCATTAACAATCCGCGTGATTCAGAATGCCTTAGATTACGTATCTCTGTCCATATCTGTGGATTATCAGTTGATATCGCCGCGATACTTTTGGTGAGCTGCGAGTTTTCTCCTTGAATCATAATATTTATTGACAAATGACTGAAAACTGATCCCTATTGCTACCTGTTGGAATTATTTTCAGACTTGTGTGTGTTGAGCACACAATTTTTCATATAAAACTGCTGTCATATTATATTATAAACCACAAACTTACTTGATTTAAGAAAAATAATGAAAGAGAACAAAATTATAAAGTTTTAAATTTTTATTCAATCACAAACAAACACAAATTGCATGGAAACCTTGTAACAAGATAAAAGTACTTAATAATTAGTATAGCGTCTCTGAGATGTGGTACATAAGTTTGAGAACTGCAAGGTTTTTCCTCAACAATAGTGTATTTTTTATAATCAAAGAGTACTCATTATTGTTATCTTCAGATTACGGCATAAAGTACTTGTAAACTCATTGTTTCACCTGCAATTTTCTCTAACAATTTAATCATTTTTATGCTTACAAAATGCTAGTACTTAATTCATGTTTTTATTTTTACTTCCGATAAAAACTTTTTGAATTATAAAGTTATACAGTAACCCAATTTCATAACACATGCAGTTACAGAATTTATAAATTTTAATTTCCTATTTCATTGTAATTTGAATTCTTAAAAATATATCAATATTTTTTATATCTTGTGCCGTAAAACATGCGCCTACTTTCAATACCATCATGGAACACTTTCTTTCCTTTTTTGGGGTGCATAATCATGAAAAGTGCATGGTTGGAGCAGAAGGGACTATGAGATTCTTACCAACTAAAAACCACCCGTCCACCCCATTCCTTCAAATGCCCTTTGCTATCAAGGCCACAGTTACTTTTTTATTGGTGGCTTTATAAAGAGGTACAGGGTGTGATATTTAAGTATTGTTCCTGAAGCTCTAGTTAAAGATGTACAAAGACGGTTGGATAGGTATGTGGAAGCTTGCGCCCAGAGGAGTGATGGAATAGGTAAACATACAAAACATTCCAACCCACACTTCTATTCTAGCAGTTTGAAGTTTAGAAAAATTATGTGCATATAAATGTATGCTAATAATACATTCTGTAGGATAATAATTATGTAATTCAATAAAGAAGGTTGCTAACTTGTTTATTGAATTTAAATGTAAATAAATGTTACGCATTATTAGAAGATTTAAAAAAAAAAGTGATAATTATGTGAAAACCAATGATGCTAATCATGAGTTTGTTGATGCAAGCTAATGCTTATTTTCCTTGTTTGAAACACTGAGTCACATTTATTGTTTTAAACCCAAATTATGTAAAAGCTTTCCTTAAAAGGAAGTAATGGTTTTATTTTCCCATGTAGAAAAGCACATTACTACTCGTATTAATAATTATCTTTGTTAGTAGAACTGGAAATTATGTATTTTCCTACTCTGCTATTTACTTCTGATTAATTTTATTCTCTGGGCTTTGGCAAACTTCGTTATTTCCACTTCTTGCTTGGAGCTTCTAATGGTCGACACTGTTGATTTTGGCTTTCGGGAGTTGGTTTGGCAAAATTGTGGAGTAACAAAAGTGCAAAGTCGCACCTTATTTTTTATTCAGAAAAAGTAGTTTTGAGGCATTCCAGTGAACATGTTGTCATCTCATGCAAAAAAAGAAATCTACAATTTGTTATTTTACTGTACCTACAAATTATAAAAATACCAATATTAATAATATACATACACAATACAGCTGTTTCTTTTAAATTGACCAAAAGGGAGAAATCCCAATCCATAACAGATACAGGAAAACTTTCTTAGGAACCTTTAGCCTTTTTTTGATGATTTTACAATTTTTATGAAAAAATGTTTTGCAAAATTTGACCAACTTCCGCCCTCCCGATTTTTTCTTCCGATACATTGAAATGATCCTTACTTACATGAAACAGTCGAACAGCATAAAAAAAAAGGCCAATTTCACTCATTTCTGCGGACAACTCACACTTATCCAAAAAATAAAAAATGCCAAAATTGTCAACATCAAAAAAGACCTAAAGGTTCATAAGAAAGCTTTCCCGTATCTCTTATGGATTCGGATTTCTCCCTTTTGGCCAATTTAAAAGAAACACCCTGTATAAACGGGAAGTACATGAAAATATTGTTTATTACAATTTTTGTCTGGCTGTTTGTAATGGCTAATTTCTGAAACGGCTGGGCCGATTTTGATGGGACTTCTATTGGCAGGTAGCTGATGTAATAACTGTAACTTGGCTTTATTTTAGAAAACATCCTTTGTATATAAAAAAAGCATACATTGTTGAGTTCCGACGTCCAAGTCGCGGGCAGAGCTTGTTAATTGATGTTTTGCAAGTGTTATGTTCTTAAACTATCTGGTTACACATGTAATAATTTTGAATGGTCATGGAATGGTCAACGAATGCAAAACCGTGGAAATCGGTTCGTGCGTTTTGGAATTATATCGTCAGGAAGGAAAACCCGACTTATTTTTATCTTTAGAACACTATCAAACCGGGTGCACTAGCAAACTCCGTTTCGCCACCAGATGGCTTCGTTTTCTTTGCTATAAACCTCACGGAGCCCCAGACCTTTCCAACGAATGCAAAACCGTTGAAATCGTTTCTTGCGTTCTGGAGTTATAGCGTCAGGAAGGAAAAGCCGACTTATTTTTATATTTAAGCAATAATGCCCCACCCGTCACTATGGAATGCCCTTTTGAAGAAACATATTTGTAAGAACCATCACTAGAAAACCGCACTCAAATTAGTTCTCCTCTTCAAGAGCTACAGTGCCACAGACACACACTTTACCCCTTTCTCGCGTCGGGGCCTAAAAAGAACAATTTGATGCAACTAGAAAGTTACGTAATACTCTGGAAAGTACTGGTAACTAACCATGTTTCACTTTGTAAATCGTTTATAGGGCGAAAGTTAATCTAAGCGCCGTTTAAATGGTTCTGGTTTAATAGAAAGCATGTCTGTCTAGTACTTCTTTTACTACTAAGTAAGGATTTAATGGTGACGATAGTTTGTAGTTTTGATCGCATAGAAACCGCTAAATTTTGCTTCAATCCATGGTCGCATTAGTATAAAATTCATCAGGATTCAGGATATCGCCCCGTGTTGTCCCACTGCACTGTAGGGTAATGGCCAACCTTTATGTTCAACTTTACACATTTTAGAGTCAAGTTTGTACAATCTTGGTCCGCCTGTGTCTTCCGTGATACATTCAATGACCTTTTCAGCGACTTATATCGTCCACATAATATGGTCCATATGAATTCTTTGCCCATTTGCATCAGATATACGGCAAAAAGATGTAATTGAAAAACTACATCATCTCTCCCTAACAGAATATTCTTATGCCAGTAGAATCTCACAACGGTACTGTAAGTCTTCTTAAAAATACACTGGCTATTATATATACCATTTCGTTACTCTATTCCCTAATTACTGTAACTTCTGTAAGCCAGAATCAACAATGTCAACCACCAGAAAAACGCATTGAGGGACAATTAACGATTTCCGTTCATAAAAGACATCCCTTTCGGTGCAGAAATAATAAATTGTACACACAATCAGCATCAGGGAAGGACTTGTCATGTTTGTCTATCTATGTACCATGGTAGGAAAAAACTGGATATTGGTAAGAGGCTAGCAACAGAGGAGAGCAAGCAACCATGATCAAATTTCAATCCTGTCGAATGTGCCCCACCTGCACACTGCACAGTAGCCAGCCACTTTTGCGTTACCCCTGACAACGTGACATGGCTAATTTATTGGATGGGAAACATTTACCGTGTATTGCATACCTATTATTATGTTTTTTACACATTCCAAAGCCAACCGCCTAACTAGTGGCCAAAATCTGGGCGAATTCGATTTAGATTACCAGAAACACGCTAAGGAAGAGGCCTCAAAAAAGTTCAAGATTATTTCGAATGCTTTCCACATTGTTCGAGGATAAGATAGGTTTCCTATAGACACTTTCTAAAATGATGAACGGATGAAGCAAGGTGTCCTGTGCATAGCAAGTATTTTGACGAGACATAATAATATGCCCTGTCAACACTTCCGTCCTAGACGAGCCATACTAAACAAACATTGTCTAGATAGCAGAGTGTACGTGCCTCTTGACTGGCATTCATGAACGATTCTGTAATTAATTTGTCAGCCTTTGATTTATCTTTATTTGAAGTTAATTGAGTATTGATTGATTGATCTTAGCATCGTCTCTTGTTTTGTCCTATTCTTGTATATGCATGATTCGCATTGCGATTCATTTGGGGCCAAGGAAATATGGACCTTAAATACCACCATTATATTAAGACTGTATTCATACGTTAATTCGGTTTATGCTTTTCATAGACATCCCAGACAAGACATGTGTTAAAATAATAGCGGCCATTGGCAAGGTCATTGCCACTTTTAACCCAATTTGCAGTTGACCCCAACATCTCGTGGGACTCACAGCATTACACACAATAATAAGTACCGTCAACTATTGTTTATTTTCTCATACACACGTTAATAGTAAGAAAACGATGTCAAGTATTGGGCAATTAAATAAAATGTTGATGACTCATGGCGAAAATCATGATCATATTGTTCTCAAGATATACTCGATAGCTGGACAAAAACTGGTCTATTATGAAAGTATTACCAGACCATACTTTCAGTGTAAGGTTTGAAGAAGCCCATTGTTTAGTCTTGTACGACTACCTGTTTTAATAATATAACACGTCACTTATGAAATAGATTCTATTGAAACGACTTCCCTCGTTTCGATCAGTCTGCCTAAGATTTACCGAAAAAACTAGTAACACTAATCCAAGAACTGGGGAGTTCAAGTCTGGTTTAAGATATTTTTTTACTGGGGATTCTTAACTCTCGCCGTGAAACACCGAAAGCAATAAAGAAACGGATACTGTGAAAAGTCTGTCATCGTCTTTTGTAACTGATTTTGATCTTTTCGCCGTGGCTCTGTCAGACACATATTTAAGACATTCGGAAAAAAAATGTCAAGTGGCAATAACAGATGGCCAAATTTCTTTTTGCACGTTTCATTCTGGGTTACGTCAACTTACGTGTTTCGAAATCGCAGTGAGAATGAGAACATTAAGATCAGTAAGATGAACGAACAGAGAATTTTAAGTTATTTTATGTAACGAGTTGAGACTTCTTTTAGAAAATGTCCCGCGCTGTCTAGATGGATGGATCGTGTTTCGGTTGACAACATTGAGTAATCTATCAGAAAGTTTGTTATGCCGTTAGCCTTTCGTTTGAGCTTTCCCGTGCGTCTATGGAAAGTTCAGAAACATCCATACATAATACTAAACGCATCGTCCGTCAGGTAATGCGTTTATTATCCGTAGATCGTATCCGATTTCGTGGCGATGCTTGGTGAAGGCTTGTTACCAGACGAGTTTTTTATGTTGATGAGGTTTTTGCATTAATTCAACCGTGGGGACCCTCCGTCTATTAATATCAGATTAATTAACCATAAAATCAATGCGATTTTCTAAAAGAACGATCATTGGCTTATCACAGTTGACTACGCTACATTGTGTCATCTTCTCTTAAAGGTCAGCTATAAGCAGATTGCACCCGAGCGTCCTGTAATTGCGCTTACGCACAATTACAAGCATGAGTCACGGAGGCGGGAGCCTGATAATAAAATGATCGAAGTTATTAAATCACTTTGTGTTAATTTTGTTTTGTCATCACTGCTCTCAGACGGTGATATCATTCTTAGGAAATTGAAAGACATGTTACATCTATTACCATACCGGACTGGACTTTTGTGGTGTGTTACAGTATGATCCTCTTCCTATAGGTATGCTATGTATAAGATCAGTGTAGGTCTTCCTAAGGGCATCCCGGCGTTGCCACTCACATCTGCCGGTAATGCTAACGCAACTAAATCATTTCAGTCCATGGGAAATAAGCGTGTGTACCAAAAAAACTAATAAGTCAGTCAGTCTCATTATCAATCACCATAGAAAATATTTGAGCCGTAATTTTTCTTTTGTGACGTAAACCAAAATTGACAAGAATGCGGCGCTTTTAAAATTCATAATAGGTCATGTGGATGCCGTGGTTTAATTTTTAGTGCGTCCTCAAAAGCCCCCACTCTTGAGTTTTGATGTGTTTTATTTTTGCATATTTATGTATACACCGATTTAAAAAAATACGTGTCCATTATCTTTTATAACTGACCGACCAGCCAGATTTATTTTCAATTTATTCTATATACTCAAGCTGCAAATCAAATCAGCCTTATTATTTGATTTGCCAGACAAGAATCAGAATCAGATTGTTTATCAATAAAACACGAGTAAAATTCCTTGTTTACTTATCTCAATATAAGTGCGACGAAAATAGTTACTATCAAGCGGAAGTGATCTTTTATCATCAATGAATAATGCTGTTTGAACAAGATCTAGCCACCAGACAAAATACCTTTACTAGATAACGCAAAATTCGGTCGAGATACTTGACCTTTTCAGAATTATAATACTGAAAAACAAAACTGCCTTACTGTTTTGAGCGTATCTTTTTCACTATCGACAATTTGACACGATCACAAGATTTGTAAAGTAGGTACCGTAGATAGTGTTCTACTTTTCTTTTTGATATGTATTATTATTATCCCAGTTATCTAGATGAAGTGCTTCTTCTTTCCAATCCTCGAGGTGTCTCGCGATCTTCTCCTCGGTCTTCCGCAACTCCGTATGGGCCCGATTATCGAGAATTCGAATCCGTACCTATATTCGGGCCCACTGCTGTGACGGCATTCAGCTAACATGGCCAGTAATGGTCTGCCCAAGACTTCATAACTCACCAAAGATGTCACAGTTCTCTGAAAATATTTCTCAGTCTAAAATACAATGACTGGTCTAATTGGAGATAACAATTCCTTGCCTAAATGTTCATAGAAATAATAATATACCTAGTAAGGTTTACTCAAGTTGTAATGACCCTTATCAAACATACATTTAAGTGCCATTTTCCGGCTATAGTACATACCAATCTTTTCTATATACTTTACTAACAAAAACAATAACTCCACAGAGTCTGGCAACGGCAGTGGTCCAGCTTTTCACAACGGAAGATCCTTCGCACTCAAAATGGAAGAAGAAAGACACAGGTGTGCTGTGCCTGATCAAAGACAATGGGAAGAGGTCGTACTTCTTCCGGATATACTGTCTCTACCGCAAGGCTATGATATGGGAACAAGAGGTCTACCTCCAGATCGAGTACAAGAACCCGAGGCCGTTCTTGCATACCTTCGAGGCAGAGGTGGGTGACACTTTTTTTATCGTAAGTCCTCCAATCCAGGGCAGGGCAGGAGGGTCTGTCAGACTTCCAATTTCTAGAATATCCAATGGTGCATCTATTTCAAAATAACTTATCGTAACATTGCGACATGACAGCATTAAGTGAATTTCTTATCTGTACCTACGTACGGCTTTTGCTATGATTTTTAATTATCCATTGTTACAAATGTTGCTCAACATAAAGTTACCTCGGGATGTATGCAGCTTCTACGTATCGCGATCCATGTTTCACTATTTTTGCATACACTGCTTATAGAAAACGACAGGAGAAAAGAAGATATGAAAAACAGCTCCATCGTTCCTTCTTGCAGGATCAAACCTAATAATTTTATTATAGACTCCTAAAGAAATGCGGTCAAGGAAAAACATAACATGAAGAATCAATAAAGTTACTAAGGTATTCAGGCTGTCCCAGTTATGTCTACGCAATTATGTAATAATCATTCATGTTACTCGTATATTGACTGTCAATTTAAATTCAATTTTTGGCAGTCGCATCGTATATTCTGTTTAGAGAAGGCTGCTTTAATCTATACTTAATATTATAAAGCAGAAGATTTTGTGTGGTTGAAAGCGCTAATCTCAGGGTTCGAATTGAAAAGTTCGTGTGCTGGAAAGTCCATTTACCGAGGACGCTTACAGGCTATAAAACATCAAGTGAAACCACGGGCAGCATCTAGTCTTGTTAATATTATTTGAACAGCTGCCTTTGTAATATTAACAAAATTGTCTGTTTTCAATAAGGCTGCCCATTCACGGTCTGCCATAGCCGTCAGTGTGTGCCTGGTGACCTGAACCTGACTGTTCGATTTGTTCGTGGTTTTCTATTCAGTCGCACCTTGAACTTGAAACTGACTGCTTCGAACAGGCTGTGTATGGCCTGCCCTACATCAATCGACACCTTGTGAATGTAAACCTAAATACATCTAGGGCAAAGTTAGATTTGGAAAGTTTGTATATTGAGTTGGAATTCCAATTTTATTGACTTGAAATCGGGTATTACTTTTAGTGGTACCTACCTCCATCGAAATAAATTAGTCCGATATAACACAAATGTTAAAACAAAGAAAAATAAGTTCTCAAAAATGTAATCTATTAAATGTATTCATATTTAAAGGGATTATTGAGAGATTAATGAAAGAAGATTATTTATTGCTATGATTAATCATCACGAATGAGCCACCATTGGTCATGATAATTGTATAAAAAAAAAAACAAATTATATCACACAGAAACATTGATATCCTTTATTAATTTATCAAGTACTTACTAAGAACACATTTTGTGAAGAATGTGTTCAAAAATAGCAGGAAAATCTTACCTGATAGCAGTCGATAAAATCTATATTGCGGCATTTATCTTTCCCGAAATAGATAGTGAATGTATAGGAGCTGTGAATGAAACAATTTATTCAGTTGAAATGAAACAGAACACGGGTGTTTGTTTTGCCTAGATCAGAGGTTCTCAAACTATGAGCTATAGAGAATGTAGAAGGGCGCCAATTTAAGGCTAAGGGGAGGTCCTTAGCCTTAAATTGGCGCCTAGAGGCTCTCCTGTTGACCGTTCCCCGAATTTGCTGTCTACCCGAATTGCTTAGATTAAAGACTGCATAGTATCCCCCAGCAATCAGATTTTCATTGAAATTAACAACCATAAAGCCAGTATACGCGGACATGGTGGAGTTTTGAAGCCGGTACCAATATTACCTGAAATCAACTAGCAAGGGCGCGAGACTTGTCTCTATACTGAATCTGTAACTGCGGCGCGAACTGAAAAAGTTTCGGAGCCCCTGACATAGACTATTAAACTTGGAGCCGAGGTTAATGTAACTGGGTAATAGTTAGTAAGCTGATATTACTACGAGTATTTAGGACAGTCGTCACAGGGCCATCGCTGTCTATAGGCAGTCTGAACAAGTGCCCAAAGCCCCGAATTCCTGTGGGAATCATAACAGTAATTAAAACCTTCTTATGATTCTTTAACTTTTCTACATAATTTTTCAACAGAAAATCGTGGTGTACTCAGGTAGTGTAGGGCCCCAATGTCCTATCTACAGTGCCCAGAGCTTCGAACAGGTTAAAGATGGCCCTGCCTGTCTTCATGACTTCTAGTTATTGAAATCCAAAGCCAAAGTAGCACACTAGTTGTTGGTTATGACCAGCTCGTCCCGCCATCTTTTACGAAGTCTGACGCGACGCCTTCTGGCTGTTTTAGGGCTCTTGAATGTGGTTTAGCGATGAGAAGCTAAAGGTTACAAAAAAATCTGGATGGACATAATTAGTTTGCCGGTTTTCCCTGTGCATTTAAGGACAATTAAACTACCAATTCAGAGTTCTTCCTGTTTATATTAATACACATACCTAACATTTTCCTCGAACGTTCTAACGCAAACCTGAAGTGATTCCCGATACAAAGTTCTGTATAACAATACGTAAGACAACAGGTATAATAGTACATTGTCAACGTCATTGCTTCTATGAGTCAACGTGGGACTGAAGGATTGGGAAAACAATACTATGTCATCCACACATGCAGACAAATGGGCTTACATTGGACACTGAGGGCCAAACTATTAGTTTTCATTAATTGTTAGTTTTCCATCATTTGTTAAGAAAATCCAGCCATCTCCTGGCTCTTAACTAGTTTTTTTCATTGATGCAAAAGGCCTATGAATGAATGAAGAAGGGTATATTCTGCAACACAGCACACGTCATGATTTTGCGAAATGGGACATTCCGCGAAATGTACATTTTGCGGAAGGGAAATTTTGCGCCTGAGCCTTTATTTGATTATATACCTACTTTTTGACGAAACATTAAATTGGGTTTAACACAGTAAATTAACATTTTTTCCATTTTTGTAAAACCACATCCATAACGGGTAAATTATGCAAGCAATGCCTAATAATTATTATTACGAATTTACGAGTATTGACGTAATTCTTGGGGAATACCTGGGGAGTAAACAGTGTTGATATTATTATTCTTAATGATTTCGTCATGCAATACTGTTCCTAAGGGGGCCTAAAAGGGGGTGCTATGACAGGAAACCTCCACGTGCGCCCGTGGACTGGAGTTCCCTCTCGGATACGTCCGGGGACAAGACCAGTTTTTCGGGCCGGTGCACCCTGGGATGCGGGCAAAAACTCTTCCTTAGGCACGCAGTGCCTAAGACGTCTCTTTGCCCGTATGCGAATAGCCTGTCGTGTGGACGCTCCAACGCGTGTCCCTCTGATTAGCAGAGGGCACAGCGGCGGAGCGGGCTTGCGGACGGTGAGTGATGGGTAGCTCGCCGTCCGGCCAAGGACTAAGCCCGGGTCGGTGGCGCGTCATGTCTCGCGCCAAATGCCTGCTGAGGTCGCGGGTTTATTCTTAACCCAGGATACCGTGGCCCCGGGACGTAAAGGGCATAGGAAGGAACACGGGTGGATTTTAGTCTGTAAGAGTCTGACAGTCCCTTTCGCCCCACCCAGGGCAGGAGGACTCGTAAACTTAAATGTTCTTTCTTATTCTTCAAATATATTTTTCACTTTATATTGGCATCGTTTCAAACATGCTTTGCTCTTTGTTCCTCAGATCAATTGAGGAACAAAAAATGCGTTTTCTTAGTTTTGGCTGCCAAAAATAAACGATAACTTCCACTAGATACACAAGCTTATTAAGCTTAAATGGAAAGTCAGCCAAAATCCACGGGTCCTTGTACTCGCAGGAGGGGAGGAGGGGAGGGGGGGGGGGGGTATTACAACGTCTTAAAACCAGTCGGCAGTCTTGTTCCAGTGAGTGAACGAGATGGCGCTAGACGACTTGTATAGCTCTGTCACTTCTACTTGCAGGAACAAGCCTGGTTAAAAGACGTTGTAATACTCCCCCTGGGTGAACTTTTACTCAATAAGTATCCAAAAGTCCAATCCGGAGTGGACACTTATTGAGTAAAAGTCCACAGGATGGGAGGTCTCATGTAATGTTTTTCCACGCAAAAAAGACATCTATAAATACAAAAAAGGTCTAGAAAGACCCACATAGCTTGTTTGCTGTTTTATTCACACAGTATCACTGTTCTGCTTTTCAGATAATTATACATTACTTCTACTACTTACCTATATTCAGTACCCATACCACAAGTTGTCATTACGGTACTCGATCATCAATATCGACCTCGTTTGGCGCTCTCATTGGCCCGCTCCAAGGTTGTATGAACTCTCAACCAAAGAGCGCCAAGCGCGTTCGAGGCGTATGATCGAGTATCTTAGTGACAACTCATGGTATGGGTACTGTACTAGCTAACACGGCAAACTCCGTATTTATCAGAATCAATATATTTACTCATATTTTAAACGTTCCCTGAAAAAAATAAATCAAAACCTAAATTAGCCGAATTGGCAATCAGCATTTTACTTTTTTGAATAAAAATACTTTTTTTTATTTCAGGAATACATGGCTGCCTTCAACTTCGCTCACGAGAATGAAGCGAACATCCTTAGAAATATACTCCTTGAGAAAATTGAACTAAGGAAAATTAGACGGGAAGGTTGGTAAATTGTCTAAAATATTTCACAGTAAACGATTTTCAGTAATTGGTGGCGCGAGTTCTCTAAAAATGAAAACTTCCAACTCTGCAATTTACATCATATTACGTTTAGTACTATGTATTATAATATATATTCTGTGATCATATCTAGGTGGGTGGGCGAGTGAACGCATTCTCAATTTGTGAAGTTAAATTATATATGGTAAAACAACGACGATATAATACTAGACTCCGCATGCATGATCTAAAGAACACAAACTATTCTGCCAAGTTGCTGAGGTACTACGTAAGCGAGGGGGACGGGGTACTGCGTTGTGATTGGCTAACTCAAGGTCTGTGCTGTCTCAACGTATGTTTACGGCTCACAGGATTGGTCGAAATGAGACGAATATAAGACTTTTTTGCCTAATGTGTTGGCAGACATCGGTCGCCTGTTATTAGGAGTCTAGTTTTATATCGTCGTTGTGGTAAAAACTCACAAACAGAAATTTTCTCGAAGACATGAGACGTCTCAAAAGAAACACTGTGTTTGATTGATTTTAGATAACTTTCTCATTGAGAAGAGTCTCCAATGAAAAGGATTGTGATCATCATCAGCCAGAAGATGTCCACAGGCCTCCCCTCTTAAGGCCGTTCGCTGCTAGCCGTTCGTTAGCTGTATAATTATTGTTTTTTTTTATCCTTTTAATGATTTAATAGTCTTGACTTGAGTACATCGCTTCCACATTTGTTTATTTTTTTTAATTGTTATTTCATGACATTGTTAAACATTTTTTAAAAAGAGTAAGTATGGAGTTTCTTGCCCATTCTTCTCCATGCAACCTACCTTAGCGAATGGGTGTAGAATCAATCCCATCCCATCCCTTTCCTTAATTTTAATATTCGACGTTTAAAAGTGCCTCACTGATGGCCTATTTAAAATAAATGATTTGACTTTGACTTTGTTAGGGGTGCGCACGGCGCGGGCGCCCGCGTGTCGTGCTGTTTTCATGTAATTTCATCGACGGGCCACCCGCTGCACGCAGCGCTGATCTATGAGATAACATGAAACAGCAAGACCACGCGGGCGCCCGCGCCGTGAGCACGCCTAATGCAGCGCACGGCCTTAGACCGCCACGACACGCCTTGTGATCACAATAAATTATTTCTAGAAAGTCACGTTATGTCGTGACATGCTGTTCACCGCCATAAACAATGACATTTCCGCACAATTCCTTAGCTCTCAAACCATAGACCTATACATATAATGGGTACCGAATAATGCGTTGATTGTCGATAAATGACTTCATTTCTAGATGTTTATATTGGTTACCGCTTTGTTTACAAACATGCGGTTGGTAAACATTCATTGTGATGATGCGGATTATTTTTCCACTACATCATTCTTAGACGAATTTTTGTTATTGTGATATTTAAGTATTGGCAATGACGATTTTCATTTTGGGGTTGGCAGAAATTGCAAATTGCACGAATCACGTCATATCCCGCTAAGAAAGACCTACAACACGCAATAACTTGACACCTGACTCGAAACTCGATCTCGCTCCCGCTACAGACATTTCGGGGTAGCGGGAGGGGGATCGAGTTACGAGCCAGGTGTCAAATTATTGCGCCCGGGTTGTAGGAATGCTTCTTCTAATGAAATGCAATGTGACTATAGTTTCCACCAGTTAAGTATGGAATAAAATTTGTTGACCTCCTTGTACCAATGAATACCAATATTACAAAACCATTCGAAAAAATGTACATAAAGAAAGTATCGGAACACAAACAAACCAAACGTATTGTAGTTAGAGGCGAATCTTGAGTTTATATTTTATTTTGAAATGAAATCCAAACGTTATCATGATATCGAACGATGCTTTTTAGGATCAATGAAAGGTCATTCCAGACTTATTTGGCGATGACTATAAGGGTGAGGCTAAACAGCGTCCAAAAAGCGTAATTTTGTGAGTCGTGAGTAGCCGAATTTCGTTTCTCATTTTGTATTGCGAAAGACTTTTTCTATGAAAGCGAAATCATCACGACTCACAAAATTACACTCATTAGTCCTCACCCTACTGATGTTAACTTCCACCCACAGAGCGTCGCACCCGCTCCATGGTGTCAGGCCGCGGCAGTGGGTCCAGCTCAGCCGTCCCGCGACAGAACGGCACGGTGCTACCTCCACCACCGCCGCAGCCCGAGCCCGCGGCCCCCCCCACCCCAGCCCCCATGCCCATGATGCAGCCGCTGCAGCAGGTGCAGCCAGTGCAGCAGATGCAGCACCAGCCTGTCAAGACTAATCATAGCTTTGGAAGTTAGTATCCCTTGTGCAGTTCTCTTAAGAAACTATGGTTTGTCTTCAGTGGATTTTCAACTTTACGTTTTAGTGTATTATGGGTGAAAATTCATTGAAGACAAAGACAAACTGTTTTTGTCGTTGATACAGTTTGGTTTTATCTTTAATACATTTTCAAATGTATGCAATTACAAACTCAGCAACGAGCACGTAATCTTTTACAGAATAGCTTCATCTTTAGTAAGTGTAAATTTAAAGCGGTGATAAACATAGAAGAGATGAAGTAATGTCTAAATCTAAAGAGCGAATTTTAACTTATTTATTGACCTGTCCCTGCAGTCTCAACATTAGACAACGACAAAAATCGGTCGGTAAGTCGTATCGTTATCAAATTCCTTTAATAGATTTTCAACTTTATTTCGAAAGCTTAGGGTTGAAAATCTATTAATGTTTGACATCGATTAGACTTAACGACCGATATTTGTCGTTATATTTGTTGAGACTGCAGGGTCTGTAATGTCTTGTAGTAGTTGAAATACTCTGCATTATATGAGACGAAACGTCACTTAGAGACGTTACAAGTGGATCGAAGAATTCGACGCAGTAAGTAAGAACCTCGGTAGCTCGGTTGGAAGGAGTGTCGGATGTACTGAATCCGGAGGTTCCAAATCCTGCTCCCGGTTTTAATTTTTCTTTCTAAGGAGAGGCTTTGATACTTATTAAACATTTATCAATTGTTTAATAGGCTATACACTGAAAAGCAACAAGAAGAAAGGTGGAAATCGGAAAATAACGAAAGCGGACATCGGTATGCCGCAGGACTTCAAACACGTGTCACACGTCGGGTGGGATGAAAAAACAGGTATAATTATTAACCTAATAATCTTAATTACTGTATTAAAAAAGAAAACCAGCTAAGTGAGAGTCCGACCATTATCATAATAATACCGGCCAAGTGCAAGTCAGACTCGCGCACGAAGGGTTCCGTACCATTATTTATAAAAATATTTATTTTATTCTTATTTTTAGTATTTGTTGTTATAGCGCCAACAGAACTACATCATCTGTAAAAAAATCAACTGCCTAACTATCATGGTTCATGAGATACAGCCTGGTGACAGACGGACGTAATAGGGTTCCATTTTACAAGCTGTTTTTTAACATGGTCTTTTTATTACAAAATCTTATCGTAGACGAAAACGCTAAATAAATAATCACGCCTTTAATCACTGAAAGGGTAAGACAGAACAAAATCAACACTAACAAATCGGTACTAAAAATTCCATATGGAAAAACCCTACAACAGTGATAACCAAAGAATTGAACCTCGAATCTAAAGCACCCTTCAAAGTACTTGGCAACTAGTATCCGAAGCTGGTTTCCAACAATAATACTCAGTAAACACTGAAGGGGAGCACTAGCTACAGCCCGACATAAAAATGTAGAAAACCGGAAGTCGCTACTGTCTTCGCGCTACCAGCACTATGAATGATTTTATTTTATTTTTATTCACTTTTTACGTTAGTTTTATGGCACAATAATAAACCTGCGGTCTTTGTTTACATCAAATATTAAAGATTTTTAAAACGCTGTCAGAAATAAAATTTTTAGTTCCGTTTCAACTCGTTCTGGCCAAGCTGTAACACTGAACTTAGGCAAAGGGCACAAATCCAGACACCGTAGCTGTACTGAGAAATCCCGTATGGAAAAACCTTACAACAGTGATAACCTAATCGAACTCAGAATCAATCGTTTAAATGAATATTGTTCTTGATTTAAACTTTTCGGAGCGCATTTTGTTCGTGGTCGGGTGTTACTTATTTTAATATTAACACCTTCAGGCTTCGACCTGGACAATGCTCCGGAAGCCGATGAGCTGCGTTCCTTCTTCACGAAGGCCGGAGTGTCGGAGACTCAGCTACAGGACCAAGAGACCAGAGAGTTCATATACGACTTCATTGAGATGCACGGAGGACTGCCCGCTGTCAAACAGGATTTGGATAAAGGTGAGTTTTGATTTTGAGCTATAACTTACTTAGATTTTCATTACGGGACGTTTTGTTTCATGGTTCTGTCGCAAGACATGAAAGTAATTATTCAATCATTATTAAAAGTGTGTTTTGAATTTGTTGCTTGAAATCATATCAAACTTCGCACACTTATCCGTGTCGCATTTTCGAAAATGCTGTCAATATCCAAATATGTTGATGACGTCATTATAATGCGACGAGTGCTCATTCAGCACATACAGCGCGGATAAAATGTAAAATAGGAAAACCAATACATGCTATGCGGCACGCAACTGCAGACTAATAATGTCCCCCCTCCCCGCAGCGCTCCCCCGCGGCGCGCTCCCCCCGCCCCCCTCCGCGGCGGCCCCCCCCGTGCCCGCCCGCAGCCCCGCGCCGCAGCACCCCCCCGCACCACGTAAGTATTACAACAATAATGGCACTTTTTCACGGTCTTTTGGCCCTGGCCTTTCATTCAAGGTATTTACCACAGGATTATTCGGTTAAGGGCCTTCGCGCCTTTTAAGCCGTAATAGTAGATTATTAACCAAGGGCTGTATGACATCAATTGCATACGAGGTTTTTGGCGCCTGAGCGAAGCGAAGGCGCTAATTAACCCGAGTATGCAATTGATGCTTACGCCCGAGATAAATACTCTGCTTTACATATTGATTGTGAGGTAAGTAAACAACAAGACAGCAGGTTTCAATGAACATTTATTAAGAAGAAAAAAATGTGTATTTAATTAAAAATTATTTTAATAATTATATGTATTATCATCATCATCATCAGCCTATTAATGTTCCCACTGCTGGGACACAGGCCTCCTCTCTGTGAGAGGGGGTGGGCCATAATCCACCACGCGAGCCCAGTGCGGATTGGTGGATGTCACATGTCTTCGAATTTTTGGTTCTAGGACATGCCGGTTTCCTCACGATGTTTTCCTTCACCGTTTTGAGAGCAGTGGTGATGAAATAAATTACACAAAGTAATGCGCCTGTCGGGATTCGAACCCACGACCTACAACTCGTAAGTCGGGGCCGTTACCACTGGGCCACCACTGCTCTATATATATAAGTCTCATATGTATTATGTAAAGTATAAAATACATATAATAAATTAAAATATGTCACTAGACATGTTTAAAACTTTTGAAAAAGAACTCAAACAAGAAAATTAATTATTTTCGCGATGCTTTCGCGCCTACTAGTAGACTGCCTTTTTTTTTTCACGCACGCAAGCGCGTCAAATCTTGCTGGCCAGTTTGATTTTTAAATCGATTTCATCTAACATACGATGTGGAAACAAATAGTTCCATATTTAAAATAAAATCTTTATAAAATAAATTGTCTAGATTCCGATTCGAGTAATTAATCGATACCGAGAAAAAAAAATTAACTTTTTAAAAATATTCTTCGTGCAGTATGAGTATGACTGTTCTTTTTTCAAATTCCAAAACCTATGCTGTAATGATAGTCATACACCCCGGCATTCAGGGGTGTAAGAGTGTACTTACAGAGCAAGAGATATGTAAAAACTTTAAATTCTAAAGCATATTCCTGATTAACGGCTGGGTGTAAAGATTGAAAACAAATATTATGTTGAATGTATATTCTTGTACAACAATGTGAGTAAATTTTATTTTCTGTATATAAAAAACTTACGAAGGGTAGACCATTTAAAAGATGGAGTGACGACATTGTAGAAATAGCCGGAAACTTATGGTCCAGACGGGCAAATGATAGAGCCACGGAATGGTTTGGAGGAGGCTTTCACCGCAAAAGGCGGCTCTTACACCTAACAATACTAACCTTATTTAAAAACAACTAACATTACTAACAAATAAATAAATAAGCATACATAATAGCTGTTAGAAATACATACATGTAAGGGATTAAATAAAGCTAATAAATAAATGTTAAAAATTAAGATTTCCACATAGAAAAACCGAGCAAAGGCGGCCCGCGGCAGCTGTTTCTGCCTCGCTGCATAGTCTATGATATCATTTTGAGGTATCGCGGTACACTCGGGACATATTAATATGTGCGGTGCAGATATGAAAGTGTGCGTTTAGCTCCGCCTGGATGCTCAAGGTTATTGAGGGTACTATGCGCCTTAAGCAATACTCAACCTGCTATATGTTGACCAGTGAGATCTCATAAAAAACCAATAAGTTACAGCCTTTTGCAAGGCTGCCGTGTCGTGACTGTATGCATGTGAAACAAACACACGGTTTTATTTTTTTAATTTTGATGAGTTTTAGCGACGGAGTGACCCGACGAGAGGATGTTGATAAAGAAAAACGAAGTTTTGTTGAAGTATGTAATGCATTTAAAAATTAATTTGATTGAATATTTGAAACTATTCCAGCGTCTCGCGCACCGCCCCCTCCCCCCGCGCGGGCCGTCCCCCCGCCCCCCGCGCACCGCTCCGCTCCGCCGCGACCAGCACAACGTAAGTTCCACTTTTTACAGTGGCGTAGGTAGGAATAAAGAAAAAAATCTGGACAACGGCCATCACAAGTTTATTTAATGTTGTTTATAAAATATAATGTTTCCTTTTCTGTAGCTTATTTAACCATTTGCACTCATAAAAAAAAATAGTTTTATGTACAAATTAACATCTAAAAATGTGTGAAATCACAACTGTTATTTTTCATAGAGGCTCGCTATACCTTTGCATCTTAAAAAATAGTACATTTCAAATAATACATTGGGATTAGGTATGTGTATCTGTGGTAAACAAACTCCGCCAATATTTAAGTACTATTCGTAAAATAAATATTTCGAAAATCAACTCTTCAACCGCTCACAATCTATGACGTTAAAAAACTCAACGTTGAAAACAACGTAAGTTTTGTAAATTGCTCAGATCGTTGCGTTTGCGTTCTCGTTAATTCAACGAGATGAACGAGTTAAACTCATAAACGTCGTTGACAAATTCAACTAGTTGATTTGTATACAGTTAACGCTGATCCCTAGAAAGAAGATATTTTAAAGGTGGTCCCATGATAAGAAATTCATGGTTTGATGATAGAAGATCAGAGAAGAAATCGAGGGGAACTTTCAAAAAGGCTAAAATTTGCCCAAAGCTATAGTTACAAGAATTCACGTTTTGGTCCGGGTTCCCCTTCAAAAATTTTTACCCTACGTCACTGCTTGGTTGGCCTTATTTTACAGTTTGAACTTATTGATAATGCATTTACTATTTGTAGAAGGTCCAATCATAAAGGAACGCCAGTAGACAGTTTTCAAAAGAATTACTTACCCGTCTTTTTTCACATGTTTGACAAATTTTGACTGCGAAAAGAATGGAGTAAAAAATGTTTACTGTTTATTTTCCTTTTTGTTGTGCAAAAATGATCTAATCCTTGTACCATTTCCAGCTATATCGTCGGGCCCGCCGTCCGTCCCGCCCCCTCCCCCGCCGGGCGCGGCCCCCCCTCCCCCGCCGACCCTGGCCCCCGCGCCCCCGGCGGCGCCGCCCCCTCCCCCGCCGCCCCCCGCCCCGCCGGCGCCGCCCCCCGCGCCCCCCATGGCCCCCGACAGCCCCACAATGGAAGCTCCTTCCGCTGCACCGGATCCAAGAGCTGCGCTTATGGAGAGCATCAGAAGTGGATCCAAGGGACTCAAGGTAAATGAAGATAATTATAATCCTTAGAAAATATAGATAAAATTGTGGTTTAAATAGACTTGTTTGTAGTGAGATTGCTAATCCAAAAGCAACCTTAATGTAACTGAAATAAAGATATTTTTATGTGGGAATTACTAATTTAAACAGTGACGCAAAGTTGTATAATAATTAATAACTAAAACTCATTTAATACCATTTTCGTACGTTCATCAAGTTTTTTATAAAACGAGTTCTTTTTGTGACCCGTTATTATCAGAGTGTAAACCGAAAAGCACAGAAAAAAGGCAAACTTAATTGGTAGAGTAAATGTGGTGATTTTCAAAAAACAAAGAGGAACTTTATACCGTATCCTACCTGGCCCCCTAAATAAGTGATTTTCAACTTTATGTGCTTTGGTATAAAGTTGAAAATCTATTAAAGATTACTGGCGCGTTTACATATTTTACGCTAGCCACATTATCTCTTACAGAGAGCAGTGGTGGCCCAGTGGCATCGGTCCCGACTTACTTGTTGTATATCGTGGGTTCGAACCTCGCCAGGTGCATTACTTCGTGTAATTTATTTCATCACCACTGCTCTCAAAAGAAGGAAAACATCGTGGAGAAACCGGCATGTCCTAGAACTAAAAATTCGAAGTCATGTGACATCTACCAACCCGCACTGGGCCCGCGTGGTGGATTATGGCCCACTTCTCACAGAGAGGAGGCCCACTCTCACTGAGAGGAGGCCTGTGTCCCAGCAGTGGGAACATTATAGGCTGATGATGATGATTCGACGCTAAAATCATAAAAAAATTGTATCTAATTTAGTTTGAAATTTATATTAAACCAAATCACTTACATTTCAGCGCGTCGAGCCCGTGGCTAAGCCCGCAGTCGTCGAGGACAGCCGGAGTAACTTACTTAGCGAGATCAGACAGGGAGTCGAACTCAAAGCCGTAAGTTATATTTTCCTAAACATTTTCCGTGGTACCACAAAAACTTTTAAACGTCTGTTGATCACTTTTCTAAAAAAATGACAGATTATGACGTTAAAATAAGGTACGTTTTGCAGTCACACTTTTCTTAGACAAGTGTTTAACAGATGTTTATGTTTTTGTAGTAAGGTTATGAATAAGAATAAATACGCTGCTGAATGTCTGAAGGAGGTCGTGGCTAAATAATAATAGCTGGAAAGATGGATTTTAAAGGCTAAGCCGCGTTTCCCGAGGTTCGTTTGTGGTTAGTTTACCATCGATCGTAGCAAGTTTCCATTTTAGAATGTTAGGCTTTTGGTTTACTTCAAATTCACATATATGCTGAGATTTGCATTTTGGCCTAGCACAGGATATATGTTATTTTTGTTCTGTTTGTTATCTTTTTTTATGTTATTTTGTATTACTTTTTTTCTGTCCTGTATGCATCAATAAATCTGTTTTGTTTCTTTCTTCAAAATTTTTGTAAAGTACTTGAGGCACGCTGAATACTTGCTTAATACTCATTAAATTATCCCTAAATACAAAAATGCTGACGTGGCCATGTAAAATCATCCGGGGTCACAGTAAAGAGAAAAGTCCCGCGAAGAAGATTTTAGTATAAAGGTTGGCCCAAACCTTCAAACCTCCTTTGGTGTGTTGTTTAAAATTAGAATCCCCCCCAGGTGTCTCGCTCGGGCAGCAACAGCGGCAGCGAGCGGCGCGCGGCCGGCAGCGGACTGGCGGAGGCGCTGCAGCGTGCGCTGGAGGAGAGGTCGAGGGCCATACACTCATCGGACTCTGACATGTCAGACACCACCACCAGCGACGGAGAGTGGGACGACTGACCTGGGGGACTATAAAAATACACAAATATTACGGTTTAAAACGGGACATTTACCATTTCAAATTTGCTTTGTTTGAGTATCCGATATTTCGGCGCTGTTGCAAGCGACATGATCACGGATCATGGCGTTTCATCATTCATTCGTGGCAGATCAGTACCCTTAGCATGGACCTAAAAAAAAAGGCGGACGGAACTTCACTAAGAAACAATTGAAGCACCCATAGTAAGCCAGTGCGCTAATGTGGACACGCCAGCACGCACACATTCACACCATAGTAAGTCAGCCGTCGGCCATTACGCTTCGAACGACACTCGCGGTTTTATACGGTGTTATTTTGTCTAATAAAAATCAAAGTATGCCGTCATGTGTTGCAAAAAGTTGTATAAACCATAGTAGTTCAATTAAAAAAGCCAGGGGATCACTTTTCATAGTTAAGCATGTCAATTTGAGGCTTATTTCTCGATTTTACGTCAATAAATTTAATAAACATCTCGAAATCAATCAGTGTTGCAACTATTTCAAGGTTCAAATTATTTTAAAATTGGGAGATTTATATTTTATGTTACTATTTATCGTTATTGTATTCTTCTATATTTTTACAGATTTCCCCACGGCAAATGATGCATGGAAAAATGATTGTATAAAAATAATAAGGGAGTGTAGACATGGAATAGGAATGTAGACGTGTAGGAATGGAACATAAAATAGCTTTAATTAAATATTTATAGCCGAAAAATACTTAAACATTCGTTTTCACCACTTATGTAAATTAGAAGGGATTTCTAGATGTGTCGATAGCAAAAGACAAGTCTACTGAAATTTGAATCACCAAAAGGGATTGTAAAACTTTATTAACATTAAACGAGTTGTAAATATTTTAATATCCAATGTGCTTAAATTATTTTACCTTTATTTTAAAAATAGGTATCCGTCATAAAAAAATTGTAATTAAACTTAAGGAACAGCGCCTCAAGGGGTTTTAATTAAATATTGTTTAAAAATGGGTAATTTTTTCCTTCATCTGGCATCCCTATAGGCACGCACACATAAATACGCAGCCGCCATTGTGGTGCTTCAATCGTTTCTTAGTGAAGTTCCGTCCGCCTTTTTTTTTAGGTCCATGACCCTTAGCATGAGTTTTCAGTATTTGAGAAGTAAATTAAACTGGAACTTTGACAATTTCAAATTGACAATTTTCAAGGAAAAATTAGTTCCTTCTTCGCACACCAGAGGCGTTGTTCCATTTTTTCATACAAGAAACGCTGTAAATACTGGAAAGACGCTGTGAAGTAAAAGAATAAAACTCGTGCTAAGGGTACAGAAAATCTACCACGACGTCTCGTAATGGTTGTATCCGCAAACTACTGAGGACAAGACGACAAAGTGAAGATGTCGAGAATTGTTCACACGAAGCCAACACTGGCTGCCCATTTTAAACCCTAATATGTATATGTAAACAAGCAAATATATGTTGCTCGCGAGTATTTCACTGCTCGACGATAAATCAAGCTTTTTTTGAATACTGGAGTGAGATTTCTATCTTGGATGACGATGGAAGTCCCCGTATAGTGCAACATGGTTATTTTGGCGCTTCAATGACATTCTCAAAAGGATATTATGTGGAATTGTTTGGAAAAACATTATAGAAACTTCAATATCTCCCATTAGAGATTCTAGACACATCCAGAGTCCCGCAATCTTTGAGGGTCCAAAATTCCTTGTAATACCATAAGCTTGAAGCGAATTTTCATAGACCTCGTTTTTTTTTCAACCGACGCGACTTCAGTAAATGAAAATTCTCAATTTCACTGTATTTTCTTTTATGTTTGTCCACTTATTTCTTCGCCAATTCTCTCATGAAATTTTCATTTTATTAAGTTTTTACTGTTCTACAAAAAACTCGTGTTTTTTCTTTATAATAATTATTATGTCCAATCGTTCGCCAAAAAAAAAACAATGCACATTGCACTATATATATTATCCATGCTACATAAAAGGACAACTTTTCTTTCATTGTCACATACATACATCAAGTGACAAAGCAACAAGTCTCTTTTATTTTTAGCTGTAGGTAATTAATTATTATATAGACCATATCTACGAAAATCCCTCCATAAAATGTTTGTCTTGTAAATCGTTCGGGTTTATAAGTAGCACCATAGACTACAGAGAAACAAAATAATATGGGTGCTGTTCGGGCGGCTCTAGCCCAAAATCTGTGTTGCTCTAATAGATGTGGTAGAATGCACCCTGAATATAATGTTTCCTATGGTTTCCCGAGCGTTATATTTTTAATCCTAGTCAAGGAATGTGGTTCACACAATATCTAATAATTATCTTTAAAATATAATCAGGATCTCGGAAACGGCTCCAAGGATTTTCATGAAAGTTACAGATTAGGGGTTTTTCGGCTCAAGGAATCGATTTATCAAGGTCCCGCGTTCGAGAAAAGCTCGGTTCCCAAGATATAGACATTTTAAAAAAGAGCTAAGCTCTGTCAACCAGATATTTTTACTGTTAAATATCACCAACTCTCGGCCAAAGCGTCAAGAGTTGAAATTCTAACAGCATTCGTTTTGGTGTTACCCGAAAACGAGCAATAAACTTGGACGTTTACAGCCATCTAATATTCGATGACCTTCACCTTATAGTTTTAAACATTTAACAAAATAATACTTTTAGTCTATAGCTAATCATAAACAATATATCAGTATATTAGGTTTCTTTTTAAACTATTTAATGATCACTTAAAAACTACTTGGTGTATTTTTTTTCTTTTAAATGTTACACTTTTACTCTATGGAATCAATTAAGATATTATTGCTTATTAAACTTTTGATTACTTAAATCAGTCTTAAGAATATTTATTCTAACAAAAGTATTATTTTAAATAGTATGACAGAAAAACATAGGTGTTGCATATTCAAAGTGTCTTAAAAAGTGTAAAATGAAGCTCTTTGTTCTTGTTAACTTCTTAACTAAATATAGTTTTATAATAATTAAGCTTTTGAAATATCTTTTCCCTTTATTAAAAAAAAATGTGTGCCAGAGTAGCTAGTTATCAAAGTGATTACTGATAGAAAATAATTTGCATGATTTTTGTCAGTTTAAGACCGGGTAGCGTATTTCCAAAGCCTATACTATTTCAGTCACGAGTCGGACTGTAATCGATTAGCTTTTGTTTGTGCATATTTCTCAACAAAACCTAATCTATCTCAGTAAAAAACCTGACTCAAATAGATTAGCTTTTGGAATTGATATTTTCAATGAAAATGCACGGACAAAACCTAGTTCTATATAATTCATATCACTCGAATAGCTAGACTTTTGGCGAGTTATTTTAAAATAGTAATAGTGTATCTCAGTAAAAAACTTGACTCGAATAGATTAGGTTTTGTTTTGATATTTTTAAAGAAAATGCACGGACAAAATCTATACCATTTTAGTCACGCACGAGCCAAACTCTAAAAAAAAAGACCAGGTTTTGTTTATACATGTCGCAGTGAAATGAGGAATTCAGGGATTTCACGAAATCCAATTATCAAGAAAAGTTTCTAGTGATAATTATGACAAAAAATACTAATATAAAGTCAGAGATCATGTAATTTCACTAAACTAAGTAAAATGTTAGAAAACGTCGACGGAGCACCCAATGCTTCGCGGTGCTCCTACTTCTGGGTGGTTTAAAAAAAAATAACCACGAAGGGATGGCGGGGTCTTTCAGACCCCGCAATCCCCTTCTAACCTAACCTGTCCGAGTCGGGGTGCCCACAGTCGTATTTACGATAATCAAGTAGTACTATAAAATTTAAGAAAAGTTAAATTCCGAGGTAAATTTACTCATATAGCTAGTGAGCCTCTACTCGACAAGGTTTTGTTCGTACGTAATGTTTTAAAATAACTCGCCAAAAGTCTAGCTATTCGAGTGATATGAATTATATAGAACTAGGTTTTGTCCGTGCATTTTCATTGAAAATATCAATTCCAAAAGCTAATCTATTTGAGTCAGGTTTTTTACTGAGATAGATTAGGTTTTGTTGAGAAATATGCACAAACAAAAGCTAATCGATTACAGTTTGACTCGTGACTGAAATGGTATAGGCTTTGGAAATAGGCGACCGGGTACACATTTGGCGACGCCAATCGTTTTGAGTAGCAAAAGGAAATACGCACTTATATGTCGACGGTCAAATGGTAATAGAAGAAAAAGAGTTATGAATGCCACCATTCTTAAAAAATTCAATTTTTTCGAATACAATTTTTTTTTTATGCTCAAGCTAAATTTTACTGAATTATTTCCAATGTTCTGTAATTTAAATCCCCAATCTACTCTCCTGAACAACTTGGTTTTTATGGCATACTAGGTGTTGCAAGCGGCTTCACTCGCTACAACTCGAAAATTATCCCACGGGAACACAAAATCGGGATAAAAACTATCCTATGTGTTAATCCAGGTTATAAACTATCTTTGTACCAAATCTTAGCCAAATCCGCTCAGTGGTTTTTTCGTGAAAGAGTAACAAATACACACATACATACTCAAATACTTTCGCATTTATAATATTAGTAGGATATTTAATTTTAACCGTCGATCTACCCACCTCAATACCACCTCAAATAAGCGCGCGTTTGGAATCGTCCAATGTGTACCTGATCCTACTTTGTCCTAGTGTATGAATTGACTTCAGTTCAAATGTGATATTGGAATAACTGTGCTCAGCAATATTTTTCTCTTTTATTGAGTCAAGCATTTAATTATAGGTGTTCGTAATAGTGCTTTGAAGGTTTTATTATACTTATTACTTGAATTGAGGCAGTATGATTTTACTTAGAAAATAATTACTTGCATTATGAGCTCATTCTGATGAAATGTATGTATTGCTAGTAACCTCTGCCTCAAAGCAAGCATGTCTATAAAATGTCTATTTTTATTAGTGTCATGTGAATATTTTGTAATTTAACTAATTAATTACCTTTTTATAATAATTGCTACAAGTTATTAATATTTTTATTGAGACAGTAATTTAAATGTTATGTTTGTGAAGCCGTAGAAAGAACACGTTTGATGTATATTGCTTTAAAAATACTATTAATACAAATTCATATTATGTATCAGAAAGTTGAAGCATATATTATCGCCTTATAACATTAACATTATATAATCAAAGGCTGACGTACTCTTTCGACGAGATCACTTATATATTTTATATAATTGGTGTAAAATGTGTATATAAATGTGGTAGGTAAATTCTAATAGACTAAAGTGCTGTATATGACTGAAAGAAAATCGACGGTGATTCTAAAATTACAATGTAAACGGTGTGTTCTGAAAAACGTTGCAATTATCGTATTCTTGTTTGGAAGATAAGCAATGATAAATGCATTTTCATTGAAAAATCCGACTAATAACGGATTTAAAAAAGTATCTGAACGCGATCAGCACTAGACCCATAGCACGGCGTGTTTAAAACTCGCAGATACGCAGATGGGCCTAAACGGCATTCAAGAACTGTCTGTGTAAAAATTTCATAGCAATTTGATGTTAAAAACTTTTGCTTGCAATGATCACGTTCAGTTTTATAGAAAATATTCGCCCTAATAAAAGACTTTAGAAATTCTTAGGCTCAAATTACAATACCGCGGAATGGTAAGGAAGCAAATTGTATCGAAAGCTAAAACAGTGAACTGTATACTTATTAAGTACAGACTAGAAACGAGCCGAAATACATGTCGCGCGTCTTCCGGTGAATTCTCACACTTGTACATTACACAATGGGGATGGCAACTGGGAAACTAATGGCGCTAGTATAGCTAGTTCCAAGCATCGTCAACGGTTAAAATCTTATCGGTTCTTCAATATAGTGCTACCTCATTGGTCGGATTAGGACTTAGCTATGGTGGCGCCAGCTACAATTAGCTTTTCCCATTGATATAAGGTTCATTATGCTTTGAAGATTTTTTTACAAAAAATCGCTTCCGTTTCATTCTGCGACAATATAAATTGAGCTTGCGTGTAACGTTTCGAAGCACATACTGCAATGTAGCTAGTTAATAGAAATAGTTCGATATAAAATCAATGGGTTGGATGTTAGTATCGATAGTTAGATATCGATATTTATTACTTTAATAACTGCTCACGTCGATCTATTGAGATTAGAGATGTGCTCTTTTGAAATTGTTTTCTTTTTCTATTTGAACCAAGCAATATTTTTTATCAAAGTATTCGAGTCATTTTTCAATGTGTAATTATATTTATCGTAAAAGTGTAAATTTTATTTTAATACAAGTCCTACTTGTTTCTTTAATTTTTTTATGACTAATAAGTATATGAATTAAGTTAGATAGAAAATCGAACAGAACAACTTATGCAAAAATTCTATAAATTACAGTTTTGCAGTCGAGTCAAGTTTAAACATGCCTGGAGCATAGTAACTGCACTAATTTCCTGTAACTCTGTGAAATGCATTGTCTACTAAATACTGGCTGACTTAACTGCCTCCCTAGACAAGTGGCAAAATACAAAGATAAACGCTCAAGTCGCTCATTAATAGATGATCAACTTTATGCTCTGATGCATAACGTTGAAAATCGATTAAAAAGTACTGAACATTTACGTTTATCGTTTCCCACTTGTCTAGGGGGGCTGTGATGGTGTCGCAGGGGGTTGTGCGGTACGGGAGGGACGAGAACACTCATCTTTGAGTAATACACGAGCTAGCAAAGCATTCTCTTTTGAGATTGGTAGAATGGTAGACATCGGCTATGCTTGTCATATAATGGAGATCAGATCAAATAAATAGGCAGATAGAATGCTCAGAACACGCGAGTGGGTCCACCAAAGTTAATACAAAATCAAATCGAATAACAGACCATAATGTTTTCTCTGTTTTTGAGAACAACTTTTACAATGGTTAAAGACACGTGACGGCATATTTTGGCAAACAACACCAACGACGCGCAGCTTGGTACTGTCGCGACTTTGTACTAGATTTTGATTTTGTATTAACTTTGGTGGACCCACTCGCGTGTTCTGACCGCTCTATCTCCCTATTTCTTTGATCTGAGTAATGGAGCTCATGTAACACATAACCACCGCACGCGTTCTTCTGACACCGTCTAAGGCTGCGTTTCCACTGAGGCGGAGCGGGGAGCGATTCACCAATAACATTGCTTGAAATCCACATCTCTTTTCCACTCAAGCCGTGTGATCGGTCAATCGCTCTCCGCTCCGCTCCGTCTCAGTGAAAACGCAGCCTAACGCTTGAAATTAATAATGCATCTCAGTTGAAATCTTGATTCCACTTTCAACAACCGTATTTGCTTATCAACCACAAGTAGCTTTCAAAGAAAACAGATCAGAATTCGGATTGAAATATAATATTAATTTCGGGCTTACAAGCGGTACTACAGCACCTAGACGAAATATTAAAGATGTATTTTTCTCACCAAGTAAATATTTGATGTTGTACACATTTGTAATCAGCATAATCAGAGGCCTTAACACGAGTTTTCCCGTTTTTGTGATGAAAACGAGAACATTTTCTTTTCTTTCTTATATAAAAAATAATTCCTCGTTCATATCCTAGAGGCGCTTTTTCATTTTCCATACAATTTACGTCACGTTAAGTACGCTTTACGGCCAAATACGTAGAATTCATGCTAGGGCCTCTAAATACTTCATGTTACATTTACACCTCGATTCCGATAATATTATTCGTTCCCTCTACAACAGATCCAAGTTAAATAAATTGTACTAGCATTGTATAAAATGAAGTTAAAATTAGTGTAAGGGTTATAATATGTATCTTAATAAAGTAACGATAGATATTTTTATAACTATCAACGTTTACGATGTATGTAATGTACCTGTAACACTTGAAAACTTGTGGATAGCTGGTGAACTGAGGCAGCTGGCATAACGAAATGTTTGTAAAATCCTGTGAAATTAGGTTGTCTATGGTGTAGCACTGCATCCAATGTAGGTCTGTCTGTCTATGGTTATTTTATAGATGGTGCGACCTTAGAGCCTATGCACACCACGCTTTTTAAACGCGCTGATGCAGCGCGTTTGACGCGATACACACGCAAGTCAGACCCTGCGAAATAAACAACAACAAACTCTGATGAAAACGCGCCGTCGACTCGCGTTTCTAAAACGCGCTGCACCTGCGCGTTTAAAAAACGTGGTGTGCATAAGCTCTTAGTTCTGTTCTGACTAGTAAATATTGCTAGATGATCGATGGAAATATTAGAACTGCCGCTAACTGGACAAGACTTTGTTTCCCTGTCAAATGTATGAGCCGCTAGAAACTATTCACCATTGCGCACTTCCCGTATATCTTCATAGCACTCGACAGGGAGACAAGTCACTAGTGAGCGGCTGCCCTATGTTATTATTGCACCATTAGTGAGTGCACCTAATGTAATCCAAAACTTCTCTTTTTTATTTCGCTTTAGTTATTTGATTTCACAAGACCACAAAGAAAATCTGTAATAGTTTACTATGCTTTTTTAAGCTTAATTTATATTTCGAGCTAGTCCCGGATGCAGATTTAATACGAAACTTCAAAGGGTTATTCGAAAGGGATCAGTTATCTCTGTTTATCAGCTAATCATAAATGAGTATGTTGACTAAATAAACATTAATAAAATTTAAATGACCATTTTATTTTACCCATCATCAACAATCTACAGTTTACAAAGAAATAATGGAGTGTCACTTATAAAAAAAAAACTTGTGAAAAATTAACCACAAATAAAAGTAACTTCTTTATTATTTATAATTTGGAATAAACGCTATATTATAATTAGACGATCAAGACGTTGACTGAACTTAATTTTATTCTTATTCTAAACTTTTACACAGGACTCCACATCACGATAAACATGTCCAGTTTGGTTGACTGTGTCCTGTACAATGGCTTCATCTTGTTAAATAACGTAAAGGGTATTTCTCATGCTATTAAATATGCAATATGCAGCAACGTTCGACTGAGCAACGAAAGTCGAGGTTGATAAAACCGAAAATGTAAATCTCGATGTGAAGTCATGCGTCTCAGAATCGTTACTTCAAATTAATCAATCATTATCTTTTTAAGTTTTTTATTGTATGTATTTCTCATTATTTGACGAATTTTAAATTAGACAGGTTTCCTAATGTATTACTTCGCAACGACATTGGCTATCCCTAAATTATTCACTCAAGAAGTGAATAATTAGGAAAATTGCTAAGTGGCCGTTTTTACCCGCTGTTAAGTCAAATTCCACCAATTTACGTTCGAAATTTATACTCTATCTCAATCCAAATCCCGATGCGTTTTTATTGACGGCTGATTCTGAAATGATGAAGTTCGATACAAGATAGGCATCAAAACTGCTGCTGAGATAGTTTATCAATTTCCAGCTTTAGCTATTCTGTGTTTCGAAGGACAAAATTGTAACTACAGCTACAGTCGCTAATTTAAAGACTTATTCTCCACTAGCGACACCGTCATCGAAGTAGTTGGTGTCTGTGAAACTTAGACCACACTAACGGGAAAAACCGTTGATTATCGCGTTAATAGACGTTTATTCGAAAATTTAAAGACTATTATCGCGTGAACCAACAGGAAATGCCGTTACTTTGGCCCGGTATGAAAGATTGATCATTTCAAAGTAACGTCTCTGAGTGTGGCAGTAAGAGTAACCTACTTTACAATACATCCACTCCCTTTGGCTAATACAAAGACTTGCAAAATACTATCTCAACCTAGCTATGATTGTAGGAAACGTTTGTTAGAAGGGATTGATTCATAAACGCTGCAGATTCTTTATCTTTAGTCAGCATTTTTAAAATAGACCCTAATGTTTAACAAAAAATACTAACCTTTATTGCTTATACATTTCTAAACTTCGCAAAAACTGCCATTTTAATGTCCATATGTATGGAATCGATATTTGCTGCGAACTAAATGGGCAAATTATAAAATCTATGTTCAGTATAAATCTATGTTACAGTCCAAAAACGAGGTATTTAGCTACTTACACTACAGCACTAAATAAACTCAAATTATTGATCTGAACAAATCATTTAGCATGAAAGTGCGTTTACACTTATGGCCGGGGCCCACTGACGCGGCATGCCACGGTTCGGAGCGCGGCGCTATCTCAACCTTTTTTTTTTTTGATAAATGATGTTCTATTTAATTTCAATGAAATTAGAGCTATCATGGTGGTATTATGGCATGCATCTCACGTGATGCAGCGGCTATATTGTAACAAGAATGTGATGGCTAGGTAATTAAAATAAGGTAGATTTTGGCCCGTCAGCACCGCAATTACGGCGGCAAGTGCAAGCACTTGCTTTTGTCATGACGTGAAATACCACAAGATCCATGCGACGCCGAGCCGTGCCATGCCGATAGTGAGCGCCGCCGCGCCGGCCCTTAAAGGCTAACAAAAATCGATTAATCTGCCTTGACAGACCTAGACAAACCTAGATTTGATGTGTCGATTACTGCAAGTCCACGTCTGCGTTAGTAGAATCACACTCTTATTGAATCTGTGCAATCACACTACATTAAATACATACATACATAAACAGTTATGTACAAAAATCACAACTCGATGTACTAAATACCTCGAGTTAAGAAACTACAAGTTACATAGCGAGACTCATTAAAAACTGTTTTACTGTGTTTTATAAGACTTCTACACGAGACGAGCCGAGTGGAAAATGGACTTAAGAGCGTAGACTATAGCATTTGCTAAAACATCGAGCCGCTAGTTTTGTTAAAATTTAATTTGCAAATACAAACTTCGCACCCTTCCTGTAAGAAAGCGGTAAGTGAATTCGGACAACTTTACAGGAGGCAAAAAAAACGTGTTCAACATTGTAAAAAAAATCCCACGAAAACCTTGTAAATAGCAAAAGATGGCATTTTGCAGCGGCGAAATGATAGAGTTTCCGATTTTTCATTTTGCTATGTATACTGGGAGATATGGTTGAATTATACGGTTACTTAAATAATCCCCGAAACTGTTACAAAAGAAGCCGGTGTAAAAATGGATACTGCTTTGTTGCCATCTTTGGTGTACCGCATTGGCTGCGTTAAGTGTAGTTATTCCATTATTCATGCTCCAATTTTAGGCCAGTCCGAAAGTGTAAGTACCACTTACGTAGTTTTTACACGAAGAATTAAGTACGTAAGTGAACTTGCAAGACACACCTTCGTAATAGTATCCAAGAACAAATGCCTATGTTTATTTACGTTTATAAAGTTATTTTAAATCTTCGTGTTAGATATGGGTATTGTGTGTTTACGGCTTTATACCTTGGGAAAGTTTTAAAATAAAGACATGTATGTATGTATACATCTTTATAAGAATGGAAAATTATTTTATTTTTTATCGTAAAAATACACATTTTTTGTGACAGTAACCTTATTTTTGGAGCTAGCTTCATGAAAATTTGTGAGAAGGTGTATTAGATTACGGCCGATTTTTTGTATTAATAAAAAAAAATTGACGCAAGTCGAGTTACGCGTTTTTTCCAGGAATGGTGCGACTTATTTGTGTAATGTTTCACTGAGTACTAACGTTACATTACATAGAAATGCTCAAAATAGTTCTCGAGACCATTCGTGTTGACTCGACTCGCCAGTGTAAATACATTTTCATATATTTACAAAGTGGTAATCACAAAAGAACATGTGAGACATCATATTGAACAAAAAACAATCATTGATGGCACAATGTCATAATATAGAATGTAATCTTCAACAAATTAAAAAAATCTTCTATTGCCTATTTTTGAATGCCCATATTTTAATGGCTCTTTTAAAAACAAAATAATAAAGAAAAACACATTCTATTATCATTTATAACACTTATTTACCTGATTAGGCGAGATGACACTTATTTTAAAATCCTCAACATACATTTAGATTGTGCGTCAATAAAAAAAAAAAACAGAAAAACAAAAATACCACTCCAGGTAATAAAAACATTTTGTATAAAATTAAAATCTTAATTTTTTTTTTCTTATCACACAGCCGAAAATAAATCTGTACTGGAAATGCAAAATACTGCATAGCACCGAATTGTAAATCAAGATGTGCCCTTTTTGGTGCGCATACTAGCACAAAGGCGTAAAAAACATCACGTAGAAAAGTCGGCGTACTGAAATTTTTGACAAAAAGATCTATTATTGCGAACAAAAGACATAATTCGATCAGAAAGACCCAAAACTGCTTTAATTACGGCACGTAATTAGATCCTTAGTGTAGGAAAAGAGATACACTTTGACATCAAGCAAAATTTCGTATCTTAGTGTTGTTACGTATTTATCTATAGCGCTCACGTGGCAAAACTATGCACGATTCGATAAGATTTCTCATAAATCATCATATAGGTGTTAAAAATAGCCACTGTCTAATCGTCATCTATAACGACAACTGGGGTAACGGAATCATCAACACCCACAGAGTCATCATCAGTAATGTCAACAACATCATCCATGTTCTCCGCCTCGCCCAGACCATTCTTCTCCGCTTCGCCTAGCGCATTCATCTCGGCCTTGAACAGTGAAAGAACATCCGATATGATCGGTGATTGGAGCATTGGTATGTCTTTACTCTCCTGACTTTCTTCTTCTTCTTCGCCAACTACTTGCGGCTCAACATCGTCTTCCTCGTCATCTGTGTGGCCGTAGTACTTCTCATCATCCTTCTCGTCTTTAGGAACGTATGTATTTATTAGCTCATGCAGGTTAGCGTCGCTTGTGAACACCTTCGTCGGGTCCGCGTCCTCTATGCCGCACACGTGTGCCGATATCGCCTTGTAAGAAGTAAAGTATTTGCGACACCCCTGACACTGGTTCAGCAGGTGCGCGCGGTAATGATTGTGAAGGTTGGGGAAGTCATCGCCACAAATAACGCATTTCTCCGGCTTCACTATCGCTCGGTAGTGAAGCTTTTTCGTCGACTTATGAACCGACTTCATATGCTTTATAAATGGTCCGTATCTAACGAACTTCTCCTTGCATACACGACATTTTATCGGCTTCTTGTTGTATTTTCTGCTTCGATGAGAGAAAGCGTGAATGTTAAAAGCGTCCATAGTTTTGAACTTAAGTGGGCAGAACCTACAGGATATAGAGCCCGAGCCCTTGTGTATCTGGTCGTGAAGCCGTTTCGTGCTCTTCTTAGTGATAGGTTTGAAGCAGAACCTGCACTCCTCGTACTGGAACGTGTCGTCGGTGCCCACGTACACCGTTCCTTCGTCATCGCTTTCAATGGCGCAAAGATGACTATCAAAATCCGCCCGGGAGTAGAAATATTCGTTGCATTTTTTGCACTTGTTTTGCTCATGATAAGTTAGATGTTTGTGAAGGTTGTAAAACCGCTTGTTACAGATGGGGCAGGTCTCCTCTATGGACTCCTTGGGCTCTGTGAACCATTCCTTATCATCTCCATGTACGTCTCTCATGTGGTATATCATTTCTCTGAAGGCGACAAAAGTTTCGTCACAATGTTCGCATTTCGTCGGGTTGTCTACATTGAGTTGCGCCATATGGTGATTCTTGTGTTTTCGATATACAGTCAACGTGTTGAACTTCTTTTTGCAGTAAATACAACCGTAGTAGCCAATCGTGCGATGGTAAATCTTGTGAGTAGATAGAGCATACTCGTTTTCGAAAACTCTGAAGCAATAATCACAAACAATTTCTTGCTTGCCTGCGGAGCGCTCCTTGTCCACTATGATGCCGTGCTGCGTGCGCAGGTGGCAGTCTAGTTTCACTTGAACATGGAATGCTTTGTAACAAATATTGCATTTCACTTTCTTAGGATAAACTTCGGTATCGCCTAAAAGCTTTTTCTTTTCGCACGAGAACGCCAGATGTCCTTCTAGAAACCTGAGCGAGCTGAAGTAATCGAAGCAGTAGTTACATCTCAAGGAGTTGTGGTAGTCGATGTGTCGCTCGTAGTTGCCCTTGCTGGCCAGCACCTTCATGCAGATGGAGCACTGCAGCTCCTCGAGCGGCCCGGACAGCGGCTGCTCCGTGCGCTCTGCGATCCAGTTCTCGTGCACGTTGTGCGCGTCGCGCAGGTGGTGGTGCAGCCCGTAGCCCTTCACGAACGTCTCGTCGCAGTGCGGACACTTCAGCGGGTTCTTGTAGTGCTTCTGCGCCAAGTGGCCCTTTATGTGGAGGGTATGGCTCTTTAGCGATATGTACTTCTTTCCACAGAACTTGCATTTAAAGAACTCGGGCTTTCTTAAATGCGCTTCCTCGTGAGACTGCAGTCTTCGCTCGTCCAGAAATATTTTGGCGCACAACTTGCAGGAGTAGTACAGCGGCGGCGGAGCATCGGGGTCGGTTTTGATCATCTTGCTCTCGGGGTGAGTGCGCCGCAAGTGGCGGATCAGCTTCACCAGGTCAGGGTAGTACCGCGAACATATCGGACATTTAACTTTATCCTTTCTGATTTTGTCTATCCTCTTTTTGTGAGACTGATGGTCGAAATTGTGACCCTTCACATGTCTCTGGAAATAGCCCTCGTCGGTGTACCCTTTACCGCAAATGGTACACTTGAAGGGGCCATTTTCGTCCTCGTAGTGGGCTCGGGTATGAATTTCTAGTCTTCGTTTATTAGTGAACTTCACTTTGCAAATGGTGCACTCGTGGCGGGCGCCGTACAAGAAAGTTTTCGAGTTGTGCCAAATGAGGTGATGTTTGAGTGAGTTTTCAGAATCGCAGACTTTGCCGCACAAGTGGCAGGTGTGCGTGCCATCGAAGACGGTTCTATCAGCGTTGTTGGGCAAGACGTGGCCTACGATGGTGTTTTGGACGCTGTCGCCTTTCTTGTAGTGTATAGCCATGTGCGAGAGGTAGACCTTGCGATGTTGGAAGACTCGCTCACAAATGGAGCACTGGTAGTCCTTGTTTTGGAAGCGCGTCTGCTTGTGGTAGGTCATGTGCGCCTGCGCAGCGCGGAGGTGCTTGCTACGTCGACCACAGATGGCGCACGTGAGGTGTGCGGGGTCCAAGTTCGTGTCGTGGTAGTGCTCGCGCATGTGGATCTTGTAGTGGCATTGGAACTTGAAAGACTGAAACAAAAAGATTATGTTTTAGTGTTCACATTCTGCTATCACACGAGTTCTGACCAAATAGTAATAGGAATGTAGTAATAGTTTTGCTGATTGGAAATTATGGCTTCACATAAATAGTCAATTAGATATTTATTTTGGTAAGAGAAACTTTAATTATTATTAAGAGAATCCTTACCTCCTTACATACGACACACTCATACTTTTTCTCAATATTATTGCCTACATTGGAGTGCCAGTTGACGTGCCTCTTCAAAGATATCAGGGTTGGCATCTTCTTGCTGCAAATGGGACAGGTGAAGCCGCTCAGATCTACCAGCGGCTTGCTCTCGCCCGGAACCTCACCAAAGTCGTTGTGACTCTGGATCCAGTCCAGGGGTTCCGCTTTTGCCACAACGACTTCACAAAAATCCGACGGATTCACGACTTCTTCGATCCGCTTCTGTTTTAATCTGTGAATCAACTTAATATGGTTTGCGAGAGCAGAGCAGCTCTTGAAGGTGTCCTCGCATTCGGCGCAGGTGTACAGGTTCCTCGGCTTCATGTTCTTAGCTATATGCGTCTGGTTGTGCTCATTGATCGCTCCGACCTTCATGTCGAGGTCGCAGATGAGGCACCGCACCGAGCAGTCCTTGAGGTAGATTTTGGCGCGCTTGTGTCCGGAGCTCATGTTGTGTTTCGTTCTCTTGTGGTGGAGGAGAAGCCGACGATACGAGAACTGTTTCTCACAGATATCACAAGTATTGTCATCCTCTTCTTGACTAGATTCTGACTCGGTCTGTTTATAGACCTTCTCACTTAGAAGACTTGTTGATGCTTTATCAGGTGGCTCTGCCTTTACTACCACAGGTACTTCTGAATGACACCTTGCCTCGTGCGTTTGAAGAGCTTTCTTGTATTTGAACTCTTTGTCACATGTTGGACATTTAAATATAGCGGTGGGAGTGTGGGATTGGCTATGTACTGATTGGACAGATGCAGAGTCCTCTATAGTGCTTGCTCTGAAAAGATAAGAAGCAAATAATTAAATATGTAACATTTATGATTTGGTTTTTATTTTAATATAATTATTCTAAGTTATATTCTAGGAAAAGACCGTACCTAGATTCATTGTCACGTCCACTATCCTGTTCTTCGATGTGTGACACATGCGCTGCCAGGTGGGTGATGAGCATGTCTTGCGACGGGAGCTTCTTGAAGCACATCTTGCACTCGTGGTACTCCTGCGCCTCGGGTTCTACTGAGCTCTTCAGTGATATTCGAGGCTCTAAATGCAAGTTCTTAAGATGTAGGAAATAATTGCTCTTTCTTGTTACTACCTTCTTACAAACAGGACACTCAAGTGGCAAGGAGTCATCCCTTTTGGGACACTTGTTGAAATGCGCATTGTGAACATAGTAATCGTCAAACTTTTTCTTACAGAACATACAAGGAACTGGCACCTTTCCATTTTGTGGTTTGTCTTCTCTTTTCAAGACGGCAGCATGAACTACCTTCATATGTTTCGCCAAGTTGTCCACAGTCTTGAACTTGGCAGAGCACATTTCGCACACGATGTTCCTATTCTTTATGCCGTCGATTGGTTCTAAAGCGATGAGCAACTCTTTCTGTGGAGTCTTGACTGGAGTTGTAACCTTCCCGCATATTTCGTTGTGGCGCTTCAACATGATCTTTAATTTGAATGTCTTGTCACATTTGTCGCAATTCAGTTTGTCCTCTGCATCAGCAGCGTCCGCGTCGTCTGTTCTCTGTGGTATGTCTACGACGGCGTTTTCGCCAAGAGTTTCTTTTTTTTCGTGTATCCTCTTGTGAACAGCGAGACTTCTTTGAGATAGGAAATGTTTGGGGCATTGATCACAATTGAAATTATTACTAAGTAAGGGCTCATCGGAATCTGTTTCGGCTAAGTACGGGGCGCTGTTATCTTCGTAATCTGAATCTAAATGCGACACATGATCTGACAGTCTTTTGGGTCTCTTGATGCTGCGTCGGAGTTCCTCGACTCGCCTGGAGCCGCTGGGTCGGTAGTCGCTGGAGGTGCCACCTGTGGAAGCGTTGCCGACGCTGTCCGCACTACGTTTCCGGGCTCTGGAGGCGGGAGTGACTTTCTCTTCGATGGAAGACAGAGGTTTGGTTACGTTGGAGGTATCAGTATGATTAGAAAAGGCGGAATCACTGCTCTGTCTGTTGGGTGGCGGCGGGCTGATGCTGAAACCTGCAAATTCTCTTACTCTCAGTTTTTAGTCCTACAATATATTTGGGTGTTTAATATTGATTATAAACTATGCAGTAAGTATGGGTCTTACCGGGAGGAGGTACATAATTGCGGCGGAGCTCCTGGTCAGCTCGCTCACACTGCTGCTTAAAGATGTGCGCACTGCTGAGCTTCTGTATGCACTCTGAGCACACCTTGTCAGGCAGTCCGTCACCTTCGTATATCTGAAACAATGCATAATAATATCATGTGATCAGGAGATTCCACCCCAAATGAAAAGTAAAAAAAAAACTTGGTCTTATGTGAGATACACCATGAGAACTACAACCTAACTCATCGGGGTCGGCTTACAGTGGAACGTGGAACCAACTTAAGAGCTCCTGACTAACAGTAACGACTGCAAAGGATCTACAAATGACAACCGGGACCAACAGCTTTACGTGCTTCCCGAGGCACGGAGGAAACTCGCTATGACAGATGGTCACCCATCCACAGACCAGCCTCGGCAAGCGCGGCTTAACCTGGAAAATCGGCCTGTTCCGCTATAATTATTTAGCCACGACCTCCTAGAACTACAACCTAACTTTATGAAAGTAAAGGGAAGTAATTAATGCTTTCCTTTTCCACTTCAATAATTTCGCGAAGCATGAAGTAAACATCTTTTATTTATCCAATTCTGTATGACAAATTAATATCCTTATTCTAATATAATGAGATTTCAAAACTCAGTGAGTATCAAATATTTTAATAATATAGGTAGGTTGCAAAGCAACAGGTTTCAAGCAATAGTAATGATGGAAAATTTGTAAAGTTTTCAATTTGCAGCAGAAGAGTTGAATAAGTTATATCCTAAGTTCAAAACTCAGTGAGTATCAAATATTCAGGATCATTATATAATAATAATAATGATCCTGACCGATTTCGGCCACAGCGACTTGGATCTTCCTATTGAGATCATCGTTGGTGTACTCTTAGGTGACTGACATAGCCAATTTTTGCAGTGAAGGTGCGTCCACATTCACTGCAAGTCAGCACCCCTCCGATATAATTATATTGGATGGCCGCGGGTGGTCGGGCCTTAAGCTCGTCTCGTTTAGCATCGAGCTCTGCTTTACGTTGTCTTTCAAACGCAAACACCTGAGTGCTCACGGTATGCCTCCATAGTGACCGGTTTGCGGCCATTGCCTCCCATTGTGACGTGTCTAGGTCACATCGCTTCATGTGACGCTTAAGCACATCTTTGTACCGAAGGAATTGGCATTGAATTAATAATATAGGTGGGTTGCAAAGCAACAAGTTTCAAACAAGAGCAAATAAGAGTAATGATGGAAAAATTTTAAAGTTTTCAATTTGCAGCAGAAGAGTTGAATAAGTTACTTTTATGTTTCAAATAAAAGCATACTATTTATTATTATTATTCCATTTATTTCAGGCATCAGCAGCTCATATAAATTACATTACAAAAATAAAATTAAAAGTAAACAATATAGGTACTAATACATATACAAACATGACAATAACTTTAAACTATGGCACACGAAGTTACGGTGTAGTGATACACTGCGCGGTGTCCAGTAGTCTGCTGCGAAAACGTCGGTACTTCGGTAGACTACACCTTTCGGCCAGAACTCTTCCTTGAGGTACCTGTCGAGATGCTCTGTTGGGACCCGCACCACAAATGAGTTGAAGCTGATAATATTACTTGGCTCTAACTTCACGACCCTCAAGGTCCAGTTGATCTTCACTTTCACATACTCCACAATCTCCTCAACCTTCATGGAGTGATGTAGTCAGGACACATACAGCAATGTCGTGGGTATCGCTGGACTTAGCAGCATGTTTGGTCCTGTCAGTCCGGTACCGCATTGATTGCGACAAGTAAGCTTCTTCTTCTTCTGAATTTTGATGAAGCCATCCTCATCACACTCTTGCTTCGCTGAACAGGGCTGTGTCGTATGCCTTGAAAGGATTTCATGGTGATGGTTCTGCTCTCCCCCTTATAGGCTATAATTATGTATACTATGACATGATAAATATTTTAGTAAGTAGTGTATATATACAGGGTGTCCCAAAACTCAACGTCAAGCCGAAACAGGGTGATAGGATTGATGATAACCATCACGAGAAAAACCTGAAAAAAATTCTATCCCATGCAGTTTGAAAATTATGAGCATTTTAAGAAAAACCTAGAAATTTGATCAAACTGTACCATTTTTCGGTTATTGTGGTTTTCCTTTTTTATTTTTGTTCGTTTGAACTTTGGAAACGTAATCCTAAATTACATTTCTTGAATCCCAATAAAAAATAATGACACATTTGCCTCAAGTTTCGGAGAATTGAGACTATTTGTGTAACTACGAATTTAAAATTTTCAACATCCGTCGACTTTGACAGGCCCTCCTTTAAAAAAAATGTACTAGAGTGCCTTGGCAAGTGGCATTAAAAGTTGGCGCATTTAATCAGGATTCTAAAATGGTACAATACATGTTAGTTCCATACAATAAAAAAGAGTAAAAAAATTAAAACCTCAAGTAAGCCGATTTTTGCTATCTCAGTTAAAATGTTTTTGATTCGCACAAGCTCTAGGTAGGTCATAATTTTAAGACAAAATGATCTCAAAGCTCATTGAAAACGTAGCCGACCTGCGTGAATGCATTTCTCAAGCAGCTGAGGAGATCAACTCTCGAAGATATGCTCGACTAATAAGTAGATCTTTTTTAAGAAGATGTAGGGCTTGTATTGAGGCCGATGGTAAACAATTTGAATTTATTGTAATAAAAAATGTTATGCCCCATACTGATTTTCATTCCAACAAACCTAAATTACACGAGATCAAGATTTTTCATTATTTTACTAATTTTACTAACTTTTTTCACTTTGGTTAAAGTGGCGCATTATCTATCTCGCTCACACATGGCAAACATACCCACTATCCATCTTTCTCATCATTTTGCCTTAAAATTAAAAACCTATCTAGAGCTTGTGCGAATCAAAAACATTTTAACTGAGATAGCAAAAATCGGCTTATTTGAAGTTTTAATTTTTTTACACTTTTTTATTGTATGGAACTAACAACTATTGTACCATTTTAGAATCCTGATTAAATGCGCCAACTTTTAATGCTACTTGCCAAGGCACTCTAGTACATTTTTTTTAAAGGAGGGCCTGTCAAAGTCGACGGATGTTGAAAATTTTAAATTCGTAGTTAAACAAACAGTCTTAATTCTCGGAAACTTGAGACAATTGTTTCATTATTTTTTATTGGTATTCTAGAACTGTTATTAAGGATTACTTTTCCAAAGTTCAATTGAACAAAAATAAAAAAGAATAACCACAATAACCGAAAAATGGTACAGTTTGACCAAATTTCTAGGTTTTTCTTAAAATGCCCATAATTTTCAAACTGCATGGGATAGAATTTTTTTCAGATTTTTCTCGTGATGGTTATCATCAATCCTATCACCCTGTTTCAGCTTGACATTGAGTTTTGGGACACCCTGTATAATTTTTCAGCGGGTGGCTACACTGAAAAAAATCATAGCCACAATAATAAAATGATTGTTTAATTTATTGTTCGTTTTAATTATAATCTAAGTGCAAATTGGTTTTTAAGCTTTTTCAGGACCATATTAAATAAAAGTAACAAGTTTGATTGCAGATATTCAAATTGTTTACAGAAACAAGTGTTTTGATAAGATCACTGGTTCTTACAATACTTTTCTGCAGTTAGTAACTGGATAGAAAAGTAAACATGTATTAAAGTTTACCTATTTTTCCAACTTTGACAATTTTCGTTATGGACAGCCATCAGTCAGAGGGTTTTCTATTATGTACATTGATAATTATTAGGAAAATAGCTTAAAAGCAATGATATTTTAGTAAAAGAATATCATTGCTTAAAAGATAGAAAACGATAGAAATATTTATCGTAAACAGGATGTTAGTTTCAGGTTCTTGTAAACATACGGTAAAATAAAACACTTCTTGATCTTCATTACTTCCAGTTTGAAATCAGATACGTGATCATTCCGAATTTCAATCGATTCGTGCCGAAATATTAAATCAGGTTTTAGGACTTACTTTCACCCGGGCGCATTCCATTGCCATCTCCGCCAGTTGCAAGGCATTGTCGACTGTGAAGATGGAGTAAAAGTCGCCGAGCTTGAGGCAGAGCCTGCATTTTCCAAGCTTGAGGGCCATATTGATTTGCTCTCAAGAAACTTCATGTCATTAGAACATCACATCTGTGGAATGAGATGCGGAGCAAATGATTTTTCTATGAAAGTAAGACACAATCTTAATTCTAAACATCACGCTAAAACTAATCACACTTATCGAAACCAAATAAATTCAGTTGTATTACCTTAACCGGCACACTACACACGTAAATTAAAATTATACACATTGAGACAGAGACAACAAAAGTCAAGACAGCACTCCTCTTTTCCAAATCCTTCACTACTGCCAGTGCCAACTTCTAGAATTCAGCTGTCAAAAAAGGAAAACTTCATTCATTAAGCCTGCTCTACACTGCTCGCGAAGTAGCCTCGACGATGATCAAAGTTCCGAAGTAGTGACTATACACTCGTGCAAGTTCACGATGAGCTCATTGTGCCCTTTAACTCGGTCGCAAAAACCGACAACAAATGGAAGTCGCTCGAAGCAAGCCGAAGTTGCACGTAGCGAAACGAACTGCCCTTCGTATTCGGTCAACTTAGACCAACTTCGCGAGTAGTGTAGAGCAGGCTTTATTGGAAGTAGAAATAAAAATTTTACAAGTCCAAAAGTTCTAAAAAACAATAGCAATTATATTCCATGCATAGTTGAGCCACCGATGATGGTTGAAAGATTTTCGGTTTTCGACTCAACAGTGAAAACCCATAGGTGACAACCCTTGGACGATGATGTCACTGCAAAGCATATAAATGAAAGTGAAAATAAAAAGACTTGGCCTAAAGGTCTTAGTTACCAGGTCATAAAATCCCAAAAAAAAAAAAAAAAAAAAAACAGTCACTGTCAAACTGCTCACTGTGTCAAGTGTCAACCAGTCAACTTCCTTGGGCGTTGCGATTATACCTACTGGGGATTGTTCTGTGTTGCCAGCAAAAGTAATGGGTTTTATTTTTTGGCAACACTGATCTACGTATGTCATTGTGATTGTACTAATCAAATATGGCAAAGGCAATATGGCCGCCGTTTGTTGTTTACGACTGACGCGCTGTTTGTAGTTTTACGATTTGCCATTTATTTTTCTGCATTTACGTTGAGTTGAGCACGTTCTCCTCCGTAACCGTGTTGAATCAAGTGGTGTTTTCGTTGTTATTTGTGTTACAGACACTTTGTGATAGAGACACTTTTTGTGATAGAGACACTTTGTTTTCCGGGTGTGGGTGAATTCCCAATCATGGCAGATAATCTGAGACGTAAATGTCTCAAATGTGGGAGCTCACCTGGTGTAGACCCCAACATTAAGTTGTACCGATTCCCTAATCCTGGACTAACAAATGCACAACGGTAAGAGAACTTATATCAATCATAACATAACCTTAAAATCTGTTTCAAATAAATCGATTTTACAAGTCTTCATTTATTTTCAGCTGTGAATTGTGGGCCAAATTCTGTTTTCCTGAGGGACCATGGTCTTCTGTAGACTTTCAGCGGAAGTTGTATTCTGAACACAGAATGTTGTGTAACTTACACTTTCAAATATCATCGTTTACTGACTATGCTGATAAGAAGCTGAATAGACATGCCGTTCCTGACGCTGAACAGGTGAGAATTCCAACCAACATTACTATTTTTACCACATTACCCTATGTAAGTTATTGGGTTTACAGAAAAAAGCTTTTTGTATCACTTTTATTGTGCGCACAGCTAAGATGTGGAATTCCCTGCCAGTCTTTGTTTTCTGATAGCTACAAACTTGGGGACTTCAAGTCAAGATTGTATAAGTTACTTCTAGGCAAGCATGTTTCACTATCAACCATATCATCGCTTAACAATAAGGAAGATAGTGGTCAAATGCCACTCACTAGAGTTAACATTTATTTATAAGAATAATAATGTTTCAGAATCAATCGACTATGGATTCAATTGATTACTGTTCTGCACAGCCTGGACCATCACACCATCCCACAAGCCCCATTCCTGGGCCATCGCGAACATTAATGGATATCACAAATATTCAGCCGGTAATTGTATTTTTTGTCAAAAAAGCTATAGACTGCCACAGTGCATCTAATTTTGATGGATTTTGATTTAATAGTGATATGTGTCATACATACACACATAACTCATTTAAGTTGTTATTGGTAATCATGATAAAAGTAGCAACTATCTGAACACTAAATTTATTTTCTAATATTCAAATATTTTGTTTTAGTTTAAACTTATCTCTGGTCCTGAAGACCTTGCGTGTAAAATTCCTTTGGACACCTCCAAAGACGATGTACCAATGTCTCAGCCTGGCCCATCAAAGGTACCAATTATGAGCACATTAAAACAGCATGAAAAGGTAAATATAAGTTGTGTACTATTCATGTTTTAGTAAATTATATATTGAGTTTTATAAGTTAATAGCATTTACTGAAAATACCATCCAAAACAGGGTTTAATTTTGTTTTTTTTTTATTGCAGTCCACTGCTGTTAATGCCATGAAATGCGCAAAATATTTAAAGAAAATTTGTCAACTGAAAAATACAATAAAAAAAATGAAAAGTAAGAACATTTTAAATGTTCTTGGTGAAAGTAATGCAGTCCAGAAATTGAGTGCTCATTTAACTCCTGCGTTTGCTCTCATTCTGCAAGGAGAATTAAAAAATACAAAAAGAAAATATAAAGGTAGACGGTGGACTTGTGAGCAAAAAATTATAGCACTGCGACTATATAAAAGGTCACCATCATGCTATCGTCTCTTAAGAAGACTTTGGTGTCTACCAGCACCAAGCACTTTAAAAAATTTGTTAGGGAAATTTCAGCTTAATGTGGGTCTAAACGACAAGATTTTTAAAAGTTTGAAAACCCACGTGGAAAGCCAAGAGCCATCAAATAATGAATACTTATTAATGTTTGATGAAATGGCTATCAAAAAGCACCTATGGTACAACAATAAAGAAGACAGAGTGGATGGCTACCAAGACCATGGTGAACATGGAAGGACCTCACAAGAGGCTACTCATGCCCTTGTCTTTATGGTCTCCGGAATAAGAAAGAGAGTGAAACAACCAGTTGCATTTTATCTTTCCAGTGCTTATGTGACTGCAGATAGATTAGCTATACTCATAAAAAATGTAAGTTAATGGAAGATTAAATTAAGTTTTTAGAAGTATTTTACTTATATAAATGTATTTATCACAATGTATTCAATTATTTTTTCTTTTTTAGGTTTTACATAAATGTTTTGAAATAAACCTAACAATAGCAGCAACAGTATGCGACATGGGTGGTGTCAATAGGCGAGCATTAAATATTTTGGGGGCTTCCACAGAAACACCATATTTTAATTTTGAAAATAATGAAGTGGTTACATTATTCGATACACCACATTTACTAAAGTGTTTCAGAAACATGTTTTTGAAATATAATTTAAAATGTTATACAAATATAACATCAAACAATTGCGAAGGACAAGGTAATCAGTTTTATTACTTTTTCTTTTTTTAATTCTAATGTGTGGTTCTGATGAGTGTTTTTATTCTGAAGCAGAGTGTTCACTGGTATATAAGAATAAAAGCTGTATGTAGTATAAATATTTTTCTGGTTTCATTCAACATTATGGTCTGACCAAGTGACCACCCTTAAACACAGCCCAACAGCCTGGAAGTCTGAAAACCAATCTTATCAAATAGTATTTTGTTACATATGAACTTAGTTCAGGAGGTCAGATAATATCATTAGAGGTCTGATAATATAATAGCATTAGCTTGATGTAAACCAACTCATTTCTTTATGTAGTACTAGCCAATACCATATTAAATAATAAATGTTTAAAACTATAATGATCTGTACTAACCCAGACATTCTAATTATTTTCTAGGCATTGCTAAATGGAAACATATTGAAGATTTTTTCGAAGTGGACAACAATAACGGAACTTTTGTGTTTGCTCCAACTCTACGGAAGGACCATTTAAATCCCAACAATAAGCAAAAAATGCGAGTAAATCTTGCTGCTCAAGTTCTGAGTCACTCAGTGGCCGCTGGAATGTTGGCCAGAATAGCCCAAGGTACAATTTTAATATCAAATCATCAAAAGTAAAAGTAAAATTACGATTTTAACTTTACTTTTGATTAATTAAATAATGTAGTTTATATTTTTAACTTTTTTATTTAACCAATAATGCTGTGGCCACATGGACTTTACTATTTTCATTTTAGAGACTACATAAAACCAAGCTCTCGTTTTGCTAATAAAGCCGTGGCCTGTAGCATTAATTCTGCTGATAAACTAAATTCATCTTTAGTGAAAAATTGATTAAAACGCATTTTATTTAGACTGGCCTGTTGGTCTAGTGGTTAGTGACCCTGACTGCTATGCCGTAGGTCGTGGGTTCGATTCCCACCCAGGACAAATGTTTGTGTGATGAGCACGATCATTTGTTCTGTGTCTGGGTGTCATTTATCTATAATATGTATGTGATATGAAATATATAAGTATGTTTATCAGTTGTCTAGTACCCATAACGCAAGCTCTGCTTAGCTTGGGACTAGATGGCGTTGTGTGATAGTTGTGGAATATTATTATTATTATTTAAAAACTATCAAAATTGTACAGTTGCCTGCACATCAGTTGTAACAGCGTAAGCTGGCCTATTTTTTTTGTTGAAACTCCATACTACACTACAACTTTTCTTTGGAATAAATATATTAATTTAAGTATTGCATGATTTATGCCCCTATCTTAAAAAAAAAAACTTGACAAGAAATGTTCCTTCTGTAAGTGTTACCACTGATGTGCTGTACTACAAATAAGTACATTAATTTTATATTCTGTTAATTTTCAGGGCTGCTAACTACAGAAGCAACAATAACTGCTGATGTAATAGCCGATATGGACAAATTGTTCGACTGCGTGAACAGTGATACACCAGATCTAAAGAAAGGAAAACCATATTTAACAAATTTTACAAATGTGTCACCACACATAAAACTTTTTGCGAAGATGAAAAAGTTTTTTGAAACTTGCGAATTTATAGGGTGTCAAAGCCCGCCGCCATCAAAGCAAGGTTGGATATGGACACTTACCGGAATAGAAAAGCTTTTTAATAATTTAAGAAATAAACATGATATTAGAGCTCTAGCAACTCGCCGTCTTCAACAGGACCCTCTCGAAAATTTATTTGGTACCATAAGAGGAAACTGTGGTGCTAATTATAATCCAACAACTGGACAATTTGTCGCTGGGTTGAAGACGGCCATTATGTCCAACCTTGCTCACTTGGGGTCAGGCAATTGCGCAAAAGATGACTGTACGACAATGACAAATTATAAAACAATATTGTCTAAATCCACTGCCACAAATATATGCACAGAAAGTAAGACGGAAGATCCAATTGTTTCAGACATGCTTTCGTTAATTGAGGATTCGGAGTTTGAAGAAAGTGTATCTGATTCTGATGAATTACAAGCTTGTGCATATGTTTGTGGCTTTTTATTGAAACATCGAAAAAGCACATGTAAAAATTGTGACTCAATTTTTAAAGCTAAGGACACTGGCGAGTTTGTATACACATTCGTAGCGTTTAAAGAATATAATGAAATCAAAAAGGGATTGAACTATGCATCTCAAGCACTAATAAGATGTGTTGAAAGTTGCGCTACAATCTGCAACAGTTTCTTTTTAACGTCATCACATTATTTGAATTTAAGACAAAAGACAATTATTAAACTGTCAGAACAAGTTAATTTTAGGTTTTTAATGAACTGTGAAGAACACTATAGGATGAATATTGATTTTATTATTAATAGTGTATTTTACATAACTGTTAAACGATTTTGTGTGCTCAAAAATCGCCAATTTTCCGAAACACACACAAACAAAGCATTAAAAAGAAAATTAGATATATTGCAACATAAATAATTGTGTTGTACTTCCTAGCACGACCGTGAACATATTCATTATAACTTTTTATGGTAATAATTCCTTTTAATTTTTATATATACCACTAAAATCGAGCTTTATATAGTATAATTTTAAATTTTGGTACCTCTCAATTAACGTTGATAAGCAGGTCGTGCTAGGAAGGCTGCTTCTCAGCACGACCACGCTGAAGTTCCAGCTGGCATTGCAGTCGAAGATACGGGAGCATGCCTAATATTTTTTACTCATACTCATATTCCATAACCGATAAAATGTAAATTGTAAGAAAAAATGATTAAAAAATTCTGCGACTAATAACGCCATCTAGTGTCAAGTATAAAAATCAAATACAGGCATAAGGGCAGATTTTTCTTAAATATTTTTTTCTTACAACTTACTACATTTTACCGGTACTTAAATTGGAGTATATTATGAGTAAAAATATTAGGCATGCTCCCGAGGCTTCAACTTCAATGTCAGCTGGAATTTCAACGTGGTCGTGCTGGGAAGCAGCTTTCCTAGCACGACCTGCTTATCTACGGTAATTGAGAGGTACAAAATTCCTACTATGTGGTATAATAGTAAAAATTAAAAGAAATTTGTTACCATCAAAAGTTATAATGAATGCGTTCACGGTCATACTCGGAAGTAAATAAAACACAAATAATTAATATTATTTACGTTGTATTGTAATGTATCTAAAATTATTTATGTTAGAATAGTTTAGTATAAGTAGTTATAATAGTTTATATCATATATTATGCATTAGCAGGATTTAGGTAATAAAAGTTGTAATTTTCTAAAAATACTGTTAGCAAAATTAGACCGATTTAAAAAATTCCAGAGAAACTGAGATTTCCAATTATCTTTTTTTTTATTAGGAAATACCTATGTATCCTGCTTATGCGTATGAAGTTTCATTTGGATTGTGTATGTTCGGAAGACAGGCGACTTTAAACGTAAAAATGATGGTCTCGAATAACTGATATAGGTTTAAAACAGTTCTATGTCGGAAAGTTATACCCGAAACTGCTCCAGAAGGAGGTTAGTGTATGTATTAAGTGGGTCTATTTCTTTGGCACACTGTAGCCTCAAATGCTTGATGGAGTACAAGGTATTAGATTCGTCTTCATTTTCTATTGATAGGGGGTGCCTATAATAATAATAATACCAGCCTGTAACTGTTCCACTGCAGGCCAAAGTCCTCTTCATACAGAAAAAGCGCGAGCATGAATCACCACGCTTGCTCAAGACGTGTTAGAGATTTGAGATATATTTGCTGCACGGTCCAGGTTTCCTCAGGATATTTTCCTTCACCTATGTCAGAGATATCCAAGATAAACATAGAAAATACATATAAATTGAAAAAATCACATTGGTGCTTTACAATATTATATTTAAATGTTAAGCAGTAGGTTTTATGTTATTTTTAAATAATTCTGTTTTTAAATTAATAATGTAGGTACATTTAATTGTTACTATGGCCGCTAGTTTTATAATATCTAAAATAGTTACAGAGTTCATGACAAGCATGTTCATTGATTTCAACTAAAAGGGGTCGGTGAAAAGAGGTCGTAGCTACTTTTTGTCGAATACTTTTTTTTGTTGAAGATGTGGCTGTAAACCATTATAACATAATGTAGAATATTGTAATAAACAGGTTTTTTCATCTACACCTTGTATGTACATACATAAATTAACATACTTATTCTGAATGCTACAAGTTTTTAACACAATTATTTCAGATTTGCTGCCATTGTAACAATAAAATATGTACATTAAAAGCTGACATTTTGAAACTACACTGCTGCTAACAGTTTGAAAAAACAACACGCATGCAAAAAGGGTAGTATAATATAAATGAGTGGTTTCATTTGAAATATTGTTTAATTATTCTAAAATTACTTGTTCTGAAAGATTGTTTAATAATTATTATCAATCCTGCTGTACGAATCTGTACCACTTTTCAGATGTTTTGCAGAAAATAATACCTACATACAAAACAATCGTTTTCTGTGCGTTAAATTAAAATTTCGTTAAAATTAACTTAGTAAATAAGTTAATTTAACGAAATTTTTGAAAACATGCAAATATTTCAAGTTATAAGCAATTTTTCCTAAAATTTAAAATGGATTTGTAAGCAATAACATAAGATTTGCTAATTTAATAAAACCAATTAAAGAAATACCTGTTTCATTAAACTCTCCTCCCCTCTATCTTAGAAGATTGGGGACTAGAAACAATTCTGGCACTTGCAGATTACTTCAGAAAGGCGTCTAAATTTTTAAAGTACTCGGCGACCTTTCTGAAGTAATCTGAGAGTGCCAGAATTGTTTCTAGTCTTCAAATAAATTATAAATTACGTGATCTGGTTCAAATTTTCCGCCTCGATTGTTGTACTGGGGAGTCACAGAGATGGCGTTAGAGTCAAATAGTTTTTCTTTCTATGAAGTTAACATTCTTCCCGTAGGGTAATATGTGTTCTGTGAACCAGTGTCAACAAAGTTCTGTCAAACTTCCGAGAGTACTTTTATTTTATTGTTTATGCAAAGTTTATAATAAAAGTTCTCTGTGAGTGTTTTGGAGTGTTTGAACGTATCTCGTAATTTGTATCGCGGATCCAAAAGAGTAAAGTATAGATGGATGGATGATGGTTTAGAGCGTTTAGAGCCTTCACTTGACCTCAACGATTTGCGCCTTCCTGTGGCCAACGAGATCTAAGAAATAATTTATCTATGATCTAAGATCTAACAAACAGCGATAATTATTCTAAAATTACTTGTTCTGAAAGATTGTTTAATAATTATTATCAATCCTGCTGTACGAATCTGTACCACTTTTCAGATGTTTTGCAGAAAATAATACCTACATACAAAACAATCGTTTTCTGTGCGTTAAATTAAAATTTCGTTAAAATTAACTTAGTAAATAAGTTAATTTAACGAAATTTTTGAAAACATGCAAATATTTCAAGTTATAAGCAATTTTTCCTAAAATTTAAAATGGATTTGTAAGCAATAACATAGGATTTGCTAATTTAATAAAACCAATTAAAGAAATACCTGTTTCATTAAACTCTCCTCCCCTCTATCTTAGAAGATTGGGGACTAGAAACAATTCTGGCACTTGCAGATTACTTCAGAAAGGCGTCTAAATTTTTAAAGTACTCGGCGACCTTTCTGAAGTAATCTGAGAGTGCCAGAATTGTTTCTAGTCTTCAAATAAATTATAAATTACGTGATCTGGTTCAAATTTTCCGCCTCGATTGTTGTACTGGGGAGTCACAGAGATGGCGTTAGAGTCAAATAGTTTTTCTTTCTATGAAGTTAACATTCTTCCCGTAGGGTAATATGTGTTCTGTGAACCAGTGTCAACAAAGTTCTGTCAAACTTCCGAGAGTACTTTTATTTTATTGTTTATGCAAAGTTTATAATAAAAGTTCTCTGTGAGTGTTTTGGAGTGTTTGAACGTATCTCGTAATTTGTATCGCGGATCCAAAAGAGTAAAGTATAGATGGATGGATGATGGTTTAGAGCGTTTAGAGCCTTCACTTGACCTCAACGATTTGCGCCTTCCTGTGGCCAACGAGATCTAAGAAATAATTTATCTATGATCTAAGATCTAACAAACAGCGATGAGTGTGGATGAGTGTTTGTTTATAGATGCCAAGATACACTGATACATACATCTTACACACACATAATCACAGCACATAATGTGCCGTACGCTAGAAAAGGACAGCTCTATGTAGTCTGTGGTTTGAACTGCTGGCACCTGGCACAGCTGTTGTGTGTGATAATGAAAAGAACTCAATAACAATAACTTTAGAGGAAATAATCTAATCAAGAGCGCCGCCTCAACTAGAATGGTATATTATATAACAGGGTCTAATGTATTTAGACAGTGGCTTTGTGACGACACAGTTTTGAGTCAATTTCGGATTTTTACAGCTAATAAACATGATTTGGGAATAGGTTTAAGACAAGCAAACCTTTTGCAGATAAACTGGTCATACAACATATTTGAATCAGATGGCATTTTTTACATAACTGGTGCTTGGAATGGGAAAGAACAACAACTTGTTAAAATTCCATTACCAGAAGAGTGCATTCGCTCAAGTATTGAACTAAGAGTTGTTGGTAATGATTATAAAATATTACTAGTTAGTAAGAATGTGGCCACATTGTGGGCTATAGATTTAAAGACAAAAGAGATTAAAAGAATACTCTTCAATGTTGAAGAAGTAATTGAGAACAAAGTGAAGAAACCAAAAATAGATACTACTATAGCCGAACTTAGCTTAACTAATGATTCTTGTATTTTTTTGACATCAAATGGTGATGTATACAGTGGTATTTTACCAAGCTGTGTAGACACTAGGCCTGTAAAGGAAAAATAATTGATGTAAAATGTGGCTATGAACATTTTGTATTATTGACTGAGAAAGGCAGAGTTTACACTTGGGGTAATGGGAGGTTGGTATCAATAATAAGCCATATGATCATGTAGATAAGAACAAATAGGATATGGTTCATAGTTGTTTTTATTTTCCAGGAGGTTACAACTGGGCCACGGTGATATAGACAGCCAAGAACTACCAACAGAAGTAGAAGCACTTGCTGGAATAAAAATAATTAAAATTTGTGCTGGTGGTTGGCACTCTCTAGCACTCAGCGAATATGGTGATGTCTATGCTTGGGGTTGGAATGACACTGGGCAACTTGGAATAAAAAGTAAAAGTAAAGAAGATAAAGAAAGCTACTCCATCCCAACTGTTATTGATATCTTTGACGAGAAGGAAATAATAGTGGAACAAAATATTAAAGATATTGCCTGTGGATCAAGGCATTCAGCTATTCTTCTGGATGACAATACAGTTTGGACTACTGGCTGTAATAAATATGGGCAGCTGGGACTGTCAGAAGAAAAATACCCTTCTCTAAATTATTTTAAGAAAGTTTTTAGTTGTAATAAAGATTGTTCACTGATTTGTGGATCATGGAATACTGTGATAAACTCCTGCTAAATACTTAGCAGAAAGTGTTTACAATAATAAATATAATTGTAGGTACAATAATGTCTAGTTTATTAGATACTCCCCCCCCCCCCTTATTTCCTATGTCACTCAGGATCAAAGCTGCTTTCCAAGTGGTGAAAGAATTTTTGAAATTGGACCAGTAGTTTTTGAGCCTATTCATTACAAAGTTTTCCTCATTATAATATTATTAGTATAGAATAGTATAGACTAACCTATTACAACTTCACTGTAGATAATGTAATAATGAGCAATACTTTGATCATTATTCTTCACTGAAAGCACATGAATTCAACAGACGCGATTATTTTCATAAATAGGAGCAGTGAAATCGGCTCCGACTTTCGAGTTGTAGGTCGTGCGTTCGAATCCAGGCAGGCGCATTACTTTGTGTAATTTATTTCATCACCATAACTCTATAAACGGTGAAGGAAAACATCGTGAGGAAACCGGCATGCCCTAGAACCAAAAATTCGAAGACACATTATGTTACATCCACCAATCCGCACTGGGCCCACGTGGTGGCCCACTCCCTCTCACAGAGAGAAGGCCTACGTGTGTCCCAGCAGTGGGAACATTCATCATAACCCTTCTTTTAGCCTGCCGTAGTCAGGTAAAAGGTTTCAGTCAAGGCGCTCCTATGCGAGCATAGACCTGTAATGTAGTACTATGTATTCTGTGCATAAGTGCGCCATTTGATGCTCTATTGTCTTCGAATGAAAGGTGAGGGAATATTAAAATTGGTCCCGCGGGGCTATTGCGAATCTCGGTGTCTGTGTGGTGACTGGTGGTGACCATCAAATAGCATCAAGAGGTAAAATTCATAATGGCTTTTGCATTTCCAATGAAACTGATAAATGTAAACGTTACATAAAATGAACTGTTCTAACGTTTTTGAGGCACTCCACTCCTCAACATAGCCTCGTAACTGGTATCAAGCCATCCAAGGTCAGTGGAGTGGACAACCGCTGCGCGCTGGTCACTCTGGTCAGTGACTATCAAGTTAGCCAATAGATAGCCCCTGTGCAGCTGTGTTGTATGTTTGACACTCTGTCACACTTGGTCACACTTCATTGTCTATTGCTCCGTGTCACGTTGACACTTGACAGCACAGTGTTTGACATTTGGTTGTGTGACGGCCAGTCATACTCTCTACTTAGCTACTTAGTCTGTGCGGCCAGTGACGGCTCTTGTGTTGTGTTTATAAATGAAAAACAGCGAAAATGTGGCTAAGAAGCTTGAGATAAACGAATATTGTATCAAAAGGAATTATTACTACACCAAACGGACTAATACGTCAAACGTGCTTCTGTTGATCTTTATTGAAAGTTGAAAGTAAGTTTTTGCCATTACTAAGATTAACCCTATTCGTAAATATTTGTTGCAAGAAAGAATGGAAGAAATAGCACAAGAATATGTTACACTTGCTAGACAGCTGGCCACAACTGGATGCTATACTAAAGCCTTAGATTTTTACCTTAAAGCTTTTGAAAAAAATATTGAAATAAAAAGTATGCACGAATCTGAATTTCGTGTTGTGTTGAGTCGAATGTCGGAAGGTCGAGAGCCAGAAAAGGAAAGCAACGATGTATTATATTACTACTCACGTGCTCTTGAAATTTTCCCCAATAACATTTATATTTTTAATGATCTGGGTAATTTTTTCTATAAAATCGGCTACTACGAGAAAGCAATGAAGCGGTTTGGAGATGCACTTCATTTAGACTATAGTTTTGTCAATGCTGAGAAAAATTTGAACTCTGTCAAAAACTTACTAGTTGAACGCTGGCACTTTAGAATGTTAAATGATAAAATCCGCAATGAAGCATACCGCAAAGCAATACGTGACACTCTGATACCCCATAAAGATACTGTTTTGGACCTTGGTACAGGTACTGGACTGTTATCTTTGTATGCTAATGAATGTGCACCTAGGATTATAACTGCATGTGATGGCTCCAAAGTAATGGCTCAAATGGCTCGCAAGATAGGTCTGGAAAATGCTTGTGAGCACTTTGTTATATTTAACAAGTTATCTACGGAAATGCATTCTAAAGAAGTTGGTGGAAAACGTTCACTGCTCATCACAGAGATGTTTGATGCAGGGCTATTTGGAGAGCATATCCTACAATCTTTAATTCATGCTTGGGAGAATTTGATGAGTGATGTTGGCAGAGTGATACCTAACAAGGCAGAGTTTTTTGTCATTGGTGCCAATTGTGATTTCCTGAATAAAAGATATCAGTTGAGTTCATCTATTAAATCATTTTTAAAGATTCCAACTCTTAATGTGCATATTATCACTTGTGATGAGACATATGATTGTGAAGATGTGCACCTTTATGGTGATGATATAAAATACATGACTGAACCGCAATCTCTTTTACAAGTTGATTTCAACAGTTGCCTGGAATTAAAAAACCTTATTCAGAAAGATCATTTTGAAGTTAAAGCAGTAGCTTTAGAAAGTGGAGAGATCAATACTGTCATTGGCTTTTTCAATCTGTATTTGACAGACAATGTTACTGTAACTACTGACCCAAGGTCTGATCAGAGAGCCAATGCATGGCAACAGGCCATATTTTTTGATAAAATTCCTATACAGACAAAAGAAAATGACATCATTCCATTGAATTTCTCACTGAATGGTGGAAAATGGACACTGTGCAGAGAAGATGGGATTACCAGAATTTCTTTAGAAACTCTCAGATTCTTAAATGATACGGAGTATTTGAATGCAATTTCTGGATGTGTAGGCACCACTTGTATCTATCTGGGGCAAATGGTTGACATGTCTCATATAAATATAATTGATCTGTGTCCATTCCCTGTATTTGGCTTGCATCTTTTGAAAAGAGGTGCATTATCATTAACATGTTATGCTAAAACTGATGCTGACAAACATTTCTTCCAGAAAGTTTTCAAAGCAAATGACATAACTTTATCAAGAGTCACTATTATGGTTGGAGATGATTGGACACAGGATGGCTTTGGAGAAGAAAAATATCATGTAATTTTTTGTCACGTCTTTGAAATTTGCGGCGAAATAGACTTGCGCTTAAACGAGATAGCTATGCACCTAAAAGAACATCATCTAACTCAAGGTGGACTGTTCTTTCCTACCAGTGTCAAGGTCATGGGCCAGGTTGTCCAAAGCAACTGGCTTGACATTAACAATAGATTGTTTGATAAGAATGTAAGCAATTATAAGATATCAAAGCACTTGAAACCATATGAGGTATCTCAGAACTTTTGCATTGACTTCAGCCATTTGGAGTATACTCCATTATCAGATCCCTGTGAATTAGACACTGTCGAAAATTTGGGAACGGGAATCGAGGCAGTGTCAATCATAAAAGATGGTTACTCCTCTGCTGTGTTGTGTTGGTACTCAATAGAATTAATGAAGGATGTGAAGGAGATTTCAACAAACCGGAAGAACTGTTTTATGGATGGCATAGTATTTATGACAGACCCGAAAATTCGCCTGAAAACTGGCCAAACTGTTCAGATAGTACGTTATGTCGACCAAGATGGAGCATTTAAGTTCCCAATGTATGTGGAAGAAACTTAAAAGGTAATCAGTTGTTTGTTGAGTTGAGGAATATATTCTGTGATCTCAATATTTTTTTGAATGTTTTATCTTTGTTAGAGATAGAATAATGTTGAGTCTTCGTCTATATTGGCAAACAGTGTCTATTTTACGAGTTATTTATGATATTGCATTTTACTTGAGGAACAAGTGAAATGTCAAGAGATTATCTTTTTGAAATCTATAGACAAATGGATAATTAATTTCGGAAAGACAGCAAAGAAATTGTGTCGTCTTACCATAGTAAAGGCCCATATATTTCACTTAGAATAATAGACCTGTCCTCCCCACAGAGCAGATAACAGAGACCTCTTTTATCTATAACGAACCAAACGATTGTATGTAGCAGAGATAAGGATGTTGAGATGGATGTCTGGATGTGGAGTGACAAGAATGGATAAAATACAGAAAAATGAAAGGGAATCGTCTGTCTTGGTATGGACTTGTGATGAGGAGGGATGAGTCTCATGTGACAGAGACTGATGAGTATGAATGTTGATGGATGGAGAGGAAGATCGAAGGCCAAAGAAAAGAAAGATGGATTTTCTATGTCTAAGCCACTCTAAGTCTTGGACCTCTAAGGAATGATATGAAAGAAAAAGAAGTGAATGATGCTGTGACGTCTGATAGGGGAGAATGGAAGAAAAAAACGTGTTGCACCGACCCCAAGTAAAACGGGTGGTTAAGAAAAAGAAGGTCCTCTGAATCTGAATTGTCTAGAAGATTTTATAAAACATGAAAACGTGGCGTAATCTTTTGGGAAACGAGAAACTTCATAAGAAAACTGCCTACTGACGTTATCTTACCTTAATTAATATCTATATTTGCAAATCAAATACTTTCAGAACACCTACCCTACTTTAAGAATAGTTATAACTGAGTGGAAGATATCCATTTTATGGATGGAAAAATAATCAAACGAGTCATGATGGGAGCTTTGGGTGGACCGAAAGGGAACAGGAACTTTCAGACATGACTGACTGATAACCGCACCCTAGCTGTTTCTTCATTTGCGCTTTGCATTTCAGGGCGCGGAGCCCTTAACAGTCCTACGACCTCGCATATCACCCTGTAATTTGCTGTAGGATTGTGAAATTATTTAGATTTGTATATATGAAATTATTTAATGAGTCAAAATAAGCATCCGTAGTGAATTCAAATGAATTTATTATTGTAGTCAAAATATAAATGTTATGGATGTATCAATCAATGTTAGATCTTAAAAAAAACTGTAACCATGTCATACCTAATCATAAAATAAAAATAACTGTAATGAAATTTTTAATTAAATGTACTCACAGACGGCAGCACAAACATACCCAAATCTTAGATAATAAGGACATTTGAAATCTATCAAACGTTAATAGTTTTTCCACTTAATCACTAAAGAAGAAAGATCTTGATTGAATCGAAAAATGGGATACTTTGATGTGCTAGCGACTGTACACCTTGGTACTTTAAGTATAGAATAGCAGAAATTGTAAAAATCGAAATCAAAGTAACGTTCATAAACAGTCAAGTAGTGCCACATTTGTTAAAGACCGTGGAAGCTATGACGTCACAAAATGGCGTTTTGGGTAAAAACAAACACAGGAACGTATTGCATTTTGAGATAATTTACATTTTGAATACATTATCTAGTGTTTACAAGGTATAAAATACCTTATTGTTTTGCTCCCGGTTGCAACCATGTCTCAAGAAGAGAAACCTGCAGGTTTTTTAGATTTCCTGCTAGTGAAAAAATCTTTAAAAAATGGAAAACACTCTGCCGGTACGTTACTGCTGATTAATTATTATTCTAATCTGAGGACTCGTTGTATTGACTTGTAGCTGACTTACTCATTATTTTCAATTTCAGTCGTAAGGATAGAGACCCTACTCGTGAAGACCGTCTTTGTAGTCGTTTGTCATTTTGCTGATGAAAAGGATGTTGTTCCATCAATTTTTGCACACATTAGTAACAAGAAGTTCGACGCAGACATTATTATTAATTACAAAAAAGATAAAATAACAAAAATCCCACGTCGAAACCTGTTTGTTTTTACCCAAATGTCAAAATCCGCCATCTTGTTACGTCACACTTCCACGGTCTATACATACTGTTGATACTGTAATTTGGTAGGACCCATGTATTTTATGATCAAAATTAGCCAGTTGGCGATGGCTGATGATTGTTTTTATCGAGATATTCGTGAAATGTAATGCCTCCTCTTTCTCAATCGGCCATGATGGCCGTGTTTGCCGAACAGAAGGAGACGGCGCTATACTAAGAATCGAGATAGAATTATTTGCATCTTGATTTCTGGTATAGCGTAGTCTCCTTCTGTTCCGCAAACACGGCCATCATGGCCGATTGTGAAGAGGAGGCTTTAGGCCTACTTATGAAATCTTTGGGTGCTTTTTCATCGGGCATTGTTTGATGTTGTCGTAATCATGATCGAAGATAACGTTACGCTCAGATCAAAAAAAATCTTTGATCTGAGACGTTACGTATATTTGACGAACGCATGAGAAATGAAGGGTGCCTTATGACCCTTCGTACACCAGGCGACTCAAGTTTCCGACATCTTACGACTTCGGTATCCAAGCGGCTATCGCAATACAAACCCATAGAGGTTCGAAAACAAGCACGCGTCAATGAATACTAAAATCGTAAGGTATCGGAGACTTGCGTCGCCTAGTGTATGAAGGGGCTAACGCAGATTTGTTTGTTTGTTATAAAATTTAACAAAGTAGGGTTGGACCGCGCTAGTTTACGATACGGTTGGCCTAGTGGCTGAGCAATTGACTGCTGCGCAGCGAGTCGCGGGTTCGATTCCCGAAAGGACAAATATTTGTATGATATGCACGTAGTTGTTCCGGGTCTGGGTGTTTGTGTATGTGAGTTTCTATGTTTGTAAACGCACCCACGATACCGGAAGAAATTTCTAGAGTGGGGCAAAATAAAAAAAAATAAAAATCTAATCTCTAATACCTCATAGCTGATGTCGGTACACCGTAGGTAGGTATAATAACGAAAAAACACATTAGTCTCCATTATCTTCAATGGGGTTGGTATAGGGGCCCTTAAACCCGCGGGGCCTTGGGCTGCAGCTAAAAAAGCCCTTATATGTATAGAATTCGCCCATGTGAGCAACAGTCGGACATTTAAAAACTTTATTTTCAAAATATGGATGCGATGCCACAATTTCCAATTATTAGGGTCAATTTATACTAATACTAGCGTAGAGTCGAAGCGCATCGAAGCTTCAACTAAAGCGAAGCCGCACCATTCACGATCAGCGTTGATCACGCGCAGACGCGCGAATCCCGAAGAATGCGCGCGATTTTTTAAAATCTCGGAAGTAATAATATGTGCGTTACGCTGCGGAGTTAAGGTTGAAATTGTTATGGAAAGATAGATAAGAAGTTTTGGAAAGACGCTTCGACTCTGCTTTAGTATAAATTATTGACGTTTATTTCTAAATGTTAAGCTCAGTATGAATGTGGTTAAGTAGGTACTAATATTGTAAAGGAACGAATTTGACTGCTGTGGAGTAAAGAATCGGACATGTCTTCTGTTGCGGAAGACTAAGCTGTCGAGGGTTCAGTATTTTATCGTAATGTAGAGACTAAGAACTTATTTTCATGTAAGTTTTCTTCTTCGTTTTGTAAACTGTTATTTATTCATGTATTAATAGGAATTATTCTAATAAAAATATTTCATGTGCACGTAATTTTTCAATGAAACCTCAGCACTAGTCCCTACCCCACCTCTGTGTTTACCAGCTATGCAGCTATTTGAGCAAGCAATTCTAAGTTCGAAGTTCAAACAAAACACGTCGTTCAGTTATCGTTTGACGTCTATGCCGCGTCCAATTTACTCCAGAGACGCCGCAATAACTATATCAATGTAGGTACTCTATGGCAATAACGCGCTTACCTTTTCTTTTCACATGTGTACCTTACCTCGTTTGACAGCATGGTTTGGCAGAGATCGAGTGATCGACTGCTGCGCTGCATGCTGCAGGTTTGATTCCCGCCCAGAACAAATAGTTGTATCAAGTAAGAGGTGAGTTTTAGCGAAAAAAAATGAAACCAGAAAATATTTCAGGTGGCATTTATTACAAGCACAAAATGTAAGACAAGTCGGCCGCCATATAGGTGTCCAAACCCGGCGGAGTTGACCGTCCCCACACTTGGTTGCAGCCACGGGGCTCGACGGAGAGGCTTCGACAGCCCGAACAGTTCCTACACGCCTATCGGTCGTGCGCGGGTAGTCTCGGCCTCACGTGACGGCTTAGTCAAAAAGACCGAAGCCCATGTCGTCGTCGCTCTCCGAATCTTCCTTCTCCTCCTTCTTTTCCTCAACTTTAGCAGCAGCCGGGGCGGCGGCAGCAGCAGTTGGGGCGGCAACAGCGGCGAACTTGCTGGGGTCCTAGAATACAAAGAAACTATATTTAGGATTTGAAGTCAAGTAAACAAATGGAGCTAGCTTGTTGAAAGGAGAGTTGTTTCTTCAAAATGCCAGTGCAATATTCTCTTTTTGAACCATCACACTAGGATAAATTTGAAGACTTTAATTTTGTCTGAAAGCGAAGCCAGAGAACTAATATTACGTTCTCAGGTATTAGGACAGACAACAGCAAGAGTGGGCAAAGTACCAAAAGAAAAAAAAATTGGTTACTTCCATTTATGATTCTTTGGAATGGGAAAGTACATTCTATATTACAAAGCAATAAGCTTAGTGTGTGATCTGCTACTTAGATTCTATACCAGAACTAACTTGGTCATCAGAGACTGTTACAATCATAGACAATTTCTATTTACCTTGATGAACTCCTTGATGGTCTGTGCCTCCTTGAACTCAACCTCGGTGACGGCGGCGATGGCGAGCAGGTTCCTGAAACCGTTGGCGATGGAGTGGGGCGCGGAAGCCACAGTCGGGTAGCCGATCGCCAAAGACAGAGCGGCTACGTTGGCAACACCAGCCAAGAACTTCTCACGAAGGTCCTCGGGTTTGATGTCCAGGATTGCTGGGGCGAAGATGGTGCCAGAGTCGTAGACCTAAATAATCATCAAATTGGTATAATTATTATCTCAAATAAATATTAAAGAATAACTGTTCTGGGTACCATTTGGTGTAGTGTCTGCTGCAAACTTTGAACTAAAACGAATAAATGAAATAGTCCTAAGATCAGCACAGCAAATACTTTACCAAAGGTAAATTATCAGAATGCACAGGGAAATGCAGACTGTACTCAACACTTTGGTTATTTAATTTATTTACAGAGAATGCATTTAGCATTTGGCTAGTGTACAATGATCTGGAAGTATTAGACTTACTTAATTGGCAACAATGGAGTCACAGTTTTAAAATACAAAAAACATTAACTTCCCTTGGTAGACAGCTAAAAATACACATAATGAGAATAAATGACTAACCTGCTTGACAACAAGACCGTACGAGAAGGGAGAGATGTTCAACATGTTGAGGAGGGTTGCCTCGGAAGCACCGACCTTATCGCCAGGCTTCAAGATGTGCACATCGTTGATGATTTCAATAGTACCTGAAATTACAGAAAGCTGGGTTTAGCAAGTTGGATATGTAGATAAAGTCTATGCAGTTATCAAGATCATTATCAGAAGTATTCCAAAATTTGCTAATTGAATAACAAACTGTTTCTTCAAAATGCCAGTGCAATATTCTCTTTTTGAACCATCACACTAGGATAAATTTGAAGACTTTAATTTTGTCTGAAAGCGAAGCCAGAGAACTAATATTACATTCTCAGGTATTAGGACAGACATAGCTGAAATAATGATCTTGCTTTGTGCATTCAGTAATGAACTTTTCATTTTCAAAGTCATTCAGTTTAGAAAGTAGAAAATGAACATAATACAAGATGTCTTACCCTTGGAAATCTTGGTGGGGATAGAGAGAGCCTGGAAGAAAGAAGTCTTCTCAGGACCCAGACCGGTGTTGTGGGCAGGGATGACGACGGACAGAGGAGCAATGGCACCAGGACGGGCTGGGGCACGGACTTTGTTCTCCAGCAACTTGTCACGGACATCAACGAGGTCTCCGCGGGTGAACACGAAGCCAACGTTTCCCTTGATGTGCGGCAACAGTTTCTCAAGAGCTGGGTTGGTGTCCATGTGGTCCTTGATGGCCTTGCGCATCATGGTGTTCTTGCCCATGAGGATGATGCTGGAACCACGCAGCGCGATACGGATCTGCTGCATTTGGGTCGAGCCCACATTGTCTGCACCCACGATGAAACATTTTGGGTACTCGTCTAAGAGTTGCTGTAGAAAGAAAATGTCTGTTTAAAAGTTAAGTTTGGAAACTTGGGTAAGAGATTAAACTGGAGTTGTCCTTACTTCTTTAGTACTTATTTAATTCAGGATGATCGGAGAAACGGGAGAAATGAATCGCTGATTTTAGAATGAGACTACTACTATACTCGGAGCAGTTTTATGTTTTAATTTATAGTTTACAGAAATATGCGTAAGACCAAAACACTTGAATATTATCCAGTTCATTTATTTAAATTTGGGATCGCTAGGACAGATAATTATGTTGGCAGATGGCAATTAGGATTTGAGGTTATACACGTAAAAAAGTTTGTTGTTTACTTACGATGATCTTGGTGAAGTAGTTGGTCTTCCAAGTAGCCTTGTCCTCCCTACCCATCGTGGCGTGTGGTGTAGGGACTTCGTAGAAATTTAAGGACTGAAAACGAAAATCATACAAGTTGTGGATACATCACATTTTCCGTAAAATAACCACATCATTGGAGCTAATATATTATCTCTCGTTAAAATACACGACATCGTGAAGAAAGAACACATGATTGATTAGATAAATTATGATATTTTGTTAATTTTAAAAACTCACCAAAACCAAACGCACTCAATTCAGTGCGGGACAAAATATGATAGAGATAGAGATGTAACTCATGACAGCTAGCTACCAGTGACTTTAGTCAGAATCGACTAAAGTGATTTAGTCGATTAACCTGAAAAATAGATGTATATCCGGCCTGCTGGTTTTCTCAAAACTTTATTTTAAATATTGACGCAGGCGATATTGCGTATACTAAATGTTTTATATACGCAATAACGTTGTTTTCCTTAGTGCCCATTCGCACGAGCGATTTTTTTAGGTCGTTATAAAATGCTGAATTGGAAAAAGGTAAATTGAACTTAAATGTTACTGCCCAGAACTTAAAATCAAGAACAGTAAAAAAAGGCACCGCGCTCGTGCGCTTCAAAACGTGTGAACTACGACCACTACAACCCAAGGGATTGCATTTCTGCTCAATTTTGGAAGCCTTTTCTTGTTTTTCTTTAGGAGCTTTTTTTCACCAAAAGAAAAAAAAAAGACTACGACGAATTGAGAACCTCCACCTTTTTTTGAAGTTGGTTAAAAAAGCTCTTGTGCGTATTGGAACTTAGTTTCCTATCCTCTATAACGTATAAATGAGGTATATATACGTTTTTTGGGTACAAACCACAGGTACAAACTAAGGAAGTTAATAACAAAAAAAAACTCGCCTAAAATAATGTTACTATTGACATCATCAAAATATCAGTATTTCATGCTCTGTGTTCGACGTTCGTAACACCACACCACTATCAGAAAAAAAAAACAAAATGACGTTTGCGTTTGTGCTTTGAAAAGTTGAAAATGCTAATGGATTGTTAACCAAAAATTACTAAAATTACGTTAATTTTTGAGTTATTCTGTTTATTATTCGTCGTCGTCGAAGTGTAGTGTAAACAAAATGTCGATTTTTCGGAAGCCGAAGAAGATTCAGCGCCGTGTGTTTTGTGCTGATGATGACGAAGATGGAGAGCCCGAGCCTCCTCCGCCGCCAGTCATCAGTCAAGAGAGGGAGAAGAAGGAAAAGTCTACCAAGAAAACTGCTCTGTTGAGTTTCGCAGACGAAGGTAACGAGGCGTACAAATTTTCAAGGCTCACTGTGTCTGCCTCGATCTTTCTCGCCGTTCTTTTACTCACTGGTGTTGTTTACTTGTAATATCTTTTAAATATTAATCTAGCTGTTCTGGGCTTTCCTACGTAAGTAAATTAGGCCATGAAACCTTTGCAGGCACTCCCAAAATTACCTACCAATGATAGCAATAGTTTTATTTGTTAATTATTAAATTCATAACCTAGTTCAATGTATAGGCAGTAATTTATAAATAAATTGTAGTAAGAAATTCGTAAAATAAATATTAATAATCATTAAAATCGACTCTCAAATTATTTAAATGTAAAACGGAACAGCCTAGAAGTGAAATTTGTACATTAACTGCGATAAAATATAACATAGCTACGTAATTTTAATTTTTTCGTAACTTTCGGATTGTTTTCTCAAAAACTATGAGGTGCTCTAAACAAAAAAAAAAAGAAACAGCTTCTAAAACGACGTCACATCATATAGAGTGGTGTGTGTATGTTTGTAATGAAGAAACTCAAAAACAACTGTGCTGATTGCAAAAATTTTACCATTCACCACTATTAACAGGCCACCCATGGGAAGGGGGGATGGGCTGCTAGTTTTTAATATGATAAGAATCTATGATAAATACTAAGTATTTTGACTTTCAGAAGAAGAAGTGGAGGTGTTCAAAGTGAAGAAGTCTTCTCAAAGTAAGAGATTAGCAAAGAAACGTGAGAAAGAAAAACAGAAGCGTGATGTGAGAACCGATGGTGATAATAACAAATTTGACACTATCATCATTGAGGTAAGGTGGACCCCAAAGGAAATGATTCGCTAAAACTGTTTTGGAGATGATTTTTTTCTTAGTATGTTTATCCCTAACATACAGGAAACCTAGGTGCTTTTAAATTAGAGGAGTTTATATTCTTCTTAAGTAAGGGTTATCAAAAACCTGTATTTATTAAGGTTTCTGAAAGAACTGAAAGAAAATAATGTCTTTCAAAGACCACATTTTGTCATAAAAGTCCAAAGATGTATTAAATTTTCGTAGTTTACAGTGTGCATTCGAGCTAAATAGCTGTAATTATGGTCACTTATAAGCTATTTCTTATTTATGGTGCAAGATTACAAGGTGTGTTTTGCAGTGCACCATAAGAAGAATATTTCAGCTAGAAATGTTTGGTTTAAATAGACATAGATGGAAAAATAAATACCTCTGTGTTATTCATTTTATTGAAGGTTGTAATCTGATACATTGCTTATGGTTTTTTTATGATTTGTTGGTAGCAGTTTTTAAATTTAATTAAACATTCCCAAAAGTCATTGTTTAAAAAGATAATAATTAAAATAAAATTGCACTGTTCAATCATGTTATTTTATTGACTACTCAGTATTGTGTAGCTTGTATACCATTGCGCGTATAGGACTAAACATAACTATTTGCTTTTAGATCTGTTTTCCACAAAGTTAACATTTGTGTCTAAAGTCTTTAACTGTTCTAAATTATCCTTATCCTTATTATTACATGGCATGCAGTAAGCAACTAGCCAGGCAGTGGAAAATAGGAGTTAGGCCTGAATCACATTTGTCAATCATAACATACAAAATAGCAATTAAATAATGTTAATGATAAAACTAGAAATGTGAATTAATGTTGACAAAATAAATGTGGTTCAAGCCTTACGGCGTTTACGCACTACGTCCGATCCGAATCCGATCCGAACCCGTGAAAATACGGTCCGTCGTAGACGTAGATCTATTTCTATGGTAGTTTATACACTAGATCCGATATCCGTCATCCGATTTCTATCCGTCATGCGAGAATCTCCGTTTCGGAAAAAAAATGACGGACCGTAGTATCCATAGTGTTATTTGTATGAACGCTCGCTCACTGCGTCCGTGTTGAATCCGAGCTGCGTACGAGCAGAGAGGCAGCGGGGCGGGCGGGGGGCATGCGGCTGGTTGTCAGAGATCGGAGTAGTGCGTAAGCAATATCCGTATTCTGTCTGTGATTTTTTTTTCACGGATTCGGATCGGACGTAGTGCGTAATCGCCCTTAGCCACGAACATGACAAAAATACTAAAAAATAATTCTAAAATCCAGGACAAGAACAACGACACAGACAACATCAACGACAAACTGAAGCCAAAGAAGAAGGTGTCATTAGAGGGGCTGATCCTGTCTGGGAGGGAAGCGCTAGCGGCTGACGGGGCGGGAGACGTGTCCGACGAGAGTCCTCCAGAAGATGGGGACGCTGACGGGGACGACAGGGGATTCCACCGGTACCGCGCCGAGTCAGTGAGGGCCGCGCTGTTGGGCGCCCCGGGCCGCATTCCTGACGCCGCGCTCATCCACGCCGCACGCAAGACCAGACAGCAGGTATGAGAGGTGAGGGACTAGCGCTGGCTGCAGACTGCTGTTCCACATTGAGGATGGGTATTGGGCTCGTGGGTATTTAAGAAAAGTTCGGATTTATTTAATCTAGGGGGAATGCCACCTAAGTAATCTTTTTGCATTCGTTCCTGTTTATGGATGCCTTTGCAGATCAGGTCAGTTGATATCCCTTCTAGGGCGTCTCCTGTGCGGCGTTTTCAGTATTTCGGTAGATATCCATTGTTTATTCCACCATACTTTTACAGAAAATTTGAACAGAAATGGTATTTTTCAAATTTTTATCCATTTGTGGTGCTGTGTGACAAGACAAAATGCTTTAACCTCAATTGCTATAAAAAAAATTAACTCTAAAATACCTATCTAGTTTTGATATACTAACTAATTGTTTTTCCCTATATCTAGATTTATTTACATTCTCTAAGTGATTGACCACGATTGAGACATTAACTTTGATTGACCATGAAAAATACACTATTTCCGAAAGTTTTGGCAAAATCCCTCACCTATAACTTTTGACATTGATCCAACAAACCCATTTTTTCCCTTTTCTCCCATTCAGTCTTGTCTCCAGCACTCTTTTGACGTCATAATCCAGCAGTTCTACTCGTTCTAGGCTCGTGAATTGGGCGGCGGTGGCCTCCCCGGCGCAGATTATATTCCCGTGAAATCCGAGTCCGCCCCGGGATCCCGGTTAGTGCGGGATGATGGGTCCGGTGATGATGAGGAGGAAGGCCGGATTCATGTCAGGGGACTGGACTTGCCCAGTGATAAGCCTAAACGTGAGTAGATTTTGTACTTAAATTTTTTATTAAAGCTGGACTTTACATCAATGGAGTTGTTCCCTAAAAGTTTTCTTAGTTAAGGTGATTGCTTCGATGTAGCCCGCGAAATTCAAATTTTTTTACGTTTTTTGCAATTTGCAGGCCAGTGACATGTTGTAACTTTATAAATATTTGTGTTGCGCAAATAACAAGTATAATTTTAAATATAAAAATTGTCAAAAAATTCGCTCCATCAGCTCTCACATAGAAAAGGTGCATCGTAGTTAGATTTCGGAGATTTTAACATGATGCATCTTTTCTATGTGAGAGCTGATGGATCGAGTTTTTTGACAATTTTTATATTTAAAATTATACTTGTTATTTGCGCAACACAAATATTTATAAAGTTTCAACATGTCACTGGCCTGCAAATTGCAAAAAACGTAAAAAAAATTGAATTTCGCGGGCTGGCTTGAGCATCCCCCTTAAGATAAAATGACAAAGACGGCGACAAAATGACAAAGTTCCCGTAGCATTGTCTTGCCAAATGAATTTAAGATTTTTTTTTTTTTAATCGGGAAACAGATTTCTCTTAAAAGTAACAAATATCAAAGTATTAACCCACCACACATGGTTGACACTGTCTACATTTTAGCCGAACTTGGACGAGTCAAGCTATTATAAAAAACAAAAAAAAAGATTTTTGACTAATCACTTGTTTTGGAACAAGCTCAAACGCCATTAGTTCCACAGTTGTCGTTTCCATGTTATAATCAACTTACGTTTACAGGTGGCACTGCAGCAGTTTCTGAAGAAGAATTGGACAGCGAATCAGAAGAGTGGGTGGAACAACAGCTGCAGAAGGCGCGGCCCGTCCTCGCGGATCTGACTGGTCTGATGACATTGTATTCTATTCAAGACCCCACCCGACAAATGTACTGTCTTACACTAAATTACCTTCTTAGATTTGGCGCTCTACTGCGTGTCCTTATTGAATCATATTGGTGAATTTTAGCCAATGATTATGCGTAGTTTGTTCGACAGATGTGTGCGTAGTAAAGTATGTTATGGGTTGAACTATTTCTGGCAGCATGGAATCGCTTTTTCCGTCGCCCTTTCTCTTTCTGTCGCTTAGAACTGCCATTTGCTAGACCAAGACAGAAAGCATAATGCGAATCCTCGAGGCGGCTGCGTGCGATCGCATCGTCTCAGTCTAGCAAATGGCAGTTCTAAGCAATAGAAAGAGAAAGGGCGATTCTGTGCTGCCAGATGTGGTTTAACCCTATTTGGACTTCGATTTTAGATTCCACGACAGTTTTTAGAATATTAATTCCCTTGTTTTAATCTGTTGTATTGTGTAAACAACTGATAGGGTTAATTGTTAATTTAATTCATAAAGCTTACAGAAACTGTTGTTAAAACATAGTCCATTTTAAAATGACCATACATGAACACTTTCTAAATGTTTCCTACAGGTGAAGCGCCAATAGAAGTGAATCCATTTTCGGTGGCCTTACCGCCGCCTCAGATGTCGGCTCCCGAACACTTGAGACCTCTCACCACGGGCACACAGGCTCCGACTACTGCCAGTGAGCTAGTGGATGCTCTGAAGAAGCGGTCAGTAACTGTATACTCATATCTAGGAAAAGAATGGGCTTCGAGAATCTTCTTTGGAAATATGAATAGGCAATGTTGAGGTTAAGAGAGACTAAGAGTCACTCAACGAGCAGTGGAAAGAGCTATGCTCGGAGTTTCTTTACGGGATAAAATCCGGAACATGGATATTCGGCGAAGAACCAGAGTCACCGACATAGCTCATAAAATTTGCAAGTTGATGTGGAAATGGGCAGGCCACATCGCTCGTAGAACTGACAACCGATGGGGAAGAAAAGTTCTCTCATGGCGACCACGGACCGGAAGACGTAGCGTAGGCAGACCTCCCACAAGGTGGACCACAGACAGAGAGGGTCGCGGGCAACCGATGGATGCAAGTGGCGAATTGTCGTTCGGCGTGGCGGTCTAAGCTTAGGGGGAGGCCTATGTTCAGCAGTGGACGTCTTCTAGCTGATGATGATGATGAATATTGAGGCTATAGAAGTATTTTGCCTTTTTTTCATAGTTTTGTAAAAAAAAAAACTCTGGATTCGGGTACATATTTGAAAATCGAAGATTAAAATATCTACGCTTAAAATATCGATGTTCGAAATATCGAAAATGAAAATATCGAATGACCATAAAATCGAAACTTAAAATATCGAAAGTTTGAAATATCGAATGATTAAATGATCTACGTCCAATATATCTAAATATCTACAAAAGTTACATCGAAAGATCTAAATATCGAAGTACATTACATACGATTATCGAATGTCCGAAATATCGAACCTAACAAGGTAAGTCGACGGAGCCCCGCTTCGCGGGGCTCCTATTTCTGTTTGCAAGGTTTAAAGTAACCTAACACGAAGAGGATGGCGGGGTCTTTCAGACCCCGCCACCCTCTTCGAACCTAACCTGTCCGAGTCGGGGTGCCCCAAGTTCCGAGCTCGCTTCGCTCGCTCTTGCATCCGAAGTCCGTCCAGCTACCTTGTTGGGTACTAATCAGCAATTTGACTAAGGACGCAAGAGCGACTTGGGGCACCCCGATTCGGACAGGTTAGGTTCGAAGAGGGTGGCGGAGTCTGAAAGACCCCACCATCCTCTTTGTGTTAGGTTACTTTAAGCCTTGCAAACAGAAATAGGAGCCCCGCGGAGCGGGGCTCCGTCGACTTACCTTGGTAGGTGGTTTTTTTTTCGATATTTCAACTAGTAGGTATTTTTAACGTAGATATTATGAAATAGATATTATGAACTGCGATGTATTAAACGTTGATATTTTGAATTTCGACATAACGTCTTTCGATATTTTGAATCATTCGACATTTAAATCAGTCGACATTTTAATATTCGACGTTTTAAGCGTAGATGTAACATTTTTCGATATTTTGTTACAATCGATATTTTAATTTTCGATATTCTGAACATCGACATTTTCAGCGTAGATATTTTAATCTTCGATATTCAAATATGTACCCCTGGATTCGTTTACCAAACTGTCGCCAAGAGCTATTATTATAGTGAAAAACAATAACGGGCGCCAAAAAAATCATGCACTTAATTGTGAGTAAAAAAATGCCCATAATGCTGGCAGTATTGAATGGCAATGTCTTTATAGGAAATTAATCTCAATATTTCTGCCATCCCAGGTTAGGAGAACTGAAAGTAGAGCGTGAAACAACATCAGAAACCCAGCGAGACCTCCGTGAGAGGTTGCTGAATTCGGCCAGGATACGAGAGAGTCGGGCGTCGCGCTGTGGGGAGTTGGACGCGGCGTATAGAAGGGCGCAGGCCATACGAGGATACCTCACAGACCTTATCGAGTGCCTTGATGAGAAGGTAATCTTTTTTTTTCCTTTTACTGCTGTCAGCCTTATAGACAGACTGAAGATATACCTTTTCTCTTGCCTTACTTTAAAATATACATCCATTTCCTCAAACAACTAGGAAAACCGACATAATAATGGGTGTAGAATCAATCCCTTCCCTTCCTATTCCCTTTAAATTTAAATTTCGACGTTCAAAAGTGCCTCTTTGATGGCCTAATTGGAATAAATGATTTGACTTTGAATATTATTATTTAATACTAGTCTTATTATACCACTCCTGGGACTAGGCTTCTTATAATGAAAAGTCACCATACTTGACACACAGTCGATCATTAAACTTGTTTAAAACGAGTTGGCAATGGAGAAGGTCAGTCAAAGACAATGTAGATGGTATCGAGGATGGAAGCCACTAGATCTATAATTACAGAATAAAAGACTTGAGCTAGGTAATACTTTTTTTTTTCTTTTTTACAAGTTCTTTCTATCAACCATCTGCCAAATTCAAAATCATCATAAAAAAGTATTTAAAATATAAAAACATGCTGCCAATGGTAAAAAAGGTTGGTCGGTCCACAACAGATGGCGTGACCATAACTAAGTCCTAATCCGACCAATGAGGTAGTACTATTTTGAAGTACCTATAAGATTTGAACCAATGACGATGCTTGAAACTATCTATACTAGCGCCATTCGTTTCCCAGTTGCCAACCCCATTTCAGACTTTATAATTATAAGACAAGGTTTCCTCACGGCCTTTTCGTTGTCGATGTCAGTGGTTTCCAAGATGAACTTAGAAACTACTAGTATGGTACTTGTTTGAAATGTCCACAACATAGGGGCTTTCTGATGAGGAGGAAACCAAAATTTTTCTTGTCTTTTTGTGTATCTGCAAAGTATATTTACGTCCTTATTTAGTGGCGGACGCCCACGGCGACTGACGTCGCAAGACGATCTCCGGTGACCATAGGCGCGGGCAAGCGGGCAGCGAGTAAAGGGCAACTCGAGAGGGCTTAAGCCTGCCGGGGTCGCGCGACTTATCTCATTACCGTGACCCCGGAACATAAAGGGCTATTGAAGGACACCGTGGATTTTAGTCAGTACGAATTATCTCATTACCGTGACCCCGGAACATAAAGGGCTATTGAAGGACACCGTGGATTTTAGTCAGTACAAGTCTGACAGTCTCTCCCGCCCTGTCCGTGGTGGGAGGACTCAAGTGATGATTTTAGAACGCTAAAAATAAAAATAAGGTCCATATTTAGCACAAATAACGTCAAATGTGCGTTCGACGTGCAAACTTACAGAAATAATAATATTGTGTTGTTCAGATGCCACAACTGGAGGCGTTAGAAGCTCGTGCGTTGGCGTTGCACAAGCGTCGCTGTGAGTTCCTCATTGAAAGGCGACGAGCAGACTTGAGGGACCAGGCGCAAGATGTACTTGCACCACCTGGTAAGCAACATTTATATAAAAACTGGTGGTTCTGGTGGACTAGCTATACTAGCGCCATTAGTTTCCCAGTTGTCATCCCCATTAAGATTGCTTGTCTCCCGGTCAAGCCCTTCTATTTGTTACTCGAACAGTCATAGAACATGAATCTTCTCGTATTAGGCTCTACCTTACAATAGAATGCTGATTTCATCGTAGGTCGAGCCTCAAAAGCAACTGACAATGAGGAGAAGACGCGTCGCGCGGCTGAACGTGAGGGCAGGCGACGGGCGAGGAGACTGAAGCGAGAGGCCGCGGCCGCTGCGGCCGGGGCCACGCTGCCGCACAGGGATGGAGACTCCTCGGATGATGAGCTGCCTCCACACGAGATGCATCATTACACACAGGAGAGAGGTTAGTGGAGGCCACACTAGTTGCTAGGTAGCGCGCGGTCGGCCGTAAGGTTCTCGAATGGAGACCACGCAAGGGCAAGCGCAGCGTGAGACGTCCAACTAGACGATTTGATGAAAATTACAGGATCGCGCTGGATGCAAGCCGTTTTTAACCGATCCTATTGGATATCTATGGGCGAGGCTTAAGGCGGCGCTAGTCGCGAGCTCGAACTCACTGGCAGGCATGGTCAAAAACCATGATATTTCACCGGAAATCGAGCCATATTGCTCATGTGTGCGCGAGCGTCATCCCCCCGTGGAGAAAACAGGGGAAAACTTATTCAGTGAGATGCACGTTCATTCAGAGTAAAAGACGCGCGTAAAAAATAAGAAAAAGCCTTTGGCTGTTGGGGTTTTATGAAAAAACCACTGCACCAATTAATTTCAAATAAAATTTATTAAATTCTTCGATAAATTTGCTGTGTCGGTACGGACTTCGTTTTGGAAATTTGATGCTTCTTTATCTTCTAATTAAATCTAAAGTTGTGTTAAAATTAGCAAAAAAACGAATTTTTAGAAGCTCGTAACTTTTTAATAGTTTCATATTTTACAATTCTGCTTCCGTACAGACAAAAACCGGCCAAGTGCGTGTCGGGCCACGCACAGTGTAGGGTTCCGTAGTTGCCCATCAAAATACTTATGCGAATTAACTAAACTGATTCGCTGAATTTAATTTTAAAAAGAAGAATTTTCAAAATCGGTCCAGGAGTCTTTGAGAAATCGGGGTAAATACATAAGAAAAAAGATTACAACGAATTTAGAACCTCCTCCTTTTTAGGGTTCCGTAGTCAACAAGGAACCCTTATAGTTTCGCCATGTCCGTCCGTCCGTCCGTCCGTCCGTCCGTCCGTCCGTCCGTCCGTCCGTCCGTCCGTCTGTCCGCAGTTTAGCTCAGAGACGCACAGTACTAGAGAGCTGTAATTTGGTGTAAATATACGGATTTGTTGTGCCGAAAAAGTGGTAAAATAAAATCTCGTAAAATATTTTTTTTTAGGGTACCTCCAGTACTTACACGTAAAGTGAGGATTTTTTTTTTTCTCGCGTACCCCTGAGTGTGGGGTATCATTAAATAGGCCTTTAAAAAATAATGATAGTTTCCATTAACAATTTTTTGATAAAAAAAAATTCGTTTGTGAAATATTAAGCTTTAAAGTGCTAAATTTTGCTCGATTCGAGTGTCCCCCCCCTCTACCAGCTAAATGGTTATGTTTGGGGGTGTGAAAAAATTCACAATAGTAGTACATATAACGAAGTTTAAAAGAAAATTATCATGACTAAGTAGGCTTTACAACTTTACGAGTAATAGTCGACCAACTTATAAAATGTACTTGATATCATATTTTCTTAAACAAAATGTATCGGAGACAACTGCAAATGTAAGTTTGTCAACTATATTTTTACAGCTTTTATAGGTATGTTTTTACTACTTTTTACGGTATGTTTTTTGGGGATAGGTAGGTTTTTATCGTCAACTATTTTTAACTAAATTCAAAAAAAAGGAGGAGGTTCTAAATTCGTTGTAATCTTTTTTCTTATGTATTTTCCCCGATTTCTCAAAGACTCCTGGACCGATTTTGAAAATTCTTCTTTTTAAAATTAAATTCAGCGAATCAGTTTAGTTAGTTCGCACAAGTATTTTGATGGGCAACTACGGAACCCTACACTGTGCGTGGCCCGACACGCACTTGGCCGGTTTTTTGAATTTAGTTAAAAATAGTTGACGATAAAAACCTACCTATCCCCAAAAAACATACCTATAAAAGCTGTAAAAATAAAGTTGACAAACTTACATTTGCAGTTGTCTCCGATACATTTTGTTAAAGAAAATATGATATCAAGTACATTTTATAAGTTGGTCGACTATTACTCGTAAAGTTGTAAAGCCTACTTAGTCATGATAATTTTCTTTTAAACTTCGTTATATGTACTACTATTGTGAATTTTTTCACACCCCCAAACATAACCGTTTAGCTGGTAGAGGGGGGGGGACACTCGAATCGAGCAAAATTTAGCACTTTAAAGCTTAATATTTGACAAACAAATTTTTTTATCAAAAAATTGTTAATGGAAACTTTCATTATTTTTTAAAGGCCTATTTAATGGTACCCCACACTAAGGGGTACGCGAGAAAAAAAAATCCTCACTTTACGTGTAAGTACTGGAGGTACCCTAAAAAAAAATATTTTACGAGATTTTATTTTACCACTTTTTCGGCACAACAAATCCGTATATTTACACCAAATTACAGCTCTCTAGTACTGTGCGTCTCTGAGCTAAACTGCGGACAGACGGACGGACGGACGGACGGACGGACGGACGGACGGACGGACATGGCGAAACTATAAGGGTTCCTTGTTGACTACGGAACCCTAAAAATGACAATGAGACAAAACGATACCATGTTTAATTTTGGATGTACTTTGTCAATTAATGGAGTAAAACCCCAACGAAGTTTCTATGGAAAAAATGTTGACTTGTTTGCTCTTAAGAGATGATAGCGTGCAGTCTGTCAGTCAGTCAGTCATGCTCTATGTTTTTTTCTGTAGAAGCAATACGTCAGCAGTCAGCGTCATTGTTCAGCGACGCCCTGCCCGCGTGGCGCAGTGTGTCGGGCGTGTGTCAGCGGCTGTCCCGCTGGCGCGCGCGCTCCACCGAGCTGTACACGGACGCCTACGTCGCAGACTGTCTGCCCAAGCTGCTGGCGCCGTACGTCAGACATGAGGTGAGTACAGGCTACATCGATAAATATTGCACTTCGAGCTTTTGAAACAGTAGTCAGCTTTTCAGAGCGTTATCTCTGTCGCAAGAAATACACGAACCAGCGACAAACGTAGGATGGTAGAGTGACTGCCCGGTTACCCTCTGCGAAGCTGAAACTAGCCGATCATCTCGTTTATATGCAATGGGGATGGCAACTGGGAAACGAATGGCGCTAGAATAGCTAGTTCCTAGTATCTTCATTGGTTCAAATCTTATAGGTATTTCCAAATAGTACTACCTCAATGGTCGGATTAGGATTTAGCTATTTTCGCGCCATCTACAATTAATTAGCTTTGACCGGCCTTCTCCATATTTAACGCCGGTACAAGAAAGTAACAAACAAGCCTGAAAGACTGACAATAAGTCAGTTCAGTGATCTAGTAACCACAGGTTATCGTTTCCCAGTATCTAGGTCTTAGCTTCGTGGCATGATGAAACGGGTGCTTTAGCTGGCCAGGGCCGTGAAGAAAATAAAATTGAACCCCATTTTAGAACTTTGAGATTTCTTTGGTAAACTATTTTTATAATGTATGATCAAAACGGGCCGCGGTAGACCGCGAAGGAGATGGCGGGACGAGCTGGATGTCTTCCTTGAAAATTGGAAAGAGGTGGCGCAAAGTCGCGAACATTGGAAGGAATGGAGGGAGGCCTTTGCCCAGCAGTGGGACAATTCAGGCTAATAATAAATAATGATCAAAACAATTGAATACCAATTGTACTGTAATCTTAAAAGTTATTTGTTGTTGTTCGCAGTTAATTCTATGGAACCCGCTGGCAGATGAAGACAACGAAGACTACGAGAGGATGGATTGGTACAAGTGAGCATTTATGACTTTCATTTATCATTTAATACACAATGATGTGTATTATACACTTGCACTAATGATATTATAAATAAAAAGAGGTAGATATCGCACTAGCACGCACAAATTGTTGAGGACAAAGTAAGACAAATTGTTGCTCTTTACTATCCCTATCTCTTTCTATCTTAATACGTTCCGCATTGTCTATCGCTGTCGTAGTTTTAAATTACTATAATAACAACGCAACAATTCTGAGCGCCATTCAGTATGAACATGGCGTATCTTTCTTTATAATATCATTGACTTTGACATTATATTGATGATGTTAATGAAAATTGTTATGGGTTTTATAAAATAACTAGCTGGCCCTTACGCACTTTGTTGGGCGTATATTTTTTAATATTATTGGTGAAGAAAAATAGTTACTCAATTTAAAAAAGAAAGTCGAGTCGGAGGAGCTCGTGGCTACATAATCACAGCCGCACAGGCCGATCTTCCGGGTTAAGCCGCGCTTGCCGAGGTTGGTCTGTGGATGGGTGACCATCTATCATAGCGAGTTTCCTTCGTGCCTCGGAAAGCACGTAAAGCTGTTGGTCCCGGCTGTCATTTGTAGATCTTTGACGGTCGTTATTGTTAGTCAGAAGCTCTTAAGTCTGACAACCAGTCTTACCATGGGATATCGTATTACCCAGTTACTGGGTTGTGGAGGTCCGACAGGCAGTCGCTCCATGTAAATTACTGATATCCAGCTGAATCTGGTTTGACTGGAAGCCGACTCCAATATAGTTGGGAAAAGGCTAAGCAGATGATGTTGAATTTAAAAAAGAAAGTCGGTCAAGCCGCTTTGGAGGAGTGCATCCCCAAACACTGTAACTTCAGTTATTATCATTATTCTTCAATTGCATAAATATCACACTATCCATTAAAAAAATCTTTTAACCTTCAAGCGGGCGCGCGTAGTCGAATCGACCGCGCTTAATAAGTTTTCGTTCATATTATTATTATTACTAATCACATGAATTTCTCATTCCTAGTAGCCTGTCGCTATGTCATTGGGAGTAAAATAAAGAATATTCCGTTACTCGGAGTGCTCTCACCACTCCATAGATCGCAATTTTTTCAGCCTCGGCGCAGTCGTCGAAAAGACTACACGCGCCCGTCGTCGAAAAGGTTACGCGCGACGCTCATCGCGACATAATGCTCGTTACGTGCTCGTCGTAAACTTTCTCAATATTGTCGAATTAAGCTTGAATTTTGTTTATTTTATAAAATGAGTCATGGACGGTTATCACAAAGTCCAGTACTCGACGAACTAATAGGAAAAGAGAGTGAATTAGAGCTCTGTGACCAAGGCTCTGAAACTTCCAACCACATCGTTTCAGAGGACCCTCGGTCTGATCAGGAATCAAACCGCTTGGACTCAGATGAGAATAATTGGAAACTTTCACAAATAAATATCTGTTTTACAGAGCGCGGTAAAGTAACGAAGTGGCTAAAGACGTATAATTACTGATTATGATGAAAATTAAACCAAAGTAAATTATTTTTATCCTTATTTTGTAATTATTATTGTTTGACTAGGTGTATAAACCCGTAAAAAGGTTTTGTGTACCTAATTTTTGTTCAAATCCAAAAAATGCTTGAGTTATGTTCATTGATTTACAAAAATATTTATTTCTCATAATTATAACAACTTGTTTTGACAAATTACATTTTTATGACAATCAAAACATATCAGGGCTGCGTTTAAATCCTTTATCCAGTTTAATTTTATACTGACTAAATGTCAAACAGCCCGTTTAAGTACACCGAGAGGTGAAAAATTATACCAATTAAAATTTAATCTGCCCCGTTTACGGTCGTCCGCTGGTCCATGTTTTTGCTGAAAGGAATAAATTTTTGCGACCTTTTTACCACGCAAAATTTTATCCTGCTGTCAGATTGACATTAAGTTTTGTTGTTTTGCTAGATTCTCGCCGTAAAAACGAATATTATTTTTACTTTAGAGAGTAAATATTATTTGTGGATTATGGATTCGTATTTAAACCGGCAAATTGTTTATTTGTTCAATAAACTGAGCTGTCAATTGAATTTGACAACTAACATTGACAGAAACTTATGACTCCGTTCAGCGAACCCTCGCCGGTTTAATTTTTTTCCGGCGAAATACCGCAGAAGGATTTAAACGCACCCCTGCGTACATGAAAATAAATAATTTTTGGACAAAAAGTGTTTCAATTTTTTTATTTATCCCAGAGGTCTTTTCGGTTACGCGCGCCCGCTCCCGTTACAAAAGACCGCGCGCCCGCTTGAAGGTTAAGGTAATTCTCAGATTATATTAATTTTCAGATGCCTGATGATGTACGGCGTCCGCACGGAGCGTGGCACGGACTCGTCCTCCTCGGCGTCGGACGGCGAGGTGGAGGCCGCGCCGGTGACGGAGAGCACCGTGCGGGAGGACCCCGACCTGCTGCTGGTGCCCAGCATCATCAGCAGGGTGGTGTTGCCTTGTCTCACAGGTAATTTACCTAGGGATTGTGGAATTTGCCAGTAATGTCCATTAAATTAAAAAATAAATACCTAAATTAAAAATATAAATATAATAAATTAAATTAATAAATAATATGTATATTCTAACCGAAAGGGTACTTACATGTGAAAAAAAATTGCTACAGACCACCAAACTGAATAACTTTTAATATAGGACCAACTCGAGACAGATTTAAGTCATTTCGTAACCAGCACCCCAATTTATCGCGGAATTGGCGTAATACATTTAAATTGACGCCCGCCATCTTGGATTTATAAAAGAATGGCTTTTTCATAACAAGCACCCAAATGTAACTCGAAATTGACACCCATATCAAAAGAAAAAAATGACGTCCGCCATCTTGGATTTCAGAAAGAATGGCTTTTTCGTAACAAGCACCCCAATTAACCTCGAAATTGACAACCAACTGAAATTAAAAAAAAAAATGACGTCCGCCATCTTGGATTTCAAAAATAATGGCTTTTTCGTAACAAGCACTCCAATTAACCTCAAAATTGACATCCATATCAAATTCTAAGAAAAAAACGACGACCGCCATCTTGGATTAAAAAAGAATGGCTCTTTCGTAACAAGCACCCCAATTAACCTCGAAATTGACACCCATATCAAATTATAAGAAAATGATCTCCGCCATCTTGGATTTCAAAAAGGATGGCTTTTTTGTAACAAGGACCCCAATTAACCTCGCAATTGACACCCATATCAAATTATAAGAAAATGAACTCCGCCAGCTTGGATTGATTACAAAAAGGATGGCTTTTTTGTAACAAGGACCCCGAATAAACTCAAAATTGATACCCGTACTTAGTAAAAAATTAAAAAATAAATTACGTCCGCCATCTCGAAATTCACCCTTGGTAATTACCAAAAAAAAGTCCACCATCTTATCATGGAACATACAAATTATAACACAGTCATATTAATATTAGTAGAATTTCCAAACAGATGCCCTGTGCAATAACCTATTTAAAAAAAGGCGTGCGCGGGTCGGCCAGGTTATTTGCAATCACTCACAGAACACGTCGTATGCACCATTTTAAATAAACAAATATAAAATAAACACGCACGTTACACGCGATAGCCCTGAATGATACAGCCCGAATTACACTAACATCGTTCTGTTCGCAACTCGGGCTCGGCCTACCCGCGTCTCACCCCTCACACCCCGCACGATTGCCCTGTCTAGACGTCTTCGTCGGACGACTGTAGGATTATTAGACTGTGATTCTATTGAGTAAAAAAAATACATTGTTCCGTCACAGAATAATACAGAAGGGTCAATTTCCAAAAATCCTCAAACAAATGTAAAATCTATGCTCGAGAGAATAAAGTACATTTTAACTGGCATCCGCGCCGCTCACGTATTTTCATAATAGCCTAAACATCGCGTGCGCAAGCAAAAATGTAGTGAATGGCTACGTGTGAGACTATAATTTGGTTTGACTGAACGTCACATGAAGGTCAACGATCGCCGCCCTCAATAGGGTTGCGACTTGCGAGTTTATGAGGCACAGTTTGGTAGGTAGGTGTATTTTATTCTACCTACACTGCGTCACAGTGCGCCAGGCCTGGTTTAGTCAAATTGGAAGATTTTCCCTTGGCTTTACTAGAATAGGAAGGTTGTAAGGTTTCTCAGTTCGCCACCGTACCCGTTAGTAAAGTCCGGGCTGTTGCAGAGCTGGTGTCGGTGGCGTGGGACCCGGTGTGTGTCCGCTCGTGCACGCGGCTGCGCGGCGTGCTGCTGCGCGCGGCGGGCCTGCCGGGCTGCGCGGGCGCGCTGCGGCGGCTGGCGGGCGCGCTGCGGGCGCGGCTGCAGCAGGCGCTGGGGGGGGACGTGTTCCTGCCTGCACTACCACCGCAGTGAGTATCGCTGGTGTCGGTGTGTGTCCGCTCGTGCACGCGGCTGGCGGGCGCGCTGCGGGCGCGGCTGCAGCAGGCGCTGGGGGGGGACGTGTTCCTGCCTGCACTACCACCGCAGTGAGTATCGCTGGTGTCGGTGTGTGTCCGCTCGTGCACGCGGCTGGCGGGCGCGCTGCGGGCGCGGCTGCAGCAGGCGCTGGGGGGGGACGTGTTCCTGCCTGCACTACCACCGCAGTGAGTATCGCTGGTGTCGGTGTGTGTCCGCTCGTGCACGCGGCTGGCGGGCGCGCTGCGGGCGCGGCTGCAGCAGGCGCTGGGGGGGGACGTGTTCCTGCCTGCACTACCACCGCAGTGAGTATCGCTGGTGTCGGTGTGTGTCCGCTCGTGCACGCGGCTGGCGGGCGCGCTGCGGGCGCGGCTGCAGCAGGCGCTGGGGGGGGACGTGTTCCTGCCTGCACTACCACCGCAGTGAGTATCGCTGGTGTCGGTGTGTGTCCGCTCGTGCACGCGGCTGGCGGGCGCGCTGCGGGCGCGGCTGCAGCAGGCGCTGGGGGGGGACGTGTTCCTGCCTGCACTACCACCGCAGTGAGTATCGCTGGTGTCGGTGTGTGTCCGCTCGTGCACGCGGCTGGCGGGCGCGCTGCGGGCGCGGCTGCAGCAGGCGCTGGGGGGGGACGTGTTCCTGCCTGCACTACCACCGCAGTGAGTATCGCTGGTGTCGGTGTGTGTCCGCTCGTGCACGCGGCTGGCGGGCGCGCTGCGGGCGCGGCTGCAGCAGGCGCTGGGGGGGGACGTGTTCCTGCCTGCACTACCACCGCAGTGAGTATCGCTGGTGTCGGTGTGTGTCCGCTCGTGCACGCGGCTGGCGGGCGCGCTGCGGGCGCGGCTGCAGCAGGCGCTGGGGGGGGACGTGTTCCTGCCTGCACTACCACCGCAGTGAGTATCGCTGGTGTCGGTGTGTGTCCGCTCGTGCACGCGGCTGGCGGGCGCGCTGCGGGCGCGGCTGCAGCAGGCGCTGGGGGGGGACGTGTTCCTGCCTGCACTACCACCGCAGTGAGTATCGCTGGTGTCGGTGTGTGTCCGCTCGTGCACGCGGCTGGCGGGCGCGCTGCGGGCGCGGCTGCAGCAGGCGCTGGGGGGGGACGTGTTCCTGCCTGCACTACCACCGCAGTGAGTATCGCTGGTGTCGGTGTGTGTCCGCTCGTGCACGCGGCTGGCGGGCGCGCTGCGGGCGCGGCTGCAGCAGGCGCTGGGGGGGGACGTGTTCCTGCCTGCACTACCACCGCAGTGAGTATCGCTGGTGTCGGTGTGTGTCCGCTCGTGCACGCGGCTGGCGGGCGCGCTGCGGGCGCGGCTGCAGCAGGCGCTGGGGGGGGACGTGTTCCTGCCTGCACTACCACCGCAGTGAGTATCGCTGGTGTCGGTGTGTGTCCGCTCGTGCACGCGGCTGGCGGGCGCGCTGCGGGCGCGGCTGCAGCAGGCGCTGGGGGGGGACGTGTTCCTGCCTGCACTACCACCGCAGTGAGTATCGCTGGTGTCGGTGTGTGTCCGCTCGTGCACGCGGCTGGCGGGCGCGCTGCGGGCGCGGCTGCAGCAGGCGCTGGGGGGGGACGTGTTCCTGCCTGCACTACCACCGCAGTGAGTATCGCTGGTGTCGGTGTGTGTCCGCTCGTGCACGCGGCTGGCGGGCGCGCTGCGGGCGCGGCTGCAGCAGGCGCTGGGGGGGGACGTGTTCCTGCCTGCACTACCACCGCAGTGAGTATCGCTGGTGTCGGTGTGTGTCCGCTCGTGCACGCGGCTGGCGGGCGCGCTGCGGGCGCGGCTGCAGCAGGCGCTGGGGGGGGACGTGTTCCTGCCTGCACTACCACCGCAGTGAGTATCGCTGGTGTCGGTGTGTGTCCGCTCGTGCACGCGGCTGGCGGGCGCGCTGCGGGCGCGGCTGCAGCAGGCGCTGGGGGGGGACGTGTTCCTGCCTGCACTACCACCGCAGTGAGTATCGCTGGTGTCGGTGTGTGTCCGCTCGTGCACGCGGCTGGCGGGCGCGCTGCGGGCGCGGCTGCAGCAGGCGCTGGGGGGGGACGTGTTCCTGCCTGCACTACCACCGCAGTGAGTATCGCTGGTGTCGGTGTGTGTCCGCTCGTGCACGCGGCTGGCGGGCGCGCTGCGGGCGCGGCTGCAGCAGGCGCTGGGGGGGGACGTGTTCCTGCCTGCACTACCACCGCAGTGAGTATCGCTGGTGTCGGTGTGTGTCCGCTCGTGCACGCGTTGTTTAAATATAAATATATTTTTTTCTTCTCAATCACAAATTTTTCATTCATATGAAAAAGCATAATTTTTCATTCATATAATAAAGTATTCTCTTTTTAGGGTTCCGTAGTCAACAAGGAACCCTTATAGTTTCGCCATGTCCGTCCGTCCGTCCGTCTGTCCGCAGCTTACCTCAGAGACGCCCAGTACTAGAAAGCTGTAATTTGGTGGAAATATACGGATTTGTTGGGCCGAAAAAGTGGTAAAATAAAATCTCGTAAAATATTTTTTAAAATTCTGATGTCACACATGTTACTAAACCGCAGCAAAATTGGGAAAAACCTTAGCAAAGTGATTACTGTATTTTTGTTTATATCTACAGTACTGGTGGCCTTCCATAACGTTTCGAAGCGAGAGTGATTCTAGTGTGGGAAAGAGGCAGAGCTATATAAGGCGTCTAGCGCCACGTCGTTCACTCACTACTTTGGGTTTAAGACGCCATAATACGACCCGTGGACCACAATAAAATTGGGTAAAACCTTAGCAGAGTGATTACAGCTTTTTTGGCGGTGTCTTGGAAATTCAAACTTTAACATTGTTTTTTTTTATTATTTATAATATATGAAAGGCCTATCCGCACACAACAGTGCCGGCACGTCCGTACCGTGGTGTGACGTGAAGTGACGTGATCAGTGTCAGTGAAATATGATTGTATTGTATTGTATAACGGGCTGGTATCCGCAACTCCACGTCATATGCGCGTATTTTGCGTGAATTATTATACTATACATTTTGTACGACCGACGCTATCCGTACTCATTAGTGTCAGTGCCGTTTAGTGATGTTCGTTCACTCTTATAATGAATAGCACGTCTCGGAACCGTACGTGTCGGCACTGTTGTGTTCGGATAGGCCTTTAATCTCACCAATATCAATATATTGGTGATCAATATATATGTGCTTATTATGTTATAAAGACTCATTGTAAATGGTTTCCCAAAATCAGTCAATTAATAGCCTATTGTCTCTACAGCCTACTCCGACCAAATTTTCTCGTTTATCGTGAGAATATTCTCACGATAAACAAAAAAAGTTGGAAAATATTTTCTTATTTTTTTTTTTCATATTTTGTAAATTTCCAGAGTAATGGAAGGTGCAGGCGGTGCGTTCTGGCGTCGTTGCCTGGGCGCTGGTGTGAGGTTGTTGCGAGGCACCCTGGCACTCACCGGTCCGCCAGACCTGTTATACGCTGATCCGCTCGTACTGTCGCTCATAGGTATGTTGTACTTACTATTACTTGGTTGGCTCTTAAAAGACGCGGGATTGTTCATCAGAGGACTGTGACCCTGGAACGTAAAGGGCTGTTGAAGGATCACCGTGAATTTTAGTCAGTGCAAGTCTGACAGTCCCTCCCGTTTCACTCTAGTTAAGAGAACTAATTTTGAACATTTTTCTACAATATAAATGAAAAAGCTTTTAGAAGATTTATTGCGTGAAAGTGAAGAAAAGTTTTTGATTATTCTTATAATCTTATGTATTATCGATAGGCGTTTAAGGAGTATTTTGAGCGTTTTTTTTTCAACTACACACTAGGAAAGTATCATTGCTTGATAAGAAAGAGTGGTTCCGCAACCAGGACAGTTCGTAACAATTTGGATGAAATTCAAACTCAGGAGCTTTGTGTTTCAAATGGATCAGTAACACACTGTAACATGTGGCACTTTAAAATTACAATAAACAAAAAGCTGAAGTCCAGCCACAAACAATAGCTGAAAAAAAGTTTGTCAAAAAAGTAGTTGAAGAAAAATTAAATCTGTTAATATTATTAGCCCTTTTTAGTATATGATGATGATGGTGGAACGGAAGGTATTGTTAGACTCTTGCTGACTAAAAGTGCATTTTCACATACCAGTCACCGGCCAGGTTTAAAAAAAAATGTCAGTCGTCAGTCACCGGGACTTGACTGACGAACGACGTGACGGTGACTGGTGTTTGTGAATACGTACACAGACCTTCGTCGATCCATTGTCGGTGACTGATGTGTAAGAATACACTTTACAAATCCAACCTGTTTCTTCAGTTGCTCTTTCACTTCGATGATTTCATTTTACCTTTACAGCGACTTTTCCGCGACCAATAGTACTAGCTTTAATGCTAATGTCTACTTTGGTTTCAGAAACCCTGTGTTGTGGCGCGGGCGCAGCGAGCGGGCCGTACGTGTCGCACGCGGCCGCCGCACTCACAGCCACACTGCCGCGCACCGGACAGCTGCGGAAGAAGGCGCTCGCGAGGCTGGCCGCGCTCGCCACGCTCGCATTGTCGCGGCTCGACAGCGACAACCCTATGCACTTGTGAGTACACTTCTAAACACTCACAGCCACACTGCCGCGCACCGGACAGCTGCGGAAGAAGGCGCTCGCGAGGCTGGCCGCGCTCGCCACGCTCGCATTGTCGCGGCTCGACAGCGACAACCCTATGCACTTGTGAGTACACTTCTAAACACTCACAGCCACACTGCCGCGCACCGGACAGCTGCGGAAGAAGGCGCTCGCGAGGCTGGCCGCGCTCGCCACGCTCGCATTGTCGCGGCTCGACAGCGACAACCCTATGCACTTGTGAGTACACTTCTAAACACTCACAGCCACACTGCCGCGCACCGGACAGCTGCGGAAGAAGGCGCTCGCGAGGCTGGCCGCGCTCGCCACGCTCGCATTGTCGCGGCTCGACAGCGACAACCCTATGCACTTGTGAGTACACTTCTAAACACTCACAGCCACACTGCCGCGCACCGGACAGCTGCGGAAGAAGGCGCTCGCGAGGCTGGCCGCGCTCGCCACGCTCGCATTGTCGCGGCTCGACAGCGACAACCCTATGCACTTGTGAGTACACTTCTAAACACTCACAGCCACACTGCCGCGCACCGGACAGCTGCGGAAGAAGGCGCTCGCGAGGTTGGCCGCGCTCGCCACGCTCGCATTGTCGCGGCTCGACAGCGACAACCCTATGCACTTGTGAGTACACTTCTAAACACTCACAGCCACACTGCCGCGCACCGGACAGCTGCGGAAGAAGGCGCTCGCGAGGCTGGCCGCGCTCGCCACGCTCGCACTGTCGCGGCTCGACAGCGACAACCCTATGCACTTGTGAGTACACTTCTAAACACTCACAGCCACACTGCCGCGCACCGGACAGCTGCGGAAGAAGGCGCTCGCGAGGCTGGCCGCGCTCGCCACGCTCGCACTGTCGCGGCTCGACAGCGACAACCCTATGCACTTGTGAGTACACTTCTAAACACTCACAGCCACACTGCCGCGCACCGGACAGCTGCGGAAGAAGGCGCTCGCGAGGCTGGCCGCGCTCGCCACGCTCGCATTGTCGCGGCTCGACAGCGACAACCCTATGCACTTGTGAGTACACTTCTAAACACTCACAGCCACACTGCCGCGCACCGGACAGCTGCAGAAGAAGGCGCTCGCGAGGCTGGCCGCGCTCGCCACGCTCGCATTGTCGCGGCTCGACAGCGACAACCCTATGCACTTGTGAGTACACTTCTAAACACTCACAGCCACACTGCCGCGCACCGGACAGCTGCGGAAGAAGGCGCTCGCGAGGCTGGCCGCGCTCGCCACGCTCGCATTGTCGCGGCTCGACAGCGACAACCCTATGCACTTGTGAGTACACTTCTAAACACTCACAGCCACACTGCCGCGCACCGGACAGCTGCGGAAGAAGGCACTCGCGAGGCTGGCCGCGCTCGCCACGCTCGCATTGTCGCGGCTCGACAGCGACAACCCTATGCACTTGTGAGTACACTTCTAAACACTCACAGCCACACTGCCGCGCACCGGACAGCTGCGGAAGAAGGCGCTCGCGAGGCTGGCCGCGCTCGCCACGCTCGCACTGTCGCGGCTCGACAGCGACAACCCTATGCACTTGTGAGTACACTTCTAAACACTCACAGCCACACTGCCGCGCACCGGACAGCTGCGGAAGAAGGCGCTCGCGAGGCTGGCCGCGCTCGCCACGCTCGCACTGTCGCGGCTCGACAGCGACAACCCTATGCACTTGTGAGTACACTTCTAAACACTCACAGCCACACTGCCGCGCACCGGACAGCTGCGGAAGAAGGCGCTCGCGAGGCTGGCCGCGCTCGCCACGCTCGCATTGTCGCGGCTCGACAGCGACAACCCTATGCACTTGTGAGTACACTTCTAAACACTCACAGCCACACTGCCGCGCACCGGACAGCTGCGGAAGAAGGCGCTCGCGAGGCTGGCCGCGCTCGCCACGCTCGCATTGTCGCGGCTCGACAGCGACAACCCTATGCACTTGTGAGTACACTTCTAAACACTCACAGCCACACTGCCGCGCACCGGACAGCTGCGGAAGAAGGCGCTCGCGAGGCTGGCCGCGCTCGCCACGCTCGCATTGTCGCGGCTCGACAGCGACAACCCTATGCACTTGTGAGTACACTTCTAAACACTCACAGCCACACTGCCGCGCACCGGACAGCTGCGGAAGAAGGCGCTCGCGAGGCTGACCGCGCTCGCCACGCTCGCACTGTCGCGGCTCGACAGCGACAACCCTATGCACTTGTGAGTACACTTCTAAACACTCACAGCCACACTGCCGCGCACCGGACAGCTGCGGAAGAAGGCGCTCGCGAGGCTGGCCGCGCTCGCCACGCTCGCACTGTCGCGGCTCGACAGCGACAACCCTATGCACTTGTGAGTACACTTCTAAACACTCACAGCCACACTGCCGCGCACCGGACAGCTGCGGAAGAAGGCGCTCGCGAGGCTGGCCGCGCTCGCCACGCTCGCACTGTCGCGGCTCGACAGCGACAACCCTATGCACTTGTGAGTACACTTCTAAACACTCACAGCCACACTGCCGCGCACCGGACAGCTGCGGAAGAAGGCGCTCGCGAGGCTGGCCGCGCTCGCCACGCTCGCACTGTCGCGGCTCGACAGCGACAACCCTATGTACTTGTGAGTACACTTCTAAACACTCACAGCCACACTGCCGCGCACCGGACAGCTGCGGAAGAAGGCGCTCGCGAGGCTGGCCGCGCTCGCCACGCTCGCATTGTCGCGGCTCGACAGCGACAACCCTATGCACTTGTGAGTACACTTTCAATGGCGGCTCCACATTAGTGCCGTGAACAGGCGTGAACGAGAATGTGGATGGGTTTTGCGGGATTCACGCGCATTCGTGCCTGTCAGTTCCCCGATCAGTGTCGGTATTGTGCCGTGAATTCACGCCGTGAATTCACGGCACTAATGTGGAGCCGCCATAAACACTCACAGCCACACTCCCGCGCACCGGACAGCTGCGAAAAAAAGCCTTACTATATCGCGCGAAATAGTACACACCGCGGTTTTTGAAGCTAGCATAATGCATGTTTTTAAAAGATCGGCTCAGAGTTTTTTTTTACTATAAATAAACGTTCGACAACTGTGTTTTTTGTGCAACGTACTAAAAAGTTGCTGTTCTAAATATTAGTTGCTTGACTATCCATATCTGTCTCTTTCTAATTGTATCGATGATGTTCTTACTAACAGGAAAGCCCTAGAACAAGCGCGAGCAGTGATCGCCGAGGCGCGCGCGGCTGAATGACACACAGAGCTGACACAGATGGCAGCACCAGTCCCCACAGTACCAGAAACTAGAACCATAACCGGCAGAGGTTGGTGCCTTGTCACACCAAATACTACCTCTATGGTTAACCATTGTAAAAGGACTACCGGTATACAGTCGAGTATGGCACCATAAAAAAACAAGGATAATTTCTGCCTTATATTAAAATCGGTCAATTTGAAATTACATAACGAAAAGAATTATTTTCATGTTAAATCACAGATCAAAGAAATAGGTAGATAGAACGCTCAGAATACGCGAGTGGGTCCACCAAAGTTAATACAAAATAAAATCGAATTACATTCCATAATGTTTTCTTTGTTTTTGAGAACAACTTTTACAATGGTTAAAGACAGGTGAGGGCATATTTTGGCAAACAACAACAACGATGCGCAGCTTGGTACGACGCGTAGCTTGGTACTGTCGTCTTTGTATTCGATTTTGATTTTGCATTAACTTTAGTGGAACCACTCGCGTGTTCTGAGCGCTCTATCTGCCTATTTCTTTGATCTGAGTGTTAAATCTTGACTTTATTGTTGTATAGATTTATAAAATTGTGATCAGCATGAGTGAATTCATCAAACGTTTCAAGTGAAAAATGAACAATAGGTGAAGTAAATGGTTTGGCATTATTGATTGTAATTATACACTTAAGCGCAATTAAATTGTAGATTGTTTGAGTTCATTAAGTTGCCCTTGCGCAATCGTTTTCCCATTTTAATAATATTCTTTTACAATCAGTTCAAACAGTTTTTTTGTAACTTCAGATTATATGATATGTACAGCTTTAAAACAGTTGTAAAATCGTCTATAGAACTATAAAGTTTCTTGTCGTGATAAACTATAAACATTCAATACTAAAATTTTATAATTCTTTAAATAGATAGATAGATAGTCTATAATAGAAATGTAAATGATACGCACATACGTACGAATTCGCGGTAAGCAAGCTTCCAACTGGATGTTTCCAGGGTCGGAGTCCGACTCGTATAATCCCGACTATATTATAATTATGCCCAATCTGACCGTCGGACTGGGCATATACACCGTGACTTTTTAGTCGTCTTACAAAAGCAGCCCAGATCATGTATCCAATGTCTAGAACACGTTTATAATAAAAAAATAGGTATTTAAAAGATTTGAAAATTTTAAAAATAAAATTTAAATTCGTTATTATGACGCCAGGCGTAGTTCGAAACACCCTTGTTTCATAGAAAATGGAGATGGAAAGATCTGCCCGACTATTGCACTAGGTAGGTATACTCTACAGCTTGATACGTAAACATTTTAACAGGGTGTTTCATATTTCTAATGTACTAAAAATATATTATTAACGATTAAAAAAGAAAAAAAACTTGCCTAGAGGTATTTTAGGTCCGATACATTAAGTGGACCCTTTTTGTAAGACGACTAAAAAGTCACGGTGTATTTATAGTCGGGATTAATTTTGTCAGCCGGGCGCCCGGGCCCCAAGCCGACCACGAGCCTCACGGTCCCGTGCAGTCTAGGTTCAGCTCTTGTAAAATAACATCAAATGTGCGTTCATACAATTAGTGAGAAATGAAATAGAAAAGTTTGGGCAGGCCATCTCCGAAATTATTTTCTTGACGGCGCTACCGCGGGTTTCTGGGGAACTACCCAGGCATTTCCAGCACAGTCCAAGATACTTCGTAATGTAAGTCATCCAGTAATGGTTGTTTAACAACAGTACCCTTAGCACGAATTTTCACTCTTTTACTTTCCAGTATTTACAGCGTTTCATGTATGAAAAAATGGAACAGCGGCTCTGGTGTGCGAAGAAGGAACTAATTTTTCCCTTGAAAATTGTCAATTTGAAATTGTGACAGTTCCAACTTACGTCTCAAATATGTACTGTAAATTCGTGCTAAGGGTACCTGGTTGTAAAACTATAGAAAAGAAAAAATAAGTATTTTGACGATCGTACAAGCGATGAGAGTTAGTGCCCTAGTGTATAGTAATATTATATGAATAATTCTGTTTCCTTTTCACGCCTAAACTACTAAATTGTTTGTTATGCTGCCTGCTGCAAGGAATGGTTACTATTCATCCCAGACATGAATAAAAAAAAATGATAAAAAAGTCGCAGACTACAGCCTGTGTTTTCTTAGCACTAAGTATTATTGAATTAGTTAAAGTAAGTTAGTAAATATATTTTGTTTAATAATTATTGAGTCCTATTTTCTCAATAAAAAAATGTCGTAACAAAATGTATTTATTTTTAAGTTGATTAAATGCTTCAAGTAAATGGGTCTTTTAAGGTGTACTACTGTCGAAAGATCTTTTTTATTCTTTTTTTAAGCCTTAAAGTTATGGTTTATTAAATTAAAAGTACCACAAAATGTTTAAAGTATCATGACATACCATCTAGCCTGTGATCCCCGATGGATTAGGCAGAGCTGGGGGGGGGGGTATTACAACGTCTTAAAACCAGACTCTTTCCGGCGAGTGAAAGTGACAGAGCTATACAAGTCGTCTAGCGCCATCTCGTTCACCCCTGTACATAATAATACACCCTAATTTGATCAGTCAACATGGCTGGTTCTCGCTGGTACCTCATAAGTCTCAAAAATTGAATATTTAATACTAAATTAGAATAAACATAGAAATAGGCTTGGAAATGTGATGGCTGTCTCAGATCATTGTGAATGATATAGCGTAGGTATTTATGTGTACTTTGTATAAGTAACATGATCTAATTGTGTGATTTGGAACAACAATTCATTAATAAATGATATGGGATAACATCTGCCGTTTACTTTGTAACAGGCGAGGCTGTATAAGCTCATTCCATCGTCGACTCAATATTTTTTTAATCAACTGGGCTGGAGTTAAGAGCAGCCAAAACCATCTACAATATTAAAATCGTATTTAATTTTAAAAGCTATTTTTTTAAATTACTTTAAAAGATAGCCTCTGCTGTTCCACTGCGTCAAATTAATCAATCTTTCTTTTCTTTTTCAGTGAGAGTCTTAAATTTCTGGTCTCGGCAGCTTTAGGGACCTTCCTCATGACGCGATTTGCAATTTCTACTAAGGGTCAACTCACACCGAAAGAGCGGCGAAGGGCAGCGAAGCGGAGAGCAGTTTCAGTGTCATATGAATTTTAACTTTATTTTCATAACTTTAAAACTTATTGTCGCATATCGACTCCGTTTATGGTATTGACCGGAATTCTCGCAGCGCCGCGGTCATCCGCGCGACTCTTTCTAGTTTCTCATGCGATTATAATCACCTATGTATTACAAAGTAATGAAAATAAAGTTAAAATTCATATGACATTGAAACTGCGCTACGCTCTTTTGATGTGAGTTGAGCCTAACTAAAAATGAAAATCGTCCTTGCTACTACGATATAATGATGCAGTTCGATTGACTTGTCGTGTCGTGGCGAGCGTGTTTTGTTTTTCTATCTACTTGTAGTAGACAACCGCACGTTTTATGTCATAGTGTTATGAATGAATGATTTTCAGTTGTAGTCGGTATCGGTTGAATTGCATCGCGTCGTGAGGAAACTCCTTAAGTTGCCTCTGGTAGGCCCACAAATCTCGGACATGGTTTTGGACTTATTCGGCTTTATTACAAAACGTGGTTTAACTTAGAACAAGCTTTAAATCAAAAATATTTTTTTGAATTTCGAACTTTATTTCTACTGTCGTAAAGTTATTAATACAAAAACCGAGTTTAGATCCCGGTCTAAGTTGTCAATGTGCATTTTAGAATTTTATAGCAGTGGGAATAAAGTTCGAAATTCAAAAATTGATTTTTGATTTAAAGCTTGGTTTAAGTTAAAGTACGTATTGTAATAAAGCCGATATTGATTATATTCTTTCGATGTTGGTCTTTCTCTTGCATATCCATTCTTCAATACGGATTATACTATGCAAGGGTATAAAAAGTAAATAAAAAAAAACATTTTATTATTTCCTTTGGCTTTATTTGTAAACTTGCGAATCAGTATCGCGGCCACTGACCACAAATTCAGTAGTATTTAGTACATACACATCTTAAATCAAAGTTCACTTCGCATCCGACCGTTCGTTATCAATCATACATTATATATCACAAGTAAATAAAGCATTTTAATTAACAGTTGTAAAATAAAAACAACAAGCTATCTTAGAAAAAAAAAACAATTGTTGAGAATGCGTTAAATTATAAAGTTCATACCAATAGTGCATTCATTTGGGTTTCTCCTACTTTTAGTGAAAACGAAAAATTATCGGCCAAGACAGATATTTTTATACGAAAATAGTTAAGTAACTAAAAGCTTGAACTTTAGATGGGGATAGCTTGTTTTGTAAATAAAAAAAAACGATGACTGCAGTGACGCACTGCTCGTATGTCGTATTGAAAATAATGAAACGTGAAGATTTTGAGTTACCGAAAAACCGTAAAAAGTTATAATTTTTTGCACTTATTCAACGGTTCAGTTAAACAGTGTTAACGCTCATAACTATAATGGCTCCCTATCTTTTTCGTGTATTTATTATATACTAATTTATTATTTTTGCAGCGTTAATCTCTAGAACCACCATTTGTTGTTTTTTCGTTTTTTGGTAATCATATTTTTGGGAAAAGTTATAGGTAGTTACTTATCGCACCTACAACCAATGGGTAATGTAATAACTATCTGTCTTAAGGCGGCGCTAGTCGCGAGCTCGAACTCACTGGCAGGCATGGTCAAAAACCATGATATTTCACCGGAAATCGAGTCATATTGTTCATGTGTGCGCGAGCGTCATCCCCCCGTGGAGAAAACAGGGGAAAACTTATTCAGTGAGATGCACGATCATTCAGAGTAAAAGGCGCGCGTAAAAAATACGAAAAAGCCTTTGGCTGTTGGGGTTTTATGAAAAAACCACTGCACCAATTAATTTCAAATAAAATTTATTAAATTCTTCGATAAATTTTCTGTGTCGGTACGGACTTCGTTTTGGAAATTTGATGCTTCTTTAGCTTCTAATTTACACCTAAAGTTGTGTTAAAATTAGCAAAAAAACGAATCTTTAGAAGCTCGTAACTTTTTAATAGCTTCATATTTTACAATTCTGCTTCCGTACAGACAAAATTAATAATGAGACAAAACGATACCATGTTTAATTTTGGATGTACTTTGTCAAATAGTGGAGTAAAACCCCAACGAAGTTTCTATGGAAAAAATGTTGACTTGTTTGACCTTAAAAAATCTTCACGTTTAATTATACAATGTGTTGATCTGCAACCTAGTCAAATTCAAGGACGTGATTATACTCATGATTCTCGACCCAAATCAACAATAAAATAGGTAGGTATTTTTTTATTTTTCCTTTTTCTGAAATCCGTAAGTGTGAACTAGTTTCTTCAAGACTAGTAGATTCAATTCACGCACACCAGCTGCTCATCGCTGTGTACGTACGCGCGAACTGCGTAGTCGGGTGATTCTCTTTCATTTGTATTGAATTAAGGGTTTAATTCTGAAATACTGTAAAATTTCAACAACAAAAAAAAAGCAGCCCTTATTAGTTTTGCCCGGTACTGTACTTTCAATTGATTATTTATGACTTTTGCGACAACCACCTGAAGTTTGACGAAAATGTAAAAAAACAGCGTGTATTTAACAACGAGCAGCGTACGTCAATGCAGTACAGTTAAGTATTATCACATAGAAGTAAATGTGTTAGCCGGCGATTAGTCACGTTTTATGGCGTCTCCTACAGTCCAACTGATCCTATATACAGGGTGATTTATTTATCTATTATACAGATATAGTTATGTGTTTACTCCGCAATTTTGAACTAAAATATAATGGTCTATGTATGGGACAATTTGCATAAATCATTGAATATCACGAAAAAAATCTTCGATTTGTTCCTAATATTATATTTTTTATGATAAGATATTGTGTTATGGTTTTGGTTCTTAAAAAATAATAGTAAAAAAAAAACAATGATTACAATAATAAGTGATCTATTACTATTATCTATTATTTTGGATACGTTAAAAAAAAAATGTATCCGCGATAGTAATGACCATTCCCATTCTAGTTCAAAATCGAAGAGCATTATTTTATTATTAAAATTAGTAATTAAAAAAAACATTCTAAATATAATCGTAATCACTAAAAATTTAATGTTAACTTACATACAAAATGTCTACCGTAATTTATCTTATAATACATAATTTGATAGCTATGTAGGATTTAGATGACGTGCAAGCGGTGCAACTCACAACCCATCTTGTATTTATCAAATTATAAAAAGGTTAAACTATGAAATGTTACTAGAAATGACTGTAAAACTATAATTATTTTTCATTCATGATCATAGATAGGGCATAGGTAGGGCTGTTTATGTTCAATGACCGCAAACATTGATGTTAATATGGATATTCCACGGGAGCGTGGAATATCCATATTGTATGAACCCGTGTATGGCCTGGCAAGTATATACTGAATCATGTTCTCCGAAGGATCTTCTTGAAAACAAAAAATAGTTAAATATTGGCAAAGGTATCGTTTAACAAACATACAAAAAATAAAATGACACAAGCTTTTCCCTGATTGCCTCCGCCTTTTGAAAGTCCGTTGAAAATAAACAAATTCTTGTCTCATTTGTAAGGTTTTTCTAGTAACATTTCACAGTATTTAACAAGAATAAGAAACAATGAATAATTTCGAGACGGCAATGATTTCAAATCAAGTATTTATAGCTACCATCTTGATATTAACCGTATAGTTCGGTAGCGCCCCCAAAAGGGGCGCGACAAGCAAACCTACGCTGGCTCAATAGTGGGTCCAAAAGGGGCAGACGTTGTAGTCATACGACATCCTCATTATAAATTAAAAAAATATAATATTCTCTGCGTAAAATCCTATGAGTGCGCATTAATTCAGAATGTTAAATAAAAATCTGATTTATTCACGAAATTAAAACTTCTACATTTAGCGCCTATTTTCATAATTTACCGTAACAAAATCCAAAAGTGTAAATACGATCTTCGCCATTTTGATGGCAGTGCTGGGTGGGGCTAAAAATCATAAAAAACGTGGTTTTCGGACATCCAACGGATCATTATAGGAGGAATGAATAACTCGTCATTTAGTATTGTAACGAATTCATACGTATTTCAACATAAATTAGCAGTGGTAATGAAAAATTTGATATCTGAACTCGAACTTTCGCGCCACTTTTGTTTGTTTACATTTTTATTTTGCACTTGGATCACACACTTGCGAGCTTTAACTCCTTAGTAATAAAGATAAATATCATGCCAAATATTATAAATAACGTAAAAAAGACCAGATCTTGGCGTAATTCTCTAATACAGGGCCAATAACACGTATTTTTCATTACCACTACTCAATTTGTATTCGTAATCGACAACCATGTTATTTTTTTTAAATCGTAATGATGTGTGAAAGCGAGTATTCTAATCGATTCCATAATTGATTTTTTTGTCAACTCGAGTGAAAAAAATAAGGAAATTAGGAAATCGATTAATAAAAATTAAAATAAATTTGTTTTATGCTTAGAATACAATTATTATCTATTATAATATAGTTTAAAGCTTTTATAATAATATTACGTACATTGTCATTCCCAAAAAACAATAATAGACAAAGGAACAATGTCAGATAATAAATGTTTGAATGCGCGGCAATTATTTAATTCAAAAATTTTGAATTAGGAATGCACTCGCTGTGGTACTCGATAATCAAAATATTATGTAATAACTTTTAATTTATTAGCTAATTTTTATTGTACATTTTATTTTGTACAATCATATAATTTTTAATGTTGAATGAATATAGAATGCCTTGGATTTTGATAGGCTTATTATAAATGAGTTTGTTTCCTACCAAATATATATTTTTTTTTTATCGTGGTAAAATCATCAAATGAGTCCTTCCACCCCGGGCAGGGCGGGAGGGACTGTCAGACTTTTACTGACTAAAATCCACGGTGTCCTTCAATAGCACTTTATGTTCCGGGGTCATGAAATAACTCCCGCGACCCCGGTAGGCTTTGGCCCTCTAAGTTCTCATTATGCTGACGCTCTTTGAGGCGCACGTGGAACACGACGCGCTGTCGACCCGGGCCAGGCCTGGCTCACTCCGCAGTGTAGGTATAAAATTGCAAGCAGCGGCGCTGACCACTTCGGAGTGGACATTTAGTCGGTTGCCGCGCGCCGCCCACTACGCACGCGCTTACTTATATAATATTTAAGTTTGGTGTTTGGTTGAATTTACGCATGAGTTTAAAAAAAATATATATGACGAAAAAAAAAAATACTGCATAACGTTTGGTTGTTTAAATAATGACAGTGATAGGAGCCTCACGTTTCACACACTTCCGCGTGATTTCGAAAGGTAAGAATAAAAGTGAATATTTATCTATGTAGTACATATTTGAATAATGATCAAAAAACTATCTACCTGCTTGTGGCGTGCTTATTAATGTCATTCAAGTACCGGCTAGTAATCATGATCAGTTAAGCATGATTAGGTAGGTTACAAATTTGGCCTACAAGACGACCAAGATAAATAAAATAGACGATTATCAAACCTGACATCACTCTCACTCACATAAGCTGAATACGTAGGTAGGTCGAATTATGATCGGTAGAAAGTAGGAAGATGTTTACGTTATTGTTTAGACACGTTCAAACTCAGAAAATGGCTACACTACGCATTCAAGGTCAGCGATCGTAATTCTCTTCGCGACTTTTTTACCTACTTACCTACAAAGACACGCAACACGGGGCCTGTGACAATGAAATGAATGAAATGATAAGGACTAGTTACCTATTTTTCCGTAAACGATAACAATCGATCTTTAAAGTTATGACTACAGCTTGGCCAGAACGGATTGAAAAGGAACTAATCTTTTTGTTTCCGACAACGTTTTAAAATCTTTGATATTTGATGTAAACAAAGACCGCAGGTTTGTTAGATTTATTATTGTGCCACAAAACTAACGTAATAAGAGAAAAAAAGGCGCGCGGCGGAGGCATCGCACGACTTGGGTGGCGGATGTCACGGATGAGGTAATAAAGCCTATCATATCAAATATTTTTAAATATTGTTCTTAAGATGAAAATATGTTTAAAAATATAAAAATAATACGTAGAAAAGATAATAATTATTATAAACCCGACTTGCGACCTGACTGCGTCATAATAACGAATTAAAATTTTATTTTTAAATTTTGAAATCTCTAAATACATATTTTATATTTTAAATGTGTTTTAGTCATTGGATACATAAACTGGGCTGCCGTTGTAAGGCGACTAAAAAGTCACGGTGTATATATTATTCCTCACGTAAGGTGCCGTAGGTACCTACTGTTAACATTCTGTGCTACAAAATTCCTTGAGGGACTTAAGGAGGTAATGAGGAGTGATATATATTTATGTTAATATTAATTAACATAAATATATATATGTAATTAAACAATGCATAAAATACGTATTCCTACCTAACTGTGCCCAAATTCGCGAGTCGCAACCCTATTGAGCTTGACCGACAGTAACCTTTTAATGTCGTTGGCGTCAGATAAACTAAAATGAACTCTCGCGCGTCACTATTCAGTTCATTTTTGCTTGCGCACGGGAAGTTTAGGCTATTATAAAAGTAGGTGGGTGATGCAGGTGCAAGTAAAAATGGACTCTATTCTTTCGTGCATAGATTTTACATTTGTTTGTTTTCTTTTTGGGAGAAAGCCTTCTGTGCCTTTAGGTACTATTATATATTCTGTGCCCGGGCATGGTCCATGGTCGAACAGCAAGTTGCCCTTTACTCGCTGTCCGCATGCCCGTGCCTACGGTGGCCGGAGATCGTCTGCCGACTTCCGACACTGCGGGCGCCTACCACTATGGTTGGGGCGGAGGGAGGACGCTGTCCTCTCCCTCTCGCGGCTCCAAATAAAAGATAGCCAAATTAATTATTTTATTGTACAAATTTGTTTCGTGAGATTGGTTTGGTCACGTAAGTATTACACGTCAGAAATCGAGCTTTTGAAATAAAAAAAGAAAATGCTAGGTATTAATTTTTTTTACACTATACGATGTCGCTGAGGATCAAATTCGGTGAAGTAATGATAACTTGGTAAAATATGAACTAATATACAAACAATAATTTAGTCATTGTACAGCAGAATAAAATCAAAATTCGCGCAGACTCACTTAAAAATTATTTTAAACACATTAACGCATGCGATGCGCATCGTAAAGATGATTTTTTGAGGAAAGAAAAATTTCAGATTGCAAGCTCCCGAAAAGCGTTCAAATGAGGAATAGAGAATTTCAGCTTGCAAGTGTGGGTTGCAATAGCCTAGTTGGTTAAGGCGTCTGGAGTACCTATCCAGAAGACGCGGGTTCGAATCCCGCTTGCAATCTGAAAATTTTCTTTCCTCAAAAAATCATCTTAACTCACTTAAAGTTCGAATTTCAAAAAAATCGTCAATGTATTTACACCACGAAGTGATAATAAAAATTTGAAATAAGAACACTATGTGGTGAACATGTAGCGAAACATTATTTAATGGAAAAAAATCCCTATACCTCAAGTTTGTCGCATGTTTCTACTTCACAGAATATTGATAGTTTGATTACTGAATTTATATTTCAAAAATTTAATTTTTATGATGTTATTTAATTTTTATCAAATCGGCCTCGAGACTTCCTTAAGGATTTTTCGCTATTCCTCATAGTTTAAAATTTAGCCAAACACGCCCCGTTGGAAATTCTAATTGTTTGTTACTGCAAGGAATCATTTAGAAGTACATACTCTCATCTCTCAGCATTAGATCCGAACCCGGTGTTTGTCTTTTCACGTTTTTTAGATCCGTTTTAAAAAGATAAATTGAAATTAATTAACGAAAACACAAAATGGGTATAAGTAAAACCATATGATTGTATTTAAGTTTAGAAGACATATAGGTATGTTTAGCCTCCAATGAAACACCGATAAATAAATTATTGCGTAAACGAAATAATACTTGAAAATTTGAAATATTATTAAATGATTCAGATTTAGATTCATAGACTTATTGCATGGACTGAGCTTTCTATAGTCAAAAAGCAGATAAATTAGTCCATGCTCTATGTCTTGTTTTACTTTTTTTTTCATGTTCGATTATGTTGCGAGTATCGATTAGGCTGAATGAAGGTTTTTAATCGTTTTGTGAATATTGGGTTTACGGTCAGCACTAAAAAGAGTCATGTTGCAACATAGTTTTTGCAAATTTTTATCCAGACTTCGACCGTTATTATTTATGAAATTATGTATGAACACTGGCAAATCTAGTAATGTATATAGTAAGTTATTTTATTTATTTCACTGTTTAACCATTATTATCATGTGATAAGCTTCTTTATGTACATATTTTTCAGCATATCTAAATTACCTAGTTTTTGGAACGATGTAGCATTTTGTATGTTACACACATTTTTACAACAGAATGAGGCAGTTTTATTGACCTCAACATGTTCTTAGAGATATTGTTCACAAACTTATCGCATGAAATAGCTGTAGTAACATATTTTTGATAAAAAATTGGATGCTGAAAGTTGACTAAAAATATTGTGTAATAGCTCAAATTTCGAATCACCTGGTCGACTCAGCTGATGTGTCATGTGTCAAAATGTTGTCGTGCAGAGTGGTTAAAATAACGATCTATAATAAAATTGTTGACTTGACTACAATGATTTTCGTATAGTTATGTTTTAAGGATAGTAGATAAATAAGAACATAATCTTTATTATTAGAACTAAACACTGCAGGCACTATAAAGCAATAAACGCGATTAAAGAACTTAAAACATTTAAAATTCCCAAACAAATAGTTGACCTGGCAGCCCTGGGGGGGGGGGGGGGTATTACAACGTCTTAAAACCAGGCTTGTTCCGGCGAGTGAAAGTGACACAGCTATTCAAGTCGTCTAGCGCCATCTCCCTTACTCACTGGAACCAGCCCCCGGAACGCATACGGCATGAGAAGGAACGGTTTTAATCAGTAGGAATCTGATAGTCCTTTCCACTCTTTCCAGGGCTGGAGTATTACAGTAGCCAGCGTGATGAAGTGGAGTCTTAACTTTAGTTTAGCTAGTTATTTATTTACGAAATTGTGTTTCTTTGAATTTTTGAAATATATTATGATATTTTAGGTATGTCGAACCTTTAACGCATTTATTGATTTATGGTGCGAAATCCATATTAATAAGTCCCCAGAAACTCACATAATTTTTTTTATTAACATGGATTTAGGATAAAAATAAACAAATACTCAGATTATTATTGCACCTTTATAATTTATCCCCGAGTCCCTTATTCGAAGTGTTTTCTATAAAATACAATAATTTGCTCGACTCTTTCAATGCATCAGGCACTTTTAGTTTAGATAAATTAATTTTAATAGTTCTGAATGTATTTTTGAGCTTTTGTATCACAGTAAATCAATCATAGAATGGGGATGGCAACTGGAAAACGAATGGCGCTAGTATAGCTAGTTCCAAGCATCGTCATTGGTTCAAATCTTATAGGTACTTCAAAATAATACTACCTGATTGGTCGGATTAGGACTTAGCTATGGTCCGCGCCATCTACAATTAGCTTGTAGATGGTTGTAGCGTAGATGGCAATACTTGTAAAATTGATGGTGCCTTACTGGTAACAAACTTAAGGAATCTATACCCAATCAAAGTGTATCCACAGGGTTGTTACATAGAACACTTTCAAAATCAAAGCTGAATATTATTCTTGAAAAATTTTCTTCATGAGAGATTGACGGCACTCATAACTCATTTTGGTGGCAGTACTTGACGTGGTTTATGGATTATGTGTGCAAATTCGTTAACAGTTACTACAAAGGCATGGAGAACCGTGCAAGAACTATAATAATTATACTATGATACAAAACCTCAAAAGTAGGTGTCGAAAGATCATTAATGATTGATTGTGACTGAAAAATATAACATTTTAATTCTCAAAAGATTTATTAATATTTAACATTATTTTCTTTACTCTAATCAACACCTAGCTAGATATTTAGAAGTACACATATTGTGATATGAACTTCTACGTCAGTCCGTGGTTAGTACAGCGTTGGGGCGACCGCTAAAGCGGGTGAAACTGTCACATGCGCCGACGCAGCATAGACTGTATTTATAGACACATTTGTACCGAACGTGTAGTACACATTGCGAGACTTGTTTGAAGCGATATTTCGAACGATATTCAATTATATGCTCTATATTTTCATAATACAAAGTCTAAAATTAAATACCGTCCAACATGTCGGTGTCGTTTCAAGCAAATAGCGTTTAGTCCCTCGATATGCAGTACATACAAGCATGATTATCAAAAATAAGCCTCACCGCTGACCATATAATTTTTCAAAGACGTCACATTTGTGGACCGTAGTGGACATTGGCACCCGCTTTAGCGAACACCTTTATAGTCAAAATCTTCAGTTAGTAAAATTTATAACAATTTCCATATATCAGACACCATAAAGTCAGGAGAATTAATTTCCAAGCCAAATTGACTACCACCTTCATTTACATAACACAAATGTCATCCCTTGAAAGTGTCAATTAGCTCAGCAATTAATTTCCCAGATTGTACAAGACAGGCGTATTTGCTAATTCCCTTTATTCAGTGCAACTTGTTTACACCTGCTTTCTAAACATTTCTATCACTATCGTGTATGTATTGTTTAACAGTAAATAAATTGACGATACAACCTGAAATATTAGGTACTCTTTTTAACAATTTTCAACATTCATCGCCTCCGAGTGGACATCACGAAAGCCTGAGGACACAAGTTCAGTGTTTTAAGCGTTTTTATAGTACATTATATTAATAATAAGTCGAAATTCAAAATCTAATTGCTTTGATCGCTCGCCCAGCCATCTTGGATTCCGCTCTATATCGATTCAAACATAATATCGATACTTTTATTGCGATTATTTGCATTTGATCTATAAAATACCTGTTTTAGTACAAAATAGCTATTTTATTTTAGAACGTCAATGTTAAATAGTTTAATCATACCAATATTCCGGTCAATCAAAACAGAGTCGTACACGCAGGCACTAGAACTCAATTTACCGTAACAAACGCACTGGGCGGACGACAGAGCCTCTGAGGGAGCGTGCTCACTTGGTGCAGTGAGACAGTCAGACGGGCAGACAGTCAGACTTCGGAACAGTCAGACGTTCATAAGTCCAGGTGCTGAGGCGTTGATGATGATTGCTGCGCTGGTAATGCTGCTACGCCTGTGAACGGAGATTTTATTTTGAGAAGACAGCAGTTGATTAAACGTTAAAAAACTAAATAAAGGGTTTTCCTAGCGGTGGTGGAAGTGATGACATTAAATTGATTTTGTTGTTTATATAAATTGTATTTTTTTCTTCCTAAATAATGTCAAATGGCTATTATCAAATGGCTATTTATTACCCCTAACGTATGACGAAACTGAAAAACTTTTTAGTATTCCTGTATGATAAGGTTAAAATAAGGTTATTAAAATAAAAAAAAAGTTTTGTTGCTTGTATGTAAAAAAAAAACACTCCCACACACACTCACACACGCACACACACAAAAACACGCACGCACTCACACACACTCTCACACAGCTTTCACATATATACGAGGGCGGAGTGATAAGTCTGGTAAAAATCTATTTTGGAATAAAATTATCGTAAATTGCATGTAACCTCCTTGTTCGCAACTGTTTTGAGAGACTATATTTAAATTTTCAGCCAGTACCGCTGGTTAGTTTTTTTTTTGAAAGCCATTAAATGAAAACAATTTAACGCATTTTCGCAAAGATGGAGAAAAGTGAATTTCGAGTGTTGATTAAACATTATTATTTGCGCAAAAAACTATTACGGAAACTAAACAAAGGCTTGATAAATATTATGGGGACTCTGCTCCATCGATTAAAATGATTCATAAATGGTTTACGGATTTTCGGTGTGGTCGTAAAAGCACAAGTGATGCTGAACGCCCAGGACGCCCAGTTGAGGTCGCTACTCCAGAGATGATCGCTAAAATCCATGACATAGTGTTGAATGACCGAAGAGTAAAAGTGAGCGAGATAGTCGAGATAGCAGGCATCTCAGACGAACGTGTGCGCAATATCTTACACCAACATTTAGATATGAAAAAGAACTCCGCGCGATGGGTGCCGCGTTTACTGACTATTGATCAAAAACGCATGCGAGTTACCACTTCGAAGGCAGGTTTGGCGTTGTTACAACGGAATAAACCTGATTTTTTGCGTCGTTTTATAACGGTAGACGAAACGTGGATCCACCACCATACACCAGAAACCAAGGAACAGTCGAAACAATGGATTGCTAGGGGCGAACCAGCTCCGAAGAAGGCCAAAGCAGTTTTATCGGCCAATAAGGTGATGGCTACAGTTTTCTGGGACGCACGTGGGGTAATCCATATTGACTACCTAGAGAAGGGTAAAACGATAAATGGCGAATATTATGCCAATTTATTGGACCAATTTAACCAAATTTTACTTGAAAAACGACCGCATTTGGCTAAGAAGAAAATCCTCTTCCACCAAGACAACGCACGAGTGCACACCTGCGCGATTGTTATGGCCAAATTACATGATTTGCGATATGAGTTGCTATCTCACCCACCATATTCGCCAGATTTGGCCCCTTGCGACTATTTTCTGTTTCCGAATTTAAAAAAATGGCTCGGCGGAAAAAGATTTAGCTCCAACGAGGAGATCATACTCGAAACCAATGCCTATTTCGAAGGGTTGCCTAAGTCATACTTTACGGAAGGGATCGAAAAGTTTGAGAAACGCTAGATGAAGTGCATTGAGTTAGATGGAAATTACGTTGAAAAACAAATCATAATTTAAAAAAAAAGTTGTTTCCTTATTTCATTTTTAATAGACTTATCACTCCGCCCTCGTATCTACACTCTAACATACCGATGCAAACTCATAACATTCCGTTTTGCTCTTTTATTTCAATGTATCTTTATTAATGTATCTAATTATGGACACGTACCTTGCGAAATGTAAATCCAATTTTTTATTTTTGTAATTAAAAATATCAATATTTAAAAATCTGTGCCACTACCACTAATTGAAACTAATTATATGTAATATTGTATAAAGTAAGAAAAAAAAATACTATTAAGCAGGATTAACCCTTAAATAAGCTTAGCGGCACTGTTATACTGGAATGAAGGTGGGCGCTGATACCTATATCCACAAGATATTTAATTATCTTAGCTTAGGTATTAGCTGCAACTAAAAAAAAACCCTAATGCCGTTACCTTTTTAAAATATAATAACTTTGTAAGGTATTGTGAACTGTAAGGTGCAAATAAATTTATTTATATTATTTACTAGTGTTTGCCCGCGGCTTCGCTTGCGTTAATTTAGAATTTGGAAAACAATACGGATCGTGTAAGTGGCACCATCTGGAATATGAACGTAATGGGGATGGCAATTGGGGAGCTAATGGCGCTAGTATAGCTTGTTCCAAGCATCGTCATTGGTTCAAATCAGTTTAAATCTTAAAAGTACTTCACAATAGTACTACGTCATTGGTCGGATTAGGACTAAGCTATGGTGGCGCCATCTACTATTAGCTTTGACTTGCCTTCCCCATTGTTTTGCGCGGCAACACTCTTCTGTTATTCGGGATGAACGATACCCTATTGGCACCGTGCACGACTTTAGCGCCACCTAGCGTTTGCAACTTTGACGGGCCTGACCGTTCTAATTTAAATCAGATTCTTTAACAAATCACTTGGATTTGGATTCCATGGGGATCCATTGGCACTGAACAAAATTAAATAAACATAGGCATATTGTAATCTATAAGAAAAATATGAAATACAGGATTAAAACGAGGATTATGATGTTATTTAGTTTTTCTCTTCACGGCAGCGAACCATATCCTGGATTGTTCATCTTTCCAAGAACCGCTTGGGAATCAATAAAACTTAAATTCACTATTTCTGCTAGTATTCTTGCAGTTTACAACACAGCAACTGCTGTGAACTATTTTTTTGTGGCGGAATAATGCGATTATTAAAAAATTACGTACAGATTACAGAGCTAAATGTGACAGCTGACAGAGCCGTCGTATTCCGACTGCGCCCCAACACCTACCGTTGAAAAAACTACAATATCTCGTGAAATATTCATTGAAATCAAATTATGTCAAGGGCAATTTTGTTAAAAACTAAATGCTTGTAATGATTAACGTATTTATTTGGGTAAGGATTAATATTATTGTACGGTTTACGTACATACTGCCAGACTGCACACGCAGCAACCTACTTTTGCATCGTATTTAAACCTTGCTCAATACAAATTTAGTTAGTTGACAATTACTTACCTACTACGAACACCGCGGATTAGCATCCAACTCAAACTTAGTTGGGATCGATATATCTAATAAACTTTAGTGCTACAAAATCTGTGCGTGTTTACGTCAACTCATCTCTACCGCAACTTCAACTTAAACCTTCTTCCAATTACTGCAAGTGTAAGGTGCCTACTACTACGGGATCTTACATTTAATGGTCCTTCGAGCCGCTCGGAGTAATTGTGTCTCTTGAACGACAGCGAATCGGCTTGGCTGGTCTCCCACAAGCGGGTCGCCCCAGACAAGTTGAGAAAGCGCGCATATTCGTAGAAAGAGTGCAATAGCTTTGAGCAATCAACGAAGAGCGAATTACTCTTCGTGAACAGCGATTGTAGTGGAAACTACAGCCAACTACTACTACTGCAACTACTGCTACTACTACATACTACGTCCGGAATACAACGTGAACTGCGAGTAATCCGAGGCCTGCAAACTAGAAGACACCCAACTACGTGTTCTTCACTACTACTACTGCAACTACTGCTACTACTACATACTACGTCCGGAATACAACGTGAACTGCGAGTAATCCGAGGCCTGCAAACTAGAAGACACCCAACTACGTGTTCTTCACTACTACTACTGCAACTACTGCTACTACTACATACTACGTCCGGAATACAACGTGAACTGCGAGTAATCCGAGGCCTGCAAACTAGAAGACACCCAACTACGTGTTCTTCACTACTACTACTGCAACTACTGCTACTACTACATACTACGTCCGGAATACAACGTGAACTGCGAGTAATCCGAGGCCTGCAAACTAGAAGACACCCAACTACGTGTTCTTCACTACTACTACTGCAACTACTGCTACTACTACATACTACGTCCGGAATACAACGTGAACTGCGAGTAATCCGAGGCCTGCAAACTAGAAGACACCCAACTACGTGTTCTTCACTACTACTACTGCAACTACTGCTACTACTACATACTACGTCCGGAATACAACGTGAACTGCGAGTAATCCGAGGCCTGCAAACTAGAAGACACCCAACTACGTGTTCTTCACTACTACTACTGCAACTACTGCTACTACTACATACTACGTCCGGAATACAACGTGAACTGCGAGTAATCCGAGGCCTGCAAACTAGAAGACACCCAACTACGTGTTCTTCACTACTACTACTACAGCTTAATTCGCTTATTTCATCGAATAACTCAAGATGAGCGAAATTACTTTGCAAAACGAAGTCTTCGAATCCATCAAGCGTCTCTGTACTAACTACAAAAAGGATAGTGCGTCGCGAAAGGGGAAGGAATACTTGACTCAAAGGTTAGTGTCATTGGAAAATCTCTGGCAAGACTTTAACAATAGACACGATATATTACTTGAACGTGAGGATAAAAGAAACGACTATTTTACTGAAAATATTTTTGAAAAAACGAAACATCTTTACGAAACTACTAGAGTGGATCTGCTACAACGATTGTTGGCCTGTGAAGGAAAACAGCCTGAAGTTGTCATCCCGCATCCGCAGGGAATAGACGTTAAAACCAAGGAACTACTTGACCGACAAGAATGTCACATAAAAGCACTTGAACGAGTAATGTCAAAGATAAGCATTGACTCTATAACTGAAAAATGGGAGTTGGAGGATCAGCTCAGCGTCCTGAAGAGCAAGTGGGATACCGTAGAAAGATGTCACTGGGAGCTAGAAGCCATTTTAAAAGGTTCAAATGAAGTGTACAACGACTTGTTTGCCAATAAAGAACGTCAATACGATGTCATGAAAAGAGCTCTTAATTCGAAGCTATGGACTAACGCTAATTACCAGAACTCTGCACCTAGGATTCAACTACCGGAATTCACTGGAAATTACAGTCAGTGGATTACTTTCAAAGATATGTTTTTGGAGACAATTCACAACAATGCGAATTGTTCAAAGTCACAGAAAATGCAGCACTTAAAATCTAAACTGAAAGGAGAGCCTGAACGACTAGTCCAACATTTAGTCGGCGCTGAAAACTATGAAGCTTGTTGGGATATTCTGATTCAGCGATATGACAACAAACGACTCCAATTCACAAACTTGATGAATACCTTGATGCAGTTACCATCCATACAGCAGGCATCTGCTGCTGTTTTGAAGAAAATGCATGACGTAATCAACGAATGCATGAATGGCCTACTTAACATCGGTCTAAATACATCAAGCTGGGATCCAATCATCGTGTATCTGATGGCACAGAAATTGGACTCAACATCTTATACTGAATATACAAGAGAATTAGAGCACCCAAAGGAAGTCCCAGAGCTGGGTGAATTCCTGGAGTTCTTGGAAACTAAATTTATGGCATTAGAAGCAGCAAAGGGTTACCAAAAAGATACTTCAAACCATCAAAAACAACAATTTGGCAATAAAACTAAATTTAACGCAATTAAGTCATCATCTGAATTGAACAGAAGAGAAATATCTCGAATTTATCATACATCATTCGGAAAATGCCTCTTGTGCAACGGCTCTCACGTGATCATGCAATGCCCAAAGTTCACGGAAATGGACACACGGCAAAGAAATGACACAGTGCGGAAATTACAAATATGCAAAAACTGTTTGTATAAACATAGTGATACAGAATGCACATCACGCAAAACGTGCAAAGAATGCAATAAACCTCATCATACGCTATTACATTACTCAGCGCAAAAACAGGCATCGAGGTTAAATACGAACAATGTGGGTCAGCGTTCTCAACAACGGGAGCAGCAACCTTCAACTTCAGCTGATCAACATAATTCGAATCACATTTCAAACAATAATATTACGGAAATTTTATTGACAACTGTGGAACTTCAAGTAAAGAATTCAACAGGAAACTACATAAAATTGCGAGCTTTACTTGACCAAGGCTCGCAAGTGAACCTCATCACGGAGAACGCAGCTCAACGGCTAAGACTACCTAGGAAAAGGTTGAACGCCACAGTCTCCGGCGTGGGGACTATTTCTGGAGATTGTAAAGGACGCCTGGAGTTGGAATGCAAATCACTTTGCACTGAGTTTGCATTTTCAGCAAGCACTCTTATAATGAAAAAGATTACGAACAACTTACCCAACAAAACGTTCGAGAAAAACAACTGGCCTCATCTTCAAGGTTTACAACTAGCGGATCCTGAATTTAACTTGTCAAGGAGCGTAGATTTGCTACTGGGAGCAGATATCTATTCGCAAGTGATATTAGAGGGAGTCCTAAAGGGAGATACTCAAACACCGACGGCTCAGCAAACCCGTTTAGGATGGATTTTATGCGGGAAGCTAGAAACTTTCAACTGTCATGTTGCTCTTGTGAACATGGACGACTTAAAGAGATTTTGGGAGACTGAAGATATTACACAAAACAATGAAGATATTTCTAAAGAGGACTGGTGCGAAACTTACTATAAAATGACTACTAAGAGAGATAGCGGCGGAAAATACGTGGTGAAAATGCCACTGATTCCTGGTTATGAACAAAAATTGGGAAACTCAAAGCCAATCGCAATCTCACAATTTTTACAACTCGAAAGGAAATTTGAGAAAAATCCTAGACTTGCCTCGATGTATAAAGATTTCATTAAGGAATACATCGATTTAGGTCACATGAAGCTTTCGACAACGACGTCCGACAAAGGTCAACATTTCTTGCCGCACCATGGAGTACTGAGAGAACACTCGACAACAACTAAATTGAGAGCTGTTTTTAATGCCTCACAAAAAACCATGGGTGGATGCAGCCTCAATGATGTGATGGAAAAAGGTCCCAACCTGCAAAAGGACATCCAAGCATTAATATTACAATGGCGCGGGTATAAATACGTCTACACTGCAGATATCGAAAAAATGTACCGTTCCATATGGTGTCATTCTGAACAACAACATCTGCAAAAGATAATATGGCGAAGTCAACCCACAGATAACTTACAAGAATATGAACTGCAAACATTAACATATGGAACAAAGAGTGCGCCATGGTTGGCAATGCGAACACTCAAACAACTCGCTTACGACGATGGTAACAAATACCCAAAGGCTGCTGAAATATTACTCCATCACTTTTACGTCGATGACCTAATTAGCGGTCATAACTCGGCAAATCAAGCAAAGGAAGTTCAAACAACTATCATCAAACTACTAAAGGGAGGTGGAATGAATCTACGCAAGTGGTCAAGCAATGATTCCGAGCTTTTACGACACTTAGATGAAGATCAAATTTCAAGAAATACATTTGATTTTAAAGGCGATGAAACGATGAAAACGTTGGGGTTGAGTTGGAATCCAAAGGAAGATGTTTTCATATTCAACTGGACTATAGATGACTACAACAAAACACCACTAACTAAAAGAAAATTACTGTCACAAATATCAAAAATATACGACCCTTTGGGTTGGCTGGCACCTATAACTGTGCTAGCTAAATTACTATTCCAAAGGGTGTGGCTGACTAAAATTAACTGGGATACTGAACTACCGACTGACTTCCAAAACGAATGGTGGCATTTAAACAAAGAATTACATCAAATTAAAAATATTAAAATAAACAGATGGATTGGCAGTACGCAGAAAAATATACAACTACATGGATTTTGTGACGCAAGCGAAAAGGCATACGCTTGCGTCATATACAGCCGAGTAATCGATGAAACGGGCAATCCTAAGATCACATTATTGGTCTCAAAAACGAAGGTGGTGCCAATTACTCAAAAAATTACATTGCCTCGACTTGAGTTATGCGGAGCATTACTTCTCTCCCAGCTCATGGCGAAAGCAAAAGAATCACTGACAGAGCATGAGGTATCAGCTTACGGTTGGTGTGACTCCAAAGTGGTTCTAGCCTGGATTCAGGGAGACCTCGCAAGATGGGAAAGATACGTGTCCAACAGAGTGGGGAAGATAAAAGACGTAATTCCATCACAACAATGGTGTTACGTACGATCTGAACTTAATCCCGCTGACTGCGCTTCGAGAGGCTTGTTACCGAGCAAGATAATCGAGTTCAAGTTATGGTGGGACGGACCTATATTCCTAAGAAACTTCGTGGAATCAGAAAGTCCTCATAGTGCGAGTTGCTATTTTACTACTAGCAAAGCACTCAGAATCGAACCCACTAACATCAGTTTGCAAAATTACAACACTGAACATTTTGTCTACAAGTTATTGACGAACTACAGTTCGCTGTCCTCAATAACAAGAATTACTGCTCGAATATTGCGATATTTTGAATCACTTAAGCAAAAATTGCAACCAAGCACTACTTACTTAACGACAACTGACATAAAAAACTCAGCTGAATATATAATTAAATATGTTCAACAAAGTGAGTTTGCGCAAGAATACAAACATTTGAAACAAAACAAGTCAGTGTCACCTAGAAGCAGCATTTACAAGCTCAAACCTTATCTGGACGATCAAGGAATCATTCGCGTGAGCGGAAGACTACAACACTCCGAACTACCTGCTAATATGAAGAATCCAGCAATTGTACCCTACAAAAGCCGCTTCACTGAGCTACTTATCGACCAAGCACACTTGATGACGCTTCATGGAGGAGCCCGGCTGACCCTGACTTATATACGGCAACGATACTGGATAGTTTCGGGAAATCGGGCTGTAAAGGGAAGAATACGCCGCTGTGTGAAATGTCATCGTTTCAACTCTACCGACAACGCTCAACTAATGGCCGATCTTCCAAAACAAAGAGTAACACCGAGTCGCCCGTTCACTCATACTGGTGTCGACTTTACTGGCCACGTAGATGTGAAACTGAACAGAGGAAGAGGAGTGAAGACCTCAAAAGCTTATATTGCTGTTTTCGTTTGTATGGCTACGAAAGCTGTACATATCGAATTAGTCTCAGAACTTAGCACAGAAGCATTTATTGCGGCGTTTCAAAGAATGTGTGCGAGACGTGGTACGCCCTCACATATGTACTCAGACAACGGCACAAATTTCGTTGGGGCATCCAAAGTACTGAGAGAGGATTTTAGAAACTTCAAAAAGTTACTTTCTCCAGAGTTTTTTGACGAAATTGGAAAACTAGAAATACAATGGCACTTCAACGCCCCTGCTTGGCCTAGTGCGGGCGGAATATTTGAAGCGGCCGTTAAGTCGTTAAAACACCACTTGCGGCGAGTTCTCGGTGATCAAAAACTCACCTGGGAAGAATTTACGACCTTATTAGCAAAGATAGAAGCCTGCATGAACTCGAGGCCTCTGTGTCCGCTAACAGAAGATCCGGAGGAATTTTATAATACTCTAACTCCTGGTCACTTTCTAACTGGCAGTGCTACGTTGTCATTACCTCAACCGGAGCCCGATGACCGCAAGATGGATATGAGAAAACGCTGGCAACTTACAGAGCACATGTTAGATCAGTTTTGGAAGGCGTGGTCCAATGACTACTTAAATACTCTACAGTCTAGGAGCAAGTGGAACAAAACAGTACAAAATCTACAAACAAATGACGTCGTACTAATAAAGGAAACAAATTTACCGCCTGGCAAATGGGCCATGGGACGAGTAATAGAGACACATCCCGGCAAGGACGGTTTAGTACGAGTGGCCACCCTTAAAACCAAATCTGGAGTGATAAAACGACCAACTATCAAGTTGACACCATTGCCAATACAAGAAGACCTGCCCGCTACTGCAGATACTACAAGCAACAAAAGTGAGAAAGGCGGAGAGATACCTGAAAACCAAAAAAGAAAAAGGAGTGCAAGGACAAATAAGTACAGTTTCCTGACTCTCGCTCTCATGACTTTAATAGGAACGATGGGAATTGCACAATCGTCATCAACTACAAATAACTTCAAGATGACCTCCATACCCAACAGTCAACCTATTTATTTTGATGAAGCTGGAAAATTACAATTAATCCACGATGAATGGACACTACTTATCTACTTTAACTTAACATCCTACTGGCAAGCTACAGAAAATATTAATAATTATATCAATCAGATTGATAGACTCTGTCAAAGAATCGCTCACGAGTTTACAGCATGCGAAACAGTCGTCAACCATCTACGTCATGAATTGCATCACCTTGAGAATTACAATACCATGTTGCTTTCTCAGCATTCACGACAAAAAAGGGGCTACTTTGATGGAATCGGAAAATTAGCCAGAACATTATTTGGAGTTTTGGATGAAGAGTTTGCACAAAAGTACGAAAAAGATATCCAAAATTTGCAAACCAACGATAATTATCTGTTGCAATTGATGAAGAATCAAACTTTGATTATTGAAGCTGAGAACAACATTATTAAAAACAATACGGAATTCATGGACAAACAATTTAACGCAATACAAACCTACATGCGCCAGATTAGCAGCGCAATCACAAAAATTGAAAATAGAGCGCAAATACTATACACAGTAAACGACGTGAATTCTGCTGCCATATCATCAACTTTAATTTTAAACGATTTACATCGAATCCAAGAAATGCTTATGAATGCACTTGCCAACATCTACCGAGGTCATTTGGATACGCACTTGTTTCCTGCATCTCAAATAATAGAACAACTCAACATCATCTCTGGAAAACTGCCACAAGGACTAGCTTTACCAATTCAGGATATACAAAAGAACTTCCGAGATATCTACGAACTGATCCATGTTAAAGCTCGAATTACAAATAACTTTCTACTCTTCGAATTACATATTCCACTTTTAAGTGATGAGGACTACAGAATATATCGGGTAATACCCATACCGTTCCTGAGACAAGGAAAATTAAAAATTGTGCAGTCCTTCTCCAATTTCATCGCCATAAACTTCGTGAAAAATTCGTACATCACCATGGAAGAACAAGACATGCGTCAATGTACGTCATACGGAAACGACGAGTACATTTGTATTTCACGTCAGCCAGTATTTAGCTTACACGACAAAGATGCACCTTGCGAGGCCAAAGTATTCAGTCAACAGACGGCTTTATCATGTGTCATCAAGAACGTAACCTGTAAAGAGACATGGATCCAATTACATAAACCTAACTGGTGGTTGTTTACATTGTGCGATACACAGCTGATGCGCGTCATATGTAACGATCAACTTACGCCGACGGTCATCAATGGTACTGGGGTGATTGCTTTGAAACCAAAATGCACACTACAAAAGAAAGATGCAACTATATTCACATACAATCACTTAGGAAGTAAATTTTACATGGAGGCAGATATTCAAGTACCCGTACTTAACACCACCATCAACAATATTTTCGACATAAGTTGGAAAAATGCACAGTTGAATATGACGGAACTGGAAACATCTGCAAGAAGCATCAAGGAAATAGAGAAGCAAATTACTCAGCAGAAAGAGCAGGAAAGACTACCCCAAGAGCCAGACATTTCGAGCCACGACATATACCTTTACTCTGTGACTTCTTTGCTGTTGGGAGGATCTGCTTCGTTTATACTTTACATTTTTATAAAACGATGGTATAAGAAAACAAAGAAGCCAAAGGAACTTAAAGGAATCGATAATCAAGTCGAAATCGAAATGAAAGAAATACGTAAAACGACACCGCCGGAGCAGCTATACAGCGACGCGAGGCCGAAAAAACTATTTCACTTTGAGGAGCTGTAAAATTTATGATTTTAATGTTTACATGTTTAAGATTTACTTTATATTTACTTTTACACTTTTACTTTTTGTAAACTTTTTATATTTTTATGTACTGGATGCTCATCTCGCGCTTTCCCTTGGGAGCATGTACGGTTTACGTACATACTGCCAGACTGCACACGCAGCAACCTACTTTTGCATCGTATTTAAACCTTGCTCAATACAAATTTAGTTAGTTGACAATTACTTACCTACTACGAACACCGCGGATTAGCATCCAACTCAAACTTAGTTGGGATCGATATATCTAATAAACTTTAGTGCTACAAAATCTGTGCGTGTTTACGTCAACTCATCTCTACCGCAACTTCAACTTAAACCTTCTTCCAATTACTGCAAGTGTAAGGTGCCTACTACTACGGGATCTTACATTTAATGGTCCTTCGAGCCGGTTCTTAGAAACATCGTCGCAAGAAATGTATTATTTTAAAACCACTTTGATTTCCTTAAAAAGGGTTATGGTGAGTTAATCTTAAAAGATAGACATATGCTGTCGCGGACTTTATTTTAGAACGTTTCATGAGGAACAATTCCGTCATACATCATTTTTGCGTAATGTAAACCGTTTACGCAGCGCACGCAATGTAAGCTCTCAATAAGATTTACCCGATTTTGCAACATTTTTCATTGCTGTTCTGCTCCTTTTAGTCATAGCGTAATGTTATATACCCTATAGCCTTCTTCGATTAGTGGGCTATCCAACACAAAAATATTTTTAAATTCGAACTTGTAGATCCTGAGTTTAGCGCATTTTTGTTAGTTGACAAAACTGAATGTACTCTGAGGTAAACCCGTCGGAACTTCTACTATTCGCCACCATGAGCGCTGCCATCGAACAGTACTACCCCCACCTAGTACTTCGCACCCAGCGAATATCCGTGTCTAAACTCCTGACAACGTACCTATATGCAAAATTTTGGGACGATCGATTCAGGGAAAACAAATATAGGTACTTACATTTTTTATTATTAGTTTAGATCAATAATGATAAACCTTTTTTTTTTTAGCGTGGTAAAATCATCAAATGAGTCCTCCAACCGGGCAGGGCGGGGTCACGGTAAGGAAATAATCCCACGACCCCGGCAGGCTTTGGCCCTCTGAGAGGGGGGCCCCGTCATTATACTGACTGCTGACGCTCTTTGAGGCGCGCGTGGGACACAACGCGCCGTCGACCCGGGCATGGTTCTTGGTCGGGCAGCGAGTTGCCCTTTACTCGCTGCCCGCATGCCCGCGCCTACGGTGGCCGGAGATCATCAAGCGACGTCCGTCGCCGTGGGCGTCTCTTACCGCGGGTGGGGCGGAGGGTGGACTCTGTCCTCTCTCGCTCGCGGCCCGCCTCCTCCTTCGCGAGCATTACTGCTTCGCAGAAGGAGGCGACCGCTTCCCACTCCGTCTCGCCCCGCAGCATGGCCGCAACCAATGCCGGACGCGAGAGGTCTCCGCCTATCGCAGCCGTGAGGACACGTCGGTGCTCCGCCCAAGCTGGGCAGTCTTGCACCGTATGCTCCACCGTGTCCTCCGGGCGATCTTCGCAGTGGTGACACCCAGGCGTCTCCTCCTTTCGCATCAGACACAGGTACCTCCCGAAACTTCCGTGTTCGGTGAGGACCTGCGTCAAACGGTAGGTCAGGACGCCATGACTTCTCTCCAGCCGAGTGGCTGAGGAGTCTCAAAGGGGGGTCTTACCGCCGCAATTGCGGCGTGCCCGAATAATGATAAACTTAGTACATAGTTTGCATAGGAAACCAAGATAATTGAACGGCTTTAATTTAAAAAATCCGTGTTTATCACATTTGGCTATAATTTTTTGGTCGATTTAGGTATCGCTGCAAATTGAACGTACGATAGCATTTCTCTTCTCCCTTCAGCATACCACGTGATACCTTAAACATAACTAATTATTTGACTGAATGAGTACAACTTGTCGTCGTTTAAAACAAAATCTATGCACTGGTTTCAGCATGAATTCAAACCATAAATAAATACAAAATAATAGAAACACTGAATGTTTTCGAATCTCTAAAATTCCTACACCTCGAACCAATATGACAATTTAAAAATATATCCAACTTACTACCTACAATTTAAATCAGTGTAGATTTATATCCTAGAGAACTATTGAAAAAAAATCGTAGGTATTAAATTAAAATTGCGAATGATATTGAAATAAAAGTACTTTTTTTTAAATTAATTGAAGCAGTTCAAAAAAACTTAAAAAGAAACAAAAAGTCAAAAAGAAAATTGCAAGATTTGATCTTGAGACTCCTTGCACGAAAGTCAAGCATGTTACCAACCACACTGGCTAGTACGCTGACAGTAGTTTTCAAATAGCGGTTCTTATACAAATGTCAACAATGACTGAAAATCAATATATTTATAACATTGCTAATCCCCCAAGGAGAATAGCGTAATTATACATATCCTATTAATTGAAGAGCAGTTTAAGGAATATTTGAGGAAAAATTGAATAAATAATATCCATTGGTTTAGCTTCCAACTCCAAACAAACAGTTTAAAACAACAAAATTTAAAATTGCTTATCTCCTAGGGAAAATAGCGTAATAATACACAGCCCATTAACAGAAGCATATTATTAGGAATATTTGAGGGAAATTTGATCGACAACTTAACAGTAGTTTCGGAGATAGATCAAACCAAAAAAACATAAAAAATTTCGAAAAAAAATAAAAGTAGATCTGGCATCAGAATCGATCCCTTATCTCGAAAAAAATACAAAAAGAAAAAAATATTCAATGTACAGGAATGACAGCTCTACGATTTTATTATATGTAAAGAAGATAAAGATAAAGATAAAGATTTATATTAATGTAAAAAATATGATTATTTAATTCACATTTGTTTATTGATAGTTGTTGTTATTAAGTGTTGTTTTACACCTAAAGGTTGACTGGTAGAGAATGCCTTGTGGCATTAAGTCCGCCTATGTACCAATGATTTGTACATGAAGTATAAATAAATAAATAATTCAGACTTGATCTAAAAGGAAATATGCTAAATTTGTTAACTAAGCCAATAAGTTTTTCTGTATAGCTTTTATGGGGCGATTTAAAGAACTTTTGGCAATCTTGGATAAAAATTGTGGTTAACATTTAAGCGAATAGTATTTATTTTGAGTTCATAGTATTGTATGTTATTGATTTAAATGAAGAAAAAATGGCTTGTATTATTACTTACCGATTTCTCCCCTTGTCTCCGTATTGATGGAGTGTTCGTCAGATATAAGTACGGGCGCGGACTGCCGGGAGCGCGCGGCGCGTGCGCCGGCCGAGCGCGAGCGACGCGCGCGCCCGGCGCGACGCTCGGACGACACTCCCACTGCTGGGACCACCGCCACGGCTGGGAGCAGGGCTTCTGTGTCGCCTGTCTCCACACTATAAGAAAACAATAGATATAGTATCGAATAATCAAAATAAATCATCGTATATTGAATGATCGACTTAACTCAACACTACAAAAAGAAATTATGATTTTATTTCCCAAAGGACAGCGGTATAATGCCAATGCGAGACTAAATTATTAGTCTCATTTATTCATTAATTATTATTAAATTGGAGTGGGACCATAAGTATGTGCTCGGGGCACAGGTCCTTTATTTCCAAAACAAAACCATGGGATTTAATCCAAAACGACCGAAGAAATAAAATGTAGAACCTGTCATAAACAGCTTTCAGAAGTATTAGTATTATACAACCAACTTCGAAGTTAGTAGTAATAAAAAAATCAACACCAACTTAAGTACTCATCATCTGCCTAGCCTTTTCCCAACTATATTGGGGTCGGCTTCCAGTCAAAACAGATTCAGCTGAATATCAGTATTTTACTCAGAGCGACTGTCTGTCGGAACTCCAAAACCCAGTAACTGGGCAATACGATACCCCATGGTAGGACTGGTTGTCAGACTTTAGAGCTTCTGACTGACAGTCGTTAGACTGTCAAAGATCTACAAATGACATCTGGGACCAACGGCTTTACGTGCTTTCCGAGGCCCGGAGGAAACTCACTATGACAGATAGAAGGACAGGAAGATCGGCCTGTGCGGCTTTAATTACTTAGCCACGAGCTCCTCACCACCAACACCAACTCAGGTACTGTTCTAGCTAAAACCATCATTGTCAACAACAAAATAAATACTCACGTGTCATCATTAACATGACTCGTCTCGTCATTATCTTCCGTAGCCGACACTGCCTGTAACAAACAACATCATTATCAATTATTATTATTGTTAAAGTTATTCAGTAGCAGTCCAATAACAAACTTTAATCTGTTAGGAATAATAGTAGATTACGCACCAAGGGAGTAAGGCGATATACACATGGCACCGAGCACCGCCGCGGAGGGCGGTGGCGATAATGCGGATTTCGTAGCGGTGCGCCGCGCGGTAAGGCGGTTCACGCGCCTGTCCGCGCGGATGGATTTAACACGGTTTTGAAGTTTGATCACAGACACAGGCAAGTTCTGAGGCGCCGCCTCGCCGCGCGGCGGGACGGTCGCGGTACTCTCACCGCGATGATGATGATGATGATATATTACCTCAGTGTCCCTCGGGTCCCGGCCAGCTCTCAGCCGCGTCATGAACCGCGCGGCGCGAACGAACGGGTTCTCTCGCTGCTCTTCGAATGTACCGCCCTGGAACCAAACAATTTATAAATAGGATTAAAAACGAATTGAGAAGACTCGTTGGTTAAGAGGTTGCAAGAACGCCTGCTAAGCATGAGGTTCGATGCGCGGGCATGCGGGCAGCGAGTAACGGGCAACTCGCTGCCCGACCAAGGACCATGCCCGGGTCGACGGCGCGTTGTGTCCCACGCGCGCCTCAAAGAGCGTCAGCATAATGACGGGGCCCCCCCTCAGAGGGCCAAAGCCTGCCGGGGTCGCGGGATTATTCCCTTACAGTAACCCCGGAACGTAACAGGCTATGAAGGACACCGTGGATTTTAGTCAGTAGAAGACTGACAGTCTCTCCCGCCCTGCCCGGGGTTGGAGGACTCATTTGATGATTTTACCATGCTAAAAAAAAAAAAGAAGCATGAGGTTCGATAACCACGAAGTATGATGGCAGTTATTAACATTCAGTATTTTACGTTTATTTATTCGCATTACATACCTGCGTAGTGTTATTATCGTTAAGCAGTGGCTCGGTGTCGGTGCTGTCGGAGTCGGAGTGCACTCGTCGTCGCTCGCCGGCCGCGAACACTCGGCGCTTGCACACCGGACACACGCGCTTGTTCTGGGTCAGCCACGGGTCGATACACACCGCGTGGTACGCTGGAAGGAGAGTTAACTTACATTAAATAAATGTAAATATAGTAAAAAGGGTGAGGGGTTGAAACAAATTAACAAATGTAAAATTACAATCAAACAGTAAAAGAAAATCACCACACAGTGCACAGGGCAGGACCCTCAGCAACGACGATATAATACAGATACTATATAATACAGACACCGCATGCACGATCTAAGGAACAAAAACTATTCTGTCAACTCGCTGAGGTACTACGTAAGCGAGGGGGACGGGGTACTGCGTTGTGATTGGCTAACTCAAGGTCTGTGCTGTCTCAACGTATGTTTACGGCTCACAGGATTGGTCGAAATGAGACGAATATAAGACGTACGGGTCTCCTTTGTATCTAGTGTGTAGTACTCACCGTGTGCACAGGGCAGGACCCTCAGCCTCTCTCCCTCCTGGTAGTCATCGAGGCAGATGGCGCACGTGTCGTACGGGTCTCCCTTGTATCTAGTGTGTAGTACTCACCGTGTGCACAGGGCAGGACCCTCAGCCTCTCTCCCTCCTGGTAGTCATCGAGGCAGATGGCGCACGTGTCGTACGGGTCTCCCTTGTATCTAGTGTGTAGTACTCACCGTGTGCACAGGGCAGGACCCTCAGCCTCTCTCCCTCCTGGTAGTCATCGAGGCAGATGGCGCACGTGTCGTACGGGTCTCCCTTGTATCTAGTGTGTAGTACTCACCGTGTGCACAGGGCAGGACCCTCAGCCTCTCTCCCTCCTGGTAGTCATCGAGGCAGATGGCGCACGTGTCGTACGGGTCTCCCTTGTATCTAGTGTGTAGTACTCACCGTGTGCACAGGGCAGGACCCTCAGCCTCTCTCCCTCCTGGTAGTCATCGAGGCAGATGGCGCACGTGTCGTACGGGTCTCCCTTGTGTCTTGTGTGTAGTACTCACCGTGTGCACAGGGCAGGACCCTCAGCCTCTCTCCCTCCTGGTAGTCATCGAGGCAGATGGCGCACGTGTCGTACGGGTCTCCCTTGCTGAACTTGCAGGTGGGTATCTTCTTGAGCGCTCTGTTAGGCAGTCGGTGACGGCGAGCGCGGCGGCGGTCTTTGATGCATTTCACTATCTGTAATTGTGATGATAAAGCTGTTAAATACTGTGATTATTATAGGGCATTGAACTTTATTATGTAAATAGTGAGGGCAATCATCAAATAATGCACTCGGCAATAATTTACTAAGCCGATAACAGCTCCACTGCGAAGATCGCCCGGAGGACACGGTGGAGCATACGGTGCAAGACTGCCCAGCTTGGGCGGAGCACCGACGTGTCCTCACGGCTGCGATAGGCGGAGACCTCTCGCGTCCGGCATTGGTTGCGGCCATGCTGCGGGGCGAGACGGAGTGGGAAGCGGTCAGCTCCTTCTGCGAGGCAGTAATGCTCGTGAAGAAGCAGGCGGGCCGCGAGCGAGAGAGGACAGCGTCCTCCCTCCGCCCCAGCCGCAGTGGTAGACGCCCACGGCGACGGACGTCGCTCGATGATCTCCGGCCACCGTAGGCGCGGGCAGCGAGTAAAGGGCAACTCGCTGCCCGACCAAGGACCATGCCCGGGTCGACGGCGCGTTGTGTCCCACGCGCGCCTCAAAGAGCGTCATTTGATGATTTTACCACGCTAAAAAAAAAAAAAAGCCGATAACAGCTAAAGTTTGTCACTTATGTACCTAGATTTTTATTGTTAATTTGTAAATTGTACCTTATTTCCTAGCGCATACGTACCATAAATATAAGTATAACGAGCAAGCACAGCACCACAACAATCGCGAATGGCAGCAAGAGGTGTGTGTTGATGTTGAACGGGAGGTCGCCGTTCACCATTATATAGTAACTGTAACATTCATCATAGCACTTGAAAAAAAGGATAAGATTTATATTGAAGGACAGTTTCTGTCTACCTTCATTGGGATAAGTTGAAAACTCATTAAATTGAGTTGGAGGAGTGGGTAGATAACAATATTATCTCTTTCTTCATTTCATTGGTTTTTCAATTCGTAGATCAGGCAAAACACTGCGTTACACACAAAATTATCGCTTATAATTATGTAAATTCTTATTTTGTCTTAAGTTTTTTATTTCAGATTTTTAGTTGTCACAAAAACCTAATTTTTACAAACATTTGATCACGAACTACAGTTTTGAAATATACACCTAATTGCACTTCTGTAATGGTCATGGCCAATTTACCTTTTTTCTGTTTTATCTGAATAAAGTTTTATTCGCTTATTCCACAAAATGTAGAATGTGGGATATTGTGGGCGGTGTGTTTTCTTCAGTCAAACTTCAGATTAACATCATTTTTATTTAAACACGTACAAATATGGATAACTACTTTAAAAATCGTCGTCTTTCGTCTTTCACGTTCTCAAGATACTTATTAAAGCATCTTTAATGAAGTTTAATATTTTAACATTAATATTCAGTGATTGCACAAGATTATACCATTCACCACTACTTGTTTAGAACAAACAATCAAACAACACGCTCGCAAAAACAGACACACTTTAAACAAACCCGATATCATCGACTATCAATATAATTATAATTAGGTACTTCACAATATTGTTACGTCACATCTACCAATGAGATAAATTCTTTAAAAAAGACCCGCGAAATTCAATGTTTCGTTGTTTTTTTTTTTTGGAAAGGTGATCCCGACTTATTTATTTTAATTTTATTTTTTTAGATTTTCGTTAAATCTTAATTTAAAATTATATTTGAGACAACAATATTATATAACTGTTATAAATTGTCATGCATTCCTGAAATATACTGATTGCAGTAAATAACATAATACTCGTCGCAGTTGAATTTCATTATAGTCCGGTCAATTTACACATTCGAAGTTACATAAAGTCCCAGCAAGCTGAATTTCTGTGAAGTTGTTCAAAACATAATTATAAACAATGTCTAAAAGTTCCCCATCATTCCCCTGTAAGGAAAAAAAAAAAATTCAAGGTCAAAGGTAAAAAAAATGAGTTTTTCGCGATTTTCAGCAAAACGGTAAGTTTTATCATAAAAGTACCTCAGACAAAAATTGTAGATGATAAAATTATCTATAAAAATGTGTTACTACTTTTTTTCTAACGAGTCACCGTTTCAGAGATATAACGATTCAAAAAGTTATAAAAGTTGTTATCGTCAAATGCATCTAATGAGGTAGTGTACTTAGCGCGTTTTTTTTAACGTGGTTTCCCCAGTAGGCCTACTCCACGGGTCAGTTGTGATCCTGTTTATTGTAAAACTATTGCAAAATGACGGAAATTTCAAAGATTGGGAAAGATAAAAGCGATTGTAAATGAAAAAAAAAGTGTTGAAGTTTATTCGTCTCATTCGTAAGTTTCAAATTCTTGTTCTTCTTCTTGATCTTCTTCTCCTGCTTCTTCTTCATCTTCATTTTGGATACAAGTAAATTGAACACAGGGACAGGCACGCTTTTATCTTTCCCAATCTTTGAAAATTTCCGTTATTTTGCAATAGTTTTACAATAAACAGGATCACAACTGACCCGTGGAGTAGGCCTTCTGGGGAAACCACGTTAAAAAAAACGCGCTAAGTACACTACCTCATTAGATGCATATGACGATAAAAACTTTCATAACTTTTTGAATCGTTATATCTCTGAAACGGTGGCTCGTAAGAAAAAAAGTTTTAACACATTTTTATAGATAATTTTATGATCTACAATTTTTGTCTGAGGTACTTTTATGATAAAACTTACCGTTTTGCTGAAAATCGCGAAAAACTCATTTTTTTACCTTTGACCTTGAATATTTTTTTTTCCTTACAGGGGAATGATGGGGAACTTCTAGACATTGTTTATAATTATGTTTTGAACAACTTCACAGAAATTCAGCTTGCTGGGACTTTATGTAACTTCACTCACATTTTTTTGTCTAAATTGACCGGACTATTACTTAATGCGTGTTTTGAAGGATACTTTTGATGAATTATTAAAAAAAAAAAACAAACAAACCGTCAAAAAAAGCCGCGAAGTGCAAAAATATTTAAAATTCGCGGTTATTTCCAAAGAAATATTTATATAAATAATGGCTTTATCTTTGACTCACCCGTTAGTATACACGTAGTCTTCGCCTAGCATATGCCCCGCGACCTCACTCACAAACACTGACGGAATATCTATGCCCTCCGAGTTTTTTGCGGACATAGTCTCTGAAAAAAAAGATGATAAACAAACATCATTCACAACTCGTGAAACAAAACAATGCGGTGGAATTACCACGTTAAATTTGCAGGTGGCGAAAACAGGAACTAATATTATTGTATAGAATTTAACAGATGGATGTTAAGTGTCCTTGGTGAGTGGCGCCACCATTAAAAGCACTATTACATTGGTATCCGGTCACGCTACTTGCGTTTTAGCGTGTGTCATAGGCATAGCGTATTCGGGGCTTTTTTGTATCTAGCCTCGCAATCATTGCGATTCAATGAATGGCACAGTAGATGGTTTTTCAAATAGTTGTTAAATTAAACTTAGCACGTTTCACAGACAGAGATTAGTGCACTGCAGTTTCGTGGGGATAACACTTGAAATGTTTTTATAAGAATTATAAAACTATTTTTATAAAGGGGTTTGAACTTTTTTGTATGGGCCGTGTACCAGATGCCATCCGCCATTTTGTTTTTTTTTCAAAACGGCGTACACGAATGAAACATTGATAAATCGATAGATCATATCAATACAAACATAAAATGTTCGGGGCAAAATCTCGTAAACCGTCACGTTTCCGAGTTATGAGCGGTCAAACATGTAAAATTAGTGACACATTTTTTCTTATTTTTTTAATATTTGGATGTTTATTGATCAAAAAGGATACTTCCGCAATAAAACTAATTGAATATTAGTTTTTACACGCATTTTAAATGCTGAAATTGCGTTTTATTTCGTTTAACGAAATAATCCTATGTAAAAGCATTTTAAATGCGTGAAAAACTAATATTCAATTATTTTGATTGTGGAAATAACCTTTTTGATCAACAAACATTAAAATATTAAAAAAAAAAGAAAAAATGTGTCGCTTATTTTACATTTTTGACAGCTCATAACTCGGAAACGTGACGGTTTATGAGGTTTTGCCGCTAACATTTTATGTTTGTATTAATTTGATCTATCGATTTATCAATGTTTCATTCTTGTACGCTGTTTTGAAAAAAAATCAAAATGGCGGACAAGGAACTGGTACACGAAGCACAAAGCCCTTTACTAGGTATTTCAAAATCTAATTAAACCGCCAATTAGAGTTTTCACTGTTTTTCTATTTCATTTGTTTTGAAAAATAACGGATACGTATTTTTTTTTAAATCCATGATTGTTTACAAATATAAGAAGAAATAAAAAATCGAGGGTTGTGACGTTTTGCCAATTTTAAAATCATCATATCACCGACAATTTTGGTAATTAAATTGTTAGCACTGACTCGATTTCCATGAAAGTTGCGGAAGTTACCAATCACATTGAGTGAAATTGCCACCGCGTCTGTAGCCTTTTGTGGATTCCTGCACGTCTGTTATCCGCCCCGCTTGTCGCTTGTTTTGGAACCGGGCCTTAGTTCTGCGAAGCGAAGGAGGTTTTGCGCGAATATGACGTATATTTTTAGTGATGGTTTTCCTGTTAACTTTTTTTATGTGTCATGTCTGCGTACAGCGTCTCTCGCTCGAACATATCAATGAGATATGTACGAGCGAGGAACACGGTTCAAGCTTCGGGCATTTTATTTTATTTCATGGTATTGCGAAACGCTTACATTGTGTAGTAATTATAGTGCCATATTTCACAGAATATATTGAGATAAGTTGAAAGAAAGAAGGATTATTGTAAATGCTCTACTGAGAAGTATTAATGTAATCGGGTCCATTTAGATCAATATTGTGTTAACAAATAAATAACAGTAGGTACTGTAGGGATCGAATTGCACAAAATTCTACATCTTATTTTAAAATTAAAAAAAAAAAAAACATTGAGCGGCTTGAACCAGCAAGCGCTTACTAAACTGTTTTAAGGTTAGTCCTCGCAGTAAAACCTTTACAGTACCTATAAATACATCAAGAACGCCTTCTCTATCATTGTGTCCTCGTTTTTGTTTTGGACTGATTTATAAAAATATGCGAACCATAAGCGTTTTATTTAAATGTTTCCTTTTTTTGCTATTGTATATTTTAATGAAGACTAATATAATTAATGCCGTCAAATCGTTGAAAATCTAAAATGATTGCATTGAATTGAAAACACATCCAGAAATTCGGAAATTAATCCAAAAAGAATGCTAAATGCCATTTTTCTTTAGGATGATTCGAAATTTATTCCTTGTTTACTTTTCAAAGCAGGGACTGAATTACCCAAAAATAAAGGTACCTTTAAATTTCGGTATGACGTCATACCGTTAAATAACGATAACCGATATATAACGGTACCGTTATTTTTTGAAGTAGCCGAATTTTAAGGTACAATATTTATACCGGTATATTTCGGTAGCAGTACCATAACCTTTATAATAATATCGGTACCGTTACCTTAACCTTTTTAAATAAGGGTTTTCTTTGATATACCGCCTCACCACTCTATCTGTCTCTGTCGTTCGCGATTGTTGAATCACGCAATGTACTTACGCGGGCTATCTGCCTCACGGCGCGGGGCACGGGCGGCGCGGGGCGCGGGCGGCGGCAGGCGCGTACTTATTATTTTATACGCATTTATTTAGGATCGATCTAACATTCTAACGTTATGTCCTTTGTTATATTTTTTTATAATATTGTTTTACGGTTACCATCTACTATCATTTTTAAATTCGAAAATTGTTTAGACTTGCTCGCTTCTTGTTTTGTATTTATTGGTATGTACTAATTACTTCTATGCGTCTGAAATAAGAATGGAAAATGAGCTGAATGAGCTGCATTATTTTGTTCTGCTTTGTACAAATTAACTCCCAGTTGAGTAATATTTTTATCGTCTATCTTTCTAAGTGCGTTGACGTTGACTCGCGGGCTCGCAAGCGCAATGATGGGCGCGGTCACAAAATAACAAACATAATAATATGGCGTAATATCCAAGTGTTCACGTACGAAACGCACGGTAGCGGGCAAGCTGACGTCTGACGTGCGCGGCGCGCTAGCGGCAGTATCAAAGGCGCGAGGTGTTTGTGTGTGTCTCTTTAGCCGCCAGGCGTGCGAGCGACAAGTTCAGACAGATTAAACTTACCTACCTAACGTCGAGAGTGAATCGCGCACTTCCCGCTTGTTTGACTTGAACACACACAAATATCTGACGTGTTTGATATTATCGCGCGCGTCAGCGGGGTCTAACTAAGTAGCTCGCTGCTTAGACCGCACGTGCGTTTTGCAAGTGAACACTTATAGTAGGGGAGCCGAGGATGCTGAATTTGCAGTTACTCGAGCGTCATGGCGACCTATTGGATTTGAAAGATTATTTTCTAAAAAGAAAAAAGTTTCTGACAAGTTTTCTATTTTAGTGTGGGGGAGAGCGTGAAAACAGTTTTAAAACTGTAAAAAAAAACAGTTGTACAGAAGTACTCGAGCGCGTCAGATATTTATAGTGTAAACGCGCTTTATATTTCTGATAACCAATACATATTAATATGACGATTAACTTGAGGGGGCTGTCCGTGGCAAGCGGTTGAAAATCCAAAAAAAAAGTTAGGTACTCGAGCGCGTCAGATATTCAAAGTGCATGTAAAGTAAACCCTAAAAAGTGTCGTATTAAAATGTCTGACGATTAGGACGTGGCACAAAGCAATAATTCATATTTCTATCTGTAAAAAAAAAAACGTAATCTCAAGATACTCGGGCTCTGACTAGCGATAGCCCTCCATATAATTGTCAGATTTTTATGCAGGAGGTTTAAGTTGATATCAAAGTCCTCCTGAATAATAATCTGACAATTATATGGAGGGCTATCGCTAGTCAGAGCATCTTAAAGGTTTATAAACAATATAACTGCATTCATGTATATTATATTATTAATTACTAGCGACCCGCCCCGGCTTCGCACGGGTGCAATGCTGATACTAAATACACTACAGAAAAACTGTGAAACGTTGTATATAAAAACATAGCCGCCCATAGCCTATGTGATTAAAATCGATCCAGTAGTTTTGGTTTATTCATTACTGCCCGTGGCCCGCACGCGTTAAATTTGGAGTAAAACAATCCCCCTTTCCCTATACCATGAAGATTTCCTGCTATCTTTGGAATATCTAAATTCATACACTACATTTTTACTTATTTACATTTTTTATTATTTTTACATTTTTAACTATTTATTTTATTTTTACAACATATTACAGAATCACTACATAGTATAAAACAAAGTCGCTCTTGCCGCACCGGGCGGCCGGCTGGCCGGTACCGCCGCAAACGCTACGTCCCGCAATTTTTAAATCAGTAATATCTTCAAAAATATTCACTTAAATCATACGGTGTAAAGGGCCATATAGATCTATATTAAATGAACAATGTATTCAAGGTATTTAATTTGGTTAAGGATTAATGCTGTATTGGTTAAAATCGCTTCGAAAATTAGCCATTATTTGTCGTAAAAAGTAAATGACAAAAAAATTTATTGTGGGCTATCCTTATGAGATAGACATATACCATCACGGACTTTGCTGTAGACCTTTTCAATGTGTACAATACTTAGTACATTATTTTGATAAAACTCGTAGGGTTCAGCCTGCGTTTGCAATGTAAGCGGAAAAAATGTAATTATTTACATCACATTAGAAACCTCAAAAATAACAGTACTTCTCCACTATTTAATGGATGTCATTATACATATAAACCTTCCTCTTGAATCACTTTATCTATTAAAACCGCATCAAAATCCGTTGCGTAGTTTCAAAGATCTAAGCATACAAAGGGACATAGGGACAGAGAAAGCGACTTTGTTTTATACTATGTAGTGACGAATAGAAACCCGTGATGGGATTTTAATAATGTAGATCATTATTAAAATCCCATCAAAAACATAAATGTGTAATGAGAGCCAAGTTCAATTACGATTTATGCCTTGGTTGTCGACTTCACGGACAAAATAAGTGAAATCGAAATGGGTGCCAAGGTCAGTGGTCAGTCCTAAAATGTATTTATCTATATACAGGGTGTTTATTTTAAATTGGCCAAAAGGGGGAAATCCAAATCCATAAGAGATACGGGAAAACTTTCTTAGGAAACTTTAGCTCTTTTATGATGTTGACTAGTGATGTTACGAATATTCGCATTCGCAAATATTCGCAAGTTTCTTGATATTCGCATTCGCATCCGCATAAATCGATGCGAATGTTTGTGAATATTTTTAAAACACTATTTTTTAATTTACTACTATGATTTGAATATGGAAACTGCATGTAACGGAATAGTCTTAAAGTAGACACCTATATTGAACTATTTCTGTTAGTCCGGTTGTATTAAAATATTAAAATAATATAAAAAAAATGACAAAAATCCTTTTTATCGTGATAAAATCATCAAATGAGTCCTTTCACCCAGTTATGCAACATTATCTACTATACAGAGTGTCCCAAAACTAAACGTCAAGCCGGAACGGGGTGATAGGATTGATCATAACCATCACGAGAAAAATCTGAAAAAAAATCTATCCCATGCAGTTTGAAAATTATGGGCATTTTAAGAAAAACCTAGAAATTTGATCAAACTGTACTATTTTTCGGTTATTGTGGTTATTCATTTTAATTTTTGTTCATTTGAACTTTAGAAACGTAATCCTAAATAACATTTTGAGAATCCCAATTAAAAATGACACAATTGCCTCAAGTTTCCGAGAATTGAGACTATTTGTTAAACTACGAATTTAAAATTTTCAAGATTTGTCGACTTTGACAGGCCCTCCTTTAAAAATTGTACTAGCGTGCCTTGGCAAGTGGCATTAAAAGTTAGTGCATTTAATTAGAATTCTTAAAATCCTACAATACTTGTTAGTTTCATACAATAAAAAAGAGTAAACAAATTAAAACCTCAAGTAACCCGATTTTTGGTATCTCAGTTAAAAATGTTTTTGATTTCCACTAGCTCTAGGTAGGTTCTTATTTTTAGGGCAAAATGATCTCAAAGCCCATTGAAAACGTAGCCGACCTGGTCCTGCGTGAATGCATTTCTCAAGCAGCTGAGATCAACTCTCGAAGATATGCCCGACTCATAAGTAGATCTTTTTTAAGAAGATGTAGGGCTTGTATTGAGGCTGATGGTAAACAATTTGAATTTATTGTAATAAAAAAATGTTATTTCTCTATCTAACTTTTATTCCAACAAACCTCAATTAAACGAGATCAAGACTTTTCATTATTTTACTAATATTACTAACTTTTTTCACTTTGGTTAAAATGCCGTCATTATCTGCCTCGCTCACTCATGGCAAACATACCCACTATTCATCTTTCTCATCATCTTGCCTACCTAGAGCTTGTGTGAATCAAAAACATTTAAACTGAGGTAGCAAAAATCGGCTTACTTGAGGTTTTCATTTTTTACTTTTTTTTATTGTATGGAACTAAGAAATATTGTACCATTTTAGAATTATGATTAAATGCGCCAACTTTTAAAGCCACTTGCCAAGGTACTCCAGTACATTTTTTTTAAAGGAGGGCCTGTCAAGTTCGACGAAACTTGAAAATTTTAAATTCGTAGTTAAACAAATAGTCTCAATTCTCGGAAACTTGAGGCAAATGCGTCATTATTTCTTATTGGGATTCTAGAAATGTTATTTAGGATTACATTTCCAAAGTAAAAATGAACAAAAAATAAAAATAATAACCACTATAACCGAAAAATGGTACAGTTTGATCAAATTTCTAGGTTTTTCTTAAAATGCCCATTATTTCTAAACTGCATGGAATAGATTTTTTTTCAGATTTTTTTCGTGATGGTTATGATCAATCCTGTCACCCCGTTTCGGCTTGACCTTGAGTTTTGGGACACCCTGTATACATAATTTTGCACATAATTTATGAGAATAAAGAGAAAAACAAAAAAAAAATATTTTAATTGTTTTTATAAGTCGTGATATTAATTCAACTATTATAGACTTGGCCAATGTTCAGTTTTTTATTATGTCTGACATGAAATATCAAACCTATCTATCATTTTGCGTGCGTTTTATTGAAAAGTCAAAATTGAATATTCGCATTCGCACATCACTAATGTTGACTGTTTAAGCATTTTTTTTTTCGTCAAGTGTGAGCTGTCCACAGAAATAAGTGAAATTGGCCATTTTTAGGGTTCCGTAGTCAACAAGGAACCCTTATAGTTTCGCCATGTCCGTCCGTCCGTCCGTCCGTCCGTCCGTCCGTCTGTCCGTCCGTCTGTCCGCAGTTTAGCTCAGAGACGCACAGTACTAGAGAGCTGTAATTTGGTGTAAATATACGGATTTGTTGTGCCTAAAAAGTGGTAAAATAAAATCTCGTAAAATATTTTTTTTTAGGGTACCTCCAGTACTTACACGTAAAGTGAGGATATTTTTTTTCTCGCGTACCCCTTAGTGTGGGGTATCATTAAATAGGCCTTTAAAAAATAATGATAGTTTCCATTAACAATTTTTTGATAAAAAAATTCGTTTGTGAAATATTAAGCTTTAAAGTGCTAAATTTTGCTCGATTCGAGTGTCCCCCCCCTCTACCAGCTAAACGGTTATGTTTGGGGGTGTGAAAAAATTCACAATAGTAGAACATATAACGAAGTTTAAAAGAAAATTATCATGACTAAGTAGGCTTTACAACTTTACGAGTAATAGTCGACCAACTTATAAAATGTACTTGATATCATATTTTCTTAAACAAAATGTATCGGAGACATCTGCAAATGTAAGTTTGTCAACTTTATTTTTACAGCTTTTTATAGGTATGTTTTTTGGGGATAGGTAGGTTTTTATCGTCAACTATTTTTAACTAAATTCAAAAAAAGGAGGAGGTTCTAAATTCGTTGTAATCTTTTTTCTTATGTATTTTCCCCGATTTCTCAAAGACTCCTGGACCGATTTGAAAATTCTTCTTTTTAAAATTAAATTCAGCGAATCAGTTTAGTTAGTTCGCATACGTATTTTGATGGGCAACTACGGAACCCTACACTGTGCGTGGCCCGGCACGCACTTGGCCGGTTTTTTTTTAATGCCGTTCAACTCTGTTTCATGTAAGGATCATTTCATTGTATAGGAAGAAAAAAATCGGGACCGCGGAAGTTGGTCAAATGCAAAATATTTTTTCATACAAATTGTATGAATGACAAAATTACTTATATTTTTATGATGTTATTTGATTTCGTGTTAAGTGAGGATCATTTCATTGTATGGGAAGGAAAATATCTGGACAGAAGAAGTTGGTCAAAAGTACAGTAAAGTTTCTTCTAACAGCATGAAGTTTATTTGTAGTCAGTATTTCATTAGATTTAACATACTTCTGTTGCCCAGACATTTTCCTTCCCATACAATGAAATGATCCTCACATAACGTGAAATCAATGCCACATTTCGTTGTATTTTATAACTGAGGAACGGGCTCACCTATCCAAACCAAATGTTTAGGCTTTGTTTTGACTATTTAGTAGATGGTTTATGTGAATTTTGCACAAAATCAGTAGAGCGGTTCTTCATTTATCACATTTTTTGTAACAAATTAATTCAATAAATGGCGGATCATTTTGACAATGATCGCCATCGAAGATGGCGGACATTAAATCACGACCGATAGTTGCGAACTTACTAGTAGTTCACCTATACTCCACGATTCTACCGTCATCGCCCCATGCAAAACGTGAGATTATTAGTGAGTATGATTTTTACAGTGTTACCTTCATGTAAAGAAAAAAATGAAACGCGCTCGAGTAGATCAGTTCAGTACTCGCTCATTTCCTAATGCCGCGCTCAAATTGTCAGATTATTGAAATATACACTCTACTGAACCTAATTAATTTACCTTTTCTTAATCTGACGCGCTCGAGTATTTCTGCGGATCGATTTTTTTTTACGGGTTCTGGGGAATCTGACGGGTTCTCCCAAACAAACCCCACCAGATGAAGGGTTGATACTTGGTACAGGTACATTAAAGGGTGCAAGGATTCTCGCTTATAATAATCTGACGCGCTGAAGTCACAGCAAAAATCCCTTCCTGGGCTCCCCAACTATTAGATATTAGGCCATAATAATGTTTGATATTTCGTGACAGTTAACTTAGTGCTTCAAGACGAAAGTCTTCAATCAATGTGTGTTACTAAAGTGACGACACTGACGACTTACGGCACCGAAACGTGGTCTTTCACTATCAGCCTCATCTCAAAGCTCAAAGTCGCTCAACGAGCTATGGAGAGGGCTATGCTCGGTGTTGTTCTACGTGATCGAATCCGAAATGAGAAGATCCGTAGACGAACTAAAGTCACCGATATAGCCCATCGGATTAGCAAGCACAAGTGCCAATAAACGCAATTTTCTTTCTTTCTTTCAATGAGCAGGTCATATTGCTCGCAGAGCAGATAGCCGATGGGATCGAAAAGCACTAGAGGGGAGACCACGGACTAGCAAGCGCAGTGTAGCACGTCCACCAACAAGATGGACAGACGACCTTATAAAGGTCGCCGGATGCAGGTCGCTTCCAACTCGTATCTGTGGAAATCTAAAGGGGAGGCCTATGTTCAGCAGTGGACGTCCGATGGCTGAGATGATGATGATGGTGATAAAATTAAAGACATAAAATGAACATGGTTTGTTTTGTTTATTAAAAAAAAGAGCTTTTGTAAGTAGGTACCTAATAAAAAATAAAAAAAAAGTAACAAGCAATTTTAGTTTTAACAAATATGTAGGTTTGACGTCTGCAATTCTGCATTAACGCATTGTAATACCATCTCGTTCAAAATCGCGCAGCGCATCCGAAAACGCGTGCAATAATTGTTTGTTTCCAATTCACTTTGATCGGTCTTACATAATAAACAGTCGCTAAGTATTAACTTAGTATGAAAGGCACGAGTGCGTGCACCAGGGTCGGAAAAAAAAACTTTTTTTTTTAAATTATATAAAACAAACAGTTCATAATGTTTTAACTAAGCGTTTTTTTGTTATTTTTAGTTTAGGGCATTATTTCAAATTAGTTCGACTATGTTTCTTTTCTAGGCTAGATCTTTATAAACTTGCTATAATAAATTAAATATTTACAGAAAAACGATCAATAGATAACATATACAGGGAAATTGAAAAAATAATTTGTATAGTGTTTAAACACAATGTACTAATGCATTACACACCACCGCCCGTCGCGCGTCGTCCTGCCCCGCGCAATCTCGCTTGCACGCATTTATTAAATAAGAATTGTACAGCAAGCAAATACAAGGTCAAGTTGCAACGCGTTAGATTCCCCCCGCCCTTGTACCCGCGCCGTGCCGTCTCGCATGATTTCGGTACCGAAATCGTATAAAGGTTAAATAACAATTTTTCCTAACCTTTATAAATATGGGTACCGGTATAGCTCAACCTCTATTTTGAATCGGTACCGTTATATTTTTGAGGTATCTTAACCTTTAACCGTAACCGCTTTCAGTCCCTGTTTCAAAGTGCTTATGCACCCAACTTGATAATTATTTATTCTACTAACGAGGTGATAAAGCAACATTTTTCCGTTTTATTTATAAATTAACTGAGGAACTTATTTTATCTTAACGAGTGCAAGTGTGTTTGATGTCAACATTTGCGTGGAGTATTTGAACTCTTTATTTACTTCCCTTTCTACATGATTTAAACTACATAATTATAGCTTAGCTAAATAAATCTATCATTAGAAGTTTAATATCATGCTCCAAAGGATTGGAAAGCTAACTATATCTTTATAGAATAGTACACGGATATTCCACCAGTATCTATATAGAATAGTACACGGATATTGCACCAGTATCTATATAGAATAGTACACGGATATTTCACCAGTTCTACAGAACTGCGTCTATTTGGCGACAAAGCCGTGAGTCACACAGCCCACAGGAATATATTTCTTCCATTTTTTTTTTTCTTATATAGTGTGCAAACATTTTTCTTTCTTTTTCTCCATGTCATATTGGTCGAGCCTTTTGCTATCAATCGGGATCAAATTAAAACTCCTTTTTCTGATTGAAAATCCCAATAGTACTGTCTGACTTGGGAAGAAGAAGTGCTTTTGGTCATTTATAGACTACCGAGATATTCATAGAAAGGACACGGATTTATAATATACAGGGCTATGGTGCTAAGGTCTTACTATTGCTTGTGCAATACTCAATATTGCAAAAGATGCTGCAATAGCGAGTTCAAACGAATAGTATAGAGTTATAGATTAGGGTGTGTGTAGTGCTGAGCCATGTGGCAATGTACTATTTCAACTAACTAACTGGAGTTATTAAAATAAATCTATGCAAGTGAACATTAGGTCATAAGACAAAGGCAACACCGAAAAGCAATATTGAGGTTCTCAAACACTTTTTCAAGGATTTTTTTTTCTTTTACAATAACAAAAGTCGCTTCATAGTGATGTGATTAGTTAACGACCAAAACAAACAAGGCGTCAGTTCATCTAAGAAGATTTTTTATCTTATAAAGGCACACATAACCTAACCACCTTTAAAACAAAGTAAATAAGAATCACAATCCTGAGTTTTACCAACACAACACCACATTTTCAAACAAAACACTGCAATATTTTCCCACAAACAAAAAAGAAAAACCATAACAAAAAACCAAATCACTTACAAAGAACAGAAAATGTTCACAAATGACTTCCATTGTGAAAAAAATAATAAGTATAGTCGAGAAAAATATCAATAAAAAGTAATAGGGAGGAGTAAACGCCTCCTGCGGCCGTCCGCAAACAAGTTTATCACAGTAATGGTATTGTGCCACAGATAAACTTTTTAAAAGCCCGGAGGTATGAAGTACTGAGAGAAATGAAAGGAGGATGCAGTGAAGCACTTTATAAAATGGCAGAAATATTTTGTACTGTAATCTTGCCGTTACTTATTTACTATTTAAAGATGATTAGACATCTTCTAAATACAAATCATTATACAAAATTAAATGTAATGAGTATTTCTTTTGTTGGAGATAAATAACACTAATGGGCCCACGTTCCCCTCCAAAATTCTATGGTAGTGTTTCCCAAACATTGTTCTGCCATGGCCGGTTAATTTTCACACTGCGTCTTCGTGACTCACTTAATACTATTAAGGCAAAGCTGGACTTAAAAGCTAATTAATCTATTAGGTAACGCGGGCATGCGACCATGGACCACGCCCGGGTCGACGGCGCGTTGTGTTCCACGCGTGCCTCAAAGAGCGTCAGCAAGATGACGGGGCCAGAGCTTCTAGAGGGCCAAAGCCTGGCAGGGTCGCGGGGCTTATCTCATTGCCAGACCCCGGAACATAAAGGGCTATTGAAGAACACCGTGGATGTTAGTTAGTACAAGTCTGACAGGGATCCCGCCCTGCTATTTTACACTCGGTTCCAAAAATAACGGGTCAGTCACATAAACCCGAATATCTCCCGAACTACGTATGCCATCCTAATGAAACGAAGACTGTTCAATTGAGAATTTAATTATACAGATAAAAAATGAAATAAAACTTCGTTGCACCCACAGTATCAAACTCTAAATGAAAAAAAAAAAACTAAAGTAGTCATATTTTTCTTAAGATTACATTTTTTTATGATTTTTTGGTGTTTTTCATCACTTTCTTCATATTTTAATACTTTGTATTGCCTCCACGAGCTCTTCTGACAGCTTCCAAGCAATTAGGCATGATGTACACCAAATTTCGGAGCCGGTGCTGAGGAATACCTACCCATTCCTCCACCAGTGCTTGTTTGAGCTCGGGAAGCGTGATTGGTGGGGGGTTTCGACCTTTCACGCATCTCTGAAGCTCGTCCCAGGCGTGCTCGATGGGGTTTAAGTCCTGGCTTCGCGCTGGCCACTGCATGAGTTCGATACCGACCTCTTCAAGGTAGTCATGTACAATTCTGGCGGTATGGGGACGCGCATTATGATGCATTAATATGCCATGCCGGTCCATCCTGGCCATGAAAGGACCTACATGTTCATTGAGGATCTCTTCCACGTACCTCTCTGCACTTAGAGTTCCATTTTGAACGAGTACCAGCTCGGTGCGGGCCTCAGCAGAAATCCCAGCCTAAACTTGTACGGAGCCTCCACCGTACGCCACCTTTTACTCCACACACGCTTGATGGAAGCGCTCCCCTGGTCTTCTGTACACTAACTGCTTACCATCATGCTTATAAAGCATGAATTTAGACTCGTCCGTGAACATTACCCTAGACCAATCGTCTAGTGTCAAGTTTAGGTGCTCGCGCACGTATCTCTGTCTTGCAATTCAATGTCCCCGTTCCAGTTTGGGGCCATTTGCGGGCCTCAATGGTTTCAAATTTGCTTCAGCAAGACGTCTTCTTACTGTTTCAGCGCTTAAATTGCCACCTCCAAAGCGAATAAAGTGAGTTTTTAGACCAACAGCAGCTTGAAAACGATTTCGGAGCATTGTAGCCACCAGTTGTCTGTCTTCCCTACAGCATGCCTAATCGCCTGGAAGCTATCAGAAGAGCTCGTGGAGGCAATGCAAAGTATTAAATGAAGAAAGTGATGAAAAAAAGCAAAAAAACAATCATAAAAAACATGTAATCTTAAGAAAAATATGACTACTTTAGTTTTTTTTTTAATTTAGAGATTGATATTGTGGGTGCATCTAAGTTTTATTTCATTTTTTATTTGTATAATTAAATTCTCAATTAAACAGTCTTCGTTTCATTAGGATGGCATACGTAGTTCGGGAGATATTCGGGTTTATGGGACTGACCCGTTATTTTTGGAATCGAGTGTATTTCGATGGGCCGATACCGGGTCGCGACCCAGCAGATGGGAAGCGCTGTTCTATGGTAATTAGTATGTATTTAATAGTGTTTATTTTCATAGCATGGGGGTCATTAATCTTTCTTTTTGATCTTGGTTTTTTTTATGTGCTGTCTGTATTGCCATTATTCAGAAAATGTATCTTAATAAAAAAAAAGAATTACTTTGAAAACAAAACGTTTCCTACAATTCGAAAAAAAAAAATGCTCAAATAATGCAAAATTAGACTATTTTAGGGATAATATGCAATATCGTAACATGCAATTACAAATATTTATTTATTTTATTTTATTAAATCGGACAACACACTTGGTCATTTGCATATAATACAACAACACCCAACACCTGAGTTGGATTTGTTTCAGTTATGATAGATTGAAGTATGTACGAGTATGTCGTGGATGTTTGAGCTTTTGTGAGAAAATGGATGTAAGATGACAAATTATTGTTATTATTACTATTGACTCACCTAGATCACTGGAGTTGACATTGTGTACGATGGCGCAGTCGTAGCCCGCCGCCTGAGCGTTGCGTACCTTCACCTCGAAGCTGCAGTTATATCTGAATCGAGAATAACAAGTTATTATTTTATAATCAATTAACTTACTTTAGAAGAATAGATAGGTCGGTCGTATGCTCGATATAAAATAAATAAATAATATTCCACAAGTATCACACAACGCCATCTAGTCCCAAGCTAAGCAGAGCTTGTGTTATGGGTACTAGACAACTGATAAACATACATATAGTATATTTCTAAATACATACATATTATAGATAAATCACACCCAGACACAGAACTAAGGATCGTGCTCATCACACAAACATTTGTCCTGGGTGGGAATCGAGCCCACGACCTCCAACGACGATATAAGCTGATAATGTTTCCATTTGCCCAGGTTAGCAAAAATTACCGCCAGCCGTAATCTTAAGTCAGTTCTTTATGTTTTAGGTTTTTAATACTAATTAAAAAAAAGTTGTGTGTTTCGTGGGTGCGTTTACAAACAGAAACTCACATACACAAACACCCATCATCATCTCACATTTACCGGTTGGAAGCGACCTGCATCCAGCGTCTTCCGGCGACCTTTATAAGGTCGTCCGTCCATCTTATTGGTGGACGTCCTACACTGCGCTTGCTAGTCCGTGGTCTCCACTCTAGTGCTTTTCGACCCAATCGGCCATCTGCTCTGCGAGCAATATGGCCCATTGCCACTTCAGCTTGCTAATCTGGTGGGCTATATCGGTGACTTTACTTCGTCTACGGATCTCCTTATTTCGGATTCGTTCACGTAGAGAAACGCCGAGCATAGCCCTCTCCATAGCTCGTTGAGCGACTTTGAGCTTTGAGATGAGGTCGATAGTGAAAGACCAGTTCGGTGTCGTAACTCATCACTGGTAACACACATTGGTTGAAGACTTTCGTCTTGAGGCACTGAGGTATGTCGGATGAGAAGACAGTGCGTAGTTTCCCGACCGCTGCCCAACCGAGACTCCCAAACAAAAACCCAGACTCGGAACAATAGGGTAGTTTCCAGGGTCAAAATAATTACATTCTAATAATTACATTCTTCTTAGTCCGTATTTTAGATTATAAAAAAATATTGGACACGTATTTTTTCTTTTTTCGATTAAACAAAAAAGAACAAAGATAATAGCCTATTTAAGTTACCTGTGACGTCACTCTGCGCGAAAAATGCCACGCATCGTGACGTCAAACGTAACTTTAATAGGCTATATCTTTGTCATTTTTGGTCTAATTTACAAATAAAAAAATACGTGTCCCTTATTTTTGAATAATCTAAAAGACGGACTAATTACATATTTTTAGGCATCTAGCCTATTACTTGCAGATGTCATGTTAGTCTATTATATTCACCTGGCAACAATCACGATCCATTTCCCAGTGAAGTTGTCAACGGTGGCGGGCGGCTTCGGGAGCGGGGAGCAGCCATCCGGAGGTTCCCCCGCCACGAGGAACCCGCGCAGGCCTTCCGGAGGCAAGTCGCCTCCGAAGCTTGCCGGCATGTCACGGAACTCCTCCATTATCTATGGAAAAAAGAGAATATGGATAAATGGAGTTACTTGCCGATTCTTCTCCATGAAACGACCAACCAGAATCGAGCACATATTTTTTTAGGATATTGTTGATTTTTCAAAAACTGCTTGTCCGATTAAATTTTTTTTTCTAATCCGTTTTAAAACGACGGAGTTATGCGTGAACAAACAATAAAAAAAATACCTCCTTATTTTAGTCGGTTAAAAATACTTAAATTATTAACAGAACAGAGTGAGTAGTCAAATAAAGTTAAGTATCTTTTTCTTCAACATCCAACAACTAATTCAATAAATGGATCTCGTAACAATTAATTACAATGATATCAGGTAAACTCATAAATAGATAATATTGTATATTGCTTGCTTATTTGTATGATATATTTAACAATGGTAACAACATCACGTTGTTAGATTTTCAAGTAAGAATAGAATTACCTTGGTGCCATATTGTAACGACACTTTATAATATTAGTTATATTCTAGTCTACAATTTCGACGGTCCCTACGTACAAACGGACATGTCAAAAACCGAGGTTTTCAGGAGAGCGATTTTAATGTTCAAATCGCTCTAGAAATAATTCTATGTACAATTTTGAATTTATTTTTTCTATAATGTTTTATTAGCTTTAGGAACTTTATAATGGTATTTATACATGTTTTCTTTTTTTTCATTTTCTTAGAAAAACTGATAGATGACTGTTTCTACGCTGATATTAAAATAAAAGAATGTCGGACATGTCTTAGATAACTTTTTATACGTAGGAAAGAAGAAATCAGTTTATAACATAGAATTTAAATAAGACGTTTTATGAAAACGTCGAACAATGTTATAGTTTTCAAACGGATTAGTTAAACATCTTAAAATCACCACCGTTGGTTATAAAATATACATCGAAGAAGACATATCGCTTTATACGCGGTTTCATTCATTCGAAGTGTCTATAGTTCTCGCAATGTAAATAAAGACATGTCAATTTTTTAAACGTGGTTTATTCTTCAAATGAGTCCTCCCACCCACTGGGTGGAGCGAAAGGGATTGACAGACTTATACTGAGTAAAATCCACGGTGTTCTTTCAATGGCCCTTAACGTTCCAGGGTCATGGTTACCTCATAAAATAGTCCCACGACCCCGGCAGGCTATGGTCCTCTATGGGGGTCCCGTCAGATTACTGATAGCTCTTTGAGGCGCGCATGGAACACGACACTCCGTCGATCCAGGCATGGCCCATCATCGAACGGCGAGTCACCCATTACTCGCCATCCGCCCGTGTCTACGGTGGCCGGAAATGGCCTTGTGATAACTGTTGCCATGGGCATCTCCCGCGGCGGCTGGGATTGTCAGGTTGAATGCCGGGTGCGAGAGGTTGCCGCCACCTATCAGCTTCGTGAAGACACGGCGGTCTCTGCCTAAGCGGGGCAAATCCACCGTATGCTCGACCGTGTTCTCCGGGCGTTCCGCACAAGGCGTTAGGCGTCAGGCGGACGCTGCCGCCGTGGCGCGTCTTCAGTCACTCCTCAAAGATAGTAGTCCACAAGCACCGGGAATAAGGTTCGGGCTACCGGTGGTCAGGGCTCTTGAGAGACGAACTTCCTAAAGATGCGCGCTGTGTCCAGAAGTACTGCCTTCTGAATCAGACGCTTGGCCAAGCGAGGGCCTCCTTAGATGTTGGTCAAGGCTCTAGGCAATTAAGCCATTAGCCGACACGAGTATCGGCACAATGACTGCTTTTCACTTTCCATATTATGCCAACAACCTCGCGAGCCAGATCAAGATACTTGAATATTTATCTTTCACGAGGTTCTAGTCACACGGATACGATATATAAACAACAAAACATTGCGTAACGGACGTTCCGATCGATCTATCACCACAATGTCACGCTTTTTGGCAACAATGAGTGATGACAGGTCGATCCCAATACAACGAAATTGCCATCTTCGCGAACTGAGTCAGGTGCATACATTTTTTTTAACATAGTAGAATCATCAAACGAGTCCTCCCACCCAGGGCAGGGCAGAAGGAACTGTCAGACTTGTACTGACTAAAATCCACGGTGTCCTTCAAAAGCCTTTTGCGTTCCGGGGTCACGGTAGCTCGTTAGTGCCGCGACCGACAGGGTCAGGCGCATACTTATATTACGGCACTTCTGATATCTCAAGGTTGTACTTGAAAGCAAGTTGCTGGTGGATAATCCTGGAAACGAGGTTGTGTCTATGCAAATATTCTCCATTAATTGAATTTTGATATTGGTGTGTGATCTGAAACTGATTGAAATAAATGAAATTGAATTTGAATTAGTCAGACAAGAACACCTAGAGACAATGACTGTGTCGGATCGATTTTCTCGGACGGTGGCATGCATGACATATTATGTCAAACGTTTATTTTCGGTAGTTATTCGTCAGAACATCGTACAATTGCAAAGACAAATTCCCAAATAGGTCACCGAAGCGAATTTTTTTATTGTTAATTAACAATCTTCTTAGCATCTAAACATACAATAAGGACATGTACACGCCCTATTGAGAAACCCCCGCCGTAAATGACGTTATGTCAGACATGACCGCGTTTGCGCGCAATTTAAAACACCGTACAAAGCGTTATGTGTAGATATCCGCATCTACGTTACTTATTCGTTGTAAATATAATACTTGTCCTCATATACGATTGGTAAATCTCGTTAAATACGTAACATAAGAAAAAAATAAATATACAGATATGTGCGTCTTAAAAATCTAAAGCGAACTGTGCAATAAAAAAAAATGACATTTTCGACATGTCCGTTTGTACGTAGGGACCGTCGATTTGTAGACAAACGAGATTTTTTTTTAATTTTATTTGTTGGCTCGACTTTCAGAAGAGGCCCAAAATGTATGTTCCCTGAATGATCTCCTTTAAAGATTCTGACTGAATTAGACTCGTCTTTATTTAGTTAATACTGGGTGTAAGGGACAGCCCTCCACAAACTTTCAGGACTTCCAAATAGTACTACCTCATTGGTCCGATTAGGTCTTAGCTATGGTGGCGCCATCTACAATTACTTTTGACCAGCCTTCCCCATTAGTAGCAGCTTATGGGTAAATACTAGGGACAGCCCTCCACAAACTTTCAGGACTTCAAAATAGTACTACCTCATTGGTCCGATTAGGTCTTAGCTATGGTGGCGCCATCTACAATTAGCTTTGACCAGCCTTCCCCATTAGTAACAGCTCATGGGTAAATACTAGGGACAGCCCTCCACAAACTTTCAGGGCTTGCTCAGTAGACGAAACTGAAGAATCTTTCACAAATATTTTTTTACACTGTCTCCCCATACAAACTGTCCACTCACTTTATAATTTTCTATGGTGAGGCTGTTTTTTTTTCATTTCCTGAAAAAGATATTTGTGGAAGATTATTCAGTTTCGTCTACTGAGCAAGCCCTGAAAGTTTGTGGAGGGCTGTCCCTAGTATTTACCCATAAGCTGCTACTAATGGCCGGTTAAAGCTGACTGTAGATGGCGCCACCATAGCTAAGACCTAATCGGACCAATGAGGTTGTACTATTTTGAAGTACCTATAAGATTTGAACCAATGACGATGCTTGGAACAAGCTATGCTAGCGCCATTAGTTCCCCAGTTGCCATCCCCAAAAAATAAATATCTAATGCGACGGGGAATCTAACAAGAAAATTTAGATGATATAGGTTTAGATTACGGTCTACAATGTACCTGATTAACACTATTAAGACCGATTGGATACAATGTTGTAGCAATATTGATAACCATTGACAGATAAATGTAAAAATAAATGATAACATTGGCTGCATTCCTTATCAGGAACTATGTGACCCAGCGCAGTTAGGGTTACCACTAACGAAATGGGAAAAAAAATCTTTTGTACCTAACAAAAATCTGAAAATGAAACACGAAACCTAAAGGGGTGCTAAAGAGCAAGACAAACCCCCACTGTTGGTATAGAGATATTATATACGATAAATAAATAAAAAAATACAAACAAAATGTTGCATTCCAACAAGATACAGCACTTGCACTGCATTTATATTCACAAGCGGAGATGTAGCGACTTCCATTTTTAAAATGCAAGGCCAATAATTCGAATATCGAACACTTTTTTTTCACATTTACAAAGATTAAAAAGTTTCACCGGTTTCTGGCGCGAAACACTTTTTACTTATTTTTTAATTTTACATTGTTCCGCAGAAGTGTTTTGGTTTTCAGCCAATACCACTTTTAGTTTTATGCGAAGCACATGCGTTGTCCATGTACGTTGGTTGTTCAGTCACTGATAATAACTGGTATAAACTTGATTATTTGTTCCGTTCAGTTTAATTAATGATACTGCGGGAGGGATAAATTAATGGCGGTTTTGTGATAAAATCTTTCAAATTGTTCAATTAAAACTTTATTGTACAATCGACACAGCTGAATCATGACCCACCATAAGCTATTATTCTTACAGACATTCAAATACAATGAGGTCCACATTCACGTAAATATACTTCTTATCCAAGACTTTGTCTATTTGGCGGATTCAAACGATTTATTGTCAAAATGGGTCACGATTCAAAGGGGTTTGAACTTTTTTGTATGGGCCGTGTACCAGATGCCATCCGCCATTTTGATTTTTTTTCAAAACGGCGTACACGAATGAAACATTGATAAATCGATAAATCATATCAATACAAACATAAAATGTAAAGGGCAAAACCTCGTAAACCGTCACGTTTCCGAGTTATAAGCCGTCAAACATGTAAAATTAGTGACACATTTTTTCTTATTTTTTTAATATTTGGATGTTTATTGATCAAAAAGGATACTTCCGCAATTAAACTAATTGAATATTAGTTTTTAGACGCATTTTAAATGCTGAAATTGCGTTAAACGAAAAAAAAAAGAAAAAATGTGTCGCTAATTTTACATTTTTGACAGCTCATAACTCGGAAACGTGACGGTTTATGAGGTTTTGCCGCTTACATTTTATGTTTGTATTGATTTGATCTATCGATTTATCAATGTTTCATTCGTGTACGCTGTTTTGAAAAAAAATCAAAATGGCGGACAAGGAACTGGTACAAAAAGCACAAAGCCCTTTGTCGATTGTACTTTTGGGGGTAATTAACTGAGAAAAACTTTATTCATAAAATATAGCTATTAATGGTGAGCAATATACTGAATTGAATTTTTATAAATATAAATAAATATCCCTATATCTTTTCTGCAATCCGCTCTACCAATTCATGCCTTCCGCATGGTATAATTAACCCTTAACTACCTAGCACATATTTCTGTCACACAATCACCTAACATACGTCTGTGGGACCCCTGAGTTAATTAATTCACTATTGTTAAAAATATTAAGAAAGGGTATTGTTTTTAGTAAAAAATCTGTTTTGTACATTATTAAACTCTGATATTAGAAACAAAAGGCACATGAAAATCAAACAATTTGTTTTTAACCCCCAATTATTGGTACAATCTCATAGTTAAGCTTGCTTTTCTAATACGTTTGGAAATTGAGATCGGCAAAAAATATTTTGAGCTACAGAAAATTATTTTTATATTTTTTGTATTATTTAATAATCAAGAAACATGGAAAAAAGTAAAAATACTAATTAAAAAAATAAATTAAACAAAATTGCAGACTCTAAACTTGTATCTTTTCACGACATCGAAAACACATTTTATTTGAGCATTCAAGGCAAATTAGCGCTTTTCTTTCGAAACACATGTAATTTGTTTTGCGTTTCTTAGTACACAGGAAAGTAGTACAGTTTTTACGAATTATCAATCGCTCTTCAGCACTGCTGCTGCCTGGGACAGCTGCTGGAGTGGTCGTGTTGTTCTGGAGGATACGTTATATACCAACACGTATATCTCGGTGCAATTTAGCATTACTTTCATGACGTGCCATATGTATTCAGCTCATTCCGGTGTGCTGTATTTATACCTTCTCTTTCCCCTGCTATATTATGTTATAAAGTTTGTGATCGCGAAGAGGTTGAGGCGAATGACCAACGAACGCTAATAAAAAATATTTTTTCTTCGTTTCGTCCTTACTAACGCCAACGGCACATCATCTTCAGTTAAAAACACTTGATCACCACTATCTGAAGGAATATCACTGTGTGATAGAGTGTTTAGTTGAACTGTATCTAGTCATTCGTATTCGGAATCAAGCGCGCAACTTTCTTCCAGAACATGATTTGTAGCAACATTCTCCGCAACCCTATTGTCGTTTGGTATATTATCGTCGTCTGATAATTATTTTTCCAGTCAGCTATTAATAACGGACTACCTATGTGCTATTGTAACTTAAACAATAAAGAAATACACAATTTTAAATAATCACGTAACCACCTAACATACGTCTCACAGACCCCAGCTTATATTCATTCACTCACCTGAGCCAAACGCGCATCCCTACAACCCCGTCTAGCTGTTGTACGGTATTGAGAGACGAGGGGAAAAGGTATAGGAAGGAACAAGTTGATACGACACTCCTGAGCAAAAATATTCACGATTTTAACCTTAATGGGGTCTGTGAGACGTATGTTAGGTGGTTAAGGGTTAATTAATCAACGCTCTATGAACCGTACAATATTATGAAAAATATTGGCACAAAACACTGAGCTACACTAGTAAGAGACACTGGCATTTAAAATACAATAGACCATAGACACATGACCACAATTATTTAAAAAAAAAAGAAAAACTATTCAGCGGACAACAAAAAAGGTTGGCAACAAAATAGATCCATGATCTAATGAAGACTGCAGTAAATTAATATTAGCCAGCTAACGTAGATATCGAATGGAAATATTCTACACGTGAGATAAGATTAATAGTTGTTTACTATAATAATTATGTTCTTTCTAATGCACTAGCATCTGCCGTGGATTCTAACACGTTTACGAGTACTATTAAGGACTCAAATGTTATATAATGGTCTTTTTGATAATCCACTTCTTTATTTAGTTAAAGTAGCAAGGCAGACAGAACAAGACGAAGATGAATGCCCTGCACAAGCAAAATCTAATGTAGGGAAAAGATACAGCGAGGCTTATGCCCAGCAGAACGACAATAGACAATGTTATAAATTAATAGCTCGAGCTCGTGGCTAAATAATTACAGCAGGACCTGCCGGACAGACCGATCTTCAGGGTTAAGCCGCGCTTGCCGAGGTCTGTCTGTGAATGGGTGACCATCTGATCTAGCGAGTTTCCTCCGTGCCTCGGAAAGTACGTAAAGCCGTTGTCCTCGGCTGTCATTTGTAGATCTTTTACAGTCGTTACTGTTAGTCAGAAGCTCTAAAGTCTGACAACCAGTCTTACCATTGGGTTTCGTATTACCCAGTTACACAGTTGTGGAGGTCAGATAGGCTGTCTCTCCATGTAACATACTGATATTCAGCTGTACCCGGTTTGACTGGAAGTCGACCCCAATATAGTTGGGAAAAGGCTAGGCAGATGATGTTACTAGCAAGCGTATCTTTAACGGCAAGAATTGCGGATTCTTGCCCAACTTTTATAAACAACGAACAGTGTTTTTTTGGAACTAAGATTGAATGTAGAGGTAGAGATACAATAAAAGGTGTTTTATCAATTATCAATATTTAATAAAGGTACAAACAATGTTGAACAGATAATATTTATATGGCATTTATTTATATTGTACACTTGTACGACATTCCTGCCTCGAGATCGCGTAACTTGGCAAGAACTGACTGCTCCAGGTGTGTATTTATTTATAACTCGAAATGCACAAATATTCATTTAGATAAGTTACAATTTGTTACCAAAATAACGGGGAAGAAGTGCCAGTTTTGATAGAGAATTTCAACGACCTCGAGCCAATCAAATAGGAAGCTTGGCCTAGAGACAATCCTGAAACCATCAACAAAACCGAAAAACAATGAGAAGAAAAGCAAAACCTGTAAAATCTCATTCATTTAATTAGCATATTATATTCAACTCGGCGAAGACCGTCTGGCGGGTAGCAATGATATTATAAAGAAAGATACGCCATGTTCATACTGAATGGCGTTCAGATATCGTTGCGTTGTTATTATAGTATGTAATTTAAAACTACGACAGCGATAGATAATGCGGAACGTATTAAGATAGAAAGAGACAGCAGATAGCAAAGAGCAACAATTGTCTTACTTTGTCCTCAACAATTTGTACGTGCTAGTGCGTTATCTACCTCTTTTGACCGTACATGCAATAAACAAAGTCTGAATAACCACAGCAATTAAATGAAACTTAGGAGATATAACTAAGTATAGTAAAAAATTGTGCAGAATTTATGGCGACCAATAATGTGTATGTGGACACTAAGAGGCACTGTCATCGCTCACACAGCTTAAAGGATGATAATTATTGTTTGTGGACTGTGTCTATGGATGTCCGCCATTTTATACCAATAAGAAACTCCATCACACACATGCCTTGTTCTCAAGAAAACATAACATTGTTCGATATTTTCAATTGGTGTTATTTCATTACTCTGTCCTTCATTCAACAAGTGTCCATTTCAATGAAAATACATGTTTGTTTGTGAAAACAAAACTGTCTACATTGTTTAGATTACAGATAAGATAAAGCCAGTCTACTCAGTACACTGGTGTGTAGAAATACTTACTACTTTATAGTGGATTACTTTATCATTAGAATGTATATGCTTTGTAGAATCTACACTAATCCTAAGTAATCCTAACTTCCTAATTTGATTAATATTGTTCCTTTTCGCGCCAAAACATTACAACAATAATAATAAGATGAAGTAATTCTGTTGTCGCTATAACAGCAAAATATCTGGTTGACCGAGCTTTGCTCGGTTTTTAAAATGTCTGTATCTTGAGAACCGAGCTTTTCTCGAACCTGGGACCTTGATAAATCTATTCCTTGAGCCGAAAAACCCCTAATCTGTAACTTTCATGAAAATCCTTGGAACCGCTTCCGAGATCATGATTATTTATAAATATACAAGAATTGCTCGTTTATAGATATTAGATTTTGGAAAATTGATTTTTTATTTACGAATATGATTGCATTTGATTATTAGGATTCTGCAAGTGGCCTCTCTAAACTCCTGAATTTTAAATTAAAAAAAAAAAGCAGCAAAACTAGGATAGGTGGTATTCAGCATATTTATAATTTGCTATGGCTTTCAGATATTTGGGTACTGATGCAAGTCATGCAAGTGCTGTGATCACGGATAAACTATCATTTCTGATATTTTCTAGACATTAAAAATACCATTGTGATCTAAATCTGTAAAACGATTGTCCACTCTTTATCTTTACTATTATCTTAGTTATTCATTATCTTAGCTGAGATTGTGTTCAAAGGACATAGCGCGCCGATTGGGCAATTTAAATCCTGCTTATGATTAATTGCATTAAAAGAGTTAGATTTTCCCGCTATTAGAAAAAAACTCCGATGGAACCTGCCAAGATACTTCAAAATTTAAGTGTACAAGCTTCAGCCCGCGATTTTGTCCGCGTTGCAGAAAATCAGTACCTATTCTGGCACTCCGAAATTACGGAGATTGACTTCTTATATCTTTTATAAAACTATGAAGTGTATTTATAGAAAAGCCTATATGGGCCGCAAGCGGCATTATATCTAGGCATCTTCATCAGCCAAAATAAGTCCACTTCTGAACATAGGCCTCCTATAGACCACCACGCCGAACGACAATTTCGCCACTCGCATCCATCGGTTGCCCGAGACTCTCACGATGTCGCCTGTCCATGGCTTTTTTTTAATCTATGCATGGTGCATTGGCCGTTTTTCTTCTTTTTTTTGGTGTGGGTAAATCATCATTTTGAAGTCAAGGAAGTGCGATTGTCAATCTCATTCCGACTTTTGAATTGATCAAAGATAGAAGTTTTGAAGTTACAAAATTGTTCGTAAAACGATGCCCAAAATGTTATTACTTAGTTTCTGTCGTATTGCAGGTTAGATTCAACCTTCGTCTGTGAAAATAGGTCATGAACACAGTACCTAAATAGCTAGTTATTTGCTCTAGTTACCGTAGACATGTCTGGCCAAAAAACATTGATTTGAAGGATAGAAGTTTAGTTAATTTTGTTTTGTCCTCCATCAGTGTTATTTAGTGTTTACCTTTATTATTTATTTATTCGTCTTTGACTGCTGGCCTTTTAGAGAGACTAAGAGTCACCCAACGAGCGATGGAAAGAGCTATGCTCGGAGTTTCTTAGCGGGATAAAATCCGGAACATGGATATACGGCGATGAACCAGAGTCAACGACATAGCTCATAAAATTTGCAAGTTGAAGTGGCAATGGGCAGGCCACATCACTCGTAGAAATGACAACCGATGGGGAAGAAAAGTTCTCGAGTGGCGACCACGGACCGGAAAACGCAGCGAAGGCAGGCCTCCCACTAGGTGGACTGACGACATCGTGAGGGTCGCGGGCAGCCGATGGATGCAAGTTGCGAATTGTCGTTCGGCGTGGCGGTCTAAGAGGGAGGCCTATGTTCAGCAGTGAACGTCTTCCAGCTGATGATGATGATGACACTTACAATTTCATATGTAGGTATAATAAGTTGATGCTAACATAAACTCATTAGAGTTTTACGGTGCACCAAAATTGTTTAGTTGAATTAAACACCTGGGAACCAAATTAAAGACCTCATGCTAAGCAGTTGCTTTTGCAAAAATATACAACTTATACCCATTAATACTTAATAGAGCGTCGTATAAATAATTACGGCATGCCAATGGACTGGTTACGATTTTATTATGCACTTGTAATTACTGATCCATACTAAACGAAGCATAGAATGAGTAATTTTACAGTATTATCAAGTTACTAATGTACTGCGCTATTGCTTAACAAATTCATGTTCTATTAACTTTATATTAGAGTATAATTTTGATTTATATCGAGAGGTTTCTGCCAAATACCATTAGCGGTTGGGAGTACTAGATATCGAATAATCTACGTTCTTGACATATATTTTGATTGTCAATAGAGTTGATCCTTTGTATTGATATCATAATTTTATAACTAACATTTTCCTAGGTCTTCGCTTGTGTGGAACTCAGAAATAACGTAACAGGAATGAACTACAGTGATAAAATGTTCTTAGTTCCAGATCTTGGGTCTATCAATAATTGAGTTAAAAGGTAACAGATTCTAGTCAACTTTCACATTACCCACTTCAGTTTATAAATTGTGCTATAATATTCCCATTATTAGGAAACAGGCCTCCTATGTGAGAGAGAGTGGGATAAAATCCAAGACGCGGGCAAAGTATGGGTTGATGGATGTCATATTATGTCTTCGAATTTTTGGTTTTAGAACGTGCCTGTTTTCTTCATCGTTTCGAGAGCAATGGTGATACATATTGTAACCTAGAATCGACTAATGCTCTCAACTTTCACATTAATTTAAAATAAATACTAGAATGAGTTTTTGTTATAAATTGAATGCATCATTATACTGGCAAATATTTTCAATAACAAGGGTCTAAGGCCTAAGGGCGGAAGTCTTCGCCGAGGTAGTCTCGTGATATTGTGCCATGAGAAATAATATTTCTATACAAAAATACCAACTGAATACTGCCACAAAAGAAAGACTTTGGAAGAAATGTGGCATTAAGAAAAATAAAGGTATTGAAAGAAAGAACAGGAAAAGAAAAACGAAGCTCGATGGCACTTAAGGGTGCATAAACAGAAAGTTGGCAACGTCGCTAATAGCTGTCAAATATAACAAGTTTTAATTAAATTTTGTAAATACTAAATATGGCTCTGTAGTGCACTAGAAAATTGATATATATATATATATCCCAACTAGCAAAAAGTGGTTTTAATTCTATCCTAGAACCACATTTATCGAGGACTATATGAGACTTATATCCACATATAAGTCGCGAAAAGGGCCCACTTTATAAGTCTACTTTTACTTATAACGTATTTATATTAGTCCGCTGAAATGCCATCTACGCCCATATTGCTCCTTAAATAGAATTACGTCAGTACAATTACTCCTGTTAATCTCAATATAAGTAAGTTATAGTCAACATTTTGATTAATACGCTCCTAGAAATGCTGCTGTAAGCTCATAATGAGAACAGTCGAAGAGACTATCTGAAGTTGTTGTGCTCTGCGAAAATATTTTTAACTTCTTGTGTTTTAAGTATTTATATGAATCAGAATTTATTAATGTCAACCACAATATAAAAAGTTGTTGTTAGTCTTATAGTAGCTTATTCATATGGGAATGTGAATTTTCTGTGAAATCTGTGGGGGTTTGGGTTACAATTTTAAAGCGCCTCTTGAAATTTGCTTATTTACATTTTAGTATTAATTAATATTAAATTAATATTATGAAGGCAGCCGACATTTTCTTAGTAAGCATTTCCAAAGTGTAACATAGTGCTAAAATAAGTATTTTTAGCATGTCCAAGTGTAATATAGGACCAATATAAGTATGTTGGTTCTATATTAGGATATCTCAAAACCAAAGCATATTCGCCATTTTTACCGATTAGGGTTCCGCAATGCCCATATGAAATCGATTGATATTATATTGATAAGTTAAAAACATATTATAAGATTTGTTCTACGTGCTAGGTTAAACATTGTTTAACTTTATTATGTAATAGGTTGCTGACGATTTAAACAAGACTATGCCGATGTTCCTGGATAAAGAAGATTTCAGATCTTTAAAGAACTTAAAATCGCCATGGAATGTTACACATTTCTTGTTATCTGAGATATGTCCCGGTTGTCAAAGCCAAAACTGGTATCTTGAAATGTTGAAAACTGGTAATCCATCAACATTAAATGTTTGGAAAAATTTCATTTAATAAAGAAGAAACATTGTCACATTTTTTTTTCAAACATTTGACCAAACCGTTGTGCCAATAGTGCACTGGGGCTGAAACACTAATGTTTAGATTTTCTTTTTTGGTATCCAGTAATGTTCGTGCATCTTTAGGCAAAATATTGTTTAATCTCATATTTAAAATTTTAAGTAAAGCCCAGTTTTTGATAGAATGACACAGTTCTAAATTTTTGTTAATATCCGAAAGTCCTTCTTCACTTTCAATATCGCTCATAGACTTGGTACTTTCGTAGTTCGAACTTCTTCTAAATGTGCCATGTCCGGAACCCTCGCGAAAATTCGCAAAACGGTCGTCACACTGTTGTAATCAAAATGGCTGATGTCAAGTCCTACAATAGAATTTCTCAAAACTATATAAAGCGTGTTTTGGCCTGTAATGGTCGTTACAAGCAAAAGTGGCCTCATAAGAGTTTTAACCAGGATTGTTTGAGATTACTTAGACTATAACACTACTGTGGAATGCCTATATAAGTATGTCTGGGTTTAAAACGGCATAAGATAAAACTTAAAAAAATTAACAGAAAATATTTTGTCCTACCGAGTGCTGTTATAATCTTGGTGTTTTATTATTCATAAAACGTGGATATGAAATTCATTTAACAGTTACTTCTAAGCATATGTTAAACCATACCGGATACATAAATGACTTCCAGTAATTTAACTTTTTTTTACTTATATTGGCCACAAAATATTGGCTTATATGAGGCTACAAGCAAAAATAATAAGAGTAATTGCTCCTCAGTTCATATCTTCCTGGTACATGCTCGTATAGGAGTTAGAGGATTTAAATAGCCCGCAAATGTTATCTTATAGGCGCATATAAGTCTAACTTACCGGAGTAATTGCTCTTGAGTGTAACTACTCTTATTTCATGCTTTTATAGGAGTCCTGATCCTAAATTTGTCAGGAAGTATGGTTTTATATACGGATATAAGTACAAATTATAGGATACAACGTACTTGAGTAAAAACAGCACGTATTTATGCTGTTAAAAGCGTAGTAGCACCTACCAAAACCTTCATAGGAGCTTTATAAGTCCAGGTAGCATTCTATAATCGCATGCCAGGATTATTTTGCTAGTTGGGATATATATATTTAGCGTGGTAAAATCATCAAATGAGTCCTCCAACCCCGGGCAGGGCGGGAGGGACTGTCAGACTTCTACTGACTAAAATCCACGGTGTCCTTCGATAGCCTGTTATGTTCCGGGGTTACGGTAAGGGAATTATGCCGCGACCCCGGCAGGCTTTGGCCCTCTGAGAGGGGGCCCCGTCGATATGCTGACGCTCTTTGAGGCGCGCGTGGGACACGACGCGCCGTCGACCCGGGCATGGTCCTTGGTCGGGTAGCGAGTTGCCCTTTACTCGCTGCCCGCATGCCCGCGCCTACGGTGGCTGGAGATGGTCCGTCGCCGTGGGCGTCCTACACCGCGGTTGGGGCGGAGGGAGGTCTCTGTCCTCTCTCGCTCGCGGCGCGCCTCCTCCTTCCCGAGCATTACTGCTTCGCAGAAGGAGGCGACCGCTTCCCACTCCGTCTCGCCCCGCAGCATGGCCGCAACCAATGCCGGGCGCGAGAGGTCTCCGCCTATCGCAGCCGTGAGGACACGTCGGTGCACTGCCCAAGCTGGGCAGTCCTGCAGCGTATGCTCCACCGTGTCCTCCGGGCGATCTTCGCAGTGGTGACACCCAGCGGTTTCCTCCTTCCGCATTAGAGACAGGTACCTCCCGAAGCACCCGTGCCCGGTGAGGACCTGCGTCAGGCGGAAGGTATAGGACGCCATGACTTCTCTCCAGCCACTCCTCAAAGAGGGGTCTTACCGCCGCAATTGCGGCGTGCCCGGCCGTCGACTAGAAAATTGATATAGGAAAATTTATCACCAATCATCCTCAATGATGATGATGAGAATATTAGTCAAGCCGGTCAAGCCATCACAATTTTTTCTAGCGAACCAAAATAAGTAAGGTAACAGTGTAGGGGCGCGATGTGATACGACGACGACGTGAGTTCGTTCATAAGAATAAAATCTCGGAAGTCTTTATACCCATTAAATAATTTGCTCTGAATATTCCATAAATTATTGGCATTCTTTTAAACTTACAAATGGATCGTTAGACAATGCAATATGGCAACATCGGCAAAAATAAACAGATGAGTGACGCCTGTTGTTCAACAAACCAATTTGTTCGATGTGAATGAACTTGTTTGGGGGCGAAATGTTTTCGGGACAGTATAAACTACATAAATGTGTGCTTGATCAAGAAATATCGTAAGAAAATTGTGAAGCTGGTAAACTTTTTAAGGTTCCGTATCCCAAGGGTAATAAGGAATCCCATTACTAAGACTCCGCTGTCCATTTGTCTGTTTGTCCGTCTGCCACCAGGCTATATCTCATGGGGCATTGATAGATAAACAGTTGTCACAGATGATGTACCTACTTCTGCTGCCGTTAAAAGAACAAATACTAAAAACAGACTCCCATATACAAGAAACGTGTTTTTAATCGTGCGTGAAATATTCTCAGAAATATTAAGTTGTTAATTCATTTTAAAATAAATAAAGCTAGTATTAAGGGGGCTCCCATACAACAATCGTATCATAAACCCGCAGGCGTATTACTCTGTGTAATTTATTTCATCACCACTCACGGTCTCAAAACGCTGAAGGAAAACATCGTGAGGAAACCGGCATGCCCTAGAACCAAAAATTCGAAGACATGTGATATCTACCAACACGCACTGGGCTCGCGTGGTGGATTATGGCACTCCCTGTCACAGAGAGGAGCCCTATGTCTCAGCAGTGGGAACATTATAGGCTGATGATGATGGTACATATTTATACACTTATTGGCTAACTAAATCACTCAATAAAGTAAACGTCGCGTCGTGACTCATGTGCTAAGTGATTCAAACACGCAAACCTAACGTAACCCAGCCTTAGTACACAGTCATATAAGATAAACACATGAATTAATTATAAATAGGCTAATGTAGTCTAGCATTGATTTGAATAATGTCTTATTATTACGAAAGCAAACTCAAGTACTCAAACAAGTTTTTTCTAGACATAATAAGGGTTACTTATTGACTACGGAACCCTAAAAACTATTATTTTTATACGGTTTTCACCAACACCTAAACCTTCCTCATTAATCACGCTAACCTCAGTCTTATAAAAATAATAATGAAATTGCTGATTCATATATCATATCGAAAAAAATTAAAGCAACTTGGTGCCCGTGCGAAGTCAGGGCAAGTTGAATTGTTAAATTCGTTGTGCACACAGCTAAGCCCCTTCGTACACTAGGCAACGCAAGTCTCCGATACCTTACGACTTCGGTATCCAGGTGACTATCGCAACAGAGATTCGTACACAGGTACGCGTCAATGGATACCAAAATCGTAAGGTATCGGAGACTTGCGTCGCCTAGTGTACGAAGGGGCTAAGGAGTGGAATTCCATGCCGGGTTCTGTGAGTCTGTTTCCTGATATCTATAGCTATGGGTCTTCAATTCAAGGAGTGAATAGGTTACTTCTAGGCAAGCGTGCTTCAGCATAGACCACATCTTCGCTTACCATCAGGCGAGCAGTGGTCCTAAACGAACATGCCATTAAAAAAATAAAAAAATACGGATTTGCCATATTATAATACATCAGTAAGGTAATTTAGCAAGGTATATTGTATACAAGGTTGACTCTAAAGACTTTGGTAATGGCAAACGTCCCATGTGTCACCGTTTCTACTTTTCCGTTCCCACACATGAAGTAGTTCCTATGAGACAGTATGTCATTAAAATAGTCGCGCATCGTTGCACAAGGACAATCGACAAAAGTATTGTAACGTTATTTTATCATGGTATTTCTATGTTCATTAAATAAGACCTGTTGCTATCGCCATGACATCACGGAGGGATGTTCTTTTCCTTTTGCTGACACTTAGAGCCTATGCACACCACGTTTTTTAAACGCGCCGTTGACGCGCGTTTGAAGCTGTACGCACGCAAGTCAGACCCAGGCTGTAGACTTTTGCACAACTTTATAAATTGTGCATCTGTATCGATACAAACGCGTGTTGACGGCGCGATTTTATCAAACAGAGTCGCTTTTCGTCGTTTGACGCGATACAAACGACAACAAACTGCTCTGTTTGATAAAAACGCGCCGTCAGCATCGACGAACGTTTCGGATCCGCGCGTCGTCGGCGCTTTTAAAAACGTGGGGTGGATAGGCCCTTAGCTCTGTAACGGGACGTACTACTTATGACGTCTACGTCATAAGTCAGTCTGCTGACGAATTTTACGATGATAATTCTCCAACGTGCTGTCAGAGTATTCAAATGCTAACGAAAAACTACGAATAATCAATCCAAGTAGTCTAACAAAACACTACAAATAAATTTGTCCTTGTTCATGAACTATCGAATCTAAATCAGATGCTTCCTGGGTCATATGAATTCTCAGTTCATGCCAGGTCTATAGATTCGGTTGGTAGCAACTATTGGTAAATTTATTGCCCCCAGTTGACCCCTGTGCAAGATGTTACTGATGCTGCTGATTCACCCATTTACTGTATAATCCAGAACAAAGAAAACACCGAGTTCTTATTTTTTACTTACAAGAATGGAGATGGCAACTGATGAACTAATGGCGCTAGTATAGCTTGTTCCAAGCATCGTCATTGGTTCAAATCTTATAGGTACTTCAAAATAGTACTACGTCATTGGTAGGATTAGGACTTAGCTATGGCGGCGCCATCTACATTAGGTTTGAGTTGCCTTCCAAATTTATAACATAGCGTAAAATCTGGGGATGATTCCAAGGAATTCGTGCTATTTCATAGTTAATTTATGGATGATGCGGGAATGATTGAGTTCAGAGATACAACAGGCTTGCTTTCAAGTCAAAAGCTCTGCTGGAGGATAACGCTGCGTCACGTTGAAGATTGGAGAAAATTGAGAAATTGCATGAAAGAAATCAGGTGATGCAAATTAGTGGTCTTAGATGCATAAAAGGATAATGTTAAGAGGGATCATTAGCCAACCATGTACAATTCTATTGTCTGACAATAGAAGTGATCGAAAGCACTTTATCTAGACTACAAAGTAGCAGGCCATTCAACTGGCTATAGATAAACACAGTCTTACTCCAAACGACATGTGTACTATTTGCTACAAAATTACAACGATAATACTTCCTATGACTAATGAAAACATTAATTTGTTGACACGAAACATCGAATTCATTGTTTTCTTAGTACTAAATGGGTCTGATAACAATATTACTGTTGTCATACTCCCCAGATTAAAGCATTTGTGTATTTAACGTAGGTATACTCGTACTGTGACCAGCGAGGGAGGCCAAGGTCAGAAATATCATTAAATTTTAGCTTTTTATTGTTTGTTGTGCCTGCTTTTGACCTCTTCGTCTGAAGGGAAGCTGGAAAAATGTGATATGAGATCGAAGATATCTCGGGGCCGAGGACGAGGAGGCCTCTTTAGCAGACGCTTTGATCCCCGATCCAAAGCTGAATACAGTATTTTCACAGTTACTATGTCTTGTGACTGGAACCACTTTCATACTTTTTCTTTGGACATAGGACAGTTCAAAAGTGCAGGCACTTTCTGGCAATCTAGAATACTTGAAATTTTACTTAAATTTTAAACTGCTTCAAGCTGCGACTGCATAGCAAACTACAGCCTTTTATAGTCCTGGAACGCAGAGAGCAACTGAAGACTCTTCACTGGCTAAAGTAAAGAGAATAACAGTTCCAGTAGCTCAACTCTACGCGGGACGACTCATTTCATGATTTTACAAGCAAAAATAGGGCTGTTATAAACCCAAGGTAGTTGATAAAAGAGCCCGTATTTAGTTCATTAATTAATGCCGAGGAACAAAAGCTAACACGCGTGCTAACCCTGCAAACTGGCTAACAAATAAATTAATACATCCTGTAGGATTACAATTAAGATGCGAGTCATCAGCATTATGATTTCGCTCGAATACACTCTGCTAAACATCTCTGTTATCTGTATATTATGTATAGCAGTGTATATCTAGTTTCAGTAACCTACGCATCATTTTATTTTAGACTCTAATCCTAACAACATAACAATCACGTTAGTTATCTCTCAGAATTTGGTAGAGATGTCCTTTCTAAGTAGGAATCCCTAACTTCGTTGACCATAATCACAAAGCCTGAGATTTTCAACTTTATACCCAAGTGCTTAAAATTGAACACCTATTAACGATTTCCTAGCGTTTCCGTACGTTCCGGTCGTTAACGCTCAGTAGTCTTTGATAGATTTTCAACTTTATGCTCAAGGGTATAAAATTGAAAATGCAATAAAGACTAATGAGCGTTAACGTTTATCGCTTGCCACTTGTCTAAGGAAGCAGCACTGAAAAATGATGAGGAAATCGTAAAACTCTAGTTATCATGGTAAATTCACAAGAAAAACAAAATTTTTAAAGTGAAAAGCGTTCATAAAAGAAAAAGCGACCGAGAAATTCAGCTTCGAGTGTAGTGGTTACGATGGCCTAATTGGTTAAGGCGTCTGGAGTACCTATCCAGAAGACGCAGGATCGAACCCTGCTCGCAGCTCGATTTTTCGTTCGTTAAAATATCTTTGTTAAAGCCATTAGTTAGAGTCGCCAATTTCAAATGGTAAACTCCTATGGTATTTATTACAATGATAAAATAACATGTAAGTATGTATCTCCAAACTGTTTTCTGTTATGGATAAGGAAGAATATACATTTCTGTGTACCTACTTAATTGTTTCAAATAACAATTGTAGAACATCTGTACCAACAATGATATTGTATTTTTCCTAAAGTGGATTTGCAACAGTTTGGGTGTAACTGAAAAATTGTATATCATTGACTGACACTGGTATGTCTGTATACAACAATAAGTCTATTTTACAGTTTTGGAGCAACTATGCATCTGTTTTTACATGTCATATTAACACAAAGTTCACCATCCAATATGAAAATCTATGAAGCTAATGTGGATAAAAACTTAATACTATATTTATGGTATTAAGTTGACTTTACGATTAGATATAAATTGATAACTAAAATGCTATTATTAGATAATCAAGTGTAAGTGCACTCAAAACATATATGTCAAGAATGTATGTACTTGTCCACATGAACCTTCCTTTTTTTTGCCATATAGTTAAAAAAAATTATAAGGCCTAGATATTATGACACAATAATTGATTTATCATTGTTTGTTACCTAAATATGATTCCTTTATAGTCTATGATAATATTATAAAGAAGTTTCAAAGTTTTAACCTGGAGAGAAGAATATTTGCATAAGTATACAACACGTAACATACTAATCTCTGGAACTAAAATATTTTTGATAGCCACACTCATAAGCGGGCTACAATATCACAATACCACCCTTACGAGCCCAGAGTGAAACCGATGAGAAAAGAAAGTATAAAACATTCCTGTGGAATAATTACTCTCCATAGGAGCAAATTCGAAGATAAGTTTGTACAAAATAATAAATAGTCCAACTCACCATGTGAGGAGTACTCTGTGTGTAAACTAAGACATTGCCGAGCGTCTCCGTCAGCAGCGCCAGATGGAGTGTGAGCACTATGCCCAACATGATGGATGCACGTCTCACGTGCTGTGCGTTTGGGGTGCTCAAGTCTCATGCGCTCCTACGCAGGTTGGTGTAGGCCGCTGAGGCGGTTGCATGGTTTTGTACCTGTAAAATAGAGAATAAATTAGATTACAATAGCCTTTGGGGTCTATGTGAGCTACTGGTAGTCAGTGGCGTTAAGTAAGATTGGAAGCCGTCTCGGAAAAGGCTATGCAGATGATTATAATGCCGCCGAAAACATGTCTTTATTAACACACAACACAATAAAAGACTGAAATATTGTATGATATAGACACATTATCTCATCTGCTCATTACAACAATATGACATAGGCAACTATGATATTAATGAAAAATACTATTTTTACCAATACTGCATTAATCCATAAAGATAATGGGTCAATTGTAGAATGGAATATTGCAATTAGTCATAATATTATTAATTAATTTTGAAACAAATGACTACAGAATACAACAAATGTGTTTTACAATAGTGTGGGTATCTGAGTTTTAATTAAAAGAGGAGTATTTTTTTCTAACTGGAAGAATAATGTATGGACTAAGAAAAACAATATATTTAATGTAAGTACCTATTAAACCAATAATATATTATTATACAAGTGCTGGCTCGCAACAAAATAACAATGGACACTAAGGATTTGTGTGCACATTAGACAAAAAGTTAAACCAAACAGTAAAAAATACAGTGTTTTATTTTTATGTTTTTCCAGTTAAAATCTAATCATCACAATGTCACACAAGGTGAAAAATTACCCATAAATAGCCTGAAATAGATAGATTTATACACATTACAATGTTATAACACCAAAAATATGATTTGTTGTCAATCTCAAACACAATCTAAGCTTTATCTTAACTTATTTTGGTCACTATGTCAGGGATGTAGGTATCAGTCAATAACCTAATTCTAATATTTTTATTCTGTATCAGGAACTGGTTTGACAAGTTCCTAGCCAACCAGCAACTGTTTGCAACACAATGATGCACAAAGAAAATGTTTTGCGGATGATAACGAATCCGTTTCGTAACTAAAACATCCTACAGAATAATTTTACATTAAAATATCAATAGGTAAGTCACGGAGTAGAGAAAAGGCAAGTTAATTAAATTTGTTGAGACAAGTGTCGGCCTTGAATCACGAGTTTATCGACAACAATAACTTCCTGAGATGTCCACACACAAAATAGAACACTGCAAATAACATGGAACGCACGCATGAACAGTTTGTTTGTTCGACACAATGTTACTTACAATCTATTAAACGGTGTTATCTCCCCCGATTTAGTCAGAATACACAACGTTTGTTAACAATACACTTTATCATGAAAATTTAGACAAAACTAAAAGGAAAAACATTAAATTACGACTAATTCATTCCTCCTTCGGCGCAGGAAAATTAGCGAAACGTCAAATCAAGAGCGTTCTGAAATTTTCAAACTTCATGCCTATCATGGTTGTCATTAGATTCTTTATAATTATTATTTATTTTGCAACTAAGTAAAAGTTATTTATTTAAAATACGTTTTTGTAGTATTTCATATTTCTAATCAAATAAATTTGGAAGAAATATAATCACACATGAAAGACACAAATTCCTTTTGTTTGGCTGACAGATAATAAAAAATAATTCCAAGTTCAGAACGCACAATAATATTAGCCAATCAGCTGACTTCATGACAATAATAAATAGATATACAGCATAAACTGAGCCCCCGTAGCCAAATGCTAAATAAATTGCAGTACTCTCTAGAAAGAGAGAAAAATAATTAGAGGTACATTTTCTATGTCTTACAGGAAAGAGTACTTAGATCTAGATGTATGCTTTGGATGAATAGGGCAATTTGAGAACATACTTGGTCCATGCTCTATATCTATGAAGTTAATAGCGTTGAAAAATCTTCGTACTGGAAAGATAATAAAGAAATTATAAAACCTAGCCGTTGCAGTGGCAAAGCTTCATTTTACTAAAAAAAAAACAGACCAGACCAGAAAGAAAAGAAGAACGATTAATTTTGGTCCATGAAAGCGCCTGATTATTTTCAAATAGCTTTTTGTAACTGCAAGTTAAATTCAAGGCACCCGCGCCTGTTTGAAATAACAAACTACTTCTGGAGTAATAGATAGGAATACTTGAAAGTCTTTACGCAAAATATAATAGGTGAATTGTGTTTATCATAATTTGAATGACGGTCAAATGAATCAACTTCATTATAATAATATTCTATTTTTTTTACAAACAAAGGAATTTTTCGAAAATAAAATCCTAAGTTACTCCATAATACATCAGCCACCCCGGCCCCGGAACGTAAAAGGCATCCGAAGGAACACGGGTGGATTTTAGTCAGTAAGAGTCTGACAGTCCCTTCCGCCCCACCCAGGGCGGGAGGACTCATTTGATGATTTTACCACCTTAAAAAATAAAATAAAAAAATTAACTCCATAATACATCAGCCACCTGCCAATAGAAGTCCCGTCAAATCGGCCCAGTTATTTCAGAAATAAACATAATATACATGATAAATTAAATGCCATTTCGAGCAACTAATTAGTTAGTTTACATGTCATATAGTAAAAAACGGTTATTTCAATATTACAAACAGGCACTACAATTTTATTTGTATGTAGTTATAGATGTAATAGATGGCAAACGCCGCGACCCTGAAACGAAGGGCTGTTTGAAGGATCACCCTGGATTTTAGTCAGTACAAGTCTTGCAGTCCAATAAAAAATAGTCATCTGTCTTAGCTATAGATAACTCCTACTTGTCTAATTAAATCACGACAACCGTGAGGTGGTGTTAATTGTTCTCCTAACTAATTAGACAGCCAATTAAGTGATCAGTTCAGAAAAACAAAGCGTTGAAAATTAAGTTGGTTTTCCGCGACGTATTAATTAAACTAAGCGGATCTGCGTAAGAATAGTCATCGCTGTTAAATATAGGTGCATGAAATTACAATTAGGCTTTGGTACGGAATAAGAGGTGATAAAAAGTAGCGACTCAAGCAAAGAGATTCTTAAGCACAACAAGTGAGTGAGTTTTTTGAAATTGATGAAGATATTTAAGTATAGTATTCGCTTTAGTACCTATGCATATTAGGTCTGTTACGTACATTATTAATCAAGAGAATATTAAAACTCGGTAAATGAGGATAGTTCAATTTTGGTTCAACTTTGTAAGTCGGGTTACTTTTCTTGCAACCTAGGATGATGCTTTAATGTTGCCTCTCTGAGAAAGCAGGCTAAAATATACCATTGCAATAATATGCGGATTTTGAAGATATATTATGTTTTCAATCCTAGTCCTAAAACAGATCTACTGGTTATTTCCCCCTCTCAGTCTCAATCCGTAATCTACCACACAGTCCCAATGAATAACGCCCCCCAGTCGCCCCATCCCCCTCTCCTTAGAGGGCCAAAGCCTGCAAAAGTCGCGGGACTGCCACGGGACTCATCAGGTAACCGTGACCCAGAGACGTAAGATTTAGAAAAGAAGTACAAATGTGACATTAATAGGCTGATGATGATGATGATGACTTCAAACTAAATTCAAGCCTTTTGATTGGTTGTAACTAGTTTCAAGTAATAGGAGCATAACTGCTCGCACATTTCGCTTTTGTAGCGCGTCAGGGATGTTTGCAGAAACGCGCGTGGATTGTTTTCACACTACCATGCGCAAGCGGTGCACATCCCTGGTACGCAGGGTGCGGGTCAGCCCGAACAGTATCCTGAAAGCCTTCGCCCAGCGCTTCGACTGCCAGTACGTGTTTGTGACATGGTACACGTACGGGCTAATGTGGAAATATTGTTATAATTATTTTGATTTGTATATTGTATTGTATATTGTATGCTGTCTATTATTCTAAGTTAAGTCATGAGTTGTAATTGGTCCTTGTTGGCTTGAATAAAATAAATTACTATTATTATTATTTCGTGTTATGGGCACCCTTCAACAAGTTGGTTTCATACAAATACAATTATTTGGTTTCATGCAGTAATATTATACGACACTCATTTCGACCTTTAAATACACAGCATTCGTAGCCGTGCAGATGACCCAGACACAAATTGAAAGCCTCGTCTGCAAAAAATCTCAAACTCGTTTAACAAGTTTTAAGTACTTAACTGATTGAAAAGAAGTTCATACTTTCACTATAATATTTTAACAATATTGAGTCTTTATTTATCGGCTAATAGACTTCGTATCTGATACAATCTTCAGCGTCGTTAATACACCCCGGTTAGTGTTGTCTAAGATACGCGTTTAGTTATGTAGCGTAGCTGTAGAGTATCTAAACTGGCGTAGCAGCGTAGAGTATCTACACTGACGTAGCTGCGTAGCGTATGTACACTGTATTAGCAGCGCCAGCGTAGCATAATCTACACTGACGTAGCAGCGTAGCGTATCTACACAGACGTAGCAGCGTAGCGTATCTACACTGACGTAGCTGCGTAGCGTATGTACACTGTCTTAGCAGCGCCAGCGTAGCATAATCTACACTGACGTAGCAGCGTAGCGTATCTACACAGACGTAGCAGCGTAGCGTATCTACACTGACGTAGCAGCGTAGCGTATCTATACTGACGTAGCAGCGTAGCGTATACACAGTGAATGACGTAGCTGCGTAGCAGGCATTAGGCGTAGCTTATCACAGACGTTGCAGTATGTAGCCACAAAGAGTGTAGTCTTCCTCAGTGCAGTGAACTAGCTTTGTGTTAAAGATTTGATGTTTTTTTTATCTATACCAATACTATCTATATCAGTAGTATCCAGAAGACGATTTTTAATAAATTTTCCCTGATATGTGTATAAGGTTTTGATTTCCATCTGGGAACTTTATCAACAAATCGTATTTATTGCGTACATAATGGTGTTTATTTATCTACAAGATAAAGTCTCGCTATTTGTGTGTTTGTTATACATGCTGCTAACTGCACCCAGCACCACTAAACATCCTCATGCTTAAATCAAAGTCAAAACATTCAGTGAAAGTAAGCAAAGGAGCACGGACTTTGATCCTACGCGTTTAATCGTTGCATAATGGATGCTTTCGTTACGCCAACATATTGTTATTGCCTCCGCCATTACAATGAAAATTCAATTCTCAATCATTATAGCTTTCGCAACAAGGCCGGCCCGGAAATGCGAAAATGTACAAAGAACCGTAGTAAAATTTTCACGCGCCCTTGACTTTTGATTCGTCGATAAAACTTGCCAGCTTTAACCTTATTGGCTAGCGTGAGCCGACAATACGGCATTGCGCCCAACGTGAAACAGAACTTTCTTCTGAAACAAAAAAAACCTGTTTACCCGCACAGCTGTGTGAGGTAGGTAGTCCGTCTCGTGTTTAAAATGATCGAATATAAGCTTTAATAATACACGGTAGAGTAGAAATTTCTTTGGCTTACGATGTAAATACTACTGCAGTCATTCATGTGTTGAGCCATCTCACAACACATCTGGCAGTATACATTTGTGATATCATGGAGCGGTCGCGCCAAACGGTTTAAAAAAAAAGTACGAAAACTTTTTATTTTAAATTTTCACGAGTGAAAGTTTCAGTGGCAAAGGAATTTTGTTTATTTATATTACTAGTGCTGTTTATAAAACTCAAAATAACTGTGTTGTTCTAAAATTAAAACTGTGTTAACATCAACATGGTAAGTTGGCAAATGTTCCAATTTTGTTTGTGTGTTTTTTTAGATCTTTCAATCGGGAATACACTTGGGATTTTTTTTTTCAGCTTTGTGTTGGCAGGAAAAAAATATCAGAGTTCAATTCGATAAACGATAAATTACTTTTAAGTTAAAAATAACTGTGAACACGCATTTAACATTCACCTACTGAACTGGTATATTTATAATTTTATTCTAGGCACGTTCCATGTAGCCTATTATTTGGTACGAAAGTATTATTTTGTGCTATAAAAGTGTTTTTGAATAAAACATTAGTTTTTTTAAATGCTTTACATTAACATAAAATTTACTCACCTTAGTTATAATAAAAACATGATCCAAACACAGCACCCATGTCGAACGTTTTAAAAAAAAAATTTAATGGGAATGTAATTTTAGGATGACCTTTTAAATAAAGATTTTAGTTTGTCTAAAACGTGGACTCATCGACACATCAGCAAACATAATTATTAAATAGCTATTTTCTTTTTTATTGCCTAATTGGATACATAATGACTTAGGTACCTAAATTACATTAATGCTATGCAATCAAAATTTATAATGCCGGTATTATGAACATTAGGTACCTGTCTAGGTATAATAAAATTTTGACGTGAAAACATTCAAGTTTTTAATGCAAACTAATCGGCATCGGTAATTAAGGCCTGTGTTTCAAATTCAACACCTGTTTCTAAATATAATTCGGACAGCACTTATATCGGTGATGGAAAATAAGGCTGCCTGTCCGTAGATGCGGGCCAAGTGATTAATGTGAATAATAAACCAGCTCTTCGAAAGGTCGACGAAGCCCCGCTTCGCGGGGCTCCTCCTTCAGGGTGGTTTAAACAAAAATAACCACGAAGAGGATGACGGGTTCTGAAAGACCTTCTTCTAATCTAAATTGTACGAATCGGGGTGCCATTAATTCCTAATTGAACCGATATGGCTGGGCATTATACTGTCAGGGCATTATGAATCCCATAACATACACAGCGAGTTTGTATATCTATATTCTAAATCCATGTCGAAGGCCTGTAGAGTTCCCAGAGGCGGCTAGATTATCTCTGACACCAGATCGTAGCCACATTCAAACAAAAAAAGAAAAAAAAAAACTTCTGCGATATTCTTTAATTGAGTTCATTAGAATACCAACCTTACAAATAAAAGTAGGTCCTATAAATACCACATACGCATTATTACATTGATTCAGTCTGATTCATCAAGTCGTTGACTCGCCAAACAAAATAAAACAATGCATGTTTATCAAGTCAACAATACCGGTTACTTGGACAATGAAGGCGCATGCTAATCTCTACAATCAAATTCGGTCTCTATGGACGAGTAGGATTTGACTCTTAGGCATGCAGCCGACGAGTAATGGGACTAATGGGTGACTCGCCGTCTGATCCTGGGACTATGCCTGTTTCGTTCCAGATGCGCTTTTAAGGACTGACAGCATATATGCAAAGCAGCAATAATGTAACTTTCTACTGGTTACAGAATTTTTAAAATCGGCTTAATAGTTCCTGAGTTTACTTCCTACAAACATCTCTTTAAAATATCAGTGTGAACTAGTTTTGAAGTTGATGATTTTATTTCATCAATCAAGATCATGCAAAAAAAAAATGAATACCAAGAGTATCTTGACAGATCCTATTTGCTGGCCATTTACATTCACATGCTATGCCAGATGCCAGACGTAAAAAAAGAAACAATTGATATTTTTAATGCAAAGGAAATACTTGTAAAGTCCCAAGTCCACCATTATTGTTCAGATTTATTCTGTAAAAAAAAAAAAACTATTAAAACATAAATAAATTGCAAAATTTTGTGCAGTGCGGCAGACATTCAAGGTTACATTATATCGATGAACCTGTATAAACAAATAAAGCAAAGCATACCCTGAAATGTTTTATTTTTTGTTGCAAATAAATTGTGACTCGTTTAAAGCTGTATCGCCATTTTCTTTCGTCGTACATGTTAAAATATAATACATGTAATAAATTCTTTTTACGTTTACTGCGATCAAATTTTACTAGGTAGGTATAAAAACTTTAACTTTCTTTGCAAAAACAAACAATGTCTTTCTCCCGGGAGTCGTAAGACTCGACTGGAAATTATCCACGCTGATCAGTTAGCAAGGTCAACGACCCTACATTTTCAGTTGCCTTGAAAAGTTGAGAGTACCTATTCTTCAGTATGGCCTCGGTTTCAGGAGATATAAAATGTAAAACTATGTAATGGGTAGGACATTACGTATTCTAATATCCACCTAATATATGCGAGATTTAAAAAAAAATTGGACTGAAAAAAAAATATTCGGGATGAATGGCGTTTACGATGTGTTTACTCCCTTAAACTTTACTTACCTTATATTATAAGAACTATCAACTTTCTAATTTGAACTTTACAATTAATGCATTTTAACCTTATTACAATACTGGAAAGTTAATGTTTAATTAGTAAAAAATTACAGATTCGGGTAGGTTGACCTGCTGGCGCCTGTACGTAAGTTCGCCCGGCATGGCAGTAAGAGTTGCGTGCTGAACTGCTGAGCTTGCTCTAATCGCTTCCATTATTTCTTTATCAGATTGCTCAGGTCAAGGTGATTTTCATGGGGGTTACATAGGGTTGCCAACATTTTTTGTCTGAATATAGTATTTTTTTGAAAAAGCCATAAAAATATGGTAGGTACACTTAAAAACATATAGTATTTTAGTAGTGAAGAATAAAAAATAGACTAAAGTTATATTTTTACTCATTTATTTTTTATAAAAACTATTTTTTTTTTGCACTTCCTCCATTTATAAACACGTGTTCGAAAATTGCAGGACGTTTTTTTTATTTTACTAATTTTGGTGGTAACTGTATTGTACAGTACAATATATTTATTATTTGATCACTATAGTACGGTTGGCAACCTTAGCGAAGCGAAGTGCCCTTCTACACTATCGTATTCGGTCAACTTCAACCAACTTCGCGAGTAGTGTAGAGCAGGCTTTACATTTTACTTGTGTATTGATTTGAGATTTCCATTCTTATAATTTTATGTGTTGAAATCACTGGTTAAAATGCTTTTTTAGCTGTCTCGCGGTGAATGAATCATAAGAATCCACATCTCCTCTCCGCTTATTGACAGACGCTTATTAAAGACATCTGATTAGTTAATCAGACACATCTCCTCTCCGCTTTGGTGGATGCCGGGCCTTATAAATGTTTTATCCACAAATGCGTTATCTTCACACCCGTGTTAATCTTTATGATTGTCGTTAAACATGGTTATTCATACAATAGCGAAGTAAAACAGGGCCAAGATCGCCAAATCAAACAAACAGTTAATTACTTATTAAAGTACAGTCCGCATCAAAAGTTGCTGACCAGATTCAGATTTTCAAAATCGCCGTACACCGTAATACCAAGTACACAATATGGTGTACAGTGATTTTGAAAATCTGAATCTGGTCAGCAACTTTTGATGCTGACTGTACCTACGTAGGGCTTAGGTACCTAAATCTTATTATCATGTATCTGCCTTTGTCATATGTAACTTCAGCAGCACGAACCACGATTAATACGAATTAAGGTATACCGCGACTTAAAAAGGATAAAAATCAGACATCTTGTTTGTGGGAGCAATACTTGTTATGGTCTAAAAGAGGTAGGTACCTACATACTTCTTTTTTTTTTAGCGTGGTAAAATCATAAAATGAGTCCTCCCACCCAGGGCAGGGCGAGATGGACTGTCTGACTCGTACTGACTAAACTCCACGGTGTCCTTCAATAGCCCTTTATGTTCCGGGGTCACGGTAATGAGATAAGTCCCGCGACCACGGCAGGCTTTGGCCCTACTCTAGAGGGGTGGGGGCCCGTCATCATGCTGCCGCTCTGTGAGGGGCGCGCTGGAACAAAAACCGCCGTCCAGCCGGGCATGGTCCGTGGTCGGACAGCGAGTTGCCCTTTACTTGCCGCCAATATTATCCAGCTACAAAAAATAAAAAGTCATATACCTAATGTCTGTAAGAGGAGGTCCATTTTTCGGTTTCGGTTTTGACATAGAACACCTAATAGTACTACGGTTTTGACTCAAAATCCAGTTAAGTCGAAACCGAAACGTCTGGTAACTATGTACAAAATTGAATTGTTTGTACAAAGTTATGTAAACTCTCATGTGTACGAGTAGGTAAACAGTTTATCATGACGATCATAGTACCTATACAAATTATGGCATTGACATGGTTACATACATAATTATGTATGTACCATAAATTACTCAAAATAATAATATGCATAGATAGCTTCTGCTTGTCTCAGTCGTGAAATGTCCTTTTCGTAGAATGTCCCTTTCGCAAAATGTCTCCTATCGCAAAATCTCGAACGTCACATTGAGTCGCATTGTATCCCATCGCCCCAATTTGCAACCTGTATGTACATTAAATAAGTAACTTGTAACATAACGGAAATGCGCCGTATAGGGCCAGATATTTGATTGGTTAACTCTGATCAAAAAAATAGTACAGCTTGGCCAGAACGGCTTGAAACGGAACTAATCTTTTTTTTTCAGACAACGTTTTAAAATCTTTGATATTTGATGTAAATAAAGACCGCAGGTTTGTTAGATTTATTATTGTGCCATAAAACTAAAGTAATAAGTGAAAAAAAAAAACATTCAAAGTGCTGGTAGCGAGATGACAGTGGCGACTTCCGGTTTTCTATAGTTTTTTGCCTATAGCTGTACTTACAAAAATGAATGGAATTTAAAAAAAATATTTAGTTTTATTATTTTTGATAAAGCTCCTGGCTCTTACCTGTATAGTTGAGATAAGGTCAAGCAAATTGTAAGTAAACAGTACCTATAGGTAACTAGTATTACTAGTATATTCGAAAAGCATTCGACCTTTATGTTTTCCTTACAATTTACGATGGCAGTTCTTAAATTTTATGGTTTACAAACTTCCTTTTGGCCAAATCTTATCGTCTTATACTCGTATGTATTTTTTTTTTTTCGTGGTTCTGCCGGTGTCGCGGGATTATTTCCTTACCGTGACCCCGGAACAGAAAGGGCTATTGAAGGACACCGTGGATTTTAGTCAGTAGAAGTCTGACAGTCCCTCCCGCCCTGCCCGGGGTTGGAGGACTCATTTGATGATTTTACCAAGCTAAAAAAAAAATCGTGGTTAAATCATCAAATGAGTCCTCCCACCCAGCGCAGGTAACCCCGGGAGGGCTTTGGCTCTCTAAAGGGGGGCCCCGTCATTATAATATAATGACGGGGCCCCCCTTTAGAGGGCCAAAGCGCATCAGCATATTATGCTGATACTCTATGAGGCGCGCGTGGAACACAACGCGCCGCCGACCCTGGCATGGTCCATGGTCGGAGAGCGAGTTATGCCCTTTAACAGCGAGTTGCCCTTTAAGTCTGCCCGAGCTTGGTATGGAATTGAAGCACTATTTTTCAGACTGTTAGGGCCAGTTGTTTGAAATTTTTAACAAATGGTTAAAAATGTATTTTAACATAATTGCTAGTTTAACTATTGGTCAAAAAAGTGACCTTTAGAGTAACATGTTAGTATCTGGGTTTACAATTGTCATATTTATTTGAACCCTTACAATGCGCTGTTCACAATACCCATCTTAATAATTGTCCTGAGAATAACACTGACTTACACAGTCCTAACCCTAATAAACAGTTTAATTAAGTTTTTCCCAGCCACTTAACAGTAAGTACATAAAGCATGTACACAGTTTAATTACACTTTATCAACATTAGGGCCAGAGGAACAATTACACAGGGCTGTCTTTTCCATTGGCCGTTCTGGGAAAGTTCGAGGGCCTTGATATCCTTGGGGGTGCCAAGATTCAGTTTATAATTGTGTCGAAACTTTTAGATGCAGATCTAAAAGTTTCGACACTTCTACGATCCCTTACTTTCATGATTGCCTGGTGAAAGTTTTATAAAAGAAAAACGCCACACGCTAAGATTTTTTGCTGTATCGTGCTATCGTGGGTGTTTAAAAAGTTTTAACAGACTTTTTCCAAAAAGTCACATTCACCCGTAATTATTACCTGTATGACATACAACATAATAAATTTTGTTTCATGTGAGAATGGAACCCACTGCACACACAGTAGCTATAGCTAACCCGAGACGAATGATGTAACAAAAGTTTTGTAATAATTAATTGGTGATTGAAAAAGAGTGTCCAACTGTCCATGGAGTTTCCTGCTCATTCTTATCCATGCACCTACGGTACTTTCACAGTTTTTATGTCTTGTGAGTGTGACTGGGACTGTAGCACCATTACTTTTGTAAGTAGGTACTTGCTTTATTTTATGTCTTTGACAATTCAAAAGTGCCTGTAATTGGCCTAGTTGAAATAAACGGTGTCCTAAAAGCTCATATCGCTTGGCTTTCAAACATGGGCCCTTCTTCTGAAGTAGGGCCACAAATATTGTAAATACGGCCCTGATCGACATTGCTAAAGCCATTGTCCTCACTTTCATGTCTGGAAACCTATCAGAATAGGTACTGTGGAGTCTCTCGTTAGATCGATACAATACTGCAGTACTGAGGGTCAATGGTACTACAACATTGAGTAGCTCGTTACCCTAATCAGAGATGCATGCCATTTGGTATTTTGTGGTTGCATTGTTTTATTTATTGGTCAGAGAAAACTTTAAGTGATTCCACTTAAACTTTAAGGATAATACAGTATGTGGCTCTCGGATATTTCGTTGACATCATCATCAGCCTATCAATATTCCCACTGCTGGGCAATAGGCCTCCTCTCTGTGAGAAGGATTGGGTCATAATCCACCTCGTGGGCCCAGTGCGGGTTGGCCGATGTCACATGTTTCGATTTTTTGGATCTAGGACATGCCGGTTTCCTCACGTTTTCTTCCACGGTTTTGAAAGCAGTGATGTTCAATGAAATTACATAAAGAAATGCACCTGGCACCTGCCTTGTTGACAAAAATACTAAATTTTAGCTGTTCAGCTCGTTTTGCTCGTAGCGTTTTTTTTTTTTCAAATCGAATCTGTTGTACCTGAGATTTGCTTTGTTATAAACAGCCCATGTTTCAGTTCTCACGCCTGCTTGCCGGTAGTGTCAAGTGTTACTGAAGACACGGGAAAATAGACAAGTATTGCACCTGCCAGCAGGTTATACTAGAAGCATGAGGTTACAAGGAAAATATGCACAATTATCCAGGAAGGTTAAGCGACTATGTAGGTAATGGTACAGCTTGGCCAGAACGGATTGAAACGGAACTAATATTTTTGTTTCTGACAACGTTTTAAAATCTTTGATTTTTGATGTAAACAAAGACCGCAGGTTTGTTAGATTTATTATTGTGCCATAAAACTAACGTAATAAATGAAAAAAAAAACATTCAAAGTGCTGATAGCGCGAAGACAGTGGCGACTTCCGGTTTTCTACAGTTTTTTGCCAAGCTGTAGTTTATTAAATGATCAGTCTCCCTCAGTGTTTCCGTGCATTTTGTTACATTATAAGATGAGGAAATCGGCATGTCATAGATCCAGAATATAGAAGACATCCTATCAACGCGCTTCTTCGGCTAGGAGGAATTCTTTTTTTTGCGGAAGATAATTTGGCGACTACCAATGAGTTTCTGTCAAGGAGGTTTTTTTTTCTGGCGTGGCGTGATGGTAACTGGTGGATGCCGACAACTAGCCGGAGAATGATCAAACGCTACTTACATAGTTAATTAGTTATCAGCACCATTGACCCCAGCCTAACTTCACTAACCCCTGATGGTAACAAAATAGAGATTCCAATGTTTAAAGCATTGAATGACTTCGTCGAGCTTCAATTCCGTGGTCTTTTTAGTCTGTTGATTCTTGCGCACAAGATTTGCAGTGGTATAAGGAAGTTTCAAGACACAAAGTGGATTTCGTTTCGCACTCATTGGTGTAATTGAAATCAATTCTTGTGGCTATTACAGAAGACACATGACATAATTATGCTTTGTGTAAAGATTAAAACCCTCTATCCTGCAGTGTACCTAAACAGTTAACAACAGTTAAACAATACGTCGCTTGTCATGAACATTAAACTCAATGGCGATGAGTTAACGGCATTTAGTAGTTGACAAACGTGTTTTTATTTATATTTATGGTCTAGCTACTCAGAATGGCAAACACATACAGGATAGCATTGAATAGACTTGCTCATGTGCTACATAAATCGTAGAGGTTTGTCTTAAGACAGGCATTTGAATATAATTATCCTTTTTCCGATGTTCGGTTCAAGGATTGAAGTGCACAAACTAGACAAGGTTGTTGGTTATATTTTGGGATTGTTGTGCGTAAAAAAATATCCGGTTGATCAATTCGTGTTCTTATTAAAGGCTAATTTACCTTTGAAATACACATCATCATAACGAGAAGGCATATGCATTTATTATGTCTTCTCCTACACTGCCATTTCCCATTGGTTTTGTCACCACTCTGTATTCTGTAGGTTCCTATTTAGAGATTACGGCCCAGATTAGTAAACATTATTTCCTTTTGTGAGTTTAATTCCTTTACAAAAAAAAGGTATTGTTTAAATAAAAGATGATTAAATGATTGGTAACTCCTTAACATCTCTAACTTTATTTTCAGCCAATTGCCGTACAGCTGCCTCGTAAAAGTAAACGTAAGCCGGCCAAAAGAACGACTAACCATCCCGGTCCTGGGCAGTCCGTCTGTCTTGAATGTAGTCTATTATAGTAGGTAATAATAGTAGGTAGTAATAAGTAGGAACTGCCAAGAGTAGTTTCTACTACTCTTGACAGTTCATTGTAATGGTTTATTAAAAAGAGTAGGAGACTCCAATCCAAAACAAAACCGCGCCAGCTCGACGCCCAAGCCGACACGGCGTCACGTCGTCTGATATTATGACGGAAAATACGTGAATTATGTCTACCGGAGACAAACAGTACAGTTTAACAGTATCTAGCCATAACATCTTATGGAGACTTTAAAGGAACATACTACAATAACAGACAGAACCTCTGTACCTAAGAGTACCTACATACTGCATACGTATGACTAAGTAAAGTATATTGTGGTTGTGGTATAAGATGCGGGATGCTTCTTGATGAAAAGTGACGTCTGTGTTGCCAGTGAAGACTTTGTGGTGTTCATCTGGTTCCTAAGACAAGCGGCAAGCGACAAACGAAAACGCTCAGTAGTCTGTAATAGATTTTCAACTTTATGCGATAAGTTCTAAAGTTGAAAATGTCTTGCCAACAACACGAAGAAGTTTGGTGGATTTCAGTAGACGGAAAAAGTCTTCAAGACAGTGCGATTTCATGTTTCTCCTACGGACTGCCTGATACTGTGAAGTGTCTTCAAAGAATCCTCTTCAGGTCTTTAGGAAGAATTCTGATGACAAATAACGTCACGGCACTCATTCATAGTTCCGTGCAGTCCAATGCAGTTAGTTTCCGCACTTAAACTGGACTGAATTAGGAGGGCCTTTAATTTGCAGCGTCATGTCACTGGCAACTATAGTTCAAGGCTCGCCTTTAAGTGGTTGCACGCCAATATAGTCTTTAGAGGGTTAAATCAAGATAGGCGGTCTTCTTGTAAAGTGGGGTAATTGATTAATAAGCAATAAGATACACACTCGGATAAATTGGTCCCGTTAAGCCGAACAGACCAACTTCCTGAGTCTTAATTGAGATGGTTCATTTTCTTGAAAGGGTAATGAAGATACAGTGCAAATGAAATCAGCCTACTAATGTTCCCACTGCTGGGACACAGGACTCCTCTCTGTGAAAGGGAGTGAGCCATAATCTACCAAGCAGACCCCAATGCGGGTTGGTAGACCGTAGATGTCACAAATGTTTAGGATTTAAATTCTAGGACATGTCGGTTGTCTTACGATGTTTTCCTTCACCGTTTTGAGAGCAGTGGTGAAGAAATAAATAACACAAAGAAATGCGCCTGGCTGGTTAAATCAGGGTCGATCCCTGAGCCAACGTTGCTCTCAAACGGAAGCACCCTATGTAGGCTTTTTCAAACATCGTATAGCTTAGAACTGTGCATAGCACAGCACAGCCTGAGGTGGCGTATGTGCATAGCTAACACATAAATATTTTACTCGCCTGATTAAAAACACGAGAACTGTAAAGCATATACTCGTAAAAACGTCCATGTTATAGTGAAAGAAAGAAAATGGGTAACTACAGTCAGAAAAACAGACGTATGCAGGTAAGTAGGTAAGGGCTATTTTTAAATGGTTTTTCTGTAAAAGTGTAAACTAAATGCATGCTATAAGTGTGCAATTACAGTGGCGCGGGGCGGGCAGCGGAAGCGGGTGGCGGGTCACGAAATAGACTAGATTTCCGCTCAAACCGCCCCGCCCGCACTTGGTGCACCTTAGTCAAAAACTATGTGTTTGCGTTACCCGCCAGCGGATTCCGCTGCCCGCCCCACTGCCACTGTAATTGCAGACTGTTTTGTACACTACAATCTTTATGTGGAACACGGCACGAATGTAAAAAAGGAATAAAAGAAAAAAATATATATCCTACTAAAATGAATGAGGTGTGATGTGAGTCTCTTTGCAGCTCCAAATATGCCCAGTTCAGCAAAATATCAGGCGGCTAGTTCGAGGGACACTGGTTCTCAACTGGACCTTGCAATACATTGGGTTAAAAGATGTCAATGGTGCATTGTTTACAAGTCTCTCTGCCTTCAATTGTCGAGATACTGGTCACATTATTGAACACTTATGTTGTCAACAATTCGTTGTATATACTTTACTTAGGTACATTATTCGTTCAATATTATACTTTACCTTCATACTATTTAGATACAAATCTTAGGTAGGTAGGGTACTATGGAAACTTTGTTCATAACGTTCCAATGTTTACTTATTATCGTGTTCACTTATCTCTACTTCGTAGTTATGATGGAAACTGTTATCATTAGCCGGAGGACGTCCAATGCTGAACATGGCCTCCCCCTTAGACCGCCACGACGAACGAAAATTCGCTACTTGCATCCATCGGTGACCGCGACCCTCACGAATTCACGATGTCGTCGGTCCACCTAGTAGGAGGACTGCCTGCGCTGCGTCTTCCGGTCCGTGGTCGCCATGAGAGAACTTTTCTTCCCCGTCGGTTGTCGTTCTACGAGCGATGTGGCCTGCCCATTGCCACTTCAACTTGCAAATTTTAAGCGCTATGTCGTTGACTCTGGTTCTTCGCCTAATATCCATGTTCCGGATTTTATCCCGCAAAGAAACTCCTAGCATTTTATATAGCTCTTTCCATTGCTCGTTGAGTGACTCTTAGTCTCTCTGTGAGACTGGATGTCGGACTTTAGAGCTTCTGGTCTGTCAGGGCATACAATTTGCATTAAAAACTGTAGTACCGTATATAGTTTAATGTCTTTGAGTACCGTGAATTTTCCGCAGTACTTCAGTCGCGGCATAGACTACAGTAACAATTGTCAAAGATCTTAACTATGACAGCCATTTCAAACTGTAATCTTCCAAGATGTCTGTGCGCTTCACCCCTCATCACTTACAGTGTCGTACCTTGGTCGTACCTATCTAGTAAGAAATGGCCCAACGAGGTCCATACTTGGCCTAACACCAAGTTGACCAAGGTGGCCAACTTTCAAGTTGGTCACCTTGGTCAACTTGGTGTTAGCCTTATGGGGTCCTCTGGCCGTTGGCTTCGTAATAAAATGACTCCTTCGACAGAAAACATAGCACTCCAACATTTTCCACTTTGCCGAAGTAGGTTAATAATACTACTAGCTAGATAATGATTGGCGATTCTATAGAATGTGCGACTCGATAATAAATGCGAATCGATAAAATCCAAGAATTGACAGGTCAGTTAACTCTATTTATCAATGGAACTCGGTCACCTTAGAGTTTAAAATAGTCCCTATCCACCTGAGATTTTTACCTATTTGATATTTGTACGTGTACGGTACCTTATATTAGATATTTGGACCTCTTTATTGTAGGCACTGAAGCCCTGAAGGGTTCTGAAAATTGAACGAAAATTGACAGAAAGTAGCTATGGGTTTTCTCGTCTCAATCGAGCCCAAAAGCAAAGATGAGACCTAAGATAGCGAACGGAGCCAGAAGAAAGTGGAACTCCTGCGCACCTATAAAATACAGTAAATCCTTTAGCGCTAAACGCTGACTGAATGGTGGCCGAAAAATCGTAAACACGTCCGCGATGGTTGCTGCGGTTGCTATTGCTACTATATATTCCGTCTTCATCGTGGTAGCAGCAAGTATATTTCACAAAGGCAGCCCTAGGCCGAAATTATACCAACATAATATTATTAATTAGCAGCATTTTCTTTATATTTAAAATCTACCTCTGTGAACTTCGACGTTTAGAAAATTCTCAATGGCCTTACCTTATGACCTTTAGCATACCAATTCTAAACAAATATGAAGATTGTAGAAACCTTTGTATTTAATGTAGGTAATGAATATAAATGACGTACAACACATTTGTATTTTAAAAGATATTTATAATTTACTGTCTGATAAGAAGGTCGCTATTATAGTATTAGCAACTTTACCTACTATATGTATAGCTAATAAAAAAAAATGAAATAATATGGTAGAGGTAATTGGATATCTAAGTAGCTCATGTAAAATAACTTTAGAAGGACGATTCTGCCCCGATTCACCGACGACCGGTTCATCATTGGACTTTTCCCCGACAGGACGATTCATTTACTTATTACCGTTTCACCCACTTTCACCAATGGACTTTTCGCCGAAAGGACGATTCGTATGTCCGTTTCATCGACGGGTACTTTCAACCATGGAATTTTCGTCGACCAGCACGATTCATTTCCGTCCGTTTCATCTGTAATTTTGACCCTTTCAACAACAGACTTTTGGCCGACGTGATGGTTAACCTTATGAGTGTTTTAACTCTTTTAATTTTATATGCGGAGAATGGGTCTCTATCTTGAGAAACCCGTGTGCTTATGATGCGGTGGACATGCGCAATTGCGCATGGGCATAGACTTTGGGGTTATTAACGATCCGTCACATGGTCCAGTTTACAAAACTAATTTTTTGTTTACTGATTTCCCCGCTAAAAGTGAGCTCGGTCAGGCCTGGCTCACTCCGCAGTGTAGGTATAAAACTGCAAGCATTGGCGGGGACCACTTCGGAGTGGACATTTAGTCGGTTTCCGCGCGCCGCCCACTACGCACGCGCTTACTTATAATAATATTTAAGTTTGGTGTTTGGTTGAATTTACGCATGCGTTTAAAAAAAAAAAATATGATGAGGAAAAAAAAAATACTGCATAACGTTTGGTTGTTTAAATAATGACAGTGATAGGAGCCTCACGTTTCACACACTACCGTGTGATTTCGAAAGGTAAGAAAAAAAGTGAATATTTATCTATGTAGTACATATTTAATAATGATCAAAAAACTATCTACCTGCTTGTGGCGTGCTTATTAATGTCATTCAAGTACCTGCTAGTAATCATGATCAGTTAAGTATGATTAGGTAGGTTACAAATTTGGCCTACAAGACGACCAAGATAAATAAAATAGACGATTATCAAACCTGACATCACTCTCACTCACCTAAGCTGAATACGGGTAGGTCGAATTATGATCAGTAGCAGGCGCGGTCCGAAGGGGGGGGTCACAGGGGACATGACCCCCTCCAAAATCTAAGGTCACATCAATAAATCTCAAAAATTTGCCAAATAATAAAAGGAAATTTCTAACTTTTATCCCCTAACGGCGATAAAATAGTTTGCTGACATCTTGTGCAATAATAAGTATTGTGCAATAATGTTTATTTCATTCCAGATACCTATTTTTTATTAGTGTAGTGAGTGACCCCCCCCAAAATTTCAGGCTGCGACCGCGCCTGATCAGTAGAAAGTAGGAAGATGTTTACGTTATTGTTTAGACACGTTCAAACTCAGAAAATGGCTACACTACGCATTCAAGGTCAGCGATCGTAATTCTCTTCGCGACTTTTTTACCTACTTACCTACAAAGACACGCAACACGGGGCCTGTGACAATGAAATGAATGAAATGAAAATGATAAGGACTAGTTACCTATTTTGCCGTAAACGATAACAATCGATCTTTAAAGTTATGACTACAGCTTCGCCAGAACGGATTGAAACGGAACTAATGTTTTTGTTTCTGACAACGTTTTAAAAATTTTGATATTTGATGTAAACAAAGACCGCAGGTTTGTTAGATTTATTATTGTGCCACAAAACTAACTTACTAAGAGAGAAAAAAAAAAATCATTACAGCTTTGGCCAGAACGGGTTGAAACGGAACTAATTTTTTTATTTCTGACAGCGTTTTAAAATCTTTGATATTTGATGTAAACAAAGACCGCAGGTTTGTTAGATTTATTATTGTGCCATAAAACTAACGTAATAAGTGAAAAAAACATTCAAAGTGAGAGCGAGAGCACAGTGGCGACTTCCGGTTTTCTACTTTTTTTTGCCAAGCGTACAAAATCAAGTGGTAGACGCCCACTGCCACGGACGTCGCTTGATGATCTCCGGCCGGTCGCTTGATGACCGCACGACTTGGGTGGCGAATGTCACGGATGAGGTAATAAAGCCTAACATTTCAAATATTTTTAAATATTGTTCTTAAGATGAAAATATGTATATAAAAATAATAACAGGCTACTGAAGGACACCGTGGATTTTAGTCAGTACAAGTCTGACAGTCCCTCCCGCACTGCCCGGGGTTGGAGGACTCATTTGATGATTTTACCACGCTAAAAAAAAAAAAAAAAAAAAAAAGATGAAAATATGTTTAAAAATATAAAAATAATACGTAGAAAAGATAATAATTATTATAAACCCGACTTGCGACCTGACTGCGTCATAATAACGAATTAAAATTTTATTTTTAAATTTTGAAAATTAAATACATATTTTATATTATAAACGTGTTTTAGTCATAGGATACATAAACTGGGCTGCCGTTGTAAGGCGACTAAAAAGTCACGGTGTATATATTATTCCTCACGTAAGGTGCCGTAGGTACCTACTGTTAACATTCTGTGCTACCAATCGATATGAATATGAAGTAATCGATGACGAAACAGAAAAAGATATAGGCTGATGATAAAAACAAAATTCCTTGGGGACTTAAGGAGGTAATGAGGAGTGATATATATTTATGTTAATATTAATTAACATAAATATATATGTAATTAAACAATTCATAAAATACGTATTCCTACCTAACTGTGCCCAAACTCGCGAGTCGCAACCCTATTGAGCTTGACCGACAGTAACCTTTTAATGTCGTTGGCGTCAGATAAACTAAAATGAACTCTCGCGCGTCACTATTCAGTTCATTTTTGCTTGCGCACGGGAAGTTTAGGCTATTATAAAAGTAGGTGGGTGATGCGGGTGCAAGTAAAAATGGACTCTATTCTTTAGTGCATAGATTTTACATTTGTTTGTTTTCTTTTTGGGAGTAAGCCTTCTGTGCCTTTAGGTACTATTATATATTCTGTGGCTCGGTATTCAAAATCGTGTATCGTAAATAAATGACACGCTTTGCCATTTGGGTTTTAGACAACTGTGTACTAATTTTTATTTAAATCGAAACAGTAGATTCGAGAGATGCGGCTGTAACAGACGAACAGCGACTGGAAGAGCGAAACACAAATAATAAATTAACTAATTATTTATTTGTTTTTTTTTTTTATAATCTCTCATGTGACGCAGATCACGTCGCGGCCTAGTATAGCTTTTTCCATAGAGTTGCGGGACTTATGGGCCTAAGGGCCTTTACTCATGGCGGGATACGAAGCAATGCAACGCGATTCGACCAAATTCCAACTGCAAGTGAAAATCAACCTTACCACACCATTATGAGTACTATGCACAGATATCTTAAAGAAGGAGATATGGCGTGGAGTTTAAAATGTATAGAAAACCGGTGAAGCCGCAACAGCCCCACCATAACGATAATATTGCATATGTAGTTCTATCAAAACAATACTACGAACAAGTGCACACACGCGCCATCGATAACTCAGTCATTTAAATATAAACCTTATTCTTAAAACCACAGCGTACTCTTTTTCCGTGTAACTTACTCACACTAACAATTATCATTGTGTGTTGTCGCGACACGCGAGGGGCGGTACTACTCCCGCTCAAATGCAACGGACGCACCACGCGACATTACGGCTTGTTGAGGTATCGTTATGTTAGCTTTACATTGCTGGTCTAGTCACTCAGTGATAATGTGAGATCGTTGTAAAAGAGCAATGTATTTTATGAAAAACAATACAGTCGGAGTAATAAAGGAAACAAAAATAAAGTAGTCCAAGTCAATAGCTAGCCAAAACGCTCAGGACCTGGTGTCAACGACACGCCTCCTTACCACTTCTCCTGTTTTTAATATTTCTGTGGTACTATGACATAAGACATAAAACACGTTGTCATTTTTGGTTAGATGAAACATTAAACACGATGACCAAGACAACGCTAAGACAATCAAATTGCTTCTTTATTTCTTAGTGGCAAGGTTGATTTTCACTTGAACATAGTTGGAATTCGTTCGCGAGAATCGCGTGGCATTGCGTAAAGTCTCTAGGTACCCTAAACTAAATTTTAAATACAAGTCTTACTACAGAAATTTTCTCAAGTAGGTATCTACCCACCGGGGTGCTATGACAGGAAACCTCCACGTGCGCCCGTGGGCTGGAGTTCCCTCTCGGATACGTCCGGGGGGAAGACCAGTTTTTCGGGCCGGTGCACCCTGGGATGCGGGCAAAAACTCTTCCTTAGGCACTGTGTGCCTGAGTGGTCTCTTTGCCCGTATGCGAATAGCCTGTCGTGTGGATGCTCCAACGCGTGTCGCTCTGATTAGCAGAGGGCACAGCGGCGGAGCGGGCTTGCGGACGGTGAGTTATGGGTAGCTCGCCGTCCGACCAAGGACCAAGCCCGGGTCGGTGGCGCGTCGTGTTTCGCGCCAAATGCCTGCTGGGGTCGCGGGTTTTTTCTTAACCCAGGTTACCGTGGCCCCGGAACGTAAAGGGCATAGGAAGGAACACGGGTGGATTTTAGTCAGTAAGAGTGTGACAGTCCCTTCCGCCCCACCCAGGGCGGGAGGACTCATTTGATGATTTTACCACCTAAAAAAAAAAAAAAGTATCTACCCACCTGCGAAATAGAGATCCTGCCTGTAATAAATGGAGATTATCTTGGCACTTACATCAGTTCAATGACCTAAGGGCATAGAGCAAGGCTCCACTCTACGTGTCACGTAGATTGAAATGTAGGTATGACGACATTTGGACTGTTGGAATGTTACGTGTAAATTGCATACTCATTAAAATAATTTAAGTAGGTTCCAAATGTTTTGTATATATTTTAGATATTGATAAACTAGGAATCATATTATTCTACTAAAATAAAAAAAAAATGCGCAACTACATTCTAGGGAACAAAAGTTTCTTTCCTTAGAAACCGAAAACTCGAACTATTGAAGGGATTTAAAAAAAGTACCTGTTCAATGGGATACATACTTTATACATAAGATCAACAGCCATAATATCAACAATGCATAAAATATAGGACACAAAAGTTTTTACTTCGCCATTTGACTGAAAAAACACAACACAACATCACGATTTTTGTCTGTGGAAAATTCCATCTTAAGTACTCGTATTTTGCAGTCTGTACACCTGTGTATTGCTGTAGGTTTAGTAAGTACTGTGTTTGACCATTTATTGATAAAAGTCGTAGTTTATCGGTATATTGAAGAAACATGAAACCCTCGAATCGATAGGATGGATAAACCCTTCGCACCCTTCAGGAAAATCTTGCTATGATTTTAGCATAGATTGTACCTTTTTATTTTATTTTAGGAAAACTTACAGCTAACAATTTCGACAAAATAGGGCCATATTACAAGTTTCCACATTTAAAATAATGTAAATATAATGTAGCGCACATCAACAGCAAGATTCGTCTGATGGAATATTTGACTTCTTACTATGTATTTATTCAATGTTTCATGATTCTATCTGTTTAATTTCAAACTGAAAGCTGTCGATCTATGTATTCGCTTATGCGCATGGTTAAAATCGTTGCAGTCCATTCGAAAAATAAAGACTGTAAAAAACTTTTTCAAAAAAAATTGTTGTTTTTGAAGGCGGTTACATTTTTTTTGAAAAAGTTTTTATTTTACTCTTTTTAGTATAAATATTCAACCATAAAATTCAAATGTTCCGAAGCACCGGTAATGACATGATTCTATATTTTTTCAAACTGAACGCTTTCGAACTATGTACCTATTCTGCTTTTACGCATGGTTAAGATCGGTGCAGTCCTTTCGAAAAATAAAGAAAAATAAAGGTATGAAACGACGTACACGCTCCTAATACTGCAATTTATTTTAATGAGGTGCCTCACACATGAATGACGCATATTTTGTAAAGTAATTGACTCTTTTATCATTAGTAAGTACCAATAGTTTTATCTTTTGAAACCTTCTCATTATACCTGTAAGTTAATTACAACTTGTCGGACAATGTACAGACACGACTACGAGCTATTAAACAAAGATAGGTAGATAGGTACATTTTTTCTGCCATTTCTTATGAAATATGGCTATACTACTATTATATTTATATCACAATATTATTATATAAACTTTATAGGGTAAAGGAAGATTATTTGATGAGTCAGGCAACTCAGTGATATAGTCTTAAAAGTCTCTCAAAACGTTACCTATGCATGATGCAATGCGAAATGACTGTGAATGTGTCACTACGTCTTGTCCACTTTAGTGGTGAACTAGTTGCAACATTTCGAATTAATAGGTACTGCATGCATAGGTAAAGTTTTGAGAGACTTTTAAGACTATCACTGAGTTGCCTGTCTCACAAAATAATCTCCCTTTACCCTATAAAATGTAAACCAAAAAAAAAAAATGTTACCTATTTCAGTTTTCGCGAAATGAATAGATAAGTACTGCAATTTTAGTAAGTATGTCATGATTTCCGCAAAGTAACGCCTAAAATAGTGAAGATTTGAACTAATAAGCGACATTTAGTTTCACAACATTTACTCAATCAATAAGCACATCCATCGCTCATCATTTCATATTAGGAAAGCAATTTACACAACAACTTAGCACCGATTAGGAAAGATTCCCCACAAAATATGACAACCAAGTAAGTACATACGAGTATATTTTGACATGTGGAAAAATTTTGAAGCTATATTCCGAGTTTCGTTAACTATGGTTTCATTTGTTGTCTTTGAAAATGGCGCTCGTGGCTTATTTTTTTTTAATAGCATATTCAGTGTCCCATTGCTGGGCAAAGGCCTCCCCTTTCTCCTTCCAAACCTCTCTTTGGGCAATTTCAGCCCTGCGAACATGATCAGATCGTCACACCACCTCCGCCGTGGTCGACCTCGACGGCGTTGTCCTCCCTCAGGCGTCCAGTGAGTGACGATCCTTGCCCGCCTCTCGGGGTGCATATATTATAGGTACATCAGCTACTTTGGTAATGGAGCGCAGGGTGGTGTTTCTGATTCGCACCTATTATGCTGCGCTCTGTCGCCCGCTGGCAAATCTTGAGTTTGGATTTTACTTTGGACTCGTGGCTTATAATGACTAATAATTACAGCCGCACAGGACGATATTCTGGGATAAGCAGCGCTTGCCGAGGTTGATCTCTGGATGGGTGACCATCTGTCATAGCGTATTTCCTCCTTGTTTCGGGAAGCACGTTAAGTCGTTTGTCCCGGCTGTCATTTGTAGATTTTTGACAGCTGTTACTGTGAGTCAAATTAAGCTCGCAAGTCTGACAACCAGTCTTACCATGGGGTATAACGATACCCTATGGTAAGACCATGTACACACGCACATGTGGCACACGTAGATGTGCCCAGTAACTGGGTACACCTACGGGTGCTGCCCATTTACTGGGTTGTGGAGGACCGACAGGCAGTCGCTCCATTCATCTGCATCTGGTTTGACTGGAAGCCGACCCCAATATAGTTGAGAAAAAAGCTAGGCAGTTGATGTCTTTGACAAAGGCGCCACATAACCAGTCAAAGTATGTACATAATTATAATGGGTTCATTCGCACTGGCCGCTTGACGTCGAGAACAAACACTTGAAGTCGGACAAATTATTACGGTTCAATAAGTGTTTGATTTCAAGATGCGCACGTTGCTCAATGTTGGATAAGAAGACTAGGTCAATGATGTTACCTCAATGGAGACTAGACTTTTGCTAGCTTTTGTTGTTCCTAGCTTTCTTTAGAGCTAATTTTTGGAGCGAACGGTGCAGGACTACCCCGCTTGGGCAGAGCACCGCCGTGTACTCTCGGCGGCGATAGGCTCAGAAGCTCTCGCGGCATTGGTCGAGGCCATGCTGCAGGGCGAGATGGAGTGGGAAGCGGTCGCCTCCTTCTGCAAAGCAGTCTCGCGAAGGAGGAGGCGGGACGCTTGAGGGAGAAAACAGCGCCCTCCCTTAATCCCAGCCGCAGTGGTAGGCCCTTCGTCCACTATAAGACTCAAGTTTCCGATACCTTACGACTTCAGTATCCAGGCGACTCTGGCAATAGAAATGCATATACGTTCGTACACATGCACGCGACGCGCGACGCCAATCGCGCGCTACCTATCTGCTGACATCGCGGCGACTTGAGTTTCCGCGATTTTCAAGATGGCGGAACAATTTATTTACCATTTTTAATTTTATTCACAGAATAAAGGGTTCCGTAGCATATTCTTGAATCATTTTTGGAAAGTAATTATTTTCAATACAATCTCAAATCAAATTTTTATAATACAATCCTCTATCAAATCATAATTTTGTATGCAGTTTTATTAAAAAGTTGGGAGAGATGGTTTTTTTTTATTTTATTGAATAAAAATTTTAAATTATGTTAAAGTATTTGGATTTGGATTAATGTTAGGTTCCCAGGAAATTAACTGTGAAGGACGGACTGTCACACGACTGATCTTATAAAGATTCCGTTTTTTTTTTGAACCTTCGGAACCCTAAAAAATATACTTTGATTGTGACAGTCATGTGTCAGCCATTTTATAAATTCATATTCTTGACCACCCATCATGACCTTTTGACGCGGCGCTAGTGTCTATGTCGTTACATCAAATTGCATTATAAAAATTTAGTACCTCGAATTTTCCGCAGGTCATGAGTAGTGGCGAAACTCCAGTATCGGAAACTTGCGTCGCCTCGTGTACGAAGGCTCGTACACGAGGCGACGCAAGTTTCCGATACCTTACGATTTTGGTATCCAGGCGACTATCGCAATACAAATCCATAGAGGCTCGTACACAGGTCGCGTCGCCGACATGCGTCGCCGACTCTAGTCGCTCGCTACTCATCTATCAAGATCGCCGATACCCAAGTCTTCGCGATTTTTAACCGACGAGTATCTATTATTTTAAATGTATTATTAAAGTATCTGAGGTAGAAAAATATCCTTGTTTGTATCATTACAATTAATAATAATAATTGTACAATCTTACATTTATGTATTTTGATAATATTTACCTATTTTAGTACCATATGTGTAACTAGATGGCGTTGTTAGTTTTTCTGAATCGCGATATGGTTTCGTTACCACCAAAAGTATATAAGGACCTAAAATTCATTCACAAAATTTTCTTCGTTCAAACAAGTAAACGCTGGTTTTATTCCACAACTATCACACAACGCCATCTCGTCCCAAGCTAAGCAGAGCTTGTGTTATGGGTACTAAACAACTGATAAACATACTTATATATTTCTAAATACATAAATATAATAGATAAATTACACCCAGACACAGAACAAATGATCGTGCTCATCAAACAAACAGTTGTCCTGGGTGGGAATCGAACCCACATCCTCCGGCATAGCAGTCAGGGTCACTAACGACTAGACGTCAGCGTTCCGGTGCATATAAAAGAAAACTATAAAAAAAAACCTAGAAAAAAATTGAATAAACCTCTAAAAAACAACTGAAACGCGAAAAAAGAAAAATTCTATGTTTACCTGGGGTTTGAACCCATGGTCACCACCTTGAAAGTCAAAGCTTGAACAAATAGAGCTACCTTGTAGCCGATTGGCGCGGCGAAATTATGAACCATATTCTTTCTAGATTGATTTTTTCCTCTATACGCGCCAATTTTTAATTCCAAAAATTTGAAATAGGAATGCGCTCGTCATTTTTAAAATAGAAGCATTTTAATTTATGTTATGAGATTTATGTTATTTTGTGTTTTGTACAATGTATTATTAAGGTTGAATATAGAATGGTGGCCGAATAGACGATTTGAGTCTTACGACTCGAGTCGCCGCTGTGTACGGACCGTGCGCGACTGGAGTCGCGCGACTTAGGTATGCGACTGGAGTATCGGATACCGGAGTTTCCTAATGTACGAAGGGCCGTAGACGCGGCGTCGGACGTCGACAGATGATCTCCGGGGCCACCGTAGGCGCGGAGCATCCGGGCGGCGAGTAGTGGGCAACTTGCTGTCCGACCATGAACCATACCCAGGTCGACGGCGCGTTATGTCCCACGCGCGCCTCAAAGAGTGACAGCATGATGATGGGCCTCCCCTCTAGAGGGCCAAAGCCTGCCGGTCTAGACCAAAATAGTCTGAAGAGATTAAAGAGGTCAGATACTTATAAAAATTGAATGTGTTGTAACCAAAAATGTAAGAGGTCATGCCTAAAAGCAGTTATTATAGAGATAATTAAAAGAAGATTGCTTGCTACATTTAAGTCCATTGATTGATTTATTACCGCACTTTCGCAACATCATAAACATTTCTACTAGGGCATGCAACCGGGAAATCCCGGTACCGAAAATACCGGGAAATCCCGGGAATTTTTAAAGCAATCCTGTACCGGTTCTTCGCCCCGTAGTCCCGGTACTTTCGATACTTTCGGTACTTTATTATTTTCCTTCTTTTTTTCAATATAAAGTTACAAATCATAACCATTATACTATTCGTTTACAATATTGTTGATATAAAACATTTTATTTGAAAGTAATGAGAATTTCATAAACAAAAACTAATCAGCAATGTAAGTAAGGGGTCAGTTGTGATGATGATTATGATTCATTTATTGCATTACTTTCATTTGAAGAGAATAACTTTAATCATCACCAGATTTTGTGTATTTTATAATTATTTGGTTTACTAAATTCTAAAAAGCTTTTACATTATTTTATGATACTACCTTTATTTTAAATAAAATAGCGTTTGTGACATTCTTTTCTTGAGTTTTATATTTTTTTCATTTCGAAAAAGCGTTATACTAGTTTTGTTTTGCTACAGTTTGTTTTATGACATTTATTTGTAGTAGACGGAAAAAAGTGACCAAGTACGTGTTGTTAAACACTTATCTTATAGAGGAAAGGAGAAAGCAACGACGTGACAAAGATATGCTTATTTCTAATTCAAAATATAGTTCTGATATATTTGGATTATTATAATTAAAAGTTATTTTATATCAACTCTTCGATATAAAAAAATACATGTGGCACTCGGAGATCGCGTGAAGCTACCTTTTTTTTCCACTTCACTCGCTCGGAAAGATTCTATTCATTGGCGCGTTTTGCAAAATGGAGTTTAATAACTCCATTTTACACGCAAAACGCGCAAAACTCCATTTTGAGCGCTAGAGCGCAAAGATTTCTTCAAAATTCGGACAAAATATCTTGTAGTCAATTATCTTCGTCACTGGCATGCGAGGCACAGAGCCGCCTCCACTTCTCCACGCATTTCCTCGTTTAGTGAGGTGAAAAGTTGTGTTTTGCATTCGGAAGCAAAGTTTTTCTGCATCTCTTACCTTTGAAAAGTTCGCCACGCTAAATTAGTAGCGAAATTTTCGCGCCAAATCAACTTTGCAGCCTTGCATAACAAATAACTATTTTATTTTAAAAGAAAATTAAAATGTTTGTGATACACTACTGTAATATAGAACTTCTTTGTTGCAGGAGAATTTTATAAGTAGGTTTCATTGTGAAAACTCCTTTTTTGTAGCTAGCCGTTTAGTATTAGTAAGATAAAGTAAATTGTTTTTATGATAACCGAAGACTCCCGAACTGAAACGACGTTAGACGATGCGTGGTGTCGGGTATTTACATTAGGTTTTTGTTGGGAATGTCTTGATTTGGTTGCCGCGGCGCGCCGCGATCAGCTTTTTTAAGCTTTGCAATAGCTTAAAAAAACATTTAAATTCGGTTCCTTGAGATTATGTTCTGATGATTATTGTCAATTATAGATTTACGAATAAAACAAAGTTTTATGAACTACTCCATCCCACCCACATTTGTAATGAGTTCATTTTTCAACTGATTTATATAATTTTATGTAGTGTGCACGCATTCGTGCCTTTAAAATCGACATTTGTAGTTAATAGCGACATTTGTACGTGAGTACCGAAAGTACCGAATTTCCCGGGAAATCCCGGTTCCATGTCCCAGTACCGAAACTTCGGTACCGGGCTTTAAAAAGTACCGGTTCTGCAAGCCCTAATTTCTACCTACATATATTTTTTTAGCATGTCTGTTGGTGTGTTTTTATAACACAATGTATTTGTACAGGAGCATGAGGAAGGCAACCCATTGATATTCACAACTGGCGCCATGAAGTACGCAGAATCTCGTCACGTGGACATAATTCATCCATTACAGAAAAAAATCACGTCGTTACACATAAATAAATCCTGATTATGCCATCTAATCACGCACAAGATGGCCGATTATATCAATTTACTACATAGAGAGAATACCTTGTACTTATATATAAAATAAGTTATTTATATAATTATACCTTTTACGATTTAATTAGAACGTCAATCTATTTTAATTGATTTATTTACTATTTATATTTTTTTTTTATAATCTTGCGCTGCCCTGGGATCTGGAGGCGACTAGCCGACTACCCTCCAGCGCGTCTATGAGTGGTGGCGTAGCGCCCGGGGCGAATCCCCGCTGCCTCGACAAGCCGGTGCACGACGGGAAGAGCTCCGGTGCGATCTCAGGGAAATAAGGAGGGAGTGACGTATCACAACCGAGCTCCGGGCACGCCGCAATCGAGGCGGTAAGACCCCTCTTTGAGGACTGGTTGGATGGGCGTTACGGCGATCTGACCTTCCGCTTGACGGAGGTCTTCACCGGACACGGAAGTTTTGGGAAGTACCCCTGTCTGATGGGGTGGAGGAAACGTCTGGGTGTCACCACTGCGAGGATCGCATGGAGGACACGGTGCAGGACTGCCTCGCTTGGGCAGAGCACCGCCGTGTCCTCGTGACGGGGCGATTGGCGAAGACCATAATGATATGCATCGTTTGATGATATTACCGAGCTAAAAAAATGCTCTCGCGCTGATTTCTATTAATTAGCAATGTAACCGACATTCTCAGATGTTTTCTAGTTGCAGATTAAAGGTCACTAATGAGAATCGTGGTAGGTGAAATTGGCTAACTGCTGTAAATTATACAATTAGGTAGGTACATTGGCCACTTTGTAAATTGAATTTTATAAAGTGTCTCACTATGTGTTCATACTTATACGTACATGCATATTTATTTTTATACTAGCTAGTTAAAGTCTACTAGCTATAGGACTTTTAAAGATTTAATGAAAGTCCTATACTTATCGTTATTTATGTCATATGTAGAAATGGAATCAGCTTTATTTTTTCATATTTTATATGTCTCTACTCAGTGGTAGTACTGGTAGTCACCCTTTTCACTAACCTTTTAATTTGTACATCTCTGTTAAAAAAAAACTATAACCTATCATAAATACTAATACTAGACGATAAACAAATGGACAACGAACGGACATATTAAATTGAAAGTAAAACCTAAAGCACTCTATGATTATTAGCATAGATTTTATAGCAATTTATACATAATCACCCGATTAAGTTTTGTTGTTTGGCCCGATTCGTCGACCGTAAGCAACGAATATTATTTTTATTTTATAGAGTCAATCATTATTTGTGATGCTCATATCAAAGAAATAGGCAGATGGATTATTTGCTCAGAACACGCGAGTGGGTCCAAAAGTTGAATTTGACAAAATAAAATTGACATAAAAGTCGCGACTACCAACTTCGCGCGAAACCTCGCTCGTTTAATTTTTTTGCCGAAATACCGCCGTCGTGTCTAAACGCACCCCAGTGGAAGTCACCCTTTCTCACTAACCTAAGTAAACATTATGCTCAAAAAAAACTATAACCTATCATAAATACTTTTTTAATTTGATTATTTATGGACAACGAATTTGATATTAAATATGAATTTAAATAAAGCACTTTGATTATTTATGCATGTAGATTCTATAGCAATTTATACAGTATAATCAACCTATGCGTGCAGACACTGGCCCTAAGTTCTGAGCGCAACAATTCTAGGGAGAGCCGTCATCATTATGTAATATTAATAATAACAGCTTGCCGTACAGCAGGCTTCAAACTATAATTTTAATGTAATTGTTTGAGGAAACGAGTAGTTTCAGGCTGATAGTTTTAATGCTAAACACCGTGAAATGTTTATGATTTTCAGCGGCTGTAGCGAATGCGTTAAAACAGCGTAGAGCTAGAGATACATGAAAAGTAGTGTAAAACTGAATCAGAATTCAGAAACTAAATAAAAAATCAACAAGTTTCCGAAGTTCGTTTTTTTTCCTTGATTTTTTTAACAAAATGGCTTATTTAACAAATTGTTGAAAATTTAAAGATTAGTTTTAAGTTAAATCACTTACCTACCTATAAATATTTGTATGTATTTTGGTTAACAATGTACTTAAGGGTGTTACCACACCAATCGATCGACAGTCGATCAATGCCACCGATCGACATCGGTCAATCGGTGTGGTAGCTTTAATTGATCGACGGATACCGGTCGACTAACGAAGATCGACTGTCGATCGATTGGTGTGGTAGAAACTATAGATCGACGTCGACCAATCCATTCTAAAATCGATCGATGGCATCGATCAACTGTCGATCGATTGCTGTGGTAACACCCTTAAGTACATTGTTAACCAAAATACATACAAATATTTATAGGTAAGTGATTTTTATCCTGAAGGTTTTGAAGATTTCAACTGCCCTTACTCTTGACATACATTTGGAGTCCTTTTTAGTGCATGCACAAACATGGAAATCGAAGGTTTACATGATCGAATAATATCTGCAAAAGAATACGCTTCCGTCAGCTTTCATTTATTTATTTTTAGCATCGAATCGACGGCGACGGCGACCAAATAGGTTCGACCACCACCAAGTATAGTATACAACCTTTTTCGTGGCCAAGTTTCACGAGCCATACCTATGTATCTTATTATTCTATTATATCTTGCTATAGAAACATTTGCCTTGTGGAATGACTCATTTTGAACTGGGCCAAGGAAATGATAAACATTTGTAATGTCCAGTGTGTGTATAAGTGTGTGTTGTTCTGTGGTATCTTGTTTATAATGGTTGTTAGGTTCGTCAGTTAGGCGATTCGCACACTGCCCCGCATGATGCAGCGTAGCGCGTAGATGTTAACACAGTCTAACACACAGAAAATGTTTTCCATACAAACGGAGATACTTACAAGCAACGGAAGAACACGCATCCACGCGCTACGCTGCATCATGCGGGGCAGTGTGAGAATCGCCTTTCGGTAGTTACAGCCGGAGGATTAAAAAGAAAAAACAATTTACTTAAATATAATGAATTTAATTAAAAAGAAATTAAGTACAATGATTGATTATAGCATAAGCCTCTGTTCAGACACGGCGGGAACCGCGCGATTTCAGAATCGCATGGAAATCGCGTGAGTCTTATTTGTATGAGTTATTAAGTAATCGTTCAGACATTCCCGCCGTGTCTGAACTAGGCCTAAGGGCGCGTAACCAGAAAGTTTGGAACGTCACAAATAGCTGTAAAATATTTACAATTTTAATTAATATGGTAAAACTGTTGACATACGAGTAGGAATGCCATCAAAACACTGAATTTGATGGTATCACCGTTTTAGGTCTATTTAATAAAAGTCATTTGGAAGGTTTCTAAATACTTTTTTTACGTCTAGAACTACATATTCGGTGTTACGATGTTAATTATTGCACCAGGGTTCGGCTCTCAGCCCGTACCTCTTCGTGATGATAATGGATGCTCTGACGTCGGACATCCAGGAAGAGGCCCCCTGGTGTATGCTGTTTGCCGATGACATTGTGCTGATTGCCGAGAGTGGCTTAGAGGTCCAGAACTAGATTGGAGGTGTGGTGGCAAAGACTGGAGAACGTTGTGCCTAAAAGTAAGCAGAACCAAAACAAGTATCTGTTTTGCGATTTTGGCGGTCTCTCCAGTCCTGTGCCCATAACTCTTGCAGGAACGCCCATACCAGTCTGTTCCGACTTCCGGTACCTCGGGTCGCTTGTCCAAGGAGATGGCGATGTAGACCGGGACATAACACACCGTCAACTCGGGATGGATGAAATGGCGACAGGTCAAACAACCTGCGACCCACGGATGCCCCTCAAGTTAAAGGGGAAAATATACAAATCCGTGATTAGACCTGTCGTATTGTACGGATCGGAATGCTGGGCTGTGAAAAAGATGGATGAGAAACGATTGCATGTAGCGGAGATGAGGATGTTAAGATGGATGTGTGGTGTAACAAGAATGGATAAAGTAAGGAATGAGTTTATAAGGGGCAGTTTGAAAGTGGCGCCTGTTACAGAAAAAATGAAAGGTAATCGTCTATCTTGGTATGGACATGTGATGAGGAGGGATGACAGTCATGTGACTAAGAGGGTGATGAGTATGAATGTTGATGGATGGAGAGGAAGAGGAAGGCCAAAGAAGAGATGGATGGATTGTCTAAGGAGTGATATGAAAGAAAAAGGAGTAGATGATACTATGACGTGTGATAGGGGAGAATGGAAGAAAAAAACGTGTTGCGCCGACCCCAAGTAAAATGGGATAAGGGCAGGAAGATGATGATGTTAATTATTGTATTCCCTAATAATTTTTGAGTGCTCTACAGAGCCTTAAATTTCCTATTTCCATACAGTACATTGCAACATTAATTGAATCTTGTTAATATTTGACAGCTATTTGCGACGTTGCCTACTTTCAGAACACTGAGGCCCTTCGTCCATTAAAAGACTCAAGTTTCCGATACCTTACGACTTCAGTATCCAGGCGACTCTCGCAATAGAAATGCATATACGTTCGTACACATGCACGCGACGCGCGACGCCAATCGCGCGGACACTTTCGAAGTTGGAACCGATTTGTCCGTTCCGAACCCGGGAACTGGTGGCGCCATGGTCACATATCATGGTTGTCACGTTGCACGAAGTCAGCATCTCGTGGCCCGTCCGCGTGTCCGTGGCTGATCATCAGCCGCTGATGCAATATTTTCTTCGGTATACTCGTAAATAGTGTTAAAGCAGCGTCAGCGAACTGCCTTTGGTACCATGGTATAACATGTCCTTTTTATTACATGATTGCTGAAAACGAGCTTAAGAATTCTATTTTTATGCTTGTTTTCAGTAATACACGACGGTACGGTTGGCGCAATGGCCGAAGTGACCGACTTACTGGTTTGATTCCCGCACGGAACAAATATTTTATAGTCTTAAAGTAGCTGTTTCTTGTCTGGGTGTATGAGTTGCAGTATTTGTAAATATGTAACTTTGAGTCAAGAGAGTTCAAAAAAAAAAAAAAAAAAAGTAATAAAACATTTGAATTAAAAGGTTCTTTTTTTAAAGCGAATGTAGATTTGCTCGTGTAAAGAAGAATGGCCAATAAATTCACTGGCAAATGCTGTTTATTATACTTGGTAGCGACCACTTTTATATGCACTAGATTAGCAACAATTTATAGCATTAATTTGTATAGCATAATATGTTAGAATAAAATAATTACATATGAATACAAGACGGTGACCCGAGTCACTTTGTAGGAAGAAAAAATAGCACTAAAATCGGTAAAGCCGCCGGAGTTTTTTTTTTTTTTGTAATTGTATGAAATCGCCACCGCCAGTGTGATTTTAAAAGGTTAACATGTAATTCAACTTGTTTAATAATAATGGGGGATTTTCCCTCCCGCAGTTCTGCTCCGAAGATTAATGCAATCAGATTGAACTAATTGCTTGTTTCAGATGCTTACAAAAATAATATTTTAGTATGTAAAACTGACTTTCATATATAATTATATACTCATTTCAACTTGCACTGTTCCGGATACCGCAACGAAATTATCTAAAAAAAAAAAAGAATAACGATGTTCCTGCTTGTAATAAATATCAAATTACCCAGTTATCTACTGCACGTGACTTAAACGTATTACTACCAAACGTACTCTACTCGAGGTTGCATCATTCATAAGACCCGCATGTTTATAAAACAACGCCAGTAGTCAACTTGGCAAAAGACGCGATGCGTCGCCCTGGTAGTCAAGTTTTTTACTACTAACAATTTCGCAAAACAGATCAACTAGGTATGCCATTCTTACAAGACTACAATTAATTAAAATTAGCAAAAAAAAAATTCTTTTTCATTCAAAATGAGATATTGATCGGGCCCATCAGTATGAAAAATCATTTATTTTTTGCTAATTTCTAAAAGTCTCCGAACAAACATTGTTCAGTAACATGGGCTGAGTTACACCACGAGAGGTTTTGCGCATTTAACGTTAGCTACACGTTGTATAAGCATAGGTAGAGTTACTTACACTGCCTGAATTCAAGCAGCGAAAGAATCAAGTGGATATGTCCCAAATCCCGGAATTACCTACTTTTAAAGAGCATAAAAATTCCGTGCTTTTTTAAAAGAAAAGTTATTTACTTTTACACAATTTTTTGTTTAATCTATCTCTGATGTTTTTATTATTATAATTTATTTGTAATACTGTTTCACACACGAGATTTTTATTAGAATACCCTGGAAGATCCATGTAATATCACATTTCGATGCAAGTACTAAAATAACTCTATCTAATTCCGACTTCCTTAAAAAGAGTAGAACCTCCAAATAAATAATAATATCAAGTTACGTCCGCCACTCAGGACTTCAGGAGAACAGTTTTCAGTCGAAAATCAGTGTAGTAAACCCTACTCAAAAACTACAGCAATAATTCGCCAGATAACTCTAATTTACATAAACTTCTTAAGGCAATGGTCTCTCGTTCCGGAAAAGATTAACAACCGTGATAAATTCAAGGTCACAGGTCAGTTGATAACGCTTTTAGCATATTTTGTTAGGCAGACTAAAGTGGGGTAGCTGCCAGCTGAATTCGCAAACAGTTCCAAGTACCAAGGTTTTATGTAAGTATGTAATTTTTGGAGAAATGTTCCTTGAGACGACCTTTAAAATGTTAAGGTAGGTCTAGATTTTGAGACTGCGAATAAATGGTCTAAATCTAAAAAGTAATTTATTGACTTACTAACTGTGCCCGCGACTTCGTTCGCGTGGATGTCGGAACTTAACAATGTATTTTTTATAAAATTTACAAAGTTTCATACAAACTTTCATCCCCTATTTTATCCCCTTGGGGGCAGAATTGATCAAAATCCTTTCTTAGCGGATGCCTACGTCATAAAATCTACCTGCATTCCTAATTTCAGCCCGATCCGTCTAGTGGTTTGGGCTGTGCGTTGATAGATCACTATGTCAGTCAGTCAGTACCTTTGAGTTTTATATATTTAGAAGCTTTTATAAAATTTTTACTTAGTTTTAAATTAACGAGTGAGGTGGTTGTCATGACGATGAATCCAAAGGGCAACTGACTGTACAGACAGCAGAATAGTATTTAGTCAGCGTAGTCTGACAGTAAATTACCTCTTATTAACCGACTTCAAAAAAAAAAGTAGGTTCTCAGTTCGACCTGTATGTATTTATGTATGTTTGTCTGCGATTATCTCGCGTTTGGCTGAATGGATTTTGATGCGGTTTTCAGGAAAGTGTTCATTTTACTTTAAATATAGCTTAGGTCATTATTACGAATCGATTGACATCTCATTCATTAAAATCGGTTCAGCGGTTTAGGCACTACAGTAGAAAATACAAACATACGTACTAAAAGACTTTCGCAGGACGTCTCTTCTCTATGAAGTTATTTTTGAAGTGGGAATTGTGTCATAAAATCAATGTCACGGTCACTGCGTTCAATACGGTCATGTGTCGGTTTATTACAAAGGTTCACTTGAAATAATTAAAAATCCATTATTACTATATGTATATCAACATGACATTTCATTAATTGGTGTACTTACATAGTTCTTTAATTACACTGTGTCCTATTTACTGGTAATATCCTACTTACTATTATAAAGGGGAAAGTTTGTAAGTATGGATGTATGGATGTTTGTTACTCTTTCACGCAAAAACCACCGAACGGATTTGGCTAAAATTTGGTACACAGATAGTTTATAACCTGGATTAACATATAGGATAGTTTTTATCCCGATTTTATGTTCCCGTGGGATAATTTTCGAGTTGTAGCGGGTGAAGCCGCTGGCAACAGCTAGTTAATAATAATGAACAGACGTGAACCGGTTGATTTTAATTAGCATCCTTACGTCTATGCTTTATGCTTACGATTATGCACTTCTTGAATTACTTGTTATCAGATTACGGTTAAGCCAAAAAGAAGGGTAATGATTTTAACAGCCCATGTACACACGGCTACAAAACCAGTTTTACTTTGCCTCGCTTTATGTGATCTTTTCGCACAGTGAACGGTCAACGTATACTGGTTTTGCATAACTTGATGTGTAGCCGTGTGTACATACATTTTGTTGTTTTCAAAGCGTATGCTAATTCCCGCGTAAAATATCCAGCGTAAAACACGATTGGTCACAACCGTTTAATTTTGTCAATCGGTGATTAATGAGTTAATTACAATCATTTCCTTTCTATTGTCTTTGGCTGGCAGTGGGTGACGATAATTTGAATTATCATCGCGAAAAAAATGTTTCTAGAAATCTTAGGAAGTAGGAAGAATTTTGTACTAGTGTGATCAGATTAAATAATTAAGTAAACAGCGGCGGATTGGACACCATTTGCATAAACAAGATTGTCTGTTTTTCTCATTAAGTATTCATCTACTAATCTACATAAATATTATAGATGCAATGGATATTTGAATATTTTATGTGTCGAAAATAGCATCTTCATAATTTAATTTTTAATTTAACATTACGTACACTGTCCTGTCCGTCCGCCTGACGCATTATAGATCTATTCGTCTTTTAGCATTACATTACAATACTACCTCCCTGACTAACGAACATTCGCGTACATTTAGTATAGATTTGATACAAGGTGCGCATTGTGATGCTCGATTGTCTTCCCTCACTGATGAAATGTTCGAATCTGTAACGTAACATTACAGGTGAATGCTCGCGGTGAGGGAGCGCCTTAAAATACAGTACCTAAATACCTAAGCGCGTCAGTCGAAGTTAACTTTATCTGGGGTTAGGGTTGACATCTCCAAAATTGGAAAACTTGGACAAGACGCGTGAAAACCCCGGATTTTTGAGTCCAGAACCCGGACGCGAGTCAATGTGCCCACGGGGGGTGGGAAGACGATGAAGTATGCGTGGACATGAGTCTCGTCGAAGTGCGCACGGGGGTTAGGAGGACGGTGAAGTGTGCGTGTGTCGCGGGTGACTGGGCGGCCCCCGGACTTTAAATGAAAACCCATCCGGACGGATGGCAACCCTATCTGGGATCTAACTTCGGAGTAACTCCGATACGAACTGTCGGCCAAACGTTTCTTACTACGAAATTAATTCTTTATCGTTCGGTCGGTTCAGTGCCGCCTATATCTTTCTGCGGCCGTGTCGGACCGCTATTCCAATTTCCAACATAGGTACAGAGTGCACTTGTGTAAGTACTCTACTTGGCTAATATCCGTTAAGATTTGCCGTAACTGATATTTGGTACTATCCCTTTGTTTTATTAAGGCTACAGTCACGATGATTTGGTAAATATACTATCTCTACAGTCTGCAGCCCTAAAGGCTTATCAAGTTATCATAAATCATCAAGTATCTTTTGGGAAAGACAATTGATAGATATTCTAAGCGGTGATAGACGAGACTGGGTATCTTATCCTCAAGGACAAGAAACCCAGCCTCGTCTATCACCAAGCGTTACGCTAGGTACTCAAGTACCTAACGCAACTGCGGGAATGTCCGGTTACAGTGACCCTGGAATGTAAAGGGCACTGAAGGAACAGAGTGGTTTTTAGTAGGTAATCACCCTGTTCCGCTCCACTCAGGACACAATGGATGATTTTCCGCAAAAAATAAAAAATGCTGAGATGCCAGTGGCATCTACAGGCATACCAAAGCAAGTAAAGCCGTTGCTCCCGGCTGTCATTTGTAGATCTTTGACAGTCGTGACGTGCGCGCTATCATAACTTTTCTCTTTTTTGTGACGTAATGTAAACTGGAACTTTAACGTTAATTTGAAAAAAAAATAGTTCCTCGTTTACACAAGAGGCACTTTTTCAATTCTCAAACAGTAAATACTTCAAGTAAGCGTAAATAAAATACAGATAAGCCCCTGCCTACTCCACGGGGACCAACAGGCGTGATATTACATTGTACTACGTCTACAACTAAAGGGAAAACAGATAATCCCTTTTAAGTGTAGGTAACATTAATCTTTGTCTGAAGAATATTTTCATTACATAAATCTATTTCCACTGAAGTTTGTATTTTCATTCCGTTGAGTGAGAATATTCAGCTCACAGATGCATGAAGATAAAAATATTATGATTGTAATTTGGCTATTACGATACCAATATGTCAGTAGGTGTTACGCATTTTATTATGTTGGTAAAATCATCAAATGAGTCCTCCGACCCCGGGGGTTTTGGCCTTCTAGTGGGGGGGGCCGTCATTATGCTGACGCTCTTTGAGGCGCGCGTGGAACACAAACACAACGCGCCGAATAAGGTCCATGGTCGAACAGCGAGTTGCCTTTTACTCGCCGCCCGCTTGCCCGCACCTACGGTGGGCACTGCCAGACTCGTACCGACTAAAATCCGCGGTGATCCTTCAGTAGCCGCCTTTACGTTCCAGGGTTACGATTACCTGAGGCCTTACTACGAGCTCAGTTTGGGCTGTGGGAAAGAGACAGAGCTATACAAGTCGTCTAGCGCCATCTCTTTCCTACAGCCTTTAACTGGATCGTGATAGGAGCTCGTGGTAAGTCTACTGAGACAGTCCCGCTGATTGACTCGTGCCCGTGAACGAACCTAGTATGGATTTGTTTTGCGATAGTCACCTGGATACCAAAGTCGCAAGGTATCAGAGACTTGCATCGCATAGTGTACGAAGACGCGATCGATCGATAGCTGTTTTCGATAGTTTCAAATCTGACAACGTATATTGCATCATTCGTGATTGTATATCTATTGTTGTCACGGGTTTTACATTGTTTTAGTCTATTTTATGACTTTTCTTTCGAAGGTCGGTGACTATGTTTTTTATTTCATTGACTTTTTCGCCACCGACTTTCAAAAGAAAAGTCATTTTGTAGGTTATTTTAATCTTTTTTGTGGTTGTTTTTGAAGTCGGTTACATTTTTTTAAATTATTTTTCTTTAAATGTTGAACCCAAATTGTCAAATACATAATTTTCTATATGTGCACGAGTATTTTGTAATCCGTAGCGGTACCTAATAACATCGCCTACCTACATCCCTACATAATGAGCTAAAATAAAAATGGCAGTTAAATTGTATTAAACAAACAAAGAATCATCGAAATCGGACCAGAAACCTCGGAGTAATCGTTAATAGACATGTTATCAACATGTCTAGGACTTTTTAGGTTTTTGTTAATTTTTCAAAAAGCGCTAGGCCGATTTCGATAAAATTTTGATGGGACCAATCGGAAAGTGTACCCTTTCCAAGATTTTTTTCAAATCGGTTGGTTGGTAAGCGACGGAGTTCCGCCCGGACAAACATAACATATAAACATCCGAATTGAGAACCTCCTCCTTTTGGAAGTCGGTTAAAAATAGATTAAAATTAAGAACGAAAATTAGGCTTTCAAATACATCTAACATAATCGCAGTTTCCAAACTCCAATTTTAGCCTTGAAATGTATCTCTATCATACAGTTATCAACGAATTTGAAGTACAATAGATTAAGGGGCAATGTTTCGGTTGATTTTTGACAGTTTCTCGTAAATACATGATCAGGCGTCGATTCTTATCACTCAGTGTTGGGACCCCGTGCGGGAGTGACGCGTGTTCTATATTTGAAAGTGGTGATAAGCACGTGCTATGGGAACGGTGCACGAAATGAAGATTATTTCTGGGAGGAGATGGTTAGTGTTTTTTTTTTTTACTTTATTCTATTTTCAAACTTTTTTTTTTCTAAAAAAGAAGTAAGTACTGATTAATAAAAAAAAAAATATCGGTAAAGGAATATGTAAGGATCGTAGAAGGTGGTGCTCTGTTGTTTCTGCCTAACTCTATGGGAAGAAGGTGTGAGGTTATGTATGTATTAATAAAATGTTCAAAATCATTTAAAAAATAGTAAGAAGCCGTACTGATGGTCTCCGGAGAGATAAACCTTTATTTTTAAATTGTAGAGTCACCACGAAACTGATAGTTTTAGACAAAAATTTAAAAAAATACGAACGAATTGAAACCGAAATCCTTTTTTTTTCAAGTTGGTAAAAATAGGTACCGACCGAATTGATAGAACCTCCTCCTTTTTTGAAGTCCGTTAAAAAGTGATCGGAAACTCAACACATTTTTCTAATGATACGTATTATTTACATGAGCCCATGTCCGTTATTAAAACTTATAAAGTTAGTTTTAGTCTTGTTTATTTTAAAAGCTCCTGAAACCATCGAAGTTAGAGTTACAAGTGCAACAGAGACTGGCAAAGTTTCAACTGCAAAGAGTAACTGTATTATTAATTATTATCTTATTACAAAATACATAGCAGAGAACCTTACCTGTTGAATAATTATCCATAAATTATTGCTCTTCGTTTTTTTTTGTGGGATTTTATGACCTGGTAACTACCTTTAGGTCAATGTTATTCGTCAGACTTTGAAAAAAGAATGTTCTATTGTTATTGTTTTAAACCACGTGTTATTTTTTTTTGTAGTCTTTGCTTGTTTCTATCAGATCTGGGTACCATGGTTTAGACTTTATTTGTATACTGCAAACAAGATTATTAATCTATGCGTAAAGAATCGATAAGTATAACAGGAAAGCTTAAAAAATGACCTTCAGATGTGTCTGGTTATAAAATAACACTAAATTATTTAAATTCTATTTTAGAAAATAATTTAAATAAATTAAAAAAAAAAAAAAAAACAAAAAACCCGTCTGCGTAAAAAAACTAAAAAGAAAGAAACAAGCCCAGTAGTTTAGAATTCACTCATTCACACTCACAGTCAATGGGCCCCCCATTCAAATTATACCAATCAAATCTTCCCAAGTTGCCCCGACTGTGAGTGTGAATGAGTGAATTCTAAACTACTGGAATTGTTCCTTTCTTTTTAGTTTTTTTACGCAGTCGGGTTTTTTGTTTTTTTTTAAATATTTATTTTGTTTTATTATTTTTAGTTTTTGTTAACATTAATAAGTCCAAATTAAATTGAAATATAAGTATATGTATAAGTTATATATATTATGGTAAACCATTTTTAAAATCCTTTAATTTGATACCCCACTTGATAGAATGTGAGAGATTTAAAAAATTTTTTTAGTTCGGAACCCTTTGCACACGAGTTCGACTCACACTTGGCCAGTTTTATGTACCCAGTGACACTCTCACGTTACATACATACACTCGAAAAACATAACCCTCCTGGCGCAGTCGGGTAAAAAGAAGTAAGCACTTTTTTCACTGATTTAAATCTTTTTAAGCCCGCAGTAGTGTCCACGTGAAGTCTAGTAATTATCCTACAGGAACGTCAAATTGGGATAAAAAGTATCATACGTGTTAATCCAGGTTTTAAACTATCTGCAAACTAAATTTCATCCAAATCCGTTCAGTAGTTTTTGTGTGAAAGAGTAATACATCCATCAACTTTCGCATTTTATAAGTAAAAAAGAATACCTGGAGCCTTGCCACGAGCTCTTAACGCGATGCAGTTTAGGAAAGAGACAGAGCTATACAAGTCGTCTAGCACCGTCTCTTTCCTACAGCCTAAATTTGATCGCATGGTAGGCCACCTGAAATAGTTTCGTTTCAGCTGTCAGCCTGTCACTGATACCGATAACACATGAGGCAACAGATGTTTCTAATCAATACCTTTCAGAGATTGTAGATACTATATGATCTATATATAATATATACCTAGATCTATAAATACAAAACGGTTTATATCTGACGAATCACATTTTGTGGGTTGAGTTTAAACTGGATTAACATCAACATAATATCTTCCAACGATTGTAAAAATCTGTTCGAAAAGTTAAGTGATTTGTTAACCGACTTACAAAAAAATAAGTCAAGAAACAAAAAAAAAATGAATATCTGAACTAAGAGGATAAAAAAAACAGAACCGACTTTAAAAAGTTAAAAACACACACGAAAAAACATTTAAAAAAATTTTTGGAGACTGGAAAAAGTCAACGAAATAAAAAACAAATCCACCGACTTCCGAAAGAATATTTATTTTACATCTTTTCATGTGTGTTTTTGAAGTCGATTCCTTGTTTTTGTTTTGTAGTCGAAAAAAAGGTAAACTAGCCGTTATAAATTCTAATTATGTACCTACCTAAGCAGTTACACTATTTTGTAATGTTTATAGAAGATATTGTTATGTTTAAAAACTTCTTAATCTAAGGTCATTGCTCCATTTAAAAATACGATAAACGTAATTTGTGTTTTGGGCGTATATTAATAACTAAGGTTTAGGCGCGGTACGAATGTAGATAAAAGTAATGGATGATTGGAATGATTTGATTTAAGAATTCTACTCTTGTTCAGCATCTACCTATTAGAAAAGTATTATAAGTTAATTGATCCACTATTTGGTCATAGATCGCAAACTAGGCATTAGCTCAGTAGGGGTAGGTACTATCGACCAAAGAGGCACGATTGCATTCGGTAAAACCTCATCCCCGGAATAATTAGGACAATAGAGGACACCGTGTGGTCAAGAAAGTCAAGTCAGACTTGCCCACAAAGATCCTGTGGGCAAGTCAAACTTTACTGCCTCTAGATTCCGAATTGAAAGCAACCTATACGCGTCATACGGCTGCATTTACTTTTGCTATTACAATAGTAATCTGAAAAAACAGCTGTTCCCTACTTTGGGTATTTGAGACGTCGATCTCACATTTATTTAAGTATTTGTACAAACTATAAATAAAAACTTACTAGCAATATGTACAGGAAAAAGTACTTTTGGGTCGAGTCTTGAAATTATGTGTGACAAGAGCAGTGGTGGCCGAGTGGTATCGGCCCCGACTTACAAGTTGTAGGTCGTGGGTTCGATTCGAACCCAGCGAGTTTACTTTGTGTTATTTATTTCATCACCACTGCTCTCAAAACGGTGAAGGAAAACATCGTGAGAAAACCGGCATGTTTTAGAAACAAAAATTCGAAGACATGTGACATCCACCAATCTGCACTGAGCCCGCGTGGTGGATTATGGTGGCCCACTCCCTCTCACATAGAGGAGGCCTGTGTCCCAACATAGATAGGCTGATGATGATGAATGACAACAGAATTCTTCTGCGATTACGACTTTGGTCCAATATAAAAAGATGTTCACTTATGATCCGGATTACACACCACATAGTTACTACAATCGCCTACCAAAATATTTTCCTAAAATATACAAACCGTAATAATAGGTGATAGAAATTGGCGTCCTTGACCGGGTGCGAAATGTTTGCGCATGTTTAATTATAACAACCGGTTTTGTATAAATAATTCGTTTGGTTAATTAATTTATGTCTTTTTGATTTACGGTCTACGGGTTGAGGTTAATTTATGTGAAATTAAGGTAATATACTGGCAGTTAAGTTGCGACTACTGAATATTTTAGTACCTATGTGTTTCTTTAAATAGGACTTATCTGCGTCGAGTTGTTATTAGTAACTTTTGCTTGCCGCTTCTCCAGACGATTTTTCACTCTTTTCAGTATATACAGCGTTTTTTGCTTAGATCAAAGAAATAGGCAGATTGTGTCCACGAGTGTGTTCACCATAGAGTGTTCACCAAAGTAAGTCAATATCAAATCGAATTACATTCCATATTGTTTTCTTTGTTTTTGAGAACAACTTTGACAATGTTTAAAGACACGACGGCATATTTTGGCAAACAACAACAACGACACGCAGCTTGGGTACTGTCGCGACTTTATACCTATTCGATTTTGATTTTGTATTAACTTTGGTGGACACACTCGCGTGTTCTGAGCGCTCTATCTGTCTAGGTATTTCTTTTCTGAGGTTTTTTGTATGAAAAAATGGAACAGCGTTTCTGGTGTGCGAAGAAGGAACTATTTTTTCCTTGAAAATAGTCGAGTTGAAATTGTCGAAGTTCCAGTTTACGTCTCAAATACTGAAAACTCGTGGTAAGGGTATTGACTAAAATTCAGTGTCCTTCAATAGCGCTTTACGTTCCGGGGCCAGGTGACCTGATAGTCCCCGGTAGGCATTCTCTATCAATACCTACTGCGGAATAATGATTGGTTGCCGGTTCCAAATGGTCTTGGCATAAAGTTTCGTTTGTCGTTTAAAACCTTCCAATTTACCAATTCTGCGAGCTTGCCAACAGTTAATAATAATAAAGACATGTTCACCTGCCGCCTTTCGAACGATTTGGCGGGAGTATGCAGCGGCCATTATGTTACAAAATAAAATCCAATTATGTCATTGCAATTTTCGATATCGCTATAAATCCTCAATGAGTCGAGGTAAATAGGTATTGCATTAATTTATAATTTTAATTACTTAAATATTGGCTACTGCATATTTCTATCAAGCTATAATTGCCAGATTATGGCAATAATTAAAATCCCTTATTAAATAATTTCCGTTCTAAAATGACTGCTAGATGCATATTTAAATCCAACGACTATTAAATCCTAAGTTTTGCGCTATAAAACCGTAAATGGATGTCCTTCTAAAGGTTTTAATTAAAGTACAAATAGTAGATAATCTTAAACATGTACGTTTACCTACAACAATAAACAGTCGTGTATAAATATTTATTTAAATAAAATAGTAAAGTAAGAACCGCAAATCTGTGCCTCTAGTGAAAAAGGGTATAAGTCCGATTAAATGAAATCGGACTTATACCCTTTTTCACTAGAGGCACAGAAATCTGTAATGCCCATTATAATGTACTTTTCACTACTAACCTGCCTACAAACAATTAAAATTACAAAGAAAAGTGTAGTAATTTCCAAGAGTTCATCGAACTCATTGACCTGTTATGACCTGCAATAGTTCTTCGACCGTACTCACAAAGGCTTTTATAAAAAATCCTAGTAAAAATGCTTATTTAGCACGATTGTTTTATCATCTTCCTAGCCTTGTCCCGACTCTTTTGGGGTCATCTTCCAGTCTTAACGAATGCAGTTGAATGCAAAGTATTTTAAAATGGCCAGAGTGCCAAAGAGGCTATTGGAATACACGTTTCTGGCACTAAAATGCAATTTAAGGGTGCTTGTACACGGCGCATGTAACTCGCGCAAGTGCCTCAACATGCTCAAACTACCTACATGCGCCGTGTAAACGCACCTCGCGGGTAGCTTGATCAAGTAGCTTGCGCATTTTCCTCAGCGCGGGTAAACACCAAGCAACCGCAAGCCCGTACCTTTATTTGCGCGGGTTACATGCGCCGTGTAGGTACAAGCACCCCGCGGGGGCCGCGGGTAACTTGATCTTACTTGCGGGTAGCTTGCGCATGTTACTCGCGCGGTTAACCCGCATCTTTACTTGCGCGAGTTACATGCGCCGTGTACAAGCACCCTTAGTAACAGTTACTTATTCAGGACATGATCTCGTCAGGTAACGGTTTATGGCCTAATGGCCAAGTGACATGAATACTGTTCCTAGGTATACAATCATGAATTTGCTTTTAAAAGGGCCAAATTACATTTTTCTGGTCTTCGTTCATTTGGTCGCGGGCTAAACGTTTTAAAGGGATGTTGAAGGAATACTGTATTTTATTTGTCAGTACGAGTCTCAAAGTCCTTTCCACTCCACCCGGGAGGACTCTTTTCACAGTTTCTCACATTTATAAAAGGAGAGAATTGGTTCTATATTTAAAAGTTAGCTTTTTGCAGATATTCTGTTGTATTTTCAAGCTATTGCATAGCTCATCAAGAAATTCAGATCGACAGATCGAACTAATATTTGTTCCGTGCGGCAATCAAAGCCGCAACAAGCTGTGCGCCAACCGTGCCGTCAAATCTTTCATGTACTCGTAGACTCGTCAAAACTGTCTTACGCGAAATAGTCAAGATTGATTATCCAGTATTAAATCCTGGACGAATAATGTAGGCTCGTTCGAAACAGTTAACTTACTATCTCGGCATACATACTATCATCCTGTATATGAATATCTAAACAATAAGATATTTCCCTCGGCGAACATAACTGTTCCTCACCTTTTGAAACAAAAGACATTTTATTTACGCTCTCATCTTACTAAGAATTCGAATTTATCTTCTACTAGCTGTTGCCAGCGGTTTCACCCGCTACAACTCGAAAATTATCCCACGGGAACATAAAATCGGGATAAAAACTATCCTATGTGTTAATCCAGGTTATAAACTATCTGTGTACCAAATTTTAGCCAAATCTGTTCAGTGGTTTTTGCGTGAAAGAGTAACAAACATCCATACATCCATACTTACAAACTTTCGCCTTTATAATAGTAGTAGGATAGTAGTAGGATGTATTATATTTTTTAGTGATACTTTTCGTATGACTTCCTTTTTCAATATAAGAGGTCATGGCACAAGGAGTAACGATTTTGAGATCGAAGTGTTTTACGCAAAAATGATTATAGGTAATCTAAATTCTTTAATAAAAAACTTCTGTAGAAACAGATTCAAAAATAGTCAATAAATATTTTGGTATAATTAATGGCAAGATTTAAATAAATTATATTTTTAGTCTACATATTTAAGTTGGTCACATTTTCGTTTTCTTTGAGACATTATTTTAATTTTTACGAAAATCACCATGGTCACAAAATGGGTCACAATAGTTTAGTAGAGACTTGCTATTTGATTGTATTTGTTAGAAGTAGTGACAAATGTACTAGTGTATAAATTAATTTATTGGAAGGACCAAATCAGGAAAATAAGGAAAACAAAACAGTTTTTGGAAACCATTCCAGAATGCACGGTGGTGTACACTGGTATTCGGATAGCGTAGTAAGTACAAATGCAACGTTCATAGATGTGGTTTTATAGATTTTAAAAAAAAGCTGTAGGAAACGGGATGCTATAGAAGATAGTATTGTCTTATTAATGAAAAATGTTTACAACGATGGACTGAGCAGGAGCTGCCATAAGTTGACTCTCAGAAGGTGTGGACAGTAATCCAAAACGACCAGAGATCAGGAAACGATCAGAGGTCAGGCGGGAGGCAAAACGTGGCTTTCTGAACCAGGCTATATTTTACCGCCAGCTTCCAAACTCCGGGCTGCTATCATGCTACTGAGAAATTCTTATAAAAATAAACTTGAGAGGTGTCAAGGGACATCCGGATGGAACGAAGTTACTGTATACACTCAACAAAAATAATCGTCGCGACTCCACTCCACTCCACTCCACTCTTTGAGCTCTAGCACCCTTTTTGCACGCGCGATAAGGAACTTCGTTCCAAAAAGTGTCGTGACAACTTTTCGTAAGAATTTTTTCCGTCTAGCCCCCTTTCACAACGCGCGATAAGGAACTTCGTTCCAAAACCCAATAGGACTTTTTGCTACTATCTATGGAAACGTTTATGGCGTAACATAGACTATGTCCCGTCCCGTCTGACCATGTCTGACTGAGAGTCCGCGCCGCGCTACCACTCATGACATTTTGACGCGGCGCTAGTGTCATGGCATTACGTCATTTTACATTAAAAGAATGTAATAACACGAATTTTCCGCAGGTCATGACGCAAACTCCAGCCATAGTCTGATGAAAAAGCTAACTCTAAAGTCATCACTCAACCAATTTTCTTTCTTCTGCAGGACGCCAAAGAGGAGTTGACAAAAAAGCCAAAAAATGTGGAGGACTCGTTGGAGTTGATCCTGGGCCACGTGGGGGACATGGGCCGCTACCAGAAGTTCCTGTTCGTCTTCATGATGCCGTTCGGCATATTCTTCGCCTTCATCTACTTTGTACAGATGTTCATAGCTGCGACGCCGCAGAGGCATTGGTGTAGCGTGCCCGAGTTGGCGCATTTGGATATGGAGACAAGGTTTGTGGACAGACTTTTAAGACTTCAAGGTAGTCATACATTACACAGCTCGCAGTGGTGGCTGCTATCGGTCTCGACTTACGAGTTGTTAGACGGAGCAAGAACTCGCATGCGAGTTTCACTAAATTGCAGTATTTGTTTGATCAACTGAATTCGTTGTACCTATTAAGTCCGCAATGTAACGCAACTCGCGTGCGAGTTCTTGCATCGTCTAAATGAGGCTTAAGTCGTGGGTTCGCAACCCCGCCAGGCGCATTACTTTGTGTTATTTATTTCATCATCACTGCTCTCACAACAGTGAAGGAAAACATCGCGAGGAAACCGGCATGTATTAGAACCAAAAATTCGAAGGCATATAACATCTACAAACAATCACTGGGCCCGTGTGGTGGATTATGGTCCACTCCCTCTCACAGAGAGGAGGCCTGTGTCCCAACAGTGGGAACATTTATAGGCTGATGGGGATGATCCATTACACACCAAGTTTTCTCCATAATTATGAAGGAAAGAGCGTTCGTTTTAAGAGGTTGGTAGGCTGCGTTTCCACTGGCTGCGTTTCTGGTGAATCGCTCTCCTCGCTGCTCCGCTCCGCCTCAGTGGAAACGCAGCCTTAGTCCCGAAAGTTTGATATAGGTTACCAGAGGTATCGTGCCCAGTATATACTGGAACAATAATTATTGCATTCTGATCCACTTATACAGCGTCATACATAATTAAAAGGCTATAGTGAAATGATTTTACATATTGTACGATTTCAAAACCAATGTATGATGGTTTATAGTTGGAAAAATGATAAGCAGTTAACTTGCCTTTTCTCAACTAAGTTATGGTTGGCTTACCACGAGTTACAACTGGATTATAAAGGTGCTCCCTCACCGGGAGCATTCGCCTTTGAGCATTACAATTCTACCTCCCTGACTGACGAGCATTCGCGTACAGTTAGTATAGATTTGATACGAGGTGCGCATTGTGATGTCTTACCTTACTTGTCTTATGAAATGTTGGAATCTGTAACGTTACATTATAGGTGGTTACTCGCGGTGAGGCTTGCCTTTACAGTAATTTACACTTAACTACCAAAACTGACCGCGTAACATCTAGTCTGACTTATTTCCTTGACAGCTTCAAGAATTTTTTAAAGGTAGGTACTAAACAAGAAAAGCTGAAAGTGAAAACCTTTTATAACAACACGATGTTATTTAAGTACTAACGGACTACAAAACCTTGTAAGAATCCTGTATACTTCGGTCCCCCACCCTTTATGCCGCATCCATTATAAAACGTGTAGATCTAGCCTTCCATTCAGGCTCAACACGAGTTTCTTTGTTCTTTTCTCCCTCATTTTCTCTTGTCAAGTGAAGCTTAGGGGAGTTATAAAAGAAGGAATATAGAGGTTTTGTTTTTTGGGTCATGACATGATCGTGAATATAAAACGAATTTAATAGATCTATCAACTTATATTGGTGGAGGTGGACACCTGAGGCCTTAACGCGATCCAGTTTAAGCTGTGGGTAAGAGATGGCGCCAGACGACTTATAGCTCTGTCTTTTTCTCACAGCCTAAACTGGATCGCGTTAAGAGCTCGTGGTGTAAGGCCCCTGGTAAGTTCTAAATAACAATGACATTACACAGCCTGATCAATTCAATAATTTAAGATTCTGACACTCCCTTCCTCTCCTCAAAGGGCGGAAAGATTTGATTTTACGACCTCAATAAACGCCAAGCCACTTTTACTCACAGAAGAAATCAAACTAAATCCTGTTTCGTTCGTTTCGACCGGTTACAATTAAGTCAAAACCCGCTAAACAATATGGAAATGACAAATCGGTCCACGTTTAGACTATTTTTATCCAAATCGTTTCGTAATATCAATTATGACTTGAAATAGATGTGATTATGACGCATTAATGTCTGATAGCATACTTTTTTTTTGTATTTCCTGATGTCTGCATCGACCTTAACAAAACTAGGTTTATAGGTTTTCTTTTTTTCAAAAGTAACTCTAGGCGCCTGTAACTTTCAAACTATTATAAATTTTGAAAAAAGAAAACCTATAAGCCTAGTTCTTTACTGTGTAAGAAGCATTCTAAAAAATCATTGAGATAGAATGACATTACTAGGGGCAGGAAAATGTTTTCTCTTTTAGTATGGACGAGCGCTCGGTAGACGATTGTCTTAATTCTCTGATTAACAGTATCACTTGTCCCTGGGAAAAGGACTCCATCAGGAGGTTCAGGTTCAGCCTGGTTGTTAACCCATGGGTTAGACCAGCTATTTCTTTAGCATGATAGCATACCTACCGTTGTAATTTTATAACTCAAAAACGGGCTCGGGACTATTTATTAGATGGTTTATCTGAAGTTTGCACAAAATCGGTCTAGCGGTTCTTCATTGTCACATTTTTTGTAACCTATGGTGTTGTACTATTAGTAGTGTAGTAGTATCGATTCTGAGGCTGTACGAAGTTCGCGGGGGTCAGCTTCCTTGATAAAAAAAAAAAATAAATAACCCTTTGTTCAATCTGGGAGTCGCATAGCTCAGCATTTAGGTACTTTGTGATCACTAGACCAAGACGGTAATATGAGTAACGTGAGACCAATATTGTGAAACTACTTAAACTAAAATTCAAGTTTTTTTGTCAAGTCCAGTGGGTCAAAAAACTATTGCACCATTGACGATAACGTTTGCAAAGAATTAGGTTTTTTTTTCTTTTTTTGAAGAATATGTTTGGAGATTAATTTAGCATAGTAGTATAACGACGCCTTTTTACCGGTGTAAGTGAGTCACTGAAGAATGATATTGGGTTTACTAACATGATTCTTATCTTAACTGAACAGTTTGCGCGAGAGACACTTCCAAAGTAGTAAAATGTGTGTCCCCCTCCTGTAACTTATAAAATAAGAGAATGATAGTAATAAAAAAACATATGATGTACATTACCATGCATGTATTTTTAAATATTACGCATTTAACGCATGTGTAGCGAATTTCAAAGTTGGAAATGAGCGTCGGATGTACTGAATCCGAAGCCCGTAGATTCGAATCCTGCCCGCGGATCGAATTTTTCCTTTCCTAAGAAAATTACCATGCAAAAATAAAATGTAAGAGATCGAAAACCTCGTAAAACGTCACGTTTCCGAGTTATGCAAAGCTGTACAAGAACATGTACAAGTTACTTGTACGGAACCCTTAAAGGCGATCCGACGCACTGGCACCTGGTACAAATTTAGCATAGTAGTTTAAAGACGCCTTTTTACCGGTGTAAGTGAGTCACTGAAGATTGAGATTAATTTCCATGCTGTTTATTTAATAAATAATAATGCTAGATGACATCGCCGACTCAGCACATCAAAGGGGTTTGAACATTTTTGTATGGGGAGTGTACCAGATTTTCGATTTTTTGGCAGTCACGTCTGTAACATACATAGATCGATAGATTATATCAATACAAAAATAAAATGTAAGAGGCAAAACCTCGTAAAACGTCACGTTTCCGAGTTATGGGCTGTCAAACATGTACAAGTTACTTGTAATTAAAATGACGGATGGCACCTGGTACAAAAGGCACAAAGTTGTTTGCGATTTCTATTGGGTATTTAATTGCAATACGAGTAATTTTGCCCAAAAATGGTCAAGTAACCGCGGCTCTCCACCCAGACCAGAGGCCTTACCATGTGCGATCCAGTTTAGGCTGTGGGAAAGAGATAGCGCTAGACGACTTGTATAGCTCTGTCTCTTTCCGACAGCCTAAACTGGATCGCGTTAAGAGCTCGTGTTAAGGCCTCAGGTGGAGTAAGTATGCCAACAGTTGTTTGCAAGCAATTGTAGGTACATTCATAGGTAGGTTCTAAAATTGATTTGTAAATAACCTGTTGATATGCAAACCAAAGGCTTCGAAATTGTGGGTGTGGATTGTGTAATATTGATATAGGATATCTATCGCGTGATGCTGTTATCACCGAACATTGTGTGAGTCAATCATTACGAAAAATAAATAGTTTAAACGTAATCATGATGAGATATAGACCTTTCTCATAATAACTATAGGTATCTTAATTTTTGTAATTACGTATCTGCCCCGCCTTTTTATTGCCACCTCGATTTTGTTACCATAAGTGTGCCATAAGTTGATAAAAACTATTAAAAAGGTTTGAAATTACTTATTTATCAAAGTAGGTAATGTGCAGATGAACACGAACCGCAACACATTGTAAATGCCCTCAAAGTCTTATTTTCATATTCTTATAGGCACTAACTGTTCAGGGTCAACGTCTTTAAACCAGGCTTATTCCGGCGAGTGAAAGTGACAGAGCTATACAAGTCGTCTAGCGCCATCTCGTTCACTCACTGGAACAAGCATGGTTTTAAGACGTTGTAATACCCCCCCAGTTGCCCTGTTACCAGAGCCTTTGCCCGAGTCCAGACTATAAACCCATCTCTGACCCAAAAATGATCAAGACCCGTTGAACCGTTGTTCTTGTGATTGAGTAACAAACTTCCATCTATCCAAACTTATCAATTGCATAATATTTATTAGATTGTTAAAGAACCATCGCACACCGCGATGATTATAAATAAACAACAAAAATATGTTTATGTATTATGTTTTTTTAATTAATTTTATTCCTGAAAGAATTAATTCTGCGTGGCCTATACCTTTATGGTTAATTAAATGGTAACCCTGAAACATCATGAAGGGTTGATTTCATAGTAAAAAATCTTTATAACCATAAAAGTTCATAGTTTCAGCCCATGAATACGTCGACTTAAAATTTTCCAAGAATCTTGTTCATCCTAAATTTTCTACAGTTATATTTGTATGTTAAGGTTTTTATGATTTACAAATAACCCTGTAGAAATTATGAGTAATTCATACAGAGTGGGGCCAAGTTATAAAAAAAATACCTTCTCCATTTCAGACGAAACCTATCAGCACCAGGCGCCGCGACAGGAGACTGGGACAAATGCGCCACCTTCGACGTAAACTGGACGCAGGTCTTGGAGACAATGAAGCCTCCACCACCGGGCACACCCACCATAGCCTGCCGACATGGATGGGACTTCGAGCTGGTTGATATCCCATATGCTACGATTGTTAGTGAGGTTAGTCACTTTCATCTTTTATTTTTTCCGCAAGAATCTATCTATACATATAATAAAACTGTAGAAAAATAATTTTTGTACATTAAAAAAAAACTCAAAAAATGTAGCCAGCGTGTTAAAGGACAACCAATAGAACCCATTTCTAGCATTTTTAGAATTTTTGTCTGTTTGTCTGTTTGTCTGTTTGTATGTTTATTTGTTCGGGCATCACGTAAAATGTACGAAAGTTATGCAGATAACTTTAATACCAGGACTGACCGTAACTTGAAGTAACATTTAGTTTTTGTTTCATTGAAATCGGATCAGTTTCTATCAAAAGATATTTGAATTCAAAGTGTACCAGAAGTAAAATTACGGTCAGTTTACACCGAGACGCGCAGTACTTCAGTAGCGCGATCTAGCTTGGAATAAAAAAAGGTACATATTCAAATATCCTGGTGTGGACTGGAGTGGAGTGTTGGAGTAGGATCGAGTGGGATAAAGTGGGAGGGAATGGGATGGAGTGGGATAAAGTGGGATGGAGTGAGATGGAGCGGGATGGAGCCGGATGGATCGGGATGGAGCGGGATGGAGCGGGATGGAGCGGGATGAGTGGGCTGGAATGGGATGGAAGGGAATGGAGTGGGATGGAGTGGTGGAGTGGCCATGGATTCTGGATGGGTGGGATGGAATGTCTGGAAACCAGGCTGGATGGGACTGAGTGAATGGAGTGACATGGAGCTAAATGGAGTCGGTCTAGCGGGATGCGCCATCTCGGAGTGGGATGGACTGGGATGGAGCCTGGTTGGAGTGGGATACCCCAGTGGGATACCATGGTACCTTAAATGCGGAGTAGTTACACTGTGGGAAAAAGTGGGAGCTGAGTGGGATTCGCGTAGAGATGGAGTGGTTCGTAGTGAGATGGACGTTGTAGTGGGAGGGAGTGGTAGGAGAATAACAGTGGCGAGTGAGATGGAGTCCCCCATGGGCCCCAGCGGGATGGAGTTGTAATGGTTGGAGTGGGATGGAGTGGGTGGTGGTTTGTCCCAATAAAATGGAGTTAGTCCAGGTAAAATACTAGAACTTAGATGCATCTGAGTGGGAGGACTGAAAGCAGTGGTGCGAGCAGTGGTGGCCCAGTGGGATATCGGCCCCGACTTACTGAGTTGGACTGAGTGGTGAGTCGAAACAAGTGGGATGCATTAATTTGTGTAATATATTTCATCACCACTGGGATGGAGTCATGAAGTGGGATGGTGTGGGATGGAGTGGGATGGAGCGGGATGGAGCGGGATGGAATGGGATGCAACGACAAAGGGCGTTTATCACAAACATGTCAAATGTTCTTGAAAAATCAAAAAAATTCTAATAATAATAGGGTATAAATGAAAACGATTATGATTTATAAAAAACATCGGTTCGCACCAACCCATCCACGCACTGGGCCAGCTAGCTTAAAATAACGTGTCGAGGCTTCACAGTTGTAGGTCCTACTTAAAACCAGACTTGTTCCGTTTACGGCCCACTCGCTCTCTGAGAGAAGAGGCCTGTGTTCCAGCAGTGCATGGGTTTATAGGCTGATGATGATGAGACTGAAATACAACATTGACGTAGTTGGGAAAAGGCTTAGCAGATGATGAAGTTTTCTTTCACGTACTTGATGCCTTAACATCTGGGGGTCTTATGTCTAAGAACGAAACCCTAAAGATTTGGCAGAGGCATAGCATTTAGAACAGTCGGTGGACAGTATTGCTTGACCCACTTTATCATTATTTTGTCGTATAATATGGGTAATAATAAGGTGATGGCACCAAATTATTTATTAGCATTTCGGTCTACGTGATTGCTCTGTTTTTCTACGCAACTCAATGTACTACTACGCCACCAATTAGAGAATTAATTCTGGAAACATAATGAGAATGTAGTGTGTATACTATAGAAATATTTTATTTATTCTCCCTACCCTCACCTATGGAGCGCTAACATGGTCACTCACGCAGTGTCAGAAGTCCGCATTTGGCGTCTACCAACGAGCTATGGAGCGAAGTATACTGGGTGTCAAACTTTCGGACCGCATCAGAAATACCATGCTTCGCTCCAAAACCCAAATAGCTGACGTTGCTGAGGCCAACGTCAGCTATTTGGGTTTTGGAGCAGCTGCAAGATTAAAGTGGAACTGGGCTGGCCATATCTGCCGTATGCCGGAGAAGCACTGGGCTAAAATAACCCCTCTATGGAGCCCAACGGGCACAGGCCCAGATGGAGATGGCGGGATGAGCTCGACTCATTTTTGAGGGATTGGCCCACACTCGCATTAAATCGCGAGAGATGGAAAGAGGGAAGAGGGAGGCCTTTGCCCTGCAATGGGACAACGTAGGCTCTAAAAAAAACAAAAAAAACTTCATGCCCATGGTTACAAACGCTGACTGACTTAAGCACTTTCTTCCAGTCTACCTTAGATGCAGCAAAGTATCATGTGCGATCTGCACATGATAACTTTGCGTAAACGTATCAATATTTTTTTTATTCTTTCAAATACTCATAAAAGAAAAGATAATGTCCATACGCACAACGCAGTTTAATCAAGATACATGATATAATCGTCATCAGCGACAGATGTTTGATATTAAACAACCATGTCCACATTTGTTCAACATGTGAAGTAGCAATCGCGACATGTTTGTCACATTTTTATAAACATGTTAGTTTTGAAGACATTATCGAGACGGCAAACTTTTGTTGACATTTTATGGAATCTTTGTGTTACGAGTACATATAGGATTTATCCCTGTATATATTTATTTGTTGACCTACACTTTCAGATATCTTTTAGAATTTACGGGCCGGAGTTTTGATGTTTTTTTTTTTGCCAATTAGGTATTTACCTTTTTACATGGTGGAATCTTCAAATGAGTCCTCCCCAACCCTCATACTGTCAGACTCGTATTGACTCAAATCCACGGTGTAATTCAATAGCCCGTTTACAAAAATCTGCGGATTTGATTCCTGGCCAGGATTATTGATTTTTCAGAAATCCAATGATGCAGTTGTTGTTTCATCATTTTGATATTCTTCATAGTTTCGGATATAGCCATCCACGCTCAGTTGGAAAATTCACCCTATACTTATAGTTTCGCAAAGACCGTCCTAGCACGTTCTGGGAAGCCTGTCGTCGCTGCGTCTTCCAGCCAACATTGACGTAGTTGGGAAGGCAGATGATGAAGTTCCCTTTCACGTACTTGATGCCATTATATCTGGAGGTCTTATGTCTAAACACGAAACCCTAAAGATTTGGCAGAGGCACAGAAATATTAAAAACAGCAAAGGCATAGCCTAAGGCCCTTCGTACACAAGGCGACTCAAGTTTCCGATACCTTACGACTTCGGTATCCAAGCGGCTATCGCAATACAAACCCATAGAGGTTCGAACACAAGCACGCGTCAATGAATACCAAAATCGTAAGGTATCGGAGACTTGCGTCGCCTAGTGTACGAAGGGGCTAATAGAACAGTCGGTGGACAGTAGGTATTACTTGACACAGTTCGTGGCAGCCACGCATTTGATTGCCAATTTGACTTACTTATTTAGATGAGAGGTTTTCTTTTTGGAGTTTAAAAAAAAAAAGTAGTTTCCAAGGACTCTATAGATGGCGTTGAACTGACGATGTTACTCTAGGAAAAAGATGTATGCCTTCATTTTTGCACAAATCCACGAGGCACAGACTTCTCTTCTTTTTCTCTTGGGACATTTTCTTTCTGGCGTGGAAAACTCATAAATTAAAAAGACTGGTAAATGAATATTTTTTTCTTTTTCCTTATTTTCAAAATGCCATTTGTGATGTGATGTGACTGACAATGACATGACATTTACTTTTTGTTTTACGATCTCAAAATTACATCCAAGTGAAAAAAATAAAAAAATGACGTGACGTTCCTTCATTGAAGTAACATATCAAGTTCAGCGCCATCTATCCATTGACTAGGGAAAACATAAAAAGAAAATCCCTCATTGTTTTCCATTTCCAGGTGCGAATGTGATCGGTGGTATTGGCGGCATCGCAACTATCTTCACTACGGGGGTGTGGGACTTCGTATTCTGCCGCTTTTTAGTCGGGATGGCGTTCGACAATGCCTTCATGATGACTTATATTTTAGGTAAGAACTGCTTACCAGATAACTTAATAATACTCGTTTAATATTCGTTATCTCAAAACTATTCCTGTGGGATACCGGACAATTTGGGCACTATATATGACACCAATTATTCAAGTTAAGACTTTCCCCAACTATTTTGGGGTCGGCGTGCAGTCGAAGCAGATGCAGCTGAATATCTCTTTACTGTGTGGAAAAAGTAATACTTAGTTAAATAACCGTTACCTATTGAGTGTACGATAAGCTCGTGGCTAAGTAATTACAGCCACACTGGTTATATTTATTTCGGATTAAGCCGCGCTTACCGAGGTTGGTCTGTGGATGGGTGACCATCTGCAGATCATCATCCCTTGAGCTCCAGCCACGACGGAAAGACTCATTTGAAGATTTTCGATCCAGAAAAAAGGCAAACTCTATCATAAAAATTGACATCTCTCACCTTCCCACTTCTGCCTCCTCAGTGCTGGAATACGTGGGTTCCAGCCACCGCACTTGGGTAGCCAACATGTCCATCGCGCTGTACTTCGGCATGGGTTGTTTGTGTCTGCCCTGGTTGGCGCTATGGATTGGTGACTGGAGGAAGCTGCTGTGGTATACCTCGACGCCGATGCTGCTTGTCGTGTTCGCGCCTTTGGTTCTGCCGGAAAGTGCTAGGTGAGTGTGGCCTTGAAAGATAGTATTTAAACTAACATTTATAGGAGCCTAGTACCATAAAACGCGGGACCAAAATAACCTTTTATACCAAAAAAAGTGACCCTACACTAGGAATTTCTTCCGTATATCCTGGTTGGATTTACAAGAATTTAAACAGCCTTAGACCTGAAACAGCTACCTATAGACCCTACGTAACTTTGTTGTGTGGGGGAATCGAATTCGCACCTGTAATTGGTGACTGTGTAGGCAACTCCTGCCCCCCTAGACAACTTTATTCCTTCGAGTCTTTAGTTGAAAATCTATTTAGGATTTCTAAGCGTTATATAGCGACTGGAACGAACGACAACGCCATGAAATCTTCAATAGATTTTCAACTAAAGACTCGAAGGAATAAGGTTGAAAATCTATTGGGGAGAACCGAGCGTTAACGATTATCGTTTGCAACTTGTCTAGGGGGGCTAGCCCTATGGCCATACGGCAAGCGACAATCGCTAACGTTCAGCAGTCGCTAATACATTTTCAACTTTAAACCCCATAGCATAAAGTTGAAAATCTGTCAAAGATTACAGATAGTTTTCGTTTGTTTCGTTCGCTATCCCTCAGCAGTCTTAACAAGATTTTCAACTTTATGCGACGGGGTAAAAAGTTGAAAATGTATTATCGACTGCTGAACGTTAACGATTGACCGATTGTTCCTTGTCGTTTGGCTCAGGCTCTGGTCGTATTATAATTTTATACTGAGTGGCCTGTTGGTCTATAGTGGTTAATGATCCTGACCACTATGCCGGAGGTCGTGGGTTCGAGTCCCACCCAGGACAAATGTTTGTGTGATAAGCACGATCATTTGTTCTGTGTCTGGGTGGAATTTATCAATAACATGTATGTATTTAGAAATATATACAGGGTGTCCCAAAGCGCAACGTCAAGCCGCGCGTTACGAAAGGGTGCTAGTTATACGTATACAAGTGGTTCGAAGTAGTTGTATTGAACCTATACATTCCAGATGGTACGTGAGTCGAGGTCGCATCAACCGCGCCGTGCAGGTGCTCAAGAAATTTGAGAAAATCAACGGCACTAAAATACCAGATGATGTTATGGATGAATTTATTGTAAGTAATCTTTGTAGACTACTTAATTCCGAAAGCCAATAATAATCCCGTCATTTAAAGCTTTATGAATAAATTTATTCAATTTTTGAAAACGGACCGGTAAATGTTTCTGGGGCGAGAACCTAATGGAACCTCAAAAACTTATTAATAATGTATGAAAGACGGCTCATGGCCTTATTAGACGATAACATGCACAATTGCTGCAAAATGCTGCAAAAGTTTCAACAATTTGCATCTATTACTTACCGAGATCCAAGGTGGCTCCTCAATTCAAACGTTTAGATCGAAATGAAATGAAATGAAATGATGAAATGATGTTTATGTATGCAAGTAGGTTATATCAACACTTTTACACGTCTTTTCATAAAACTAGGAGGGGCCGGTGTTTCATACCTGACTACTCTGAGAAGAAACATCCGAAACAAACTCAGAGGTTACAGTCTCTTAAGTCCAGACATCATAAATGTAGAACAATAATTATATTGAGAAGCCACTTTTTCATTACCTAAAATCAGCTACATTGCTACTAAGTAATAGTGAAATCAGATTTTAAAAATCTGATGTGGCTGCTCAATCCTGACGTACGTCCTTAACCTCCGAATTCCTTTTACAGGTAACATCACAACAGACCGAGAAAAAAAAGAGCGAGTCCCTCTTTGCCCTCTTGAAGAGTGCCCCCCTCCGGCTGACCATGATCCTCATGCTGATAGTGTACATGGCGTGCTCTGTGATCTTTGATGGACGACTGATGAACGTTACGATTGTCGCTTGTCGTTTGGCTACAGGCTCTGGTCGCATTATAATTTATAGTCCACTGGTGCGAATGTCTGACGCCTTCGGACTGGACTTCTTCATCAGTTTCACTTTGACTTCAGCCACGGAGATACCCTCGGTTACTCTGCTGGCTTGTTTACTTGATAGGTACGAATTTACTTGCTGCCTGAGGGTCTGAAACGGCCACTTTAAGGCTCCATAGTACTTCAATAAATAATCTTACTCGCTCGCACTTGCACGTACCACGCACTATTGCTTGCTCTTTCTTTTAGCTGTCTACACACAAATCTATTTATTTTACGGCGAAAAAAAAAGGAAATTCAAAAATAAATAACATAAGACCTGCTTTATAATAAGTTCAGTTGGTATAAAAAGTTTCATGATCTAATTTTAAGTATTTTTCATCCCCCCATCTCGGAAAGGCTATTTTTCCTCTTCGATATCTGAGCGTAAAAGCCGTTTTTATCCTCTAGTGGATAAAGTAAATTGAATTTAGAACATGCACGTGCACTAAAGAGTTGTACCAGTAAAGGCGGCTGCTGACCCCTACAGCTGATCGCTTGATGTGGTGCCCATTTCACGTTCGAAGGTTGTCGTACCACATTAAATTTCAAAAATAGAATTTGTTTCCTCGCATTGAGTGTGAAAAGCAGAGTACGGTCCTCGGGAGTAAAGCTGCGTTGCTTTGGGCTAACTTGAATGCGTAACATACTCGTAATATTATTTTGTTACAACCTCAGACTCGGAACCTTCTTGACACAGAACTTTTTTTTTAAATTTGCTTTGTGCGGTTTTCTTATTCACGTCATACTTATTGTTAAAACAAACCAAGGTAAAATAATTTACAAATTATTCTGTAATACTTACCTATAATAATATAGTAGCTATTAATACCTAAACTTTAATAAAACTATCTATTTTGTGTTTGTACAACGTACGTCTGTTTTATTTTGCATCTACTCATTTCCTCGCTGAGGTGGGATGAAAAGTTACGTGTTGCACTCGAGTGCAAAGATTTTTCACCTTGTGCTCTTGTGATTCCCTCGCTACCGCTCATGATTCTAATTTTTGAATCACTCGTTGCACTCGTGATTCAATTTTAGAATCATTCGCTTGCTCGGTCATCAAAATTGAGCACGCGGTTAAAAAGCAACTTTGCACTCTTGTATAACAAATAACTATTATGATTGCCAGCGGTTTATTGTTCAATTTAGAGGTAACTTTGGGATTTTTTTCTGAGAAAATTTTATGGGTTCATGTTTTTCGCCGAACATTAGACCTAACCTGAATCCTCAACTTTACCATAATATTATATTTATTTAAAAATTAATGCTGCAGTATTTTCGACGTATCACAAAATTCTGCTAAGCCATTTGAGGTAGTATGGGCTCTAAAGGAACATTCCTGATACACTTCGTGCATTTTTAAAAACGTAATTGGCTATCCATTCAGTAAGTGGATCACTTGCAATATTGCTAAGTGTCCGATCTAGACCTGATGAGCTTTTGGCGTAGGGATATCACCTATACGGTCAAAGTCCGTAGTGGAGGAATTCGGTTTAAAGTTTTCAATCAAAGACTGCGAGGATAGAGCCGACCTAGACAAAATAAGCTGGCGACGCCCTTACAACGCCTGCCGGAGTTGCGGTGCTAACTCATCAGGTAACCTTGGTCCGTGACCCTTGAACGTAAAGGGCTATTGAAGGATCACCGTGGATTTTAGTTGGTACAAGTCTGACATTGATGATTTTAGCACGATAAAAAACCGCTAAGTCTCAAGGTTCGTGATTTATAACTACAGTGTCGCCTTGAGATTTGCAAAGGGCTTGATTTTCATACAATTCGTTTATTTACAGGTGGGGTCGCAGGAATCTTACCGCTGTCCCGATGTGTTTGTCGGGTATCCTCATCTGTATCGCCTTGTTTGTGCCTAAAGGTAGTTCTCTATCCAAGAAGCCTTACCACGAGCTCTTAACGAGATCCAGTTTCGCCTGAGGGAAAGAGACAGAGCTATACAAGTCGTCTAGCGCCATCTCTTTCTGACAGCCTAAACTGGATCGAGTGCGGGGCAGTGATCCAACTGCTCTATCCAACTAGTTGGACCCCTAGAGCCCCTAGCACAGACCCGATGTCTGTGCTAGGGGCATTTGTCCAACTTTAAAAGTAGTTGGACCACAGCACCTTTTGAGAGCTTCCGTGGTCCAATTCATTTAAAAATAACTAGTGACCGACCGAAATTTCGGTTTCGGTTTCGGTTTCGGCCGGTTTCGTCATCCTGTAATTCCTGTATAATTATACTTTTTCTTAAGTGTTAACAAATGTAAAAAATAATTTTTTAATTTTCGGTTTCGGTTTCGGCCGAAACTGAGAGCTAGGCCGAAAGTTCGGTTTCGGTGTCGGACACTAAAAATAACTTACCAACCATATAAGACTGTTCGGTCTAATTTCAGGCTCGTCTAATCACAATTTCATCTCCCAGGTATCCCACAAGCGTCGATGGCGATAATGGCGCGCTTCTGCATCAACATGTCGTACAACGCGGTGATCCAGTGGTCCACGGAGCTGCTGCCCACAGCCGTGCGCGCCTCGGGCTCCGCCACGCTGCACATGAGCGGATACGTCGCGGCTGTGCTGTCGCCTTATATTGTGTACTCTGTAAGTTATTCTACCACTATCACTATCTTCATCAGATGGAGTACCATGACGTTATAAAAGAGTGAGTTGTTCCATTGTGGAAAAGAGACAGCAATACAGTTTATTTATTTATTTAAAGGTACACCAACAGCAAAACATACAATGCATTAATAGAAAAGAAAAAAATCGTTACAGTTCGTCTAGCGTCATCTCGTTCTCACAGTGGAACTACTCACGGTTTAGGCCGAGACTCCACCAAAGCTGTGCGAGTCGAGACGTGTTTTGAGCGGCCAATAGAATTGCGTTATCGACACAGCTCCACTCCGGCAACGCAATTCTATTGGTTGTTCGAGGCACATCTCGACTCGCACAGCTTTGGTGGAGTCTCGGCCCTCGAATCTTGCGGGCAGCGGGGCGGTGGCGGCGGCGGCGGTGGCGTGGGAGCGGGGCGTTCATCGCAGACCCATTCTCAAAACTAGCGGGCAGATTGAGCGTCACATTATAGTCGCGTAGTGTTGTGTTCGTAACTTCGTGATGTAGGTACTTATTTATTTTTATTCGTTAAGGAAATGTCACACACAATGTCTCAACACCTTTTTGATTCAAAATTCCTAAACCTGGCCGCTGACATCAGTTTTCCTGATCAGGAATCCTGATCCGTTTTATAGAAAACGGATCAGGATTCAATGTCTCAACACCTTTTTGATTCAAAATTCCTAAACCTGGCCGCTGACATCAGTTTTCCTGATCAGGAATCCTGATCCGTTTTATAGAAAACGGATCAGGATTCCTGATCAGGAATTCCTTTTTTCGCTGATCAGGAAAACAGTACACAGTGAACTCATACGAATGTGTGTGCATGTCACACACGGTGACACACGGAATGGTGATGAAACAAATTACACGAAGTCATGAACTGGGCTTATTGATCCTATGGTTAGGATTCGAACCCACGACTTACAACCAGGGCCGTTACTACTACCACACCACACTACTACTGCAAAAACCTGCTCAAAAAAGGACCACTGTTGTTCCAAATTGTAGTCTTATGACTTGTCTAATAACTTCAATCTAACATTCACAGGAACGATTATGGACGTCGCTACCTCTGCTGATCTTGGGAACAATATCACTACTAGGATCTGGCATTGGTCTGGTGCTTCCAGAGACCAAGGGTCGGCCCTTGCCGCAGACCATGGCGGACGGTGAGAGAATGGCAAGGGAACAGGCGTTTTGCGGGTTAGTATTTGTAACGTAGTATAGACCTATATGGTCTCTTTTACTGAACAATGTTTGTTCTAAGTCTTTTGGAAATTCGCAAAAAAAAATGGTTTCACATACAAAATGAGAAATTGATCGGGCCCGTCAGTATGAAAAATCTTTTTTTTTTTGTGAATTTCCCAAAGTCTTAGATTTTTTGTTTGTTCAGTAATTTAACATGGGCTGAGTTACCCCACGAGAGGTTTTGCGCATTTAACGTTACACGTTGTGTAGCAAGGTTTGAAAGGGTTACGATGGGCAATATTTTTTCACAAGGGGAATATATGTCTATAGGGATAAGGATAAACATGAATATAATTATGAACATGGTAAGTATTGCGAAAGGACATCATTATTTTTGGGCCTTTTCTGAAAGTGTATTCGAACTGAAAAATGAAATGAACAGTGGGTATTACAACGTCTTAAAATTAGGCTGATTCCGGCGAGTGAAAGTGACAGAGCTATACAAGTCGTCTAACGCACACTCGTTCACTCACTGGAACAAGCCTGGTTGTAAGACGTTGTAATACCCCCCAGGTCGGACTTTTAGTCAGCAAGTCTGACAGCCCCTTTAGTTCCGGAGTCACGATAGCTCGTTAGTCCGCGCGGCCCCTTCACATCAGTGCTTGCGTCAAATCGGGTCGTGCGAAGTTAATAGCTTGTATGAAAATTCGTTACTACAACTGAAAAGGGTCACATTTTTGCTGGATGTTTATTTATCCTATAAAGAGGGTGGCCGGGAAGCGTATTTCCAAAAGCTATATTATTTTAGTCACGAGTTGAAAATATCAAAACAAAAAAATAATCTGAGTTTGAGTCAAGTCGATCGATTATAGTCTCACTCGTGACTAAAGTAGTTAAAGCCTTTGGACATACGCGGCCGGGAGTTGAAATTCGCGCTGATAAAGTGGCGGGCGTAGTGCTCGTTTCCTATACTTTCAGGCGACAAAATTACTGGACTATACTGTGTTTGCCACAAGCTCGATGAAGTAAGTAAGTTTTTTATTTACTTTTTTTTTTAATTTTACGTTTCGGCTTTCGTTTTAAAAATTTTAGATTTTCGTTTTCGCTTGTGCGTTCTGTTACATCGTGCTTGCATGTAAACCTTCCGAGCCATATTTTTTACCCACCTACGGAAAAGCCAAAAAGGAGGGTTATGATTTTGACCGGTTAGAAGCGTCCAGCGGACAACTAAGACGCTTCTAACAACACCTCATTGTCATGTAATGATGAGAAGTTTAGAAGTTATCAGGGAATAAACAGACACACATGCATACATACATACCGGTCAAAATCATAATCCTTTCGGCTATGCCGTAGACGGGTAAAAAACGCACGTTACCGACATGGGTATCAAATCAAAGAGCTTGATAAGCACATTTTTTGTTTCAGATTATTCAATAGAAGAAACAGAACCAACAGAGAACCAAATGTGGATTGAGAAGCAAAAAGTTGTGAATACGGAATAACACAAATCAAGGCAACCAATATTGATGCTTTACTCCTGCAAAAAAATGGGGTAAACCGGCATGCTGGGGCCAAGACTTGAGGGCATCGATCAGATGTGCCCACTGGACGAGTGATCTATTGATTTATACGTTTGAAATATAAGCTATCAATTACCTTATTCATTGTATTTTTACATAGTTACTCACACAACTGTTCCTATTAGTAAATAAGCAATAAAACGTTTTATTTTATTTTTCAATCTTTATATTTATTTACACATTGAATTTCCCTTTTAATCACCTATTGGATTTGAAGTTATGCGATTTAAATCAAACGTTTTTTTTACAGAAAATCAGAAGACGACAGCGAAGACGTACAATGGAAGAACGACAAAGAAAACGCGTTACTTGCGTAACGATAAAGACTTATTAACGGTTTTTAAGTGATCTACTGATGGTAGACAATGGGGATGGCAACTGGGAAACGAATGGCGCTAGTATAGCTAGTTCCAAGCATCGTCATTGGTTCAAATCTTATAGGTACTTCAAAATAGTACTACCTTATTGGTCGGATTAGGACTTAGCTATGGTCGCGCCATCTACAATTAGCTTTGACCGGCCTTCCCCATTAAGTATTGACATTGCTCGAAGTAAGAGCTACCTAGCTACAGCTGTACTTAAAGGTGCTTTCTTTTAGTATACGTATGTAAATAAATAATTAGGAGATTATTAATAAACGCTGATCAATTTTAGTGCTGTTTAAGACGGTTAAACAGCAGCTAACGAATAAGTGCTCGGCCACACAGATATCCGTTTTACAGACCCGCTTTAGCTAAGGTACACGTTTTTTGGCAATAGCGTTTTTAATTCTAATAACCGAGTTCACACGACAGTATTAAAATACCTACTGATTCGATTACTTTTCAAAGGGGTGCGTTAAAACCGGTTCTGTAAATGCAGTGCGAACATCACTTCCAGTAGCGACGAATTCTTTAAAACGGATATATTCTCTGTGTGACGAGCCCTAATATGTAGAAACGATTTCAAAATATTTTTGTTATTTTGAAGTTGTTTGAATTTATGATTGTTATTTTGTCTGGAAATGTCAATTAAAGTTGGGTTGCAACCTTAGAAGTCCGCATGGCCTGCGGAAAATAATGCAATCTGATGCAATGACATAAACACTAGCGCCGCGTGTATGCATACAATAGGGATGGCAACTGGAGAACTAATGGCGCCAGTATAGCTTGTTCCAAGCATCGTCATTGGTTCAAATCTTATAGGTACTTCAAAATAGTACTACCTCATTGGTCGGATTGGTACTTATAGCTATTGTGGCGCCATCTACAGTGGCTTTGACTTGCCTTCCCCATTTGAGCACAGACTAAGTACTTCTAATATGCTATAAGTATACACAGTTAAAAAGTTTTGTTCGAAGCCATTATTCCCAACTAGCAAAGAGATCCTATGAGCAATTACTCTTACGACTATAGATCGAAAGACAGCCGTATGAAAGATCCCATAATTCAAAAAGCCGTTTAAAAGCAGCTCTCTCGACTTTTTAGCCTTCAGCGCTTTTTAGCTCTATGAGCAACAAACCATAAGTCCTATGAAAGCTCTTTGAAAGCAACTGAATCGCTAATTTGTCGTAAGAGTAGCTTTCAGGATGCTATCTTTCGACATGTTTTTCTTACAGCATATTTATCGAGAAAACGCTGTTCAATCGACCAAATAGCACCTCAGTTACTATACCGACACTTAATGTCCTAAGATAGCTTCTCACTCGGCTTTCATGCCGCTAAATTTTTGAAGTTGAGAAAACGCTTTCAAATGATCAATTCAGCGCCAAAAGGTGCTCAAAACATAATTTGAAAGCTTTCTTACAACATATACGCCATTTTGTTACGACATCTGTGATATTAATCTAATGAAAAAGTCAGTCATATTATAATATAAATCACGAAAATATTTTGTTTATATCTAATTTTCTTTCAAATTCCTGTTTGATATTATGGATTTAACTTTTTACGCTAAGGAACCCCAAACTAACTGCAATGGCGGTCCTAGAAGTCGAAAGATGGAATCCGCATTTCCATCTCTCAGCTAAAAAGCCGAGTGAACGCTTTTTGATGATAAGTGAATTGCTAATAATGGCGAATTGAATAAATTATTAAATTAATATTATTTTTAATTCATAATTTACTAAGAATTGTTACGGCCCATGAAAATATTAACTAAAATGTAAGGAATATAGACGAAAAATTTTACCCCGCACATGAAAGTAACACCTTTGAGCTAACTTTAGGTCACGAATTTTAAGACTAAATTGTATGGCACAAATAATAATGAAAAATTTAATAATTACATTGAATTATAAATTTTCTTTTCACAAACACCCATGCACAGATCGCGAGTCGATCGAGATGTCGTAAGAATGCCAGTTGGATGCATTCACTCGATGAAAGAGTCGAGAGATTGCAACCGCACTGCTATCTTACGATAAATTTGTCGAATGAAAGCGCTTCTTCCGATTAATATGATACTAAATAGCTTTCGAGTTGCGATTTTTTCTACATTCTTTCGACAATTTGGCAATTCAAAGATGATCTTACGATGTTCACAGCACTAAATAGCTGAGAGAAGTGCGCCCAAATCGCGTCGAGAGAACGTGGTCGGATCCATCTCTCGACTTTTTCTCTCGATCAATAGCCGAATGAGAAACGTGCTGCTGGCATTCTTACGACATCTTTTGCTAGTTGGGTTATGTGTGTGCTGTGTCATTTTGCAGCTTTTACAGGCAAAAACCTTTGCCGACTGTAAATATTAATTATTTGTTCTAATTTTTAACATCTAGAACCTAGAAATAATTATTTAAAAGGCTTTTAAAGAGTGCCTCATTGTTTCAAGGTGCTAATTTTTCATGGGTTTTTAACTTTATTTTAACGATATGGTTTTCGTTCAATGAAAGCTGTAGTTATTTCTAGCAATTAAGTGGTAAATAGTGCTTATTATTTTATGTACCTAAAGGATAATAATTGTTTTTGACAAGTAATCTTTTTTGCGAAATAGATATTGAAATATCCAATAAATGTAGGCTGATGTGAGACTTTACTAACTTGTAAATTGCTTTCAGTCGCAGTGCCTTTATTAATGTAGTAAAATCGCCAAAGGGGCTCGAAACATAACTCCGACAAACGTTTCTCCGCTTAACGATTCGCCGAAACAACGATTCATTCCTGGACGGTTCGACTACAGAACCTTTCACCGCAGAACGATTCGTCGACAAAGACATGGTTTGATATTATAATACTAGTAACTAAATCCGACATCAGGGGCACCACGAGGTTCGGTTAGTATAGGTATAGCGCTTCGTCTAAATGGCTTCATTTATCCTATTAATATTATAAAGGTGAAAGTTTGTATGTATGGATGTATGGATGTATGGATGTTTGTTACTCTTTCACGCAAAAACCACTGAACGAATTTGGCCAAAATTTGGTACACAGATAGTTTATAACCTGGATTAACACATAGGATAGCTTTTATCCCGATTTTATGTTCCCGTGGGATAATTTTCGAGTTGTAGCGGGTGAAGCCGCTGGCAACAGCTAGTATACAATACTTCATGAAAGACAACACTCATGACTTAATCGTTCTGTCAGCGAAACGTTCGTCGAGGAAAGGTTCTGTCGTCGAACCGTCAGGAATGAATCATTGTGTCGGCGAATCGTTACGCGGAAAAACGTTTGTCGGAGTTATGTTTCAGAATCTCGTCAACGTCCAGGTACCCAGGGCGGGACTGATAGCAGACTTCTATTGACTAAAATCCACGGTGTTCTTCAATAGCGCTTTACGGCAGTCCGGCAGGACCTCTAAAGGGCCCCGTCAGACAAAGAACCTAAGTTCTTTAGTTCAAATGTACCCTTTTGAAACGTGCCCTATGTGGAAGAGGCATTTTAAGGTCTTTTCTTAACGTTTTTTTTTTAATTATTGAGATGTTTTACAAACTAAAATAAATGCATTATTATCGCTATTGTGATATTGATAAAATAAAACAAGAACAGGCGACGAGCCTTCATAGTAAAAGATTATCTGGGACTCCACACATAGATTCTAGAGCAAGCTTCCAATATTTTAAGGTTGTTTTATATATTATTAAAAAATTAGACTGGATGGATGGATGGATGTATATTACGATCAAATCTCTCAATAATTTAGAAATTGGTTAGTCAGAATCCTTTGCTCAGAAGTCTTTGGTCAATTCATAGTTCTATTACTAGATAAGTATTAATTTAATGTTTACGTTTCATCCTGATTCACCCCGTTTTGACGATAATCATACCTATTATTAAGTCTAACATGCCACATTGCCTGAAGTTTTTACATTACAGTAGATAAAGTAATAAATATAGATATTCTAATTAAAATAAAAAGCCTGACGAGAACTTTCTATAACACTTGTGTAGGGCCACACTAACGGGAATTGCCGCTACCTACCATAAATCGCATCAATCCGAAAATTTAAAGACTTTATTGTCGCGAAAATCAACTAGAAATGTCGTTAGTATGGCCCGGCTTTATCAAATCAGACTTTTTCTTGACTTCCTGTAGACGAGATATACAGTCAGATTTGCTGGTAACGTTAATGTGCGATCCGTGAATATGGCCGCAAAGAAAAGCGCGCTTATCAAAATATAACGTTTTTTGTTTGTTTTATTTGGTATTCACATTGAGTGCCTACAAATACGAGTAATCGCTCATTTCAATAATTTAGGCTGTAAATCAGAGAAGATAATAATTTTGTTATTAGAAAATAAATAAATAGGTACGTAGGTAGTTATGTTAAAATTAGGGAGTAAGTGATCGATCACACTTAACGACCCAGAAGCAGCTTAAGGCTATAATTTTTCACATAATTATTATGACAACGTGTCTGGTGGCCTACCATGATGTTTTAAAGCGTGTGTTGTGCCACTGTGTGAAAGAGACAGAGCTATACAAGTCGTCTAGCGCCATCTTGTTCGCACAGTGGAACTACTCACGGTAAAAAAGCTTGGTAGGCCACCGAGCCTTAAATTTACATAACCAAACGTATTACGGCTCTTATTCCGTGGAAATAAAGCTCATTATCATCTGCTTTCTGTCGGTAAGTGCGGTCACTCTCATACACGATGAAGTAGAACAAACAGTACTGTGATATTATTGAATTCAATTATTAAATGTTACATTGAATTAAAAATAATATGGTACCTAGAAGTTGTATAAAATAAAAAGTTTTATAAAATGAGGGGGATCGTAATTATTATGGTTGGGTCTTGTAAATGGCCATAATATCATTATTAGTCCGCTATCTTACTGGCGTTTCACGAGCGTTAGCATCTCGGCAACTAAAACTTGCGTCGTCGCGCACGTAAAGGGCTTCACACCCAGCAGCCATAATGTAAAGATGTACATTATAGCCCGATACATGTCATCTCACCACATCTTTCCATAGAAATTCGAAGATGTAAAAATATACATTATAGCTGCAGTGTGTGGTCTCCTGACGATTTCTATGGAAAGATTTAATGAGATGTATCGTGCTATAATGTACATCTTTACATTATAGCTGCTGTGTGTGAAGCCCTTAATGCTGTGGCCACCAAACGCGACGTTAATTTTGCGAGGCCGTTGATAAACATTTCAAATCGTTCTTGAAAAAATCATTAGAGATTGAATTTTTTTTTATAAAATAATATTTTAAGTAAATAATAATGATAATTTAGCATAAGTCTGAGTAATTGTAAAAATAATAAGTTAATTAAACATGTTGTACAATACTTTTAATAAAAGTATAAATTATGATTTTATTATTTTGTTTTACTAAATCCCTAGATCTACAACATTAACAGCCCGACTTCTGTTCAAGCGTTTAGCGGAGCGACGAGCGGCGTGTAGTCATACACTTTGTAGTAGGCGAATTCGCCACTGGCGGCTCCTCGTGGTGTGTTTCAAACATTTCTATCTTCTCTCTTTCTTCTCGGTCTATTTTATTTCGATTTTACCGCTCGATCGCCGCTCCGCGCTAAGTGAAAACATAAGACCTAATTGGGTAAAAAAAGGGGGCATCATGGGCCTCTTGGGTAACTGGTAACTGTCATTTGCAAATTAAAAAATACCCTAATTTGAACATCTTTGGCTAAATAATTACAGCCGCACAGGCCGATCATCCGCGTTAAGCCGCTTTTGTCCATGTTGGTTTGTGAATGGGTGACAATGTATTACAGCGAGTTTTCTCCGAGCCTCGGAAAGCACGTAAAGCCGTTAGTCCTGTACCCTAAGCACGAATTTTCACTCTTTTACTTTACAGTATTTACAGTTTTTCTTGTACGAAAAAAAGGAACAGCGCCTCTGGTGCGCGAAGACGGAACTAATTTTTTCCTTGAAAAATGTCAACTTGAAATTGTCAATGTTCCAGTTTACGTCTCAAATACTGAAAATTCGTGCTAAGGGTACTGGTAGAGTTAGTGAGTTGTGGAGGACCGACAGGCAGTCGCTCCATGTAAAATACTTATATTCAGCTGCATCTGGTTCGACTGGTAGCCGACCTCAATATAGTTGGGAAAATTATGATACGAAAAAAAAATAACACCAAAAAATACAAAAAAAAGACAATTTATTGAACTAAATCAGGTGTTCTTTATACTAAGATACATCTTTCCGTTGATATTCTGTTTGACGGGATTGATTCGCTTCAATATCTGCGTCATGGTCTCCACCAGTCGCTCGCTGCTGACTCCCGTGCGCTTGGACTTGAACTTCGTGAGGAGTTCTGTGGTCGTCATTGGTTTACGTGCGAGGTAGCGACGTACCGCCTCCGCGACCCCGGCAGGCTTTGGCCCTTTGAGAGGGGGGCCCCGTCATTATGCTGACGCTCTTTGAGGCGCGCGTGAGACACGACGCGCCGTCGACCCGGGCATGGTCCTTGGTCGGGCAGCGAGTTGCCCTTTACTCGCTGCCCGCATGACCGCGCCTTCGGTGGCCGGAGATCGTCTCGCGACGTCCGTCGCCGTGGGCGTCCTACACCGCGGTTGGGGCAGAGGGAGGACTCTGTCCTCTCTATAATATCCCTCTCGATAACAACTGTTATGCGGTCAATAGTTGGTGGGAGGTCAGCAGTTGGGTACTTTACCGTACTAACTACACAAAACAATCTGCAACCTCATATCTACAAAAATAAAGATCACATTAATTTTCGACGGTGAGGTCCTTGAATAGAATAATAGATCAGTTCATATGACACAAAAAAACAACACCAAAAAATACAAAAAAAAAACAATTTATTGAACTAAATCAGGTATTCTTTATACTAAGATACATCTTTCCGTTGATATTCTGTTTGACGGGATTGATTCGCTTCAATATCTGCGTCATGGTCTCCACCAGTCGCTCGCTGCTGACTCCCGTGCGCTTGGACTTGAACTTCGTGAGGAGTTCTGTGGTCGTCATTGGTTTACGTGCGAGGTAGCGACGGACTGCCTCCTCTGTTACCCCGCATTCGCTGTGGAAGAATGGGTAGTTTTAGGGAGTTTGCTGATGATACGTGATGGAATGGGGAAGGCAACTGGGGAAATAATGGCGCTAGCATAGCTAGTTCCCAGCATCGTCGTTGGTTCAAATCTTATAGGTCTAATGGGGAAGGCAAGTCAAAGCTAATTGTAGATGGCGCCACCATAGACTAGTCCTAATCCGACCAATGACGTAGTACTAATTTGAAGTAACTTTATGATTTGAACCAATGACGATGCATGGAACAAGCTATACTAGCGCCATGGGTTCCCCAGTTGCCATCCCCATTCATTCATTAAGTCAGGCCTGTTGGTCTCATGGTTAGAGACCCTGACTGCTATGGCGGAGGTCGTAGGTTCGATTCCCACCCAGGATGAAATGTGATGAGCACGATCATTTGTTGTGTCGGGGTGTAATTTATCTATAATATTTTTATGTATTTAGAAAGATATAAGTATGTTTATCAGTTGTCTAGTACCCATAACACAAGCTCTGCTTAGCTTGGGACTAGGTGGCGTTGTGTGATAGTTGTTGAATATTATTATATTAACATCATCATATCAGCCGTAATACGTCGACTGCTGAACAAAGGCCTCCTCTTTAGATTTCCAGTAGGACCGGTTGTAAGTGGCCTGCATCCACCGTGATCCTGTGGCCTTCATAAGATCGTCTGCCTACCTAGGGGGTGGACATCCTACGCTGCGCTTGCCAGTGCGTGGTCTCCGTTCGAGAATCTTACCTGACTGTGGGACACTGGGCTGATATAAAAAAACTTGAGAGGTGTCAAGGGACACCCGGATGGAACGAAGTTACTGTATACACTCAACAAAAATAATCGTCGCAACTCCACTCCACTCCGCTCCGCTCCACTCCATTCTTTGAGCTCTAGCACCCTTTCACAACGCGCGATAAGGAACTTCGTTCGAAAAAGTGTCGTGACAACTTTTCGTAAGATTTTTTTCCGTCTAGCCCCCTTTCACAACGCGCGATAAAGAACTTCGTTCCAATAATAATTAGATTCTTTCCTAAGTATATTCAGTATACTCACGTGTAGGAGGCGTCAAGTTTGGGTCGTTTAGCTTGCGGCAGGCTGCTGTTGGCCGCGTTGGCGGCGGCCACGGCGGCCTGCGCCGCCGACGGAGTGGGCGTGCTGGAGCGGGACGTGGCCGCGCTACCCGCCGCTGGGGGGGACAAATATTTTATTATTTATGGAAAACTTACAGCTGGGTCCACATTGGACACCTAAAGTTGTTTACCCGAAATTGTTCTTCCTAACGATTTTTAATCCGAACGATCAGCTAGACAGACACAGTTTGACAATAACAACAATATGGCTAATTACAAGTTTTCACAAGTTACAATCAAGTCATATAATATCATCATTGCCCAGCCTTTTCCTAATAGGTTTTTCATTCAAAGATGCTCAAAACAAGGTATAGAGGGAGTTTTGGAACAAAATTTTTGACTACGTAACTTTTTTGTTTCTTTTTTTACAGAATGTGAAATGTCGTTTTGGCGTTGACTATTATTAAGACAAGTGTACTTTTTGTTATAAGCCGGTGCATAGAAGAAAGGATTCTAAAATGGCGGCTTGTACTTGCGTTGACAGACAGTGCAGTCAGCATATAAGATTTCAAATTAAAGTCTTTTTTAAATTTAAAATAATAAAAACAAGACTGGATCACAATAACTTCTCAAACTTAACCTAACAATAAAACAAAATTAATACAACAATAATCAACAGGTAACAACGGAAAAATAACAGAAATCTATAGTTAATATTCTTAAAAAGATCACCGAGCGCGTAAAGACATCAAGACAATTTTTTCTTGTGCTTACGCTACGCGCAGGAGTGAGTATAGACGGCACTAGTGCGCGAGCGAGAGAACACGATAAGCGCCGCCATTTAAGAATCCTTTCTTCAATGAACCGAGTTGTACCACAAGATGTTTTAATTATGTTCATATCTAGTTCCACAATACATACCCGATGTGCTGGCAGCGGGTCCATTCTTCTCACTTCCCTTACTCTTCTTGGACTTCTTCGCGGGAGGGGGCGCACTGCTCTCTGGATCCGTGTCCGAGTCTGAACTTAACTCACTACTTGAATCTAGAAATATAAAAGTTGAGTTTATTGTTATTCATGTCATCATTTTCAGCCTATTAATGTTCCCACTGCTGGGACACAGGCCTCCTCTCTGTGAGAGGGAGTGGGCCAAAATTCCACCCCGCGGGCCCAGTGCGGATTGGTGGATGTCACATGTCTTCGAATTTTTGGTTCTAGGACATGCCGGTTTCCTCACGATGTTTTCCTTCACCGTTTTGAGAGCAGTGATGATGAAATAAATTACACAAAGTAATGCGCCTGTCTGGATTCGAACCCACGACCTACAAATCGTAAGTCGGGCCGATACCACTGGGCCACCACTGCTCTTGTTGTCATGTAGTTTAATATAAAAGGGTGGAGAAAAATTGCAAGTCAGGTGCTTAGATTTATGAATGGGGAAGGCTGGTCAAAGCTAATTGTAGATGGCGCGACCATAGCTAAGTCCTAATCCAACCAATGAGGTAGTACTATTTTGAAGTACCTATAAGATTTGAACCAATGACGATGCTTGGAACAAGCTATACTAGCGCCATTCGTTTCCCAGTTGCCATCCCCATTACTAGTTGTTGCTCATTTAATTCGAAAGGATTAAAGTTGTCCCACCGGAAGTTAATACGGGATAAAAGTAACCTATGTGTTATTCTACAATATTACCTAACTCCAAGCCAAAAATCAATATCCATTCAACCGTAAGGGGGCCGTTATTCCGGCGAGTGAAAGTGACAGAGCTATACAAGTCGTCTAGCGCCATCTCGTTCACTCACTGGAACAAGCCTGGTTTTAAGACGTTGTAATACCCCCCTGACGTGATTGATTAATGCCATCGAACACCAATGAATGGGACACACGCAAATGAAAGTGATGGCACTGAAACGTGCCCTCCGCAACGAATCGGTTAATTTGTATTGAAAATGTTGCTGGATCATAATTTTTAAAGAAACCTTCAGTAGCTGTGTCTCGCTCTACCGCACTGTGTGTACCAGGGACCGAAACCGGTATGATCAATACGGGTATTTTTTCGGTAACAACCTTTTTTTCTTTTACATCGTAATTTTAAAGATGTACCTTTATTATCCTATTAACTAGGTCGTGCGGTATCACATACCGCGTGCAGTTTGTGATTCTTCGTGCACCCTTTCCTCCCGTTGTACCCTACACGTATACACGCCTCAGTAGCTTCGGTTTGTCCGAGTTACTAAACGACAGTTAAGAGTGAAGGTTAAAAATCGGCTAAATACTGCATGAATAATTTCGCCTTTATATTTTCCCAGTGCGGTGTGAGACCGCGCGTCCACATTTGTGTTATACATTGACCCGACGATGATTTTGTTTGTCTTAAATTTTATAAGCTGAAATGTCAAAAAATGATCAATCAACGACTGTAGGCAAACGAACATCGAGTTAATCACTTAGATAGCCGTGTGAAAATATTACGATTAGTATGATCATTCTTTGAAAACGAGAGTCAATGATTGCTTTTAGAATCGGTTCAGTGCGACAGAGATGGGGATGTTGATGATTGTTTGTTTTATGAAGCTGAAATTGTAAAAAATCACTCGAGTGAACGATAGATTATTGAAGAGAGTGATAGTACTACTAATTGCCGACGGTGACATACGATGATCGGATAATCCCACCAAAGGGGGGTACTACGAAACGTACAAGAAATGTTCAATTTATTCGAGCAGTCGCCGAACAAGAAGATGGCCTTCGTTGGCGATTTCCACAGAGTTCTGGACTTGTGTGGAATTAATGCCTACTCTCTAGTTCAATCAACACCAAGTTACAAAAAAGTAGAAAGAGGTTAATTTCTGAATAACCTAAGACGAGTTATAATCACTATCCATTTGCCGTGACATGCCTGAAACGAGTTTTGGGCCCTGCTATGCCATCCCAAGGGCCACAAAGTGAAGTAAATGCAGTTCCTAAACGTAAAACGTATAATCTGTGCCCACCAAATGATAAAATGCCACGAAAGTGGACCCACACTTATGTAGGCAATGATCTAAGCCGCCATACAAAGACTGTCAATAAACATGACCAAGTTGGGACCTTGTCAAATTTTTTATGTTTAGTTTTGATAAATTTAATTTATTTTTTTTATGTCCTTTGTTCTTTATACCGCACTTTATTGTAAAAGGGATTTAAACTAATAAAAAAGTATTTTTCTCCGGTAATATACCTATAAAGTGATCTCAGAACTAAAAAATCTGAATAGCGCTTTTGATTGTTATATCGTTACATATAGTTTCTATTAAATACATTTTTCATTCAAAATTACGCTTATCTTTAGTGTATATTTAAAAACTTTTTATAAGTGATAAAAACAAAAAAATACACAATTATTACGCATCAAGATAGAAATCAGCCCGTAAAGATAGCGATCTCCGAGACCGCACGTCCAAAGTAGTGTATCAAAAATGGAACGTCCACAGTTAAAGGTTATTAAAAGTGAATACATAACCAGTATTAATACCGGTTACCGAAATAAAAATTACCCCTATCTTGCACACTTCAAACGTGCCGTCGGCAATAGTCACAGGGCGCGCATCGCATGTGTGTGTGACTAAGAGTCGTTATCTTTAGTTAACCGGTATTAAAACGGTAACCTGAATAGAGGTTAAATTTTTCTTCGGTCTGGTTACCCAGATAGTGGTTACCTAAGTCTCAAAAATAACCAAAATTCTTCAATACCGGTACCGTAATTTATAAAGGTTTTCGGTCTCTGGTGTGTACCTTTCTTAGCATCGTCAGGCTTGCTCTTCTTCTTCTTAGTAAGTTTGCTGGCTCGCTCCTCTCCCTCCTTCGTGGGCTCGTCCTCTTGCTCGTCCTCCTCCTTCTCCTTGTTTTCTTGCTCTTCTTCTGAGTCCTCATCCGATGCTAGAAGTTTTCTGTAACATTTTTGATTGGATTGATTCAAAGTCCATACATACTCACGCACGCAGAGAAATGTACAATCGACAAAGTTGAATCATGACCCATTTTGACAATAAATCGTTTGAATCCGTCAAATTGACAAAGATCAAAGTCGTTTCCATGCATATTTACGCAAATGTGGACCTAATTAATTGTATTTGAAAGTCTGTAAGAAAATAAGCTTATGGTGGGTCATGATTCAACTTTGTTGATTATACTAAGTAAACTACTACGATCCCTACATAGTCCTTTCGCTTCATTCACATTCATACATGCGCGGCCGTATTCATCATCATCGTCAGGCTATTAATGTTCCCACTGCTGGGACACAGACCTCCTCTCTGTCAGAGGGAGTAGGCCATGATTCACCACGCGAGCCCAGTGCTTTTTGATGGATGTCACATGTCTTCGAATGTTTCTGTTCTAGGACATGCCGGTTGCCTCACGATATTTTCTTTCGCCGTTTTGAGAGCAGTGGTGATGAAATTTTCACAAAGTAGAATGCCTGGCTGGGTTCGAATAAGGGTGCTCCCACATCTATCGACGCGGAATCGGATTTTTCCGTCGCCCTTTCTCTTTCTGTCTTGCTAGACTGAGACAATGCGATAGCACGCGGCCGCGTCGTGGATTCCGCCGCGTGCTTTCTGTCTCGGTCTAACAAATGGCAGTTCTAAGCGATAGAAAGAGAAAGGGCGACGGAAAAATCCGATTCCGCGTCGATAGATGTGGGAGCACCCTAATACGGCCGCTGGTCATACAAGCACGCCGGTTGCGTTATTTTGTTCTCGATAAGTTGTTATTAATTGTAATAATATTTTGTTGTATTTGTTACCTGAGTGCGTCTTCTTCTGAAACGCCTTTAAGCTCCTTATTCGTTTTGCCTTCGTGGTCCGATTCACTGTAACAAAATTATATTGAATAGATTTTAAACATTAGGGCTGCCAGTATAATTCATCATCATCATCATCAGCCGAAGGACGTCCACTGCTGAACATAGGCCTCCCCCTTTAGCCCGCCACGCCGAACGACAATTCTCCACTTGCATCGCACGGTTGCCCGCGACCCTCTCTCTGTCTGTGGTCCACCTAGTGGGAGGCGCCTACGTTGCGTCTTCCGGTCTGTGGTCGCCACTCGAGAACTTTTCTTCCCCAACGGTTGTCAGTTCTACGAGCGATGTGGCCTCCCATTGCCACTTCAACTTGCAAATTTTATGAGCTATATCGGTGACTCTGGTTCTTCGCCGAATATCCATGTTCCGGATTTTATCCCGCAAAGAAACTCCGAGCATAGCTCTTTCCATTGCTCGTTGAGTGACTCTTAGTCTCTCTAAGAGGCCAGCAGTCAAGGACCACGTTTCAGAGCCATATATCATCACTGGCAACACACACTGGTCAAACACCCTTGTCTTGAGACACTGTGCCAGTATAATTAACATGTCGGATTGCCAGATTCTCTTAAACATTTCAATTTAAAACAGCAATGCGATTGATGTTCGGCGAGATGGCGTAAGGGGGAGAACTTTGTTCAGCTGTGGCCACTCGGGTCGTTACTGCTAAGTCAGAAGCTCTGAAGTCTGACAACCAGTCTTACCATGGGATATCCTATTACCCAGTTAGGAGGTCCGATAGGCAGTCGCTCAATGTATTGATGTTCAGCTACATCTGCCCCCCTAGACAAGTCGCAAACGATAATCGTTAACGCTGGCTCGGTTCTCCCCAATAGATTTTCAACCTTATTCCTTCGAGTCTTCCAGTTGAAAATCTATTTAGGATTTCTAAGCGTTTTGACTGGAACGAACGACAACGCCTTGAAATCCTAAATAGATTTTCAACTAAAGACTCGAAGGAATAAGGTTGAAAATCTATTGGGGAGAACCGAGCCAGCGTTAACGATTATCGTTTGCGACTTGTCTAGGGGGGCTGGTTCGACTGGAAGCCGACCCCAATATAGTTGGAAAAGGCTAGACAGATGATGAGTATTACCTCTCTGAGGAGTCCGATATGTAGTCCCTCTCTCTCCCTTCCTCATCTCCATCGTCACTCTCTTCAAAGGCCTCATCTTCCACTTTCTTCTTTTTCTTATTTGCTGCAGCTGCTGTGAAAAAAAATGTTTACATCTGTAGAAGTAGGGTCTTTCATTGAACGACCCCTCAAATGCCGTTTTGAAGTTGACACTTTTATACGCAACAGTCCAAAATAGGCTAGTTGACTAAAAAAATTTAATTAGTCCGTCTTTTAGACTATTCAAAAATAAGGGACACGTATTTTTTTATTTGTAAATTAGACCAAAAATGACAAAGATATAGCCTATTAAAGTTACGTGTGACGTCACGATGCGTGGCATTTTTCGCGCAGAGTGACGTCACAAGTAACTTAAATAGACTATTATCTTTGTTCTTTTTTGTTTAATCGAAAAAAGAAAAATACGTGTCCAATATTTTTTTATTTTTTTTATAATCTAAAATACGGACTAAATAGAATGTAATTATTTCGACCCTGGAAACTACCCTATTGGCGTTATGTTTTCAGGGATTATGTATGTATGGTATGTTTGTGATTACCATAGGTCCGAATTAGGAAGAGTTATTCATGTACTTACGCTGCGAAATAATAAAGTGGATATGCCCGAAATCCCGGAATTACTTAAAGAGCAGATAATCTCCTAATTTATTATTAAAATGTTTGTTTGTGAGTGTCCATTTTGTATAAAACACCTGAGCCTGTAGCCAAACGGCAAGCGACAATCGTTAACGTTGAGCATTCAATAATACATTTTCAACTTTATACTCCAACGCATAAAGTTCAACTTTATGCGTTGGAGAATATCACGGAATCTAATGGAATCTAGTAAAGACTGCTGAGCAATAGTCAACGAAAACGATCTGTAATCTTTGATAGATTTTCATCTTTATCCAAATGGGTATAAATTCGAAAGTGTATTAGCAACTGCTGAACATTAACGAATGTCGCTTGCCATTTGGCTATAGGGCCAGATTTTTTTTGGTATTTCTTTCATAGTATAAATCGTTTATAACCATAAATTCTACTTTCTGCCCATGAAAAATTGTTTGTTTTACAAATAATCCAGCCTAAGCCAATGTAAGCAACACACTTCGTATATTGCTACCGTAACACAGTATTGCGTACCTTTCTTTTTATTTTTCTTCTTCTTCTCGCCGGCGTCGCTGTCATTGTCCTTTTCCTTGTCATTGTCAGAGTTCGACGAGTCGTCGTCAGAGTCAATCCACTCGTCCATCTCAGACAGCTTTAGATCTAAAACAAAAAATCAAAAGTCATTTATTCAAATTAGGCTTTATCAGCACTTTTCGAAGGTCAATTTTTACTTAAGACAGTTCTCCAAAGCGCCCCCCCTTCGACACTTCCTAGTGTTTTGGCTGGGAAGAAGAAGTGGCGGAACAAACTCCCCAGCAACACATCTGTCTGTACGGTTAGAAGAACCAAGATTTATACAATTTAATTTAAGAGAACATTCACATTATACATCAACAACCGTGACTAGAAGGCACATAAATATAAACCTGAAACACGTTTTATATTATAAAACAAATCTCCCTCGATCAAGATAGATTTTTAACTTACGGCGCAGGCGACGCTAATGCGCTTGCGTTTACGCTTGGTCGAGGCCATACTGGGAGGTGTGAGCTGTAGTGATCTGTGGTATTAGTAAAGTCTTTTGAATTAAGAAATTGCATGCAAGTTTTTGTAATATTGGGGTGCTTGTACACGGCGCATGTAACCCGCGCAAGTAAAGGTGCGGGTTACCCGCGCGAGTAACATGCGCAAGCTACTTGATCAAGTTACCCGCGGGGTGCTTGTACACGGCGCATGCAACTCGCGCAAGTAAAGGTGCGGGTTTGCGGTTTACCCGCGCGAGTAACATGCGCAAGCTACATACTTGATCAAGCTACCCGCGGGGTGCTTGTACACGGCGCATGTAACCCGCGCAAGTAAAGGTGCGGGTTACCCGCGCGAGTAACATGCGCAAGCTACTTGATCAAGTTACCCGCGGGGTGCTTGTACACGGCGCATGCAACTCGCGCAAGTAAAGGAGCGGGTTACCCGCGCGAGTAACATGCGCAAGCTACTTGATCAAGTTATCCGCGGCGTGCTTGTACACGGCGCATGCAACTCGCGCAAGTAAAGGTGCGGGTTACCCGTGCGAGTAACATGCGCAAGCTACTTGAACAAGTTACCCGCGGGGTGCTTGTACACGGCGCATGTAGCTTGAGCATGTTGAGGTACTTGCGCGGGTTACATGCTCCGTGTACAAGCACCCTTAGCAACTGGTGTTACCTTTCTTAGCCTTGGAACCTTTGAGCTTCTTGTCATCGGGATCATCGGCGTCGTCCGCGGCGTCGTCACCGCGCATGCGTTTACGGAACATGAGGGAGAAGTAGTTCAGTACTTTGTTACGTCTGGAAATCGAAAGTAGTGATTAATAATCAAAGCCCGGAGAAGGTAGATTGATTTGGGGTCAAAAACCTGAAACGTTTTATAAAGATCAGCAGGTCGAAAGTGTGAGGAGCTCGTGGCTAAATAATTACAGCCGCACAGGCCGATCTTCCGGGATAAGCCGCGCTTGCCGAAGTTGATCTGTGGATGGGTGATCATCTGTCATAGCGAGTTTCCTCCGTGCCTCGGAAATCACGTAAAGCCCGTGATTTCCGAGGTCGCCGTGGTCCCGGCTGTCATTTGTAGATCTTTGACAGTTGTTACTGTTAGTCAGAAACTCAAAAATCTGACAACCAGTCTTACCATGGAGTATCGTATTACCGGTCCGACAGGCAGTCGCTCCATGTAAAATACTGATCTCCAGCTGCATCTGGTTCGACTGGAAGCCGACCCCAATATAGTTGGGAAAAGGCAGGCAGATGATGATGAGGTCGAAAGTGTGAGACCATACGAAGTTGTGGCGGGCCGCTAGTAATTATAAAATATGCTTACCTTCCGAATTCCTCGTCAGCCTCTTCAGCAGACAATGCTTTGTACCGCTGAATCGGTTGGAAATTATACCTGGAATAAAAATAAGTGATGAATTGTGGGCTTGGAGTCTATCCTACCTAATTTTGAAATTCAACAAGTACTTTCTCAACAGGTTGCTGCTTCATTAGTCTAGTGCTTAGGAATTCCATGCTGCAGCCATGGCATTATGGCATGACTGGATTTTCATCAATCAAGTCCTTTTTTGGTCTATTCATAAAATGCGCGGTCCAACGACGATATAATACTAGACTCGTAATAACAGGCGACCGATGTCTGCCAACACATTAGGCAAAAAAGTCTTATATTCGTCTCATTTCGACCAATCCTGTGAGCCGTAAACATACGTTGAGACAGAACAGACCTTGAGTTAGCCAATCACAACGCAGTACCCCGTCCCCATCGCTTACGTAGTACCTCAGCGAGTTGACAGAATAATTTTCATTCCTTAGATCGTGCATGCGTAGTCTAGTATTATATCGTCGTTGCTTACAAGTGTTAGATAAATAGTCACCATTCTTGTAGCGGGTACGCGTCAATGGCCCCGTCAGCCGCGTGTGTGAACACGTAGTACGCCGCGTGCTCCGACACGCCTCCCTCACGGATGCCTTTGAATCTGTAATTAGTAATGATTTATTTAGCAACCAATTTTTTTTGCACATCCATAATGTGAAAGTTTTCGTGATTTGCACGTCACGGATCGGATCGTTATTTGCAAGTCTTGACAATAAAATAATGTTGCAATTTGTACAGTCACGAGCAATAGTAGGTATGTATACACTAAGCAGTATTCAAAAGCGATGTTCTGCTACCATATTGATTAAACGTTTGTATTTTTATTAGACTTCTATTTCGGAAGCTATACTATTACAAACTAGGTCTTATTTCAAAGTGGAAATCAGTATTTCACAAGGAATTTGCGTTTGAACTTTGTTAAGTGTTTACATGTTATTGCTCGTGACTGTACATTTTTCGGTCAATACAGAATACAGCATACTTATGTGATTAAATCTACACTAATATTATAAAGAGGTAAATTTTGTGATTTTGTTTATAGGAAGGAATCTATGCAACTCCTCAACTGACTGCGAAAAATCTTTCACCAGTAGAAAGCTTCATCGTTCTTGCTATCTTTTATTTTCAAGTAACATGTGTGTGAAGTCAGGGCGGATCACTATGAGAGTATAATAAAACTTACTTTTTACCAGTTTTACCGCCAACTTTCAGTATCCACGGCTGATCCTCAGGCTTGTACTTGCGTGAGATGATGCCGAACTTCTTGCGACGAGCCTCCTCGCGAACGTCGCGCCCGTATTCTGAACCAGCGCCGAATCTTATTGGGATTTGAACAATGTCTCAATGGCTAGCATAATAACAGGGTAATGACTGAAAAAATTCTATTTAGTATGAACCTACCATGAACTCTTAAAGCGTGGAAAAGAGATGGCGCTAGACGACTTGTATAGCTCTGTCTCTTTCCCACAGCCTAAACTGGACCGCGATAAGAACTCGTGGTAAGGCCTCAGTTAGATTATCAAAAATAATTTGCCACATATTTTTCCTTTTGTTTCATGAACCAAACTTGATAGCGGCTCCTCCACATTAGTGCCGTGAACACCCGTGAACAGGCGCGAACGAGAATGTGGATGGTTTTCGCGGGGTTCACGGGCGTTCGTTTTAGTTCGTTTATTGCGCCGAGAGTTCACGGCGAGAATTCGCGGCGTGAATTCACGGCACTAATGTGGAGCCGCTATGACAAACATACAACACCACAAGCAAACACAGTTTTTACTTGCTTCTGATGGCACAAGTTCCAACTCTCCAATTTCAAATTATAAATGTGCATTGATTTAACAAAGAAAAATTATGTATCCATATTTTTCACGTAATCCTTTTGTTTTTCTTAATATATTTTGTTTGTCCTTATTTCTAGACCTGAGGGCCTACCAGGAACTCTTAAAACGATCCAGTTTAGCCTTTCGGAAAAAGATAGCGATAAACGACTTGTATAGCTCTGTCTCTTTCCCACAGCCTAAACTGGTTCACGTTAAGAGCTCGTGGTAAGGCCCCAGGTAAAAAAATTGCAATTCCTAAAACATTACCAAGAAAAACATTAAAACCTTAAACATTCTAGAACTCACTTGGGCATATCTTCATCCATTCCCTTGAACTCCTTGATATTATTCTCACGTTCCATTTTCACATGTGTCCATTTTGCAAAGTCTACGTTCAGTGTGGCATTGAACCGCATCACATGGTGTTTCTTCTTTACATTCTTTGGCACTCTAATTTTAAACTCTTGTACTGAGGCAGCCGTAGAAGGCTGTTGGAATGAATTCTGAAAGAGATACTTTACTTTACTATGACTGGCCTGTTGGCGGCTGTTGGTCTATTGGTTGGTGACCGTGACTGGTATGCCAGAGGTCGTGGGTGATACCCACTCAGGACAAATGTTTGTGTGATAAGCACAATCATTTGTTCTGTGCCTGGGTGTAATTTATCTATAATAAGTAGGTATGTATCTAGAAATATTTAAGTATGTTTATCAGTTGTCTAGTACCCACACAAGCTCTGCCTAGCTTGGGACTAGATGGTGTTGTGTGATAGTTGTAGAATATTATTATTATTCAAATAGGATCAATAAACGCATCATTATTATGTGGTGGACTTCTCTCTGGCACATACGAAGCATTTTGCCAATACTTCTATTGTGCGCACAGCTAAGTAGAGGAATTCTCTGATGAGGTCTGTGCTTTCTGATAGCTGAAGGTCATAACCTTGGGGGTCTTCAAGACATGAGTAAATAGATTACTTCCAAACCACATCATCGCTCACCATAAAACAAGATAGTGGTCAAATGTGAACCTATCATTAACCTTTTAGCCAACGTCGGATATATCTGACAGAGAATATTCACTTCTCATTGATGTTTTGTTTGATTTTATTGCATCTATTCTATATCTCTCTATTTATGTAGATAGACAGATATAATATTTTTTATTGTACACCATCCCTTAATAATGAATGTGGACTAAAGTTACAACCACAATAATAATTGGATTAACCATAATGATTTAAGGATTAACCTTGGCGTAACTTTAGTCCACGTTTATTAATAGGGGGTCAAATATTTTACAAATCAGAGCTTAAGAGGAGCAGAAAGAGAGGAACTTGTATTTCACCGATTCGTATCCTGGCACTGGGGGCACGACAATTGATATGAAGTCTGGTTAAAAGGTTAAATAGATAAAAAAGATAGGTGATGAGTAATAGAGAAGACGTGCCGTGCCAATTCTAAAAGAACAATTATTAAGATAGTAGGGCATGTGATCCACCTGAGATAGTCATACCGTCATACACCTAAACCTAACACTAAATAAAAAACAAATGAAAACAATACAATTTATCACCTTTTTTGTTATTGTGAGTAAGTTATTGTGTGTTGTTTTTATGTTGTGCAATAAATTAAGTAGGATATCTACCTACAGACTGCCAACACATCAACCTTAGTCAACATATAAAATTTTGTTTCAGTGATTTTTAACTTAATTTCAGAAGAAAAAGGTTCATGTTCAAAAAGGAAAATTGCAAAGTTTGGGATATGTTGCTATGTTAGCATCTGTAAAAATATTTCAACTGATTAACAGGTTACAGTAAAAGGCAGAATTCTACTTATTAATTTTCAGTACACTGCTAGGTTAAGTTGAGAATGGTTTGTGTACCTACATTAATTTCAGATAAATTTGAAAATTAACTTGCTAGAAGATTCAAACATTTCTCGTTTCTAGACTTGTAAAGGTTTACAGCTGTTACAGAAAATTACATTTTATCCTCTGTCACCTGACAAGTACCGTATTATTTTACAGGTGACGATAAGGTTTATGTAATTAGCAAAATGGCTGTAAACAGTAGTTATTGTAAAATAAAATAAATACTTACCGATGGGCCCGGAGCCGTCATTTTTCGCAATGATTTTCACTTTTCTGTTTCGCTATAGGTTGGAAATAAGATAAAATTTCAAGTGATGAAAGGCTATCCTTGTTTTTTAATATTATTAACACTTATAAATACGTATAGATAATAATTGAGGAAAGAAATCGAGTTTCATTAAATTATAAACGTACGTGACAATAATAGTCTGCTGATCACACTGACAGTGACAGAAAACTGACACTGACATGATGAGTGATGACATTTCACTGACTTTATGATTTGACCTTTGGATGACCTTGGTCGGGAGCGCATCCATCCCGAACGGCTGCTTCCGCGGTCGGCTCCAACCGTCGGCCGACAGCGTTCCAGACGGCTGAGTACGGTTGAGTCGGTTGAGTCATAGGGTTGAGTTAATATGTGGTTGAGTGTTGACGCGACCAAGGTCACCTCTGTCGGCGGTCGGTTTAGATCGTGTAGAAGGGATTTAAACTTTACCCAAACAATATCTAAATACAATACATCTGTGTGAATTGTGTGATCATTTTAAAATGATGTCTAGTCAAATAAAACCCAGTATTTGGTGGTGCGAAAATAGACGAGAATGAGAGACAAAGCAATGTCTATGTAGTCTGCACAGACTAAGTAGAGAGTATACACTGTAGTCTGTGGAATGGGGAAGGCAAGTGTCAAAGTGAAAATGACAGTTTGGTCCCCAAAGAACTGTAAAATCAAAGGAATTTTCAGAAAAAAAACCATTTATTGATGTAAAATGACTAGATGTTGTGTAATAAGCTGTAAAAATGATGGAATACACTTTTAAAAATAATATCTACTTTTCTTTTGGAGGTTAAGTACCAGTATTGCATCTCTCGAAAATCGAAGAATTATCACCTGGAACGAGTTTTGTAATAGTTGTGGTGTTAAGAAATTAAACATATATTGTGATATTTCTCGAATCTAAATAGAAAAAAATCTTAAAATTACTGATCTTAAAACATTATGAAATTTTATCAAAATAGAAAGTCAAAACCAGCATTATATTCTTGATAAAGTGAGAGGACAGGTAAAACATACCTAAACTCAAAAATTGAAACCTCAACTACAAGTAATTGTGGATTTAGTTACGGTAAAATCAAATGTATAACCACTCAATTAAATCACTTTTTTCCTCTTGTAGATGCGCCGCGGCGTCTTAATTCTTCTTTTAGTATATAGTACTTGCATGGACGAATAATTTTCCATATTTGTTTTGTATTTATACTCAATTTTTATAACAAATAATCTTGTTTGTTTTTTTGTACAAGGTAGACGTGGGGACCAACTATCGCAGCGCCATCTACGATTAGCTTTGAGTTGCCATCCCCATTTGAATGTGACAAGAGTACGTTCAAAACATGTAATAATTATAAATGAATGTAACGTAACGTTTAATTTTGAATAAAATAAATAAAATATGCCATTTTATGACTCAAAGATTATTATCAATCTATAGGTCAATAAAAATATAACCCTTCTATGTCTGAATTTTTTAAAAAGCATGATCAGTATTTATAGAAAAGCAAGTTGAAACATGAAAGTAATAAATGTCAATAATTTCAATCAAGATATTCGAACGACATAACCTATTCACACATCTTTTTGTTGTTTTGATAGAATAAAATCTTGTTTTGCTATTTAGTAAAATAATTAAGAAATATGGGCAAAAAGAAGAATAAAAACAAGGTCAGCGGTGCTGTGAAGACAGCCGCTAAAACTGAGAAGAAACTTGCTAATAAATTGAAGAAAGAACTCGCTAATCTGGGAGAGGTTAGTTTCAAAAAAATTATACCGATAATAACATTACGATTTTTATAACACCTAAAATGCACTGCCGGGGTCGCGGGATTATTTCCTTACCGTGACCCCGGAACAGAAAGGGCTATTGAAGGACACCGTGGATTTTAGTCGGTAGAAGTCTGACAGTCCCTCCCGCCCTGCCCGGGGTTGAATAATTTGATGATTTTACCACGCCAAAAAAATAATAAAAAACACTTAAAATGCATGTCTCTGTCGTTTATTAAGAATAGGCAAAACTTAGAAGCAAAAAAACGTAATTTAAAATATGTCTCTTCGGCCCATATGCCAAACATATCTAAATAATAATAATAACTAGGTTACTTTCAAGCTACAATGCCTCGCTGTCAACCACATGCCTACCACAAAAAAAAAACATAAAACATTGTAGGTATTCTTATTATAACACAAAATGATTCATGTTGTTTTTCAGGAAGATATAGCAAAAGTTCTAGCACAGATAGAGAAAGAGGAAGCCAAGAGATCTGCAGCCACAGAGAAGGCCCTGCCAGGTCCTCCGTCACCCAGGGCTTATGCCACGCTCACACCACACCCCACCAACAATGAACTCATTGTGTTCGGAGGAGAATACCATAATGGACAGAAGGTAAGTTTCATGAAGATGTTCAAGATGAAGATGACGCAGTGGCTGAGTGATCACCTGCTGTGCAGCATGTCACGGGTTTGATCCCTGCACGGAGCAAATATTTTTGTATGACATAAAATTAATAAATTCCTCATGTGGGGCAATGTTTAAAAATAAAAATCTTAGTAGCAGTTTCAATAATTAAAAATATTTTCGTATTGTTGTATACCTTTCTTGAAAGCTCTATTTTTAAATAAAACCTGAAAATCTTCAGATCCACAATCTTTTGTAACTTATATTTTGCCTTTTATATTCACTTGAATTCTGATTTAATATAATGAAATTAGATCTTTCTAAGTAAGGATTATGAAACTCACTGCACATAATCATACCACCCTTTAAAGATATCCTACTACTATTATAAAGGCGAAAGTTTGTAAGTATGGATTTATGGATGTTTGTTACTCTTTCACGCAAAAATCACTGAACGGATTTGGCTAAAATTTGGTACACAGATAGTTTATAACCTGGATTAACACATAGGATAGCTTTTATCCCGATTTTCTGTTCCTGTGGGATAATTTTCGAGTTGTAGCGGGTGAAGCCGCTGGCAACAGCTAGTATTCATATATTTTATTGTTACAGACTGAAGTATACAATGAGCTGCTGTTCTTCAACCCAGTGAACAACTCATGGAAACTACTGAAGGCTCCCGGAGCACCTCCACCAAGAAGTGCTCATCAGACTGTGGCGACACCTGCTAACAAGTAAGATTATAATAACCAAGCATTGCAAATTAAATCATTTCAAACCTTATTTCAATAATAATAATAATAAGTTTATTTATTCCACATAAATATGTAAAAAACAGTACAAATATAGGAAGAACCTTTTAAGCAAAGAATTGCTTCTATTAGGTAAGTATTTCAGCTCTTCCAGTTTACATTAACAATATAATTATGAGAAATTTAGGAAAAAAGTTCTAAATAAAAAAAAACCCACTCAAATAAAGAACAATGAATAAGTACAATTTAAATTATTAGCAAATTTAATTCACTGGAAAAAAGTATAATAAACAAACAATTGCAATATTGTTAGTCTTCTGAAGCAGATTTCATATTTATTGTTCTCTTTCTCCCGCAGACACCCATCGCACTCGTAGACCTATCGCGTCCCTTGCTTATCAAAAACCTTAATGGCTGACGACCCGCGCCTATGATGTGATCGGTGAACTTTGGATATTTGGTGGGGAATTCACAAGTCCGTCCGAGACACAGTTTCATCATTATAAAGATCTGTGGTGCTTCTCATTGGCTGAGAAGAAATGGGAAAAGGTAATATTGATTTACAGTACATAATTCAAAAATACATTATATTGTAACCTTGTGCTTGTTTCGCAACAGTGAAACTGTGAAATGTGGTCGAAAGAAATTGCGATATCCGAAATTTGTTACATATACCGGCGGGGAGTAATTAAATAAATGCCTGTTGGTCGCGCTGATTGTGTTCACAATGGGGAAGGCCGGTCAAAGCTAATTGTAGATGGCGCCACCATAGTAAATCCTAATCCGACCAATGAGGTAGTACTAAAATTGAAGTAACTAATAAACGGATTGTGTAATGGGGACTATGTCACATAAATTAGGCATACCATACTTAACACAAATCGAACGAAGCGTAAGCGCCATAAGGTCCTATAGCCAAACGGCAAGCGACAATATCTAACATTCAGCACTCGCTAATACATTTTCAACTAAAAATAAAAAGGACTTAATACGAGCTCGTAATTTTTAAGATTTTCAAACGTCTGCCAAGTCACATTAACAATGATATTTTTATAAATAAAAATCGTCTATTAAAGTCGAACATATCCTCGAGTGAATGGTAAAGATAGAAACACGAATTGGAATAATTGAGCTCGATACAAAAAAACGCAAAGTTCGGTCTATGCTTTTTATTTTTTGGAGTACTTTATGGCATAACTACTATGGTTATTGAAAGGATGTGTGTTTTAGATTGTAGCGGAGTCTAGTATTATATTCTGTAAATACAGTTTTTCATAATAACAATTTTAAATCTAAAAAGACGTCAATATGTTATAGGCACATACGCCGTTTTATTCTGAGCTCACATTCACTATCGTCCTCAGCAGTCTTTTGCCTTTTACAAGTAGTTTCAACTTTATGCCTTGACGAATCAGTTGAAAATTTATTACCAGTCAGCCAGCGTGAACGTAAACGCTTGTCGCTTGCCGTTTTTTTCAGCTATCGCGCTCAGAGCGTCATTTAAAATTGGTAATTAACAAATCGGCGTACTGTTGACGCTTGATACGTTAGGCTATATGTTATTCAAAACTTTAGTGTGTGATGTGTTCAATGGGACGTGATTGTAAACGGACATGTCTAATACTAAGTCACGTAAATCTTTCTTTTTCAGAACAAAAACTATTCTCTCTTGTCAGGTGGTAGCTCCGAACGGCCCCTCCCCCCGCTCCGGTCACCGCATGTGCCTCCTCGGCCGCAACATCGTCGTGTTCGGAGGCTACGCGGACGACGGCCGCGAGTGCCGCTACTTTGACGATGTGTACACCTTCTGTTTGGACAGCAGGACGTGGACCAAACTGGAGCCCAGTGGTCGGGGGCCCAGCGCGAGGTCCGCTTGTGTTATGTTACCGGCGGGGAGCGATTCGGTGAGTGTTGTGAACCAACGACGATATAATACTAGACTACGCATGCACTGATTTAAAGAACAGTCAACAATTCTGAGATAGTATGTAACTGAAAACAACTTCTAATCGTATCAAACTGCGATATAGGATAAGAAGCACTTCACTTTTATTATTATTTATTTAGTTTCGTCACAGATTTCGATAATTTCGAAGAAACAGGAATAAAATAAATTAAATGAAAACTGCTGTTGTCATTTTGAATACTTCAAAATTACTTGTCAACTACAAATAAGGCATAGCACCGTCGTTGTTAAATATCGCCTACCTATAGTATAATGCTGCGACTATGATGAAAACATTGGTGGTCATTGCTGTCTCACCGCGTGTTCGGTACAAGTTGCTTCTCGCTCTATTGATTGCTTTGGAGTATAAAAGATCAGTACTGGGCTCATGCTTTTGGAGTCGATAGATAATATCTCTAAAGGTTTCATTTATCAGAAAAGTGATATTAAAACCTTGTCCCAAAAAACCTACTGTGGATAAGATATTATAGAATGAAGATTTATTTATAAAGAGGTTCTGACATTAAACTGTTCTACCATACCTGTACCTCATATGAGTAAAAAACTACTAAATCCACGCCGCTGCTCGACTAATGTCCATTTTACGCGGCGCTTGTGTCTGTCATTACATCGAAATGCATCAAAAATTAGTACAAACACCAGATGGTGGAGGACAGGGCGTCAAGCACCCTTAGCTTTCCACTCTCGAACATATAAAGATATCACGCAACCAGCTTTGTAAACGCACGATAGTAAAAGGAGCGTGTGTTTGGGGCTTTTTTTAGTGTGGTAAAATAATCGAATGAGTCCTCCTACCCAGAGCAGGGCGGGAGGGACTGTCAGACTCGGAATACTTACTAAAATCTACGATTTATTTCAATAGCCCTTTACGTTCTGGGGTCACGGTATTGTATTCGTTTGTCCGCGACCCAGGTAGACCCTCTAAGGGGGAGCCCCGTTATTGTGCTGTCACTTTTTCCGGCGCGCGTGGAACACAACGCACACGCCCATGCCCGTGCGCGCGTGTGTTTGGGGCTTAACGATAATTGGGTATTGTCACTTTCGTAAGATATGCCAATTATCATTAATTTTCTACCAAAATAGTAGTTTTGTTCGTAATCTCGGGACATCAAAATGTTATAAAATAAATTTAAGACTGTGAATGATAAAAATATTCACAAAATATTAGGTAATCCACATCAATAAAGATTTCTATCATTTTGTTTTGGTAAATGTTTCGACATCCTTATATTAAAATATTTCTACTAGAGTAATACATGTATTTTGCGTAAAGGGAACACTGTAAAAAATGTTGAAGTTGAAGAAATGAAATACATAAAACTTTGGGTTGCAATCATTTCGCGATAGTGGCGCCTGCTGGTGGCGGTGTGTGACAACTTTCTCGACGCATGAAACAACGTCTCCTTAAGCATAACGTCGCCTTAAGAACTAATGTTTCATGTCCTTATTTTCTCTATATAGAAGTCCTATACGATATCTGTCTTAGTATTTTTTTGTTATATTCTTTTTTACATTTTTTTTACCATTTTATGGTGTCCTTGTGGTGTGCTCTCGTGGCTCATACCAAATAATCTTTTTATGGTGGCTTCACATTAGTGCCGTGAATTCTCGCCGCGAATTCTCGACACAATACCGACATTGATCGGGGAACAGGCGTGAACGAGCGTGAACCCCGCGTCTATTCACATTCTCGTTCGCATCTGTTCACGGGGGTTCACGGCACTAATGTGGAGCCGCTATTAGGCATACCATGTAACACTGAAAAGTACCTTCGATCCCGTAGCTCCTGATCTACGGCGGCTTCTCCCGCGTCCGCGAGGGTCGTGTGGAGCGCACGCACACGCACACGGACCTGTTCCGCCTGTCCGCGCGGGCGGGCGGCTGGTGCTGGCGCGCGCAGGCGGGCGGGGCGCGGGCGCCGCCGGCCCGCGCGGGGCAGGCCTGCGCCGCTAACCTGCATAGCAACCGGGGATATGTGTTCGGTGGGATTAGTGTGAGTATCTTATATTACTGCTGTGAGTGGTTACTAGGCGGCCTATAAACACCGTATGCACATGGTTTATTTCACCATATTTTTTCATTGCATCGTGTAGCTCTAGGGTAAGTATTGCACATAATGGGGATTAATACGATTCTCCGATAGAACACGAAAACATTGTGCAGTTCGTATTATTGTGCTTCCTCCCCCTTTCTCTCCCTATCACCGTAGGCATCCGGACCATACCCGGGTCGACGGCTCGTTGTGATTCACGAGTGCCTCAAACTGTTGTTAGCAATCAGAAGAGTCCTCCATAGGAGGCCAAATGCCAGGGTGGCGGGACTATCTGAACAGCTACCCTGAAACGTAAAGAGCTAGTAAATGAACACCATTAATTTTAGTCATTACGGATCTGACAAGTCTTTCCGCTCCACCTGCAATGAGTACTCCCAGACTCATTTTTAACCGACTTCAATAAAGGTGGAGGTTATCAACTTTACTGTATTTTTTTTACTATATTGTAAACTTGTAAACCCTGGACAAATCTTATACCAATCCATTCTGCCTTTTTTGCGTATCACAATCTTTCACATTTACAATAGTAAAAATGTTTAATCTCAAATTGATAACAGGATGTAGAAGAAACAGAAGAAGAGTTACGTGGAGAGATGAGCGACGATCTCCAACTGTTGGACCTGGAGGCTGGCAAGTGGCATAACGTGACGCTGAGAGCGGAGCAGGCTCAGACGGAGGCAGCTGCTGAGGAAACCATGGACGTGAAGGAGGAGGAAACAGTCACAGGTAACTTTAATGAGGATAATTTGTGTGATAATCAAACTGCTTTTTGTACAACTTGCTGTTGCCAGCGGCTACAATTCGAAAATTATCCCACGGGAACATAAGATCGGGATAAACACTATCCTATGTGTTAATCCAGGTTATAAACTATCTGTGCACCAAATTTTAGACAAATCCGTTCAGTGGTTTTTGCGTGAAAGAGTAACAAACATACCTACATACACATACATCCTCACAAACTTTCGCATTTTTATAATATTAGTAGAATGGTAGTATGTTAAGATGTGCAAACATAGTGCAGGACGCCCTTTTTTTAGCATGATAAAATCATCAAATGAGTCCTCTCACCCCGGGCAGGGCGGGACGGACTGTCAGACTCGTTCTGACTAAAATCCACGGTGTCCTTCAATGGCCCTTTACGTTCCGGGGTCACGGTAATTCCTAATACCGTACTGCAAAACACTTCGCAATTCTTTACTTTTCGCGTATACCATCGCATTCGCTTCGAAATGGTTCGTGTCACTTTGGCGCTCGCGGAAAATTTTCCGCTCATACCAAAACTTCGAGCCATATTTCTGAAGATGTCTTTTTGCACCAAATCAAAGCTTCGCTCGAACACTAAAAATAACCTTCCCCACAGTGGTAACCGATGAAGTATTCACAATGAAGCTGGGCGGGTCCTCGGCCCCAGCCCCGGGCGCGGCCTCCTCCCCGGCGGCCTCAGTCCCACGCGTGGGACCGAGTGCGCGGATGTCTGCCATGATGGCCGTGCAGCGCTCCACGCTCTATGTGTATGGAGGGGTTTTGGAGAAGGAGGATAAACAGTTCTATCTCTCGGATATGTATAGTTTAGGTGAGTAATATATATATAATAATATACATCTATACATATAAATAAAATTGGAGTGTCTGTTTGTAATATTGAAATATAAAAATGCATGCGAATACCGTACATACACCAAAATAATTTGTTTTTCAATTTTTGTCTGTCTGTCTGTTTGTAATGGCTAATCTCTGAAATGGCTAGGCTGATTTTAACGGGACTTCTGTTGGCAGGTAGCTGATGTAATAAGGAGTAACTTAGGCTATAAGTACTTATTGCTTAAAATTTGCAGTGCCCTTACAGGGTGCATGTACTAATACTGAGTCATGAAATTTGAATGCATGCCTACTAATCAGTGTTGTGTATATGTAAGCAAATAAATAAATAAATATATTTTAGAAAAAAAACCTGCGTGAACCCTACGAAAACCATCCACATTCTCGATCGCGCCTGTTCACGGGGTTCACGGCACTAATGTGGAGCCGCCAAAACCAATTCACTGAATAAATATCATTCATTTATTTATCATTTACAGATCTACACAAACTAAATGAATGGAAGACGATAATCGAGCAACCTTCCCTCCCTGACTGGCTTGGTTCGGACTCCGAGTACGACTCTGAGAGCGGATCGGAAACCGGATCCGACGGTAGTGAGTCCGAAAGTGACGGTTAAACTGGACCTTGTGCTGTGTGCGGTAAGGTTGACAATTGAATGTGCTGTGATGTATGGAGTAAGGATATTAATTAGTAGATTTTTTGTACTAGGTACGTGTTTTTACACTATTATATAATTCTAAGAAGTTTGCCACTAGCAGCTTTATTTCAAAGAGGTAAAAATCATTTTCCTATTGCCCCAATAATGATAAGCAACCTTAAGGGTCAATTTATACTAGCGCAAAGTCGAAGCGCATCGAAGCGTATTTCTAAAACTGAACATAACAATTTCAACCTTAACTCCACAGCGTAACGCACACATTACCTCTAAGATTTTCACGATTCACGATCAGCGTTGTTCACGCGCAGACGCGCGAATTCTGAAGAATGCGCGCGACTTTTTAAAATCTTAAAAGTAATGTGTGCGTTACGCTGTGGAGTTAAGGTTGAAATTGTTATGTTCAGTTTTAGAAATACGCTTCTTTGCGCTTCGACTCTGCGCTAGTATAAATCGACCCTAAATGTACAGAAATAAAATTCAATAGTACAATAACTGGATAGGACTTCTTCAAAATATAATAATACAGACTAGTAATAATAAGAAAAACGAGTATTTTTTAAGTAACTTCACAAGTTGTGATCAATGTTCATTTTAAATCATCATTTTACTGTATTTTGATACTTGTTGTGTACGTCTTAAGATTCAAACTCGTATATTATTGTAAATATTTTAAGAATATATCAAATAATTTTAGTATACTTGACAGTTTTTCATTTTAGCCTTCTAAAATAGGATAGCAATACTATCAAAGCAGGATACTGCAACCCTGGAACGCTTGAGAAAGAACAGGGTGGTTTTTTAGTCATTAAGAGTCCACTCTTTTCTGTTCCATCTAGGTCGGGGAAGGAGTCAAAATCAAATAATTTATTTCAAGTAGGCCAGTTACAGGCACTTCTGAATTGTCAAAAGATAAAAAAAAAATAGTTGTGCTACAGTCCCAGTCACAACACATAAAAACTGTGAAAGTACCGTAGGTGCCTATGCCAATGCGTAAATCTCTATGGAAAAGAATGGGCAAGAAACCCCATGCGCACTCTTTTTTAATCGCCATCTTCTGCAAGGACTCGTCTCAATATTTTTTATACCACAAAAAAAAAAAAAAAAAAAAGTTTTTATTTCACTCTTTTTAGTTTAAATATTCAACCTAATTCTTGTCATATAGGTACATCATTTTCTCACATATGTAAGAAATCCGTAGCACCGGTAATAACATCGTTAATATCTCTTTCATTTCTTCCCTATCTCAAAAACTACTGAACCGATTTTGATGAAACTTGCAGTATTCTTTTAGTTGAACGGTACCTAGTTCAACATTAAAAGAATTACTTAAATCGGACTTGAAGTTCCGGAGATATGCGAACACAAACATAATTTCACTAAATGAGGAGTTGTACCTTCCATCATCAGCTCATCCACCTGAGATGATGATTATCAGATGCAAATACTTGAACAGCTTTAGAAAATATATGAAAATGGTACTATGCGCCTATAAAATTTGAAGGTTGCCCTCGATTTCCCTGGGATCCCATCATCAGATCCTGACTTGATGACAATGGGACCAATTGGAAAGTATACCCTTTCAAACAAAAGAAAAATTTCCCAAATCGGTCCAGGCGTCTTCGAGAAATCGGGGAACATACATAAAAAAAAAAAAAAGATTCCGACGAATTGAGAACCTCCTCCTTTTTTTGAAGTCGGTTAAAAAAGGATCTCTTTAATAAGTTTTTTTGGACTCTAAATGGAGTAATAAATAAAACATCTTCATTACACATGTTATCATTTTTATTGTATGTACACGTTATAAATCTACGTAATAATATATCTTTATAAAAATCATTAGTCTACACACTCGTTCTAACTCACATTTCACTAATATTCACTCACTGAGCGCACCAAACTTGGGTATTATTTAAATACATTTTTAAATTATAGGCTAAAATGTCTTCTGAAAACCTTTTAAACCAACGACGATATAATACTAGACTCCGCATGCACGATCTAAAGAACACAAACTATTCTGCCAACTTGCTGAGGTAGGTAGGTTACGTAAGCGAGGGGGACGGGGTACTGCGTTGTGATTGGCTAACTCAAGGTCTGTGCTGTCTCAACGTATAATTACGGCTCACAGGATTGGTAGAAATGAGACGAATATAAGACTTTTTTGCCTAATGTGTTGGCAGACATCGGTCGCCTGTTATTAGGAGTCTAGTATTATATCGTCGTTGATTTAAACCTATAAATATATCCTGATTATACGTATGAAGAGTCACTAAAGTCAGTTCAAAACGTAACGTTTTTGATTCCACATTTTTTGTTAATGTATGAGTGATATTCACTTGATTTACGACAACGGGGTGTTTTTTTTTTTTTGGGGCTTTTTCTAGGTATCTGGACATTCTAAGGTACAGTCACGAGCAATAGTATGTACACACTAAGCAGTATTCAAAAGCGATGTGCTGCTACCATATTGATTAAACGTTTGTCTTTTAATTAGACTTCTATTTCGGAAGCCATACTATTACAAACGAGGTCTTATTTCAAAGTGGAAATCAGTATTTCACGAGCAATTTGCGTTTGAATTTTGTTAAGTGTTTAAATGTTATTGCTCGTGACTGTACACGCTCTTAAAATAGTGAAAATCACGAGCAAAAGTAAAATCCTACGATTTTTTAGTAATATCTTTAAATAATACCCAACTACGCATGCTCATACATTACGTATTTATGTAGGTAGTCACATTTCAATGGGATATAATCGCAGTTGGTATATTTTGCTTAAAACCAGGCTTATTCCGGTGAGTGAAAGTGACAGAGCTATACAAGTGGTCTAGCGCCATGTCGTTCACTCACTGGAACAAGCCTGGTTTTAAGACGTTGTAACCCCCCCTGGTTCGATTTTACCCCATGAAACGTGTCTGTTGCTTGGTTTGCAAATCAATGGGAAAGAAATGCGATCTGTTACTAGAGATTTTGTTCTTGATGAAAAAATTGTTTATGAAAGGAAAATGGTAGGTATATGATTACTGTATATGATACTAGACAAGATTCAATATACCTTCTCAAATATTCTATTTGTTGAAAGTATTCGAACATTATAGTATAATGCCATAGATTAATACCCAATTTTCAAGTAGACACATAATTGATGAAGCTAGACAGAGCATCCCAAATTATTCCCATTGATTTCAAAACACAGATGTAATATTCATTTAAAATAAGTCCGATATGATTCAGAAAGTAGTCAAACAGAAATAAGTTTACTTCAATCAATAAACAGAAGAAAATATCAAAAAAAATTGCTTTTTCATTCATTAAATGAATTCAGTTAAAATGTTCTTCCATTTAGAGAAAAAGATTTATTGATATCTTTCCGCAATTTACATTAAAATTAATTTATTGAAACTTTAATCGCCGCAGACATGCACCTGTATGTCGCAGTCAAAACAGACTAATAGTAATGTGATAAGAAGTCTGACTTTAACTGACAGTTATAAATCAACAAAGAATGATTGAAGTAAGCGATATCGGTAATAAAGCCAGAATTTAATCAACGCATTACTCGTTCCAGTAATGAAGTTCGATACCAAACAATACGCTTCGTAAACATATACTTTTACTTTTACCGTAACATGTTAGTATCGTTGCATTTTCATGACGTTTTTGTCACAAATCGTATCCGTTGACTGTGTGAATTAAATCCTGTCTTTTTTGCCCATCTTTTTTGACATTCGTTTTCGCGCATGGTCTTGGTCAATCATGGCCGCGGAAATCATGGTTCAATTCAAATGTTCTGATTAATAAATCGTACTTAGTGAGTTCGTTATACGTACATAATATATATAATAGATACATGTCGGTACCCTGTTACACAATAATTCATGACACTGTATAAAAAACTACAACTTTCTAGCAATATAATGCGGTCTGCTCCTCGAGTGGTTGTTACAAGCGAAAGTGTACTCTTCATCATGGAAATAAAGCCTTTTCTTGCTACAATTGTAGTTATGCAAATATAAACACTTATTGTTAAACGCATTGGTCATAGAATAAGTTTGTAATCAACCACCCGGGGGGCAGACGCGACAATGAATTAAGATCTTGATATCTACTAACTAATGTTAAACATGAATATTTACATAGAGCGACAGTTCAGTATTTTACATGGAGTTGTTTGAAAAAGATGTGTGCCAATTTACCTACTATTGATTTGCCTACCGTGACGTTTTAAAGCGTGAGTTGTTCCGCTGAGGGAACGAGATGGCGCTAGACACCTTGTATAGCTCTGTCTCTTTCCCTCAGCGGAACAACTCACGTTTGAAGTCATGGTTGGCCACCAGATTCTGCATAAATATCTTCACTAACATAATAATTCAGTGGAATTCATGAAAATAATGTTTTGTAAAATTATTGATTTAATATTATGGCGTCTCTTCGAGAAATGATTTAACTCTAAATCCGATATCATAAATAAGTAAAATAATGTTTTCTGCATATTTTAAATCTGAAGAGCGAACATATCACGACAGTCTTCCATACGAAAATGAACCTAAGTATATTAATAATTAAATTCAAGATAGATTTCAAACTTACCGCAGAAATTAAAGATTTCTCATTTATTATTATCACTTCATCTTTCCATACTCTTTGTAAAATATCGGCACTGCTCATAAAGTCACTTGACACACGTACATACAAATTGAAATAAAACACGGACCGTTAAGCGTGGCAGTACATTTTGTGCGCTAAATTATTCTTAAATAGATGGCACATAGCGATACCTTATAGTTTGGTCCCCGTACTTTCTTGTTTTTACTCTCGGTATACTTTTTAATGGTGGTATTCTTGCTATAATAATTTATGTAGTTAATTTTTTGAACGGTTATAAAATTTGTACTGTATATATAGGGTGACTGGTAATTAGTGTACGATACTTAAACACGTGATTGTGCTCATGACAACTAACAACTTTTACTATGGGAACAAATCTGAAAACTCGAAAAAAAAACAGCTGTTCAGTACATTTATGTTTGCTTAATATAGTGATCAGCTGATATTTTTTTCAATGATTTTGGCTTTGCTCCCATATTAAAAATTGTTTGTTATCATGAGCACAATCACGTGTTTAAGTATCGTACACTAATTACCAGTCACCCTATATACCTCAGAAATAATTCTTGTTTTTTTTTTCGATTCGAAATCGTACGTTTTTTATAAATGCAATAAGTACAAATTTTATAAACCCGTAAATGCATATTCCTTCATTGGCTATTTATTCGTTTTAAATCAAATGATCTAATGTCCGACCTACGGGTTGAAGTTTTACTTCATAAAAAGCACAAAGGAAGGTATAGGTCAATAACAAAAATTAAAAAACAAAGACTACTTTAAAAAATAAATTTTATTATTTCAAATTAGTTGAAAAACGTGTAAAATTGTACACTTACTATTTATTACTTACACAAGACCTTCCTCTGCTTGTTCGAATATAAAAAATAATTGTGCGTTTTTGTCGCAGCCGTCTCTTTTACTAAAATGCACCGAACTGATTTTATATAAAATGACTTAGATTTTTGCCAAACGTCGACATTCCAAACATTTCTATTCGTTTGTTAACAACAAACAACAAAAAATACCCGGCAATGGGTATTTTACGCAAAATAAATGTATTATTTTTCCCAGCTGCGACATATATGACATATCTACATATAATATACGACGCCACATTACGTATAAAAAGAAATAACACTTAGAATATTATACACTGGTGTGACTTATCTAGCGTTTAAAAAATAGGTATTCAATTTGCAATCTATCGGTCGTTTAACAATTTGCCTAATTTATAACATTGCCTACGACATTAAATTGCAAACTAAACTCTATACTTAGCAAAGTAAAGCTGAAGCCAAAATCGAAGATAAATATTTTAACAAAAAATATTATTATTATGTAAAAATTAAAATTATCATTAGATCAGTCGGTTAAATGATTAGTCGATATCTTAGTCCGAATGAAATAATAATACATATTATAATTTGCATGTAATAAAAAATATAAGTCGAAAGCAAATCAGTCTATAAACTTACTTTTAGAATTATGACTAAGTTTTATGTACATTTTTTTAGACATGTTTTTTTTTAAGTTCATGATAATCTGTGGATTAGGGCCAAAAATATAATCATCTAGCACTTGAAACATTTTTGAAGCTACAAAGTTTCAATTTATTTGATTAAACACTGGTAGCTGTAGTTTTCAATTAAAATAATCAACACAAGAGGAAATAAGGCATTTAGTTCCAAGGCCCTAAGATAAAGCAATTAAAACCACCATGAAAAATAATTTTTTGGCGCCAACCCACAGACTAAACAGCATCGTATAAACATTACAACTTACTTGTAAAATAAAACATACATTCACTATCTACCTCGTTATACTATACAAATTATTTACATTCACGAAAAAAGATCATTTAATAAATACATAATTTGGCTGTTTTAGATTTCGCTAAATTAAAAAATAAAAATATAATGCCATATTTAATTGCCAGAATTATAAAAAAATACTCCCCATTTATTGTCGTTCACTTTGAATAAGGGTGTAACATTAAAACTGAATATTTTAATTTGAAAAAGATATTAAAATAAATTAATGCACTACACAATGCACTGTGTATAAATTTGTTAAGAGTTTTATGTCCGTTCCGTACTTTCCGTAGCGTCCCACTCCCAAGTATAACCTGTCCACTTATTATCACAGTAGCGCGTTTGCGCTGTAACACATCCTTCGTCGTTCACTGACTAGGCTATATACAAACCAAACGATTTCTATACACTTAACAAAATCTTTAGAACAGATCGGTGACTATTGTGCCAAACCATGCGCACACGACGGGTAAGGCGTACGTGAACAGTGCTTTCTGCAGGGAAGGTCTGTCCGCGGAGGCGGCGGCTGGTTGCTCTCTCGTAGGTATTTCTTTAGGTTTGGGTGGCTCCTGTTCTGTGTTGTCGTTGACGACGACGCCGACGTCGGTCCCTTCGTCCTGCGTGCGCCCGCGCAGGTGGACGTTGTTGGTCCCGGGAGTGTCCACGATGTTGGGCACGAAGGGCGGCTCGGTGACGGGCGTTCTGTTCTGTACGACCACGTCGGGTTCGCGTTCGGTTGGTTCCTCGTCTACGTCTGGTGGGGATTCGCCTGAGCCTGGAAATTGAGGTGAAGGTTATAAAGTTATATTTGTCCCAGTAGTGGGATATTGGACAGAAGAAGAATATTATAAGACTACATTTTGTAATTTTTTTTTTAAGCTGCCGTTTCTACTTTTGTACTGCTAATTGCAATCGAGATGACCTAAGCTGAGCCTGTAGCCAAACGGCAAGCGACAATCGTTAACGTTCAGCATTCGCTAATACATTTTCAACTTTATACCCCATCGCATAAAGTTGAAAATATGGTAAAGACTGCTGAGCGATAGCGAAAGAAACAATCGAAAACGATCTGTAATCTTTGATAGATTTTCAACTTTATGCAATGGGGTATAAAGTTGAAAATGTATTAGTGCTGAATGTTAGCGAATGTCGCTTGCCATTTGGCTATAGGGCCTGAACCACACACGTATTACATCAAAATGAATGCACAAAGACTACATCTTTCCCTTTTCCTATCAATGCAGTTAAGAACGGACCCTTACCAGTGTCGTAACCATTGAGCCTGTCCTCGTCATCATCAGGCAGGCCGCCGTCAGTGCCCCAGTCTCCGGACCCTGAGCCAGACTCCACTTCTTCAATGACATCACGGCCGTATGAACTGGACATTTGAAGATCTGTGAAGGAATATGAGAGTTTTTGTTAGTTTTTCTTTTTTCCATGTAGATAAAAAAAGCGGTTCAGGGGTATTACTGTGTAGGCCTGATTGTTAGGCTATTGGGCACCTATCTTTAAGGATTGTCATAGATATTGCCGAGATCAATGCTTAGTGTGCCTTCTGAGGTATAGGTATGTAATAAAGGACACTCATCCACAGATTATAAGTCCGGTTTATCTTTAAAAATCAACCCCTAGTGGCTGTTATTATTTAGGCAGCTACTAGCTGGCCCGGCAAACTTCATATCGCCTATAACTAACTTCACTCTATTGTTTTTTCTTCCCGGAACCCCTCCACTAACACTTAAACTTTATGCAATGGTATTAAAGTTCAAAATGACTTTTAAGTATCATTACGAATCTTTTGTATGGGAATATAGAAAAGTGTTGTTTTTTCCGTCCGTAAGTAATTAAGAATACTCATAATTCAAGGAATATTATAAAAGAAGAATTAGAGAAATCAGTTCAGCTGCTCTCGAGAATTATGTAATAATAATATTCCACAACTATCACACAACGCCATCTAGTCACAAGCTAAGCAGAGCTTGTGTTATGGGTACTAGACAACTGATAAACATACATATATAGATAAATTACACCCAGACACAGAACAAATGATCGTGCTCATCACACAAACATTTGTCCTGGGTGGAAATCGATCCCATGACCTCCGGCATAGTAGTCAGGGTCACCAATCACTAGACCAACAGAAAATGTATAATATACATTATAGAAAACATACCCTTTCCATCAGTGTCAAGCCACTGCACCTCCACTCCATTGTACGCGTCCTTCAACCTGGCAGTCAACGTCCGCAGCTGGTCGGCCTGGCCGGCCACGCTGGCCACCGCGCTGGGACTGGCCGCGCCGCGCACTTCTGGGTTGCTGGCCAGGCCGGCCGTGCCTTCACTGGCCGCGTTTAGAGTGTAGCTGGAGAATTATGAGAGGAGATATGAAAATCAGCCTTAAGACATAAAACGTTTGGTATTGTACGGGTAGATAAAAACAAAACACGCTAGCCACGTCTCGGCGTAAGTCAGTTGAATCGCATTATTATATGGTAGTAGCCAGGGACCGAAAACCTTTATAAATTACGGTACAGGTATTAAAGAATTTCGGTTATTTTTCAGATTTAGGATACCGCTATCTGGGTAACCAGACCGAAGAAAAATATAACCTCTATTCAGGTTACCGTTTTAATACCGGTTAACTAAAGATAACGACTCTTTGTCACACACACATGCGATGCGCGCCCTGTGACTATTGCCGACGGCACGTTTGAAGTGTGCAAGATAGGGGTAATTTTTATTTCGGTAACCGGTATTAATACTGGTTATGTATTCACTTTTAATAATAAAGGTAATCTTTAAAATTACCTGTAAAAGAAAAAAAGGTTGTTACCGAAAAAATACCGGTATTGTTGATGCCGGTTTCGGTCCCTGGTAGTAGCAAAGGCGATTTCATTTTTAGTTAGTAGAAATTGCAAATTACACGAATCGTGTCATGAGCAAGCTACCTTATAAGGAAATAGGTTCATCATCATCAGCATATAAATGTTCCCACTGCTGGGACACAGACCTCTTCTCTGTGAGAGGGAGTGGGCCGGTTTCCTCAAGATGTTTTCCTTCACCGTTTTGAGATCAGTGGTGATGCAATAAATTACACAAAGTAATGCGCCTCGCGGGGTTCGAACCCAAGACCAACGACTCATAAGTCGGGGCCGATACCACTCGGCCACTGGCCCAAAAAAATAGGTCCAAGGTCCAAGGAAATAGGTTGCCCCTATGTAATTAATCTGGTGTACTATTGGGGGCTATGTTCACGTAACAACATATAGTTAGATTTGAAAAATTATAATGTTTAAAGCGCCATTTAGACGGAGCAAGAACTCGTATACGAGTTTCACTACATTGCGGCATTTGTTTCATTAACTGAATTTGTTCTACCTATAAATTCCGCAATGTAACGCAACTCGCGTTCGAGTTCTGACATCGCCGTCTAAATGAGGGTTTAGTCCCACGTTGGGCGCCAAGATGAAAGAAATTAGCATTTCTCATTACCTTGCAACTTCAGTTCCATTGAAACAGGGCGAGCTGGTGACGCTAGTAGAGGTGCACAGTAAAGCGGGCAAGTGGTTCCAGTAGCGTCTCGTATTGCGCAGGCGCAATCGTGTCTCACGAACTAGTTTCTCTAACGCGGGCCCGCCCCAATCTGATCCTGGAAAATTAATAAGTATAATGTTGAGTGTTTGAAACTTTTTAGGATTCATTAGAATGCATTATTTGTGCGCTTACAGTTGAAAAACTAGGGAGCGGTCAAAAACGTGGTAAGAGGCGTGTGAGTTCGAGATATCGTCTATGATTAAAACTTACCGCGACTCTCTTCGCTTTTAGCCGAAGGCTTCTTCTTCTTCGGTCCCTTCTTTTCATCAAAGTCGTACGACTTGAAGTCAATATCCATCGCCCCGGTGGCCGCGGGCTCCGGGTCCGCATCTCGGCGCTTCCTCTCGTGTTCCTCGTACTCCTCGAGATCTATATTTCCTCTCATGTACTGCAAGAACCGATCTCTCAGCTTCGCCTGTTCGGCCATGTCTTCAGTAGCCTTACGGATGCCTTCGGGAGTTCGTAAACTCACTAAAGAAGGATCCTCGTTCACCAGGCTTTCGAATGAAGCTTCGATTTCGAAGTCGTCAACGTCATCGACTTTCTGTGGCCAGTCGAAGTCTGGTATAGCGCGGATGGAGCGGCGTGTCTTCCCGCCGGGCGCGAAGAACGGCCCCGCCCCTCCCCCGCCCCCCAGCACCGGCTTGCCGCACCCCGTGAATATCTTCTGCGAGATCTCGCGGTTGTGCTCCTGGAAGCTCATGATGGCTTCGGAAATTTTGATGTCTATTGGTTCGACTACCATAGCTATGTTGAATGGACCGAGCAATCTGTCAGCCACTTTGTCTACGGCATCTGAAAATTAAACGAGAGTATTTTAGATCGTTTTTATTGTGACCCGAAAAAAAATTAGAACTATGTAGTAAATGTCTGTTGTAAGATCATCAGTTACTCACCGACATAGGCATCCCACTGGTCGCCGAGGTCGGCGTGCGCAGGCAGACAGCCGCGGATGACGTTGTGGCAGTAGCGCGTGCATGCGGGGGGCTGGTGGCCCGCGCAGCTGCCGCAGTAGCGCAGCCGGGTCCAAGCTGACACGCACTCTGAAGTCACTGCCACCTGCGGAGCGACGAACAATTTCATGAAGATTTAATTTTACGGTCCGAATCTTTTCTGAGTTGCACACCAATAAATCATATCCTCTGTTATCCTCATATTTAAAAACATCAAAGTTTATTAAAAGAATATCTAGACATAGCGAAGAGAGCTACGTCAGACATTGTGGGCGTTGAGAATAAGTAATTGACGGCTCAAACGAGCCCGCGTTATCTATCAAGTTCGTTGATCTAATAAACGCGAAGCAAACACATGAATAAAACTCAATCATTGTTACATTGCGCCAATTAAATAACGCAGCTAGGGCAACAAGAAGAACAAATAAAAATAAATCAAACGAAGGCGAGATAACAAGTACAATTAATAAACCCAAGGTCCTTGTGCTGTGTCACTGATGGCGCCAGGATCAACGCACAGATAATAATGAATCATTTTCTAAAATCATACCCTGAGCCTCAGACGAGACGTTCGCAAGTTGAAGGTCAAGCAGTCAACAGAATACAAATTCGCATTGATTAGCGTATATTTACATTCTAATAGCACGCTTAACGTTCGATGAATTAAAACGTGCGCGCAATTTGGCAATGTTGGTCAGTAAAGCCAAGCGTGTCGCGAAAAATTATCGCCGATGATATAATATGATTGTCCAATTAATATTTCCGATGGTTCTGGTCCTTTTTTGGACCTAAGAGAATAGAAACTGAGGGCCTTTTGTGTTGAATAGATTTGAGATAATAGTTGATTTATGTCTGGTGTTGTCACTGTTTCCGGGTGTCTGTCGGGTGAATCACAAATTCAGAAACACATTAACATGAGAGCTCGTAAATGTCTAATCGTAGGTATACTAAAAGCTCTGAACGTAGTTTCGCTACCATTATTCATGCTTTGTAGGCGGAATTGTTATTAGTTTGCATTCATATTTATTCATAGGCGGGAACTTGAGAACGCTCGGCGTTTATTTACACTAATACTCAAGGATGCAGTTACTATGTAACTAGGGTCTTATTACAAAACGAGATCTACATAAAATCCGCGATAAAATCATCGGTAATACCAGTATTGTTTTTTCCCTTTCATCTACATCTTTCACCAAAGGTCGTTGCACAACTGACGCCGGTGTTACCCTATTGAAGAACATTTATAACTCCTGGGAGGAAGCGCAAGATGCCATAGGAATCTTTTGCGACCTCTCAAAGGCATTCGATTGCGTAAACCATGAAACGCTTTTGCTGAAACTGGAACATTATGGAATTAAAAATACAGCTCTTGAGTTACTTAAATCATACCTAAGAGATAGACAGGTTAAAGTTCAAATAAATGGTACAAACTCATTAGGAGCTAAAATGACTATGGGCGTGCCTCAAGGTTCTATTTTGGGTCCATTCCTTTTCTTAGTCTATATTTAGACTTACCCCATTTACTAAAAAATCAACCACAGATGGTGTTATTTGCCGATGATACATCGTTAATTTTTAAGATAGATAGACGTGCACAAAATCTAGACACTGTTAATGACTGTATTTCTAAGGTTCAAAATTGGTTCACTGTTAATAATTTAGTTCTTAATGAAAAGAAAACAAAATGTATTAGATTCACTTTGCCAAATGTTAGAACTAGCGATTGCGACATTTTATTGAACGGAGAAAAAGCTGGATTTTACTAATCAGACAGTATTCTTAGGAATCACGTTAGACGATAAACTACAATGGGGCCCCCATATAGCATCTTTAGCGGGGCGACTCAGCTCAGCCGCTTATGCTGTTAGAAAGATAAGACAGTTAACTGACGTCGAAACTGCGCGTTTGGTTTACTTCAGCTACTTTCACAGCATTATGTCTTATGGTATTTTTGTGGGGCCGGGCAGCTGACATTGAATCCATTTTTGTTTTGCAAAAGAGAGCCGTCAGAGCAATTTACAAACTATGTCGCCGCGAATCTCTTAGGGAACTATTTAAAAGATTAACATAATGACAGTGCCTTGTCAATTTATTTATGAAAATATAATGTATGTTAGGAAAAATCTTCATCTTTTTAATAAAATAAGTGATAGACATAATTTTAATACTAGAAATAAAGATAAAATTGATCAACCTTATTATAGATTGTCCAAAGTCCAAAAATCTTTTATGGGGTTCTGTGTTAAATGTTATAATAAAATACCTAGCGAAATTTTAACTCTAAATGAAAGAAAGTTTAAAAGTCACATAAAAAATACACTTAGTAAACAAGCATATTATAAATTAGAAGATTATATCCAAGACAAAAATGTTTGGAAACATGCCGGTCCTGCTCCATAGTACAATGTAGGGCTTAAGCAGAATCAAGCTGGTTGATATTCGAATGCTCACACACTTCTTATATTTGTAAAATAGCTTTGATTGCAATATTTTATTAAAATGTGAACACCATGTACCTTTTTATTTTTGTAATTCTTATTATTTAATTATTTTCTTTTATAATTTATTTAGTCTATATTTTCAAGGTACATTGCTTCCACATTGTATATAATTTCAAATGATGTTATAAAATATTGTAACAGACGTTTAAAAAGAGTAAGTATGGAGTTTCTTGCCCATTCTTCTCCATACAACCTACCTTAGCGAATGGGTGTAGAATCAATCCCATCCCATCCCTTTCCTTAATTTTAATATTCGACGTTTAAAAGTGCCTCACTGATGGCCTATTTAAAATAAATGATTTGACTTTGACTTTGACATCATCATCAGCATATAATGTTCCCACTGCTGGGACACAGGCCTCCTCTCTTGTGAGAGGGAGTGGGCCATAATCCACCACGCGGGCCCAGTGCGGGTTGGCTGATGTCACATGTCTTCGAATTTTTGGTTCTAGGACATTCTCCTCACGATGTTTTCCTTCACCGTTTTTTTTCCTTCATTGAGATTTTTTTTTGATACAAACACTTCTTCGGATTGACTTAGATTGATGTTGCTAAGTTATTATGGTTCTGACCACCACTATTCTTCAAAAGTTTCCATATTTTTTTCAATTCATTTTTTTTCTAAGAATTCAAAAGACGTAAGTATCTTTCTCACCTGCATCATACTCCTCACGACATCAGCTCCAGCCCTCAGCGCCTTATGGAAAGTGCGGGTGGCCACCACAGCCCGTCGTAATTGTACCGAGAGCTTGTTGGGTACGTCCTCAAACGGTTGGATATCGCGCATGTGTTCGTTCACGCATTTTAAATATCTGGAATAGAAATAATGGCTTAGAATTACAAAGAAAATGTGGTTGATAACCTAATAGGGTCCTAGTAGTGGTGGGATCATTAAGTGAATTATAGTTATCGACGTAGCTCGTAGAATATTTTTTTGTAAACGCACACACAAACCGAGCAAGGTAAAGTGGCAATATACTAGCTTACTTTTGGAACCCAGGGCGGGACTGTCAGCCTTGTACTGACTAAAATCCAGGGATAACTTTCAATAGCTCTTTACATTCCAGGGTTACCTGAACAGACAATCCCGCGAACCTGGCAGTCTTAGATCCTTTAATGGGAGCCCCGTCAGAGGCTACGTTGCTCGCCCAAAAAACGATGTTACTGGTCTTTGGAGTTGTGTTTTTGGGTAGAGATAGTGAATTGGCAAACGCAGGGTTCGATGGTTCTCGACCCTCAGCTAGGTAGAGCGAGATTCTTTGCAGAGTGGTTGATTTAGTAGTAGGATGAGTGTCTAGCAGTTGTTGAAGGCTGACAAAGTGGAAAAGACGACAAAACTGATACAACAAAAAACCGATGAAGTCATTGAGATCAGAGCCCTTACCACGAGCTCTTAACGCGATCCAGCTTAGGCTGTGGAAAAGAGAAAGAGCTATACAAGTCGTCTAGCACCATCTCTTTCCCATAGCCTAAACTGGCTCGCGTTAAGAGCTCGTGGTAAGACCTCAGACATTGGATTTGAGAGCATTGTTTTGAAACACCGCCGCGACGCGGACGAATCCCTAAATCCTCCAAACGTTCTTTAGAAGAAGCTTAAGATGAGTTGTAAGTATTGCTGTTCAGGATACCGATGAGATCATAAATGTTGTTACTAAGAACACAATAAAAGCGATGACAAGCGAATATGAGCGTAAAATTCACAAGAATAATTTGTTACAGCAATCAATCGAGGGGCCGAAACGGCAGTTGACATTTATAACTTCAACTAAATGAGATGTGTACCTATCATAAAATATGGCGATCGTCGGAACCCATTCGTGGTTAGGCGTGGACCGTGGCACATTTGAATGATTGTCGCCTTGCGTCATTCTTTTACAGGCGTGTTTGAGGACAAAAGATTTTTTCACAAGCGTTCGCGAGTATGTTAAATGTTACGTCAATGTGATAATCGTTTTATAGTTAATTTATTGTTTGTCAGCTTTAATGTGAATTATTAATATGTTTTAAGCAATAGTAACTTAGTATTATTGTACAATAAATATAAATTCGCTAAACATTTCGCAATTTAATGATCATTCCACTATTAAGTGATACCTAACTCTACCTGTTGGATTTTCAACACTCGATTCAGCGCAAAAAGTTGAAATACCAAATTCATTTAGGCACCTTTTGCTAATGAAAATAGTGGTTTTGCGCTATTAACGTTACACGTTGTATAATGTGCCTATCAACCCTTTAACGCCGCGATTTGCTCTACACTAACTTTTTATTCCTCTTTTACACGTCTTACAATGTAACTCCGTACTTTGTACAATGTTTGGTACTTTTCGCTGGCGTTTAGCTCTATTCCAGGATATAAAGTACTAGGTCGGGCTAAGTTTAGTCTAACTACAATAAAACGTTTCCGGCAGGATTTGTATTTGGGATAATTTCTGGAATTTTCTGTGGGTTTCTGCACAGATTTTTGTGAAGGAAATGAGTTATTTCATCATGTTAGGAACATAGCAAGTAGTGGATTGGTAAATGACTAAATAGACTGTAAATTGGTTATGATAGAGCTGATTACGCCACACAATGAGCTTTATTGTTTCTGCGGTTTTCTGATGGTCGCCACTGTGCTGTTAGATATTTCTGGCTTCACAATAAAATACATTTTAGCCTCTTTCTCATTTATGTCGACTGAACATACAAAACACCGACCAATGTTATGATCCGGGCACATTCGTCCATACATCGGGTGAAGTTAAGTCAAGCGTTTATGAAGTGGTTTAAACTAGAATACCTATATTTTTACCGCATAAAACCAAAACGGATGATTTCCTTGTGCATAGGCAAGAAGTACCTAATACACCATCCAGAGAATTAGTAGAAATGGGTCTAACTATTCTAAATAGATAAACAAAAATGAAATAGACAAAATAATGTACCTACTTACGAAAACCTTTACCTGTAGAACACTACTAAATCTAAATAGCTTTTACGCATGCGATGTCTATTCAAACCCTCATATTCACCTAAACCTTCGCCACTTCAGCTAAAAACACACTTTATACGCAATAACATTAATAACTTGATTGTGTACAACTCATAAACTATCCGGTAGCCCTTCATAACGTTATCACGATTTGTTCCACGCCACTTTATGCTCTATTATTAGGACTTTATGCCCTATTATCGGGTCTAATCGTTTGTTTACGTGTCCATAACACTAAAGCTGTCTGCTAAAGTGTTTTATTGACGCGTCTTTATAAACAAAGAGGGTGTTTTTCAACTGAGTGACACTGTGTCGTTGCAGAGCTTTCTTTAGTGCGCAGCGTAGTGCGGGGAGGCGTGTTAACGTCCTATAAGTGGTTGTGTATCTTAATTGGTGCTGTGCAACTTGTTTGGTTCGTAGATTAAAATGGACAAGCCTGTCTTGTGATTCATTAATAAAGCTAAGGGGTTTCTACGAAATTTTTAGCATTCTAGGACATCTGAAATTAACAATGCCACTGGCGAGTATGAGGCTGTGGTTATTATTTTGATTAACCTTACATATTTATGTAGCGCTTGTTGTTCCCTGTGGATTTGCCCTCTCTGCTTGACTTCTAATGGTCATAGCTTGATCGTTTATAGCCTATATCCTTCCTCGCTATTTAGACTGGCTATCGAAGACAAAAAAAAATGTATCAGTTTCCTGGGATTAACGCGTGAGCCAAACAAACTCTTCTGCTTAATTAACGAGTAAAGAATAGACTGAGCTAAACAAAGCTTCTAAAATGTCAGCTAGCCCTGCATCTTATGAAAAAAAAAGAAAGCAATTAAACCACATGACGATCTAGACGCATTTATGAGGGATTCGCGGGATTCGCCAGAGAAAGCCGCGCTAAGGGAAAAGTGGAAGGTTATGGGGGAGACCTTTGCCCAGCAGTGGAACAATATAGGTTAATAAAAAAAATAACCACATACTTACATGTTAAAACAAACTACCAGCCATCTTTTATTTCACAGAACTCAAACCATTCAAAATTCCTATCACATCAAACAATCCCGCTGATACATCAGCCAAATAAAATATAAATACCCAACAATATGAACAGACATTACCATTTAACGATCAGCATTGTGAATAGACGATTCATATCGAGTCTAGACTAAACAGAAAACAGATAAAACTCAGTAAAGCTCTGTGTAAAGATTCGGCAGGCCAAATACCAGCCGGCGCCATTGTGGGTAATGAATGATACTGTATGAATGAGGATACTTTATTATAATTGTGGTCTTTGATATTAATTGCAATTTGCGTCACTAACCGCAAGGACAGCTCGTGTGGGGCAGATGTGTGAAGGTAATGGAGGGAAGATTATACATATAAGGAAGAATTTATATCTATAATGCCTGGATAATTGAATTGTTTGCCTTGGAAAGCTACAAGGTGTTTGCTAAAAGATTAGACGGCCTAGAAGTCAAAGCATTGATTTCATTTTATAGGAACTTCTGGTGGCCTACCATGAACTCTTAACGCGATCCAGTCTAGGTTGTGGGAAATAGATGGCGCTATACGACTTGTATAGCTCTGTCTCTTCCCCACAGCCTAAACTGGATCGCGTTAAGAGCCCGTGGTAAGCCCTCTGAACTGTCAAAAAAAACAAAGCTACAGTCTCAGTCACAAGACAGAATAATTTGTGAAAGTACTAAAGTTGCCTATTCCAAAGCGTAGATCTTTAGGGAGAAAAACGGACACTAAAACGGATTTTAAAAAGTCCAAATTTTGTTTGAAAAATAGGTTACGAAGAAAATAGGTACATATAAAAATCAATGACGGCAAGTATTACAGGTTATTTTCAAAAAGATTATCCAACGACGAGTCGACGATATAATACTAGACTACGCATGCACGATCTAAGGAACGAAAATTATTCTGCCAACTCGCTGAGGTACTACGTAAGCGAGGGGGACGGGGTACTGCGTTGTGATTGGCTAACTCAAGGTCTGTTCTGTCTCAACGTATGTTTACGGCTCACAGGATTGGTCGAAATGAGACGAATATAAGACTTTTTTGCCTAATGTGTTGGTAGACATCGGTCGCCTGTTATTACGAGTCTAGTATTATAATTATCGTCGTTGAGATTATCCTAATAAACCACAACATTATATTGGAGGACAAATAAACTACTTTACTGCTGCGGCAACCTTCATGACCTCAGTATATTAAACACGGACTAATTGCACACCAGGATGCATATGGCAGAGTGATTATCATTCACAATATTAAGTGCAGTACAGCCCAAACAAAGACGGCCAATGCACTCAAAGTGACTTCATGATCACTCCTCATTAACCTTCAGAACACACTGAAAACGGGTATGAATGCACTAAAGATGGTACTGGCAGTCAAAATGGCGCCGCCGCCTACAAACGTCAACACGCCATTCAAAATCAAAGCATTTATTTCAAATAGGCCAGTTACAGGCACTTTTGAATTGTCATAGACAATCAAAGGAATATTCTTAATTTTTTTCATTGGCAAGCTAAGCAGTGATATTATTGCTATGAAGTGAGTACACGGACCACGAGACCACGGACTAGCAAGCGCGGCGTAAGACGTCCACCAACAAGATGGACGGACGACCTTATAAAGGTCGCCGGAAGACGCTGGATGCAGGTCGCTTACAACCGGTATATGTGGAGATCTAAAGGGGAGGCCTATGTTCAGGTGGACGTCCTATGGCTGAGATGATGATGATGATGAGTACAAGCGTTGATGTGTGGAGGAGGCGAAAGTGTGTACAGGTGCTTTCATAAAGAAGCAAGATATCAAAGCAGCAGAAAATCGGTGTTGGTAAAACTTGTATGAGGAAACTTTGCCAAGTCACAACATGTGTCTATTTTGTGCGATTGCATGAGATAACATGGGTCTACATATTTTGCCAGGACAGACCCTTAGCAATTAACTACTTCTTATGAAGATATCCTAAGTTTAAAAGCGGGTTGGTCGCGGGACTAATCTCATTACCGTGATCCCGAACATAAAGGGCTATTGAAGGACACCGTGGATTTTAGTCAGTACGAGTCTGACAGTCCCTGAAACCCTGCCCTGGGTGGGAGGACTCATTTGATGATTCTACCAAGTAAAAAAAAGTATAAAAGCGGGTGGCGGGCGTTCTCTATGCGTTTCTACATATGGGCAATAAATGCCAGTTCTCTATGGAAAACCGAGTGATTGTAGATGAATACTTACTTCTCATCAAACTCGTACTGCGAGTTGAGTACGGTGAACATCTTGTTGTACAGTATGCTGAAGAAGCCGTCCATCATCACGTCGAAGTTGGTGTCGCCGCGAGTGTAGTACCTGAAGGAGAAAATAGACTTAGTAGGAGTCTGTTAATTTAGGAGAGAGAGAAACATGAGATTCTTGGAGTCATTGGTAGTACCTAACAAAAAATAATAATACTCCACAACTATCACACAACGCCATCTAGTCCCAAGCTAAGCAGAACTTGTGTTAAAGGCACTAGACAACTGATAAACATACTTATATATTTCTAAATATATATAATAGACACAGAACAAATGATCATGCTCATAACACAAACATTTGTCCTGGGTGGGAATCGAACCCACGACCAAGTGTTCAAATGTCCTTTCCCTTAAAACTATGCCCCCTCTACTGGCTTTCTCAGAGAGCAAGATGGTAGGGTACGAAGCCCAAATCTAAAGAGCAAACTAGAGTTCGCGCTTCACCCGAAAACGAACCTTACTTGGCAATGATAAGCCTGACCACAGTCGTCTGTAGGAATATGCAACTAAACTTTATAGTTTTAGGTATATTTCCGGATGAACCGTAACTCGGCTTAGCTTGATCTATGAAAACCCTAGAGAGAAAGACTAGGGTTTTCTGGTAGGATAGTAAATGATAAAGCTACTGAACTTGTCACAATATGGTGCTCCCTCTCCGCGAGCATTCACCTGTAATGTAACGTTACAGATTCGAATATTCGAAGACAATAGAGCATCAAATTGCGCACTTTAGTGTTACATTACAGGTGAATGCTCGCGGTGAGGGAGCGCCTTTAGATGAATTGTGCGCAAGTCTTGATACGAGTCAAATAAATTGTACAGAGAAGAAGCGCTTTCCAAGATTCGACAAAATCTCTATACCGCAGTGAATAAAAGTGTAGTTTATACAGAAGATTCAAGTTGATGAAAAACAAGGACGTCTACCTATTCATCCTATAGTCCTATACAAAATATGTATACAGAACAATATAAAGAACCCAGCTTTATCTTATTACCAAAAAGTTCCCGTAATACGTCGCTACAGACAGATACATTTTATTTTAATAATATAAAGGCAAAGATCACGCGCTGTTCTGCCAGACGTTCCACTGGGGATTTGCATAAATTTCTTTAGACTTCAACATCGTAATCCTGAGATTTAGACTTATTATACTTTGTCTGATCCACCCATTTTTTCTTTCATCATTGTTTGTGATATTATTTTCGTCATACAATATTTTGAAGAAGGGATTTGCTTATATCGTGAACTCAAGAGAAAATAATTTTCTGAACTGTTATTTCTTGTCGTTCAAGCAATCTTCGGTTTCAGTACCTTGACTAATCAGAGTAATAAATATTTTACCAAGAAGCGTATACAGAATGCACTGCAGTTATGCTCCCGAGGAATTCATTTGCTTAATATTTACAATATGCGGAGCAAAATATGAAACCGACTGGTTATTATGAGAGAAATAGGACAAACAATATATCTAGCTATAATTCTCGTCGTATTTTCCAAGCAGAACACGTAATGGTATGACAAGATAGAAATATATGTTTCAGTGAATACCATTCTTCAAGATCCCGCACTCAGATTGACCATAGAGTCACATATGTTGATGTCAGAACCTCGTTTAACTTTAATGCTCATGATTGGTGATGTCATAATCATAAAGGGTGCGGTGTTCACTGTTTATTAATATAATAGTGACCATCAGCTTCTATTTAAAATTTATGTGAGACTGAATAATTGGGAAAACATCATCAATATCCATTAAGGTTTGTCTTAATACGCACACAAGAACATGCCAGATATTTAAATGTAAATTGCTAGTTTTTACTCGCGGTTGTACTCGGCATCTCCCTTTGTAATCTCTGTACCAAAATTCGTCAAATTCAGTCCAGGGGGGATATTACAACGTCTTAAAACCAGGCTTGTTCCAGTGAGTGAACGAGATGGCGCTAGACGACTTGTATAACTCTGTCACTTTCACTCGCCGGAACAGATGTTGTAATACCCCCCAGCAGTGGTTTAGTCGTGAAATGTGAACCCTTATCGTCATAAGGGTAGGCTATAGATACGTCTATCTAGCAGAAAGTAATCATCTAACAAGTCTTACCTTTCCAGTTGTTCAAACAATTGTTCGAACACGTAGGAGTGTTGTTCGTAGATCATGCCGTACGTTCTCTTGAACATCGTGTGGAACTCCTCGCGAGATTGCTTCAGAAGCCTCCTGAAGAATTCTGGAACAGAAAACAGAAAAATTATGAATTTGAAGAACACTTTCAAAACTGTTCGGAACATTTTATTGACTGGCCTGTTGGTCTAGTGGTTAGTGACCCTGACTGCTATACCGGAGGTCGTGGGTTCGATTCCCACCCAGGACAAATGTTTGTGTGGTGAGCACGATCATTTGTTCTGTGTGTGGGTGTAATTTATCTATAATTATGTATGTATTTAGAAATATATAAGTATGTTTATCAGTTGTCTAGTATCCATAACACAAGCTCTGCTTAACTTGGGACCGCGTTGTGTGATAGTTGTGGAATATTATTATTATTATTTGGGCAACATTATTATTTTGGGAAACCATGGCCCGCTTTTGAAATGAGAATCGAAGTCAGAGGAGTTGGGAATGCTTTAAATTCATCTTTGGTATTGGATTTTAAGGTTCATTATCGCCTTTTGAATGCATAGGTACAGTTGGAGGAGCTCGTGGCTAAATAGTCACAGCCGCACAGGCCGATCCTCCGGGTTAAGCCGCGCTTGCCGAGATATAGCAAGTTTCCTCCGTGCCTCGGAAAGCACGTAAAGCCGTTGGTCCCGGCTGTCATTTGTAGATCTTTGACAGTCGTTACTGTTAGTCAGAAGCTCTAAAGTCTGACAACCAGTCTTACCATGGGTTATCGTATTACCCATGAATCTGGTTTGACTGGAAGCCGACCCCAATATAGTTGGGAAAAGGCTAAGCAGATGATATGTAGGTACAGTTACGCCTTTCTAAAGTTTGAATTCTTTAAATTTTCATAGTCCATTAAACAGACTCAGCTGTTATGACATAATTTTTGAGTACCTAATTCAGTGGGGTAGTTATAATTTTTCGGCCTCACTCAATCTGCTATTCTCTAAGTCGTCGTCGACGAGCTCGAAGGCGAAACTACTAACTGTAGTTTCGACGCTATGGTTGCGCTGGCACAAGGCTTTAACCTTAAAATGGCAAGCAATGCTGCACAATCTAAGCAAGAAATATCTTTAACTAAACATTCCACCTGATCTTCTTTCTTGCATTTCAATCAGGGGTGAATGACATCAGCAAATACAATATTTAACAAAGAGAATCTTTCCCGAGCAGACCAGAGAGATCTATTAAATGAAATATTAGAATTAATACAGCGCCATTAATAAGCACATTAAATATTAATAGCAGATGTTGTGATGGTTTTAATGCCGGCCACAAGACTATTATTATAAAGATACGTTTGCACGACTCCTTTGAGACACTCACGGATCGTAATACCGTCGTATAATAATACGGAACTGAAATGGAAAATTATAATAATCACAAGCATAATAATCAGCCTTTATGTTTTAAATGCACAAGCCTGCCGCTATGCTAAGGGTGCTCCCACATCTATCGACGCGGAATCGGCTTTTTCAGTCGCCCTTTCTCTTTTTGTCGCTTAGAACTGCCATTTGCTAGACCGAGACAGAAATAGCACGCGGCGGAATCCTCGACGCGGCCGCGTGCTATCGCATTATCCGAAATCAAATCCGATTCCGCGTCGATAGATGTGGGAGCACCCTAAGCCTCTATGCTATACTAAGCCTCTGTGCTATGCTAAGCCTAGCCGCTATGCTAAGCCTCTTTTTTATGGAGGGAAAGGACCATAAACAAACACGCATGCCCAGTGCAGGTTACGTCACGTGTCTTCGAATATTCAGAAGACATGGCGGTTTCTTCTCAAATTTTTTCTTCAAATTCGGTGTTTCTTCTATAGCCTCTTACGTTCCACGGTCACGGTTACCAGTTTAGACTCCAGAGCCCGGTACTTACTTGACTTTAAGCAGTGTAAGACACGAAACGTATTATAAAAATACACAGAAAATATTGTCAAGCAGCCATTAAGAAAATCTAAGAAAACTCTCCACATTGAATGACTCTAAGCGCCCTACTATCATAGTAAAATCCACCTACTTATGTTATCGAAGAAGAAAAATAAAACATCTGTAGTAATCCCAGACATGTTGAATAATAAACTATTTCTGGCAATGACATTCGTACCAACTAAGCTTTGTTTACAGCCCCTTCTGAGAAGCAGAATCATTCGCCCAGACTTCAAGGAATTTATTTAAAGTAATAATAATAATTGTTCCTATGAAAAATCAAACTTTATTTCTAGGAGCTTTGCCATAAGTAAATCCGGTCGCGAGAATTGACCGATAGGTTCCCGATAAAATTGTTACCTTTCAACGATAGCTTTCAACTGTTTTTTTTTATAGCCGATAAACCGTTTTCTAGAATAAGATTTGAAAGAATAACAAATGAATTTCGAATAAAACCTGTTTTGATATTTGTTTTTTTTTTTTCTAGATGTTGGCTACATAACATTAACACGACTGTGCGAAAAAATTAATGTAGCAAAGCTAAGTATTCAAAATAAATCAATTAGCTATAGGTAAATTACTATTTTTTATCGATTCGAACTGCAGACAACGATAATAAAAACAGTCATTACAACCTTTTCAATCACCACTCACAGTTCGATGAATAAACAATACGTTTTCTTGCAAAAGCATCAACATTAACAGATTACAATGTGTTATAATTGCACAAACAATGCGTTTTAATTAATATTTACGGTATATCTTAACTATTAATGTGTTTTATTATAGTTTATACACGGCATCAAGTTCATTGACTCCTCACTTTTTTTTTTTTCATGGTCGCGGTATTTTTGTCGCGTGCAAAAAGTATCGTGGACAAAAAACAAATACCTATACGTTTACACAGCTCGCTGAAAATGTAAATAGGTACATTATTGTAGATTTTTGTACATGAATAAATGTAAAAGTGTAGGTAAAATATGAGATAGACCTGTGAAATATTATTCCATCCGTTTCAACTTTGACCTATTATGAACGAGTCTCAACTCATTTGAATTGCGAATTCTAGAATTGCCATATTTTTGTGGCGCCACTTATTTTTAAACTTGAATGAAAAGGTTACTTATGAGCCAATCAATGGAAATCAATAAGAATGTAGACTCATAATAATAAATTTTAAATTCATTAATTCATTCAAACTACTGGCTAGTCGAGCATCGTAATTTTGTACAAGAGTTCCGTAATAAGATGGAAGCCAAGAAATAATAAGTAGGTATGAACTTTTCAAATTGTACCTAACCTCTAAAAAGGTTTAATAGGGTCTAAAAGTTTGACATATTTGTCATGAGAATCCCATCAGGACTATAAGCGATCAAGGATTGTAATAAAATCAGAATTCTAGCGATATAAACGCTGTTCAAGCTACAAAAATTTAAAATAACATTAGGTACCTAACTCTGTCAGCGCCCGAGCCAATAAAAAAAAAAAACTAGGATGGTATGGTGACAACTGTGACAAATGACAATCATTGGCGATAATTGTACCAACATCACGCAAATGAAAGCAAATCGTTAATATGTCTGTGACCATCGGTGCTTGTAACCGATAACCGTACCTGTCTATGTTTCCGTTAAATTATAGTAATTTGTTGAATGAATCAACACGTTCATGCATACGCCTGTTTCCCATGTGTAGGAACTACAAATCATATAACAGTCACCTACTTTTTTATTATCGGTAGGAAATTTTCAAGAAGCGCATGATGTTCGGGGATAAGACGAAGGTCGTTTTATTGAGGCCCATACTCTTCGGGAGTATGGGCCTCACTAAAACGACCTTCGTGATCACCATCAGCAAATTCAGAGGAGGATTACATAAGAGACAAGTCAGTTAAGAGACCTGCTACAGAACCCAGAACCTCTATAAGCAAAGCCTGTTGATCCCTCCGAAGTAGTCCGAAGACAGAACATCATTTAGCTGCTACGAATTATAATCCTTACATAGGTACTCTTTTGACATCATCCACTTGACCGGTCATACAGCCTCACCAATGAAATCGTTATTAGCTTTACTATTTCCATATTTTTAGTGGTTTGGCGCAGATGACGTTATTGAAATAATCATCATACAAAGATTGTTTGTTTATTTTAAGTAGGAAACAGTAGGCATACAGCTAGATTAGATACCAACAAGTTAATCTTTCAAGTAGCGAATCAGACGCCTTCGAAGTATTCCTTATCTCAATGACTAAAACTCCCCTAAATGCTGAAATAGTTGTTTCATATTGAATCAACGTTGATTAAGTAACGCTTCATTCATCATGATTTCTATTCCCATAACAGAGAAAGCGCCATGTTTCAGTTTTTACGCGCCAAAAAACTTCTCTACACAGTAAAAACGATAATGATTGTCACGATATCGAGGAAATAGGAAACATTCAACACTCCTTTGATGAATAACAAAACCACAATGATTCGAATTTCGAATCGTTTACCGAGTACAAATATGTGAACGATTTTAACGCTCGATAACTTGGCTTATTTTTCCGCGCCATAGTTATGGAACGCGGTGAATTTATTAATTGAATCAAGTAGCGTTGTTGTAGATAAGTAATAAAATGTGATTTAATATTATTGTAGTCCCTTTTAATATTAATTTTTGGGAACCGAAAACGGTGGCGATGGTGTTAATTTCCGTGTTTGAAACTAATCACTTTGTACATAAACATTTAGCTGGACTGATTTATTATTTTGTTGAATTAAAAGAATTTTAACCCAGTAAAGTAAATAAATACTCTGATGATGATAAATTAATAGTGAATTTGTACTATTTTAATTAAAACACGGAAATTCCGCGCACACTAATAAACAAAAAACTCATAACATCCGCAGAAAGAGCAGCTATTAAGCTATTAACGGAGCTAAAGATCCGTGCAGACACAAAAACCGCACAGTTTTTGCATCCTCTCAACTAAGTAAACACATCCCGATCATAAGACATCGTAAAACGCATAAACCAGACGCATTGCAACCCAAGCCGAGGGCACACCACATCTGTGCATGTAGTTACAATAACAAACAAAGTTTCAGAAGGAAAAGAGAATAAATCACGAATTTCTAAACACATAGTAAGACTTTCACTCCCTGGAATGATGCCAAATTGTAGGGACGTAAGTCATGAACTTTTATTAAGAGACCTGTGAAAATATTTAATATGAACAGCATTTTGTGAGTTTTGGAAGCATTTGCTTAGGATGGACATTATTGAACTGATCATGATCTCATGCCACAAACTTAGCTATAGCAGCTTGAAAGTCCTATTTTGCTAAACAGCCTCGTTATCATCAACCTTCCTTTTGCATAAGGCCAGTGCAGCATAATTTTCTTTTCTTTTAGCCGTCATCTCAGGTGATCGCCCTTTTCTTGCCATTTATATGTGTTTAATCATCTATCACACAGCTCATCCATCGTTTCTTTAGTCTTCTCTCACTCTTATATTTTCTTTAAAATCGTGTCTTCTATTCCAGATTGACGATGAATTACTGCGACCAGGGGGGGTATTACAACGTCTTTAAACCAGGCTTGTTCCAGTGATTGAACGAGATGGCGCTAAACGACTTGTATAGCTCTGTCACTTTCACTCGCCGGAATAAGCCTGGTTTTAAGATGTTGTAATACCCCCCCAGAAAATCATGCCAATCACAAGCCTCATTTTCTTCAACAGTTCAAAAAAGGAATCATGCCTCTCTTTATTTCTCAATAGTGCAAACAACTAGGTTTTCTGATCCTTGCATGTGTAGTGGTGCAGTTAAATCAGCTCTGTGCGGTCCCCTGCGCACGTGCGCCGGCGCATCAGCTGCCCGACACCGAGTGTTTGACGTCTCGTGAATACGACACATTGCATGCGTGTAGGTCGACAGTATTTCGTGTATCTTTGGATGTATATGAGAAGGTGAAAGGTGATGATAAGAGTTCCCGTTGACAATTTCATGGCTATTTTTGTTCATGTTAAGATTTATTTGTCGATCTTTTGAAATCTTAGATCAAATTCAGACTTAAGAGCGCTTATTCTGAAAGTTGGCAACGTTGCAAATAGTTGTCAAAAATATTAACAAGTTTTAATTAATTTTGCAATGTTACTGTATGGAAATAAGAAATATGGCTCTGTAGTGCACTAAAAAATTGATAAGGGAATGCAATAATTAATATCGTAACACCGGATAATACAGTTCTAGATGTAAAAAAAAAGTATTTGGAAACCTTCCAAATGCCTTTTATAGACCTGAAACGGTTATCACGTGTATCAAATTCAGTGTTTTAATGGCATTCCTATATCAATTGTTTAGTACACTACAGAGCCATATTTCTATTTTCATATATGTAGTAAAACCAAATTAATTAAAACTTGTCAATATTTGACAGCTACTCGTATTTGCGACATCGCCAACTTTCTGGTTATGCGCCCTTAAAATTAATTGAAGTTATATCGAACGATATTTTGAGCACGAGGAAGGGTTGCCATTAGATATCGAAAAAAAAACAGTTATTTTTTAGCTTGTATGCGGATAGTCTTTTTCAATGGAGAAAGTTCCATCCTATATAGATATATGAATAGAGGTTCTATTCAATTCTGAAGGCGTTTGTGGTAAACAAGCCATTAGTCACCCTTTGAAATCCAAATCCCATAACAAAACAAAATAGATATTATTTTTATATTTCACCTTTATCTACTACCCCTTAGATCGAATTACAAGGAAGGAATATTTGTTTGTTTGCGTCATAAAAGGGGGACTAAAAATAGCATATTAGTTGATTTTAAGGTTTCAAGAAAAAAACTCTAACCGGCCTCAAATTTACTATGACGATGTAAAACTTTTTTCAAAAGAGCCTTATCAGGATTCTTATGTTTTTCTTGTTAGAAACAAAACCGCAAAAGTCGCATTTTATAAAAAATAAATTTTGCTACCTGTGGAAATTTTGGGAAAGGGACATTTTGCGACTGAGCTAAAAGCTGGAAGAATTCAGTTTGGATCTACAATTTTATTTTCCTTCTTCATAATTAGGCTTAGAATGTTATTGATTTTCCGCATAATAATAAATGTAGCTAGCTTACACATTAGGTTTTAAAGTGCAAAAGCACCACGCGACAAGGGTGGTATTACAACATCATTACGGCGAGTGAAAGTGACAGAGCTTTACAAGTCGTCTATCGCCATCTCGTTCACTCACTGGAACAGGCCTGGTTTTAAGACGTTGTAATACCCCCCCAGGGAAGCATTATTACGTCTGCCGTGGTGGTTCGCCACCACCGTGGCAACTACCGATTCCAATATCCGAATTGCTATCCTAAATGCACCACGCCCCTCTATCAACAGTATCTATACTAGTCAGTAAGCCGACACTCGAACACCACGATCGGTATAACGAGCAGTTAGTTGACACCTACTACTAAGGCCTAGCGCACACCTGTGCAGTGTGCAATAGTTAATAGCAAAGCAAGAGCCACAAATGAAATCATGGCGATTCCGAGGCTGGTAGCCATATTAGCCGAATAATTACTGTGGTTGTATTCTTGTAAAAACGCATTCAAGAACGAAGAAACACTTCGAGAAAAGGTAGGTAGTGCTCTTGCGCTTCGCTTGGCTCGACTTGGCGGGGACACTGCTGTGCCCCTAGATCCAATTCGGCAACTAAATGGGGCGCTTTCAAACTAATCCGAGCCCTGGATCTCTACAAGATTGCTGGTTGCAGGTTCATGAGTGATGCAAGATGAAGATGCCAATTCCATCCGTACGCGTTTAATGTTAAGATTTAATTTCAATCATAATCTTCTCAGTCTCGCCACTGTCGACATTCTCGTCTCCGCAGCTGCGCGTGCAGTGTGCGCCAGTCCTTACAAGCAGTTGTTAATCTCCACTCTTGTCATGACAAGGTTATGGCCGTCTGACTAGTAACGACAGTTTACGACACTCATCGCCGCCTTTGATGTTTGTAGTTCATTATCGAGGAATGAGGTCAGTGGAACAGCTCGTTTGGGAATGTCCGAGGTATTTGGTGGTGCGAGGATATTAGCATAGAGCATGATTTGAGAAAAGTTCGCATAAAAATATGCACTAGAGAGCCACATAGTATGTCTAATCATTCTCAGAACTTTCCTTACGTTTGAGAACAGATATAATAAAGATTATTAAATAAAGAGTAAGGAACAATTTAGCTACTGAAATCAAGTCAGCACAATATCGTCATTATCACTGAAAGCTCTAATAAGCAGTCTGTATCTAATAATCATTTTAAAACCATAATAACACTAGTAGAGATACTATAATTTTTCAAAAATGTTCTGATATCGAAACAAATTTACTTTTAGGTTATTCTAAAGCTTGAAGTCCTTCAAGCTTTAGAATATATTTTATCCTTAGCTTTCAAATAGTATGTAATATTTTGAGTCTTTTTTATGTATAAACCCTGAGTTATACGCAGTCCAGTATCTCTTTTCTCTAACATCTCAAAGCTCAATTAAAAAGTTACTCTAAGATTCAAATTCATGATCAATAACGAGAGCTTCATAGTACCCTATTAAAATTCAATCGTATACACTGAGTATTAATTTAGATGAAACTGTGTACTTTGCTGAAGGGTATTTATGCAGCGGCACGTGTTCGGAACAACTGGTGCGCCTCCATTGTCGTAAAGTCGATAGATGTGAATGAACCTCCATTATTCTTGTTAATGTACAAGTATTCTAGTTTCTAGTAGCGATGGAGTTTGAATACGACGTTATGGTTTATGTAGGGACTTGAAAAAGAGCAGAATGTATTATTTATGAATTTGCGTTCTGTTCGTGTTTTTAATTTCTAAGGTTTCTGATATCTCAAACTTTCATGAAACTGTTTTACTGGGGGGAAAATCGCTGAAATATCTGATATGTAGGTGTATGAATTGAAAGACCTATAACGTTGTATCAACAAAATCGAATAAAACGATGCGGAGATAAGCCCAGAATATGGTGGTAAAACTAGATTTTTTCAAAGATTGGCCGACATTAGCTTTGGTAAAAGAAAGGTAGGAGAAAAGACGGGAAACCTTGATGTTTTTAACCGACTTCAAAAAAAGGAGGAGGTTCTTTAAGAGATTTATGATTTTAATTTATTCATTTACTTAACAAAATGTCAATTCTAAATGCCGCTGATTTTTTTTCTTTGTTATAATAGCCTATCCTAATCCATTTTAGGGCTATCGATGATAGCCGCAAAATGGTTTCTTTCTTCGAATAAAATGATACCATTTTATTGCCACAGTTTCGAATAAAATCAATCTCTGTCCTATGAAAGGAGGCAGGTAGCGCCATCGTTCATTTTGATAGTCACCTCCGTAGCGTAGGCGGTGTGTATTACCTACAATTATGGCTGCCATAACTATGCTCCTATTTATAATGTAAGATCGATATTTCACCCACCCCCCTATGGATGATGTATGGATTACTAATATGTATAGCATGTGGAAAAAGTGTGAAGCATAATCGACCGAAAGTAGAACAGTAGGTGCTATTCTAAGTTCACAAACTCGCTTCAGTCAAGTGAGCGCACAAACGAACTCATATCACATGTTCGACGAAATGGGGTTGGCAACGTAACGATATTGTAGATGGCGCCACCATAGAGTAGTCCTAATCCGACCAATTACGTAGTACTATTTTGAAGTACAGTCAGCATCAAAAGTTGCTGACCACATTCAAATTTTCATAATTGATATACATTATAATAATATGTATTAATACGGTGTACAGCGATTTTGAAAATCTGAATGTGGTCAGCAACTTTTGATGCTGACTGTACCTTTAGATTAGAACTGATTTGAACCAATGACGATGCTTGGAACAAGCTATACTAGCGCCATTAGTTCCCAAGTTGCCATCCCCATTCTATAAACATTATCACATTCGTTTAAATAGTGCCTCCGTTGAATTACTCTGTGGTTGAATTTCGAATGAGATGTTAAAATTATTTGAGAATTTGTAATGATTCGCTTTAAAACAAGCTTGTGAAATAGAAAAGCACTATAGAGCGAGAACACTATTATTATGCCATGGTCTTCATGTTTATTGCTGCAGGCGTAGCATGGCGCCATAGAAAAGGGTTTTATCGACGGAAGAATAGACAAAATGACAGAACGTAGAAATATTTTTATCGTTTTAAGCATGGTAATGTAAAAAATATGAAAAATAAACTTTCTTTTCTTCAATGGTGTACGAATGGTGTCATATTTGTGCAAAAAAACAGTCGATTTGTATAGAAATAACGATAAATAACTTTGTCTTTTCTTGGTAGAATAGAGATAGAATCGCCATGCTACGCGTGCTGGTATTTTTTTGAGAATTGTAAGAAGATAGAACTATAATACGAATGATAAGAAATCAATGAATGTATTTTCGTACCCATACAAACTATTTACGTCAAACTCCAAGGGCAATTTTTTCATGTTTGTAGAAAATTCAATGAATAATAAATACTAATTTCATCTATAACCGAACACATATACGATGAATCAAATGACGCAACCAAACAACAGTTTTCCAGATTTCCTCGAAATCACAATTTCCTACCAAAACATCCTCAATGGACCGTTTCACGTGATTTTTTCCGTCTTTCCCAAAACTCTTTGCAAAAATATGCGTCAGTTTCCCCTCACGTGTTATGTATCCCATCAAAAACATAAATGTGCAATCAGCGCCAAGTTCAATATATGCCTTGGTTGTTGACTTCAACGGCAAAAGAAGTGAAATCTAAATGGGTGCCAAGTTTAATGGTCAATCCTGAAATTTATATCATCATCATCATCATCAGCCTATATTGTTCCCACTGCTGGGACACAGGCCTCCTCTCTGTGAGGGGGAGTGGGCCATAATCCCCCCACGCGGGCCCAGTGCGGATTGGTAGATGTCACATGTCTTCGAATTTTTGGTTCTCAGACATGCCGGTTTCCTCACGATGTTTTCCTTCAGCGTTATTAAAATTTACATATTAACAACACAATTAAAATTTATTTTTGACTTGACTAGTTCTCGTAGAATATGAGCCAAATTTGACAAGTCTAGGTGAAATAGTTTTTGAGTTATGAAGGAATTGGCTCCAAATGGTTCATGTAAAACACACTGTGAGCTGCGCGCCTGAACTTGGCTTGACACGCTCCCGCGTGTCTAGATCATGTACACATGGCTACACATCAAGCTATGCAAAACTAGTATTAGCTGACCGTTCAATGTGCAGAAATATCATATAAAGTGAGTCCAAGACAAACTGGTTTTGTACAGCTTGATGTGTAGCCGTGTGTACATATTACATGTAATTATTCAGTGTATGTGTTTCGTAAGAACACTTTGTTCTATCATCGTTCGGCTAAGAGCTTCGACAGACGCGAGTGTGGTATTAATAGAAGCGAACAGTGGCGGGTTATCGCGAGAAAATACTTACTCACACTTTTAAACTCCTACTATTGGTTTCTGGGGAGTTTTTTTTTTTTTTAGGTGGTAAAATCATCAAATGATTCCTCCCGCCCTGGGTGGGGCGGAAGGGACTGTCAGACTCTTACTGACTAAAATCCACCCGTGTTCCTTCCTATGCCCTTTACGTTCCGGGGCCACGGTAACCTGGGTTAAGAAAAAACCCGCGACCCCAGCAGGCATTTGGCGCGAAACACGACGCGCCACTGACCCGGGCTTGGTCCTTGGTCGGACGGCGAGCTACTCATCACTCACCGTCCGCAAGCCCGCTCTGCCGCTGTGCCCTCTGCTGATCAGAGGGACACACGTTGGAGCATCCACACGACAGGCTATTCGCATACGGGCAAAGAGACCACTTAGGCACACAGTGCCTAAGGAAGAGTTTTTGCCCGCATCCCAAGGTGCACCGGCCCGAAAAACTGGTCATCCCCCCGGACGTATCCGAGAGGGAACTCCAGTTCACGGGCGCACGTGGAGGTTACCTGTCATAGCACCCCTGGTTTCTGGGGAGTTAGTGAAGCTTTTTCAGGTAAAGAGAGAAGTGTGTGACCTTCAAACGGATCTAGTCTCATTTGCGATATCAGAGGTCTTACCACGATATCCAGTTTAGGCTGTGGGAAAGAGACAGCAGCTAATATACAAGTCGTCTAGCGCCATTTCTTTCCCACAGCCTCAACTGGAACGCGTTAAGAGCTCGTGGTAAGGCCTCAGGAGCCTCGGAAGGGACCAAAAGCGGTATCTAGGTACAATCGACCAAGCGGAATTATGACCCACCATAAGCTTATTTTCCCAGAGACATTCAAATACAATTAGGTCCACATTCGCGTAAACATACATATCCATGGTAACAACTTTGATCTTTATCAATTTGACAGATTCAAACGATTTATTGTCAAAATGGGTCATGATTCCACTTTGTCGACTGTACCTATAAAGATCTATGAAAAGTAGACTCGAATGTTCTTAAGGCCCTTGCGAATTTGTACAATTAGATTTGCTGTCGTTCCGAATAAAACATCAGGTTGAATGGAAGACCTGACCTGAAATCATTATTCTTATAAGCTGTTCTGGAATGTTTGCTCTGAAATCTTTAATCTTTCGATGTAGAGGCCAGCAGGGCAACCTACCCCAATCTATCATATTTTACCAATCGAACATTAACCTTTCCCTATTGTGATAAGGTTGAAAATCTATTCAGTAAAGAGATTTGACAGATTGAGGTACCTAGGTTGATATGCTGGCGTCTGCGGGATAATTTAAAGATCAATATCGGGTCGACCGAGCTTCGCTCGGTTTTTAAAATGTCTATATCTTGGGAACCGAGCTTTTCTCGAACCTAGGACTTTGATAAATCGATTCCTTGAGCCAAAAAACCCCTAATCTGTAACTTTCATGAAACTCCTTGGAGCCGTTTCCGAGATCCTGATTATATTAAATATACAAGATACCGCCAATTCGCACTAATCGTTTCCAGACGTCTTTAATAATGCGGACAGCGAAGGAGTGAAGTGAAGTGAAGAAGTGAAGAGAGAAGGAGGAACTCTCTGCCTGCGTCTGTGTTTCCGAACGCATACAACCCTAATCTCTTAAAAGTTAGTGTGAACAGGCTTCTTCTGGGTAAGCTCGCTCCACCGTCGACCTTGTCTTAGTCATTCCTGACCTAGACTAAGGACAAGAGCAAACCCATATCACATAAAAAAAAATGACTACGTGAGACCTCAGACCATCCCACCACGATTTGTTACTCGCACTCGAGACCTAACAATAACACTATTCAAAATATTTGAGAAATAAAACGGAAGTTTGTAAATGAATCGTGTTCCTATAGTAATTCCTCCAACCTCGAAGTGATTCATCTGCGTCCCGGCTTCGATAGTCGACTTATTACTCATTGTAGAGGCAATGTTTAGTCTTGCCATTCGCTATTACGATAAGACTTTAGTATTGCGGCTGGACTAAAGCTTATAACATCTTTTGTTCTCACCAACACATTTAATTATGTTTTTATAAACTTTTTATAGCTTTCTTTCATGTAATTTTGGCGGGCATTTTGTTTATGAACAGCAAACGTATTACGACATTCAGCCTAGTTTAGCGTGCATACTTTTTAGATTGACAAGGTTGAATATTCTTTTTCTTTATTTATATTGCAATCTCGTGTAGACGTAAGCTTAAAGTCCGGTTTTCCTCGCTGATCGGAAAATAAAAGGAAAATAGATTGTGTAAGCCGCTTATCAGGCCGCACACGGCTTTAGAAATAACCTGAGGGAATAAGGTCAGTTTTGTGAAAGCATTTTCACACTGTACGCAGAGATACAAATAGACCTTTCTCACCTGAAATGGAAAAAGGATTTTTCCGGACAAAGACCGTGTTATTATTGATTTTTTTGCCCTTATAACTTAACCGGAAAAATGAGATTTTTTTTTAATTTGCAGCTGCATATTCTTAGATGTTTATAGCATTCAATAACAAAAATCAAATAAACATCTCAATTTACCTACATTTGATCATTCAAATATACACAACACACAGTAAAGTCGTGACTCGATCTTCAAAGTCAGCGTCAACGACATTCTTTTTTTTATGACTAATTTAAAAGCGCTGTTCACTTTAGGTACCTACAAATTAACAATAATCAACAGTTTCTCGTGTGATTGAAACACAAGTCGGTGAATGAATGTTGGAAAGTGGCTGTGGCTTGTGTCAATATTGATCTGGCCGGTTACTGGTCGCCGACCGGACACCGTAATTACGAATGTACTCGCTATGTGATGGACAAATGTATGGACAACGTTTTCATATTGCCGAGCGAGTAAACAGAGGAGCTTGTTCATATCATGCATGTTAGACAATAATTTTATTGTCTTTGAATATTGCTGCTTGAGTACTTTAAAAGTTAATGAATATTTACTATTAGAAAGCTTTTGCAACTCTTTCAAATGGTTTTTCTTAAGTTGCATTACGTGTTTGCAATTTTATTTGAATAATTATGCATTCAATAAGAATGTTATAATTCCAGTACAAATTAACCTGTGTAATAAACAGGCTGGTTGATGTTTGGTGACCGCCTGTTGGCTTTCTGTACCGTATTTGTTTTTGCACGTTCTGGTGTACTTTCAATTTGTGAAATATTCAGCGTCGGGAAATGGAAAGGTCAGCGATTGGCGCGAAACGTTAATGGTAATCCGAGTGTGATTGGTTTGTCAGATAGACATGCAAATTAAATTATATATTCACATGTCATCACGCTTTTAACGGTTTTTCTGATGCAACGTTACTCGATTGATAATTTTGACATTTTGGACATGAAACTAACAGGGCCAACAGTACGAAGACGTCTTTTCAGTGGACTTTAATTTTCTTGAGTTCATTTTCATCGTCTTAATTCTAAAACGTGATTGAATTGAAGCCACAACAAAACTTTCTTCAAACAGCGCGGGTCGCCAGTCGCAATCCACTTTGTTAAAAGCCCTTTTGTTTGCTTCTACAACTTGTACTACATTGCGGTCGTACTTTAAATTACAAGTTTGCTAACAATTTATTGAAGTTTTTGTAAATGTATAAATTTCCATTCCTTTTAGTTTGCTCTTCTGTCAAATTCAATTAAACTTTTTGAACATTTTGGTCATTTGTTGCAGGCTCTTAATTAAATTCTTTCAATTCCAAAGTGGTGGCCGTTTAATTCGCGCCCATTTATCCGACACTGTGCCCTTTGTTCGACTGTGAACCCATTCATACAAATGTCAACGCACCGTTGCCACCATGTTTTATTTTTTACTTTTTAATTTAATTATTTCAGCTTCAATGCAACCTTTTTTTAAATCATTAATAGCCAAAGGTCGGTCATTGCACCTTGTAGATGGCATGTCTACAGCTAAGTCTTAATATCAATCTAACCAATTAGGGTCAAGCAATTTTAAAATATTACTTGTAGATTTTCAACCAACAATCATGTTTGGAACAAGCTACACTAGCGACAATGCATAAAATCTGTTCGATATTTAAAAAAAGTTAACTGGATTACCTAGTTATTTGTTTTTAAATATTCCTCAACTTAGTTCGATTTTCAAAATTTGAATAAAACCTCTTCCACACAGTCATGTTGTATTGAATCTCTCTATATCTCTCAACTACTACATTTATGTACAGACCTATCTGCGATCATTTGTCCGGCACTTGGTCGTGTACTTTGTTCGTGGCGAGGCGACTTTCAAGTGTCACCGCCATGTTTGGACAAGCGGGCTACAGTCCCGTTCTGATGCAACTGCGCCGGCGCCGGACGCGACGCAGTAAAGGTTGGGGTACATGAACGAAATGCAATGAGATAGGAATTCATAACTGAATATGGGATTGTTAAGTAAATTAATGCAGAGGAAAAAGAAGTAGGTGAGAGCAAAATAAAATGTGGATGCTGTTTACGAAAAAAAATAAGACTTACGTGAAAGATTACATGAGTAAAAAGAGAGTCACCAATGAAATGGCAACAAATAGAGAAGGATGAAAGATTTGTACCTAATGCGGCAACTAAATTGTATGAATTGAGATTTGAAACATATCCTAATTTAAGATTGAAAAATAAAAGTGATGTCTTAGTCGTGTCTCTTGAAACAACAATAATTATAATATTCTACCTACTTCGTGGACTAAACCAACAACAAAGCATAACATTATACAGAATGGACCTTGCACTTGTATTTGCGGTTGGCTCCAGCCGCCAGCCGCAAGTGTGCCGCAAGCAAGCCGTGCTCGCGTTCATTGTAACCCAGCCTTTATACTACGTCTGCAATTCCAAGTGTTTGAGGAATTTTAATTAAAATCTGTATTTTATTTCACTTATTTCCTTATACTTACGTTGCTCTTTTAAGTTCGACGTTAAAGTGTAGAACTGATTGCTTCGGAAAGTTAAGTAGTTGCTAAACTTTAGTATGTATTTAATTTTCAGTTCTCAAGTCCATAATGGAGAAGTGGTTGTCTAGTATAACAGCTCCGACTTTATGTGTTTCGAACTTGACGTATTACTAAGTGAAAATTTCATCACCACAGCTCTCAAAACGGTGAAAGAAACCTGTACAGGACTAAGTACCAACTACACACATCAAGAATAGTTTTTCATCACTACATAAGCTTTTTTTTTTAATTTTTTATCAAGAAAAAAATTTTGTCGCGTGTTTTGTTTAGATAGAAATACAAGAAATCAAAATAAATAATGTACCGTAACAAAAAGAATTCGATTTTGAAAAGTGATCGCACTCTTTTTCGATGATCGACGACATCGAAAAAAGTAGAGTGTCATACAACATCGAAAAAATCTAAGACATGTGACCTCTAGCAACCCGCACTGAGCCTGTATGGTGGATTATTATAACCCACTCCCTCTCACAAAGATGAGTCCTGCATGTGTCCCACCAGTGGGAAAGTTACAGGCCGACTATACTCTGCTGAAAAGTTCTTAATATGTTTTCCCCTTACGTATATTTTATGTCCCGTTATCTTCACAATCTACCATCAAACGGTATTGTAATAGAGTCTATTTACAATGACAATCTTCATATAATAGGTAATTATAGTGTCCATTATTGGCATCGAATCATCTATAATAGTTGTATTGATTGTCGTGCCGTAAAGGGTATTAAAATTCGAGCTTTTGATAATTATTTTTTTTAAATTGTAAAATCATCAAATGAGTCCTAAGTTCCTAACCCAGGGCAGGGCAGGAGGGCGATTGTCTGACTTGTTCTAACTAAAATCCAAGGTGTCCTTCAATAGCCCTTTACATTCCGGGGTCACGGTAGCTCGTTAGTCCCGCAACCGAGTCCGGTCCTTAGTGGAAGAGGACCTCATTTTATCCATCAAATTAATGTCCCAAGTCCCCGTTAAGTTTACATCACATGACGGGCCTAAAGTTCTAAACAGTACGGTAGTGTTACGACCAACGACATAGATAAACAATGGACGGACATGGGCAAACAGTTACGAAGTTGGCCATAAACTAAAGATTTAGGATCTTTATTTTATGTCTATGGCTAATAGCCATTATGGCTAAGCCATTTCAGCTTAGCCATTATGGCTTAGAATGAAAGAGCTTTAAGTTAGCCTATTGGTTTTTAAATAAGTTTGCAAAAATGGTTTTAAATTAAAAAGCTTTACCTTAACCAAACCCAGAGTTGCGTTCAAACTGATTGTGGTGCTCGTAATTTTTCACAAAATATAAAATAGTAAAGGTTACTTCAATCACTCGCTACGCTCGTGATTCAAACGTTGAATCTTTCGCTTGCTCAGGATTCAAAATAAGCACTCGCAACAAAAAACGACTTTTCTCTCTTGTTGCACAAATAACTTAGAAGACTTACCATCAAACTTGATAGCTCTGTTGGTGAGCGTGTCAGCGAGCTTACTGAGCTCGCTCCAGAGCGCAGACTCGAGCTGCGTGCGCGCTGCCTGCGTGAGCTTCGTCCGTGCGCCTGCGCCGCAGCATCCTCGGTTCGCACATAGACCATCTGCGTCTGTTGGCAATAGAGATCATTATTAGTTACATGAAAAATAATATAAGTAATAAATAAAAAACGTTATCATCGATGGGTTATGCAGCGAATATCTCTAAAAAAATACTCTCTTTCGTCAATTGTGTTGTTAAAATCAACGATGCAACTAGTTCGCTACTAAAGTGGGCAAGACGTAGTGACACATAATTTCGTATTACAGCATGCATAGGTAAGATTTTGAGAGACTTTTAAGACTCTATCAGTGAGTTGCCTGTCTCACCAAATAATCTCCCTTAATCTTAAGTGATAATTAGTCAATACAAGTCCTGCAATTAAGGGTCAGCTCAGACCGAGACGTGACGCTGCGCGCACATTTCAATAGAGTTATTCAAAACGTAACTCTATTTTCTACACGAAAAGATACACCTTTCGCAACATTTAAACATAAATGTAATAGCTTACTCCAGCTATTAAGCCTTCTAAAAACTAGTTACCGCTAATACTTCTGCCCTATAATATAGCTGTTCAGAATGTAAATCTTTTCTTCTTTATCTTTATCTTTACATATAATAAAATCGTAGAGCTGTCATTCCTGTACATTGAATATTTTTTTCTTTTTGTATTTTTTTCGAGATAAGGGATCGATTCTGATGCCAAATCAACTTTTTTTTTCTTTCGAAATTTTTTATGTTTTTTTGATTTGATCTATCTCTTAAACTACTGTAAAGTTGTCGATCAAATTTTCCTCAAATATTCCTAATAATATGCTTCTGTTGATAGGCTATGTATCATTACGCTATTTTTCCTGGGAGATAAGCAATTTTAAATTTTGATGTTTTTATCTGTTTGTTTTTAGTTGGAAGCTAAACCACTGGATATTATTTAGTCAATTTTTCCCCAAATATTCCTTAAACTGCTCTTCTATTAATAGGATATGTATAATTACGCTATTCCCTTTGGGGGATCAGCAATTTTATAATATGTTGATTTTCAGTCATTGTTGACATTTGTATAAGAACCGCTATTTGAAAACACTGTCAGCGTACTAGCCAGTCTGGTTGGTATCCTGCTTGACTTTCGTGCAAGGGGTTTCTGGATCAAATCTCGCTGTTTCTTTTTTTCACTTTTTGAGTTTTCTTATATTTGTCCTGAGAGTTTCAAATAATAAAAAAATGTGTATACTTTTATTTCAATATTATTCGCGATTTTAAATTATTACTATTTTTTTTTCAATAGTTTTCTAGGATATAAATATACACTGATTTAAATTGTAGGTAGTAAGTTGGATATTTTTTTAAATTGTAATTGTTTCGAGGTGTGGAATTTTAAAGATTAGAAAAAAATGTGTTTTCTTATGTTTTGAATTGGTGTTCAAACCAGTGCATAGATTCTGTTTTAAACGACGACAAGTTGTACTCATCGAGTCAGATAATTAGTTATTTTTTAGGTATCACGCGGAATGCAAGGGAGAAGAGCAATGCTATCGTACGTTCAATTTGCAGCGATACTGTAAATCAACCCAAAAATGATAGTCTAATTTTTAAAATAAACACGGTTCTTTGAAATTACTGTCGCTCAAATAAGGACGTTTCCTATGCAAACTATGTACCTAGATATAACATTATTGATCTAAACTAATAATAAAAATGCAAGTATGTTTGTTTTTTCCCTTTTCAAGCATTACTACCTACTGAATCGATCTTCCCAAAATGACAATGCCAGATCCTGCCCCACCTTTCAGCCCTTATTACAGGAAACATAAACTAATGAAAAATATTAAATGAAAATAAGACCCCTGATTACATAATTGTTATTCTGCAAAGGATGCTTTTAAAAAGTTAGTGATAAAAGGATTTCGAAAACCCAAAAACCATTTCCTGTTTTCATCGCGGCCATGTGCGTTACGCATTATGCATACCTACACGCAGAGAAAATGACAAATGACACCTTTTAATGTGTTATTGTTCGGATTTAAATATGCAATATTCAGTTTTAATAAAACATTATTTTCAATAAGTGTGTTTAACGAAAATAATGTTTTTTTATATAAATCACATTATGAATATACACTCTTAAAAATATTTCACATTTGAGCATGAATGATTAGGTACAACGAAACGTCATTGACGCGGAAATACCTAATCAAAACATAGCCCTATCATAAAATCTGGACTGAGCACTTCAATTTACGTAGTACCCAAAAATGAACCGTAATCGCCACCGTTTAGGTTTTTTTTTGATTTGCTATAATTAGCATGACGAAAGAGAAGAGCAACTTGGATGGCGCTTGTCCCTTCCCTCCTATTCCCAGAAAGTAGTATGGATAGAAATAGTAAAATATAACTCTTACCTGTTTTTTTTTTTTACGTGGCAAAATCATTGATTGAGTCCTCCAACCCCGGGCAGGGCGGGAGGGACTGTCAGACTTGTACTGACTAAAATACATGGTGTCCTTCGGTAGCCCTTTGTGTGCCGGAGTCGCGGTATACGTATGTCCCGCAACCCCGGCAGGACTGTGGCCCTCTATAGGGGGGCCCCGTCACTATGCTGACGCTCCTTGAGGCGCACGTGGGACACAACGCGCTGTCGAACTGGGCATGGTCCATGGTCGGGCAGCGAGTTGCCCTTTACTCGCCGCCCGCATGCCCGCGCATACGGTGGCCGGAGATCGTCCCGCGACATCCGTCGCCGTGGGCGTCTACCACTGCGTCTCGGGCGGAGGGAGGACGGTATCCTCTCCCTCAAGCGGCCCGCCTCCTCCTTCGCGAGCATGACTGCTTCGCAGAAGGAGGCGACCGCCTCCCACTCCGTCTCGCCCCGCAGCATGGCCGCAACCAATGCCGGGCGCGAGAGGTCTCCGCCTATCGCCGCAGTGAGGACACGGCGGTGCTCCGCCCAAGCTGGGCAGTCCTGCACCGTACGCTCCACCGTGTCCTCCAGGCGATCCTCGCAGTGGTGACACCCGGGCAACTCTTACTTGTTAACCTTATTTACTTTTTCGGCTTTAAAATTGCTTTCAGGTTTATTTTTCAATATTCTTTTTTTTTTTGTTGTCGCCAATGTCCCTGATATTGTTGTGATAGACAGATCGATGCGCCGCGTAATGATAAATAATAATCGATGATACCATCTCGCATGACGAGAACCTTCTGAACTGAAAGCTGAGAAATATAAATAAATGAAATATCTCAACTTAGCACGCGCGGTTGTCGGAGTGGGAATTTGAGCTCGGCTATCATTGTGCCGATTTATCGTTACAGCCAATGGCCTGATGGCAAAGGGCCTCGACGAATACCTTTCAAGGCTCTCTCTAGGTAGTTGGATCAAGGGCCTGATTTTGAAGGCAGTGTTCCTAAATACGGCCCGCATTGTGAGGAGGTACCTGTTTCTGTAGCCCTAACCACCGGTAGTTTGGACCCCGCTCCCACACCGGCGGACTACTGTTTTTACGTTTATAAATGTTTTTTTTAAGAAATATTTAAAAACGTAATAATATGTATTTTGGTTACCTACCCTATTCAACATCATCATCATCATCTCATCAGCGGTAAGACGTCCACTGCTGAACATAGGCCTCCTTTGGACTTCTAGTAGGACCGGTTGTAAGCGGCCTGCATCCAGCGTGATCCTGTGGCCTTCATAAGATCGTCTGCCCACCTAGTGGGTGGACGTCCTACGCTGCGCTTGCCGGTGCGTGGTCTCCATTCGAGAACCTTACGGCCCCATCGGCCATCAGTTCTGCGAGCTATATTATGGCCTGCCCACTGCCATTTCAACTTGCTAATTCGTTGGGCTATGTCGGTTACTTTGGTTCGTCTACGAATCTCTTCATTTCTGAGGCATGAGTGCGCAGTCCATTTTGTATATTGTTTGTGTATTTTATCCTTGTGTCAAAATGTCACAACTGGCATTATGGACAAAGTCATTTGATTTTTAGGAGGCTATTGTGTTTGTTTATTACAAATTATAAATGTGTTTGAATTATCTTACAGCTTCCACCAACATCTGTAATCCGTCAAGATTGTTAGTATTGTATTGTGTGTGCTTTGTGGCTAGACCAGCATTGTGAAAATAGGGACGTGACGTTAACGTATGCTCGACATAGGTATCTAACCTAAATGTGATATTTTATCCAATTAAACAGAAACGGCAGGATTATAGACTTATAAAACATGATTTTACATAAAACTGATAAAGCACAAATAGAATGTTACATTTGGTATAGTTGGAAGCCAAATTTTATTTGGTGGGTCATAGCTCTAAGGAGCAACCGGCATTGTCATTTAGCATATACGTTGTCAGGAGTATAGACACGGATATAAGGTATCTTCAGGGTATCTTACATCCCGAATAACAGAAGAGAGCTGTTGCCGAGAAAACAATTACGTTCATATTCCAGATGGCGCCACACGATCCGTATTATTTCTCAAATTCTAAAATAACGCAAGCGAAGCCGCGGGCAAACACTAGTGGTAAATAAAAACAGAAAGTTAACAAAAGCTAAAGGTCAGTGTATGCGATTGTGTCGTGTTACTGTGTCTTGGTAAGCAAACGGCAACCGAAGAAACAGGGTGGACTTTTAATTAGTGAGACTGACAGTCCCTAAAAAAAATGTTTTTGGAAGATTGTGAAAATCATACAAAAAACATAGGCAAAAACAGGTGGAAACGAAAACAGACTTGTCGTATGTCGACTTCTAAATTTTTTTATGCTTTGGAAATTCACTGATGCAAAACAATATTATGTTGACAATGAGCACCTATTTCTTGCCTTTCAATTCTTAACCCAGAAGTCAGCCTACATTAACGGTGCTATTCTCTAAGAGCTCGAGGCAGATTACCAATGCGCTGGACAGACCAGATCAAGGCTGCATTGAATGGTCCCTTACACGAATTTACCAGGAAGGCAGCGGTGCGAGAAGAATGGCGGCTAATTGTGAAGCGAGCCACCACCCCTGATGTGACGACCACGACCACTCTGCCAAGAGTGTAGCGACTAAGAAGATTCTGTAAGGATGCTCCAGATATAGATGTCCCAGTATCGAAACTACTGTTATTCACTGAGCTACTGACAGTATCGCAACTCTGTCTCGATGACCAGTTCGTCGTAGCCTAGTCATTGTTTTATAGAGAATAGCATCCACACCTGAATGATGTGTATGCATCGTTCCTCTATGCAGGCTGTAAGCTCAACATCATTGTCATCATTATCAGCCGGAAGACGTCCACTGCTGAACATAGGCCTCCCCCTTAGACCGCCACGCCGAACTACAATTCGCCACTTGCATCCATCGGTTACTCGTGCTAGCTCATCAAGTACTTGTAAAGAAGACTGGTATTCAATTAGCTTTTAAATACTTTTACCGGTAACTTTGACGGTATCATCGCCTACGAGATATTAGTTGCCACTGAGCAGTGGTGACCCATTTGTTAGTTGAAGCTCGCGTGGGATGACAACTAACTGTTTTGCTTTCTCTACTAAATGGACCTTCTAAATAGAATGTTTTCTACTTTTGAAGTTGTTAATCTTTGTAACCTGTGGTTTAGCAACATAGTTGTAGCTACCAAGGCTTTTACACAGCTAACTCTAAATTCTGAAACTTAAAAAACGTGAAACTTATTTTGAGGATGACTGCGTCTTCAATAACCAAGGGCGATTTTTCAATAGTCAGATAACCTTTATCTGAGGAATTAAAATCACAGTTTGACATATTTTCCATAGGTAAGCTAAATAAAAATGGCGGTTTGACACCGCCATTTTTATTCCTCAAAAGTTATGATCTGATTATTGAAAAATCAGCCCTTAAACAAACTTTTTACAATGCATAGGGAGGAAGAAGAGAACAAGAACTATCGATTAATATAAAATTAGATTTCCTGACTATGAATGAATTTCGTCTCGTCTGCCATAGAGCCAACGACATCCCGTAGTATCGATCAGGAAAAGTTAATAATTGTCAACTAGACGGGTCGACTGGGGTGCTCCTAGCTCCCAGAGAGGGGCGAAGTGAGGGGAGCAAATAAATTTAAACATCCGTCGAGTACCGACGTTATTGCATTACTGAGGCAACGAGGGTGCGAGCCTGTTTTCTTTGATTCTTACAAAAATCGATAATTTTTGGGAAACATTGAGTATTGCCAGGATTAACGAACTGAAATGGCTTCCTTGGTTCTGTTGTGTTTGCTTAACTTCGAGGAAGAAGAAGGGGAAAAGGAATCAATAATTATATTTTTACTTCTCGGCTTATTTGAGGAAAAAATCAATAGCAGATCATGGCGGATCATGCCAGTTCCGCCTTGGAGCAAAAATATGATTCAATAAGCCGCCTTTCATTGCCTTATTCGGTGACAGTCGCAGTCACAAGCCAAAGAAATACCAATTATCAGATTTATCTCGACTGGAAGTTCTACTGAGAACACACTTATTATTCCGCTCAGGCAGCTCATTGGTTCACCGCCAATGGATCACATCCATCGCTCCATTAGCTACTACTTCGTTGAACAGTTTTGAATCAATTGAGCAATGGATGAAGTTCCAAGACGTTTCCGTTGAGGGAAAATGGCTTGGTTTCGCAGACAGCAACCTGTTACTTAAGCAATACTCTTGAAGCTATCTTGTGTGAAATTTTATCACCTCGTAAAGAGAACTGGCGTGGAAATTGAAGTATTTTCACAGTTCACCTTTACCCTCGATTTGGTTAGCATTTATTTATGTCTTGAACTCTTGACTGACTTTGTTGATGTATGTTGTAATTTTGTAGTGTTTGATGTTTTGGAGAACGTTGTTAAATGTCAGTTGTCAGATCTTTAGTGTTGTTTAGCCTTTATTATCAAAAATTACATACCTATTTTAAAGTTTTGAAAGGTGCTGATTGAAGTTCGACTTAACTTAGCTTTACCCGGCCATTCTCCGGTTGCAAGTTTTTATTTGTCCGCGCTTACTTAATGCGTAATATGATCATATTCAAGCGTGGTTTTTTTTTTATATGTTAGATTACGACCGTATCTAGCTGTATACAAAATATTGGATTCTGTTTTAAACTAGTAAGCCCAAATTAATTGAATCTCTGTTCGAAAAAGCACTATTTTCTAATTACCGAGGCCTGTCCGCACTCCAACTTAATGTTAAAACTTGCTTGTAATTTCTCAAACCTGCAGATTTACTTTGATCCATTCAACGTTTTAAATAATACGGAACAACGTGTATCACCTACCAAAATATGGACTCAATAGAACCAGTCTATAAATAATTATAATTGAATAACCGCGTGTCCGATAGAAAGTTATAATTACCGTAACAGTATCTGTTCTTGGGTGCACATCCCTAAATAACGGTATTTGGCATATCAGTACCGCACGCGTCGAATGTCCTCAGGGTGTACTGCAGCCCATTAGCAGTCGTACGTCTCAAACGTTACTGTAGCGCCAACAAAACACTTGAGTATATAATTTCCGTAGCCCTTGGTTCAAAACTTTTCTAATTACCGTTATACTTATTTAAATACTCAATTTTTTAAGTTAGACCCTAGTTGATAATGTAAATGAAACAGTACTATGGCTTACGTATGTTATGATAGGCCTGTATTTGCAGGCTGTGATGGTTTTCGAAATTTTGAAGAAAGTTTATCGTTTTCTAACTACCGTATACTAATTACCATGTGTTAATAATTACCGTTGTATGAAAAACTTATACAGAAAAATCAGAGTAGAGAGTAATAAAAGACAAAAGGAAAAGGGAAACTTGGAAACAATCGAGGAAGAAGTAGTCATAGATCTAGACGTGCTTGATAACAGCATATCAGATCCTCTTGAAACTCTGTCAACACCATTTATCATCTCAGCCTATAGCAGTCCACAGCGCACGATCTCCTGCTTTTTTCATCCAGCTACTGCCAGCCACATTTTTCAGGTCATCGGTCTTTTGCCGTACCTCATTCTAGATTTTATCCCCTAGTGAGACCCCAAGCACAGACCTTTTCATAGCTGCGTGACATGAAGTCGGTGGGCCAGCTTGACTGACAGTTCCACGTTTAGGCTCCTATACCTGCCTGAGGTAGATGTATTCTTGGACAACTTCGAGTGTTATACTTTCGACAGAAATTGGTTCTGAGATGACATGGTCATTCCTTGGTCTTGTCCAGGTTCATCCCGAAACCACACATCTCGAGGCAGCATTGAGACTGTTCAGCAGGTCTTGCAGCGATTTCGCCATAATAAATAAATATATCGTCGGCAAAACGAAGGTGCATTAGGTATACACCGTGGACTTGATGCCCAGTCCGTTCCAGTCCAGCTTCTTGAACTAATCCTCCAGCGCGTTGGTAAACAGTTTAGTTAGGGGATATTACAACTCCCTGTCTCACACCTCTTAGCAGCTGGATGGTGGTTTTGTACTTGGACCGACATCGACGCTATGCTATAATATAGGTTCCTTAGTACCTTTATGTACCGCCAATTGACTTGGCATCGCTTCAAGGATTCCAGAACAGCCCAGGTTTCGATGGAATCGAAGGTTTTTTTGTAGTCCACAAAGGCTATATAGACACAGCGGCCGGTTATACTCCCCTGTCCTCCGTAAAACCGTCCTGTCTTCTGTAAAACCTGCCGCACTGTATGTTTGTGGTCTAAGGTGCTATATAGCCTTTGTAAAACCCAGCCTGCTCCGGTGGCTGGAAAACGGCAAATCTAGCGGAAAGCCGATCTGTGACGACCCTCGAAAACAGCTTGTAGACGTGACACAGGAACGGGATTGGTCTATATAGTTTTTGAGGAGATTTTTGTCTCCTTTCTTGAAAAAAAATGTTACCACGGTCCTGCTCCACGTCTCCGGGGTAATCCCACTGGCTTTGACGAAGTTGAACAGCCTCTTAAGCTCGCCGAGCACAGCTTGGCCCGTAGTTTTTAAGAGTTCGGAGGTGATGCCAACACTTCCTTACTTACCATAATAACATCAACTCCGCGTCCAACTAGTGCTCTCTCATCTTCTTCTACTAGCACTTTGTAATTATTAAGCAATATTGAGCAAATGAAAGAAAATAAGGATACAAATATGGAGATACAAAATATTTTCTAATTACCGTAGCATCAAATATTCAACTTGTCTAATTACCATACCCAACTTTTTTTTAAATCTCAATATCTAGAAAACCATCAGTAATAGTAGAATGCCAAAATAACTATTGTATTCCTATCTTTAATGTGTTTCATATTCTAATGTGTTTAAGTTCATATCAGTGAAATTCAAAAACGGCACGGTAATTAGGCAAATAACACCTATTTGGAGAATGGCCGTACCATTTAATAAAAGGAAAAAAGAATTTAGATTGATATCTGTCGGACAAAAAAGGTTTTGACATAATTTCATGATAACTTTTAAAAGTACGTTTTGATTTTTAATTATAGAACATGAACAAAAGACAATCAATCGATATCAAGATGGCGCACTGTGTGACAGCTGAGCTGTCATTTGAAACTCACTTTTGTTGACAAGTAATTGCATAAGCAATCACATCTCAGTGTGAACCACAGTTCAATAAACATAATTCCTATTGAATGACTAAATCAATGTTAATATCTCATTCCGATCGTGCTTTCTACGGCTGAGACGGGATAAGCCGAAATTACAGATTTACATAGTTTGATGACAATGGAAACTAAACCTTGCAGTGAGGTGTTAGGTTCCGATATTGAATATTTGATGACAGATTGAGTGCTTTGAAGGGTGTGGTGCAATTCATCGGGCAACGCGGGAAACAGAAAATGAAAAATGTCATTTAGCAAATGGATAATGCAATGTTTTTCTTGAAAAGGCACATGAAATTGTATAGAACGCATAGATCAAAGGATCGTACCCAGTGACCATCACATCTAAATGATCGCCGTCCTGCAATGAGTCAGAAATCGGAGCAACTTCCACGCAAATCAAAGTTTCAAAGCGAATATGTGGGCTGAGACTGTCATTAATTCTACCATTGCGCATTACACGTATTACGACCGGTCATAAACGTTTCGAAATAGACAATAAACTAAATCTTTAGCTAAAATGCAAGGCCAGTGCGATCTAGATAATATTCATTAAAACATTTGAATTCGAATGAACATAAATTAACTATTTAAATTAAAACTCGAAGGATGCGCTACGCGATAGAAACTTGTTTGGGATTCCAATAATTTGGGTCATTATTTAAAGAAACTTATGTGAACATCGAAAACGGTATTCTTTTTTTATTTTAGCTGCCTTTATATTAAGTTACCTCAAAATTTACAAAATAGGACGTTTGTCGAAAATATAATTCAAAAAGTAAGTATGTACCTACTTAAAGAAAGTATTAATGCCAAAGAGCAATGCCAAAAATGCTGTTAAAACTCTCTCTCTAAAATGGCTCAGGTGAAAAAATCAGGTCAAAATTTCCCTTTCGCAAAATGTCCAGAGCACGGTTCTAACAACGGTAATACGTTAACAATTCAATTCAAAAATTCTCTAAAAAATAACAAACAGCTTCTTAAAGCTATATCCCGCTCCCCTCTTCCACCTTGGGCCACACATTGAGATGAACAGCCCTAAACTAGGGGGCGACGTGTCTACTGACAATAATGTGAGTCACCACAGCTTTGATACTAATGTTTACTACGAGAGTGATCGCCACGGAAATGTTATGAGCTTTTTGGGAACGCCTTTGTGGTTTTATGAATTAGATACCCATTCAAGCCCCTATTCTGGAATCTTACTAATATTTCAAACGAAGAAGTTTGGAGGTTTGTTACTTTTTAACGGCTGAATGGCTTGTATTTGGTCTTGGTCTCATCATCATCATCAGCCAGAAGACGTCCACTGCTGAACATAGGCCTTAGACCGCCACGCCGAACGACAATTCGCCACTTGCATCCATCGGCTGCCCGCGACCCTCACAATGTCGTCGGTCCACCTAGTGGGAGGCCTGCCTACGCTGCGTTTTCCTGTCCATGGTCGCCACTCGAGAACTTTTCTTCCCTATCGGTTGTCAGTTCTACGAGCGGTGTGGCCTGCCCATTGACACCACAACTTGCTATGAGCTATGTCGGTGACTCTGGTTTTGGTCTATATGTAGATAAATAATTTATACCTGGGTTAGGATACTTGTATGCTGAATGAGTGCAAACGAAATCGCTGGCAGAAACTAGAATTAACTAAATGAGTCTTCATTTGTTTCACGTTCACCGCATTCTTTTGTTTATATAGAAAAATGATTGTTCTTGACCCATTTGAGTTGAGAGTCATTCTAAACAACTGACAATAATTGTTTTCGAATCGTTTTGTTTTTCTACTCAGACGAGTTTCTGAAATATCTAAACTTAGGTCAGCTTTTCTATTACCATATTCCGTAGTATCACATTAGAAATTCAAAATATAGACTGCGTTCTCTATCCAATGTCAGGTTGCCTTCTCTTCTACCAATTTAGCCTTAGCATTATTATTTATCACATGCTATCGTAATGCAGTATTCATCTCTTACGACACAAACTTGCATTAGTTACAGCTTAACAACATTCAAACAAGAACTAGCATAATGTCATGGCTTATGTGTAAATATAGGGTGGTTGCGGGACTTTCTCATCATCGGGCTATTGAAGGACATCGTGGATTTTAGTCAGTACAAGTCTAACAGTCCCTCCTGCCCTGCCCTGGGTAGAAGAACTCATATAATGATTTTACCACGATTAAAAAGGTACTGTATCAAATTCAATATTCAAGATGTTGTTGGTCTAATCGATACCTTTCTTCAAACTTGTACACAATCAAGGCACATCAATCATTGTCCGGACATTCTTCAACGTCAATCGCTCCATTATCATATACGTCGTCCATTAAATTAGGATGTTTGGGTGTGTTCATGTGCCAACATCCAATATCCATTACGTTTTAAAAAAAGTCAAGCTATTTCGACTGATGCACGATTTGGTTCGAAATTTGAAAGAAAAAGTGACGTTTGACAGCAATGACAAGCCAAGTGACGTCATCAAACCGTTTTTACTTCTTTCATCTAAAACTCTAATTCGTATTTTGAATGAATCTTGAAGTATAATCGTGCACAGCGCCCCTCGTGTCCTGGGGCGGTGCAACGCAAACAAACATCTCCCCCAGATATACTGTTTGAACAAGCTGCGCATGATTTGATTTCGAATTCCGACTTAAGAATATATTTTCGAATATTGTTATAACTACGCCGTATGCTGTGACGATCTTTGCTTGAATGTTTATTTTCTTTTCTTAAAGAAGTCATGTTTGAAATGACGCCAGTTTCTTGACAAGGTTTAGGTCATCTTTAATTTCAATATTTAAACTGCCTATTTAAAAGTCATTCTCCACTATCAAAATTCCATGAAAATTTTAAAATTAAACAAGAAACGCTTTGGAAAAACACAAAACTTGCTAAGTCACACGACTGGAGGAAGTTATTGATCACCATCGATACCATAGACCAAACAAATGAACAGCTACATAATAACAACCTGTCACCACAGTTGGCACATGGTAATGATAAATTCAACGGATTTCTGTTAGATGAACCGTTAGCATGCACTGCAATATCGATAGTCGATACATCTTGCGTATTAGTGCTTGGTCATAATGTCCATAGACAACCATGAGGACTCAATGACTGACGGATATTTGAAAATCGAACTTGTATTAAATTCCCTGGAGACAAGCAAAAATATCCTCTATCTACTTTTATTGTGATCCTTGTGTGCGAAGGTAAATACAAAGCAGATACTAAAGATAAATTGAGGCTAAAGTCCTTTAACAGACTGACAGACAGATCGACAAGGATGAATTGGCATCGATTGTTCTAAGTCTAGAAGACTGATGTTGTGGGTCAGTGTCTCTAAAAATGGTAATAGCAAGCAACAGAAATGATCTGAAATTGTCCATAAATTCAGTATTGAATAGTGTTTTATCTACCTACACTAGAAAAGCAGTTAAGAAAGATGAAAACTTGGCTTCCATTTAAAAAAAATCCGACATGAAATCTGTGTCTTTAATGCAGACAGCCTTTACGTTCGCCTTTACTCTGAAGTCTGAGTTGTCGTCAAAGATTCAGGTGCAAACTGTAACTAAACGTAGTAAGATAAGCACTGTTTACATTCTGTCGACCCAAATACTGTTACAAAATGGGAGCAGTTTTACAAAACGTTATGTGTTATCTTTTGTTATTTTTGTGATTTATTTTATTTACATTGCGTGGTTTATGGTCATTGTAAAGTTGTTCGTGCTACCTTTTGTGGATGCAAGTTTGGTTGCCTTTGCCGAGAGTGAAATGTTTAGAAGAAAGAAAATTTTATTGTCTATGCTGCATTTCTTTGGCTTAGATATTTATGCCTGCTGTAAATGTTGAACTAAATACCTGTTTCTGAATTTCTACATTCGTTTTATATAGCGTGACCAGTGGGAAAAATGTATAATGTTAAGCCATAGGTCTTGACTGTCATTCGTAGATCGACAATCGTTATAAAAGCTTTAACAAGTTATTCTTTCTTTCCAGGGGTTGCCAGATAGTTGCTAATCACTAGTACACAGCTGCATCTGGTTGGGCTGAAAACCGACCCAAACAGTTCTAAAATGGCTAGGGAAATGATGATGGGATTAAGAACAAGACAATTAATGACATAGACTGCTTTACATCGTTTTAACAAATATTTTAACAAAAGCCATCGTACATACTAATTTCAACTACGTTTTTTCAATTGGCAGATTTTTCCCTTGTGTTATTAAGAACAGTTATCACGATCTAGCCTGAAAGAATAATAAGTAATTTAACTCTAACTTAATATGCTACGTTATACATCATTTTAAAACTAAGAATAGTGTCCATTAGCACTTCTACACAAGTCCATAGCACTTTCTTAGAGTCTCTATCATTTTATAACACTATGTTCGTGTGTTATAAATGGCAGATGTAGTCCTAATTTGGCCACTCATGGTCAATTGAAAATTGTACCCCAAGCATTTAACTTCTAGTTAAAATAACTTGTAATCTGTGGTGCGATCCGATCAACCGATTCAAATGAGTTTCATGCTCCATTTAATATAACGAATATACCTGTCGATAGCTATTAAGTTTCATTCATTAATGATATGGAAATATTTAATGTCTCCATTACGTCAATTAGTAGGCAAGTAAGATATTTTGGAGATAAAGTCGCCCACTTAGTATTTCGTCCTTCATTAGCATAGCATTTGCGTAAGTATCTAAATTAGCTTTTTTAATTAAGTTTATTTTTGTCTTTGGATTTTAGTTCTTCAAAGCACGAATGAAGCTTTTGAAAATGGAACGTCATAAAGTCATAAATACTTAAGCATACAAAACTACTAAATATGAACACTATTTTATCAAATCTCAATATAGTTTTCTTAACACCTTTCTTGGTTAAAGAAAATAGGTTCTTATTTTTTTAATCTTAGTCATCAAAATGTCGTGCATACTTTGTTATTTAACCCCAAAGTGCAGCATGTACATTTCGGCCCGTTCGTTCGTGCGATTATATCTAACACTTAGCTTAGGAATGCGTCTGCATAAGCAACGCCGAGTTATCTCTACAGTATCACGCATGATTTCGCTTAAAAATAGCCGTGATAGAGTAATGCCCCATTTACTTATATTAATGCTTAAAAATTACTACACAGCTGGAATTTCAACTCTGGACACTGGTTGGAGCATTGATAACAAGCAAATCCAACTTTATGAAAGAAATAATGTGATTTTGTTTATTAGGGTGACATTATCACTGAGCGATAAAACCCAAAATAAAGATTAAAAAAAAACTTTTGTCATTTAGTTTCACTGAAATCAAGCAATAAATATTCTAAAAACACATAACTCTGGTCATACCTAAAACTGACGCATTTGACATCGCTTATCGGCTACTGCAGGCGTTGAAGAAAAAACTATACCTAAGTAAAGTTATAAGAAGAACAAGTATTCCGGAATGCGTACAGTCTAAGCATAAATATAAGGCCGTCACTCGTAAGGGAATTCGTGTGGACCTACGTGATCTGCGTGGACAAATGTGATGCCTCCGTGTACAATGGAGAGGTAAAGAAGGCTCACTCCCTCTCACGGTTCACTCCATAAAATGGAAGGATCTACATAAAATGAAGGTTTCTATATGTAGATGCCGTATACAGTTTATTGCATCGTATTTCAAAGGCCTCAATGGATCAGGGCTTGGACCTTTCCAATACTGTTCGATCAACTTAGGACATGCAATTTATCCAAACCTTTTCTTGGGTTACCTCCAGGAAATCCAGTTTTCGTTTACTTTATGGCAATACTGTTTTTAGGGTTCCGTAGTCAACAAGGAACCCTTATAGTTTCGCCATGTCCGTCCGTCTCTCCGCAGTTTAGCTCAGAGACGCACAGTACTAGAGTGCTGTAATTTGGTGTAAATATACCGATTTGTTGTGCCGGAAAAGTGGTAAAATAAAATCTAGTAAAATATTTTTTTTAGGGTACCTCCTGTACTTACACGTAAAGTGAGGATTATTTTTTTGTCGCGTACCCCTTATTGTGGGGTATCATTAAATAGGTCTTTAAAAAATAATGTGAGTTTCCTTTAACAATTTTTTGATTAAAAAATTCGTTTGTGAAATATTAAGCTTTAAAGTGCTAAATTTTTCTCGACTCGAGTGTCCCCCCCCCTCTACCAGCTAAACGGTTATGTTTGGGGGTGTGAAAAAATTCACAATAGTAGTATATATAACGAAATTTAAAAGAAAATTATCATAACTAAGTAGGCTTTACAACTTTACGAGTAATAGTCGACCAACTTATAAAATGTACTTGAATATCATATTTTCTTAAACAAAATGTATCGGAGAACATGCTCTTCAACTGCAAATGTAAGTTTGTCAACTTTATTTTTACAGCTTTTATAGGTTTTTATCGTCAACTATTTTTAACTAACTTCAAAAAAAGGAGGAGGTTCTAAATTCGTCGTAATATTTTTTTTTATGTATTGTCCCCGATTTCTCAAAGACTCCTGGACCGATTTTGAAAATTCTTCTTGTTAAAATTAAATTCAGCGAATCAGTTTAGTTAGTTCGCATAAGTATTTTGATGGGCAACTACGGAACCCTACACTGTGCGTGGCCCGACACGCACTTGGCCGGTTTTTTTTCTTTACTTCAAAAGCAGTGTCGAAGTTTCTAAAGGTCATCATCATCTAAAAATGTGTTATTCGGAATTTAGCCAAAGTGATAATATCTTAGCAGCAATTTGCTGTAAAAATCAATCTTTGAAGCTGCCATAAATATGTATTATGTCGATTATAAAACACTGAGTAGAATAACTTCGTGTCTTCAAGGAACTATGGGAGGAGCGCGACCTCGCCATGCATAGAGTAGAACTTCTTCACGTCTCTGCTTTGTCTATGGCGTGCCCTAATGCCGTTCTTCACACTACAGATACGGTCATCGGTGTTTTTGGGAGCTCTATGATTTTATCTGTGCGTTTTTATTGTCACGACGAGTAGTCGCGTAGTTGTGCGTACCCTGTGTAGGGCACACGCAGTCGCGGCCGATATTGTGATAACTTTGTATTCAGTGTTTCTAAAGAGAAAGGTGTGTAGGTAATTGTGTTTCATTTACTGGGTTTTGTTTGATGTGATTTTTTTTTTTTTTTTTTTTTTTTTTTTTTTTTTTTTTTTTAGGTGGTAAAATCATCAAACGAGTCCTCCCGCCCTGGGTGGAAGGGACTGTCAGACTCTTACTGACTAAAATCCACCCGTGTTCCTTCCTATGCCCTTTACGTTCCGGGGCCACGGTAACCTGGGTTAAGAAAAAACCCGCGACCCCAGCAGGCATTTGGCGCGAAACACGACGCGCCACCGACCCGGGCTTGGTCCTGGGTCGGACGGCGAGCCACCCATCACTCACCGTCCGCAAGCCCGCTCCGCCGCTGTGCCCTCTGCTGATCAGAGGGACACGCGTTGGAGCATCCACACGACAGGCTATTCGCATACGGGCAAAGAGACCACTTAGGCACACAGTGCCTAAAGGAAGAGTTTTTGCCCGCATCCCAGGGTGCACCGGCCCGAAAAACTGGTCTTCCCCCCGGACGTATCCGAGAAGGAACTCCAGTCCACGGGCGCACGTGGAGGTTTCCTGTCATAGCACCCCTGTTTGATGTGATTGGATGACTTTTTGGAATTTCTTATATTACCAACGAAAAACTAGAACCCAGACGTTTGTAATGAATGTGAAACCAAATCGAACATAGCTTTATTTTTAAATCGTTGCTGATTTAATATGAAAATGAAGTACCTAACCTATCCCAAAAAAAAAACGAGGTATATTTTCAGCCTCAACACCAAAACTTATAATCCCACCGGATCTTTACCAAAACAGTAATTATGATACAGCAATATCCAGCCGAAAATTTAACAAAATTAAAGGCTTTTTAGCGCAAAAAGTAACAGAACAACAACTCAAGCACGCTCAACGTATAATTAAACCTTTCGAACTTTAGTTTCACAATAATCAATCTTTGTTTCGCGCCAAACTTAACCCTTTCCCCGCCAGATATGGGCAATTTTGACCGGCATGCGGCATCCCGACTGGATTGTCTAATTATAAAAGAATTCGCTTATGCGTCATCCTTTATTTATCTGGCGAGAATCTCGATCCAACCACTGCCAAGCAAAAAGAAACGGGTTAGGTTATTATTAAAGGCGTTCGAATGCATTCCAAGTTTGCAGTTTACCAAATAGGTAGACTATCGTTTTATGGGTATCGTGTGAAATAAGGAAGTCTCTATGGAGCGAATGAATAGCGATTGTAGAAGAAAAGTTAGAATCGTAATTTTATACGTTGTGCCTGGCGGTAATAAACAATAAACATAGTCGCTGTTTTAAGAGTCTTTTACGAAATTACAGATGTAAATGTGACATGGCCAATTACACCACTGAACATAACATGCACGGAGGGCTCCTTATTTGGATAATAATTGATCCTCCGAATGTTGAAATTTACTTTTAAACACACTTTTACGGTAAAATAATTGACGTCAGTTTTCCCACATCACATCTGTCTATATGCTTGCGGCTTTAGATAGTTTTAGAGGTATTCAAGACTTTAAAAGTCAAAAAGAAACACAAGGCCTATCAAATTCGCGACGGTATTAACCCACATTATAAGCAAACCATTCACCTGCACGCAAGCCACGAGATGACCACAGAATTTTACGCTCGTGAGGAACACTCCAACATGACTATACTCATAAAGAACAACTTCCATCGCTGCTCATACATTATAAGCTCCAATTAACTTGTTACAAAGAGAGCAAGGGACGTAAATCCTTGCCGCTGGTCGGTAAACGTGTGAAGGCAGGGCTATAAATGCAACTTAATCTTTGACATATTTATTGTGCACTAAATATAAAGTGGTAAATCTAAGATGGATGCCGGGGCGCCGGTCTGCAATACATTTTCTTTATGGTGAACTTCCACATTGAGGTGCAAAATTTTAAAAGATATTACCATTTATTTTAACCGATTAAATGTTGACAAGTGCTTAGCAGAAATATGATTTTTTTGGAACAAAATACATTGAAAGCAAATAATTTACACGTCAAAACGTACAAGTAACTAAATGGAGTAGATTGAGACATCATAACCTGCTTCCTTATCATTAAGCACGAGGCAAAGACACTTCGGCACGTTCGACTTTTGAGTTTAATGGGTCTGTGGGACCATAAAGTAATTAAGATAAAATGTAACTCATATGCCTCATTAAGGCACTTGAAAATAACTTGCTTTGCGGGTTCTTAGCTTTAGCTTTGTATGGAGTAAAGCACTTAATACTACGTAAATTAGTCGTCCTATAAATCTATATCGTTGTCAAGTCGGACTGAGATGCCGCCAACGCCTCGCCGTTGACTGGGGATAATTTTATGTAGTCCGAGTGCATGAGTCACTGAATCACGCGGCAGATGAAGGGTTGACTCGAAAATTGTTTTAATTTTAATATGAGATTTAAATTTTAATATTGAAACTAATTCATTTAAACTAGTTTGAAATTCTCATTCGAGTAATATGATTAAATAGTTTTGATTTTCATGTTGTAGGTATAATTAACAAGAAAATATACTTAACATTTACGATATTAATTTTACCTAATTCTCTTGCTACATTACTTAGAGTGCTCTCTAGAGATTTGTGACTATAATTATCTAAGTAATGCTTATAATTTTATTAGTACGGCTTACAAAGTGCGTACTTGCGTACCTACTCGTTTAATGAGTCCTTTTCATATTCCCAGCCGGGAAAGTTCTAGATGAAATGAAGTCATAAAGGACCGGGGCATACTCTGGCCTATAAAAGCAAAAGTATTAGGTATACCATTAAGCCTTTTAGTGCTTCCAAGGATATTTTGGTCCTCGAATGAAGTCGACAGGGTCCCAATTAGGACAGTATTTCTTTAGTTTTATTTTAATTTTATCTCTGGTTTTAAAGCAGACTTAACATTTGTTTTCTGCGTCATAAATTTAATGACTGAGGTAAAATAATTGTGTAAAATCTATTAAAAGTACTCGTACTTATGTTAAACCCATTTTTTTATGTATGTAATCAGAGAGACAGTGTCCATGTAAAATACTGGAATTCAGCTGCATCTTTTTAGATTGGAAGCCGACCCAAACATTACGGATAGAAGAAAGATAATATTTTTTTGACGTTTCTTTATTTATTTTTGCCATTTGCCAGAGCCGCCAAAACATTATTGTACAGCTTTATTTAGTTTATGACTCTTCCAATACATTACCACATGGCCATTTATTACAATCGCACCATAAACAAGCAACACAGGGTCAGTACAGTGCTTGCCGGAAAGAGGAATCGTCCGGAACGGTAGCCGCTCAGTCACAGGCCGTCGGCTCTTCCGCTCACGGAAACATAGGTATTCAAACAACTCATTTGTAGGCCTAGTGATTATCGGAATCGATTATTGTGACCGGTAAACGGTTATTATCGATGTTGTATCACTTTTTTTGGAGAGGTTTAGGCTGTGTCTACAACAGCGCGGGCGATGTGCGTAAAATAAGTAAACACTATGGCCCGGGTGCCAATGACAGATTTATCTAACCAATTTCCTCTCAAGCGATATTTAGTAGACTACTAATTATATTACCTACTAGTTCAAACTTGCGAATATAAAACTATATCTTATGTGCCCCTTCAAAAAAAAAAAAACACCTTGAAATGAATGAAAGGCCTACAATGCATTCTGTTTCTTTCTAATAGGTAGTTTCCGTGATACAAAATTTTGAGGATAATATTATTTTTATACTGAAAGTAGTACAATATGGGTTTTTTCTTTTTGTTTTAAATAATGGCTGATAATGTTTTAAACTCCGTTTATTATTTTCATTTGTATATTTTTCCGCTACGGAATTCACATAAGTGGGTACCTTATACGATACCTCTTGGTAACACTGGTAGACTTCTGAGCTTCTGAGTAGAAAGCCGAGATCATCTAAAACTATTCCTTTAATAAGTTAATTAAAATTACTTTTTAATACACTATTTTAAACATATGCGAGGTCATTATTTTTGTCCATAATATTGGTCACCCTACAAACAACAACAGAAGGAAGGAGAAGGAAACCAGCTGGTGTGCCTCTCTTTCTAAGAAAACAAGACACGGTTTTAATGTTACAAGTACCCGCTCCCTATTATACATATTTTAAACCCCTTGCCGTCAATTTAAAATAGCACCACTGTTAAAACCCCTTCTACACGGTCAGACCTGACCGCCGACAGAGGTGACCTTGGTCGTGTCAACAGTTCCCCACCGTCTGGAACGCTGTCGGCTGACGGTCGGGTCGACCGCGGACGCAGCCTGTCGGGACGGATGCGCTCCCGACCAAGGTTATCCAAAGGTCGATTGACTCCGCCCATATTTGGTCGCACGACCAACGTCTACACGGTAGATTTTCATTCCCACCGGACCAAGGTCACCTCTGTCAGGCGGTCAGGTCTGACCGTGTAGAAGGGATTTAATATGTGCCACTGTTATTTTCCCTTTAAAATATGGTAGAACTTTGACAACATTTATTGCCCTGTTCCACGCATTGCCTTAAAAGAGGTGTATACTAGACCTTAGGAGACAACAACATCACTTTAGAACCGTTCTCGATTACTGGGGCGAACTCGATTACTCGACTCCATTTGATGACTTCATTGTGTCGATGTATTATTTTTCCTACAAAAACCTTTCTGTAATAATCGCCGACGGTGCTGGATCGCGCGGGTGGTCCATGTAATTACAACCAAGTTTCTATATGCCCTTTCTCTTTCACACTTACGATGATACCACACTAAAATGTGCGTTGTACTACTTTTACTCGGATGTTAATCGCTCTAATCCGTCTTTCGTGAGATATGCAAACAATGGTTGCCGATAGATTATTATGTCAATGTCAACGTGTATTTATTGCTTGAGAAAGTATTACTTGCTGATAAAGTAAGTTTATTGTTTAAAAAATCAAAATTTATACAAAAATATCGGTCTTTGTTACTTGTATAATTTTTAATAAACCGAGAATTAAGGAGATAGTTCTACAAACCGTTGACAGTGTCTCAAGTTGATACGATACACATACCTTTTGAATGACCTCACATTAAAAAGTCGTTGGCCCATCGACGTTTCTCCTTTAACTTTCGAATAAAAATTACTGGAAGAAAACTCTTTTATAATCGAAATATTGTAGACTACTACATGAATCTATTGGCGCGTGGCCAACGATAAACAGCCAGCTTGCAAAATCCAAGAGAATTTCATTCAAGCTATCGTAAAACAGCGATGACGCATTCCACAAACAACGGTACCCGCATGGTCTTTTGACATTTCTCCTATAATGCCCGACCTACACATTCGTGCTTGGTCAGTAATTTTCGGCCTAATGCCCAACGCAGGTGGTCGACCGGCGATCTTGTCTTTAATTATGTAGTTTTCACAAATAAACAACGTCCAAAGGTATCTATTTGGAAATTATATTATTCCATTATAGATAATCGGTTTGGGTCACTATCGATTACAGATAATATCGGTGCGATGACCGCGATGCCAAACACTGGTGTTGACACCATGAACAATGGAGTATAATGACTGGCTTTAAAATTTGAAAAGCTGTGTATTGCATTGTTCTTTAAGTTTAGCGGACAAGAGATGGTTTTGTCTATTTTGGTACAGTACCCCTACCCTTATCACGAGTTTTCAGTAAATTGGAACATTGAAAAAAAATAGTAATAGGAAAAAATTTGTTCCTTCTTCGCACATCAAAGGCGCTGTTCTATTTTTTCATACAAGAAACGCTGTCAATACTGGAAAGACGCTGTAAAGTGAAATAGTGAAAATTCGTGCTAAGGGTACTGATTATATCTGGATTCAGCAACCGTTTACCGAGGACCGATTCATTATTAGACTGTTCGGTGACAGGACGATTTATTTATTTTCTATCGATTACTTATTTTTACTATCAAACGTCGGCTGTCGTTGTGTGTCCTCCACACTACGAGGTTCAATGCTAGTAACTGATTGTCAATTTGTAAACGATCAGTTGAACTGGTAATAGTAAATTGAGGTTGGTAACACCATCAGATACCGACAAATATTACTGTTATGGAATGGGTGTGCATATCCGTGTAAGTGGCGGGAAGAAACTGAATAGCCATGACACAAAATCAAAGTGGCAAAGACTATGGGCCATAAGTTGAAGAAAAGAGTCACCAACTATGTCCCAATCTAAACTTCAGTCCGCTGTTCGTCTGTATTAGTTTCACCAAACCTTCAGGTATACCGGTTCCAAAAACATTTACACCTATTTAGTAAGTAGACGACTTTTGCAAAAGGCGTATTCAAGTTTAATTTCAGAATTCTCCGGGTTACGGGCACAATCGAATTCAAAATACAATTTTATTGAGCATAATCAAAGACATCTTGTTTGCTTGAAAGCTATTTAACTAAGCACGCTTTCCTTTTGAATACGATCTGTCCAATTTAACTTAGTATGGTATTGCGTTGGTTTTAGGGTTGCCAACTTGAAATTTTCACCAATATTGATAAAACGTGGCAAAAAAGAGGTGGCAGGATGATCTAGATGCGTACCTCGATGGCTGGTCCGAAGTGGCATTAGAAAAAAAAACTTGGAAGGATATGGGGGAGGCCTTTGCCCAGCAGTGGGACATAAATGGCTAGAAAAAAAACCGGCCAAGTGCGTGTCGGGCCACGCACAGTGTAGGGTTCCGTAGTTGCCCATCAAAATACTTATGCAAACTAACTAAACTGATTCGCTGAATTTAATTTTAAAAAGAAGAATTTTCAAAATCGGTCCAGGAGTCTTTGAGACATCGGGGAAAATACATATATAAGAAAAAAGATTACAACGAATTTAGAACCTCCTCCTTTTTTTGAATTTAGTTAAAAATAGTTGACGATAAAAACCTACCCATCCCCAAAAAACATACCTATAAAAGCTGTAAAAATAAAGTTGACAAACTTATATTTGCAGTTGTCTCCGATACATTTTGTTTAAGAAAATATGATATCAAGTACATTTTATAAGTTGGTCGACTATTACTCGTAAAGTTGTAAAGCCTACTTAGTCATGATAATTTTCTTTTAAACTTCGTTATATGTACTACTATTGTGAATTTTTTCACACCCCCAAACATAACCGTTTAGCTAGTAGAGGGGGGGGGACACTCGAATCGAGCAAAATTTAGCACTTTAAAGCTTAATATTTCACAAACGAATTTTTTTATCACAAAATTGTTAATGGACACTATCATTATTTTTTAAAGGCCTATTTAATGATACCCCACACTAAGGGGTACGCGAGAAAAAAAAAATCCTCACTTTACGTGTAAGTACTGGAGGTACCCTAAAAAAAATATTTTACGAGATTTTATTTTACCACTTTTTCGGCACAACAAATCCGTATATTTACACCAAATTACAGCTCTCTAGCACTGTGCGTCTCTGAGCTAAACTGCGGACAGACGGACGGACGGACGGACGGACGGACGGACGGACGGACGGACGGACGGACATGGCGAAACTATAAGGGTTCCTTGTTGACTACGGAACCCTAAAAAATGTTCAAATAGATGTCAGTCACTATATTGACAAGATGCGATGAAAGATGGAAGGCGGGTCATTGTCTTGATGGCTGGAGCATGTAGTGCAATTTTCGAGAAAGTGTTTCAGCAACGCAAAAAACTTGTCCAGTACTATTTCAATTTTCCCTAAACACAGAAATGCAGAATTTATGACATGAGAAGTAGCGGGATTGAAACAAAGCCAGACGTTATTAGAGATTCGATTTTTTGATTCCAAAAAAATGTTGGTAACCCGAACTGAAGGCTAATTCACGTAATTTTATGACGCGCCGATGAAGTAGTAGTGCAGTTGTCGTTTAGTTCAAGTTCGAGTGATAAACGGTATTCTTGTAATCTTTAAACTGCGCGTAAGCTGCGCGTGAACTGCACGTCAAACTGACACGAGAGAAAAATCATTGCCCACTAAATAATCGAATGGAATCGATAAATTTTAATGAATATGACATTAATAAGATATTAAAATAATACCCTAGTACAGGTTTTAGTGCTGATTCACAATCAAGATTCACGATCATGTTGCGATCCGAAACACTCACCAAAGACGCGCAGCAGTAGAATACGGATGATGCGCTCGCGTGACGCGAACTTGACGCGAGCGTGTCGGACAGGCGGTAGAGAATACGAAAAGCGTTGTTTTGATCGAAACTTAACTGCAACTGCACTGCAACAGCACTTGTTTAGTTACGTGAATTGAGCCACTGATCGATTCGAGAGCTGTCAACATCAAATTACTTTGGAATACTGACAGTGACGTTTTGTGTTATTGTAAAATCTGCTCATATACACATAAATGAGCGGAAAATTATATTTTTTATCCTTGTTCAATTGTTTTAGGAACGAAATTTTTTGTCATTACACAGAAGTATATTATTTATGTTATCTACAGGAAACATGTAGTAGGTACTTTCTTATCACATAGAAATTGCAACTTTTGTCCAGCGTTCAACTATCATGCTGCTAACTTATTTCTTTATTCATTTCTTACTTATTAGGTAAGGTAATATAGGTATACACTTCAAATATTTTTACAAAAACAAAAAAAAAGACATATTAAAATGTACAACGTGTAACGTACCGACGGCCGGGCACGCCGCAATTGCGGCGGTAAGACCCCTCTTTGAGGAGTGGCTGTAGAGAAGTCATGGCGTCCTGACCTACCGCTTGACGCAGGTCCTCACCGGACACGGAAGTTTCGGGAGGTACCTGTGTCTGATGCGAAAGGAGGAGACGCCTGGGTGTCACCACTGCGAAGATCGCCCGGAGGACACGGTGGAGCATACGGTGCAAGACTGCCCGGCTTGGGCGGAGCACCGACGTGTCCTCACGGCTACGATAGGCGGAGACCTCTCGCGCCCGGCATTGGTTGCGGCCATGCTGCGGGGCGAGACGGAGTGGGAAGCGGTCAGCTCCTTCTGCGAGGCAGTAATGCTCGTAAAGGAGGAGGCAGGCCGCGAGCGAGAGAGGACAGCGTCCTCCCTCCGCCCCAGCCGCAGTGGTAGGCGCCCACGGCGACGGACGTCGCTAGATGATCTCCGGCCACCGTAGGCGCGGGCATGCGGGCAGCGAGTAAAGGGCAACTCGCTGCCCGACCAAGGACCATGCCCGGGTCGACGGCGCGTTGTGTCCCACGCGCGCCTCAAAGAGCGTCAGCATAATGACGGGGCCCCCCTCTCAGAGGGCCAAAGCCTGCCGGGGTCGCGGGATTATTCCCTTACCGTAACCCCGGAACTTAACAGGCTATGAAGGACACCGTGGATTTTAGTCAGTAGAAGTCTGACAGTCCCTCCCGCCCTGCCCGGGGTTGGAGGACTCATTTGATGATTTTACCACGCTAAAAAAAAAAAAAAAAAAAAACTTGTAACGTTAAATGCGCAACGTTACACGTTGTATACGGCTGACTTTTATTATTTATTTTTGGCTTATTATAATTGTTATAGCAACCGTATAAAACTGAACACCTGGAAAATTTTATAATATCTTAATAACAAAAAGGTAGCATACTTCAAATAAAATTGTACGTGGCAACCCTGATTTTGAGGGGTTGCTGCGAAAATATTAACGCTTAGAGAGGCTGAGTGGCATAAAATGAAATGATTACCCCACTTAGCGGAGGCGATAAGAGTGCCCTCTGCCGCTGCCCGACATTTTATTTAGAACTCTGCTTATTTTTCCGTTGCGGTTTTTTCTTTAGAATGCGAGATTTTTTTGAGTAAGTATATTTATGTTCCCATATGAAAAAGGAGCACAGATTTTGCTACATTTAAATGAAATGTGACGTAAGATGTCAAAGATGGAAACGAGTGAAAGAAAGAATGAATGTAGAAAAGTAAGAATTATTTCAGTCTATTATGGGAAAGAAACGTGAGTTTATGTGTTTATGCTAAATTAATAGTAATAAAACACTTACTACTGGTCTATGAACGCTAGTTATTACGCTACTAACATGAAAAGAAGTGACGTTGCTAATTGCTACATTTATCATTTCAGCTTCTCGGCTCAAGATTTTAAACTAATTGCCTGTTTTTGCAGTGTTTTCGTAGGAATTGTCATTTCGGTGGCATGCTGCGTAAAAGGTAGCAACATCGCGTGCAAGCCGCTTTTTAAAAATAAGCTGGAAAATTTTTAGTAGATCTAAAAATAAAACAGGGTGTAAAATTAGCAAAACATTATTTTACAAGTAAATCAATGAATAATGTTTAGTTGTGGATACTGAAAGTAGTAAGAAGCAATTTTCACTCGTTCAGAATCATTTCTTCGAAACGCGGAACAGAAAAGTCGTAATAATGTGAAATATAAAACGAAACATGCAGTACAAAAAGTTGGTTACAAGCATAACTTCAGCGGTAAATTGTACCTTAATTAATCAACGTCAGTACATAAATAAAAATATGTAAATTAAATTTTTACGATAGGTAATGTGTTTATTTAACCCAAAATCGTTTCGTGGTAAAGGGTGTCATCAAAAGTCGCGGTTGCCACAGTAAATAAAAATGTATGTTTTCAGCCTTTTTGGTCGTTCTGTCGCCAATGCCACATGTTTAAAAAATGTTTGTTTATTTTGAGAGGCACTTTGTAAATGCCGCTTGTGAAATAATAAAAATGTCGTAAAATTTGGGAGCACCAGGGCCGGATTAACCATCTCGGGGCCCCTAGGCACAGCGTTTCGGGCCCTCCCTTTTTCATACCACCACAACGCAATTTCTCAATAATAGACCCATAAACCATTTTGCCCTGGTAATAATACCCACACTTGAGTTGCTGTTTTCAAATTAATATTATTTGTCATTAAAAAATTAAACTATACGTGTTAATAAAAGTGTCTTATACAAAAAAAAATAGATTAATTTCAATACAATGAAAAAAATCAGACATTCATCGTCACTCTTATAGTGTCAATAATGAGGGCTTTTACCTTATAATGTGATAAAAAGTTTCACTTTTACCGTGGTTTCTTAAAACCACACAATCCCCTTTTTTCATTTTTTAATCGTGAGTGATGGGCCCCTTGTCATAGTGGGCCCCTAGGCACTGGCCTAAAGTGCCTTATGGATAATACGGCACTGGGGAGCACCCGAGATTCTTATCAGTGGTTGGACGGTTCGGGAATATTAACGAGACGGAATGTTGCCTGTTCACATTACAAGCAAATTGAATTGTTTTATTGGCTCGATCAATAAACTTTATGTAATTGCCTTTGTAGAAGTACTTACAATAATTTGTATTGTCAAATTGGGTGCTCGTGGAGTTTGCTTCCGCATTCTTTACGCAAATTGGTTTGCGTCTTCTGAATTTACTTACATTATTTTCAACCGACTTTAAAAAAGGAGGAGGTTATCAATTCGACGGTATGTTTTTGTGTTTGTTACACGATTACTCCGCCAATTTTGGATCGTGTTTCTAAATTCTTTTTTTGTTCGAGAGGAGATAATTCTGAGGTATAGTCATCAAGTCAGGATCCTGGAGAAATCGAGGGCAACCCTCACAATTTATGGGCCCACCCATCGTTTTCCCATACTGTAAATTTCATCAAAATCGGTTCAGCAGTTTTTGAGATAGGGAATTTTATTAGCTTTTCGTGTAGATGAGCGATGTTATTACCGGTGCTACGGATTACAAAATAAGACAGAGATAGTACACATATAAGAAAATGATGTTTTTGACATGATTTTGGTTGCATATTTAAACTAAAAAGAGTACAATAATTTGAAAAAGAGTATAAAAATGTAACCGCCTTCAAAAAACCACAATCATTAAAGGGTAAAATAACCTAACTTTTCTTTCGGATGTCGGTGGCTTTTCTTTTCTTTTTTGGTGTTTTTCTTTTTATTACATTGTCTTTTTTGCCATTTCTTTTTTAGTTTTTTCGATAAAAGACTATCTACTAAAATATATCATAATTAATTTATCTATTATGAATGATGTTGCCAGCGTGCGTTCATTAGGACGTTGTCTTGTCAGCGTTAACTTCAACATGCAACTTCTTAATTAGCATTAACCCGTTTCGTGCTCCATTTTTGACTTGGCCATTCGAAAAAAGTAAGTATTAGAAAATCTGAGATAATGTTCACATTTTAAAATTATAAACGGATTGCCATTTTTAAATTTGAATAAAGAATTCAATCATGAACGATCTTCACATTTACGTATCTTTCGTGTTATTGGCCAACAGACACATCAACAGATTTGTAAATTGCATTAGGTATACGTATTATTATTAAAACGAACTATCGCCTTAGATTATTATAAATAATTAAATATACCTATTATAATATAGAATTTATTACCATACATACATAAACTCACGCCTGAATTACTAAAATTAAGTCAATTTTAATCTACTTAATTAATTATTATAATTATTCATCTGCCATTCAAAATCTAGTAACTATTCAGACAGCATACTGATTTTGCACAATTCATTAATCGATATTCAAATTATTGTAGATATTGAATATCATTTACAATATGAATTTTAGAACAACTCAAACTGAAGAATGGAGATACCTACATGCGTCACTATTATGTTACCTTTGGGAAGGACCAAATTACCCATACATCAACGTATTTTAAAATTTTTTTTCTCCGTCTTAAACCCAATGATTTGTTCGTGGTTTCCTTTTTAAAAATCACTTGACATGTCCAATGTTCATATTTTTACACTTTTTTAAAATTCGAATAGTACCTATTGTTTGCAGTTTGAAGTATGCCTCGACAGAGAGACGTCAGGACAATAGCCATAGACCTAAGACATACATGCAAATTATTGTTCATAAAGACGCAAAAATGCATGCGCTTTCCTGGGCGTTCGGTTACACTGCAAGGGCGCTTCCAGTATTGCCATAAATTCATGGCAGGATCCCGTAGGTTTATTTCTGCAAAGCCACCTTTCTTAGCTCAAGTCAGTCAAAGAAAACAAACTTTTTTTTAGCTTGGTAGAATCTGATGATTTTAGTCAGTACAAGACTGTCAGTTTTGTACTGACTAAAATCCACGGTGTCCTTCAATAGCCCTTTTATGTTCCGGGGTCAAGGTAAGGAAATAAGTCCCGCGACCAACGGAGTACAATCTTGGAATTTTTTCGGGATCAAATCAGATAGTCTATTTTTAAAGGTGAACGAACTTAAATAAAACAGCTTATTTAAAAGGGTTTCACAAACTTTTTCAGCTTGCGGTGCACATCATCATCATCATCATCAGCCTATAATGTTCCCACTGCTCGGACACAGGCCTCCTCTTGTGTATAAAAACAATAACATAAGTCACTATTATGGTATTCTGTGGTATTTCTAAAAATGTGTAAGTATTCGCTGAATCCTAACGTAAGAAATGCAGATCCGTCTACGTTACTAGACTTACTAGCATAGTATAGAATACATTTTATTATCCATTGTTCTACAACTACTGTTCGCCGACGCAGAAATGCAAAAGCCGAACCGTAATTTACATTTTATGCTTGAAAACATTATGCGCTCGCTAGGGAGAATATGTGGGGCCACAACAATTGTGTAAAAACTAAAAACCCATAATTAAAACGCACATTAAAAAGGCCATATATCTGAGTATAGACTACTATAGACAATGGAATATAGGTAAAATGACAGCGAACTATTTTGACAGCCCGCCAAAATAATAAGTGTCAAATAAAATACAGAACAACTACAAAATAAAGCCAGGCCATTTCATTTTTAAAAATAAATGAAAAGGTTTTAAATCAGCGCCTTATTTTCCCGCGCGCGTATTAAATGTTGTCCGAGGGAAAATGGTTACATGGAGGTCGTAAAGTGGCTGGCAACCCGTCATTACTTGATGCATTATTGCAAACCTAAATTACGACGCATACCTTGCTCGAACTTCAATGTTTTTGCGCTAACAAACTTGAAGTCAGATGGTTGAACATACGAGTACATTTTGAATATTCACGTAAAGAAAAAACCCAATTACGATGTCAATTCATTAAATGAGAAATGCTAGTTGATTAAATGTTATCGTAAAAATAGGTAGGCTAGTTTTTGTTCGTTAAAAATAATCGTATCTTTTTTAGGGTTCCGTAGTCAACAAGGAACCCTTATAGTTTCGCCATGTCCGTCCGTCCGTCGGTCCGTCCGTCCGTCCGTCCGTCCGTCCGTCCGTCCGTCCGTCCGTCTCGTCCCGTCGGATTTGTTGTGCCGAAAAAGTGGTAAAATAAAATCTCGTAAAATGTTTTTTTTAGGGTACCTCCTGTACTTACACGTAAAGTGAGGATTTTTTTTTTCTCGCGTACCCCTTAATGTGGGGTATCATTAAATAGGCCTTTAAAAAATAATGATAGTTTCCATAAACAGTTTTTTGATAAAAAAATTCGTTTGTGAAATATTAAGCTTTAAAGTGCTAAATTTTGCTCGATTCGAGTGTGTCCCCCCCCTCTACCAGCTAAACGGTTATGTTTGGGGGTGTGAAAAAATTCACAATAGTAGTATATATAACGAAATTTAAAAGAAAATTATCATCACTTAGTAGGCTTTACAACTTTACGAGTAATAGTCGACCAACTTATAAAATGTACTTGGATAATATGTTTTCTTAAACAAAATGTATCGGAGAACATGCTCTTCAACTGCAAATGTAAGTTTGTCAACTTTTTTTGGGGATAGGTAGGTTTTTATCGTCAACTATTTTTATCTAACTTCAAAAAAAGGAGGAGGTTTTAAATTCGTCGTAATCTTTTTTCTTATGTATTTTCCCTGATTTCTCAAAGACTCCTGGACCGATTTTGAAAATTCTTCTTTTTATAATTAAATTCAGCGAATCAGTTTAGTTATTTCTCATAAGTACTTTGATAGGCAATTACGGAACCCTACACTGTGCGTGGCCCGACACGCACTTGGCCGGTTTTTTTTAATGAGGGTTTATCGTACTTTTTTTTAAATTAGGTATTTCAATGCCATAGATTAAGCTATGTTTATTTTTGCTAATGAAAGTTTGATAAGATATTTTTAATGATAAATTAGGTTAATTATTTGCTGAAAATCGCATAATTAATACTGGCTAGTGGCTATTATGTAAATTAACATTTTTTTAAATGATATACCTATTATATATTATATTTTTACTAAATCATTTACGTGCTAATCAGCAATCATTATTTAGATTTATCATCAAAAAATATAGTTATTAAGTTTAACATATTCTAATCTACTAAAATAATAATAATTAGATATTATATAAAAGAAAGCAGTATTTGCATGACTAAAAGTTGTTAATTATATCTGTAGTGCTTTATGCTATTCATAAGGTCATAAATAGTTGTGTGTGCCCGCATCCGGCCGTAAACCGAGTTATAACTATTGTCGCCCTTCCATTGAATAAAATTGTTGAATAAATGTCACACAACATACAAATAAACAGCAATAAACGTAACAGCGTGAGACTTGAGATTAAGATCTAAGCTCTGTGATAATTAATTTTGACAGGGGGAAATGATCACGTGTTGTGACTAATTATCGAATGCCACAGCAAAACCCGAAGAAAAATATGATGAAAAGTCTATTAAAATATAATGAACGAACACACCCTCTTCCCAACATTGTTTACAAATAAAAAAAAACAAACAAACTTTTTATAAACCATAGACAAATGTCAGACAATCTCATTTAATTTACGATCTAATCACACCGGTTACGAGGTCATTAGACGATATTTTAACTTCTAACTCACGAAGACGTTAGTCAGAAAAGGGATATGTCTTTTGACGAGCTCGTTATCGCAGCTAAATGTGTAACAAAATGTCCCTTTAGGGCACAGTCACACGTTGCCTTTAAACTGGGCGTTAAGTTGAAACAGCACTTAACATAGATGAATTCCCTTGATAATCTGTGAATGTAGAAGTTTCGAGTTTGACAGGTGGTGATTTTGCCGCGTAAGGTTGAACTTCGAAGAGGTTGGAATGGAAAACTTTTTTCTTTATAAGTATTCTACGTTCCGTTTTCGCCATAATATTTCAGTACTTTCAGTCGTACGAATAAAGTACTACTTATAAACGTTTAAATACTTTAACAATAACTAGTTCAAATGCTAACGTTTTTTATAATCGTGGTAAAATGAGTAGAGAAAGGGACTCTCAGACTCGTACTGCTGACTAAAATCCAGTGTTTCTTCAATAACTCTTTACGGGCCAAGGGCACGGTTACCTGATAAGGCAATCCCGTGACGGCAAACACTAAAGTTAATTAATGTCTTATTTTACAAAAGACTAACAAGATCAAAATCATTACAGACAATATTAATAAACGTCAGAAATATAGTCGAATTTATAGTTAAACTTTACAGACCTTACTCTATCATATCTTTCAATGTACACATAAGTTTACCCCTCAACAATAAAGAACAGAATAAACAAGACAATACAAATACAATACAATAACAATTTATGTGAAGTCTACAAACTTAGAAATATAATAATTATTCAAAATATTGTCTACTTGGAAAGTCATAGATCTTATATTCTTAAGTCAATACAACTGTCAGAATGATGTTCGCTCGAACAATCCCGAACATGCCGATTGGAATAGTTCAGAAGTACGACGTTCGGTATTTGAAATCGAGTTGAACGGCTCCGGAATATAAACGACATTGTGAATGAAATGCAAGGTGACCTAACGTTGCATTATGGTGAACGCACATTTAGCCGCACCGCAGTCTCCGCAGTCTGTTCTCTTACCGAATTCTTTGAATTTGCGATGCGGTGTGCGAGGGATCATAGAACTTCATACAAAGAATTGGGTAAGAGAACAGACTGCGGAGACTGCGGTGCGGCTAAATGTGCGTTCACCATTAGGGGGAAAGATTTTTGAAAAGAATCCTGGAGCAGTAAAAGATGGACATGATATAATAATTATAATGGTTTCTTAGTGGAGTTTTTATTGACAGCTATAATTTAGTAAACCATGACTAAAATATGTTTGTGATTATGTATATATACGGTATATATTTTATAATAGTGCTAGGTAATAAACAGTTTAATTTAAATATTGGTTCTATGTAAGTACATTTTTTTGTACATATTATTTAGGTTTAATTAACTTAGTACCTATTTAAATTAATTTATATCCTGTATTTTTTTCATAATATTTAAAATGTTTTCATAAAGCTGAAATACAAATACCGATATTATTATTTACAGATACAGATTTTATTATTTAGATTTTACAGATTTTTTTTTGTGAAATCTGTTATAGCAATCTGCCAACGCCAATATTCTTCATAAATATTCACCGGCTCGATGCTATCTAATTTTAAACTTCCCAGATGGCTAGACTTCCCTGAGCAACGAAAACATAAAATCTACCTTAAAAAGTCGGTCTAGTACCAGTGAGGGAAAGAGACAGACTACCTCGTTCCCTCACTGTAACTACTCTGGCTATACGACGTCATGGTAGGCAACCAGGATTAATCTGGCGAGTGAAAGTGACAGAGCTATACAAGTCGTCTAGCGCCATCTCGTTCACTCACTGGAACAAGCCTGAGTTTAAGACGCTGTAATACCCCCCCTGGTTTCATTTTGTATCTGCTGTCAGTCAGGTAATACAAATGTTATTCATACGCCTATAGCATGGACCTAAAAAAAAAGCCGGACGGAACTTCACTAAGAAAGAATTGAAGCACCCATAGTAAGTCAGTGCGCTTGTCCACACAAGCCGGCACACACACATTCACACCATAGTAAGTCAGCCGTCGGCCATTACGCTTCGAACGACACTCGCGGTTTCATACGGTGTTATTTTGTCTAATAAAAATCAAAGTATGCCGTCATGTGTTGCAAAAAGTTGTCTAAACCATAGTAGTTCAATTAAAAAAGCCAGGGGATCACTTTTCATAGTTAAACATGTCATTTTGAAGCTTATTTCTCGATTTTACGTCAATAAATTTTATAAACATCTCGAAATCAATCAGTGTTGCAACTATTTCAAGGTTCAAATTATTTTAAAATTGGGAGATTTATATTTTGTTACTATTTATCGTTATTGTATTCTTCTGTATTTTTACCCTACTGCGCGACGCAAAGGAGGGTAATGTGTTTATCAGTCTATGTATGTATGTATGTATGTTTGTTTCTATGTGGCGTTCTAGAGACCAAATGCGTTGGCCGATTTTGATAATTTTTACGTTAATCGATTCGTCTTGACCTTGCGAGTGTCACTAAAGACATGACAGTAATCAAAATTCACCACAGCGACAACCAGACGCCATATTGTCAAAATGAAAAAAAAAATGTCGATGAACTATGTCATGTGGGGTATCGTTGAATAGGTATTTTAAAATCATCTTTAGGTTCCCTCTATCATTTTTCATTTTAAATAATAGTTTAGGAAATATAACGATTTAAAGTTGTTTAGCAAAACAATAATTTCTGAATAGTAACTAAAAAGTATGAAATAAAAAAAATATTTAACGAAAAACAAAAAACCCGACTGCTTAAAAAAAACTAAAAAGAAAGAAACAAGCCCAGTAGTTAAGAATTCACTCATTCACACTCACAGTCGGGGCCCGTTGGGAAGATTTGATTGGTATAATTTGAATGGGCCCCGACTGTGAGTGTGAATGAGTGAATTCTTAACTACTGGGCTTGTTTCTTTCTTTTTAGTTTTTTTTAAAGCAGTCGGGTTTTTTGTTTCTGTTAATTTTTTTTTTTTTACAAGTTTCCCCACGGCAAATGATGCATGGAAAAATGATTATATAAAAATAATAAGGGAGTGTAGACATGGAATAGGAATGTAGACGTGTAGGAATGAAACATAAAATAGCTTTAATTAAATATTTATAGGCGAAAAATACTTAAACATTCGTTTTCACCATTTAAGTAAATTAGAAGGGATTTCTAGATGTGTCAATAGCAAAAGACAAGTCTACAAAAATTTGAATAACCAAAAGGGATTGTAAAACTTTATTAATATTAAACGAGTTGTAAATATTTTATATATCCAATGTGCTTAAATTATTTTACCTTTATTTTAAAAATAGGTATCTGTCACAAAAAAATTGTAATTAAACTTAAGTTCAAGGGAGATCTTAATTAAATATTGTTTAAAAATGGGTGGTTTTTTCCTTCATCTGGCATCCCTATACAAACTCACACATATAAACACGGTCGCCATTTTGGTGCTTCAATCGTTTCTTAGTGAAGTTCCGTCCGCCTTTTTTTTTAGGTCCATGGCCTATAGATAATGCAGATATTCTAAATGAAGTCGTTGAACTTCTAATATAAGCAAACTATTGTGTTTAGAAATGAAATTATCAGCATATTAAAGAAATTCTTAACTCTTGTTAAGAATTTCTTTTCAACAGCATTCTGATCTCGGTGTTCAAGAAAAATAAGTTATTATGCTGGTTATTATAAAAATTTCGTTAAATCCAAAAGAAACATCTGAAACTGATTTAATAATAAGCTGAGTTATGGTAGACTGTTGTCAAAGAAATACTAAATATGTAAACATATACATACAGATGCTAATCAGGATAGATAAGCGGATTCCAAAATAAACTACAGTTTTAACAATATAGCAAAGAAATTTTAAACTACAAGGAGAAAAATAGGAAGACACCAATGATCGATGATGAGACACTTACAAAGGCACAACTTAAAAGATCGATGAAGGAAAGTTCGAGAAGAGAAGAAATCTACTATGCAGACAGCGATAAGTTCATTAATATGCTCTTGCTCATCTAGAGTGTGAAACATGATCGATCCCACGCCGAAGGTGCCTCCAACTTAATAACTCAATTTCATGCAATATTCCACACAGGTACAAGTTACAACAGCTTTGAGAGCAGTAAAACCAGGGATTTTAGTACGATACTCCTTTAACTAAAACCTTTTTGTTTGAAAAGGGAACATAGACAATACAGGTTTACTTTTCCCGAGGGACGCGATGGGTAAAGGAATTACTCCAGTAAAGCCTGAAATTAAGTATTTGGATTATCGCATACTATTCTCTGAGTGAAATACGTTTATGAGCCCTCGAATAATTGAATAATGGACACTTTATTTACGACACCGTTTTCAAACAATTAGGCCATTCCATTGGTCAATTTCAGTCTTCAACTGCATACCTACGCCATCTTGCTAACTTCCCTGTTATAGTACTACAAACTACGTTCAACCCACGCGTATCCTCCGCACTATCGTAGTCAGGTAGTGTGAGGTCGATGGTATCTCGCCTATCTAGGTGAAGAGGCACTCCTGCAGCCATTGTCCCCCCTGGACCACAAAGGTATATAGGTCGGACGACGACGCTTTATAATGTAGGACTTTTCATAATATTTGTTGAACGAAATTGAATGTTGATGGAAACGAAAATGTTTTCTATTTCTGTTACTGAATGTAATGGAAAAATGTACTTTGGGAAATTAGGTTTTCTTTTCGAAGTAATTTATGTGTACTCAGAATGTTTCTATGAGAACATGTTTCTCGAAAAAATATTAATCATTGTCTACTCATAGTAGAATCGTCTTTCGTGCTAGTCTTTCTGACAGCGTCGTTTTTGCAAACAAAATAACGAATTTTGATTCAGTTTTCCCCATTTACAAGATTGATTCTGGAAGGTTTACTTGTGTAGTTTGTAAAGAAGTATTCATATTTTATGAAGTCCATTTTAAAGATGGATGATGTACATGATGGTTCCTTTGATTACTACACGTTTTGCAAAAACAGTGTCAAACTTTCCCATTAGCGCCACTAATTGTTGTTCATCATCCAAACTTTCCCAGTCTTCCCAAGAACACCAGAGTACTTCATACAACTCATATAAGTACAAAATCTCCTTCCACGAGCCCAAATAGTTGGAACATGTCCATTACCACGTCATGTTTACTTTAGGGCTCCATGCGTTTGTTTTCCAGCGATGTAAACAGACGAGTTTAGCAGCCAAGAAAAATATTATAATATGTATATTATTATCTGTTAACCGTGAACGTGAATAGTTGGACCAGTATATTATATTGAAATTGAGTTAGCAATATAGCCCGTATGACCAATACAAGACAAAGTTGGTTGCAACCACATTCCTGCCAAAATGGACACTGCAGTTGAAGCTCCAAATGCAAAATGTACGAGTATGAAGTCAAGTTAGCGTCTAACTTTGAAATTGGTATTGATGAATGGCTCAAGTTTCGCTCCCTAACTGGACGTCTGAAATCCGGAGATTACGGATACACCTGAACTAGATCAGCGTGTCTAAAACGGTTTCTTTATTTCTGAATAAATAATAGAAGATTTTCCAATGTGACGTTTGATTTTTTTCTAAGTAAATCATTTGGGATATTGCTACTAAATGGCTGGTTTAAACCCTTAGAACACCTAACCTTTTTTAATTAAGTAAGCAATTTTAAAGGTCTAAAATCGATCGAAAGCTTATCAAGTTACAATATTCAGTAACAATGATGGCACTAACAATTGTAAACGCAATTTTGATGCTTTGATTTCGAGTTCTAAGTGAAGATCACCCGGCCCAGATTTTTAGAAGAATCTCGAATAATCAAAGAATGTCCATTAATTGGTGGATTTAATTACATATACCTATACCTATTTTTATTTCTGATGCAGCAACTTCACCCAAATGAGAATAGCTAAAAAGTTATGGTATTGAACCAAGTAAGTTACATTCACGGTAAATTTAGTAAGTACCTACTTACTTCCTAATCGAAACAGTTGTTCACCATTGTGTACACGATCCATAACCACTAACAGAAAATAATAAGTACGGTAACAGAATACTAAGCACACTCGACACTACTACGTGGGTAGTGGTGGCAGTTGGCGCCATCCATCATGGTTCGCACTCCATTACCCGCAACTACATTGCTCCTCACTCGTCAGACACGTGTGGGCTTCACACCGTTTCTTACTGATTCAGGTTAAGTGAGGAACTTGATGACAGTTTAGAAACTTTGTGAAGAGTTCTGCCACTGATTGTTGAAAGTAAAAGAATATTCGAACTTGTAAAATACGTAGGCTACTCTATCTATCTATTTCTTGGATTTTGTCCGCAAGAAGAAATAACTGTACTGCTCAATAACCTAAAAAAAAAACCTAATTGTAAATGAAAGAGATCAGCATGCTTTAGCCGTCTTTATGAGTTGTCATTAAAATTTATGCAACTCGCGTTCAGTTACTGTCGTGAAATTACTGTCAAAATTAAAAATGTACATGTACAAATTTTCACTAGACCTTTTGTTCTTCATCTAGCGATCATCAAACACCTAAATTACTTGAAAGCTCAGCAAAAATGGCGCTCTCTATGCTTCCAGATGTTTTTTTTTTCATCTCAAGATTACCTTACCACCTGGCACATCACATTCAGCCTAATCGCTCCATAAACAACTCGCGATCTTTTTACCTGAAAATAAAGAAAAGATTCTCTCGTAAGTACATATTGTTGAATGTTATTATAAGAGACATGAAATCACTTAGCTATTGTAGGTCGAGGGTTTGGAGGATTAAGGGCAAGATGGATATTAACTTGTGTTATAAAATGAATGGACGACTCAATAAAACATTGTGCGTTGGAGCGGAAAATTGTGACAAGTGAAGAACGTTTTGAACGGTTCGAGTACCGGACCATAGAGAATATTGGACAGTCGAGTACAACCGTACGTAGGACTTTTTTTTCTGTTGATTGATAGAAAGAACATTGTCAAAATAAGTTACCGAGTAAATAAAAATAAGTATAAAAATCTCAGTTTTGTGTACTTTTTTTTTTTTTAGCGTCGTAAAATCATCAAATGAGTCCTCCAACCCCGGGCAGGGCGGGAGGGACTGTCAGACTTCTACTGACTAAAATCCACGGTGTCCTTCATAGCCTGTTATGTTCCGGGGTTACGGTAAGGGAATAATCCCGCGACCCCGGCAGGCTTTGGCCCTCTGAGAGGGGGGGCCCCGTCATTATGCTGACGCTCTTTGACAGTTTTGTGTACTAGTATGTATTTCTTATTACTTACAAACAAAAAAAAACATCCATATTATTAATAAACTTCACAATTATATTATCAAGATACTACTCGGTTTAATATAACTTGATAACAATAAATGTCTGTGTAAGCGGATCTTAAGATGAGCTTGATATTTTATGGGATAATAAAATTTGAATTAATTCGAATTAATGTAGAACGATGTTGTAATCTCGATGTGGGCGGAGCTGATAATTAAACAAGTAATTGATATTCGTTAATTATGTTGGAATTTCGTTGATTCATATTTGAGACAAGAGTTGCGATTAATCTGATATTTTTTGATATCACTCGGGTAATTCCTCACCACATGGTTCTGATACGTAAATATTAAAAAAAAACACGTAAGTAATAGATACTGTAAGGTCTATTATTGAATTCCATTGGGAATCAAAGCCATTTGAAATGTAGATATGTGTCTGATTAAAAATACTGTTTCTATTCAAAGTAAATTAATCATAACTGGCAAAATATGCGTGTACTAGGTAATACCTCTACCGATGTTAAATGTAGATAGGTATATTTTATTATGAAACCTTGAATCGTCTATCCACACTTAACCTCATTTATCAGGAATGTTAACTAACACAACGTAGAGTACTATCTAAAACAAAACGTTTCATTACTTTCCGCGTTCCCTCGTTTAGCGGGACTGTGGAAAAGATAAAATGAATAAAACATCTTCATTTACAATTCTTGAGCACCGTTGTCGGTGACTGTACCTACACCGTTTTATTGCAAAACGGTATTCCCACTAATCCTTATCTTTAAATCAGAGCAACGATGATGGGGTTTTGCAGTTCAGGAATGTGTATTGTGCAATCTTTTTTTTTTCTTTTGGTAGTTTTTTTTTTTCGGTGACAAAGGAATGGCAAGGCGAGAAGTTACTCACAAAATATTTGTCCCAACAGGAAGGCCGTGGTGCCTTTGGGAACTTTTTATGTAAAAATTACAAGAACGAATAGGAATTTTAATTTCGATTAAATACGGTTGCTAATATTTGGTAGGGTCAGACAAAAGGCTACAAATAAAATTGGTTACTTAGATACTTTTTGATCTTTCTACTAATTTATATTCTACAATAAAAAGTGCATTGAAACCTCTGAATTATTCCGTAGATAATCCCCTATATGTCCACAAACAAACTTTAAAAAATCGATTAACATCGGAACACATTTAGTCGAGTTGTCAAATTAGTAACATTTCCCATCCCTACAGGAAGGATCGCCATAATCCGCAACCGAAAGGTGATGAATGGACGTCCACAGCGTTTATTACTTCATTGCTTAGTAATTCGAGTATTTGCCGAACGACAAAAGACCGGCTTTTAATAAAACCGTGTCATTTGAGCGAACTTATTGTTACCATGTTTATTCAAAGTTTGAGGTAACGTTACATTGTGAACTTGAAAGAATTTCTTTGGCGTTTTTAAGGGATGGCGTGAGATCTTTGCTTAAGATATGGATTTTATAAGAAAAATAAGGTTGTGTACTGTATTATTTTATTTAAAATATTTTTTAGGTTACGTTGAAGATGGGTGCAGGAGCAAAAGTAAGAGGTTTGGCAAAAAAGTTGCGAATTCAGCATAACACAAGACAGCAGCAATTAAAAAGTGGCCCAGACGAACCGCTGTTCTAAATATTCGAACAGCAGCGAAAAATAATATTTCCGAGATCACCTACTTTGCAAAATCCGTCAATCCACAATACAAAATACTGCACACCTACAACACGACGTTTACCAACTGAAAAAACAATTACTCTTTCCTTCAGAATAGCTGGAAATACGTGAGTCACATCCCCAAACCCGCGCTTTGAGTGTGGACCAATCTTTTTCGCAGTAACACCCAGCTGCATTGAACATTAAATAATTACTGAAACATATGCTGTACCGAGTCATGGCTTTACGGAGCATCCAGAAATAGGAGTGTCAGTACGTAAGATTTTTAATGATAACGTTATTTTCACGTCCGGGGCGACGCGGCCATCTTGTAGGGTTGCTAGTGGTAAAGTTTTGACAGCTGTCAATGTCAATGATTGAATCTAACCTAACCCTAAAATGGTAAGCAAAAAGGCTTTTACGTGATTCTGAGTACGGGTTTTACAGTTTGGTGGGTGTTTCCCATAGTTACCTAAAAATTTGTAATTGACGTTTATTATATTATTGCTGTTTCTAATTTTGCAAGATTACATTTTTCCAGTTTTATCAAATGGCTCACTTTTTTCCTTATGTCATCTTTAATTTATTCTTAACACTGATCCAAATAACTTTATTATAGGTAGGATCAATATGGTCAGCACGTTAAAAGTTCATCAAATGTTGATACCCTGTGTCGTATAGATAGGTAGAAATTAACCGTTTTTGCATTGGATCCATATCACAGGTTGGGTCAGGTCACCTTAAATATCACGATCACAAATCTTGCAATCACTTTTATTTTGTGCAATTTAACAGTATAATATTTACATAGTTTACTATCAGCATTGTAAGTCAACCAGCAAAGTTAATGGCAACAATTGCGAAGTCAACAAAATCATAATTTTTAGGTATTCGAACATCACTCTATCTAGACACGCGGGAGCGTGGCCAGCCAAAGCAAGGCGCGCTCACAGTGTGTAATATTACACGAACCATTTGGAGGCACTTTTTAGCCCCTCATAACTCAAAAACTATTTAACCTAGACTGTTGAAATTTGGCATACATATAAACTAACAGTAGTACTAACCATCGCGCATCGAACATAATAATTCGTATATGAGAAATAGCCAAGCCAGAAATTAGGCTACAATGTATGATCCTTAGTTATAAAAAGAAATATAGTTTATGTCGTTTTAAATAAATTTCAGAACTGGCCATTGAACTTGGCACCCATTTAGATCTAACTTCTTTTTTCGTGGAAGTCAACAACCAAGGCATAATATCAAACTATTGTGCTTGGCTTTGCTTTGGCTGTCGTTTCACATTTATGTTTTTGATGGGATGCATTTTATCCATAGAAATATATTTTATCCAATATACCTAAGCTGGTCGTTCATTGTGATGAAAGATGATACAAAGCGAGGCCAAGGTGTACTGTTATCTCAATGTGTACAATAACAGAGTGTTACTCATCTTTCTTACGTTATTTTTATTAGTGCACATTTACCTATACTGAACCAGTAATAACTATATATACCATCACTCAATATCTTATCTTGATTATAATACTGATACATTTGTCTAATCGCTCAATGAAAGTGACCTTTCCTTTTTATTATCTTTACTTTTAGATAAGGAGACAATGATTACTACATTGTCAGTTGTAAGTGCTAGACAAGACTGTCGTGGCAGGATGTTGCGAAACATGATATGACTGTCAAAGCAAACGTCATACGTGACAACAACGATGGAAAGCGTAAATATTCTATTTGCTAGAGAATTTCTTCTATAATCTTTGGTTCGGTTAATCTCTTTCCATTAACGGACTGTACCAATAAAACATTCATATAACAACTCATAAACCCTTAAAACCGCTTAAAACACTCTCAAATTGAAAATGACTATAGCCATTCCATTAACTATTCTTAGACCACAGACCACACACCAAACTTAAACGTAGATTAAGCCGTCAATACATTTCATATTTCGAACACAACCCTAACGTGCCGTGTGCTATCTTTAGCCGTTTCCCGGTGTGATCTCGATGTGTTAAGTAAACAAAGGTGGTGTATGAGCGCTCGGTCGATATACCACCGGCCACCGCAAATAGACGCCGTGTGTCATGCGTTGCAGCGGAAGGGTTATAGTCCGTATAGTGAACTAGTGATGTGTCTGTGTCCTGTCATTATGTGCATTTTGTAGATATTACGCAGACCTAAGAATGTTTGTTTAGTAAGCTCTTGTCTTATCATTGAGATAAATTATACTGATGTAAAATCGGATAATCGGCAGCTTTAATTAGAAACTTGCAAATTGATTAAGGAATTCCTTATTTCTTCATATATTTGAACCATTTCTCAATATTAAAGATTGTGTCGTTGACATTTTCAGTGCAAGCGCAAAATTAAAAAAAAAAATGTTTCAAAACCAAAATGTCTTACAAAAAATTCGTAACACATAAACGAAAGGTAAACATTCAAATTACAGAACAGTCAACAATTAAAGACATTTCATAACAGTCGGTTTGTCTTCACAAAGCTGAGAACAATGCACATACACGATGCAGATTAGATAGTGCAGTATCTAAACGCATAGATGCCGCGTTTTGTCCAAAACCTTATGTAAATTTGCCCACAGTGTGTACGGAAGCCGATACCGTGGGCGGTATTACAGAAACGATTTTATAAAACGGTTGAGAAACATGCGTAACCTCCTTAGTCGATTTTTGGTTAATCGTTATGGCGGCCGTTTTGATAATGGCAATATTTCAATCTTCATTATGTTGCCATATTTGGGGGTAAACTGTAGAATTTTACGGTTTAGTTTTAAAGTATTTTTTAAATAATTGATAGTTTTGTAGTTGTTACTATGTTTTTGCTTTTAGAGAAATAGCTTTATAAGAGTACTAATTCTACAAAAGTCATACCCAACCATTATCCAACTATAAAAATCAGATATGTACCGTACAGTAGATAATAAAAACCAGATAGGTGCAGCCAAGTATACAGGTACACCAAAAAAGGATGAATAAATGGCCCTACAGAATGCACATTTAATATGCTCGATGTCATTTATAACCGAAGCCATGTAAATGCCGCGTAGCTTATTTAATTAATAGTTGGGCTATAAATAAATAAAGCAGGTCGTAATGGTACGGAGGTTAAGCTTCTGGAGTGAGACTGACCGACTGTTTGAAATCTGATAACAATTGAGAAAATTCAATTAGATTTGGGCAACGTAAAACTGAGGATGGCTGGAGGAAACATGTAGATCCCTATGACTCACAATGAATTAGTCTTTACAAGATTACAATAGCATTTAGTCAATTTGAGACGATAATGAAATAGGAAATTTCTTTGGAAGCCAGAGTTTGAAATCGCCTATTATCATACAGTGAGGTGATTATATTCACCCTTCTTTATATGGACTAGGTGTGCCAGTTACAATTACAGTATGTAAAGTGGCAGAGCAATATATTGGTCATTCGAAGTTTACAACTGAGAGAAATCCGGATTCACAATGGTGCCAAATGACCTAGAAACGTAATACCTACGCAAGTAAAAGTAAATACTACTGAAGTTATTTATCTTCACATTTGTAACGTTCTTAATTTACTCTCGGATAATTATTTTTAGTATTATGTTACTGGTTGCTAATTGAGGACATGTTCTGTAAACTGAAAAGTACTTATAACGGAAGCAGCTTTGGAAATGACATATTCAATTTAAACTTATGAAATAGAAGAGTTACTAGAAAAATAGAAACAGCAAGAGATGATATCGTTGATCAACCATTACCACAGAAAACTTCAGAAAACCATAACAAGTGTTCAACTTTCGAGATCAAAACCAAACCATACGAAGTTTCAAACATGGCCCAAAAGCGATAGAATCCATTCAAACATTCCAGGAAACAAATGTATAATTAAAACACGTTCAAACAACTACGAAACAAAACATGGTATAATGTGGAATGTAGTCAACGTTCTCTAAACGGATCTGTATGCACCGTACTTGGAACAACTGCGTGCAACACTTGTGTCTACAATTATGTAGTTATTCAATGATAATAAAGAATTTTAGAGTGTTTGTTGAAGATTTTCGATTGAGGAAGACTGAAGAGCCCAGTTTTACTCGTCTGATGGTAGCTCATAGCTGCAGAAACAGCTTTAGGACTGATTATTTTTAATAAGCATGTATAAGTCCAACATTTCCTAACTTTTAAATCATTTTTGTGTTTCAATCTTTGTTTAACTAAAACTATTCTTTACTTTCATCTTAGCAACTATTAACTGCTTCACCATAATTTAAATGTGCTTTTGTAAATCGGTCTTCTTCAGTAAGTTTTACATGGCCATTGTCTAGTTCGGTTTAGCATAACTTTTCCTGTCATCAATAACAACTGTCACTATCAATAAAACTTTACGAATCGTTAATATTAACGCCAACCACTCGTAAACCGCTACTGACATTAACTATACACTTATTTTACTTCTAAAACCAACCTTATGAAAATTAGAGAGAGGAGGCCTGTGTCCCAGCAGTGGGAACATTATAGGCTGATGATGATGAAATTGAGTATAAAAAAAACTGTGATGCAAAATCAGTGGTAAAATAAGTTTGAACTGTTTGAAGACTACCGATTGATTCAGAGAAACGTATCGTATAGTAAGATTAGATACAAGGTGTAACAATTAGTTCTATGTGTTATGTCTCTTGTAACCACACGATAACACTAGTAGCTTTGTGTCGAAATTGATAGCCCGATATTGTATCAAAAGGGACTTTTTGTAAGGTGTGCCAAATAGTCTGTATTCCTGATAAAAGATTTATGTAACGTGAATAAATAACAGATTTTTGCTTTGATAAGATTCTAAGAGTCGTCTATTTTCTTGCAAACCGATTCCAAAGTAAACAGATTAAACCGGATCTATTTAATAAAAATAACAGACTTTAACACTGATGAAATGCATCAGATGAGGGAAGGTGATTGCTAAAGATGAACATTAAACTCCAAGTTTGATTTCATTTGTAATATAATTACAAATTTTTCAATTCAAGAAGAAGTTCCTACTTTTTCTAGAAATGTAAGATAGGTCAGTTATCAAGTTTTCTCCAACAGAATTTCTTTTAACTTAACCAAAACCGGGTAACGCTAATACAAATCTTCAAGCAGATTTAAAACGTAGACTTAAGAATTTTATCCGGCACAAATTGAACATCGGTCCTGAATATTTCAGAACAATGTTAGCACTAGCTCCGATAAAGTATAAGCAGTTTAGTTCATGAATAATTTTACACTCTGCTTGAATGTGGCGGCAGGTGCATTTGATACCGGTTCAGGCTTTTATACATATTATATTAACCATGTGAAAACAAGTTAAAAGCAACAGAAATGTGCAGTACCTATATAACTATGTCCTATTTGTAAATTTCTTCATAATGTAATATGATGAAAGAATACGTGCTCAAATTTTAATCAGCTACATATATAGATGATTTTCGTGTCATTTCGATTTGGTGGAATCCCGCACCTACATCTATTTAAATTCAATAAACAAGAATTAGTCGCCACCTCTGAACACGCTGTTAGAGCGCATACATTCCGCACACAACAACAAATAAACAACGAACTTAAGAAATAAAACGGTTAATTTGAAGATTGTAATAAGAATTAAGAGAGTCGGCGCCACCAGTCGGCAGGCGCTTCATAAATCACACCGTCTGACTTGAGGGACTGCCGACTGCCAAGCAATATACTGCAGCTAAAGAAGTGTTCGGACGAGCTACTTTTAAAGGACTTTTAGTTTAGTTTTGTTGGTTATCTATCTAGTGTTTACGAATACCTTGATACCAATTTTCGATATACTGTTGAAAAAACTTATAAAAGGCATTTTCAAATAGCTAATTCCGAGATAGGTTGGTAGGAATTGGATAAAGGTCGACCAATAAAAGAAACTTAATAAGCCACATAAAACGTAAACTTCTCCAATTTCATCATTCACTGCTGCATAAATAACTGAACTTAAACCAGTTGTCCAAAACAAGCCGCAACGGAATGAACATTTAAGTTTTATGTCAATGAGTCACCGACAAGGGTGAATCACCCTACCTGCGCGCACGCCGAGACCCGAAACTGTTATTAGAAAGGGACAGAAGACCCACCGCACACCTTTTGTGAACCCTTATGGTAAAAAGGAGAGAAGTGACAATTTATTTTAGATATTTTTGACACCGAAGTGGCGACCCTCTAAAAAGATGTTCAAACTTTTGAGTCGTTCGTTAGTTTTATCCCACTTCGTATTAAAATATGTGGCTTTATAACCTGACTTAAAGTTTAAGATTTATTAATATCAAAGTGGTCTAAGCTAAGATTTTACTAGCACTAACCTAACCGTAGTAAAATGTTATTTAATTTTAAGAACAATGCGTCTTGGGAGGTCTGAGAAGCACCGCTTGATAATTTGAAAATGTCTGGCTTTAAATTGTTTTACTTAGTCGTACCGGGATTAATATGAGTGTTAAGATATTGAAATACTAGACGAAACACAGAGTTAGGAAGTATAAACTAGTGAAAATTAAAAAAAAAATAAGTATAGAGCAATTTCAACGATTAAAGTTATGAAACTTACCATAATTGAATCTAGACACAAGCCTATGAATTGTTTAAGAATACCAGCTCAAGTATTAAAGCACTTAAACTTACGGGTCTAAAGAAGCTATCAAACTTTTAATGAAAAAGTAAACGGTTTTAGAAAATGTCGACTTATGCAAGCTAATGATGAAGTAAACGTTAAAAAGGTTCCTATACAAATTCTTCACGCTTCACCTCACGAACAACTATGAATTAATTGCCCCAATAAATATTAACACAAAGCAATCCGACAAATAGTTAATTAGCATATCGAATTTAATGCCGATATCTATGCAATAGATCGAACCTATATCAGTGTTCGACGCCAAGTATGTTATAATGTTGTCTATAGTACAAGTGTTTCATATCCCTCAAGCACTTCACGCTTAAGTCTCTTGAAATTCGATGCCAGCTGTTAAAGAGAATCGAAAATATAATCGGTAAAATATAAAACGAAATTCACAGAATATCTGAAAGGAATTTCATCGGAGTTTTAGCAATTCAAAAACTTATTCTTCGAGAATAACTTCCCGATAAACGGTGTTATATTGAGCGTTAAAGATCGAAGTTTGCAAAGTCGCAGAATTCTTCGGAATATTCTAATAAAATTTTGAATTTAGAAGCTTTGGGGACAGTTTAAGTTGTTACGACTTATAGAGATGAAGTTCAAATAGCACTCTGAGGAAATATCAGCTTATAAAAATAAAACTTCAGAATTTTTTTACTGGGAGTTACTCATTTCTGAACTGAAGAAGGATTCTCCAATTTTATAAATGGCATGAAAGTAACGTATGGGGAATACTCCTGGCTCATGTTCATAAAATAGGCACATTTTCTTAAAAAAATCTTGCCAATTCACCCCGGCCTCATATAACAATAAAACAAAACCGCAATCTTCCAAATACATTTCGCTACATTACCGATTACTTGGTTCACTTATATTTGAGCTAAGCAAAGCTCATGGCAAGAAGCCAACTATTTCTGCCATTCACTTTTATGTTTCAGCAAAAAAAGGATCTTATCTTTAGCGTTCACACTACGTTTCGAGAATGAAACAATAAATTCAAGTGGTTTAAGTTCAGAAATAACAGCAAGAAATCTTTTAGTAACTTAAAATGCGCTAAAGTATATTTAAGCACTGTGCTTTCGAGCAAAGGCCCAAAATCGGAAACCAACAGAGAAACTAGAAAAGGAAGTTATTTTCTTGAAGAATTCTGTTTTCAAACTATAGATAAAACAGAAACTAAAGAACTACCGCTCCTAGACAGTGATAAATAGTTATACAAACCGTTTGAAAAACAAAGGAGATCGGTAGGTTATTCAGAACATCATTCTATGAAGGTTATAAAAGCAATTGTTTTTTACGTACCTCAAACTGTCATTTACAAAACCCTTGCACGCGCAAACATCCTTTAAACGTTTTAACTAACAGAACTTATTTCGTCATGTTAACACGTGTAGGCTGAAAACACCAATAATTTTGTTTTTTTCGTTTTAACAAAATGCAAAATAGATATTAAGTATTCCGTGGATGTTAGTGCTACCTGTTTCCGGTTACGCATTGATGAATCAGGCTTTTAAAATGGCGACTAAGATATTGTTCATATGACCTAAGCATGACAATCGACAATGCTTGATCAGATTCTGAATAATTTTAGCACCAATGTCGCTTTCCGGTCTTGGATGAAATTTAAATTATTAATGGTGGCCAGGATTTATAATTATGTTGGTACGTGTAAAGGATGAAGAAAACGGTTGTATCCCAACGGTTTTTTAAAACCACGTGTTCACAGGAACGCACCTGAGTCTACTTTTAAATAGCCCATGAATGACTCTGTATCAATTACATTGCTTAAAGCAAATTCGAAAAATTTTCACCCTCGAAGTATTAACACACAACTTATTGTCTTTTAATATGATTCCATGTATAATTATAATACCGTGAATCACCACCGTTAAGTTTCTTCTGTTACAAGCTTACAAATGTACGCTACATCTTTATGATTTGATATAATTTTCTTGAAGACAATTCAAAAGTGCCTGTAACTGGTCTACATAAAAAATGCTTGTAATGATTTTATTATGGCGTTAGAAATGAATCTTCAGCAACATTCGTCTTAAGATTTGGGGTTGCGGAGTTTTCCAACTGACAGTCCCTCTCGCCCTGCCCTGGGTGGGAGGACTCATTTGATGATTTTACTCCGTAAAAAAAGAGAAAAAAAATAACAATCCATTTGCTAAAACTACGCCGGTCAATAATCTTTTGAATGAAATGGCAGCCGTTAGCCGCAAACTAATCGTAAGCCATAGTGATTCTATTATTAGAAAGCATATTAATTGGCGGGGCTATTATAAAATAATTACATAAAGACTGATCGATTCCAAGACAATTGCAGACAATTAACTATGGGAACTAAAACATGGGTATTGATTGGATGGAAATGAACACGTGATCGATAGATGATTTTGTTCTGGCTTCTTACTAACATGATTTTTATTATGATTGATTGAGGATTCAATAGAATGTGTAATAAAAAAGCTCTTTGAGTCAATTTAAGATTACTCATTTCTTCTATTGCCAAGGTCAAATGTTTTAATTTTTTGGTGGTAATGAAAATAAAGTGCCTACTTATTTTATCGATTTCATTGACGTGCCGCCATCTTGCTTTTACTACAAATCTCTAGTCTTCGATAATCAAATCTTCAACGCTTTTATTACTATCTTGTCATTCGAGAAAGCAGCAAATCATGTTGCCAAAAGTAGGCCGAAACGATTGACGATATCTATTTAATAAGATTAGCTATGAAAAGCGAACAAACACGAGATTGTTACAACTATTATCTATGTTAGTACTACTGTGGTAGACGCCCACGGCGACTAACGTCGCCAGACGATCTCCGGTCACAGTAGGCGTCGGATGCGGGCGACGAGTAATGGGCGACTCGCTGTCCGACCACGGACCATGCCCGGATCGACGGCGCTTGTGTTTCACGCGCGCCTCAAAGAGTGTCAGCGTTATTACGGAGCCCCGCTATAGAGGGTCAAAGCCTGCCGGGTTGAGGGACTAACGAATTACCGTGACCCCGGTAGGGCTATTGGAGAACACCTTGGATTTTAGTAAGTACGAGTCTGACAGTCCCCCGCCTTGCTCTGGGTAGGAGGATTCTTTTGATGATTATACCACGTAAAAAATATATGAGGACCTACTACTGAATTTACGTTGAAAGACACAATCAGAACCACCTATGTATGTATCTAATCTTGTAGTGGCTTTCGTTGTGAAATATCTACCTTAACTTTTGCACACCAGAGTGAGTTTCCGATTGGAGCGTTTCTTAAGTGTTTTTGATTACTTATGCCTATTAGATTCAATAGTTTCAGTACTTTACAATGACCTAGAACATCGTTTAGCGTTATCTGCGTGAACTAAATCGATTCGAACATTCCTTTGATCTTCTTTGAAAGGTTTTGTATTTGTTATTTTGAGAGTTTTAGAGGATGTAGTGTTTTTGTTAGTGCTTTTAAAGTAAATTTGCTCGACTTTTAAGAGTGTCTGGGTGATGCTCTTGTAAACAAAGCGGGTAGACCGACTGGCAGAAGAATGAACGGATGATGATGTATAATACTTTGTTGATTATTGACAATTATGTCATTATTGCGGTAATAGGATATATTGGCATCTTGATTTATGATTTACAACTCTTCCAGCTTTTTTTTTAGCTTGGTAAAATCATCAAATGAGTCCTCCCACCCCGGGGCAGGGCAGGAGGGACTGTCAGACTCGTACTGACAAAAATCCACGGTGTCCTTCAATAGCCCTTTATGTTCCGGGGGGCAGGGTTTGGTCCTCTAAAGGCCCCCCCCCCTTTAGAGGACCAAACCCTGCCACCCTGTGTGACTGTCATTAACTCTGGGGCTGTCATTAACTCTTCCAGCTATCCTACTTTCTACGTCATGAATCTATAGTTTTCCTTTAATAGATTTTTAATTTTATGTTCTTGTTCATGAAGTTGAAAATCTATTAAATGATTAATATGAGTCAAGGGTTTCCTTAGAGAATAGCGTTCCAGTACATAGTAACCGCTCTTTATAAAATACTGGTATCCACAGGTTCATCTCTTCTCTATATCTGATCGACCTCAACGTATTTGGAAGAAGGCAGATGATGACTCCAGTAGATATCTTTCATCGATCAGCATTTAAACATCTTGCGCAAGAGCAGCTATATTGGTCACTCATTTTCATACACTAATGTGAGAAATTGACTGCGACCGATGAATAGATGGATGGATAGATTAAATAAACAGTTTCTTCGAAGAAATAGCACAGGACCCAATTAACATACTTCCTGCAGTTCGGTTTCCGCGCTAAATCTGACCTGTTTACTTTGATAAACGACGCCATAACTCATCCAGTTCAAATTAGCTATGCAGTTTGTAACTGTACTTACAGTATGCACACGGCTTTAAATAAGCGTCAGCCATTTTTTTTTTGTTTAGCTCTGTTCAGCGTCGTCTTAGTCACTCACACCTTTATGTCAATCTTTTATCGCTTTCTAAATGTCCAGTAAATTTCAGTAGAAAGCCAATAAACATCAGTCTTTAACTTGATTAAATCTTGAAAATTCCTTCTTTATCTATGTCCAGATTATATCATCGCAGTCATAACGGAAATTGAAAATATTTCGGCCTCATTAAAAGAATAACATCGTATATTAGTCATAATTAATATCTTATCAAAATGTAAATTATGTTACAGACTACTCACTATTTAGGTACAATTATGACGACCAGAATTACTTGGCCGAGTGGCGCTAGTAGTAGGTACAGGCTAATGTCAAAACAGTGTCAAATCCAGTACATTTCAAATTAGTTTCACATTTTCTCGTAGGTCAAAATATAATGGTAGAACTTGAAGTCTTGTATAAATCGCTTGTTAATGGCTATTTCGGGAAATACTGTCTTATAAACAACGCCCAGTATTCATTGAAAACTTATACAGTACTGAGAACGCGTTATCGTAACAAAAGTGACACATCCGACTAGGTATGACACAGGCTCCCTGCATATACGGTATGGTAAACAATAGACTTGACTATTTCTTGTGGTAGGTACGTAACTTTCTAAGAATATATTACGTATTTTCTGTAGATGGAAGGACCTATCTTCTAAAATAAACAGACAGAAATTAGTAAAAACGACCAAAATACGAAAGACACTTTCAATGTAGCGGAAACTTAGAAGTAGTGACTAAAACTAGCTGAATATTGTTCTGGTTCTGATTTTTTAGCGACAGAAAGGAAGAGAATCGTAAAACCTGAAACCGAAACCTATAGCTTTCTCAAGGAGCTAAAAGAAACAAGATTAGCTAATAGAAATCAGACTGTGATGTCAGATTGACAGTTGTAGACAGATGACAGTTACCCGATTCGTATCTAATGGAACATGCACTTTTCTCTATATATGTAATTTACTAAGCCAATGGTACGCCTACCACTAAGCAGCTAAAACACTCTGGAATGCACGTAAAAGTAAGTGTTCAATAGTATAATGTAAATGAACGTGTGAAAGTGTTGACTACTTGCCCAGAACATCGATCTTCATGAGATTTTGTAAAATTATGTTTTCAATAAACGATGGCTTGTAAGTTGTTGGGAATTTTGGATTTTTATTTGGCAACATTGAACGTATCTGTCAACAACAATCCATAGCCGCAGAGAGAACGTTTCTATTTTTGAAATGATTGCCGCCAATTTCGGTTAACTTTTCAAACAGCTGGCCCATCCGAATAAAGACCTGTCATAAAAATATTTTAATAGGTACGAGTATGTCGTTATGTTTCTGTTTTGTTTCTATATCAACTCTGGATTTTAATTACAAAGATCTATTTTAGTTACTAAAAATTACGGTTTTGATTAAATATCGTGCGGTATTCTGGCATCAATAAATCACGAACACATTTTTATATTATGTCGAACACATAAAACGGAGATCGTAACATATTTAATGTTACAATAACAACATAAATTCTGCACTATCTGCTGGCTGTCAAACAGTCTGTTCTTTGTCAACATCGAGATACAATTTTAAAAGTAACTAGTTCTGTCTACTTCAAAGAGTCGACGCTGTTTCGTTTCACGTAGCTATGCTGACCATCCTAAAATAATAATGCTATGTAGGTCATGCAGTCTAGGCGATATCAGATATTGGCGCGAAAGGGCGTAAGTTAAAGTCTAAAATAAGTCGTACGTGTTATAGTGAACTGTCAAAGTGCTAGTATGTCTTGGCATTTGGAAACGAACATTGTACTGAGAGCTGGTTTCTGTTTATTGGAATTCGAATTTAGAGTTATTTGATGTAAGTTACCTACATTGCAAGATTATTTTTGAATTGATTTAATTGGAACATTGGAGGTTCGGGCCACACGTTTCCGGAGAAACACTATAATGCAAGATGATGTAGGTACCTAAAATATAATCAACATTCCTGTTATAAATCGATTGGGAATATTAATAATAAAATAAATGTTTACCTATTTAAATGTTCCTCATCGGACAAATTGCTCAATGAATTTTATGAATGAAAACGAGTTCACAGGAAAACGAATACAAAATACCTACTCATATGATCTCATTTCCAGATTCCAGGTAGGTATATGATGTAAGAAATATTGCGAATTTTCACCAACTTTACAACAGAAAAGGTCGTTTCGACTTTTTAGGATAACTGCCATGACTTTCTATAACTCAAGTAACAACATCATACAAACATACATTCGCTCCCAAAACCTTATGATAGCTATTATTCCTATACGGCAGGATCAAATTCCTTAGCAGTTAATGTGGCCGACCAGGAAACCACAAGGACCAAGCCTTTGTTCCGGCGAGTGAAAGTGACAGAGCTATTCAAGTCGTCTAGCGCCATCTCATTCACTCACTGAAATAAGCCTGATTTTAAGACGTTGTAATACGGTCCCTGATTGGCAACGGGCCGTTGAGAAAAGCGGGAAATCGCTTTTGGCATACCTTTATCTTTGGCATTGGACTGTAATTTACTGTTTATCTCGTCTTTTGCTATTAACGAGGATATCTTGGGCCATGGGCCATGGTAATTAACCATGTCTAGCCAAGAGATATCGTGTTTGCCAGTAACTGGGTTACGAAGATCCGATAATCAGTCAGTCCATGTAAAATACTGGGTTTCGGCTGCAATCATTTATAATGGAATCCGAAATTAATAAAGCTGGGAAAAGGACAGATAGATGATGATGATGATGGTGATTAATTAATTAATTAACAAAGTTGTAGGACGAAAGTTGAGACAGACGTAAAAATTGCGAAAATTGGAGTCACGATTTGTGAAAAAAATCTTGGAGAATCCACCAATTTTTACCTAAGCATAATTTTATTAAGATTAATAATTCATTGATAGGTACTGTTTCAACATAAGCCCACGATAGACATACAAAGCCACACAGTTGAGACCTGTCAACACATACAACATCCAACAATGCAAGATGGCCATTGAAATAGAACTAAAGCTTACACCTGACTCATATATTATAACAGCTACGGTTTTAAGCATTTATTAATGAGCCATTTGTCAGCGCTAATGAAACCATGGGCTTAAATTAGTTCAGACACACCCAAATTCAACATTCAACCTTTTGAACTTTCTTTAAGGTTGGAATTTGCTTGAGTTGCAAGCTTGATTTTACATCGGCTTTTCATATTTATATCATGTTAACATTCCAATGGCGCGATAGATTATCTAGTAGAAATTCTTGAGCGGAGTCTATATTTGCAATAATAATCGAGTGAATTCTGTACTCTATAATAACATGGTTATGTTGGCACTAGTTGCCAGTCACAGAATTAAAAACACCTGAATTTTGACATAAGCCTATCTTTGTGTCAGTCAAATTATAATGATGTCTTTAGCAAACTGGAAGAACAGCATTATGTACGAATTTTGTAATAGCAAAGAAACAATCCCGAAAAACAATATGTCAAGTATTTTGACTCAATTAAAGTTAATTATTATGACCAGACTATGTTGATAGATGTTTTCGGTAGGTATTTAATATGTGTAGGCTTCAAAGAAAACCGCAATGGTGACTGTAATTATAAAATCATTACTGAGACATTAAGGTCGTTACCCCTTTATTCCTTGAGTACATAGTTCGATCTATTTTAAGTGGCATGTAATACGTAAATGGTTCCTATTATGTCGTCTGTTAATGATAAGGGCCCTCTACTATATTTATTCACTAACTTCCGAACACGTTTTCCTCAAGTTTTTTCATCCTCTCATTCGGGGGGTCTTTGCACCTGGCAACCCCGTCTGAGTAACGTCTACTTTAATTGATACAGCCCGCATTCCGTAAGCTTTATTGGACTCATTGGAAGGATATAGATAATTTTTAAAGAATTTTTATAACTAACAACATGGTGTACATGTTAAAAGCTTGTTTATTTTTATTTGGAAGCTTGTGACAGTAGGTAATTGTCTTTGCTTTTTTCTATCATTATTAAAAGAGATTGGCAGTTTAGTTTGATGAAATTTTTGGTTGTTGCCATTAAAGTTATATGGTTGACCCCTGATAAGCATTAACTTTTTGGCAATAATTAAAATAGGTAGTGAGTTAATGATACTGAACACACAGATAGACTATAAGGTCTACTGGGATTTCTCGTGGACCATTCGGCGGTCAATGATCGATAGTCAATTTGGTTCTAAGCTGGATAAAAGTGGGTGGCCATTATATCTATGATGGTTATTTCGAACCCGGGTTATCAATAAAAGCATTAAATTTTTCCGAGTCAGAGTCAAGATTACAAAAGTGTAAAAATAATTAATAGCTCGCATCATTTTAATTTATTACGTGATAAATAAAATAATTAACGCGTTAAGTTTTAATAGTACTTATCAATTTCTGAGAATGTCTACGCCACAAACAAAAATATATAATTATAAAGATTTGTAAATAATAATTGATATAAATACCGTACCACTACATCATTGGGAAGTGCCAACCGAGCCATGGCAAAGAATACACATTGATTTCGCTGGACCATTACAGGGACACTATCTTTTCATCATAGATACCTCCTTTCGTATTTTTACTTTTTCTGTGTGTCAGTGATGAACCTTTCATTCTGTCATATGAAAAATATAGTTTTACAATGCTAATTGCGTTTTTATTAAATATCCAATAATAATTATAATTAGGTATTGTACAAATGACAAGTCCAAAACAAAACTCATGTTTTGCCGATGTTGCCATCCCGATAAAGAGAAACAAGATTCGTATCAAACTGTCCTCAAAAGTGCCTTTTGCAATAAAAATTGTCGATCAAAAACAGATAAGCAAGCACATCGAATTAAAATTTGATACAGATATCGATAACTTTCCAGTGACGTCAATTCCGATGACATCGTCACTGCACCAGCATTTTCTGTCTGTTTATACACAAACTATGACAAAAGCTTACAATCTGACAAAGTGTTGTAATTCCACACCATTACATATTTTTACTGACCCACAAGTTCACGAAAAGCCAACTTTATCGTGAGCATGTTAAGGTTTGAATTTAAATGGTTTGGTGTTAGGAAATGGAGTCGCCGGCGCCTTTGACCGACAAGATAATATCTACGTGGAGCAGGTAAGTTTTATTGCTGCCCCCGCGCCCCTTGTTCACAGTGCCGCGCCAACAATCCTCCGTGTTGTTTTTCACACGAGAACAAACATCCAGTAGATATCCAAGAGAGAGATGACTTGGATATGGTTCAAAACTTAGAGAAGGTACTAGTGGTACTGTCACTATTCGTATTCACAGTTTTAATTAAATCAAAGTTTCATATTGGAACCATGGTGAAGGGAACATCTTTCTTCTGGTAGTGGCATCTCATAGGTCAATCTTATAATTCTCTATTTTAACTGGCCAATATAAGTAGTATGTCCCATAATGTTAAAGCCAGAGGCCAGGGACTGATGCAGACGGATCAAATGAAACACCTTTTGCTAGAGTATCGAAGATTGCAAGTGACAGCTGTCATCGATTCAATACACATTGCTGCAGCGCTTCGGCGGCATTAGCTGTCAAAATGACACACCTTGAAACAAGTTTCATTTCATTCTGCTTTTTTTTAATGCAAAAGTAAAGATTATCATTACAAAGATCGCGAGACATAACGGTTCAACGCTGAAACGGGTTGCGTATCTAGATGACTTGCTGGTTTGTTTGGGTTTAGTTGTCTTTATCAGTAGATTATCATTTAACATAAGTTGTTTAGTTACTTTTTTGATGTGTAAATTCATTCAGTAACAAACACAAAAAGGAAAAAAAAACTGCGAAACCATGAATGTATTCTGAACAGGATTGTGGCAAGTGTGAACTAGTCCTTACTATCAAAACATGCACATCTTTCTAAACCGCACTTTAAACTGAAATGGCTGAGATTTTCATCAGAGTTGAACTTTAACGACATAGTAATGTAATAAGCTTCATAATAAGAAAACTTTAAAAATAATGTTTCAGTTTTGAATGTATTTTTCACATTTGAGGTTATCTGCCACTGTCATCGTTAACCACAGAAAATTTTACTTTTTGTTTTAGCTTGGCTGGGCAAAGGTCTCCTTAGTCATTCTACATAGTTTTAATAACGTTAATCGTTGCATTGCAGGATACTTCCGTAAACTTTAACCTAATACGGCAGTCTGACAGCCAGTAGCAAGTGAAGCAAGTATAGTCATTTAACACACTTCTTTGTGCCAAGCATTCATTACGGATATTGTCCCGCGTGTTTAATCAGGCTTGATTCAGAGCCTGACTGACACAAAGGAGGCTTTACACATTTAATTATGTAAATATTACTGGTGTTACGTTGATTAATGTGTGTATTAGGATATTACAACTGAATAAGAAGCTAAGGAGCTCATTGAGTTTCATCATGAGCCTTCGTGGGTGGGACTTTCTTTCCTATATGAAAATATTCCGCAGTAGTTTTATATTCAATTTTTTTTTTTTAAACAGTGTGTGATAAAATTGCGATTGCTTCTATTTTTATAATTAATAATGAGTAGGTGTCGTTAGTTAGTTAATGAATTAAGCCTAGAATACAATAATTGATTAGTTCTGTTCTGTAATAATGATATTTAACACAAAAACCCAGGGTTTTTGTGTTAAATATCGTCGTTATGATTAAATATCATATTATAGAAAATAAGTCGTCAAAATTCAATCGACCTATGGTTATATCTTGTAACGACCAGATTATTCCACAGCCTCATTCCTGCACGACATTAACACTCAATCCCCGATGCTTGCGATTAGAAACACCTTCTCTCCGAGTTAAGTGCATCTCAAATAGTTGCATTACTTATAGGATGGTTAGTAAACGATCCACAGCGGTAGTACGTGACACGCCACCAGATCGAATGGAAAACTAGAGTTTTCAATCGCGACTCAGGCGCCGGTAAGATGAACTGCATTCCTTAGCCAACCTTTGTCATGTTAAACTAAACAGAAGTCTCATTATTCTGTTATTTTAACTAGCCATAGAGCGTCAACCAACCGACGGGTACACTTCACTATAACCCCTTCGAGTATTTTTTTTAACTCATTTCTTAAACATGCACAGGACATTCTCAAACAACCGGCATCGTTAAATGCTACAGGGAAGTATTGGCTTCCATGTACGAGCATTTGTATGTCAACTCTTTATGAGCATATTACATTACGAATGTGACATGTCAGAGCGATTTGAATAAAATTATGTCTCTAGTAGAAATATTTACAACATCGAGATATCGTAGGGCATAAATATTATGAGTTTTGTGTGGTATTCTTGAAACAGTCGCAGGTCGACACGACGGCGACCCCTCGCGCTATTGTGTTGGATCGACTAGTTTTTTATGTGCAAGCGCAGCGGCATCGTCGCCCACTCGAGTTTTTGGAATTCCGATAGCGGTCTCTCCCCGCGGCCGGCGGCCGGGCCGGTTCATTCATAACTCGGCGTGATGCCGATACCCTCTTTCACTAGCTTTTCAAACGATCACATGTGTCTGTCAAACCGGAAACGTAAATGAAAACAAACCTATAATTGTTTTAGTTTAAATGTTTGGTTTATTGTGGCCCAAAAAAAAAAACAAACCACCAACGTCGTTGATTCGCCTGTCTTCATTTCTGAACTGGACTTATTACTCACATTATTTTAGGTAAACAAAGTGACTCATGAGGATTTATCATGACTTCATGACTTGTTCATCGCTTTGTGTTACTAAAGTCTTAAGATAGTCCTTTGCCCAGTTGTGGGAATTAAAGGACTTTAATATGAAAATAAAAGTTTAAAAGGTTAGGGAACTGTAGAGGCCACACCTATATTTGTTGCCGAGAACATAAATATGTCTTCAACATACATTTTCTCAGTTTGACAGCATTACAACTGTACTTTTAATACCTTCAAAAGTTGCGGAATGGCATGTTTTTCTGGTGGTTTTTGTAATCCATAAACTTTGTAGACTATTATTGCATAAAAAGTTAAAGGTTGTAAAGCTAAGCCTGTGGGGTATTGTGGGCGTTGAACGTAGGTTTTATGTAGGTCAGAGATTATTAAGCTGTTTACAACTAAATATTAGGAAACCATTAGCTTGTCGAAAATAAACTGAGGATAATTTATAATTACGAGTATGTAATGGTAAAGGTTTTTTGTGCATACAGCGCGACTCCATATGACACAAAACATTGCTATTTTCTAGCAAGTAATTGTGCATTAGTTAGCGCAAAAAACTACATCTGAATTCTTGATATCCGTTTCAGTTATAGGTTTCAACTACATACTCACAAAAAATAAGAACAATAAAATAAGTGCTTGCACAAAAAAGATCTCAGTAGGTTCTAGGTATTAAGTTCGTAAATCATTCAAGTAACGTCCAATATGTTTTTTAGCTTGATATTCTCGATATAATACTAATAGCCCAGGAGCCACCAATCCTGAAAGCTCCGTGATCACGGATTCTAATATTTTTAATAAAAAATATAAGTTAACGTTTAGACGAACAAGATTTGCTTGGTCGGCGTGGATTTGATTGGCCGGAAATATTTTAATTAAATTTTTTTATTATTAAATTTCCATAATTTTTTTCCGTCATCACGGATTTTGATTAATCTTATATAGAATTGTGTGAAATATTCTGTTCAACAAGAAAAAATCCGGCCGACCAATGATTTTTAGCCGGAAAGGTCACGCATACCTATTTGAATGGTGTGATAAGGGGTAAAATTTATCCATTATCACGGAATCCTTTTTTTTTTTTTTGTTAATTCACGCGTTTTAATGTCACATTTATGATTATCTTGGTATGCGTGCTTACAAACTGCCGAAAGTATCGCGCATACCAAATTTTAACTCTCCGCTTTTTAACGGTTTCTATATTTCTGTAAAGAGTGAGTGAGACAGATTTTTGGTTCAAGTTGTTGCATGAGTTCGTCTCTTTCTATTCCCTACGAATTTAACATTTACCTGCCTCAAAGATACACAATACCAATATTACGCACCATTTTTGTAAACGCAATATGGCAAAATGCTACTGAACCCATTTGTACATTATATGATCCAACAGAATGTGGATGGCAAGTAAATGAATCCAGTAAACTCGAACCATTGTGGTACATTGGCCCATTAGCACCGTTAAAGGCTGAGGAAATATTAAGTTGCCAACAGAATGAGGAAGAAAACGAAGAATCAGAAGAAAAGAGAAATGATAATTTTGATGAAAATGATGTAGATGATTATTAATTAATAACTTGAATTGAACATATTTTTTGTATCAACCTTCATTTCTTATATAATCAACCCAAATAAAAATTTTCCTGTATTTCCTCTTTTCCATATTAATTAGTATAATAAATAGTTAAAAACTTGAAGAAGAGACCAGAGGTAGAAGAAAGACTAAAAGAAATGTCATCAAGTAAGTGAAATCTATAATAGTATGATCCTCACTCACACAATAAAATTTGGTATGCGCGATACTTTCGGCAGTTTGTAAGCACGCATACCAAGATAATCATAAATGTGACATTAAAACGCGTGAATTAAAAAAAAAAAAAAGGTTGCACTCCAGGAGTGCCGGTAGAAGTGAAAACTTTTTTGTTACTATGTTTTATTATTTAATTTGAATGACGTCTTACTCATTTTCGATCAGGGTCACGTGACCCTGACGCGAGTTTTGGTCACGTGACCCTGACGCGAGTTTTAAATTTTTTACCCATTACAGAAAAAGTGTACAACGCCGCTAAAGAAGTTTTCACTTCAAAAAAGGATTCCGTGATAATGGATAAATTTTACCCTTATCACACCATTCAAATAGGTATGCGTGACCTTTCCGGCTAAAATTATTGGTCGGCCGGATTTTTTCTTGTTGAACAGAACATTTCACACAATTCTATATAAGTTAATCAAAATCCGTGATGACGGAAAAAATTATGGAAATTTTAATAAAAAAAAAAAGGTTGCACTCCAGGAGTGCCGGTAGAAGTAAAACTTTTTTGTTACTATGTTTTATTTTTAATTTGAATGACGTCTTACTCATTTTCGATCAGGGTCACGTGACCCTGACGCGAGTTTTGGTCACGTGACCCTGACGCGAGTTTTAAATTTTTTACCCATTACAGAAAAAGTGTACAACGCCGCTAAAGAAGTTTTCACTTCAAAAATTTAATTAAAATATTTCCGGCCAATCAAATCCACGCCGACCAAGCAAATCTTGTTCGTCTAAACGTTAACTTATATTTTTTATTAAAAATATTAGAATCCGTGATCACGGAGCTTTCAGGATTGGTGGCTCCTCGCCTATAATGTTTTAAATGTCAACGCATGATCAAAGCGTTTTAATGCTGGCTGGCAACAAATGCTGCCATTATTATGCTAGTCAAGCAGTGACCGTAAATATTTCTGTATCTACTTCTGTTCACAACAAGAGTGTCTTTGACCGCAGAAAATAATACAGCGTTCACTTATATGTTTTAATTACCTTTATTCTTTTTTTTCTTATTGGTATTCGTTGCAGATACATCTGCTATCCCTAAAGGTCCTACTGTTTTGACCTTTACATATTTTGGGCAACCTGTTTTAATTCTGACCTTTTCAGGCGCAAGATACTGGGTCATTCGATAGCTTCGGCCCGAATATAAAATCGCTCAAATCTGGACTGCTTACTCAGGGCTGACTTGAAAATGCCTTCACTCGACCAGTAAACATCTACATCAGAGTTCGCATCAACGATTAAGCCTGTGCAGTGGCGTTATGGTGCAGCAGGGGTGATCGTCCAAGCACTCTCACGGCATAATAATTACGGGGCGCGTGAACCACTCGTCGCAGTTTATAGGCCGGCTCGACCGAGCAGCCTGCCCCTCCTCCTTCGCCCCCTCGCTTGCACCCCGCTTGCCGGACCGCATTCCGCTCCCATGCGACTGCGTCCTGCATCCTCCTGACTCCAGGACCTCTCCAAAATGTCATGTTTTTATTAATTTCGCTGATAGTAACCGAGCTCGCTATTCTTGTTCCTAAAGAGCTCATTAGTGTAATAGGTCTAGAATTTTCTAGTCCATTGGTACGCGCTTTCGGAAGGATTGCATTTGGCAAGATAGTAGTGAACCCGTTATATAATATAAAAATTAAATGCATTAAAGTTGCAGCAATGTTATGCAAGTTCAAACACCTTATGTGTTTTATTTATGACAATAATTTCTCTCCAGACTCTAGATCTGAAATAAAAAGCCTGACTTGCTTTCCCGAATTGAAATATAGATGGTATCTGTAATTTAATTAGACAGACAATCGAAAATCGTCACAGATGACTTTTTTGTCGAAGCTCGGAGGTGTCTATTATCAACATCTATTACAAAATCGGGTGTCCATCACAATGTAAAGTCATCTTGGTCGTTTCACACGCTTATTGCCTATTCCATTAACTAAATCAGACGATGACGAATCGACCACTAAATCGAGATTATAATCATTATACGATCTCGCGGGCTCACATTCTTAACGAAGAATCCGTGAAGCGTCGGAATGCACGGAATCGATTCTAACTCGTTTTGTTTTCGCCACGTCATAACTCGATGTTCGATCTCGACCTGCATGAAGCCTTTCGTGCTCGAATATTGAATCGATATAGTTTTCCAATTTGGCTTAACGGAAGATAATGTAACGCTGTTGATATAACACAATACAATGTGCACTGGCTTTTCACGCTATTTTCAAATTGGCGTGCGATTGTGCGAATCGAATTAGCGCCAGTGTTTACTCTATTCGTTGGCGAATACTGGTTCAGCCAGCCCGCTAGGGGAATGAAAAATGAGCGTAAAGCTATTATTTTTGGTGATTGTTTTAACATTACCATATTACCATGTTTGTTTTCTTTCACGCCTTTACAAACGACACCGTTTATTTAAGCGAACATAGCAACTATAGCAAGCTTTCATCAAAATTAAACATCAATTTCATTTTTATTTGCGGTACCTTTGTGTGTACTGTGTAGGTACCGCTACCGGCAGCAATCATTTTTGTATGCTTTGACTCGTATAAACCACTGATGAAAATGAAAATAATTGCTGTTGAGCAGATAATAACATACGTCTTCAAAACATTTTTTTTATTTATCTTAATTCGACAATTATTCACCTTGACTTCCAGATTTCACGATCTAGAGCCTAATTTATTACCAATTCTATAATGTTATTTTTTTTACTCCGTCTAGATCTTTTTGTATATTATTATTACTCTCTAAAGCTTTTGTTCTAGGAACCTACTCCGTGTACGTAACCATGTTTATTACCAACACAATTTTAATTTAGCCATGCGGCCGACTCGGATAAGATTTACCATAAAACTGTGGTTGTTATTTAAACATACACTCATTTAGTTGAGAAATATGTACCGACAAAGAGAATTTTATGTAATCTACATTTACCGTGATGTGCCTCGATAGTGCAATTAAGATAAAATCTATGTAATTTGTTTGGCAAATCGTTTTCTGCATTCGTTATCTACGGTTGCTGGTGGCTACAGAATAAATACAACGTTTAAGGTCACGGAAATATGGAAAATGAAAAACAGCTGTTTTAATAGGAGAGGTCTGTAGGTATCATTTAGGTAATTATTACAAGTTATCCATAAATAGATTCCAAGTGCAAGCAACAAACAATGCGATTCCATAGACCAGTAGGTATCAGTTTCAAATCAGTTAAAGAATTTACTGATTGTAAAAATATTTCGCACAAGTCTGCAGGTCAGTAACCTAAAACAAAACAGCTTTTTGCAAAATCGATTGTCTCTTTGAATCTACAAGACTGATTTTCAAGTGCAGTAAAAATTGTAGTGCTGCCAAAACACTACATAGTAAATACCTACATAATCCTAGACTGCTATTTTTGGCTTCCTAATGTTTCATGTAAGTGAATTTGTTACAAATTTATTAGTTAGAATGTAGGTACCTACTCTAAGTACCTATTCCTGCTTCATGCATGAAAGATATATTAGGGTCGCATAAAATAAAAGAGGAGCAATTTGCAATCTAATAAAGTTAAGGAACAATTATTTAAAACAGACAAAATGACAAAATTCCTAAAAATCAATTTTTTTTTAACTTTGCAATCGTAAAATATGTAAGTAATTCATTTTAAATAAATTATTGGTAACATCGGTTTTAAATATCGAATGCACATTTTTTGCGGCCGGCTGGCAGGCCAGTGCCACGACCGGCGCACCGTGGACCGGTCCGGTGGAACGGCGACAGGTCGGCACCTGCCTCGCGCGTGGAATGTCCGGTCGCGAATTAAAACCTTTGAGATACTCTTATTTAGTCGCGGACAATGACGATTTTCCGGATTACAACTAATTACTGAGAGTTTTTATCTTTTCAATTAAACGTGTATCGCATTTTAATGAGCTTGGTAGCCAATTAAAGCAATGAAACCTTCCTTTGCTTTGTCGTTGTTTAAAGGGTGATTAAATCACATTTTCAACAAAATTGCTTTTTACTAGAAGCTTCTAATGCTGTCTCAGTGTTACAATCCTAAATGTTTCCAGAATATTAAAATTAGGTACCTACAAAATCTCCACTTGACCAAAGATTGTATAAACGTAAGGAGCAATGATGAGTATCAATTGAGTAAAAATTTAGTTCAATGACATGGAATCCCGAAACTAATGACCTGTTTATACTCGCAAATAACATTCGAAAAGCAAATTGCTTTCCAAGGTCGATTTAGACAGCAAATACTCAATTTAGTCACGATCGTGTTGGGATCAATGGTATCCGACGCATCCTATTTACAAATACAAGCTATTGATTTATCGTCACTGAAATTAGAAACATCAATGCTTATAAGGGTCTCTTTATTGGGTTAAGTTGTTAAAATGACTAGATAATCTCGATGTGTTTAAATGATTAAATCAAAAAACCCCCGAAGTATTGAACATTCTTTTTGCTGCCAGCACCTATTGCTTGCACTCTGGTTCGATCGGCATAGCAACAATATACCTACAAAAATTATAGTATGATGACGATATCGTGTGACTAACGATGTATATTTTTAAACTACATTAGGGCAAAGCAATTCTATCCGAATGAAATGCTGTGGAAAAATTAAGAACTCAACAGATACATTGCCATGGCAAGGTATTATTTTAAGTGACAATTTGTAATATAAATTGGCTAATCTCAATAATATGGGATAGTGGCAAAGCCCATGACATAAATAAACATTCAAAGAAAATCTATCGTCAACCATTACTGCAGATGAATTAATAAAACTATGTAACACGACACGGATTCGCAAATTAGCAAATATCTATAAACATACTTATTCTAAGAAATGTATTGTCACGAATGTTCTAACATGCACTGTTTTACTTAACTCATATTCGACCTGTCCATCTGTAACTTACATAGTTTTTCGGCGTGCTTTGGTCATACTACGTATTTAACTGTCTATAATCTGCTATTTACATGTCTTTCCGATTTTCTAGAATGCATCGGATCATCCACAAGTTGTACTTCGTGTGAAATATTGTTTCACAGGAGTTACCAGCGCTCTATAAATCAGGTAGTACCACGGACCCAAAAACTACAGAACAATTGTGTTTACGCTCTTAAAGTTTGGAACATCCAATCTGAGAGCAATCCCATAACATTTTAATCATAAATATAATCTACATCCTGCTTTTATACAATGCTGGTCATAGAGCTGTCTCCCTATTGTGCCAAGCCAACAGGTATGCTCCGGATAAGCCAATGTTGGAACTTACAAATGAAGAACATGCCGATCAAAAATATGAGTGCTATCTTATTAAATATAACTTCACTTCTTGTTGTCATCAAAAAACGAGAAGAAACTTTACCTCGCAGTTTTGGGATGATTTGATAAGGATTATCAGAAAAAGGGTGTGTTTGATTTGGCATATAAATGAATCAGAATGTAAAATGTCATTGACTAAGTGGTGAGTAGTGATGCCACATCCGAATCACCCACGGTTCTTTAGACTGTATCCTAATGTTAAGGACGTGTTCTAAATTCAAGATTAAACTCTTACATAGGTCTCGTACTTTTGTATCGAATGAGTAATTTTTACCCTGTAGTGTGGAATATGAAGGAAATGGGTAAAACATGATATTTGTAAATGATCCCAAGGTAAGAGCAAGGAGCTACACAGACGGTTTATTTCAATGTAACTTTATTACCTCTATAGCGGCTCGTTTTATTACCTCTTTGAGGAAACTTCGATTTTAACTGTGCGATTATTCATGAAGATCGGATGAGAACAATTACGATCAATAATTATGTTGTGGTACGGTTGATATTTGTCCCATTACCTCCAGTTGACCAGATTGTTCATTTTGCAGCTGAGTACTTGCAGAGTGTTTCTAGTAGCTGGATCCAGCAACTTGCTCTGAATACAACGTCTCTTTAAAACGGTCATCCCATATTGATGTTCAATGGGATCAATCATCATCCGGGCTTCTTGCTGGCCATACCATAATGGAGATACCGACTTCGGTGAGATAATCTCGTACGACGCCCGCGGTGTGAGCTCTAAAGCATTGTCGTGCATGAATATGAAGTCGTTGCCAATAAAATGTGCATAGGGCATCACATGAGGTTCAAGACACTGTTCGATGTACCGATGAAGAGTTTAGTGCAGGCAGCCGTGGCCCAGATGCACAAAGGCAAGTTCTGTCTTACCGTCGGCGCTGATTCCTCCCCAAACCGTCCACGAACCGCCACCATAGCTGACCTTTTTTCTTCAAAAAATAATGCAAAACATTGTGCAAAGCGTAATCTCCATCTCTTACTTTAGATACCTTTGTAATCCTTCCGTCGTTACCATACAGCATAAAATTTACCACTCATCAGAAACCACAGTACTTTGCTCCACTGAAGGTATGACCAAGTTAGGTATCTCGCGTGCAAAATTAAGGCGCGCTCTTCGATGGTCTGCAGTTAATTTCGGCCCATTCGCTGGCTTATGCGGTGCCAATCCGCGTTCCTTCAACCTTAATTCTTATTGTAGAGTCACTTACAGCTACTCTTCGTACAACGCGAAGCTGCTGCTGCAGTTGAAAAGCGTTAAGGCATCGATTTCGTAAAGAAGTTGTTACAATAAATCGATCATCTCGCTCAGAAGTGACCCGATTCCTGCCAGATCCTGAACGGCGCGTGAACGAACCAGTCTCCCGATAGCGTTTGTAGACTCTATGAACAGATGATAAGCTTAGATGCAATCTTGCAGCCACAACACGCTGACTAAGTCCAGAATCCAGCATAGCCACCACTTGGGCGGTGACTTCTGCGGGCGAAGTATCCATATGTTTTAGAAACAAAAAGTTTTTTCAGACGTCCTAAAGTCACAGTAAATGAAATAAGAAACAGGAAGTTTAAAGACAAGCGCTAAACCATTTAGTTTTAAACGAGAAACGTACTCCAACCCTAAATACACATTTGTCTCAAAACAGTGATTAATTTCATTTATAGGTCATAAAGCTGTCAAATGAAATTATTTTCGAATTTCATGATTTTTTTTCTTCTTAGCTGTAATGACAAAACTGCCAGCTACACAGTAATGTTTTTTTTTTCATGGAATTAATTCTCTTTTGTAAAAAATTAGGACAAAAACAATAAAAACGAAAGTGTTTCGATTTTTTTGATGAGAAGTGTATATGCGTAGGTAAGCCAATCATTGGCATAAGCGGTAACCATTATCAAAGTAGATGCCTCACCCATGAAAGGTTTCAAAAAAGATCACTCAAAAATTCAATATCATTACACGTATAGAATATCTGAATCTCAAAACCCAACAATCAAATCATCCAAATAATAAAAATCTGCAAAAACTTAATACGCGGCATCCTGTTTCCCCTATCCGAGCCTAATTACAGAATAAGAGGTTATGGAACGCGACATAAAAGGCCTGACGTTCCCTGTGACTGATGGAGCACCATTCAACCAGCTTGATTGAAAGGGTACACTGTGAAAGCCCGAATAATGTCGGCATAATGGGATTTCTTCTTCAGGTATGTGCTAATTCGCCAACGGGGTATTTTTATGTTTTATTTTACCTTTAAACAGGCAATTTGTATTTGCGCTCCGAATTTTTACAAGAACAATTTCAATGATTTTTAAACAAACATTTTGGAAAAATGCCACGCTCCTAAAATTTCGTTTCGGAAACTCCAAAGGCTTGGGAGAAACAGGTTAATCTTAGTGATTTTAATTTTTCCAAATTATGACGTAACGAATTTCACAAGTTATCAACACACATTTTACAAATGTTTCCCGGTGAGGTAACTGATAAATTAGTAATCACTTGGACTTTAATCAACGAGGCTGAAGACATACCGTGGGTTGTCGACCTTATACCCGTGTTTACTCAATGCGCAGTCCGCTCGTCAACCAGTCCTCCCACTGAACGATTTTCTATGTCATTCCAAACATTCAGAAAGGTGAGAGTCCCTCGGTAGCTTTACAACTACATTAGTTGGAATTTAAATTTAAAGCGTCCGAATTACACTAAAAGCTTAATTGTTTAAATTCCCTCCGCCAATTTCGTTGCAGAATTTAATTAATGATGAAGTTTTCACTCAAGACAATGAATGGATCATCTTTAACAATAATGTACCTAAATGTTAAAAAAAACTTGATACTTTTATGACAACTTAAAGCTCACTCATAAATATAAAAGATTTAATTTATAATTATCATCCTACTTAATTGGTCATGAATAATCAGGCTTTTAATAAACAATTGAAAAAAAGATTATTGTTTTTTTTTCTAATTTTCAACAACATACCTACTTAAGATGCCGCTAAGTTACGATTTGATTGATGGATCAATTGCATTCAAAGTGAATTCAGTTCGTAAGACTTTCCCGCACTCGATGCTCGTTATCTTTAACTCCTGTGACAGTTTTGATAGATAGGTTAGTTTAGAAAATAAGTACCTAACGAAACAGGATACCACAACCCATGATAACGATGTCCATCCTTATGACATTCTACAGTGCGGCAAAGGTAAATTTATTTAAGGAAACCTGAGGCTACTGACCTTAATCTCACCGAGATTCTCGTGTACCCAGAATATTTTATGCGTTTTTTTATTCAACATGGGATGAAGTAACATTCCCTGACGTCAGCTTCGTATTTCTGATAATGCAGCTTATTATATTTCAACCCGTTGATTTACGATCCGGTGTTCAATATCATACTGAATTTATTTGGCGTGCCGTGGTTTATGTGCGCAAACTATGAGATTGAAGCGATGTTTTGTGGAAAACGGTTGGTTACCAAAAAAACCTTATTGTTATGTGTAATAAATCATCGATTGTTCTCAAGTATTCGAATTGCCATCGTTCAAAGTTCGTTTGGGTCTTAAATATGTATTCAAACGTTGTTCATGTACAGATGCCGGTAGTTGTCGCGACAAGTCTCCGTTAGAAGTCCCGGCGATCGAGTATTGCATGCTAAGCAACCGGCGAGCTATGCAAAATACTTTGTATAACCTGATAGTGCGGCGATGCCGGCCGATCTATCAGACAGTAAGCCTTATTGGGAAACGTGGCGTCAACCTGCGCTCTTAAAACGTAGTCTATCTTAATAGCAAGAACTCGTATCGCCTGATCTTGCCGCTTCCATTGAATTACCAATGGCGACGAATAAAATTTGCGTATAAATTATTATGCCGTGGCGAATTATGATTATCTTTTATAAGTTTGCACAGGCCAGAGTTGTTAAGAGCTATTCCTGCAGCAATTATGACTGCACAAACACCAATTAGCTTTATTAGGTCGATATAAGGCTTTACTAGTTTCACGGGTAATGCGTTGGGTGTGGCGCAGTGGTTCATTAATAATGTATCAGTTTACAGTAACGAATGGGATGGGTCCAACTTCAAAGGGTTTGACGCAAAATGCTTTCGCCGGTAAGAGGCGTGCGTGGTGGAAACTCATTAAATTAAACAATGTCTTATTATTTGCGCTCACTGAATATTTGCTGGGTACGAGTTGTTACAGTAATTATAATTATTTGGATGTTCAATCGGTAGCATTTCGTGTTAACGACATTCGTGGGAAGGCACCAAAGAAATGCTCGTGCCAAATACCGTGTCCGTGACTGCAAATTTTCACGGAATAATTCGTCGGCGATTATTCCAAAGAGTGCAAGCGATGAACATGCTTTCGAATGCCAAAAAAGGAGGATGTAATGACTGAATGGTGCCGTCGAGCCGGTCCAAGCATAAAACATTTTTGGAAATGTAATCGAAGTCTCGATATCTTGCGCCCTCGTCTTGAAAATGTTATTTTTTAATTCGAAGCTATACTTTCAAGTCTCGACAATCAAGTTGTCTCCCTTTATTTGATTAAGGCGGCTTCTTCAGAGACTTGATGAGGTTCATTAAAATACAGTAAGTTTGTACACATCTAAATCAATTGACAACACTTATCAGCAAAACCATCATGCGATAACTTCAAAGAAGCTCTGTGTAAGTACTTCGGTTATAAAGCTTTCATAAATCCGAATAAACGTCTGAAAACCATGTCAAATCTCGTTTGAACCTTCCGCTGCGGAGTCGCCCACGCTTATTCCGCGTGCCATTACCTGCCTACTTGCAGCTTGGCTTTTAACTTAAATGTTTTCTGCCATTGACATCATGATTCGTTCGGATTTGGACTCTATGAATGTCGGTTTAGATGCGATTTTATGTTTCAGATCTTGATATTTTAAGCTGAAGTTCGCAGAAATGTTCATTTTATATCATTATGTTGCAATGTAGGCATTTCAAAACTCCGCCTACTGTATCAACTACACCTACGACATAGGTACAAATTGTTTTGGGAGATGTTTACTCTGCTGGACATTACGATTTGTTCAAGGTTGAAACCGCGTTGTACCTAAATTAAAATTAATTAATCTCTTTTCAATGACGCTAATAACGCAATATCCACCTACAGTCACGATTTTAGTGTGCGATGCTAGTGATGATTATGCATTTGCCTGCACAGTGTTACGAAATGTGAAGTCAGGCATTACATTTATTTAAGTACGCCTTTAGCCTTTGACGACGTTGATAATTACATGATAGACATTCTTCAGGTTTTTCTGCAAGTAAAATGTGTGGTTACCTAGTGCAGTGGCTCCATTAAAAATGCAATGAACATAAATAAAATTAGTCGAGCAACGGCAGAAGTTTCTTTAATTATTGCCATGTTAGGTACATAAATTGCGATCTTGTCTTGACTTGTTCCTGATCAGGTAAAAATGAGTTCAACGCTAAAGAGGTTTATGTCTTTATTCTATAAACAAAACAATATAACAAAAGCTTCTGTTCCTTTTTCGTTTACAAAAAAGTTTAGGCTGATCTTGCACCCAAATTCGTGTAAAGATTTGCGTATTCTTGTCTTTAATCTTCAAACGGTCCGGGCTTTTATCTAAATGTTAAAACATTGTTTCAGGTAAGCAGAAGATGCAAAATGATGTTCTATCTACTGATCTAAGTTATTTATTTACATCAATTGTATCGCGGGTGGGCGAATCTTACCTGTGGCTTTGTCGGCTTTCGTGTCGTAGGAAGGTAGGTATAATTTTGTTTATCAGTTCGTTGTTTTGATAACGCACCGATAGATTACACATGTTTTGCTTTTTACAGTTTATTTCTGATTTTTAAATACTTTTGAGAATTATGAATAATGGGAATAAGCAGTAGTCTACTATTATTATTTTAATTTTTCTATTCTACAACCTACTAAGCCATCTGTTCTACTTTTCTAATACCAGGTAGTGAAATGCATTTGGAGCATAGGTATATGCAGAAGGTACCGCTTTTCGGAAACGTACTCAGTACCTACTGCATTTTTGTTTGTTTGATTTAAGCAATATTCGACCATCGTATCATGCATTATCGCTAATCATTATCACATTCAGCTGTGGAATAGCGCGTGATTCTCACCTGAGTTCGGTTGTGCTTGTAAGTCTGCCGCCGTCAACATTCCATTCTTTTCAAAAATACTTTTCACATTTGCACAAGTTCCTTCAGAGTCAGCAGCTGAAGCCACGGCTAAGAAGCAAGAAGCCAACAGTAAATACAGAATTTGACTCCGCATTCTGAATCCGAAAATCGATTTTTTGTTAGGCGACAGTTTATCACAACAACACTCTTTCACAGCCATGTTCGCGACGGTTGAATTTACAAGTGTGAAACGAGATACACTTTTATAAACGGTTCATAAATAAAAGCGCAAGTAAATGATTTTTAATTTAAACTTAAATTGCGGTACTGTATACGCCATACGCACGACACGCGACGATTCAACTGCGAACCATGGCGGTCGCAGCTCGACTGCCGGCCGACTGAAGTGAGCCGAAAGCGATGGACAGATTGGCAGCGCGGTTGCGGCATTGCCATTCTACCACGTTATTTATTTTAAAGCAAAATCAGCGAAGTGAAAAATTGTCTTAAAATCTTGCCATGTTGTTTTTATCTAAATATAAATTATCTGCATGAAAAAGGCCCTACACGCACCTTTTTATTTTATTTTACAAAATAATTACGGAGCAACACAGACAAATCATATGGCGTTTATTTTAATATAGCAATATTTTTACTAAAATCATTCATTGGTCACTAATTTGTCACTCAGTTGGAAAACGACCAATAGAATCTTCTCATTACATGGCATCTTTGCTATGATTGGCAGATATTTGTGATAGGATATACGTAACCTACTGTCAAAAACTAAGTAATAGTGTCAAATGTCAATCAAACAAAATAGACGAAATGTTATTCAATCAATGAACGCACGTTTTATGTTTTTATAGTGTTTAGAAAATAAATTCACCTTTAAAAATAAGTGAAACTTAAATAAATTATTGTGCAATAGTGTATAGTAGTAAGAGAAACAAAAATCAGTGCATATAAAGTTTATTATTGTAAATAATTTTACATAACCGGTCACCATGAGGATATATTTGTTAAAAAGTGTGTCGCGGGTGATAGGCGCGAGATGTTACTCTACGCCGAATTACAAGAAAGTTACGCACTGTATATTCGACATGGATGGACTTTTGCTTGGTAAGCTAAAAGTGCGACCTTCGCAGATATTGTCAATGTTATTGGATCGCAAGGTTATTGAATCGGTCAAGCTTTTACATAATTATTAATAAACATTTGCATGTATTTTACTAAGCAGAGCATATCTTAAATTGCGCAAAAGGTTTCGCAATACTCTATCTCAAAGTTGTTTTAAAAAAGGTTTCATGAATTCTCTTAAAATCAACTTTTGCAAAACTATAAACCTTGTTGTATAATTTATTCATTCATGTTTATGTTAATTAATTGAGTCCTCCTAACGTTTTTTCAAAACTTGCAGTTTAATATTTCAAATTAACATTGAAATAATTTAAAAAATATGCAAATCTTGTCTATTGTTTATCATACTTAAATTAACATTGAAATAATTTAAAAAATATGCAAATCTTGTCTATTGTTTATCATACTTAAAGCTGTACCTCGTACCTGATTAGTATTCTACTGACACACTTATTTTTTATAGCTTTACATTGTTGTCTATCCTGATGACCAGCAAATTTTAATTCATGAATACAATTTCATATGAAGAAATAAATAAATTGAATTTAAATGTCATGGTTTATACCAACTTCTCAATCAGTGAATTAATGCAACTAACATTAGCTCAAAGAAAACTGTTTTGATCACACTATTCATCATTTCATCACATCACTATCCTAACTATATCTTAAAAACCTCATCTGTAAGATTTTAAACTCAAAATTTATGAATTTCTGATTATATTGAAAGTTTTAGCTCACAACCCATCAAGTCACTGTCTATCGCCTGCCTGAACTATTAATTTTCTGTCTTTATTGATAAAAATTGTTATAACTTGATTAACATTCATGGTCAATATATTTACAGCCATAATTTATAACACTAAGGAATCATGTAGGTAGCTTCCTACCAGAAAAATACAATTGGTTTGAATGAATTGAAATATTTTTTTGCAGAGATTACCCACTACATGTAAACTTCTACACAAATACCTCTTTTTAATATTAATATAGATTATAGGAGGTTGAAGTAAGACGGAGATACAAAAGAAGAAGGAAGCAAATATTGAAACTTTTTTTTTTAATTTTCAGACACAGAACTGGTATACAAGAAAATGATAACACAGCTATGTGCAAACTATGGCCACAAATACACAGATGAGTTGATGATGAAAGTCTTGGGCGGCACTGAGCAGCGACTATCAGAGATCCTGTGCAAAGAATTAAAGTTACCGTGCACTCCGGCAGAGTTCAGAGATCAGTTGTTAGTGCTAGGAGATACAATGCTGGCTGGAGCACCTTTACTAGACGGTATGGAACATTGAACACAATGAAATTTTATAATTTCAAACCAATGATATTATAAAGAAAGATACGCCATGTTCATACTGAATGGTGTTCAGAATTGTTGCGTTGTTATTATAGTAATTTAAAACTACGACAGCGATAGATAATGCGGAACGTATTAAATAGAAAGAGACAGCAGATAGCAAAGAGCAACAATTGTCTTACTTTGTCCTTAACAATTTGTGCGTGCCAGTGCGATATCTACCTCTTTTTATTTATAATATCATTGTTTCAAACAGATAAGGCTCCATAGAAGCGACTTGACATAGAAAAAAAAGTAATATCATGTTAAAAATCTGCTTGTTATTAAGTTTGCCTTTGCCATTACTTCACAAAGTTTGATACTTATTAGCGACACTATGGGATAGTTAAATTATATTATTATAGCATTTAGTTCTTTTTTTCAAAATCAACAGGTTCCATTTTTGCCAAAGAGTATAGAGCTTAGCTTTCTAAAATCCAACAATGCAGTTTTAGCTTTCGTGAAAATCGACCTGTACACTCCTTTCAGTACTTTTCGATATTCCTCATGGTTTAGGATATAGCCATCTATGCCTTGTTGAAAAATTCACATTTTATTCACAAATACCACTTAAAAATAAAGTCAATTTCCCTTCTTCACCATGCAGGAACTTCCCCCATTTTTACAGTATTGTGTAATACAAAATGTAAGCATAGTAACAACAAGATAATTGATGATCAATACCAAACAATGTATGTCGTAATTTGCAATGCTTGGCATAAATCCATCTTCATTGAAGTGTAGAATAGTTCATGTCCAAGGTCAGGATATCCTAAATTAGAACTTGTATCTATTCATCAGTCGCTTACATAATTCTTTTTATAGTCTTCCTGTTTATCTTTCTAAATCTTAACTCTTTTTTTCATAATATTGATTTTATAGATAATTTTCTTTCCAATACCTAATATAATATGAAATTTTTCAGATTAATACCAATTACACTTTTCAGTTACATACCTACGACGTTCGAGTAAAATGTAGGTACAATCGACAAAGTGGAATTATGACCCACCATAAACTTATTTTCCAACAGACATTCAAATACAATCAGGTACAAATTCGCGTAAACATACATATCCACGGCGTTTAACTCAATAAGTAGCTCCAAGAAGACTTATCAGATATTGCCAGAGTAAATAATCACAAGACATAACTTAAATTATCTTCTGACAATCTCTTGATTATTTACAGTGCATTCAACGGGAGTCAGATAAGGCTTTTGAACAGACGCTAGCACATCAAGCTACCACAATCTGTCAGATTTCTTTAATAGAATTTCAACCTTATCACAAGAGTAGAAGGTTAATGTTTGAGTGGTAAAATCTGACAGATTCGGGTAGCTTGACGTGCTGGCGTCTGTACATACAAAGCTGCCATATAATGTGCACTTTAGATACATAAATTATGCAGGTAGGTATGCAAAACTCGCTTCGAACTTGGGCCTCTTGAGTCCTGGCTAAACAAGTCAAAACCAACAACACGAAAGTAAAGCTAGAATTTCCAGTCGGTCTGCAAACCCATCGCAAAATGAATAAAAAAAATCATTTTGAAAAGATTATGCAGATGATGATGGCACCCGAAACAACTGCTTGTAGAATACGTAAATATTTGATCCTTGCGGGAATCGAATCCGCGACACGATGTAGCTGGAGCATCCGGATGGTGCCTAGCAAAGTTTATGTAATGGGGAAGGCCGGTCAAAGCTAATTGTAGATGGCGCGACCATAGCTAAGTGCTAATCCAACCAATGAGGTAGTACTATTTTGAAGTATCTATAATATTTGAACCAATGACGATGCTTGGAACTAGCTATGGTAGCGCCATTCGTTTCCCAGTTGCCATCCTCATTGGATTAATGCGCAATTAAATCTTTACTGGACAACAAACCTGTTTATCCAGCTTCTATCTTTCATTTATCGTAATCTTCCATTACAGGTGCAGAAAGGTTAATACGTCACTTACACAAAACAAAGGTACCCTTCGCATTAGCAACCTCTTCAAGTGCACGATCAGTGGAGACGAAGATAGCTCAGCATAAGGAACTGTTTTCATACTTCCATCATATGGTCATGGGCAGTACTGATAAGGAAGTCAAATTTGGAAAGCCACATCCTGACATCTTCTTGGTGGCGGCTGCAAGATTTCCTGATAAGCCACATCCTTCTAAGGTTTGAATGCTCACAGATAAACTAATTTTATAGGTATAAGGCCTTGGGGGAGGCCTATGTTCAGCAGTGGACGTCTTCCGGCTGATAATGTTGATGCTGAAGTCGTCCTTTCCGAAGGACTGATCTGTGGATAGATGGCACTTTAAGCCGATGGTCTCGGCTTTCATTTGTAGATCTTTGTCAGTCGTTACTTCTTAATCAGAAGCCCGAAAATTCTGACAACAAGTCTTACCAAGGGGTATTAAATTACACAGTATTTGGATTATTGTGAAGGTCAGCTACGTGGTCTCTCCACGTAGAATAATGGTCTTCTGCTGCCTCCAGCCGGAAGTCGATCCCAGCATAGTTAGGAAAAGGTAAATCAGATGATGATGATTAGTATGGATATTTTGTGTAACGTAACGTAGAGTGAGAGAACGTGAATAATAATAATTGCAAGAAGAGTCTATTGTATTGGAATAACTTTAAAGTGTTTTTGTATAAAGGTGACGCAATTGTGAATGTTTTATAAGCTGGTACATGGTGTAGTCTTGATTCTGTCTAATTCTCGTGTCCGGTGCTAATTGAAAGATTGACGTAACTCGACCAATGACGTTAATCCTCGTTTATTTTTCACCAACACTGAACAACATACAAATTAATGCCATCAATATACTATTGCACTATACGAATTTCAACACTAAGCGTCTACACAAACGTTTCAAATAGAACGGCGCGTTTTTGTTTAGACCATGGTTTAGACATCCCTAGAATAATATCTAGGGTCAGGCTAATCTTCATAGCATTGGAATAGTTTAGTGACTTTGGCATAATCAGCGCAATCCCATATAATAGCTTTGTGACTTTCGCATAATTAGCGCACTCCATATAATCTTCATAGCATTCGAAGTCACCAGTGAGCGGTTGGCCTCAAATGTTCCATAATTATACTCGTATTTGATAGTTGAATAATTTATGTGGCGGTGTGCCCCATAAACAAAGTTGGTCAGTTTCTTGTTCTGCACCCTTTTTTTTTTTTTTTTTTTTTTTTTTTTTTTTTTTTTTTTTTTTTTTTTAACGTGGTAAAATCATCAAATGAGTCCTCCCACCCCGGGCAGGGCGGGAGGGACTGTCAGACTTGTACTGACTAAAATCCACGGTGTCCTTCAGTAGCCCTTTATGTACCGGGGTCACGGTGAGGAAATAATCCCGCAACCCCGGCAGGCTTTGGCCCTCTGAGAGGGGGGCCCCGTCATTATGCTGACGCTCTAAAAAAGAGCGCGTGGGACACAACGCGCCGTCGACCCGGGCATGGTCCTTGGTCGGGCAGCGAGTTGCCCTTTACTCGCTGCCCGCATGCCCGCGCCTACGGTGGCCGGAGATCATCTAGCGACGTCCGTCGCCGTGGGCGCCTACCACTGCGGCTGGGGCGGAGGGAGGACGCTGTCCTCTCTCGCTCGCGGCCTGCCTCCTCCTTTACGAGCATTACTGCCTCGCAGAAGGAGCTGACCGCTTCCCACTCCGTCTCGCCCCGCAGCATGGCCGCAACCAATGCCGGGCGCGAGAGGTCTCCGCCTATCGCAGCCGTGAGGACACGTCGGTGCTCCGCCCAAGCTGGGCAGTCTTGCACCGTATGCTCCACCGTGTCCTCCGGGCGATCTTCGCAGTGGTGACACCCAGGCGTCTCCTCCTTTCGCATCAGACACAGGTACCTCCCGAAACTTCCGTGCCCGGTGAGGACCTGCGTCAAGCGGTAGGTCAGGACGCCATGACTTCTCTCCAGCCACTCCTCAAAGAGGGGTCTTACCGCCGCAATTGCGGCGTGCCCGTTGTTCTGCACCCTTAAATAATTATGACAACACTACAACATAGTAATACCAGCTGCAGTCTGCACAGTGAAACTAGTCGAAATATTTATTTAGGCTTTCGAAGTAAACACAGTGGCTTAGCGATCGTCTACTATGTGACGTGTCGCGGGTTAGAATCCCGCACGGAAAAAATATTTTTGTGCTCTTTAGGTACTTGTTCCAGGTCTGGATGTTTGAGTATGTGACTTTAACTGTGGGACAAAGTTTATAAAAAAGTCGAAGCCAATATAATCATAATTACGTAACGCTCTTAACTGTTCCGTTTGAAGTCGGTAATAGCGGTTGTTTCATAATAGTGAGTGTTTACCGAAGCCGCCGCCCACATGAACCAAAATATCACATACTTATCCTCAATTGAACTACTTTTAGCGCGAATGGGGAAGGCAAGTGTCAAAGTGAAAATGACAGTTTGGTCCCCAAAGAACTGTAAAATCAAAGGAATTTTCAGAAAAAAAACCATTTATTGATGTAAAATGACTAGATGTTGTGTAATAAGCTGTAAAAATGATGGAATACACTTTTCAAAATAATATCTACTTTTCTTTTGGAGGTTAAGTACCAGTATTGCATCGCTCGAAAATCGAAGAATTATCACCTGGAACGAGTTTTGTAATAGTTGTGGTGTTAAGAAATTAAATATATTGTGATATTTCTCGAATCTAAATAGAAAAAAAGGTTAAAATTACTGACTTACTGACATTATGATATTTTATCAAAATAGAAAGTCAAAACCAGCATTATATTCTCAACAATCCCCCTGTACTTGGCAATTGATAAAGGAGAGGACAGGTAAAACATACCTAAACTCAAAAATTGAAACCTCAACAACAAGTAATTGTGGATTTATTACGGTAAAATCAAATGTATAACCACTCAATTAAATCACTTTTTTCCTCTTGTAGATGCGCCGCGGCGTCTTAATTCTTCTTTTAGTATATAGTACTTGCATGGACGAATAATTTTCCATATTTGTTTTGTATTTATACTCAATTTTTATAACAAATAATCTTGTTTGTTTTTTTGTACAAGGTAGACGTGGGGACCAACTATCGTAGCGCCATCTACGATTAGCTTTGAGTTGCCATCCCCATTGCAACCAGCGTGGGCGGTGATGGTACTTACGTTACGACTAATGGTGAACGCACATTGAGCCGCACCGCAGTCTCCGCAGTCCCCGCATTTCGAATTCTTTGTATGAAATTCTATGAAACCTCGCACACTGAGCCGCACCGCAGTCTCCGCAGTCGCCGCACGCATTTGAGACGACCGAATTCCCCAGCCGCAGCTGATGACGTCACCAACGTCGGCCCGCACGCAGCGGACGCTGCGGCTAGCGCAGTGCGGATGACGTCATCCGCATTTTTTGTCTGCCTCGTCGTCTGTAACTTTTATTGGAATTTCATAATCTTTGCAGTATTTTTCTTCAATTCTTAAAAACTACAGCTTATGTATCAATAAAAGTTCTCCTGACAATTAAATGAAGTAAAAATAATATACTTCGTAACGTTTCAATAGCTTTGTTTAAGTGATAGCATTTTAATAACTGTAAGTAAATTCTACTAAACAACTAGAAAAAAGCCCCAGCCACTAAAAGCAATATTACGCTACTAAAAGAGGAGTCAAAACCAACAATTTTAATTAGTGAAAAATCCACTAAGTTGGCAACACTACAAAATGCGTGCGGCGACTGCGGAGACTGCGGTGCGGCTAAGTGTGCGAGGCCATTAACAAAATGCGATGAGTGCGGGTACTGCGGAGACTGCGTGCGGCTCAATGTGCGTTCACCTTAAGTCTACTGCAAAATTTTCTTTTCGATAAGTACCTATAGACGATATAGAAATTAATATTTAGTCAACCAACTCGCGCTGGGCACGCGTGGTGAATTATGGCCCACTTTCTCTCACAGTGCGGAAGCCTGTGTCCCAGAAGTGGGAACATTATCGGATGATGATGACAACAATCAGCAATAGAGGTCTAGGTCTGTCTCTAATCAGTTAAAAGGATCAATGAAAGAAAATATAAGTTGAATGACTTCCCGCATTTGCTCTTGAATAGTGGGACGCATAATTAAATTAGATCAGTAGTCAGTCAGTATTAGCACAGTATAAATATCTACAGTAGTGGATCTCGGCCGCATGATAGAAATAAATACCTACAGCCGCGCGGTACGTAAACATGCGCTAGGGCTGTTCGATCCGACGCCCGTCTCCAGCATTTTAATTACATTTGCCTACTTTCTGTATCTATTTAGTTTTGTGATTGTAAATATACTTTTCTTATATCAGTAAACAAATAAAATACTTTGTATATTGAATAGGAAGGATTTTAACACAAGCGTAAGTACCTACCCGTATCATGATTCATTCAGAACTGCCTGTAACTTACCTATTTCACTCGTATCAGTAACTTTCCTTTAGTATATTCACTGTATTTATTAATCCAAATACCCTTTTTTTCGTGAGATAATAGAAAGTATTTATCCATTAAAAAGTATTTAAAGTATACATTATGTACCAACCTGCCAATTATTTTATAGTCGGTACTTTTCAGAGTTTACAGGTATTTAAAAAAAAACTTATGACTGGATACGTTATTGACGAATTCATACACACAAAAACAGCACAATATTTCCTACTCGTCATATTAAATTATGTCCATGAACTGATTTTGTTAAAAAAAACAACGCACCGTCCGTTCATCACTACGGTACGGCCGTGACTGTCAGCGCCCCGAGCGCGCCCCGACATCGAGTCACGTGGTATAGCTCGCGTTTCGTCCGTTTGTATGAAGATCAAATACTGTAGATATTATTACCGTGGTATTAGTTAATGATAACTCGGTCGGCCCGACTAATTTTCTATAAAAACGCACGGAGCAAATTCATGAATCTACTAAGGATGATCAAAACACTAAAAATAACACGGCCCATCAGTTTTTAGCGATTCAGCTCCGAGTCAACTCCATGATATAGATATCAATGACGTCACGAATTCATTGACTGAGAGTTATTTAATTAATTTGGCCGGATAATACATAGTTTCAAAATCGTTTCAAACGATTTTTTTATTTTCAACTTAGATTCTAATGCCTTCAATGCAATAAACACTAGGTGACAGCAGATATCGATGACCAAATAAAACATCAACAGTTTGATTTTCAACGCTTGGCTCAGCGCCGAAAGTTGGAATTCCAACCAACAGTACCTACAAGAGGCATCCATTTCAGTATAGTAGTAGCCAATTTTGTATACAAAATCCTAATCTCTCTTTACTATTTTGTTAGTACCGCATTCTGAAAACGTGCGAAGCGAATTAGAACCATTAATCACTCGAACATTTTTGGGTTCAAGGCGAAATTGCAAAAGCCAGACAGATCTATACTGGCTGGAGTTTTAAAATTGTAGCCAATATTTTTAGTTAGATCTTCTGTTCTCTTCAACAAATATACTGTCGACGTTATTTCTAAAAGATTAAAAGTGATATTTGTTCGGCAGTGTAAACCAAGCTACGTCTAGCCGCGTTTGCTTTTCATTTGACCAGAAACCATAATAATTACGTAATGGGTTCGATGCTAACAGCAGTCGTAGGTTTTGAATTTTTTTTGTATATGTGTGTGATAGTTCGGAATCTGAAACTGCGTCCTACTGAAAAAAAGGGCTTGCCCCTTATTTATTACAGAGACATAAAAACTAAGAAAATGTTGGTTATAATAATAGAACTTTTATATACTTGTGCGTAACTTTTTAAATATTGAAACTTGACTTACCAAATCTTTATTTTTTTTCATTCCAGTGCCTAGTATTTGAAGACTCTCCACACGGCGTGACGGCAGGCCAGAAAGCAGGCATGCAAACAGTAATGGTGCCAGACCCGCACTTGGATAAGAAGATGACCAAACACGCCACCATCGTACTACCCACCTTAGCCAAATTCAAGCCAGAACTTTTCGGACTACCCGCGTTCTAGCGACGCGACGGTAGTTCGAAATTTAAACCAGTGTGCCGCCATTTTTAAAATGGTTGAACTTTTTACCTTCAGCACGTAAGAACACTGTTTGATTATGAATGATAATGAGACGGGAATAAAGTTTACATTTGTATGAAAAGCTCACTTGGCAAAGTAAAACTAGTGTGGTTTGTGAATCTAACGAAGACAATAAATAGGTCGAACTTTTTGTAAATGTCCAAGATCAGATTATTTTAAGGATCTTGGAATTCACTGCTAGTAAAAATTAAAATCAAGCGATAAAAATATTGTATAGTGCTCGCAATGTTAGGCTTCAGTTCCGCCACAATAATTAGTCGAGAAACCTTTAATTAATATTATGTAATAAATCCATACGATTTATTTTTATATGTATTGTTTCTACAAAATATTTATAAGTATATACTTTACATAATTATGCAAGAACTTTTACAAAAATATTAAAGTACAAAACTAAACCCAAGCAAGTCAATTTACAGAATTGATAAGTAAGTAGTACTTATTATGTGTTAAGAGAATATAATTGTGTATGTAGACCAGTACCCTGAGCACGAGTTTTACGTATTTGAGTAAAAAATTAGTTCCTTCTTCGCACACCAGAGGCGCTGCTCCATTTTTTCATACAACGCTGTAAATACTGGAAAGACGTTGTAAAGTAAAAGAGTGAAAACTAGTGTTAAGGGTACTGTTGTTTGTTTAGTGTTACTGTTATCATACGTGCTGTAATTATTATCTGGACAGGTATTGACAAAAAGGTGTTCCATAAATGTTCCGGTTCGCACATTTATGAAAATCCCGGATGCCTCGGTTCGAATTGTGAGAAGCCGATCCAAATAGCTAAATGATTCGGGTCGGCCCGAAAGTAACGACCCGAACAAGTCTGTAGCACCTAGTAACTAGATTTAGGCCAGGTTCACACGGCGACCATTCCATTCGATTTTTTCACGTATACGGTTTTACCGTATACGATGCAGTTGATCACACGGCAACCATTCGAATCGATTTTTCGGGCCACGCATGCGAGTGCGTACGATTTTCGAATGGGCGAGTCGTGTAAACGAGACAACATGAACATAAACACTACTGCGTGTCGTATTCGATAAAATCGTTTCCAGACGCGGCGTTCCGGTGACAACTTCGCACGGTATACGGTAAAATCTATTTCTCGAACACGGGATTTTCCCGTATGAACGCCGTGTAAACAATTTTTAAGTTTTTATATATATTCTGTTGTCACTACTCTATTCGATAAAATCGTTTATACGGTATACGGGAAAATATTCGCCGTGTGAACCTGGCCTTTGTCTACCTACACGTTTTTGCACGGAAGAGTTCTAAGCAAGAAATGTCGAAATCTAAATAGTAGGTAACTCATTTAGCCATACAAACAGGGTTCTTATAGTAGCCACAAATATTGTCCAAGTGCCCATATAATAAATAAATCAGGGTGATAATAATGCATAATTATTAACTCATTATTAGTGCAATTATTGTGATGCCATTTACCTTTAATATTTTGTTGTTATGTACAAAGTCTGGTAGTTATAGATGATTTTAAGCAATAAATTATTTGTTAAGTATAATTCTTTTATTTCGAGCTATTTTTTAGGTCCCGCACTTCAAAAATATTGGTAGGTATTTAACAAGAAATTGTTTTGTTTAAATAACCCATACCAAACCCCTAAGCTCTACCTGATTTTATCAACAAACGCCTAAACAAATCTTCATATATTATATCTAAGAATAATACCATCTAGCTAGACTACGTCAGTTAGTTGTCAAACAAATACAAACCGTATCACAATTGGTCCATTTGTTTAGGAGCTACGAATACTCACAAAAACCGACACGTCAAACTTATTTTTAGATAGTGACCGACCGAAATTTCGGTTTCGGTTTCAGCCGGTTTCGGCCAAAAAATCTAGTTTCGGCCTTAATTTCGGTTTCGGCCAAAATATAGCCGAAACTTTGCCGAAACCGAAACCTGACGAAACTCAAGTGTTCGTGCATTTTCGTGCGTTGTTCGGTAACATTCGTAGCCAACACGTGCTTGCTCGACGGCGGGGCCCGGCGCTGTTCGCCACCGTTCATTTAATCGTGAGTTGAGGTAATTTTTCGAGTTTACTGCCAACTGCCAAGAGTAAGTCTTCTATATTCATGTGATAATAAAATATATTTAACCTTCATACGGTCTTCGGGTCAATTTTGACCCATTTATGGAATGAAACTAAGTTTTCTCTACAGCTAAATTCCTTTGAGATTTGATATTTCATGACTTTTTCCAAAGTTTTGAACTGAATACAATAAGTATATTGTGTTTTCAAAATAACTCTTATATTTCGACCTACAACTTTTTTTACGTTCACGGTCTACGGGCCAAATTTGACCCTACCTATCAATTATGCCAAATAACACAGACAAGAAACAGCTTTCTAATACGATTACTTTTGTGTGCGAACTGTAAAAACATGTCACATTTTGAAATGACATTATTTTTGCAAAGTTTTGTAGACTAAGTATAAAAAATAAGAATTATAATAAATTCCAATAAATATACATTACGGTAGCTTTCCTAATTATATAATTTGTAAAAAATGTAAGACCTAATAACGGTTATTTCATGGAATATTACTAATATCTTCCTGAAATGTAGTCCTGGGTCAAATCAGACCCGAAGACCATCTACGTCAGTAATTTTGAAGACCGTATGAAGGTTAAACTTATCAATCGTCAAGGCAGAAAATATACATAGATTATCTCTCAGTAGAAGTTAAATAACATAGAAAAATAGCAATTTCTTAAAAACCTATTTTTCCCTTAAGTTTTCCTGTATAATTATACACTTTTTCTTAAGTGTTAATAAATGTAAAAAAAAAACATAAATTTTTAGAAAACAATCGAAATTTTAATTGTTTAAGAAGTTTCGGTTTCGGTTTCGGCCGAAACTGACAGCTAGGCCGAAAGTTCGGTTTCGGCTGAAAAATCAGTTTCGGTCGGACACTATTTTTAGAGTTTTTCGTTAGTTTTAATTATTAAATATGTATGCAGAAAAAATAATATTAATCTATAAATAAACAAAATTGGAGTATCTGTCTGTCATATTGAAATAATCAAGAAATAATCATTTTTTACTACATGCATACGAATTTAAATACGGTACATAGATCAAAATAACATTTTTTACAATTTTTGTATGTCTGTTTGCAATAGCTTATCTCTGAAATGGCTGGACCGATTTTGACGGGACTTTTATTGGCAGGTAGCTGATGTAATACGGAGTAACTTAGGCTTATTTTAGAATAAATCTTTGATTTTAGAAAAAATGGGGTTTATCACATGTCATATGCATTTGTTGTCCCACAACTTCAAAACTAACAACTTAAAAAATATATTGTTAAATTCCGACAGTAATTACAATTAATCTCAAGTTAAACAAATAAAATAGCATTTGCTATCAACTAAATATTTTTTAATTTATAACATAAATAAAGATTAAAAAAATAAATTTATTTTACTAGCTGTTTGACTGCCGAGAGAATGTTGTCAGCATTTTGGTTAGTAAGTGACACGCTGCGCTCGGCTCCCTTTTCTGAAAAAATAATACAAAATGTTAAAAATTATATTGAGCATCCTTGCAAAATGCGATTACAAGAACCTTAATGTACAACAGTTGTTAAAATTACTGTAACTATAATTACAATGCAGCTACAATACCAGAAAATCGCAATTAAATACAACAACACCGTGAATTCTGGCTTTGGAATTAACTGCAAGATAGTTATGACATTGCTGACAGTGAGAACAGTCGTATTATTAGGCCCGGATTCCACCAAAAGGGAGAGGAGAGAAGATGTGTTTGAATAACCAATCAGATGTCCACATCTCCTATCCGCTTAGCTTCAGTGGACATCTGATTGGTTATTCAAACACATCTCTCCTCTCTGCTTTGGTGGAGTCCGGGCCTTAAACCTGAGGGGCTAAAACAATATTCTAAATAATTCACTTCATGCATTTCCAGCAACATCATTGGCTATTCATTTACGACATTAATCATTTGGAATATTGCTAACTGGCAGTTTTATACCCACTGTGCGTAAATACTAAATATTTTTTTTACAGCAAATCAAATATCAAATTCTTCTACACTATATACATCAATATTAAATTAAAGCTATTATCAACATCTATGTAACTCCTTCTCTATCTATATATTTTTTTGTCATTAATCTACAGTTCAACATGAGATTTTATTTGATTGAAAATGCTACAAATTATAATTATTTACTTTACAGCCCACGGTCACATACCAGTTGAAACTGATGGAAACCGCAGGCTCATGCTGGATGCAAGTCGCTTCCAACCAGTCTTATTAGAAATCTATGGGGAAGCCTATGTTCATCAGTGGATGTACTACTGCGTATTTGATGATGGTGAAGTCTAAAGTAGTCATAATAATAATATTTTCAAGTACTTTATCGTCCCAAGCCTTGGATCAGTGTGATAATTTTATCAGCTTGCACGTTTGTTAGGTCATGGCATGCTTCTACTCCTTTTGCTAAAATTATTAATTCATGTTAGTATAATAATGATTCAGTCCTGATGGACAATATAATATGATATGACCCTATTATTTATTGTATTCATGAGTAAGGAATCATTAACAAAAATGCCTCATTGAAATTACTATTTTGTAAGTTGAATATCAAATCTCACAGAAAATCTTCCGTTTATTACGACATCGACAGCCAAGGATAGTTTTTTTATTTAATTTAATTGTGCAGTGCGAGAAGTAAAAAAATTGATTACTTTTCAAGCTGCAGCATCTAACTGCGATATATTATCTCTGATGCGTAAAATTTTTCTTTTCTTTGATAAGAGAGGATAAACACACTTTCTGGAGGACTTTTATAAGGAGTGATCACCATGCAAATAAATTCCTAGAACTATTTTAAAGCCTATTTGCACTTGGGCATAATAACGTTAAACCATGCAATAAGGGTGCACTTGCAACTTCATAATATCATCCATAGAGCATAATATTATGACACTACCATGCATGCTTTTTAATAATTGCATTGTTAGGTGGTTGGTTACAAAAATGCAATAGCAGATCAATCATAATCGAATTTGGATTACTACGTACCATAGCGAGCCCAAATACGCGGCTGTGTCCCAGCACACTCACGAATCAGTATCGGGAAACGCGGGTTTGATTTCTTGATGTCTACATAATATTTCTGAATGAAGTTCCTGAAAAACAACGAAATTTCAATAACGGGTTTCGAGGTTATCAAAATGTTTATGTAATCAAAATTCTCACCTTACGCCTTCGGATTCCTTACTTGTCTGACATAAATGAATTCTCAATTCCCTGAGGGCACCACCTAAGCGGACAGACATTTTCAAATATTTTTCTAATCGAAAATAAGATTCACACAAAATCAGATTTTTCTAAAGTGTCACTGTCAAAGTCAACCTCAATTTGACAGTTCGATGTCAAAATTTTTCAACGAAGAGCCATAGATACAAAGCATGGAAATTATTAAAGCGAAAAAAATTAGGTATCTGCTTATCTCTTTCCTTTATATTGAAAACAACAGAACGGATTGAAACGGAACTAATCTTTTTGTTTCTGACAACGTTTTAAAATCTTTGATATTTGATGTAAACAAAGACTGTAGGTTTGTTAGAGGAGGCTTACCTCCTCTTCTCAATCGGCCATGATGACCGTGTTTGCCGAACAGAAGGAGACGGCGCTATACCAGAAAGCAAGATGCAAATAATTCTATCTCGATTCTTAGTATAGCGGCGTCTCCTTCTGTTCGGCAAACACGGCCATCATGGCCGATTGTGAAGAGGAGGCTTTAGATTTATTATTGTGCCATAAAACTAACGTAATAAGTAGTAGCGCGAAGACAGTGGCGACTTCCGGTTTTCTACAGTTTTTTGCCAAGCTTCTGCCACTCTCTATTAGTCTGTGCTTCTGCCCGTCCTGAGTCGAAGACGCGTCGTGTCCCACGCGCGCCTTAAAGAGCGTCAGCCTAAATGACGGGCCAAAGCCTGCCGTTGTCGCGGGATTTATTTTCTCACAGTGACCCCGGAATATAAAGGGCTATTGAAGGACACCTTGGATTTTATTCAGTACGAGTCTGACAGTCTGACTCATTTGATGATTTTACCACGCTAAAAAAAAAAGCTTCTGCCCGCGACTTCGTTCGCGGATCCTGTTGCTTATGCCAGCGGCAACGAGGTCGTCAAAATCGAAGCTCTGAAACGTCTGATCAGGGACGGAAAAACAACGGGATACATGAGACGATTCGTGACTTTTTATTTTTGTAATTCAACAGGAAATGCCCATCAGACTAAGACGAATCGATTAAGAATGGGGAAGGCAAGTGTCAAAGTGAAAATGACAGTTTGGTCCCCAAAGAACTGTAAAATCAAAGGAATTTTCAGAAAAAAAAACATTTATTGATATAAAATGACTAGATGTTGTGTAATAAGCTGTAAAAATGATGGAATACACTTTTCAAAATAATATCTACTTTTCTTTTGGAGGTTATGTACCAGTATTGCATCGCTCGAAAATCGAAGAATTATCACCTGGAACGAGTTTTGTAATAGTTGTGGTGTAAAGAAATTAAATATATTGTGATATTTCTCGAATCTAAATAGAAAAAAAGGTTAAAATTACTGACTTAAAACATTATGATATTTTATCAAAATAGAAAGTCAAAACCAGCATTATATTCTTGATAAAGGAGAGGACAGGTAAAACATACCTAAACTCAAAAATTGAAACCTCAACTACAAGTAATTGTGGATTTATTACGGTAAAATCAAATGTATAACCACTCAATTAAATCACTTTTTTCCTCTTGTAGATGCGCCGCGGCGTCTTAATTCTTCTTTTAGTATATAGTACTTGCATGGACGAATAATTTTCCATATTTGTTTTGTATTTATACTCAATTTTTATAACAAATAATCTTGTTTGTTTTTTTGTACAAGGTAGACGTGGGGACCAACTATCGCAGCGCCATCTACGATTAGCTTTGAGTTGCCATCCCCATTAACAAAATCCGCCTACGCATTTGGTCTCTAGAACGCCACATAGAAACTAACAATGATATTTTGTATTTTACTAAAATATCATTGGAAACAAACATACATGCATACATCCATAGACTGATAAACACATTATCCTCCTTTGCGTCGCGCAGTCGGGTAAAAATAAATGTCTAAAAAAATGCCACAGCGGTGCACGCTGTGCACGGCGGCCACGCGGTGCTCGTTAGCTGCGTATATTGCCTTCAATTCACGCAGCTAACGTGTGGGCCGCGTGGTCGCCGTGCACCGCTGTGGGGCCGTTGCCATATTTATACATAGAATAGTTTTCATATCGATATTCACTTACAGCAAAATGTAATTTTAGAGTTGGAGCGGGCCAAGTCACTAGCACCATAAAAATATCCTGGCCGCCTTGACTTTGTGGTAGATCAGCTAAGAAGTTACCTATTCCTTTTCGGAGCAGCACAGTCATTTTTTAGATGTCCAACAATAAACATATTAACCATGTTTGATTTTTTGTCGAGTGTTGTTATCCTTGACAAAGTTAATTTAAAAGCCTTTAACCGCCATGTCATAATTCGCATGGAGTGCACCTAGCGCCAGCAAACTTTAGGTACAATTTAGCATAGTGTTGTAAAATATAGTTATCGATAAACAAAGTAATGAAATAAATAAAACTTACTAATTTGTAATCAAAGGTTTATTTTTTATTATGTAGTACCGCAAACAAATCAGTCTTCAAACATACGTTAATCAGTCTTCGAACATACGTTAGGTAATTAGTCTTTTTGACTGAAGGATAAATAGACTAGAACAACAAAAGAGTGATTTACCGATTCATTACCTATTACTATCCGCTGAACTACCACTACTACTAATATCATTGTTTGATTGCTGCAATATATTTTATCTGTGGCTGCGCGCGCTTTCTAAGGGAATGTTGGGATTTTGACGTTTGTGTTTCGGTGGATGACATGGTGGATGATTATTAGTGTTTATTAATTTTTATCTTTTATTTGATATGTTCGTGTTCAATGAGAGTAGATAAAGTAGTGTATGAAACTGTACATAACTAGGTATTATACCACTCGTGTGATACTATTATAAAACTCGCTTCGCTCGTTTTATAAACTCACACTCGTGTATAATACCCCTCATTATGTACCAGTTACATAAACTACTATAATAGTTCTTCTTCGTCGTATAACATCATCGACAACTTCTCGACACTAGCTTAGAACTAATAATAAAGAGAGCACGGATTATCACGACGATGGCGCTAGCGCAACTGACGTTTATTCAAAATATGACTAGTTGACCTTGAGCCGCACGTAAAATTACGGCGACGGCGTTCGCGGATCGCTCACGCTAGTGACGTTCTGGAATAAGTCGGTAGTTTCATGTTTCTTTGTTGATTTCTACATATTATATAACTTAATACTTATTGGATTTTGAATAAATAATTAACAACCATACTAATATTATAAATGCGAAAGTTTGTGAGGATGTATGTATGTGTATGTAGGTATGTTTGTTACTCTTTCACGCAAAAAGCACTGAACGGATTTGGCTAAAATTTGGTACACAGATAGTTTATAACCAGGATTAACAAATAGGATAGTTTTTATCCCGATTTTGTGTTCCCGTGGGATAATTTTCGAGTTGTAGCGGGTGAAGCCGCTGGCAACAGCTAGTCTTTAATAAACTACGAAATTTGAATAAATGTTTAGATGACAGTTTGATAAAATACATGGATGAATTTTTACACAATTAATTAGCATCAAGAGCTTCAATTGTGGTACAACACTAGTCTACGTGAAATCACGGTTTCGGCGAAGTAGGTTGATATTTAGACTTATCACAAACTGAGAAAAATTAAATTATTTCAATGAATTAACTAAAATATGTATTAGTACTGTTAAAAATAAAGTAATAACACGAAATATACTAAGATTTAGTAAGCAAGTTCAACTTTTTCATTAAACATTTTTTTTTCTTGAAATGACAGGACTTTTACGTAATATTCCGACGTGGCGACTGAGGTATCATTCTTACTACACGTAATATTACGGCGATGGCGGTTAAAGGGTTAAGTGTTGCCGAATAAGAACAAATGGAATCACAGTCGAGACTTGAGTCTGGGTAGCTAAGTAATATGGATAAAATGATAGAATGTTATATGAATGGCATTATATTACTTACCTATTTTTATCTTTTTAATACTGACCAAGATGAAGCGTCGCCGAATTTGAGCCGTAAAAGCCAATCTATGGAACTGAACTCTCGCGCCCGGCATTGGTCGAGGCCTTATGTTGCGGGGCGAGGGAGTGGGAAGCGTTCGCCTTGCATTTTTTAGCGAAGCATCATGCTCGCAAAGGAGGAGGCGTGCCGCGTGAGGGAGAGTAGCGTCGTAAACCCCAGCCGCAGTGGTAGACGCCCACGGCGTCGGACACAAGACGCGTCGGCCACGGTCGGTGCGGGCATGCGGGCGGCGAGTAATGGGCGACTCGTTGTCAAACCATGGAAGATGTCTGGGTCACCGGCGCGTTGTGGGGCCTCTAGAGGGCTAAAGCCTGCCGGGGTCGCGGGGCTTATCTCATTACCGTGACCCCGCAACATAAAGGGCTATTGAAGTACAACCACAGAATACATAAAGCCGCGTACAGACATCGCGAGGCGTGCGACACGAATGGTTCGTCTCGCATGCCTCGGGCTGTGTGGACGTGTGTGCTCACAGTGAGCATTCGCGCCATACGATCGTTGCGAACGCCGCCTCACTACGAGCCAAGCGCTCCGGACAGGTGTTGTTTGCGCTCAGCCGAGCATGTTTCGTTCGGGACGCACGTATAAATGCCATCCTATGCCTCAGGTTGAGGCATGCGAGACGAACCATTCGTGTCGCACGCCTCGCGATGTCTGTACGCGGCTTTATGTACCTAACAACGTGGATTTTAGTCTGTACGAGTTTGATAGTCCCTCGCGCCCTACCCTGAGTGGGTAGGACGCATTTGATGATTTCACCACGCAACAAAAAAAAACTGTGTAGGTCCATTCAACACAACAATGTTTACGTGAATATTTGCATGATGGATTGTTCACAGGAACTGACAGACGTTTGTAAAAATGTCCTAAAAGAAAACAAATAATTTATTTAACAATTTAATGTAATACTCAATACATCAATTTTATCTTTTGTACATTAAAAACTAAGTACCAAACACTTTAATTATGATTTTTTTAATAGTGTAATTGTTATGCTAGAAGCAACAGCACTTTTCTAGTAACATCTGAGAATTAATATTGAAAGTAATGAATTATTAATGATCTATTAGACTGAAAAAGTTATTGAGACGTACAAATCCTGTTAATTGTTTTTTTATTTGATGATGTAGGGTAGGTGACTATTTTGAGAAGTGATGAATATATGGTCAGCTTAGCTTTACACATAAGAGGGTCGGCAACGGCATTGACGGCAGTATAACGTTGAACAAAAAAGCCGAACCGAAGCAATTACTGCAATTGTTCGGTTTCCTTCGGCTTGTGCTGATCATTTAGTTACTTTGGGTATTGCAGTCGCGTGCCTCTCATCGCTAAAACCCGACCGGCATAAGTTGAAAGTTGCCTAGCCGAGTGGTTTGTAATTCCCGAATGTTCATTCGATAATACCGTCCGGCTATCCCTGCTCATGTATATAGCAACCCTAGACCACTCACTCCATGAATTTTGTTTAGATAATTTCATGATATGTCTAGCCTTTTTCCCAACTATATTGGGGTCGGCTTCCAGTCGAACCAGATGCAGCTGAATATCAGAATTTTACTCAAAAATGCATGCAATGCGGTCATTATTTTGACAACCTTGTTTGAGCAAAGTCGACCTTGCCGGTCTGTTTCACGGAGCGGCCAGCAATGTTTTTGCTGGCCGCTCTAACAAGCCGGCAAAACATTGCCGGCCGCTATTTTGACTTTTCAACGTTTTAAAAAAAACAAATGCAAAAAGATTTTATTTAGGCACAAAAAGATTGTATTCCATGATTAAAAAAGAAATACAATGAAGTAACAAAAGCGCGGATCAGCGAAATTTTTATTTTTATTTAGTGACTTTTTGCTATATGTAAATGAAGTAATAAATGAAGAAAATATAGCAGTCAAACACCGCATTAAAATTATCGCAAACTATTAGTAAGTAAGTAATAATATGAAACCGGGAAAGTCGGTGTTAAATTTTAGTAACTGTACTTTTCATAATTGTTATTCTAAATAATTTTCTAGTTAATGAATGTATATTTTATTTAAATGACTTATCTGGTTTTATTAAAACTAGGTACTTGCAAACACTATAATTATGAAGCCTTGGCCTATTATGACTCTTCGTGGTCACGCTATGATTGCCTCGAGCTAGCCTAGCTACGCTCTAGGCCTTCCAGCTTGGCCATCATGCAGCCCTTGCTCGTCGGCCATCATCAGAGCAACCAGCAAAGTAGCCATTATAGGCCGCGGCAGTAATGTACTATTACGTGGAGCGACTGCCTATCGGACCTCCACAACCCAGTAACATAATTATATACAGGGTGAATTTTTCAACTGGGCGTGGAATGGCTATCTCCGAAACTATGAGGAATATCGAAAAACGTTGAAAGGAGTTCGAGGCCGATTTTGACGAAATCTAAAACTGCATTATTGTTTTTCGGAAAATATAATCCTGGCCAGGAATGAAGCTGATTTTGAAGAAAAAATCACACCCTGTATTATTACACCATTTGATAGTGTTGAACAAGGATCAAATTCTGGAAGTGACCATATACGACAAACTTAAGGGAATAGTTATTTTTTATAAAATGTTTTTCTATGTCACTTTACTCCTACTGAGCCACATTAAAATTATAAAATTTCATTGTTTTCAATGTTAAACTGGATTTGATCTCAATAATCCCACTGCATTCAGTAATAAATGATTGAGTTGAATAAAAAATAGCAATGTTTCAAAGACCCGAAATGGTTAACGGTTCGTTAAGTTTCATTGCTTGAAGATTGATCATTTTTGAGGAGTGAATAATACATTTTTTTTTAAATTATACCTTTTCCTTAAGTTTGCGGCAGTATTATGTTGATTAAAAAGCGTTTATGATTACTTCACAGAATTTTATCCTTACCAGCCTCTCATCGCTAAAACCCGACCGGCACAAGTTGGCATTTGCCAAGCAGAGTGGTTTGTAATTCCCGAATGTTCATTCGATATACCGTCCGGCTATCCCTGCTCATGTAGGTATATAGTAACCCTAGACCATTATTTCATGAATGTTTATTTAATTTCATGATAGACAATAGAGAAAATAATAACGGTATCGCATAAACAATGAACGAAAATGGCGTGCAAGATTTTCAGGTTAGAATAATTCCATGATAGTCAGAGCTGCCTAAAGTACAATCTAATTACTGCCTAAAGGCGATATTTGATCACTATCGAATTCATCTGTGAAAGTTTAATTTCATAAAATATTAAAATAGAAGACTAAATTTTCAACTACCCTACAACATGATGTCAAATGCCCACGTAATTATTAGGTGCCTATTTAAAACTTTTGTTCGATAACGATAGTTTAAAAATATTGTATTTAATATTCGTTTGAACAGCATTACAGTAATATAAGTTCCTGAAATTCAATAATCACAGATCACGCTTATAGTGTCAATATTATTAAGGTTTCTACGCACATCAGCTTGTACTTTGCAAAGGAAGATATAGTTTGAAATCATTTGAAATTGTTATGGAAATATAAGGGTTGGTACACACCAAATGCAGTTTGTACTTGTGTGCGTTCTTAGAAATAGTATTTGTTTTAATAATTTTTCGTGAATTGCTAAGAGAAGATAGGGAAGCGTTTTTCAGCATCAAAATTATGTGGACTCTTTTTCTATTGCTTTTAACGGTTTGCATGCACTCTGGATAGCGTAAAGCGGTAAAAAGAAAGACAACTGCAGTGTCTGAATAAGTGTCTAGGGATATCGAATTTAGGCAATGACGTACCTATTATAATAATAATGTATAGACACGTCATGAACGAACATCGTGGCGCTTAAAAATGGCGAAAATACTAGAACTACTTATACGGGTGAAGAAAGAGTAAACAACGACCATTACGATTACATAAATCACATCACATACAAACACATTTTTTCTCAGTTTATTTTTGTCTTCCAATAGTTATGTAGAATTGACTCTCGAGCCATATTGTGTGCTTTAGGCGAATGCAAATCTGAAGAGGCCTTATTTTAATCATTGCCAAACAAACATCAACTTCATTAGCCTCAATTCGCGTTTGTTATTGATTTTATTAATGGTGACCTATTTCAAAAAGAGCAACATAATTATTTTGTTTGACGCTAACTACGTCTCGCCATAATATGCGCCGGCGCAGGTACATAAATGCATTTGATGTGACCGAATTTGTGAAACGAGTGAAATAAGAGTGGCTTCCCACCAAGACGATTAAGATCTATCGTTAACTCAAACACGTATTTGTTCATAATCTTCATGTTTCGTAATATACTTTCAAAATTACAGCCAGTGTTTGTTAAAAGATAGATATTTTACTAACAACGCATAAACCCTTTGATCCTTTCAGTTTAAAAGCACTTAGTTATTGCGATTTTCCGTTTTTTTACTGTTAAAGCTAGATAAATACCTAATTAGATCAAATCTAGCGATCGTGAAGCCTATCATAACTGTGGTATAACTATTGACGTTGCTTCTAACTTTTTTAAGTTTACCACAGAACATGTCACCGATTTCCGGTCTGTTTTTCACTCAAGCCGATGTTTTAGACTTCACTAGAGTGAATAGCTGACAGTATTCTTCTTCAATGACTTGCGTCATATTTTTTCATCTATTGCACTTCCACAGGGTCAATTCCTTGACGTGTAAATTCACAGGTGATGTGCAGGATCCTAAGTCATATTAATTTTAAAGTGAACTAGACCTTAATTACCATCTCTAGACGTGACAACTTCGAATCTACTACCAAGACTTCCATACAATGCTTTAACATTCCTCAAGTGAATTATGATTTTACTATTAATGTTAGAACATTCCAGAACTTAATAATGACATCAAAACACGGAACATTTATTGCACATTTATTCATGTCAAAATTGCACTTACTCCCAAAGTAAATAAAAATAAAATCGCTTTCAGGTATAAAAAATAGTGGCAATTCCAACATTAAATAAATGAGCAAAATTGAATTAGTTGAGTTAAAATTATGCCGATTTCATTACTCCAGCGCAACTTCACCTAGTCAAAGCTGGGAAGCTAAAAAAAACTAAATCAGAAAAAAACTAAGCTTGTTATAATTAAAAAAAAAGTAATATCATTAATGTGTTTTATATACATATTTACATCTTAAATTTTAACGGCATACTATCCTATTACATAAGAGAACCATGTTTAGAAATTTAAAGAGACAATTTTAGAACAACTCTTATCATAAATATAATTCAATTATTGGAAAAAAACTCATCCTATTGTTTCATAATAGGAGTCAGGTCAACAAGAATTTTATCTAACGGACGAATAGTACGAGAGCTATATACAGTAGAGTGAGGATAATATTACACATGGAAATTTCAATTGGCAAGAAAATTGTATTTTTCTATACTGACAACACTTTCCACTCTCGATCAACAAGTCTATGAGAACTATAAACTATTGAAACTAGACGAAAAATATGTGAGCCATCGAAGGTTGTAGACTAGAGTCACTGTACACGCGGTGCCAAATGAAATTCCCAGAAGCGTCACTCTTACGTCACGTCACGTTTAGTCAGCTACACAACTCGAAAACTATGAGGATAGCGAGCCACTCGACTGTACACAGCTCGAGGCCGTAAAGCACGAAGCGAGAGAGCAGCAGGACGGCGTACGAGCAGCACACGGCGAACTTGTTGCGGGCGGCGTGTGGTGCGGCGTCGTACGGGTCGCGCGTCGCCTCGCGCTTGTACGAGCACAGCTAGCCGGACGCCGGCTCTAACGCTTTGACCGCGTCTGCGGTGAGGCCCTGCTTCTGGCACCACTCTACGAAGTCGTCGATGAGGACGGGCCACGCGCCCTCCGCGTCGTAGTTGCTCATGCCGTCGTCGATCTGCGTCGCGAAGTCTAGAAGGAGGTTCCATGTGTCCTTTGGTATGGATCTCTTGTGATGCTCCTGGAATCATTTATGGTAATAAGTTAGTTTAAATTGATAAGTAAATACTCTCTCAAGATCTACATGCCCACATCATCATTTAAATTACATTAGGAACAGATAATTTAATGTTATTTTAATTACCATTTAGATTAAACTGGGGTAGTATAGCGTAGTAATATTAGAAGAATTGAAATTAACTGAAAATTCATGTTTTTTGATCTACAAAGCAAGCATTTCATGCAAAAAGAACTAGTATTTAAAATACACTAGAATGTGACCTAAAAACAAGAAAAGAAATGATGAGTACAGAGCTAAAAATTTCTGAGTCTATGAACTTTATTATTTACAGTGTTCTACTTTTGCCTGGCATAGACAAAAGTATGCTGAATAATGAATGATTTGAATAGTTAGTGCTGCTTTTTTATTTTTAGAGGCCTGAAAAACCAAAGCAAGGAAGAATAAATAAAACAGTGAATTTAGGGACCAAGTAGTTAGAACTTTAAGTGAATGCCTTTTGGACATGCTGGTGAATCTGCCATCTTTTAACTTAATATAAAGTCAATGCCACTTTTCGTTGTAATTTTATAACTCAAGAACAGGCTCACCTATTCAAACCAAATGTTTAGACTTTGTTCGGACTTTTTAGTAGATGGTTTATGTGAAGTTTGCACAAAATTGTTCAAGCAGTTCTTCATTTGTCACATTTTTTGTAACAAATGAATTCAATAAATGGCGGATCATTTTGATATGGGGATTTTGCTGTCAAATTGAAACTCTTTTCAGTGTTGACAGTACAAGCATGTTGAGAAGTCATTCATGCAGTAACTTCATTTTGGCTTGGCGAAGCACGTACCAGGCCACTAGTACACTACCTATAAAATGTTCACAATAGTATCATTATCTGCTGAGCTCCTTTTCCAACTATGTCGTAGTTGGCTTCCAGTCTAACCAGATGCAGCTAGATACCAGTATTTTACATGGAGTGACTGCCTGTCTGACATCTACAACCCAGTTAGTATGGGGTAATAAGGTACCCCTTGGTAAGATTCTACAAATTACTTCCTGGACTAACAGCTTAACATTTACTAATAGTAATGATGATGTCTTATTATAGAGTTTAGGGATATTAATTTAGATGCCAAATTGGCATGTTTATTAGATTGTCAGGCCAAGTACAAAAATGAATGGGGAACCATTTTATTATGCAAGGAAAAACATAATTTTTTTAAGGGATTACACATGCAATTTGTATGTTGTATTGAAATAGGCACAGCATTTTTATAAATTATATAAATATTAAAAAAGTATTTTGTTTTGATACAAATGTTGTATGTTTGTACTGCAGCTAAGAATTGGTTATATACCTTACCTATATTAATTAATTGAAAATGAGGATAAACTTATACATACCGTGAGAAATTTGCACCATGCATCTAGGAACTTAAATCTCCCACGGAGCACTATATTCCAATAGGCTATCGCCATATCCAATTCCAATCCTTTCTGACCCGGATTCTTGGCATAATTGAATGTAAAATGATAAAAGTCTTTAAACTTATTTTGATCTTTTATCTCTGTCTCCAAGGTTGGTAATTTTGCTTTTAATTTGTCTATGCTATCTGCTCCAAGCTCCATGAGACCAGTTGTGAACTCGTCTTTAGTAAACTCACATTGTACAGCAGCTTTACATTTCCATGCTATTATAAGAACTAAAATTGACTCTGGACTTAAATTAAGGTCTTCTAAAAACTTCATAACACCATCCACTGTGATTTTATCGTTCTCCTGTTGATCTTTGTACTTAGTAAACAGTTGGTCGAGCTTTTTTCTGTCCACAGACGCCTTGACGGGGTCCTTGTAGTAAGCTTCAGGGTTCTGAAAGTAGTTGTCGCTCGCGAGGTCCAGTTTCCAGTCATTTTGAGACAAACAATATATCGCCGTGCTCTCACTCGTCTGCGTAAACGCGACGAACTTTTTAACTTTGTCTCTCTGTGACGATTTTAATTTATTCTGTAAGAGAATCGTACGAACGTCATATTTATAACCTTATTAGTGCTTACCTGTCATCTAATTTACGTATCAAAAAACAATTTGGGCATTTTATGTGATGGCGTGTTTGTTATTTTGGGTGGATTTGATGCATATTTCAACACGATTACTCACCATTTTCGTGAATTTTTAATTGTTTCTAATGACTTTCACTGTTATTTCGACATCGGAACCAAAGTGAAATAACAATCATAGACAACTTTCTAATGTTGTCACGGAATAAACTAAAATTACCCATTTTGCTTAGATCTCGTTTGCTTTTGTTTGCATATTAGGACGCTCACTCACCCCGAGTATTCACCTGTAAAGTAACGTTACAGATTTGAATATTCGAAGACAGTAGAGCATCAAATTGCGCACTTTTGTGTTACATTAACGCTGCCGTCCTTTAACTAGAGTGCCGTTAAGTGCAAAAATCACTTTTTGAGATACGGGGGAAAAACGATAGAAAAAATTTAAATTGATGCTACTTCCTAACCAGTAGTCGTATTGGAAACTTTTAAATACCAAAAAATATATTTTAAAAGGCTCTTTTAGACAGTGAAACTGACAGTCAAAAACGTTTCCTTAAATTAGAGAAAATAAACATTTATCATTTTGTTAAAGTAATCTTTAAAACTAGCCCTAAAATCATAACTATAATGCCGTAATGCATACCTTAACGGCATTTAATTGAATGGTTTTGAACTAATAATTTAGTTTTTACCGCACTTAAAAAATTATAATAATACTAACTTTAAAAGCCGCTAAATACGCTTAATGTCAATGTAGGTTAGCTAGGTTAGGTTAAAAAAGTAGACTCGTACCATGCTACATTGCCGCTAAGAACCTTAACGGCAATCAAGAGAAGTAAATTACAATGATTATTTAATCTATTTTTTGCCGTAGATATTTTTTTGTTTATTACATAACTTAAGTGTCGCTAAATACAAAACATTTCATGATAACGGCATTTTAGATTTTTACGTTTCATAAATTGATAGAGATTCAACAAAATTGAAGTCAAACGGGACGCAAGGGACTGTACTGACTGAAATCCACGGTGATTTTTCAATAACAATTTACGTTCCAAGGTCGCGGTTACCTGGAGAGAGAGTCTGCGACAGGTAGCAGGCCTTGGCCCTCTAAGGGCCCCGTCAGATTGCTGACAGCTCTTTGAAGCGCCCGTGAAACACGACGCGCCATCGACCCGGACATTGGTCCATGAGACACTCGCCGTCTGGGAGATACCCATTAATTATCTTACGCGTCTGCGGTGGACGGAAATCAGTCACGACGTCAGTTGCCATGGGCGTCTCCGCCTTGGTTGGTTCATAAAGTGAAGACGGTTCTCTCCCTCACGCGTCCCGCCTCTTTCTTCTAGCATGACTGCTTCGCAGAAGGCAACTGCTTCCCATTTCATTTCATGAGGGTGACTGATTCACCGACGATCGTGCGGTATCCCCAGATCCTCCGGATGGCAATGACCCTCAGAACAGCCGTGCCGGTCGACAGGAGCCCCGTAGAGGGCCATGAACCGCACGATACCGACGTACAGTCTACGGCGGGAGGCATTTGGCTCACCGAGTTTGGGCAGGAGTCACTTGGAGGCGGCCTCAGCCTGATTCCGTTTTGGAGCTAAACGAAATGCTCCTTAAAGTTCCATCGGCTGTCGAGGACGAGTCCTAGGTACTTCATCGTCAATTCAACGCCTATGTCAACCCTTTCTACCATATTTGGGACTCCGTAAAGCACCACCAAGACACCGTAAAGTGGCACGTTCAGACGGCCATAAAAGCACACGTTCTCTGTCTTGTGCAGCGCCAGCTCAAGCCCCAACTGCTGGATCCTGCATTGCCAAGTCGTCGGTCACTTGATGTGATTATCCCGGCGCTAGGACAAGCGTCTGGTCAACGTAACACACGCTGAGGTCTTTAGGTCACTTGCAGCACCCAGTCGTACCCGATGTTCCACAAGAGCGGCCCAAGGCCGATCTCTGTGGGACACCACGCGATATTTCTCGCCGGTTCCACTCTCCTCGATGACTGGAGTAGCTGAGGTACCTGGTTTGACTCCATGGCAAGGTGTTGAAGGCGTTGGTGATGTTTATTGACAATAAGACGACTCTGCTCAGGTACTGTCCCCGTCGTGAGGGTTCTTACGCGTATGATGGCGTCCACAGTCGAGCGCTCCTGAAATCAAACTGGCTCTCATGCATTAGAAATCGACAAGGCTATCCATAATCACTCTTTCAAAGAGCTTAGCCACCTATTCGAGCAGCACTATGGGCCGAGATTAAATAGGGCGCCCGTGCTTTTTGATGAGGACCTGTTTCTCCGTCTTCCAACGACGTGGGAACGGAATGCAGAGTGCCGTGCGTCAATTACGCACCGGATCCCGGTCCCCGCTCCGCTGCCATGGGAGCAGAAGCACCCAAACTTTTACTCTCGCAAGAACACTTTTTTTTGTTTTGGGGGGAAATCTTCAAAAGGCGCCCGGTTTTTGGGGATAAGACCGAGAAGTGTGGAATTTTTACCTCACTAAAACCCCGGTGATCACCATCAGCACAAGGAGGAAGGAACCTGGACCTCTTAAAAGACCAACTTCAAAACCCTCTTGTGCAGCGATGCAAGTATACTTAGCGGTATTTTAGATTAGTTATGTTGGATAGCGGCAATTTAGTATTTTACAATAATTCAAATATTTTGCTAGATTTTTAAATAACTGCCGCTATTATGAATTCTAACTGTACTATACAATGCTTAAAATGCAGCAAAGGGCTTTTAGCGGCATTTATGAATAGGAATCTTAGATTACGGCAATTTAGCTAGGTAACAAATCACAAATTTATTGTTAAAATCTGCAGTTAAGAAGCTTTAGCTGCGATTTAGCTTAGCAATGTCACATAACTACGTTTTAGCGTAGGTTTACTATATGATTTGTGCATTTAACGGCATTTCTTTTTTTCATATCTCGAAAACTATAAAAGCTATTGAAACCGTAATTAGACAGATCGATAGAGCTTTTTTTTCTGATAAAAATGGCATCAGAAAGTCAAAAATGCCAAAATGTCACTTAACGGCATTCTTGCTAAAGGACGGCAGAACGGTGAATGCTCTCGGTGAGGGATCGCCTTTAATTAAATCCGAAATGAAAGTAAGGTGAAGTGTTTGCATTAATTAAAAAAATGCAGTTAAGTAGTTTTAATTCGTTTTCAAAACTGAATACAACCATACAACATTATCCTATAATCAGGGAACCTTCGGTAAATTTATTAGCAACACCGTTTTGGAAAATAATCATAGACAATTATTTCTTCGTTCCGAAATTATTAGTGTTACAATGGTTTTACAGTAAAAAATTAAATTCCATTCATAGCTACAATAAGTAATTGAACTGCTTATTTTCTTAAAATAACGAAGAAAATACGAAAGTGATAAAATACGAAAACTGCAGATGGATTTTTCATTTAACCAATTTTTCAGAACGAAGTTGTCAATAACTCCAAAACAGCTGATCGCGAAACATAACCTAACTTGCAGTAATAAATAAGTGTGATAAAGGCGAAAATCATTATGTTATCACAATAAAACCTCATAAAAATGCGGTCTTTATTAGTTAAGCAGTTATTTTACACTTCAAATCGATATTTATTTAAGTCAATTAGTACACAAAGTCCGAGAGTGAGATTTGCGCCAAGTCCGACTGGATATTTACATTTAGGAGGTTTACGAACAGCTCTATACAATTATTTATTCGCCAAATCTCGAGACGGTTCTTTTATATTGCGTATAGAAGATACGGATCAAACGAGGAAAGTCGAAGGATCTGTGGATGCGCTTTTGAATGATTTGCAGTGGGCGGGTATAGAGTGTAACGAAGGTCCTGGCATAAAGGGCGAATATGGACCTTATGTGCAGAGTGAAAGGTTGAATATCTATCAGTAAGTTTTATTTCTTAATTTTTTCTAACTTTTAGCTTTTAGTTGCTGCTATAAATACAATACCCTTGGCAAAGACTTGTCAGACTTAGAATCAACTTCAACAGATTGAAACTTCTTTACTCTGTGGTATAACTATGACAATCAATAACTACTTTCATATTTCTTCTTTCCAGAGAACACATAGGCAAACTCCTCGAGAATGGTTCAGCATACAAATGTTTCTGTACCGAGAGGAGACTGAACATATTACGTAGAGATGCGGTAAAGTCTCAACGGATACCCAAGTATGATAACAAATGCAGGAGTCTCACTGATAAAGAGATTAAGGAGAAGATGGATGCTGGTGTTCCTCATTGTATTAGATTTAAGGTAGATATCAGTAAGTTAGGAATATAAAAAAAATATATCTTTATATAAAAATATATATTAATATATAAGAATAAGTTAGAGATTTAGATCTTCTTATGGTACCTAATGTATAAAATTCGTCAAGATATAATATAGCTTTCAATGTTTTTATTGCTCTGTTGAACTAGCATTCCTGCCACAATTTAATCTGCTTTGAATTCAATAATTGTATAGCCTATATTACTCAGGAATAATAGCTTTTTACTGAGATGGGAGAATTTTCCAAATGGTTCAGTACTCAGTAGTTCTAAAGTTAACTTCCTACAAAGTAACTCACGAAGTTACAAATACGTATAACAGTGAATCTAGCTAAATTAATCTACTATATGCAAAAAATGAATCATCCACAGATTTAACCTGCATGTTTGATTTCTTTTGTAAACTGGATAAAATTTATTTCCTATTTGTTTTTAGTTATGTGTTAGTTTTTTTAACAAAACCTGTGAATCTTTTTAGCAGGTATCTAATTGCTAAACAAAAGCGTCCTTCTTCTTATCCCATATTTCAGCTTTTTGGCGTGCTATTTTTATTATTTACCACAAAGTAAACAAAACAAATTTTATTTTACCAGCTGACATCAGACTGCCAATTCTTCGACGACCTGATCTTCGGTGGCATAGCATACGACGTGTCCTTGAATGAGGGAGACCCGGTGCTGATGAAGAGTGATGGTTACCCAACGTACCACTTTGCCAATGTGGTGGATGACCATCTGATGAGAATCTCTCATGTGTTGAGAGGCGTGGAGTGGCAGATCTCTACTACTAAGCATTTGCTTATTTATAGGTAAGGGTGAACAGTTCAAAATGGCGGACACAATAATAATGCCATTCAAAAAACCAAATCATGGGCAGACACCGTGTCTGAGACACCGTGTCTGAGACACCAGCAGTCCAGCACATCAACTTACCAATAATCTGTTGGTGAGTGTTTCTGTATGGGAGTTTCTAAGTTACTAAACACACCCACGTGCGCTACAGGAACTGAAGTTCCCTGGAGTTGGGCAGTTTTCCGGGCCGGTGCAGCCGGGATGCGGGCAAATTGATCTTCCTTAGGCACTGTGAGCCTAAGGGGTCTCTTTGAAAATATGTCGAATAGCCTGTCGTGTGGACAGGTCCGACAGCGTGTCTACCTCTGATTAGCAGAGGTCACAGTCGGCATGCGGACGGTGAGTGATGGGTATCTATCCGTCCGACCAGGGACCATAGCCCGGGTCGGTGGCGCGTCGTGTTAAACGCGCCAAATGCCTGCTGGGGTCGCGGGTATTTTTATATAATCCAGGATACCGTGGCCCCGGAACGTAAAGGGCTCCAAGGATTTTCACGGGTGAAATTTAGTCAGTAAGTCTGACAGTCCCTTCCGTCTCACCTAGGGCGGGAGGACTCATTTGATGATTTTACCACCAAAAAAAAAACGATTTGCGCAGTTCAAAAAAAAAATACCGAAAATTAGTCTTCTAGTATGGAGATAAAGTTGAAAATTAGTCAAAGAAATTTGACAGGTTACAGGGACTACCTTGACATGTGACGTCAGCATATACATATATTAACATGCGTGAAAGACCTCTGCACTTATTTTAATACTTATAAAGTGCATTTTTTTGTGTTAATGTGATCATCCAATTTATGTATTGATTTTCAGAGCATTTGGTTGGACACCGCCACAGTTCGGCCATCTGCCTCTGATCGTGAATGCTGACGGTACAAAACTCAGCAAGCGACAGAGTGACGTCAAGGTGGAAGACTATAAGAGAAACGGTAATACATTCCAGAGCCTGAAGCCAAACGGCAAGCGACAATCGTTAACGTTCAGCAGTCGCTAATACATTTTCAACTTGATACCCCATCGCATAAAGTTGAAAATCTAGTAAAGACTGCTGAGCGATAGCGAACGAAACAAACGAAAACGATCTGTAATCTTTGATAGATTTTCAACTTTATGTAATGGGGTATAAAGTTGAAAATGTATTAACGACTGCTGAACGTTAGCGATTGTCCCTTGCCGTTTGGCTATAGGGCCTGGTCAAGGATTGCTTGAATCTTAACTGTAGCCAAAGTGCTCTGTTCGTCCGGATTATCATAAGCGAGCTTACTCCTAACGCGATGACGAAAGGAAAATCGTCCTTACTAAGAAGAACTGTGGTGGCCCAGTGGTATCGGTCCCAACTTACGAGTTGTAGGTCGTGGGTTCGAACCCCGCCAGGCGCATTACTTTGTGTAATTTATTTCATCACCACTGCTCTCAAAACGGTGAAGGAAAACATCGTGAGGAAACCGACATGTCTTAGAACCAAAAATTCGAAGACATGTGACATCCACCAACCCGCACTGGGCCCGCGTGGTGATTTATGGCTCACTCCCTCTCACAGAGGCCTGTGTCCCAGCAGTGGGAACATTAAGTACAGGCTGATGATGATGATGATGATGATCGTGACGATATAATCGTGGACTGGAAATCTAGATTTGAAATTGTCTTCAGGAATATATCCTCTGGCTCTGGTGAACTACATCACGCTGTCTGGAGGAGGGTTCGACCATGTTCCAGGTGCCGGAATCAGACTCAAGAATATGAACGATTTAGCTGAAGAGGTATGACACATTTCAATAGAAGCCTCATCCCTGCCCTATACATTTTTAGATTTTCACCAAACAGCACTGAAAATCAGCAGAATTGATCTGATGTTGCACATAGAATGAAGATCTTGAAACTTACATAGAACCCGGTTCATTGAAGAAAGGAATCTTAAATGGCGGCGCTTATCGTGTTCTCTCGCTCGCACACTAGTGCCGTCTATACTCAGTTCCACGCTCAGTGATCTTTTTTATAGTTCTCTTTTATTTTTTACATACATTATTAAACTTTTAACCATAATTATATTTTTTTTACAGTTTCAGATAGACAAGATATCAGCCCACCCCAGCCGTCTAAACCCCGATCTACTAGAAGAATGTAACCGCCTTGAAATCAAAAGAAGATTAAAGGACAATAACCTCTCCAAAGCCTTAGTATCTACCCTCCAAGATTTAATCAGGAAGACATACCCAGATCACAAGCTAAACTTAACAGATGAACAAGTTACGAGCGTTCTAAATTGGTCCGCGACTAGAATATCAAGAATAGAGCAGCTTTCATCGAAAAAGTACGGTTTTCTTTGGATTTTACCGAAAAACTCTGAAAAAGTCGACCAGGAACTGCTCAAAAAGTTAGTCGAAAACCTGGAAGGGCTGGAAAAGTTTGACGAAAGTTCGTTGAAGGAGCATTTAAGGAGTTTTTCCGTGAATAATAACGTGAAGTTTCCGGCTTTGATGAAGATGCTTCGGTCTGTTATCAGTGGGCTGGACGAGGGTCCAGGAGTCGCAGAAATGATGGATTTATTAGGAAAGAATCAGTCGTTAGAAAGAATTAAAGCTGTTGTACGATATTTTGCTGTTTTATTGAGTGAAAGTGAATAGTACCCTTAGCACGAGTTTCGAGACGTAAACTGGAACTTTGACAATTTTCAAGCAAAAAAATAGTTCCTTCTTCGCACACTAAAAGCGCTGTTCCATTTTTCATACAAGAAACGCTGTAAATACTGGAAAGACACTGTAAAGTAAAAGAGTGAAAAGTCGTGATAAGGGTACTGGAAAATGCGCTATACGACCTCAAACTATTATTTTTTAGATAAACTACTATTTTATTTAATTCACACACGTTATTCACTAAAATATTAACGTCCGGTCTAAGAAAAGATCGTCTACTTTCTTTAAAACAATAACAATATTAACGCGGTTTTTAAAGTTATGATTTTCAACCACGCCGCGTAAATTTTACGTCAAACTTAACCAAAATCACAAGTCAACGATATCATAAAACAAAAGCATCCAAACTTTAATCTAATCATTTCTTTGGTCTATTTTTTTGATCTGTGAACATTTTATAGTCCATTACGAGAGTGGAGCCAGTAATAAAAACCGGCCAAGTGCGTGTCGGGCCACGCACAGTGTAGGGTTCCGTAGTTGCCCATCAAAATACTTATGCGAACTAACTAAACTGATTCGCTGAATTTAATTTTAAAAAGAAGAATTTTCAAAATCGGTCCAGGAGTCTTTGAGAAATCGGGGAAAATATATAAGAAAAAAGATTACGACGAATTTAGAACCTCCTCCTTTTTTTGAATTTAGTTAAAAATAGTTGACGATAAAAACCTACCTATCCCCAAAAAACATACTTATAAAAGCTGTAAAAATAAAGTTGACAAACTTACATTTGCAGTTGTCTCCGATACATTTTGTTTAAGAAAATATAATTTCCAAGTACATTTTATAAGTTGGTCGACTATTACTCGTAAAGTTGTAAAGCCTACTTAGTCATGACAATTTTCTTTTAAACTTCGTTATATATACTACTATTTTGAATTTTTTCATACCCCCAAACATAACCGTTTAGCTGGTAGAGGGGGGGGGGGACACTCGAATCGAGCAAAATTTAGCACTTTAAAGCTTAATATTTCACAAACGAATTTTTTTATCAAAAAATTGTTAATGGAAACTATCATTATTTTTTAAAGGCCTATTTAATGATACCCCACACTAAGGGGTACGCGAGAAAAAAAAATTCCTTACTTTACGTGTAAGTACTGGAGGTACCCTAAAAAAAAATATTTTACGAGATTTTATTTTACCACTTTTTCGGCACAATAAATCCGTATATTTACACCCAATGACAGCTCTCTAGTACTGTGCGTCTCTGAGCTAAACTGCGGACAGACGGACGGACGGACGGACGGACGGACGGACGGACATGGCGAAACTATAAGGGTTCCTTGTTGACTACGGAACCCTAGAAATGAGTTAAAGTTTTATTTTTAAGACTGAACAATAATTCCATGGTTCTGAGAGGACAATAAAGTGCGATTACTGCAGCATTGAGAGATGCTTTCATCTTTATGACATTGCTAGGGGTCATTCAAGGGCAAGTGTCTAGAGATTTTACGTGCTTACTATATTCGGGTCATTATCACCCGACTCTCTATCACATATCATTGTTTGTATTTAAAGGGTAATATCCGGTTGACCGGTTGTTGTTGGTTGGTTTTTTGTTTTTGGCCCTCATCGGTCATGGCGTTATAGATGGAGCTGCTTAAAACGCGGTTTTAAAATGTCTATATCTTGGGAATCGAGTTTTTCTCGAACCTGGGATCTGGATAATCGATTCCTTGAGCCGAAAAACCCTTAATCTGTAACTTTTATTAAAATCCTTGAAGCCGTTTCCGAGATCCTGATTATATATAAATAAATAAATATACAAGAATTGCTCGTTTAAAGATATTAGATATTGACTACTTTTGAACGCCAAAGTTCGGATATTTATCCTGCGTATTAAGCGTGAGTACGTGGTACGTGCCACTGTGGAATTGAAACAGAGCTATACATGTCGTCTAGCGTCACCTCTTTCGCACAGTGGGCTGGAATTACACATTTAAGACGTCATGATCACAAAAATCCACCAGTTGATCTCAAGTGTCGAACTTGTTTGAAATCACACAAAGTCAAGACTAGGTATTTATTACCAACCATTCGCAAACCCGAGATCATCGTGGAGAAGAATGTAGAAGAAACTTCCCGGCATATTTAAAACTTTTATTATCAGTAGGGTGAGTGGGGGTAAAATGAAAAATGGGGAAAGATAAAGAAGATACAATAACGAAGAATATAAAGGAAATCTTTTAATGGTGGCAACATCATTGTAGACACCGTTTTGTCTTGCCCCACACCGCAGTCTGCGTCAGTCACAAAGTAAGAGCATTTGTGTGTTTTTTAACATTTTCCGAACGGACTCATTATCCGCGTAAAACTGAAATTTTAGTCTTCCATCAAGCGGGGTAAGAATAAAAATGTACTTATGGTCATAACCATATGGACTATTTTAGTCACTATTTCAATCTTACCCCTTGGGCATTTCGTCTTACCCCTACATGTTTTCTTCATTAAGACCAATATTTTAATTACAGTTTTTTCGTAAATAATTGTTTCAGAAAGATTTCTTTCAACATTATAGAAACAACTTGACCATGCTTTTTTACCCAAAACAAAAAAAAATTGCATTTGCTTTGAATCCCTTAGTGTGACAACAGTTTCAAATCAACACTGTTCATCTCATCAACTTTTCATTCCAACTTACCCCCACTCACCCGTAGGTAATATTCTCATCATAATAAGTATCAATTTACTTACATTATTACCGTAGAACATAAGAACACAAAGTATAACTTTCAGGATCACACACTCGGATTCTTCATTCATTATTTGGTAGGTAAGTAGAGATAATAATTATAGAATAAACAAGACACCACTTATGACACGTCTTAACTCTTTGAACAGTTGCAGCGAAATGGCAACGATTAAAGGGGTACCTTCAACTATTTTTATAAACTCAGAATAATTACCCCTACCCTACCCTTTCCAACAAAGTTTACCGCTATAAGTAACCAATGGAAGAATGTCATATATTTTAGATACGCCACTCATTCACACTCACAGTCGGGGCCCATTCATATTATACCAATCAAATCTTCCCAACGGGCCCCGACTGTGAGTGTGAATGAGTGAATTCTTAACTACTGGGCTTGTTTCTTTCTTTTTAATAAATAAATTAAATAAGCATTAATAAACAAATCCTGTGTAGTCGAACCTTTTTAAAACTTGATTACATAATTTAGAAAAGGCGTTGAAGGTTTTGGCCCTATCTATATTATTATTTTTTACAGAAACTCGGTGCGCTACGAAATATTGAGATTGGAAATGAAATCATCAAATGAGTCCTCCCGCCCTGCGTGGGGCGGAAGGGACTGTCAGACTCTTACTGACTAAAATCCACCCGTGTTCCTTCCTATGCCCTTTACGTTCCGGGGTCACGGTATCCTGGGTTAAGGAAAAACCCGCGACCCCAGCAGGCATTTGGCGCGAAACACGACGCGCCACCGGCCCGGGCTTGGTCCTTGGTCGTACGGCGAGCTACCCATAATTTCACCGTCCGCCGCTGTGCGCGTTGGAGCATCCACACGACAGGGTATTCGCATACGGGCAAGGAGACCCCTTAGGCACACAGTGCCTAAGGAAGAGTTTTTGCTCGCATCCCAGGGTGCACCGGCCCGAAAAACTGGTCTTCCCCCCGGACGATCCGAGAGGGAACTCCAGTCCACGGGCGCACGTGGAGGTTTCCTGTCATAGCACCCCAGGTGACGTAATCTACGTTGTTTTTAATCATGAGGCTGTGCTTCGAATCTTTTTACCGACTTCAATCGGGTTTTAATCGGGGCAATCAATATGTAAAAAATCCATATCTCTAAAACTACTGAACCGATTTTGATGAAACTTGCAGTGTACCCTAAGTTGAACAATACCTAGGCGTGCACAGACATAAAAACATACATACATACATACCTACATACACTTATGAAATTTGGTACATTTGTTCAGACGCTGATATACATAGACTAACATATACGAAAACTGGGCAGTTCTGATAATATTACATACATACGGGTCGAATTGATAACCTCCTTTTTTTTGAAGTCGGTAAAAAATATTGGCCAAGGAAAATATAATTGGTAGTACTAACCTGGGAATCGAACCAGAGAACTCGCATCAAGAGCTCTTTTGGTGAGCAATTGTTGAGTCTCACAACAAGGTAGGCTATAAAAAATAAAATAAAACCAGCACATTATGAGTAACAGTATAATTTATTGAATTCCCAAATATGAATATTGAGAGAAAATATCGAGGTCGATTCTGATTTACAATAATTTCACAAACAATTTTCAGATCCATACAAAAACAGTTTTGTTGTAGAAAAATATAGGTTGCACATCAAATAAATAGGTAAAACACAACTGCTAGGTATTTTTTAACCGAGGTGTTTCATTCTTCGGCATCTTTTTTATTTTTTGAACCCTCGTCCTTACATACATTACATGTAAGTATGCATTCTTCTTCCCTCTCACAGAGAGGAGGCCTATGTCCCAGCTGTGGGAACATTAATAGGCTGATGATGATGATACACACTTGTTTTGGCGCGTCGCCACACATTCAATACACTTTCGTCCGGCAATACTTATAATCAAAAATGTTTACTAACAGCGCCCTCCTATCAATGCAAGGCATAAATATGTGAAAAAATAACTATAAGTACTTAAGCAAACACATCGTTGCTTCGTTGCATAGTTATTTTTAAGATGTTTTCGTGAAATTCGGCCATTGATAGAATCCTACTACTATTATAAAGGCGAAAGTTTGTAAGTATGGATGTATGGATGTTTGTTACTCTTTCACGCAAAAACCACTGAACGGATTTGGCTAAAATTTGGTACACACATAGTTTATAATCTGGATCTCTAACACATAGGATAGTTTTTATCCCGATTTTATGTTCCCGTGGGATAACTTTCGAGTAGTAGCGGGTGAAGCCGCTGGCAACAGCTAGTCAATTATAAGGTTGATTAACGCTCGTTTATATACAATCTCAATACTAAATTAAAACTAAAATATTACCTACTAAAATAAAACACATGAAGTCGGTTAAAAATGAGAAGAGACACTTAGGCGTCAAAGAACTCCTTCCGCATTTATTGAGTTTTCTTTTTCTACCGTCAGCGAAACCAGCTTTCGAATATCGGTCTACGCTACGCTCAAGATCGTGTACAGTCAGCAGAAGAGTTAGGTATGCAGGCAGCAATACTAAATGGTTTTTCATGTAGCATACAGCCAAAAAGTGAATACATACAACCTAAACGGTATAAGCTGTAGGTATTCACTTTTTGGCGTGGTATAAATTATACCACGCATACAAACTTACTGCCTTCATACGTTATGTTTTTATTGAGTGTAGTTTAGATTTAAGAGTTCATCTTAAAAGTCGCTTCTCGCTATCATTAGCGGTGGGACAAAGCTTTATTGTAGAAAAGAAATCCACTCATACAGCAGTACCCTTAGCACGAGTTTTCAGTATTTGAGTCGTAAACTGGAACTTTGACAATTTCAAATTGTCAATTTTCAAGGAAAGAATTAGTTCCTTCTTCGCACACCAGAGGCGCTGTTCCATTTTTTCATACAAGTAACGCTGTAAATACTGGAAAGACGCTGTAAAGTAAAAGAGTGAAAACTCGTGCTAAGTGTACAGTTCAGCCCTTTCTAACACTGCAGTAAACATTCCCTAGTGATGTGCAACCTTTTAAAATAAACAAAACCATAACAATTTTGATCAATGACTGTTTAATAAATTAACTTAAAATACGTTGAGCAAAATTTTATTAAACTAAAGTAAAATACAAAAATTAAGCAAACTCCACACAGAAAAGCAAACTAGAGGCATACTCCAGATATCAATATTTTAAAACAAATCAAGAAGGCTCATTAATCCATTGAATAAAACTTTTATTGCATGGTACCTAAGTCTCTGGTAACTGGCCGTTTTTTTTTTAATTTTCCAAAAAAAAAAAATTACCAACGGCGCGGCGCCCTCCTGTCAATATCAGTAGTACCATGGAGTAGTAATTTTGTTTTTTATTCTATTTTGACATCTGCAATAACAACTCTTAGGCCCGCTTGTACAAACCCGCCGAGTTATCTTTTAACTCAGAGTTAGTTGCTAACAGAAGGTTAAATTGACAGCTTGTCATACAATATTGTCAATTTAACCTCGTGTTAGCAACTAACTCTGAGTTTAAAAGATAACTCGGGTTCGTGCAAGTGGGCCTTAAAAACATAATCATAGAACACAGTCTTAATTAAAACCAAACTATCAAAACAAAATAAATGAAAACAATCGCATTGAAATATACTTATTAAAATTTTTGGTCTTGTTTTACCTAATTGATGCCGCTTCGTATACAATCCATTATTATGCAAATTATATCTAACTGAGTATTCGAACTATTTAATGATAAACTTTTTAAATATCGATACCTACATGACGTTAATTATTGACAGGAAAATAATTAAATTAAAACGGTACAAAATTAATCGCATTAATTAAAATAGGAAAATAATAATCGTACTTACATAGTTTTGCCAATTATTTTTGTTAATCAGGTTCTTTGTATGCTAGGATTTTTCAATATTAATCTGGGCACGGATTTTATTGCATTAAATCGTGTTTTCGTAAAATTTATCATCAAACAGAGCTGCTATAGCACAAACAAATCACACATTAGCTATAACTTTTAAAAATAATAATTTTAGACAACTAATATTTAGACAACACTGTGTATACAAGTTTTACATTTTTTTCTCACAACTTGCATCAGGAACATACCGATATTACAGTGACTAGATAACTTAAACATAAATAATTTAATTATTGTTTTGATTTTGGCAAGCAACCTTTATAAAACAAACAATATTTTATAAAAAAAAAAACGAAAAATATTGATTTAGGTATTCGTGTTTACTTTCTCCAAGTATTATCGCTTCCTTACGTTTCAAATTACAAAAAATCGAAGCTATTGCTTTTTCAATTGGAAGCCCCGAATCGGAAGACATAGCCAAACGTCTAAAGTAAGGCAACTTAGGCAACAAAAATTAAAAGTATAAAAGTATTTATAATTAACGCAAGATTAGTATCTACGTAGTATTGCGCAGTAATTATAATCAAATACTCGCGAATAAGTGCACAGAGAAAGAAAGCAAAACTGTAACAAGATTATATTTTATTTGGCGCTGTCTTCAATAACCCAAGTTAAAATAATTGCCGCCAAAATCAAAACAAAACAATAATTACAACATTTAAGTAGAAAAATCGAAGCGAAAAATCGATGCTTATTGCTTAATTGAAATCGTAAAATAGTTTACAAAGAATTATTATAATTATATAACGACAGCATTATTAAAACTGACTTAAACATATTGATATGATTACATTTATAAGGAAATCTTTTAGAATTTATTACTTTGCCGTTTTTTGGGGACAAAGGAAAACGGTCATCCGGCAAATACGAGAAAACGCCTTTCATGACGAGGAAATGGTCAGTATTTTGTCAAATTTCGCAATTTTAAATGTTGCTAAATCTCCTCATTGCCACATTACCACGAGCTCTTAACGCGATCCAGTTTAGGCTGTGGGAAAGAGACAGAGCTATACAAGTCGTCTAGCGCCATCTCTTTCCCACAGCCTCTTTAGGCTGTCACTCACGCTTTGAGAGTTCATGGCAGACCACCAGTTCTCAAGTTTTCTGTGATAATAACCTATTTGTGATCTTAAATCGCATTTGTAAGGCTTTTTAGAGCTTTTTGTCCTTCGTACCCATAAAACGACAGATTTGAAAAAACTTTACATAAACACTGAAATATATCAACTATAATTATAATTATTTAATAATTCACAGCAATTGAAATATGTAATGTAAAAATTAAATATCGTCAAACATCAATTTTCTCACATCAGATGTAAAACTCCACATTTAATTTATTTTACTTGAAATATAAAAACACTTACAGATAATGAAAGTACAACGATTATTTTTCCAATTACCTTTTTATGTTTTCCCTAGTCAATGGATAGATGGCGCTGAACTTGATAATAACGAACGTACGTCATTTTTTTTGGATGAAAATATCATTTCGTTAAAATTTGTAGAATAGAACGTTATGATTTGGGATTTCTTTGAAGAAAATATTGTGAACATTTGTGTGTATATAGATGAAATAATTTGATACAACAATAGATATATTATAATAATCTACATTTTCGATAATTATTATGAATAATATGGATGCGTTTTTATGCGATGCTTAGGTCGACGTGTCCATTATTTTCACTATTCATCTTATAAATAGTATAGCAATATACCAGTAACTTAATAGCAATCATATTATCAATCATCTTTGCTATGAAGATCGCGTTCCGTTTCATTGCAGAATTGACCCTCAGTCAATAACTAATTGTTCAAGTTAAAATCGATGGCAAATGTAACGGGGGGTATTACAACGTCTCAAAACCAGGCTTGTTCCAGTGAGTGAACGAGATGGCGCTAGACGACTTGTATAGCTCTGTCACTTTCACTCGCCAGACTAAGCCTGGTTTTAAGATGTTGTAATATCCCCCCTGTACCTGTTTTCCAGGCCTTAAGCTCAGCATAAAAACCCACCAAGTATTTTTAAAGTATTTTTTCGAATTTACCTAAATCATCTAAGGCATTAAACGATCCGTTTTGTCACGGCGAAAATATTTACTAGTTTAGTATTAAGTTCGAGTTTACAAAACTATCATAAATATTCAATATAAATTCAAGTTATGTATAGACGACACACGTTCATGTACACTAGTACATAGACTGGATTCTCTGTAGAGATACATTTTATAAAAACATTTATAAGGCAGATCATATAAGGAGAGGCGATCGCGTGGAACGAATAATTGCTGAAAGACAACGTAATTTAAATCTTAGGCCTCATTACTGACGAACAAAAATAAATTCAGAAGTTGTTTTAATTTTTTTTATTTTTATTTTGTTGAAAAATGTATATTCGCGACTGAATCGTTGAATCTCAATTATAATAAAAAATACGAGCAACTCAACAATACTTTATAACGGCCCATTGGTTTCCCAAGTCATCTGTTTTTGTCAATTGACTGAAAAAATACATCCATCCCACGCGATCGTAGCATTTATCTAAGAGATATAAATAAAATTATAAGAGATCACATTTTATAAATAGTCTTATAACAGTTATATTATAAAGTAGGTTGTCTGTCAAGTTCACACAGACGTGATGAGATTGCTTCGTTTTATTTAGAATTTTGAATTAAGAATAAGACACCTACAATGTGGCGACTGTCTACTCTACTCGACCACCGTCACGGTGCGCCTTCTTACTCACCCCTTATCTAATTGCACCCATCTACTCTATACAGTCACATTATAGTGGCTTCTTATAACTTCTATAGAGCTATAATCCGTCTAATCGTCGAAGTTGAACGTATCTATATGATATCCAGTTATACTCTGTTATTGCTCAAAATTGTAACAGAAATGAAGCCTGAATTTTATCGTCGGGTAAATATACGGATCTAATTTACTATAGATGTAGTTTAATCTGATAATGTTTGGTATACATTTTACTTAAGGCTTGTACGTATTTATGATGTACCGAATAAATTATTCTATGCTATATTTTTATGTCTAACTGCTACGCGAACATTTACTATTTTGTGCAATATACGGGTATTTATTTGGTGCTGAATAAATGCTGAAAATTGGACTTGCAGTATTTATGACAATGAATTTCTGTTTTAAAAAGAAACCAGTATTTATAGTATAGTAGTTACTATAAATACTGGTTTCTTTTTTAAAACAGAAATTAATTTAGCAATTAGCTATGCTGTGTCTGCGTGGGTCACTTTCCAAAGAGGCCTGAATGATGTTTATTAGAGAATAATTATTTAAATACCCATAAAATAAAGGGTGTCTTCAAGGCTATCACAAATAATTCTCATTTTGTATGTAAGTCATGGAAAATATAATACAGACTGTTAAAATAATAAAAATCTTGCCACTGCAAGTCCTCTCTACGATTAAGTACCTTATAGTAGGTACTCTGCTACTGTTATTATATTTATGAAAAGTATTGACTGGCTATAGTGGCTCTAAGCTATGTTTATTTTTATATTAGGAATAAAAGTCCCGACTGGCAGCCACTTCTTCAAATCAAAAGAATTGTCACACGTTCCTTTTTTGAAAGTGTAACTGGCAATCAAAAAGGGAGCTTTTACTATTTTTCATTTTTTTTAAAAAACAAACTTGGTTGTATCTATGTGGTGAGGATGCTACTGCCTGTATAACATTGCCAAAAGAGTAAGGTTCTAAAAGAAATATCTATTTCACAGTGATATCTAGCAGTCTTTTCCCGAAAAAAACGGGTCAAGTATTTTAACCAAACAGTTATAATTCGTTGTTCGAATAAAATTTCGTAAACAATTTCAACAACAATTTTTAAGAAAACTCTTTTAGTCTTGGAACGCAATTTTGGCAGCATTTAGAGGTAAACTATTTTAAAAGGGACGAAATTATGTTTTTAAAATTGTTCAATAGCAGTTTCGAAAATAATTTTGTAGTAAATATTCAATAGGAAAATTTTTAAATCGGGTTTTTAGTAAATATATTGACCATTTGCTAATAAATTCGCGCAGTCTGTTCCCAATTCGTGTTACTTTCATTTTGTTTCCACAATATATATTGATTCAGTAAAGTATACTTCAATTCTTTATTTATATATTTGCCCTAGATATTATCCACTCTCATAAATTTCCATGGTCACTTACCTACAATTTTACCGTACCACATATTTTGCCTTATTTATAAAAGACTTTTAACTAGTCATAACCATAATATACGGTATGACACTAATATTAATAAGTAGTATTAATCGAAATGGTTCCAATATTTTAAATAGATGTAAGTTTATATTATACAGATATTCCAAATCCAGTAAATAAGTATATACGTAACCAGAGTGGCATTCATTTTATAATCCTAATATATTTTTAAGAAAGTGCTCAGAAAAATATTTATTCGTAGTTCACAACTGTAATGTGATTATTTACAGCATGTATCAGAAAAATGTTGTCATAGATGATGGTGTGGTAGGTACAGGCCGTAAAAATAAACAGCTTTTTCATGATCGAACATTATAATCGTGAAAAAAAATATTAATTACTGTTCCATACAAAATTGTGTCAACAAACTGGACCTTATAGGGTCAATTGCCTGCATTGGCCACAGGAAACCGAAACCGAAACGCAAAAAGCAACAGGGTAATTTTTAGTTCGTCAAGTCAGACAGACTCCTTCAGTAAGAGTGAAAATTTCGCACCTAAAAAAAGTACGGGACAGGTTCTTTTCCGCAGACAATATGCAGACAATATAGGTTGTAAAGAGAAAGCTGTTTATTTGAACACCCATAACCACATCCTTAAACTTGTGGTCATATTTTGTGGTGACACAATTATGACCACAAGTGTAATTCCGACATGGTTCGGACACATGCTGTAGGAGATGAAAAGAATGAAGACACAGAGGTAGTAATATTCGATGACAGAAGATAAGTATGCTGAGAGAAAACATATCCTAGTGTATACTCATACCCCCTTATTAATTAACGTGGACTAAAGTTACAACCAGGATAATCCTTGGATTAACCACACATTTTTAAGGTGTAAAACTTGGCGTAACGTAACTTTAGTACACGTTTATTAAGGGGGTTTAAGTCGTAAGAGAGATATTAAAGAAGCTCACTGCTGTATTAGTAGTAGTTTGAAATAATCTATATAAGTAGTAGTTTGAAATAATCTATATATGTAACTATCGGACTAGAATCTGGCAAAATATGACTTGGCTAGAGTTTAGCTTGCCACTCATAGTTTTATGTAAATTGTCAAAGAAGTAGAACCCAATACTTATTAAAATCGATTCATTAATCACATTGGATAAATTTTAATATTTTTGACACCAAAAACAATGTTCTGAAGGCCGAGACAAAGAACGCTATCAAAACGATTCATATTTCGACAATAACTGTCAATTGAATTGACATATTATAACTGAAATTTACAAAGACCATATTTTGTCGTCTTATTGTAATTATAATCCGGCTATGGCTCAATGAAATAACGACAAAATGTGGCCCTCGTGTGGTCTGTCCAAAATGGCTATAGAAATAGTGATTAACACGAACTAGAAAACGGCCACATTGTAAGAATAGTAACAACAATAAATACACATTCACATTTTGCCTGGTATCACACTGTAATTTCAAAAATCTGCGGCAACACTATTCAAAATGCCTGACCACTTTTTGTGATGTGATGTGGTGTGGTGTGGTTGTGGCACGTGTGTAACAAGCCTTTACTCTTATAGAATGATTAGGTACTCTGTCATGGCCCTCAGTTCAGCTTGTCAGCTGTCGAAACCGATTCGATTTCGATTGCATATCGAGTGTGTTCGAGTTAATTACTGCGCCTTTAGATGACGCTATAAAGGGGTCAAAGCTACACCTTTAGAAATCGATGTTCTGATTTTTCTTTCATTTTCGAAGTTCAAAATAGTTTTTTTTTATAATAATAATATCTTTTCTCTATAAGTACCTAATTAGGATACACAGTAATATTTTAGAAATATGTTTCTTACTAATATTGATTATTTAATTATAGACGAAAAATATAATATTTTATGCGTAAAATTCTGTTTAAATATTTTCAAATAGTAGCTATTTAGAATGAAGAGTTCTATATCTATAAAAAAGATTTTAAATGTGGAAGAAAAATCAGATTCGAATTTTCGAACAGTTAAGCAAGGCCATCCCCTTCGGAGCGGCCTCGCCGTCGTCACTGTAGTTCCTTGACAGCCTGGAGGATTCTCTTGACGTGTCCTACTTTCGTGACCCCAAGATCCTTGAGGTCCCTCCTTGCTAGAGACAGGAGCTCCCTTCCAGTTACGTCATGTTTTGCGAACGCGTCAGAATACTCGCTAAGTTGGAGTGACTCCAGCCAGTTTTGTACCTCCTTGACTCCCCAGGAACGGACTTGTGCGGCGGTGTAAGTAGGAGTTGGTCCTTCGGAGACGCTTCGTCGTCCCCTCAGCCAGCGACTGCCCTTCTTTTGGACCTAAGGAACAGGTGGAAGGGAGTAGTGAAATGACTGGGGTTACAGTTCTGTGTTAGTGTGGTTGGTAGAATTTTGGATGACATGCGTCTATGGTGTTCAGAGGCAGTGATTTTAACTAATCTAGATGGATGAGTACGCAGGTATGAGTTTCAATCTACACGAATCATCAGCTAGTATTTCTGTGAAGTTCTAAAAATATTATTTTATTTTTCGGCGCTTCCATAAATTTTAATCTTAGGAAGAATTTAATTTAGAACGACATGACAGCTGTCAAGTTGACGTATTACCCGCGGGGGTATCGGAAAAGCGGCGCGAAATCGAGCAACGGATTGATTCAAGGAAGACCGATCGATCGGCATGGATTTTAAAGCCCTGTGATTTTGTGATCATTAAGTGTCTAGCTTTACAGTTTAATTTTGGATACTGTCTATTACACTTCTCATCAAAAAAATCGAAACACTTTCGTTTTTATTGTTTTTGTCCTAATTTTTTACAAAAGAGAATTAATTCCATGAAAAAAAAACATTACTGTGTAGCTGGCAGTTTGGTCATTACAGTAAGAAGAAAAAAATCAAAATTCGAAATAATTTCATTTGTTTATCCTATAAATGAAATTAATCACTGTTTTGAGACAAACTGTGTATTTAGGGTTGGAGTACGTTTCTCGTTTAAAAACTAAAAATTAGCGCTTGTCTTTAAAATTTCTGTTTCTTATTTCATTTACTGTGACTTTGGGACGTCTGAAAAAACTTTTTTTTTATAAAACATATGGATACTTCGCCCGCAGAAGCCGCCCAAGTGGTGGCATTGCTGGATTCTGGACTTAGTCAGCGTGTTGTGGCTGCAAGATTGCATCTAAGCTTATCATCTGTTCATAGAGTCTACAAACGCTATCGGGAGACTGGTTCGTTCACGCGCCGTTCAGGATCTGGCAGGAATCGGGTCACTTCTGAGCGAGATGATCGATTTATTGTAACAACTTCTTTACGAAATCGACGCCTTAACGCTTTTCAACTGAAGAGTTCGCGTTGTACGAAGAGTAGCTGTAAGTGACTCTACAATAAGAAGAAGGTTGAAGGAACGCGGATTGGCACCGCATAAGCCAGCGAATGGGCCGAAATTAACTGCAGACCATCGAAGAGCGCGCCTTAACTTTGCACGCGAGCACCTAACTTGGTCATACCTTCAGTGGAGCAAAGTACTGTTTTCTGATGAGTGTAAAATTATGCTGTATGGTAACGACGGAAGGAACAAGGTCTACAGAAGAGATGGAGAACGCTTTGCACAATGCTGCATTGAAGAAAAGGTCAGCTATGGTGGCGGTTCGTGGACGGTTTGGGGAGGAATCAGCGCCGACGGTAAGACAGAACTTGCCTTTGTGTCTGGGCCACGGCTGCCTGCACTAAATTCTCATCGGTACATCGAACAGTGTCTTGAACCTCATGTGATGCCCTATGCACATTTTATTGGCAACGACTTCATATTCATGCACGACAATGCTAGAGCTCACACCGCGGGCGCTCGTTTTCTTCCCCACGAGATTATCCCTTACCGAAGTCGGTACTCTCCATTATGGTATGGCCAGCAAGAAGCCCGGACAGGTGGAATCCCATAGTGAACATCTATGGGATGAATTAAAGAGACGAATTGTTAGAGCAAGAGATCCAGCCCCAGAAACACTTAGCCAGGATGACATGCAAAATGCAATCCTAAGAGGAATGGGATAATATACCACAAATCTATGGTGATCGTGACTCTCATCCGATCGATGAAGTTTCAACCGTATGGAAGCAGTCAGCTAAGAGCTCGCGGAGGGAATACAAGTTATTAAATAAACGTTTCTTACATTTTTTTTATTTACGCGTGTTGTTTTACCCATTTCCTTCATATTCCATACAGGGTAAAAATTACTCATTATACAAAATACGAAAAGCCTATGAAGACTCGAATTTGAATTTAGAACATTAACATTAGGATTTAAAAACCTCATACTACTCACTATTAAATGACATTTTACATTTATTCCTAAATATACACATTTTTCTGATAATCCTTATCAAATCATAAACTGCGAGGTGTTTCGATTTTTTTGATGAGAAGTGTATTTTGAGCTCACGCCAAAATAAATTGTAAATCTCTTCAAATATGGACTCTAAAGTTAACATAATTTTTGCTCTTATGTACGGACCTATTGATCTTAAAGTATTTCTCAAACCCTTCTTTATAGGGAAAGGTATGAAATGACAGTATTATCTACAATTCTAGATTAATATTGTCTATTATAGACACTTAGATCTAGAAATACGAGTACAGTCGGATCCCATCTAATGAAAGTCTACGGTACGGTTTGGGGATTCTAACGGGCGATTCGAACTGGGGGGTATGGACGTGAAATAAAGCACCTTTAGTTAATACGGCTAAAATATATGTTTTTATTTAAAGCTATGTGCAGTAATTTAAGTAAATATATTCATGCTGTCAATAGTAGAGACATCGTAAAGAAAACTTTTACCAAGGATTCAACACTTGCTTCTAGAATTAGAACTTCTGAATACTTTTCTAAAATTACAGAAAAAACAGTAGATCATCAATAAATTGTAGTTATTAAGCATTTATCAGCAATTTTGAACCAATTTTAATTAAAATTTGTATTTTAATAAATCTAAAATCACAATGATCATTAGAATTCCTGGTAAAAGTTGTAGTTACGATACTCCTAACATCTTTTTAAATAAAGTTAGAAATACAAGAAAATTACTTTTTTTTATTTGATTGACTGTCAATAAAAAACTAAATTACCACGTTGGTTATTAAAAAATGCAATGAATTTAAAAGACTCAGAACATACCTCGTCAGTATGCAAGAAAGCATAACCGTCGTGGAGGGTGGCTCTTGAGAGATGCGCGCGCAGTGACGCGGCAGCACCTGCGCCGGCGCCGGTGATGCCACCACTTTCTACCAGCTCGTGACAGCTCTCCACCTAGGCAAACATGGTAATATTTTAAACGAATGGGCACCAACAGAAATATCTCAGACGATAAAGTCCATTATTATTGCCGATGGAACAACATTTTGCCATCATCAACACACGTCACCACAGTGCCTAAAAACTAAAGTCTTCAAAGCGTGCGTCTTACTGTAATGACCTACGGTGCCGAATCATGGACACTCACTCACAGTGAGACTAGTCCACCAATATCCGAGAAGAAGTCGCTCAGCGAGATATGGAACGAGCTATGCTCGAAGTAACGTAGATGGATAAAATCCGGAACGAAGTTATCCATCAGAGTACCAAAGTTGCTGACAGCAGAAATAATTAATAAGTTAAGTGGCAGTGGGCTGGCCACATCTCTCTCGCAGAACAGATAACTGTGTCCTTGAGTGGCGACCGCGACTTGGCAAACATAGTGTAGGACGTCCGCCGGGGGTGCTATGACAGGAAACCTCCACGTGCGCCGTGGACTGGAGTTCCCTCTCGGATACGTCCGGGGGGAAGACCAGTTTTTCGGGCCGGTGCATCCCTGGATGCGGGCAAAAACTCGGGACCAAGCCCGGGTCGGTGGCGCGTCGTGTTTCACGCCAAATGCCTGCTGGGGTTTTTTCTTAACCCAGGATACCGTGGCCCCGGAACGTAAAGGGCATCCGAAGGAACACGGGTGGATTTTAATCAGTAAGAGTCTGACAGTCCCTTCCGCCCCACCCAGGGCGACTGGCAGAGACTGGATGAAGAAAACTCAAGACTGGACTCAGTGGCGCATATTGGGAGTGATCCATGTCCAGAAGAGGACAAATACAAGCTAATGATGATGACCAACACATATACTTTTCAGTACTTACACAGTAGTTCGTTAGCCTCTTTGATACTTACCAGTGTGGCCAGGAGTCTTCTTAGCTGTGGCGCTGGTAGCAGCTTGCCATCAGCGTCTTGTAGAGCATCAGCGTGTGCAGCAACACGACGAGCCAACGATACACCCTGTGATACACCTCCGCTGGCTGCGGTCTCGCTTATGCATGATAGTTTTACCTGAGATAGAAGAATAAGAAGATTGTAGAGTTCCTTGGAAGAGGAAAAGTTGAGTGAAAGAGTATTAAAGGAACCACATTTGGCAGCACGGAACCGCCTCGAGGATTCCGCCGCGTGCTATCACATTATGGTTTCTGTCTCGGTCTAGCAAATGGCAGTTCTAAGCGACAGAAAGAGAAAGCGCGACGGAAAAAGGCGATTGCGTGCTGCCATATGTGGTTCAACCCTTAAAGGCATAATGAGTAAAACGTTCTCACTTATGAGACACAGGCGTATAAAAAGTGGACTACAAATTAGAACGCACGACGAGTGCGGGTTTGTTAGACGACACAGTACCTCTTCCATTTTTTTTTAATTGTTTTGGGAGCAATTCCCATTCCTAAGTCGAGGTTTTTAGGTTTGGTTGTTAGGTTCTCTTTTGATGGCCATACGAGTAAAGATTACTGGGGTGTTAAGATCACCACATATACTTACATGTTTAACAAGCGTATTGACGTCGTCCAACAATGCTAACAGCTGAGAGCTCTCAGTGGGCGACAATGCAACGCGAGGACTGCCGGGCCCGCCACCTGCGCCATGTCCAGCTGACGCATGCGCTTTGAGTTGTTGCTTCTCATCCCAGGTTCTGTTTGAGGCAATGGTTGATAGTGTTTGAGGTTAAGAGAAAAAAAGAAAAGTAAAGTTTTAAGAGCAAAAAGAGCTAGAAGCTTTCTGGAGGAAAAAGAAAACTGGAAATTAGTTGCATCAAGTTTCAAAAGCCACATCATTATTTGTAATTGCGTCACATTCAAAATTCCAACGTTATTCATTTTAGTGGCATTCATTGCGTTAATTACGTTTTATAGTAGGCAATGTAACTCACAATTTTTCAGGCAATTGATTAGAAGTATTATTTAAAAAATTCAGCCAAAAAACCAGCTCAGATGCGTTATATGCGTTTGCGCAGTCATTGCGTTATACATATAAAACCTTTTTTACCATTTCAGTTTCTAAGAAACTTTATCTTCTGAACAGTGAATCATGAACCCACTACTTCCACTACTGAATATTAAAAATAAAAAAAACATTCGGCACTGACCTAAACTTCACTAACCTAAGACTAGTTTCAAGAGCTCTGGACCGGCACAGCATCTGGGCTCTATTCTTGTGTATGATCCTGACACATCCGGGGGGTTGCAGCCACGCTTCTCCATCTACTTGAACTGGGACACACTCTTCGCCCAGGATATTGATCTGGACTGCACGGCATTGGGCGATTCTGTGCTTCTGGAGGTTGATGAGCCGGGAGGCTGCCATTTGGGCCGACCCGAATACTGCTACGACCTGTTCGGAAGATTGGGTTATTGGTTCTGAATGTTTTATGGTAAAAACTTGCGGTCGCGATTGTTCATCAGCCGGAAGACGTCCACTGCTGAACATAGGCCTCCCCCTTAGACCGCCACGCCGCCGCCGAACGACAATTCGCTTCTTGCATCCATCGGCGAATTGTCGTTCGCGATTGTTTATATATGGATCAAATTAAATCCTACATTTATAAGTGATACCACAGAATAAATAATAGTACGTGATACCATAATTATAAAGTAAAACATAAAAGTTTAGAAACTCTGTTCTTTACAAAAGCTTACTGCAAAGGACTTTTCTAGTGTCATTAATTTAAATATCTTAGCATGCAAAATAGTTATAGTACTGATCGACTTTGATAATTACCTCTAATATTCGATCGTCAAAGGACGGAGCGAGGAAGAGGTCATCCCCTCTAGTTCCTCCCCAGAAGTTGGTACCTCCCATGAAGGAGGGTATGTTTAGCACCACAATGCCCTGCAACTCAGGCAAGGGGATCCTTTGACCGTCACATTCCAGCTGTACCCTTTGTCCGAGATGCCTGTAAAGTGGATTTTATTGTAGCCTATCATTACAATATTGTAAGTATTGTTACGTCGATCGTTTTGCGACGTCTATCTACAAGCTTCTCGAAGGTTCCATAAGGTTCTCGACAATTTTATAAGGAGTTACTTCTCCGGAATTGATTTAATCCTAAAAAGAAATCTGGTAGAAAGCTTTGATATAGACGGCTTAGCTTTCACAATTTTTGTCTATCAAATCAGAAAAAGTACTTAAAAGCGCGGGTGGACAATAGGATGTAACGCGGTGGGTAGGGGCCAACATTTCACTTGAACCATCTTGAACGAAGTCGCGGGTAGAGGAATATCCAGAGAATATTCTAGAAACATCATAGCAACGAAACGTGTTCGGGTCGGTTTTGATGCGGATGGGTGAATCTTTTAACTAGATTTTTGGGCATAATAAGCAATAGCAAAAACTGTAATTATACTACAAGTGGCTATAGAAAACTAACGAGTACGCCTAATTCCTACTTATTTCAATTGTTATACAATGAAATAGTTTTATTTACGGTGGAAAAAATATTGTGTGGTTTACGGAAGCATAATATAAGAAAGTATTTCACAGAGTTTCAATCCTGTTTGAGAACACTCGTGCTCAGTACAATCAAGATGTCGGATTAGGGATTTTGGGGGAAAAAATATAACCATTGGAAGATTAACTGGATTTTTGGATCGGATGAAACTTTTATGATCATTTTAGTATCTAGGTAGTAACCAGAATTTCGACGTGGATGCAATCAAAGCGATTTGTGTCTTGTTTCTTATTTGACCCTATCAATATTATATAATTTGGATAAGCCGATAAAACTTCTGAAATAACGCAGAAAACTAAAGAATAACGTATATTAACAAAAGTTTTACCTGTAAGTCCTATTCACCCACTCCTTAGACCCAAGTACTCCATACCACATATAGTTCCGTGCCCTCGACCGACACTTCTCAGGATGCTCCTCCCTTTTATTGTGGAAATCCAGGGTAATCTTGGCATCAATCCCGATCCCAAAGTAATTGTTCATGACGGCCCTTTCATAAAACCCTTCTAGGAGCGTCTCATCGGGGTCCATCAGAGGACTGACTGCAGCACATAAGGCATCAGCATTGGCGAGCAGACATTGGCTTATAAAACCTTGGGTGACGTGAGGCCACGCTGGTAGTTGGACTAGGGGGTTGATAATAGGCAGTTTCTTGGCCTTTTCATTGGCCTCTTTTGATCCAAGCCCGCCGGATGCGCCACCTTCACCCCATATTGATGATACAGATGTTGACAGTCTAGAAATAAACAGTGGCTGTAATAGTTGAAAGATTTTTCTCAATATTTGTTTTAAAAAGATTGGCAACCTATTGCAGTTGCAATAAAATTTTATATTTCAAAGGACATCAGTATTTTATAGACATTCTCTATATTGAATATGCATAATTATGTTAGCACAAATGCGATATAATATTCAGTAGGTCAGAACTATTGAAATATGGCTCTCATATTACATGAAAACGAAGAAAAGAAAGTTAAAAGTATATGCAGGCACGACAACAATTCTTGTGTCTCTAGAGATCTTGAGAAAACATCGGAAAAACGTACCGAATTATTAGGAAAGTTGTTTCCTTTCGAAAGCTTCTATCGCCCGGCGGCTTTACATACATTTTCAGGTTGAATACACAATAAAAATAAAGCTTGTCTCTGGGAATATTTCTTAGGAACAATGTTTAAATTCGTACGAAAAATCTCAAAAAAATATGAGACCTCTTTGTATAAATAGGGATAAAAATGAGGTACGATCAATGTTTTATTTAAATTACTGAACTGAATATGGTAATAATAATAGCGTTATTTCAAGAAACATTGTGTGAGTAGGTCTGAGATTTGATTTGTGTTTGCAGATTCTTTTAACGTCTATCTCCTACCAACTTAGAACCTAATTGAAGTATACAATTTGAATATTACACTTCGGTTCACATTGCTTATTTATGTTACGCTACAATTTCTGTTCCAATGAAATACTTTCTTTGAATAATTTAAAACCTAGAATTGAGAGACTAAAAGTATACTTACTTGTCAGATTCTCCCGGCTTGAAGAGGCTTCCACATGATATCCTCCTGGTGGCTGCAGGAGAGCAGCTCAGGAACTTCCCATATTCCGGATCTGTTTGTCCTAGGAGCCTTGGATTATCCGACTGTCTCCTTTCTCTTGTGCTACCTATACTTGGCTCTGGAGAATTCACGCTAAGAGTATCAGTACCCTGATCAAAGATATCACTAAGAACTGAAGCCATACGGCTGGGGCAAGTCTTCAAGCTTTTCTTATCTTCACTATGTGAAGGAGATGGTGGTTCCACTACAACGCTGACTTGCGGAAAGCCACCCACATCGGGAACAGTTTGCCGCATATGCTCATTGCAAATCAGTCTTGGAGGTTCCATATAGTTAGGAGTCTCAGCACTTTTAATACTGAGCGTTTCTTCAGCAGTTTTTGGTAGTAGATGTATTAGGCCCAACTTCTCGTCTTCAACCACGCGTTTCTTTAAACTTTTTCTCATTTGTTTCTTGAAAGACTTCCTCGCTATATCATTCCCTTCTTCGAAATGTGCGAGGCTACAGTATTTGATCTGTTCCTCTACTTTCGATGCATTTTCGATGTAAAATACTCTGTTCTCGAATCCGAACTTCTCCGCTTCGGTCTCTTTGGGTTTCTTCATTTTGGATATGTATTTCATTTTTGCCTCGTTGTTCTTCTCGAGGCTTGGGTTTCGACTGTCCATTGCAATGTCTGATACAGTATCGGATGTGAATAATGTTGTATCATCTGTGTACGTTTCGTTGTCACCGTTCTTCCCCATCATTGCCATCAACACTTCCTGTCCAAGCATTGAACTGATATCGTCCATGATAGATTCTCCGTGTAAAGTTTCGGAGTTCACGTAAGTTGTTTCTGATATTTCAGGAGAATCAATATGTCCGATACCCATTCCAGCAGTTTCTTCCATATCTTCTGGTTTCGAATCGATCATTTCCGATATTAAGCTAAAGTCATCGCTAACGTTGGACCCGTCTGAGCTACTGGCTTCAATCTCCAGGTCTATGCTGGATAGCCGTCTGTCGGGCGTGCACTCGCCGCTCGCCGGGGTCACTCTCGCACTTACCTCGTAATGCTCGTCATCTGTATACGGTTTGTCGGTGTCTATAATAGTCAATTGGTCCGATTCATAAGTATCTCCCTGTAATATCGATCTCTTATCGCTATCGTCAGAGACAACTAGGTTAGGTATAGTAAGACTACTGCTATTATATGTGCGCTCTAGTTCTGGCCTCAGGAGGTTCTTGCAGGAGCTAGTATCACAGGAGGAGAGGTTTGACAGCGAGAGCCGGTCCTGAGGCGAGGCGGAGCTGGTCTTGCTGCGTTCAGGTTTGTTGTCCACGTCTAAATTGAAGTTACCCGTTGGGTTCGAACTTATTAATTTAACTATATCTTCATCTACATCTGGAATGCTGTGAAGGAAAGGATGTTAATTTTTATTATTTACGGACTTCTTAGTTTTAGGTAATTTAACTAAAATTTTTGAATTCACATTTTCTGAGTATCTACGAAATCTATTTAAGTAATCGTGTTTGCTTGGCTATACGTAAATGGCTCTCTTCGTAACGTTCTTATGAGTAACGAAAAACCCGAACAGTCTCCTACCTACTTTTCTCCCTAGGATCACTTACTTGTCAGGTTGCAGCGAGGCAGCAGAAATGGCACTAGCAGCTGACGACCGCCGGCTGTCAGCGAAAGCCCTGGGTACCGGCAGAGCCGCCATATCAGGCGCAGTCGGAGTAGCACTCGCCCCTTCTACTGCTGGACCAGCACTGGTGGAACCTTCGCATGTGTCACAAGAGTCCCCTTCTTGTGATACACCCTGTATAGAAGAAAGTAATGTCACAATAGGCTAGTTGCCTAAAAAAAATTAATTAGTCCGTCTTTTAGATTATTCAAAAATAAGGGACACGCATTTTTTTATTTGTAAATTAGACCAAAAATGACAAAGATATAGCCTATTAAAGTTACGTGTGACGTCACGATGCTTGGCATTTTTCGCGCAGAGTGACGTCACAGGTAACTTAAATAGGCTATTATCTTTGTTCTTTTTTGTTTAATCGAAAAAAGAAAAATACGTGTCCAATATTTTTTTATAATCTAAAATACGGACTAAATAGAATGTAATTATTTTGACCCTGGAAACTAACCCTTTAATAGCGGTGGTAAACGTTACTAGGACAAATAAATATCAAATGTCTTATACGATTTGGACATGGAATAAGGAGGGATTACATGCATTTAACTAAAAGAGTGATTATTTGCATGGAGGAAAAAGTTAGACGAAAGAAAAGATGGACGTATTGTGTAAGGAATGATAAATGAAAAACTGGCCAAGTGCGAGTCGGACTCGCCCATAAAGGGTTCCGTAGCAGATAGTAACATAGTATAAGACCCTTAACACACGGTGAAACGCAACTGCAACGAAACTGCAACTTCTATTTACTTTAGTTAGAGTCATTTGAGTTTCTACCATAGACTCATATGAGTGGGCGCACATGACGCAACCGATGAAACCGGCTTGAAACGGAACTCACTCATAAGAAAGAGTCTATGGCAAAAACTTACATGAAACTCTAATGGCTGCTACACACCTTACGATAAATCGTTACGATTAGTCGGTACAGTTCAAACTGCAACGATAAAACGACAAGTGTGTATGAGAAAAATCGAACTAGAAGTTGCCATAAAGTAACTAGAAGTTGCTGTTGCGTTTCACCGTGTGTTTAGGGCTTTAACGTTCTTGTAGTTGGTTATAACTTTGAAAGGTAAATTGCGTTTTACGATTTATGAGGTATTAAAGAAAAACTAATTACTTGATCTCGTTCAAACTAATTTTCAATGTAAGGTAAAGTACTACATCAAAAGATTCAATGTAATTCTGCATTATGTAGGTTATAATGCCAAAATTCGAGCTCAGTCAGTTCAGGCTTTCTAAAAACCTGTTACGTCTAACATCTTTGGTTTTAAATAGCAAAGAAAGATTTTATCTGGTCACAGCTTGGACCTCTGCCACGGAAACTATGTCACTAGTTTTTCTAAAAGATAAGATGTGGAGCAAGATAAAACGTGGATGAAATATAACTGAATGAACTATGGATATAGATACTTTAGTTGAAACAGTATTTTTGCAATATCTTTAAAGTTTAATACTGTAAGTCAACTGAAATAATGTCTAACATAACTACACATACACAAAACCATTTTTTTGGTGTAAAAATCCCTCCCTGTTTACAGCGGATGGAACTCAGACCCTTATTAAAAACACTAGTTGATGCCCTGTACGTTTCAGGGCCACGATATCCTGCTTAAATAATCCCATAACCTCGTCGTCTACCCATACTCGATATCTACCCGTAGATAACCGTACGTTTTATGTCTTAAGTGGTAGTGAGTGAGTAGACTAAGGATGATTTTCGCTTGCAGTTGGAGTCAGTAGAATTGCGTCGTATCGCGTCGTCAGTAAGCTTCCTTATGGACTTTATATTCGAACGAATTCCAACCTTGCAATTAAGAAATAAAGATGCAATTCGATTGACTTGACGTTGTCATGGCCATCGTGTTTTGTTTTTGCATCTACCCATAAATAACAACGTGTTTTATGTCTTATGTCATAGTGGTAAGGTCGATTTTCATTTTTAGTTAGAATTCGTTCGAATCGCGTCGTATTGTGTCGCATCGCGCACTGATTAAAGTCCTTTTTGTTTTTTTTTTTTGTACTTGGCAAAAACCACAAATGAGTCTTCCCACCCCGGGCAGGGCGGGAGGGACTGTCAGACTTGTACTGACTAAAATCCACGGTGTCCTTCCGTAGCCCTTTGTGTGCCGGAGTCGCGGTATATGTATGTCCCGCAACCCCGGCAGGACTGTGGCCCTCTATAGGGGGGCTCCGTCATTATGCTGACGCTCCTTGAATGATTAAAGTCCCTTAGTGTGTGTGTGAGTAGAAGCTGGTAGATATACCTGCGGGTACACCTGTGTGAGTGTGCGAAGCAGAGATCGCAGCGCGCGTCTCACGCTGTCCGCGCGCCCGGCCAGCGCGCACCCGCGCACTGCCCAGTTTAGTTGCTCCTGTGTTTTGAATTCAAACATTGTTGTTTTTGGTATATTATTAAACATTAAGGGTGCTCCCACATCTATGGACGCGGAATCGGCTTTTTCGTCGCCCTTTCTCTTTCTGTCGCTTAGAACTGCCATTTGCTAGACCGAGACAGGAAGCATAATGCGATCGCACCCGGCGGAATCTTCAAGGCGGCCGCGTCCTATCGCATTGTCTCGGTCTAGCAAATGGCAGTTCTAAGCGACAGAAAGAGAAAGGGCGACGGAAAAAACCGATTCTGCGTCGATAGATGTGGGAGCACCCTTACACGCATTATCATCAGCGAAAAAGTGGCTAAATAATACAGGCCGATCTTTCTTCGAATTTTTGGTTCTAGGACATGCCGGCTTCCTTACGATGTTTTCCTCGTTTTGGTACTATAGCCTCTTCGGAAACCGGCTTGTTCGGGAGGCTGGAAGTCCCTGTGTTCGAGAGCAATGGTGATGAAATCATATCAGTATTTTCATACGTCTAGTTAATACTAGGCCCTATACCTAAATGTCAAGCGACATTCGTTAACGTTCAGCAGTCGCTAATACATTTTCAACTTTATACCCCATTGCATAAAGTTGAAAATCTATCAAAGATTACAGACCGTTTTCGTTGGTTTCGTTCGCTATCAACAGTCTTTACTAGATTTTCAACTTTATGCGATGGGGTATAAAGTTGAAAATGTATTAGCGACTGCTGAACGTTAACGATTTTCGCTTGCCGTTTGGCAGGCTCTGTTTTCATAAAGTTAATACGAGACTAGTTCTATCGAAATACCTTTTCAGTCTTTTCGATGCTGCCTTTCTCGGCAACTGGTTGTGCTTCAGGCTCACTATCACTCGTTGTCTCAACTGGTTCCCACGATCTATAGACATAGGTTTATTTATAAAACATTATTATTACATTATACACCGTGACTTTTTAGTCGTCTTACAAAAGCAGCCCAGTTCATGTACCCAATGACTAGAACACGTTTATGATATAAAAATTGGTATCTAAGAGATTTGAAATTTTTTAAAATAAAATTTAATTCGTTATTTTGACGCAAGGTTTAGATACAAACACCATTGTCTCATAGAAAATGGAAATGGAATGATCCGCCCGACTATTACACTGGGTAGGTATTACTTTACAGCTTGATACGTAAACATTTTAACAGGGTGTTTCATATTTCTAATGAACCTATTTATTAAAAATAAAAATTATTATTAACGATTAAAAAAAAATAACTTGCCTAGAGGTATTTTAGGTCGGATACATTAAGTGGACCCTTTTTGTAAGACGACTAAAAAGTCACGGTGTATAGATATCATTATCAACAGTTTCCCGGATTCTCCCAAAGCTGGGTATAGGTTTTATCTTTTATGCTTTCCAGTTGGATATCTCATCTATGTGTTACCCGTAAGTTTGGCAAAGTCAACCCGGGAAGATTTTAAGCGTTGACAAACTACAGCACTTTTGGATAGCCCTGGCTGGATCTTTTTTTTTTTTTAAATTGTTTCTCCAAGCTAGGAATTTCTTCTTTATCGTGGGTTCGTTTACAAACAGAATATCACACAAACTTTTGGCCTTACCTTGCACAGTTGTACGCAACAACAAATCCTTATGGTAAGCGTCCACAGGTCCGCATTGTACGTATTGGACGCATCGCATCAAACGGATTTCTGTGTCGGCAGCGATCGGATTGCAGACATGAATATAAGCAATCGGATTACCGATGCCACCTTCATCGTTTCCACTGATCGGCACTCCGTATGACGTCATCAGTACGCATCGCATTAAGGCATTGCCGATGAGCCGTCTCCGTACGATGCGGATCAGTGGACGCAGTCGTATGAGTTTTCATACAAGGCAAACTAAAATCTGTTACGTACGATACGTCCGATACGTGCGATGCAGACTTGTGGGCGCACACTTTAGTAGGTAATATTCATTGTAATGTCCATCACTTCAAGTAGGTGGAATATCATTAGAGGCATCGAGTACTCATATACTCACTTGCACCTGGCGTGGTCGTGCGCTAGATGCGCCCGCGCATGTAGCAGCAGCGACACGGCGCGCCGCAGACGGTGAGCCGCACGCGCCGCCCCACCGCCCGCGCGCTCCCCCGCCGCTGCCAGCTGCGCGCACCCCGCTCGGAGCGACGTGCTGGCTACGCAGCTTACTTCACCTGCCTATATAGGGTGACTGGTAATTAGTGTACGATACTTAAACACGTGATTGTGCTCATGATAACAAACAACTTTTACTATGGGAACAAACCTGAAAACGCAAAAAAAAAAATCAGCTGTTCAGTACATTTATGTTTCAATATAAAATAAAGAAAAATAAACCGTACTGCAAAATAACTAATTTAGTTAATACTCGTAACAATGCATTTACATGTTAAATTAAAAATTCAATATTGTGTATGATTATAACATAATATTCTAATTGGGGTGTCTGAGGGTGTGCGTTAATTACGTTACATGTTGTATATGAGTGTAAATTATGAACTTATACCTACTAAGATCTGAGGAAAAAATCAGTGATGTTACGAAGGTTCCGCTCTTCGAAAAATGTGAGCAGTAATCAGTTTCAAATATGGTTAACAAGGTTTGTTCCCAAGCAAACACACCTTGCGGTATGTGGGTTTATTTATTCAAACCCACCCGACATCGCAACGACGCACGATACATGGTTCAAAATTATAACCTATGATACTTCTGGTCTACTTATTTATCTTTGATATTTACCACAGATAGATAGATTATTATCTACTGGAGGAGCTCGTGACTAAATAATCACAGCCGTACAGGCCGATCTTCCGGGTTAAGCCGCGCTTGCCGAGGTTGGTCTGTGGATGGGTGACCATCTGTCATAGCGAGTTTCCTCCGTGCCTCGGAATGCACGTAAAGCCGTTGGTGCCGGTTGTCATTTGAAGATCTTTGACAGTCGTTACTGTTAGTCAGAAGCTCTAAAATCTGATAACCAACGTCTTACTATGGGGTATCGTATTACCCAGTTAATGGGTTGTGGAGGTACGGCAGGCAGTCACTCCATGTACTTATATCCAGCTGAATCTGGATAGACTGGAAGCCGACCCCAATATAGTTGGGAAAAGGCTAGGCAGATGATGAGATGAGATACATAGCTACATGGATAACAAAGGAGGTTCACAAGTGCTTACCTGCATGATGTCCTGCAAATTCCGCAGCAGTGAGTTTTCTTCCAGTAAATCGGGCGGCACGGGAGGGGGCGGCGGCGCTGTCACGGCGCGCTCAAACGTCATTATTGACCACCTGCAGGACAAAAAAGAATAACGTTGCTAGGACCTATTTTTTGACGATTCGTTTCGTTGCGAAATCTATGAAAGTCGATTTCATTCTCTAGGAATTCGTCGAACTTCATTTCATCGGCACACCCCCAGGTGATTGACCCCCAGATATGGCTGATTTGACCAGATATGGCTGATTGACCCCCCAATAATGGCTGGTTTTCACACGATGTTTTCCTACCTCGTATTGACAGCATTGATTTCGAAGAAAACCAAGTTAGTTGCCCGGTTTTAGAAATTATGGCTTCCATATTTTCTCCTCCAACCAGCACAACGCAGCATCGGGCATATAAATATTGATAGCGTATGGGGTTTCAAAGTAAATTGGATTATAAATAGAACTTTACAAACTTAAAGAATACAGGGCCTAACATAAAGTCGGCGAAAAGGTCAAAAAGTTTTTAGTGGGTATTACTGAAAGCACAATTTATTCAATTATTGGCATATGAACGGAATCGTGGATTCATCGTGGCTTAAGGAGATTTGGCGCGAAGCCAAGATGACTGAAAAATTGGCTCATTAAATATTACTGCGAGGGGAAAGTCGACATCCAATTTTAGGACATAATATTTATCATGAATGAAATCTGTATTATCTAGAAATTATATCTAAATTCAGGATTTATATAACAGTTACAATTTCAGCAGTCTCTTGAGCGATTTATTTCCAAACTGCCAATTTGCTTAGGGGCGTATAAACACTTTTCCTTTTAGACGTGCCGTCGAGTTTTAGTCTCAGATTTTACCTCCCCGTGTTAAACATGAAAAAGCATAATATTATACCTACTTGCGTTTGTACCTCGCCATACGCGCGACAACAGCTTGCTAAAAGAACTCCATTACAGTTTATTTTTGTTTCTCCGGCCTTAGGTGGAGTAGAATGGACTGTTAGATTAAAAACCCACTCTATTTCTTTAGTTCCTCTTTGCATCTCAGAGTCAAGGTTTCCTCTGCAGACTATTCCGCGATCAACTCCATTATGCAACCCAGGTAAGGTGTATAAAAGGTTGCACTCTAAGCCCCTTCGTACACTTGGCGACGCAAGTCTCCGATGCCTTACGATTTTGGTATTCATTGACGCGTGCTTGTGTTCGAACCGCTATGGGTTTCTACTGCGATAGCCGCTTGGATACCGAAGTCGTAAGGTATCGGAAACTTGAGTCGCCTTGTGTACGAAGGGCCTAAGAGTTTGACAGTCCCTTCCGCTCCACTGACAAAATAATGTTGTCACGTTCATAACCATACCTGTCTAGCATCTTAGTGGAAGCCCTCTCGTATCTTTCGATGAGGATCTGAAGGTTGGTGGCGTCGTCGCAGGAGGCACCCCACCCCAGCACTCGAGCCAGGTCGTTGCCAGTGCCCAGCGGAAGCACAGCGGTCTGGACTTGACGCTGCAAAGATTTCTGGAGTTAAGCCCACGGGCGACTTTTTGTAGCGATGCAGTCGCGATGCTGTCGCGCGTAGCATCGATACAGACGCGATGCTGTCGCTAGCTGTGTGCCCTCGCCCACGGGACCAGATTCAGTCGCGATGCAAACGCGATTCGGTCGAGATGCAAACGCGATTCGGTCGCGATGCAAACGCGATTCGGTCGCGATGCAAAAATTCCTTGGATCAGTACAGTTGCAAGATGGACGCCGTTGAGGCAATATTAGTCACACTCCTTCCCCCCTCCGACCTCTCTACCGATGTCATTCCACGCGGTCGCGCGTTTGTATCGATACAATCGCGATGCAGTAGCGCGTTGTAAATGCGACTAACTCGCGTTAGAAGCGATGCTGTAGCGCGTTTGCTAAACGCGCTACAGCATCGCTGCAAAAAGTCGCCGTGGGCGAGGGGCCTAATGGGGAAGGTTGGTCAAAGCTAAATCTAGATGGCGCGACCATAGCTAAGACCTAATCCGACCAATGACGTAGTACTATTTTGAAGTACCTATAAGATTTGAACCAATGACTATGCTGGGAACTAGCTATGCTAGCGCCATTAGCTCCCCAATTGCCATCCCCATTCGTTTCAGCTTTTTTGTTGTAAATACATTTTTTTACAGATGGCAGCACAGAAACCTACCCCATCTGTCTTTCTTTTGTTAGAATGGTTTCTTTAGCAGAACGTTCATTTCGATTGGGAAAATTTTACAAATTGACAGATGGTGGTAGAGATGTTAGATGGTGTAAGGGTGCTTGTACACGGCGCATGTAACCCGCGCAAGTAAAGACGCGGGTTACCCGCGCGAGTAACATGCGCAAGCTACTTGATCAAGTTACTCGCGGGGTGCTTGTACACGGCCCATAATGTTACTCGCGCAAGTAAAGGTGCGGTGTTTGCGGTTTACCCGGACGAGTAACATGCGCAACCTACTTGATCAAGCTACCCGCAGGGTGCGTGTACACGGCGCATGTAGCTTGAGCATGTTGAGGCACTTGCGTGGGTTACATGCGCCGTGTATAAGCACCCTTTCTTAGGTTTGTGAAATTTCGTAAGTTTTATTCTTGTTATTCTTCGTGTCATTATTTTTTTTTTCTGCTGTATGTACCGACCTCTGTAGTTTTGTTCCGATGTCATATTATATTTGGAGTCCGTAATGACCATACTTATCATTAGCTTCGGACAGAACCCTCAAAGTGCTGGCGGACTTTAATATAAAGCTGAACCATGTAGGCTTAGGCCCAATGTCCACGTAACCGCACGTCATACACACGCTTTCGTCAATTGACGATTGCGTTCGGTTTTTACGATTGCAAGACTTAGGCTGCCTTTCCACCAGAGATGCGCTGTGCTACGTTGCTACGGATATGTTTGTTATCCACCAATCATACTCTGTTTGTGTGTGTGCGTTATGAAAACAAATGAATGTGATTGGTGGATAACAAACATATCCGTAGCAACGTAGCACAGCGCATCTCTGGTGGAAAGGCAGCCTAATGCTTGCATCTTGCGTAGAAATAATGAAATCTGACGCGACGTTACCTCTTCGTGGACACAGATGCAATCGTCAAATGTCGAAAGCGTGCGTATGACGTGAGGTTGCGTGGACAATTTGCCTTATTTAAAAGATTTGATCTACCTACATAGGTAACGTTTTGTTTCAATCATCGTTTGTGATAATGCTCTGTAGTCGCACTTTAGTTGTTAGAATTTATACTATAATATTACTATTGGAATACATTTGGACTTAGCAGTCAGTATGGTCTAACAGCAACGAGAGTTAATGCCATTGGGAGCATCCCTAATTTCTGATAATACTTACATGCATATCCAGTTTATCGACCTCCTGTAGAACCCATCCCACAGACCCATCCCCCGAGCAGACGAGCACCCTCAGAGGGGCGAAGTGCCTGAACAAACGGAGCCCTAACCGAGGCCCTGCCCCGCTGAGCTCGAACACTTGAGCTGGGTTGAGAAGCTGCTTAAAGCGACGGAGGAACTTCACGCCTTGGTTGTCACCTGGGAGAAATAAAATAGAATCAAATTGAGACAAAAGCCCATACAAGTCATACGTAACCTTGCCAACTTTGTGTGATGTTGCCAGAAATTACTGTAAGTACTTTTCAGGGTCACCTTCTAGTTGAAAGAGTAGGCTTTTATCATAATTTATGTCTTGTATCTGCAATGCTGATATTTACCGTAACTACTAGAAGAGCGGCAACTTAGCTTTTAATTTTCGTACTGCTGCCAAAAGGGATTGAAACATTCAGAAAAACAAAATGGGTAAAACGTAAAAAATGTAAGTAAAAACGATCAATTAGTCGACTCAAGAGTTATTTCTGGGGATTTTAGTAGTTTTTCACAAGTAGCACATACACGGAAAGATGTGATCGTGATCGGAAAACATTTATGTATTCTGTGTCCAAATATATAAGTGTCAATATTCAGTAGCAAAACCAAAAAAAAAACATACTTAGACCTGGAACTGAGATTAATTGACCCGATTTAGTGTTGGCTCACCTGATCTAGAATTAACAAACACAATAAGCGGGCTGGCATTGGGGGGCCTGTCTGGGACCCAGGCGTCATCGGGCCCCACGGAGTGCAAGCGTGTGGGGGGCACGACAGAGGCACGCGCGGGCCCTAGACCGCAGGACGCGCGCCACGTCGGCTTGCACGCCGCGTGCACGCAGCGCCGGCACCACACGCATCTGAAGTCTTGTAATCTGGGGACAAGAGGAGATACTTAGAAAATGGGGGAGATGATTTATCGAAAATTAATGAGAAGGGTGTGTACTGTAATGGCGGCTTCACATTAGTGCCGTGAATTCACGCCGCGTATTCTCGCCGTGAATTCACGGCATAATACCGACACATCGTTGCTACGTCATACCACAAACTTAGTGAAATAAAGCATGTTTTAAATTTGAAACCAACAACGGCTGAAACACTTTCATAAATGATGGTACTTCTTGTTCTGTCAGTTTTTTTCTGGTAGAAAGCCTTTTACCTAAACATTACTACCAGACTATCAACGGACTACAAGACGTAGAGCAGTGCGCCATCGATATATGGTGGACATCCCTCCGGTGCGTACAAAGCTGAGGAGTGGAATTCCCTGCGATCTGTATTTCCCAACAAATCAAATCAAGTGTAAACGACGTACTACCCAGTTAGGGTTGCCAACCGTACTCTAAAATAGAGTATTGTACTCTATATCATGTAGGCGTACTCTATAATCTATAACACTAATAGAGTATGCTAAAATACTCTTTTTTAAACAATGTTTACTATACTAGTGACCAGTCATGTACTGTCTAGGCAAGCCCATGCTTCATAAACGTCGACCATTTACATTTACGGTATCGCCATACCCAATTTTAAAATGCGAGAAGTTTGGAGTCATACAATTCTTTCGAACTATGAGAAATTGTAATGTAAGTACTGCGAAAAGTACGAAAAAATACCTTTTTAAAAATATTAAATAAATAATAATTAATAGGTACTCTTTTTTGGAAGTCCGTACTCTTTATTTACCTCCTTTAAAATTAGAAATACTCTATTTCTTCTAATAAAAGTTGGCAACCCTATACCCAGTATACCCGTTCCATCACGGAGTTACATAATAACAATCGGTCATACGCAAACCTTTCCGTGTGACAAATGGTTGAACATTGACATTTCTATTCAAACGCTAAAAGGCGATTATAGGCTCTAATGGCATGTGTTGTATTGAGAGAAATAGCAAGCAGACGTGACTTGCAAAAAGGCTTATTTTTCCGCGATTGAATAAAGGAATTTAGGGCCGCACCACATAATATAACGAACTATTATCAACATTGTTTTCGTCATTGAAATAATTTCCAAAATGGAATAACACACATAAGTGTAGTTATTTGATTTTGGACATTATTTCATGGAAAACAATGTCGATAATATTTTGACAGTGAAAAACGTCGCGCCGGTTCGTTGAGATTGTGTTGTGTATACATTTGGGAAATGTCTCTGTTGTATTAATTAACTTAAGGCGGCGCTAGTCGCGAGCTCGAACTCACTGGCAGGCATGGTCAAAAACCATGATATTCCACCGGAAATCAAGCCATATTGTTCAAGTATACGCGAGCGTCATCCCCCCGTGGAGAAAACCGGGGAAAACTTATTCAGTGAGATGCACGAGCATTCAGAGTAAAAGGCGCGCGTAAAAAAATACGAAAAAGCCTTTGGCTGTTGGGGTTTTATGAAAAAACCACTGCACCAATTAATTTCAAATAAAATTTATTAAATTCTTCAATAAATTTGCTGTGCCGGTACGGACTTCGTTTTGGAAATTTGATGCTTCTTTAGCTTCTAATGTACACCCAAAGTTGTGTTAAAATTAGCAAAAAACGAATCTTTAGAAGCTCGTAACTTTTTAATAGCTTCATATTTTACAATTCTGTTTCCGTACAGACAAAATTAATAATGAGACAAAACGATACCATGTTTAATTTTGGATAAACTTTGTCAAATAGTGGAGTAAAACCCCAACGAAGTTTCTATGGAAAAAATGTTGACTTGTTTGACCTTAACAGCTTCGTCCTGCAAGACAAACGACTGTATGAGTCGCGGGTCTATCTTAAAATAGCATCGTGCCATCGTGGCCCTGGAATGCAAAGGGCAACTGAAGCAAGTTACGTTGCAGGATCCAAGACAGTTAAATTCATTCTCCAGGACACGTCTAACATTGTTTCAGCGCTTTTCTGGTGGACGCCACTGTTAAGTCTGGCTTTCAGGAATTGCAGTGGTTTGGGAATAGAGCAGTGGGATTGACCCAAAAAAATAACATTCCACACCACCCAGGGTTGACTCATTTAATGATTTTCCTCAAAAAAAGGGCCATTCAACTTCTTTATTTTCTAAAAAAGATAATATATTAAATTGACGTACACTATACAAAATGGACGTGCAGCAACTACATATACGAGTACCTATACATAAATCTAGTGTGAAAAGCTGTTTGGAATTCTGTGCCACACGCCCAGGGAGAATGTGTTAGACTAGACTCAATTAACTCTAGTGCTGCTGTCAATATCAATTTAATTTTAAAAGAATATTCCAGTAAAATGCACGTGTGAAGCATAGTGATATTGATTCTATAAGTTGAAATAAAAAAATAGGAACCTATTCTTTACATCAATAGTTATTTGTTATGTAAGGCTGCAAAGTTTGCAAAAACTGAGCGAGCGAAGGATTCTAAGATCTAAGATCAAATATAGAATCCTGAGCGATGCGAAGTTTTCGAAGGTACGAGACGCAGAAAAACTTTGCTGCCGAGTGCAACACACAACTTTTCACCGGGATACCTGGCACCGCGCGACACACGACGCCGACTCTTCGTGTGATTTAGTTTTGTTTTCGTATTGTTAATGTATTGTATTATTGTATTTTATTTAAGTCATATAGTATTGTATTTCTATCTAAGGCTGGGTACTCACTTAGCAGCGTAGCACGTAACGTATCAGATACGGTATCAAGCAACGACGATATAATACGTCGTTGGTATCAAGTGAGTACGTAGCCACGAGCGCGCTGCGAACCGCTCGCTGTAATTTCGCAGTCATACCGCCTCTCGGCGAGTCATACAAACACAAAGGCGGCTCGCAGTGTGCTCGGACGAGCCGTACCCACTTGCAGGTTGATACCGTATCTGATACGTTACGTGTTACGCTGCTAAGTGAGTATATCTTTAAACGGATCTCGGAAACGGCTCCAAGGATTTTCATGAAAGTTACAGATTAGGGGTTTTTTGGCTCAAGGAATCGATTTATCAAGGTCTAGAAAAGGTTCGAGAAAAGCTCGGTTCCCAAGATATATAGACATTTTAAAAACCGCGTTTTAAGAAGCGCCATCTATAACGCCATGACCGATGAGGGCCAAAAACAAAAAACCGAGCAAAGCTCGGTCAACTAGATATTAGTATTTTATATGGGCCTTGAAGACTGAATTAAATAAATTAAAAAAAAAACACGCGAATACTGCGTGCATAGGTAGGCTTGAAAGACTTTTAAGAGTCCTAGCACCATTTCCTTCCTCACCAAATGACCTAACTTCACCATACGTGAAAGGGAAGGTACGACAGATATTTTACCTAGAAATTCTCCGGATTGTGGTAAAAACTAGGTATAACAATAATAATTATCAGGGCATAGCATGAAAAAGAACAATTAACGGCGTATGGTCAAGCGAAAGCGTCGTTTGATGAGTCGGAAAAGTTGCCACGCACCGCCACCAGTAGGCGCCGGTATCGCGAAATTAACGCAATCCAAAGTTTTATGAATTTCATTTCGTCAACTTCGACATTTCATAAAGTGTTCCCTTTACGCAAAATACATGTACTACTCTAGTAGAAATATTTTGATACAAGGATATCGAAACATTTACTAAAACAAAATGATAGAAATACTTATTGATCTGGATAAATATTTTGTAAATATTTTTATCATTCACAGTCTTAAATTTATTTTATAACATTTTGATGTCCCGAGATTACGAACAAAACTACTATTTTGGTAGAAAATTAATGATAATGGCATACCTTACGAAAGTGACAATACCCATTATCGTTAAGCTTCAAACACACGCGCGCACGGGGAAGGGCATGTGCTTTGCGTTCCACGCGCGCCTGAAAGAGTGTCAGCACAATGGCAATGACGGGGCTCCCTTTTAGAGGGCCTACCTGGATCGCGGGCTAACGAATACCATGACCCCAGAACGTAAAGGGCTATCGAAAGACATCGTAGATTTTAGTATTCCGAGTCTGACAGTCCCTCCCGCCCTGCCCTGGGTAGGAGGACTCATTGATTATTTTAGCACGCTAAAAAAAGCCCCAAACACACGCTCCTTTTGTTAACGTGCGGTCACAAAGCTGGTTGCGTGATATCTTTATATGTTCGAGAGTGGAAAGCTAAGGGTGCTTGACACCCTGTCCTCCACCATCTGGTGTTGGTACTAATTTTTGTTGTATTTGATGTAATGACAGACACTAGAACAATTTAATGTCAGTAAGCTCTTTATAATTAAATCTTCATTCTATAATATCTTATCCACAGTTTTTTTTTTGGGACAAGGTTATAATAATCACTTTTCTGATAAATCGACGGTGTCCTTCAATAGCCCTTTCTGTTCCGGGGTCACGGTAAGGAAATAATCCCGCGACCCCGGCAGGCTTTGGCCTTCTAAGAGGGGGGCCCCGTCAGTATGCTGACGCTCTTTGAGGCGCGCGTGGGACACAACGCGCCGTCGAAACTTCCGTGTCCGGTGAGGACCTGCGTCAAGCGGTAGTTCAGGACGCCATGGCTTCTCTCCAGCCACTCCTCAAAGAGGGGTCTTACCGCCGCAATTGCGGCGTGCCCGGATAAATGAAACCCTTAAAAGAGATATTATCTATCGACTCCAAAAGCATGAACCCAGTACTGATCTTTTTTTACTCCAAAGCAATAAATAGAGCGAGAAGCAACTTGTACCGAATACGCGGTGAGACAGCAATGACCACCGATTTTTCATCATAGGCGATATTTAACAGGGTGATGGGAGCTATGCCTTATTTGTAGTTGACAAGTAATTTTGAAGTATTCAAAATGACAACAGCAGTTTTCATTTAATTTATTTTAATCCTGTTTCTTAGAAATTGTTATAAATCTGTGACGAAACTAAATAAATAATAATAAAAGTGAAGTGCTTCTTATCCCATATCGCAATTTGATACGAATATAAGTTGTTTTCAGTTACATATCTCAAAATGTTGACTGCAAATCAGTGCAATTATCATTAGTTTATGTGAAATGGTATTTAGATGCATAAAGATTAGATGGGAGGAGGATGGACACAGAGGAACCATCCGACAACAATAGTACGATATCACGATAGCATTGATATAATATCACTGTGAGTAATTTATTATATTGATAGGAACAATTCGTAATGTATAGAATCATACGTATTCTAACATTTCCCTTGTTTGCTCAGTAGGGGTCGTCAGGAATTTCCTGCGATGATTTTCAGTAAGTTTGGTTTATTTTATTATATATATTCTTTATTTATTCATCAAAATAATGTGTTATTTAAATAGAAAGTTTACGTGACTTATTTACAGTCATGTCCGTTTAATCACGTCCCATTGAACACAGCGGAACATAGTTTTTGAATAATCTATAAGCCTACGTATCATTCGTTTTTATTTTCTCGATCTTTTTATCCATTCCAATTTTATTATTACGAAAATCTGACAGCCGCGATCTGAAAAAATGTGTCGCAGGTCTAGCCTGTAAGAGCCACGCTGGCTGACTGATTCGTCAAGGAACGAAAGTGATGACATTACTTTTAAAAGGCAAAAGATGAGAGGACGATAGTGAATGTGTGCTCAGAATAAAACGGCGTATGTGCCCAAACATATTGACGTCTTTTTATGAATTAAAATTGTTATTAATTGAAAAAATGTCTTTACAGAATTTAGATACTAGTATTTTATACAATTTAAAACAACATCCTTTCAATAACTCATAGTAGTTATTCCATAAAGTCCAAAAACTAAATTAGATAGACCGAACTTTGCATTTTTTTTGTATCGAGAAAATTTAATTGAATCGTGTTTTCAACTTTGTGAGAATTTAGATCATATAGTCAATAACTATATTCCAAGTTGTAAGATCTGTAGTCCAGATATGTACGAAGAAAAGTAAAAAACAAAAACCGTATTTTTACTGACCTATCCCCTTAAGGGCGTACGGCAAAGCGAAAGCATCGTTTGATGAGTCGGAAAAGTTGCCACGCACCGCCACCAGCAGGCGCCAGTGTCGCAAAATTAACGCAATCCAAAGTTTTATGTATTTCATTTCGTCAACTTCGACATTTCATAAAGTGTTCCCTTTACGCAAAATACATGTATTACTCTAGTAGAAATATTTTAATATAAGGATGTCGAAACATTTACCAAAACAAAATGATAGAAATCTTTATTGATGTGGATTAATATTTTGTGAATATTTTTATCATTCACAGTCTTAAATTTATTTTATAACATTTTGATGTCCCGAGATTACGAACAAAACTACTATTTTGGTAGAAAATTAATGATAATTGGCATACCTTACGAAAGTGACAATACCCAATTATCGTTAAGCCCCAAACACACGCGCGCACGGGTATGGGCGTGTGCGTTGTATTCCACGCGTGCCGGAAAATGTGACAGCACAATAACGGGGCTCCCCCTTAGAGGGTCTACCTGGGTCGCGGACAAACGAATACAATACCGTGACCCCAGAACGTAAAAGGCTATTGAAATAAATCGTAGATTTTAGTAAGTATTCCGAGTCTGACAGTCCCTCCCGCCCTGCTCTGGGTAGGAGGACTCATTCGATTATTTTAACACGCTAAATAAAGCCCCAAACACACGCTCCTTTTACTATCGTGCGTTCACAAAGCTGGTTGCGTGATATCTTTATATGTTCGAGAGTGGAAAGCTAAGGATGCTTGACGCCCTGTCCTCCACCATCTGGTGTTTGTATTAATTTTTGATGCATTTCGATGTAATGACAGACACAAGCGCCGCGTAAAATGGACATTAGTCGAGCAGCGGCGTGGATTTAGTAGTTTTTTACTCATATGAGGTACAGGTATAGTAGAACTGTTTAATGTCAGAACCTCTTTATAAATAAATCTTCATTCTATAATATCTTATCCACAGTATTTTTTGGGACAAGGTTTTAATATCACTTTTCTGATAAATGAAACCTTTAGAGATATTATCTATCGACTCCAAAAGCATGAGCCCAGTACTGATCTTTTATACTCCAAAGCAATCAATAGAGCGAGAAGCAACTTGTACCGAACACGCGGTGAGACAGCAATGACCACCGATTTTTCATCATAGTCGCAGCATTATACTATAGGCGATATTTAAATCATGTAATGTGGGTGGTGGGTGCTATGCCTTATTTGTAGTTGACAAGTAATTTTGAAGTATTCAAAATGACAACAGCAGTTTTCATTTAATTTATTTTATTCCTGTTTCTTCGAAATTGTTAAAATCTGTGACGAAACTAAATAAATAAAAATAAAAGTGAAGTGCTTCTTATCCTATATCGCAGTTTGATACGATTAGAAGTTGTTTTCAGTTACATACTATCTCAAATTGTTGACTGCAAATCAGTGAATTTATCATTAGTTCATGTGAAATTGTATTTAGATGCATAAATATTAGATGGGAGGGGGATGGACACAGAGGAACCATCCGACAACAATAGTACGATATCACGATAGCATTGATATAATATCACTGTGAGTAATTTATTATATTGATAGGAACAATTCGTAATGTATAGAATCATACGTATTCTAACATTTCCCTTGTTTGCTCTGTAAGGGTCGTCAGGAATTTCCTGCGATGATTTTCAGTAAGTTTGGTTTATTTTATTCTTGATTTACTAATGAAAATAATTTGTTATTGAAAAAAGAAAGTTTACGTGACTTATTTACAGTCATGTCCGTTTACAATCACGTCCCATTGAACACATCGAAACATAGTTTTGAATAATCTATAAGCCTACGTATCATTCGTTTGTATTTTCTCGATCTTTTTATCCATTACCAATTTTATTATTACGAAAATCTGACAGCCGCGATCTGAAAAAAAGTGTCACAGGTCTAGCCTGTAAGAGCCACGCTGACTGACTGATTCGTCAAGGAACGAAAGTGATGACACTACTTGTAAAAGGCAAAAGATGAGAGGACGATAGTGAATGTGTGCTCAGAATAAAACGGCGTATGTGCCCAAACATATTGACGTCTTTTTATGAATTAAAATTGTTATTAATTGAAAAACTGTCTTTACAGAATTTAGATAGTGGTATTCTCTACAATTTAAAGTAACATCTTTTCCATAACTCATAGTAGTTATGCCATAAAGTCCAAAAAAGAAAAAATATAGACCTAACTTTGCATTTTTTTTGTATCGAGAAAATTTCAATGAATCGTGTTTTCAACTTTGTGAGAATTTATATCATATAGTCAATTACTATATTCCAAGTTTTAAGATCTGTAGTCCATATACGTACGAAGAAAAGTAAAAAATAAAAAGCGTATTTTTATTGACCTATCACCTTAATAACACAGAGAGAGAGAAGAAAGCCAAACATATATTCCAAATGAATCAGTTTTCTACTTTTTCGAGTCTAAAAATACCTTTGTTCTGAAGCACTTTAGTAACAGGCAGAGATATATGACTGGCCTATTTCAGCCGAACTCAAAAGACATGCCTATCCTCCTGAAACTTCAGCAAACTCTAACAAAAGTTAAACTAGATCACACATAAGTTACATTTTGTTAGACAGTCCTATTTCTCGCTGTTTGACCCATCAGAACTTGGAAACTGACGAATCACTCGGTTCTATTGGCATCAACTTGTTTTTGATAAAAGACTTGTTTGCTTGACTGAGTAAAATATGTTGCTAAAGTAAATAGGGCGGTAACTGAACATCTAACGAAGTTTCACACTGAGAAACTTAAATGAGAAGTGTGCTCTATCTAAGTGCTTCGGCGTAGAGACCAGATTGAAGGAGCACATGCGTGGACATTCTGGTGAAAGGAATTTCACTTGTCCTGTATGTAAAAATGCTTACATGCATAAAAGGACTTTGAATAAACACATGAGAACACATGACTCTGTTTTGAAATATAACTGTACGAAGTGTGGAGCAGGCTTTCATAGAAAAATGATTATGACAAGCATATGAAACAATGGCATCCATCTTATGGGGATAATGTGCAGTGAGAGTGACAAAGAATGTGTGCGGCGAACTAATAGCTGACCGTTGAATTTGCGAAAATATCATACAAATCAAGATCACAATAAACTGGTTTTGTATAGCTTGATGTGTAGCCGTGTGTACCTCTAAAAATCTTTAGTAAGTACAAGTTTTCTGTATTTTTGAAGTGAAAACTTCTTTAGCGGCGTTGTACACTTTTTCTGTAATGGGTAAAAAATTTAAAACTCGCGTCAGGGTCACGTGACCCTGATCGAAAATGAGTAAGACGTCATTCAAATTAAAAATAAAACATAGTAACAAAAAAGTTTTCACTTCTACCGGCACTCCTGGAGTGCAACCTTTTTTTATTTTACTGTAGCGTCTGTAGTATGACAGAAGAACTGTTATCTATTCAATTCGCCAAGCGTGAAATTACTATTTTCACTCTTTCAAGCAAAAACTACTGAACGGCTTTAAACACGTGGAACGCAACTCGCCTTCGTCGACCCGGGCATGGAGCATGGTCGGACAGCGAGTCGCCCATTTTTTGCCGCCCGCATGCCCGCGCCTACAGTGGCCGGAGATCGTCTGGCGACGCCGTCGCCGTGGGCGTCTACCAATGCGGCTGGGTTGGAGGGAGGACGCTGTCCTCGCCCACACGCGGCGCACCTCCTCCTTCGTGAGCATGACTGCTTCGCAGAAAGAGGCGACCGCTTCCCACTCCGTCTCACCCTGCAGCATGGCCTCGATCAATGGGCGCGTGAGGTACGCCGGTCGCTCAGCTGGTGTTCGAGGTCAACATTAATCAGTTCAACCAGGCGGCAAAACCGAATATTAAGTATTGTTATTATGATTATGTAGTGAATACTTCATTAATTGGTTGCAGTCGACCACTTTGTTCAACAAATATAGCGATTCAAAAATGCTGAACCGATGAAACGTGAAACTTTATACCGCGTAACTTTTTTTTTGGATATAGGTTGCGATCCTGGCCGCGGTAACTCTTAAAACCAACTTATGTATAAAATTTGGGTTTAAGGGGTTTTTTTTCGACAAAAATTAATTTTATAGAAAGAAAGAAAGGAAATTATGGATTAAATTATGTATTGAAACTAGAAACTAATTTAAAACTAGAAAAAACACCGGCCAAGTGCTAGTCGGACTCGCCCATAAAGGGTTCCGTAGCAGAAAGTAACATAATATAAAAGTTCTTGTAGTTGGTTGTAACTTTGCAAGGTAAATTGCGGTTTACGATCCATCAGATACATTTCCTTACCAAGTTTCAACAGGATGGCTCTTATACTTTCGACAAAAAGTGGCTGTGACATACGGACGGACAGACATACAGACAGACATGATGAATCTATAAGGGTTCCGTTTTCTGTCATTTGTCTACGGAACCCACGTACGTAACAAATACCTAAGTATTTAATGCCAAAAGGACCTCATTATTATTTTTTTTTTTTTTGTTTTCTTATTCCGTCATTCTACGTTAACAGCATAGCCATTTTTTCAGAAAGTATTGTTGAAAGTGAAGGCTAGAAGTGACGTCATTAGTCGCGCCTCAGGTGAGAGGGTCCTCAACTTGAGGGCTCAGAGACGCGAGAGCCTGTTGCGTTCTCGCTCGTAAAAATAAATGATCATCCAGAGCTTATGTAATACATTAACTTACGCCTTCTAACAGGTGATTATTTTTTTATTAAAAGAACGAAGATTTCGACTTATTGAAAACCTTGTTTAGAAGACCAACACGCAGAGAAATGTCTAGCTACCTGTACGAAAACTTCTGGTTGCAACCGTGACAGCAAGACTCGCTTGTTGACTATACAAAATTTCTAGTAATAAATACTACAGAAAAGCAGAGTAGGTACTCGCCTCAGGAATAAAGCTGCCTTTGTGTTGGGCTTACTTAAATCCCTCGCTACACTAAGAATTCTTAGCTTAATTCCCTCGTTGCGCTGCGCTGCGGAGGTTCACCCTCAGAATGCTTAGTGTCGCTTCGGGATTCAATACGCCCGTGACGTAAGGCACTGCTTTATTTCCTTGGTGCGTAATCTACTATTGATTTAAGCATAGCAATGTTTAAAATGTAGAAGAGATATATGAATCTATTCTTTAATGGTGTACGAATCGTGTCATACTGTTTAAACAAAAAAAAAAAGGTTGCACTCCAGGAGTGCCGGTAGAAGTGAAAACTTTTTTGTTACTATGTTTTATTTTTAATTTGAATGACGTCTTACTCATTTTCGATCAGGGTCACGTGACCCTGACGCGAGTTTTAAATTTTTTACCCATTACAGAAAAAGTGTACAACGCCGCTAAAGAAGTTTTCACTTCAAAAAAAACAGTCGATTTGTATAGGAATAACGATGAAATAACTTTGTCTGTTCTTATAGTCCAGTCATTAAAGCCCAAACCCGAAAATAATTAGTAACTTGCTGAAATTTTAGGGGGTTCTTATGGAAGGTAAAATAACATACCGGGTGATTTTGCAGCGTTCTGGGGTGTACGGAAAGGGTTGAAAAGGGGTGAAAAGGTGTTTTTTGCTAATAACATTGCCAAATAAATTAGTAACACGCTGCAAATTTGGAATAAGGTTGTTCTTACGGTTTTGTAACGTGTATTAAATTTGCAGCGTTTTGCAACATACGGAACATTGTTTTTTTAAAAAAACAGTGCAATTAGTTAAAAACAGGGGTAAGAAAATTAGTAACACGCTGCAAATTTGGAATTAGGTTTTTCTTACCGGTTTGTAACGTGTATCAAATTTGCAGCGTTTTGCAACATACGGAACATTGTCTATTATTAAAAAAACAATGAAATTATTTAATCACACGGGTGAAAAAAAATTGTAACTCGCTGTAAATTTGTAATTAAGTTGTTTTTACCGTTACGTATATCGCACTGTTTTTTTTAATAATAAACAATGTTCAATTTGTTGTAAAACGCTGCAAATTTGATACACGTTACAAACCGAAAATAATTAGTAACTTGCTTAAATTTTAAGGGGTTCTTTTAAAATTTCAGCAAGTTACTAATTATTTTCGGGTTTAGGCTTTAATGACTGGACTATTAGTAGAATAGAGAAAGAAACGCCACAGGTGCTAGAGTCATACGAATAAAGCTTCTACACGGAACCAACTAACCCGATTTCGGAAAACTATATCGCGAAAGCCTTTCGTTCCACGGATGAGTTGTGGCTCAAATAGTGTTGTTTCAATTTCCCGGCGCTCTGCGCGGGATAATGGCCGAGTGTCGCTTATTTCCCGACAATCCCGGGCTCCAGTCCCGGGGGGATAATCGGTGGTTTAGTTATTGGCACGTGATAGCCATTACATTGTCTTTTAGTTTGAAAATATAAATCTATGCGAAGATTTTTGTTTTGCGACCATATTTACTAGATGTGTTTAACAAATCGACATCACATAAGATAAAGTTGTAGATCATTGCATGTATTGTTTTGGTTTTTGATTAAAAAGTATTCTTTTATTTTATGATTGCGTTACTAATCAATAGTTTTCATCATTTGTTTCGAAATATTTCTCATTGAGTTAAGCCACTTTTTACCCGACAGTTCATTTCATTTATTTTTTCATCGAACCCTAATGTACAATATCGAAAGTCGTTACAAGCTACTGAACGTTAAAGACCGGAATAAACGAAACTTTCCCGCTTGTCAAAGGGGGCAATCGTGCTTGAGTAAGAAACCATCAATCCAAACTTTCGCATGTATAATATTGAGTAGGACAGTTACTTACTTTCAAAGAAACGATATCCCTATATACTAAGTAATAAGTAAGCATTATTTTCTCCCCCACCACGCTCAGGCATTACGTTAAGTAACGCAGTAAATGATTGATCGTCGAGCTAAGTACGACTAAGGCCCTTCGTACACAAGGCGACTCAAGTTTCCGATACCTTGCGACTTCGGTATCCAAGCGGCTATCGCAATACAAACCCATAGAGGTTCGAACACAAGCACGCGACTATAATGAATTCCAAAATCGTAAGCTATCGGAGATTTGCGTCGCGTAGTGTACGAAGGGGCTAAGTAACGACAGCGATTGATCAACCGGCACGTTATCACTCGTTGACGGCTCATTCATCAATTTCTATCAATTAACTCCTACAGGGGAATGGTTAGAGACTGATACACTAGACTAGTATCTGTCAATGTATTGTGGCATTAATAGAAAGTTATACATTAACTACACTCGTGAGCAAAAGTATAAAATCATTAATTTGGAGTTCATCCAGGATAGGTCCTTAAATAATGGAATGATTGGAATGATTTTGCAATCAATTTAAAGTTAACAGTTCAACCTTTAAGGGTCCATAGTACTTCAATATAATCATACTCACTCGCACTTGCACGTACCACGTACCACGCACTATTGCTTGCTCTTTCTTTTAGCTGTCTACACGCAATCTATTTATTTTACGGCAAAAAAAAAAAAGGAAACTCAAAAAAATAAATAACATAAGACCTGCTTTATAGTTAGTTCAGTTAGTACAAAAAGTTTCATGATCTAATTCTAAGTATTTTATGATTGCCAGCGGTTTATTGTTCAATTTAGAGATAACTTTGGGATTTTTTTTTTTAAAGAGAAAATTTTATGGAATCATGGATTCGCCAAAGATAAGACCTAACATTAATCCTCAACTTTACCATATATTTATTTCAAAATTAATGTTGTAGCATATCACAGGATTCTGCTAAGCCATTTGAGGTAGTATGGGCTCTTAAAATGGTACCGTTTTTATTATTCTTGCCTAGTTATTAACTACTCAGTATCGCGCAGAATCGGAGTACTCTAAAGTCTAAGTTAGTGATTCCATGCTTTTGCGCGCGAGTGTATTACTTAGTACCTGTGATAGAATTTATGCTTTACTATTATCTTACAAAAATGGGAAGATTTGTGAGGTTAGATTTTTTTTTACTGTGGTAAAATCATCAAATGAGTCCTCCCACCCAGGGTGGAGGTGGACACTGGAGGGACTGTCAGACTTGTAATCAGGACGAAAGAACTCATTTGATGACCAAGCATAAAAAGGGCATTTGTCCCTGCCGAGCCCCTTTAATTCATCAGACGCACCTGTGTTGCTCTCTCTATAATTTTGATGTGTATTTTATGATTATTTACAAAGATATTTGAGCGGAAACTCTAGCTTGATTAGAGACGCAACGCTTTTAATCAAATGATTAAGTGTTTGAGTTTGTGCGAAGCCGTTGAAGTGAACGCGTCGGGTGAATTGATTCATTAGATTTGATTCGTAAATTGTAAACAACGATTTATGTTTGCAAATTAATCCTACTAATATTATAAATGCGAAAGTTTGTGAGAATGTATGTATGTGTATGTAGGTATGTTTGTTACTCTTTCACGCAAAAACCATTGAACGGATTTGGCTAAAATTTGGTACACAGATAGTTTATAACCTGGATTAACACATAGGATAGTTTTTATCTCGATTTTATGTTTCCGTGGGATAATTTTCGAGTTGTAGCGGGCGAAGCCACTGGCAACAGCTAGTTGCTGATTAAGATGCTTGGCTTTATGCTGGTACTGCTCCAGAAAGATACAGTCTCCATAAACGGACAGAGAACGAAAACTGGGTTTATGGTCATATAATTATTGTTTTGAATCTAAAATTGCATAATACTTATGCTACAACAGTACAGTTAGCTGCATTGCGGGAAACCGAGAAATCCGTAGTATGTAAGTAAGTATACCTACGAGTACACCAACATACTGCGAAATTTGTACCTACTAAGTAATTGAAGCTGCGGGCAAACCAATGACTGACCACTGGTAAGCCACAATACATTCCTCCATTATATACTATGTACCCAGCCACATAGTTACGAGTATATACCTGGCCTGTTGGTCTAGTGGTTAGTGACCCTGACTGCTATGCCGGAGATTGTGGGTTCTATTCCCACCGAGGACAAATGTTTGTGTGATGAGCACGATCATTTGTTCTGTGTCTGGGTGTAATTTATCTATGTATGTATTTAGATACATATAGGTATGTTTATCAGTTGTCTAGTACCCATAACACAAGCTCTGCTTGGGACTAGATGGCGTTGTGTGATAGTTGTGAAATATTATTATTATCGCCGGATTCTACGATGAACGCTTCGACGAGGAGGCTTTGATATCGTCCGATCATGCAGCGCGAGCGATTATCGCTATAGTTTATTGAATAGCAAACTTTAAGCGCATTTCACACAGAGAGCGGGGTCGGGCGCGTTTCGGGGCGGGAGTACGGCGGGTCTAGTTCTTTGTATTTAAATGGAAGACATCACACTGAAAGCGTGCGAACGACCCGCCCCGCGCCCGTCCCGCGCCCGCTCTCTGTGTGAAATGCGCTTTAGTCTCATTGCAGGGTTAGTGGGAGTTGCTGCGGGCGCACTGTCGCAAGCAACGCCGTAAAGTTGTGTTTGTAGAAAATAGCACTGCCGATCGTATGTGTCATCGTCGCTTTTGGGTATCTAAACCAAGATATTATCCGGCGTAAAACTCGTGATACCTAAAGGAAAAAGTCCTCCACCAGTTAAGCTTCTTCCCAACTCAACTACTGCAACTTTTAGCGCAAATCTGATAAGATTCATAAATTCCAGAAAATTATAGATGCTTGGAAATTACACACAATGTAAGCTATAAATTAAATATAGTTCCTCACCTGAGCACCGAACCGCAAGTCTTGTCACACACGTCGCACTTGGCCGCCACAGGGAGGTTGCCTTCCAACCACTGGTGAGGCATTATTATGTTCTGCAACAAAACATTGAATATTAGATTTTTATAGTCTTACCAAATGTAATCACCATCATCTGTCTAATCTTTTTCCAATAATTGTAGGGATTGGCAACGGCTAAGAAAACAACAACTATTCTTACTAAATGCCCCTATACCCTATAACTATTCCATCTATCACTGTACGTATCAAACATCAAAATAGGTTTAGCCATTTTGACGAAAAAGCGGAACATACATACACAAATTTTGACGTGATAAGTGATAACGTCTAATAATTCGATGGCTCGCTGCACGCACGAAAATAGATGACGTCATGTGGCGTTACCTCGCTCTGTAGCGTTCCATAGCAACGGCGTGTCAATTGTTTGCTTATAGCAACGTAAGTGCAGTATTTTCTTATGACGTTGTCACGTTCAACTATCGTCAGTAAACCGACTTTACAGATAATCGTTTTTTTTTCTTTAGCTTTTATATCATTAGTGGGAAGTAGGATTTTCTTTGAAAAACTACACCTGCGTTTATCATTTTGAATGGTATTTCCGCTTTGTAAAGGTCTTACACTTCGTCAGAGGAATATAAAAGCCGTTTTCTTAATATGACCAAGGTAACAGAATACCTTTATCGTGATCTAGCTTAGCTACTAAGACGAGCTTAAACCACATAAACTAACAGCGGCAACATTCGAGAGATTTTTTTTTTAAACTTGAAGCATTTTAACGATATTTCTTGATGGTTTGAAGCAAGTAATGTAGTATTATTTTTCATAGTATAGCTTTCAAGAGTGTGCTAAGATTTAACTATAACTTATGCCCGTTTTTGCTAACACAATAATTGACATTCAATAAATATTGTTGTCTTGTTGGAGTTTCAGTCCTAGACGATGAGACAAGGGTTGAAAATTCAACAGACTTTTAGGCATTATTTAGGCCCTGTCCCGACTAAGGGTGCATTTCCCCCAGAAATGTGCTATGTACTCGCAGCTGTGCTGCAAGGATGTAAAAGCTGAGCTACGAAACTGTGTAACCGTTTCCACCGATGCTACGCTATGTAGCTGTGCAAGTAAGATTTGGTATGAAGATGCGAAGCTGCGCTACGAAGATGCGTAGCTGCGCTACGAAGATGCGTAGCTGCGCTACGAAGATGTGTAGCTGCGCTATGAAGATTCGTAGCTGCGCAACGAAGATGCGTAGATGGACTGCGAAGTTGCACAACTCGAGCTATACGAGTATCTATAGTAGGGAAGACGACCCATATCACGCAAGCATAGCACGCAGCCATATCACGCATCCTTCCATTTAAAAAACATATCGTAGTTTCCACGTTTCCACCAGTGCTGTGCTATGTAAACCAATGAATACTCGTATGATTGGTGGATATCAAACGCATCCGCAGTAACGTAGCATAGCGCATCTCTGGTGGAAACGCAGCCTAAAGGCTGGGTATGTTAACTCCCTTTTTTAAACGTTTTTGGAAGACGAAACCAACTTTGATTTGGTAAATATAAATTGGGTAAGAGCAGAATATAGGCCTATTCAGACCTGAGCGATATTCGCTGCCGCTGTAGGTAGAGGTACATTCCGCGCGGGTTTCGCTCAGGTATTTAGTATCAAGTACCGTGGCTAGAGCGACTTGAGCGATATTCGCTGCCGCTGTGGGTAGAGGTACATACATACCGCGCGTTATTCTACCCACAAGAATAGCGAAATCCGTTTTGGTGTGAACAGTAATATTACCGCATACCCACTGGGTTTTCTCTGCCGCAGACGGTAGCGAATACCGCTTAGGTCTGAATAGGCCTTATAAGTTTTAAAGTTACTAAAGTCGTATGAATTATTTATAAAGTTTATAATTTTCATCAAACTGTAAAGTTCGGCGAGTTAAAAATGTAAAAAATAACTGGGTTTTCTGAGTGGAAATACTTAATAATACTAAAAAATTGTAAATCTTTAAAACTAAGCCCTCAGCGTGTCAAAAAAAAAAAATTAAATTAAAGCCCGAACATATTTTTTCCCTTTCGGATTAATTAATGAAGGTTCGTTAAAACTTCAAAGGAACCATATCTTATAGGCCGCTATTAAAAAGTTTGAAATGTTCAGGATTCGATATAGCTGAAATTAGTGGAAGAAAAAGTAAGAAAAAGGAATCCTTCTTAGGTCTTAGCTTTTAATTAGTGGAATCCTACGCCTTAACTGTACTTTTTTTACGAAGGCATAATAAACTAGGAATTTTCGCCACCAGATCTTCGTTTTCTTTGTCTGAGCTTTAAAAAAAAATTTTGTTAGTGGTCTTTTTTTCGTTGTATGTGAACGAAGCTTCATTCTCAAAAGTGGTTTATGACATGGTTATTACTAGCATCTGATAAGTTTAATCTAGCCTCACAATATTGTCCAATTAAACACGGGTTGGTAGAGAACGCCTTGCGGCATTAATCCCGCCTATACATACAACGTGTAACGTTAAATGCGCAAAACATCTCGTGGGGTAACTCAGCCCATGTTACTGAATGTTTGTTCTAAGACTCAAAAGTCTTATTTATTAAATTCCAAAGAAATTCGCAAAAAAAAAGAAGATTTTTCATACTGATGGCCCGATCAATTTCTCATTTTGTATGAAAAACCATTTTTTTTTGCGAATTTCTTTAAGTCAGCAACAAACATTGTTTAGTAACATGGGCTGAGTTACCAGTTAGGACGAGAAGTTTTGCACTATTAACGTTACACGTTGTATACGTTCCAAACATACTATGTATATCAAGTTTAATAAATACGAGTTTCATATCCACATTCATAACGCCAAAAGTAAATAACATTCCAACTATTTGGCTCCGTCTACAATGAAACTTAAAACAACAAACTATAAGTATTAAACATAGCTTTCGGTCAAAATCCTCGAGCGAAAGCTCCCCAACTTTAATTAACTGGAATAATTATGAATACAGAATGCTTTACTGTAACAGAATGAAATCTGTTTATGAAGTGAAAGTTTCAGAGTCAACAAAGTATTGGAACTTTAACACGAATAAATGATTGCAGTGTGTGTTTAGCTGTAACATTGGGTAGAATGGAGGGTAGAGCAAGTTTCGTTCAAAAACAAAAGTGTTTTGATTAAATCTTGGAGTAATTTAGAAACAAATACAATCTTTGAACTCCGCTGTGGAGTCGCAATAAGACGTTTACTCTTTTTTTTAATGGTGGTAAAATCATCAAATGAGTCTTGGGAACCCAAGGCAGAGTGGGAGGAACTGTCAGACTCTTAGGTACTGTATAAAATCCACGGTGTCCTTCAATAGTGCTTTACGTTCCGGGGTCACGGTAAATCGTGAGTCCCACGACTCCGGCAGGCTTTGGTCTTTTAAAGGGTGCATCATAATGATGACACACTTTGAGGCGCGCGTGGAACACAACGCGCCGTCGACCCAATACGCTACTCTTGGGATATAATATTAGGTACCTTTTCTATTTTCGAGAAGCTGCAAATAGCACTTTGATCTAGTGGATAGCTTGTGCAACAGCTAAAGCCCCTTGGTTCGAGTTCTAGTTTGAGCACTATAAAGTTATGGTTCTGACTTCTGACTCTACCCACTGTATTTAGACAGATATGTACTAAAGTTTGTACTTAAGCCAGGCCAGCCAGCCATTTTTAAAGGTGTCCATAATTGCAATAATAATATTTTTTGAATTGCGATTTATTGACCGTATCACTAATTGCCCATGATTTCGATTTCACCCTGTTTTGGAGTATTTTTTTTTAATAAAATAGCCTGCTTAAAGACTAGTGTTTTTTAGTCAGTACAAGTTTAATAGTTTCTTCCGGGGTGGGGGAAGTAATTAAGGCAATTTCCACATAAAGGGCTACGCATTAAGCTTCCGTAACCATTAGCTGATTAGTTTCGATATTATTCACGCCTAGCCCTAGCACTTAGGAAAATGAACATCCAAAAGTTTTAGATCCTCCATCATTTATATGATTACATTGACTGAAATGATAATCATGTAACTAAACAATAATGTTTGTTGTTAGCTAAGTCGAACCTAAAATCAAAATATTTTATTTTACATGGGCCAATGGACACTTATAAAACGTCGACAAGAAAAAAAAAATGGTACGGGTCGGGTTGGTCCTTTCCATGGAGAAGAACCGGCAAGAAACTCCATGGTAAAAACAAAACATCTAGGCTTCTTCCGTTGTATTTCTACAAGTATTTTTTTAAAACAAAAGTTTGTACGTTAGATGGATGTTTTATTTTGTCTCGTTTACACAAAAATGGGTCTTCAATTGGATATTACAGCCCCTCCTTCTCGCAGAGAGGAGGCCTGTGTCTCAGTAGTGGGAATTTTATAGGCTTATTACACTTAAATCAAGCTACACAAGAACTGAACATTTATTCGAAACAAAAAAAAAAATTTTTTAAACAGATACCGTCGTACCACAAAAACTTTTAAACGTCTGTTAAGCACTTGTCTAAAAAATGTCAGAATAGGACGTTGAAATAAGGTCCGTTTTGCAGTCACACTTTTTTTAGACAAGTGTTCCACAGATTTTTAAGTTTTTGTAGTAAGGCTGATAAAGTTTGTGGGTAGAAACTAGTTTAATTATAATTTCACTGATATAAAAGTGCTGGAGGTTACTTGCACAGCAAAATGTTGTTCTTTTTGTTTTATTTGCTCTATTTCGCACTTTCAAATTATAAAATTAAAACTAAAAAAATACAAAATAGGTGGTCTGTAAAATCGGTTTACTGACGATATTTGAACGTGACAACGTCAGAAAATACTACACTTACGTTCGTTGCTATAAACAAACAATTGACACGCCGTTGCTATGGAACGCTACAGAGCGAGGTAACGCCGCATGACGTCATCTTTTTTTGTGCGTGCAGCCGCGCATCGTATTATAACACGTTATCACGTCAAAAGCATTTCACTAAAGACCCTAGGTAATTAGAATACTTTATTTATGAGTCTGAATATTACTTGTCGACCACTTTTCTATACAAAATAATTCTCTGCTAATAAACAATGAAAATGTACGCCAGAACAAGTACTATAGGGAATACAAAACTAAAACAAAAAGCAAAACTTGTGCTTCTACGAAAGAATAGTGAAACTTATACAATGGAGTCTCCAACGAGGAAATGTTGTAAACATTTTATTAAACAAGGAAAAGTCTGTTGTGTGTTCGCAGTTAGTTTCATTTTTACAGTCGGAGTTACTTTTAATGAAAACCTTTACATAATGTATTTTATATTATTAAAGCAAAATAGGTGGGTAAGTACTTCATAGTTTTCATGGATAGCCGTTTTCTAGGTATTAAGTTTCTATTTGCGAAAATAAAAATTATTACCACAGCCAACAGGAGAAAATAAGCAAGTGAGTCTTGTATGTACCACATTAATTTAAACATTAGTCTGTTGAACACTTGTCTAAAAAAGTGTTACTGCAAAACGACTCTGAAATCAGCGACAAATGCCGTTTTGCAATTGACAGTTTTTTTTAGAAAAATGTCAACAGATGTTTCATTTTTTTTGTGGTACGAACCTGAAAGTTCAGACGCCAGCACATCAACCTACCCTAATCAGACTTTTTATATAGGTACTTTCAACGTTACGACAACAGTGGAAGGTTAATGTTCATGTCTCCCATTAATTACTTAGTATGTCTATCAATATTGATATTGATAAACGACAAATCTCAGAAATCTCACAACCTATATACTGGAGGAAAACGCGCCACGTGACATCGAATTGATAGTCGTTTTTAGGGTTCCGTAGTCAACAAGGAACCCTTATAGTTTCGCCATGTCCGTCCGTCCGTCCGTCCGTCTGTCCGCAGTTTAGCTCAGAGACGCACAGTACTAGAGAGCTGTAATTTGGTGTAGATATACGGATTTGTTGTGCCGAAAAAGTGGTAAAATAAAATCTCGTAAAATATTTTTTTTTAGGGTACCTCCAGTACTTACACGTAAAGTCAGGATTTTTTTTTTCTCGCGTACCCCTTAGTGTGGGGTATCATTAAATAGGCCATTAAAAAATAATGATAGTTTCCATTAACAATTTTTTGATAAAAAAATTCGTTTGTGAAATATTAAGCTTTAAAGTGCTAAATTTTGCTCGATTCGAGTGTCCCCCCCCTCTACCAGCTAAACGGTTATGTTTGGGGGTGTGAAAAAATTCACAATAGTACTACATATAACGAAGTTTCAAAGAAAATTATCATGACTAAGTAGGCTTTACAACTTTACGAGTAATAGTCGACCAACTTATAAAATGTACTTGATATCATATTTTCTTAAACAAAATGTATCGGAGACAACTGCAAATGTAAGTTTGTCAACTTTATTTTTACATCTTTTATAGGTATGTTTTTGGGGATAGGTAGGTTTTTATCGTCAACTATTTTTAACTAAATTCAAAAAAAGGAGGAGGTTCTAAATTCGTTGTAATCTTTTTTCTTATGTATTTTCCCCATTGAAAATCCCGATTTTGAAAATTCTTCTTTTTAAAATTAGATTCAGCGAATCAGTTTAGTTAGTTCGCATAAGTATTTTGATGGGCAACTACGGAACCCTACACTGTGCGTGGCCCGACACGCACTTGGCCGGTTTTTAAATTATCGCGAGCAAAGTCGTGGCAAAAACTAGTAATTAATAATTATTGTATTCTTAGAAATAGTTTTAACATATTTCCAAATAACAAAACAAGTAAAGTTAGCAGCCAAAATCTTCAATCTTTTCACAAACGCTACTCAGCTCTTTTTGTAACGAGGGTATTGTGAACAAAATGGCCGCGCTCAGGCGGAACACACAACGCCCTTACAATACGTTCAGAACAAAAAGCCAATTATTCGTGACGTTATTTGAGGATTCATTATGAATGTCATTAGGTTTGTGGTTTTAAAGGCTTTTAGGGAATTGTTCAGATGAAACAAAGACGAGTAATCAGAGATGAAATGGAAAGATTCATTCTTAAACTCTTCATTTAAGCTTGCAGCAGTCCACTGTTGGACATATTTAATGTCTCTCCAGTCCGAGACCGCGACGGTAGAACGCAATACATGTCGCGTTTTGCATAGGCGGCGATTCGCGGCGCGACATCCCACCGAGGCAAGAGACCGCGACACGTCTATTATTACCTCTCTTGCGGTCTCCTGCCTCGGTCTCTCTGTCGCCGCTTATGCAGAAGAGAGCGCGACAAGGGTCGCAGTCTCCTGTCGCGGTCTTGCGCGCGATCGGCACCTTATGTAAAGTAGTGTCGCGGTCTCCTGTCACGGTCTACTGTCGCTGTCTCACGCGCGATCCGGCAGCTTTTAAGTGTTGTATCTTCATTAATCAAATTTGTCAAAATTCATCAAAAGAAAACTAACGAATCAATTTTTTTTTCACCATGTAAGTGACGAATTAACTCGGGTTTGACAATCAAATCATAAATTGATATTAAAAGTACCCAAAATTAACCGTCAAATTACGTCAATAGTCCAAACTAACCCTCCTTCAATCTCCTTCATAATAATAACTCGTATATTACTGACCTTAGTAAGATAGTATACGGTAGTCAACACCCTTGTTTACATCAATGAGAGCATAGAACGAACTTACCTCGTTAACATTTTCTCTGAGGCACGGAAATCCTACTACAAAGGCGAAAGTTTGTAAGTATGGATGTATGGATGTTTGTTACTCTTTCACGCAAAAACCACTGAACGGATTTGACTAAAATTTGGTACACAGATAGTTTATAACCTGGATTAACACATAGGATAGCTTTTATCCCGATTTTATGTTCCCGTGGGATAATTTTCGAGTTGTAGCGGGTGAAGCCGCTGGCAACAGCTAGTTTATTCATAAGCTGATTATATGGCGCACTAGTTTGCAAGTAGCTGAACTTTTATAGGGTGATAGAACTATACCAACTGTAAAGCCCTTCGTACACAAGGCGACTCAAGTTTCCGGTACGGTACGGAACGTATCGGCACTTTCGTGTGTGGATAGGCCTTAAATCGTCAATCGTAAAACGTTCAAACAAGCGAATGAAAGATTCAGCTTCGACCGAGTGTGTTGCGATGGCCTAATTGGTAAAGTGTCTCCTACTTATTCAGAAGACGCAGGTTCGAGTTCCACTCGTAGCTGATTTTTTCTTTTCTCACAAATCTTTCCTTATTCAACTTTTGCAAATAGCTTCCCATTTCAGTACGCTACAATTTCCTCATGCCTAGTTTCCAATGTTTACAAAATCGTTTAAAATACTATAAAAATGTTGTTTATCCCGGGGCCCTACAGTGTATACACAATCACTGCTAAAAGGTTTACGTCTATTTAACGGTATGGGCTGTAAAACGGCTGTTCACATACGTCATACATCGACATACAACTTGTTGCTGAGGCGATTTTGAACTCTGTTCACCGAGACTTTTGTTGAGTGATTTGTATGTGAACTAAGGAGTCATTGTACTCCGTGGTTGTGGGACTGAAACGATATTTATTTTTGTAAGTAGGTTATTATAACACTTTTTCATTACTCATACTCTGAAAGTAGGTCATTAAATGCCTGAGAAGCGGTTTGAAAGTTACCCATTGCAGCCCTAGGGAAAATCGCTTTCAACTGACAGCTGATATGATCTTGATATTCAGTTTTATCATTAAGTATTCGTTGACAAACTATCCTAGCTGTTGTGTATGTAGGTCCTTGTTTTATCGCTTACCGCTAATAATTAGGACCGTATATTTTAATCGAAAATCGATATTGTGTCCGCTCTAAAGAGCATCAAACGGTCGATTCTCTGTAGGATGTATGTTTCCTGCTATGACTGTTATGGTAAGTGGGGGTAAGTCGGAATGACAATTTGATTCGATGAACAGTGATTTGAAACTGTTTTCAAACAAAAGGATTCAAGGCAAATGCATAAAATGATGTTTTGGCTAAAAAAGTATGGTCAAGTTGTTTAACAACAGTTTGAAATCAACACTATTCATCTAATCAAATTTTCATTCTGACTTACCCCACTCATTTTACCACCTTTTTGAAAGAAAGAAAAAATATTTATTGAAGCAAAGAAACCGCAATAGACACAGTCACATTTAAAATAAACTAAACTTAAATCTGATACAAGAATCACAATTAAAAAAAAGTGTTGTGCGTCACACGGCTGCGCTAAATAGTTCAGCAAAATATCGAGCAACTAGTGCTCGACCTGGTTTTCAACTGGACCTGTATAATGGTGATGTGACAGATGTAAATCAGTTTTGAAAGTAAATTATGGGGGAATCTGTCCCCTATATTTTACTAGATTGCATTGGGGCAATATGGGGGACTCTTTCTCCAGTAGTAATATTATAATTGGTTGGGCAGATGATGAAGCAGTGAATAAAGACTAGATAAAAAGGGCACATCCAAACTCACCCCCTCGGCGTCCTCGACGACATGCGGCCCCAGCGAGGCGAGCGTGCTCCATTTGCAAGATGGCGGAGCTCGCGAGGCACATCGCTTGTGCGCCTTGAACTTGCAAAGTTCGCAGGCGAGCGCGTGTGCGGTGCCGAGCGCGCCGAGCGGCTCTCTGCAGACATTGCAGAAGGTGGGGCGAGCGTGTGTTGCAGCGTACCTGGCGAAGAAAATTGACGAATACAAAAGTTATTCATTACGAAAGGCTGCAAAGTTGTTTTTTGGCGCGTGTCCTTGTATTGAAGTGTGAATTGTAGGAAAAGTTGTGTGTAGGTACAGTCGACAAAGTTGAATCATGACCCATTTTGACAATAAATCGTTTGAATTCGTCAAATTGACAAATATCAAAGTCGTTACCATGGTTATGTATGTTTATGCAAATGTGGACCTAATTGTATTTGAGCGTCTGTGAGAAAATAAGCTTATGGTGGGTCATGATTCAACTTTGTCGATTGTACAAATAACTTTCCAACTCACTAAGCGAGGAAATGTAGTAGGGGCGGCTCACCGGTCAGTGTAGAAATAAATTGAATACAAAGCGTTTTCGAATTTTAAAAGTATTTTTGAACTCATCCCCTTTGAAAAACCATGGTAATAGATGCACAACATGCACCCGAGATATTAGAGATGGAGTTATTTTCGCGAAGGGTTTTGCATAACATCCCCTATAGGCTACCATCTTTCGGTTCCACACATACAATGTTCAAAGCAAGTCTGTCACGTGAGTATTTGCCGCGGAGTCGCGATGTAAGCTCGGTATCAAACTACAAAGCTTTGAGATTTTCGGGACGGGCGCGCCACACCTCTGAAAAATGGAGCTTTTTGTTTGACACACAGTCCCGATGAAAACTTTTCAGTTTTCAACTCGAATAATGTGATGTGAGCGATGCTTTGTGAGGTTCCTGGATGTTGTATCTATATCGTTACTGTTAAGTACAACAGAAACAATTGGACAAAATAATGTATCTAGCATTTTAAACAGTAGAAGTAAAATACGAAAATCAATACCAAAAATAATTTAAAAGTTGAGCTGCTCGAAGAACTTGTATCCTAACAAAAATAGAATGGCTTTTGAATAGAAATTAGAACTATTAACCTGTAGAATTTTGTGTATATGCAAACGCACAAGTAGTAAAATCCAAAGATCGTACTATATTATAAATGCGAAAAGGAGAATGGGCAAAAATGTATGAAGCCTGGTACTCGACCCAATAGCCATAGTAAATATATCATTGGAAAGGTCTTTTTACAACGATTAATGATAACCGAGTCGCTGTCCCCATTTGCTGTCGGAACAGAGTTATTTTGTGTTAAGTATTTAATATATTTTTTATATTCTTTTTCGTTTTTGTTTGATTTTGTAAAGATAATGGTGATATTATATCGTTGTCTTACATAGAATCATGTAAGTGTTGATTAATAGGTAGTAAAACTTTTTGAAAAAGGAACTGTATTCAAATCATACACGGAAAAGTGTAAAGTAACTTTTCTTTCGGAAGCTTTAGATTTGTTTTCATTTTATCGACCTTTGCCACCGACTAAGTTATTTAACGCTTTTCCGTGTTTGACTTTGAAGTCATTTCCTTTTTCAGATACCTATTTTTTATTTATTTTACTCTTTATTGTTCAGATATTCAACAAGAATCTTTGAATAATCAGTGTCTTTGAAATTCTACAATCCAAGTAAGAAAACACGTATCCATGCGAGCAACGTCACGGGATATCCATTAGTGTTATATACTGAAACCTTCTCTCTCTCCTAATATAACGAACATTCTTTCTGAATAAACCGAAAACCGAATTAAAATCGGTTCTGACAAACGCGAGATAACCGCGGACAAACATACAGGTCGAATTGAAAACCTACTATTTTTTAAGTTTTTTAAAAAACATCCATGCGGGCAACGTCACGGGATATCCATTAGTGTTATACTAAAACCTTCTCCAGAATGTAGCAAACACTTTTCTGAAAACCGCATCAAAATTGGTTCAGCTAGACGCGTGATAATCGCGGAAAAACAAACATACAGGTCGAAATGAGAGGCTACTTTTTCTGAAGTCCGTTAAAAATGAATAAACACTCAAGAATGAATGATAAACAATCAGGCATAAATAAAAAAGTAAGAAAAGTTATTTTCTTTTGAACATTTAACCGTCATCAAAAAAACAAGTTGGTTCTCAGGTCGATCTGTATGTTTGTATGTATGTTTGTGCACTATCATCTCATGTTTGGCTGAACCGATTTTGTGTTAAGGTTTTAGTATTTAATAATAATAGATAATTATCCCGTGACGTTGCCCGCATGGACCCATGTTTGCGTAGGTAGGTAGGATAGGTTAGTTGGATTGTAGATTTTCAAAGACGCCGTTAAACGAAGATTTTTGATGAATATAGTACCTAACTGAACTAAAAAGGGTACTACAAAAGGGTAAACACGAAAAGGCGTAAAATAACTTTTCTTTCGGAAGTAGAAAGAAAAAAACATTTAACGCTTTTTCGTGTTTGTTTTTGAAGTCGGTTCCTTTTTCTTTTTTTTCTTCTCCATCATTCATCTAATTGGTCTTAGTGGCAGCGGATGGTCCCAAAACATCGATAAAAATATAGCTATTGTAACACTCAATGGAAAATAACGAATTGGAACGGCTATTTTGAATATTTTTTCAGCGGAGTGCATAGCCTTTTTTAACGTGTTAAAATCATCAAACGGGGAACTGTCAGACTTGTACTGACTAAAATCCACGGTGTCCTTCAGTAGCCTTTTACGTTCCGGGGTCACGGTAATTAGTTAGTCCCGCGACCCCGGGAGGCTTTGGCCCTCTAAAGGGGGGCCCCGTCATTGTGCTGACACTCTTTGAGGCATGCGAGGAACTCAACGCGCCGTAGCGGAGTGCATAGCCTAGCGAATGATTGCATGGCCGTAAAAAATGGAACTAAAAACCTATTGACATAACAAAAAATGAAGCCACGAATATCACGCCTCCGAAGCCGGGGGTAACTGTTAGTATAGAGAAAACAGCTGCCGAACGTCGTCTCACACACAGAACGATACGTAACGACACTACTACTATCATATTATCACGATATTTATAATATACATGAATAGTTACATAATATAGGTATTTCTCATTTTAAATAATGTATTTTACTTTGTCATTTTTCATTGCTTCAAACATGATGGGTACGTAAAATTGTATTTCCAATTATGATTATCAACTAACTTTGGGGGCTTCCCGTGGTTTTCGGACAAGGATTTGGGACAAGTCGTCATAGTAAATATTTTTCCTGATTAAAAGATCTATCCAATGACACCACAATGATTGCTATTGGATCGAGTACCAAAACGCCCAAGATTCTTTGTGAGGATGTATGTATGTGTATGTGTACGTAGGTATGTTTGTTACTCTTTCACGCAAAAAGCACTTAACGGATTTGGCTAAAATTTGGTACACAGATAGTTTATAACCTGGATTAACACATAGGATAGTTTTAATCCTGATTTTATGTTCCCGTGGGATAATTTTGACTTGTAGCGGGTGAAGCCGCTGGCAACAGCTAGTATTAAATAATAAAGTATTAAAAACTACGGAAATACACATTTGTATTATATTCAATACCCGCTAATCCATATCCTGATGAAAATCTAACCATTTGTCATAACTACAGACCCACTGACCACTGATAACAATTTAAGACCAAGTTTCACAAAAAAAAAATCATAAAATCCTACTGTAGTTAGCCTGGAATTGTCGCGGTGCGGCACAGCGTATAATTGCGTTTCGGAACGAGCGTGCACAGCGCCATGCCGCCGACGACGGCTAACGAATATAATTGTGCCGAAACTTACCATGTTAGGGTGCTCCCACATCTATCGACGCGGAATCGGCTTTTTCCGTCGCCCTTTCTCTTTCTGTCGCTTAGAACTGCCATTTGCTAGACCGAGACAGAAAGTATAATGTGATAGCACGCGGCGGCATCCTCGAGGCGGCCGCGTGCTATCGCATTGTCTCGGTTGCGTCGATAGATGTGGGAGCACCCTTACACGCCATATATGCGAACTACATTACATTTATCTATTCTTAGATTTCAGGAAGCCCCTTTTAGGACGTAGTAGACCTATAATGTTCCCACTGCTGGGACACAGGCTTCCTCCCTGTTAGAAGGAGGGCTGTAATTCACAATAGCTAATATTTGGGGTGACTATCTATTAAATAATTTGAGCCCAAAAAGGGAAACAACAATAAAGATTCGCTTTTTATTCGTACACTAGCTGTTGCCAGCGGCTCACCCCGCTACAGCTCGAAAATTATCCCACGGGAACATAAAATCGGGATAAAAACTATCCTATGTGTTAATCCACTTTGTGGAGCCCTGACGAAGCCAGAAGGCGCCGCGGCAGACCTCGTAGAAGATGGCGGGACGAGCTTGATAAAACCTTTGAACAATGGTCCACTTTAGCCCTGGATCGTGAAAACTGGAAGTCATGGGGAGAGGCCTTTGCCCAGCAGTGGGATGATGTAGGCTAGCAGTATCAGTATCAGTATGTGTTAATCCAGGTTATAAACTATCTGTGTATCAAATTTTAACCAAATCCGTTCATTGGTTTTTGCGTGAAGGAGTAACAAACATACCTACATACACATACATCCTCACAAACTTTCGCATTTATAATATTAGTAGGATATTTGTTTAGTTAGACGATGCAAGATTTTGGTTTTTCTTTGCTCCATAAAAATGTACTAGTTATCTTTTGTTGAAACATAATGAGACTTGGCCGGGGCACTGCCGTGCCCCCAGATTATATCAGCTACAGTTGTTGTCTTGTTAATGAATGAAGAGGAAAAGGAAGGCCAAAGAAAAGATGGATGGATTGTCTAAGGTCTGATATGAAAGAAAAGGAGTAAATGATACTGTCATGTCTGATAGGGGAGAATGGAAGAAGAAAACGTGTTGCGCCGACCACAAGTAGAATGGAATAAGGGCGGGAAGAAGAAGAAAAGAAGGCCAAAGAAAAGATGGATGGATTGTCTAAGGTTTGATATGAAAGAAAAGGAGTAAATGATACTGTCATGTCTGATAGGGGAGAATGGAAGAAGAAAACGTGTTGCGCCGACCACAAGTAGAATGGTTTTTTCGTAGCGTAGTATAATCATCAAATGAGAATGAGGGCAGGGCAGGAGGGACTATCAGACTTGTACTGAATAAAATCCACGGTGTCCTTCAATAGCCCTTTACGTTCCGTGCTTGCTGTTTATTCCCGCGACCAACTAAAATGGGACACGAGATGACGATGAGCTGAGCTGATATCTACACAAAATTCCTTCGCGATGTAATATATCTGTAATGTTGTTGAAGTTTGTCGGTATTCTGAGTATCACTTACATTTCTATTACAAGTTTTAGTTCAATTTCGTCAAGGACTGAAGCCATTCTTGTTGAAGCCTTTGAAAACAGCTCAAGTATTTGCAATACCGATCTCTTGATACGAAGTTTCTTCATCTTGTAAAGGAATTCGTCTGAAGGACTATGTATTACTATATCTATTTTAGCTTCTAATGGCCGTTTGCTTTCAAAAAATTTTAGTTGCTTCAACGTATAGGCAAACTTTCAGGATGATCGGTTCCGTTTGGACCCCGAGCCCCGCCAGAGCGGGGTCAAACAACCAAAGAGTTGACTAGTAGTTGAGCCCTAAAAAGGTACCTAACAAATAAACTTATTTTCGCATTTAGGAAGTTAATTACCTATTATTATCGGAAGCAATAAAAGCGATCCATGTCATGGCTTAAGTGATACTGTTAAGCGCCTAAGTACTTATTAAATGTCACCCTAATCATATAACATTGAGCCGACAGCTAAAAGCATATAATTTTCATCTTACAAGGCAGTTAGTATCGCTAATTGAATTCGGTTCCACACTTAAGCTTAAGAGCCTTTTGTCAGACAGAAGTGAACTTCTTGCACGTTCTTCTCCATAGAGATCTACTTCTTGGAACGTGCATCTACGGTACTTTCACAGTTTTTATGTCTTGTGTCTGGGACCGTAGCACCATAACTATTTTTATACTTGTTTTATTTTATGTCTTTTGACAATTCATAAGTGCCTGTAATTGGCCTAGTTGAAATAAACGATTTGATTTGATTTGACTTACAATACATGTAAATGGAAATAAATAAATGTCTGAAACGGAGATGAAAATCTCTAACATAAAAAATAAAAAAAAGGTTGCACTCCAGGAGTGCCGGTAGAAGTGAAAACTTTTTTGTTACTATGTTTTATTTTTAATTTGAATGACGTCTTACTCATTTTCGATCAGGGTCACGTGACCCTGACGCGAGTTTTAAATTTTTTACCCATTACAGAAAAAGTGTACAACGCCGCTAAAGAAGTTTTCACTTCAAAAATTATCGCTGAATTTGTTGCTAAGCGTTTTTCGGTAAATAAAGGAAATCAGAATTTTGATTTTACGTCGGCCATTTATCGAGTGATCAATCAAAATAAAATAACCATATAATTTGATGGATGGATCATTCGAGCGCATTTTATGGGGAGTCCATCAAACACTATAAGGAGGGGTTTTTTTCACTATTGATACTAGGTATTTCCATTATGGACTATTATGGATCGATTAAGTATGAAGTACGTAGTCCTACGTACTTAATAGTACTACGTACAGAAGTGCCACTTTCCAAAGATATACAAATGTAAAATCAAATCTATGCTCGAGAGAATAAAGTGCATTTTAACAAAAGAACTGACGGCGGGCGGTATGCGACTGTAAAACCCGTCCACGTTGCGCGTGTGCTTGTAGTTTCATACCTACACCGCGGAGTGCGCCAGGCCTGGTATGAGGTACTGGTTGTAAAGATCCACAAAAAAAAAACTTACTAAACTTTGTATTATTTAATCAAACTAGCTGTAAGTGTAACCCACGTTGAAGCTGTTTGATTAAAAAAGACCAAAAACACTTTCAACATTCTAAAGAACACATGTTGTTGGGGTTAATTTTAAGCTTATTTAACTCTTAAAATGTACCCGGTGATCACAAAAAGCAGTCTGAACTGAAAATGTTGCAGCTCTACGGTTTCTTTGTGAAACTAATTTCCCGCATTCATTTTCCAGCATGAAACAGATGCACATAATCTATTTAATTATAATTTCGGGATGAACTGCCAACTCTGTTATTTGCAGTGCAATTTTCTGAATGCATGCATATTTACACTTAATTCTTACATAGGTAATTAAAGTTAAAAAAAAAAAATTAAAGTTAAATTAAATATGTTTTGGTTACTGAGATCACTGCTGGGATAATGGTTTCCAGTGTTTCTATCTGCAATAAATTTCCGGAGTTTATAATATTTCCTAAAAGTTCTGTACAAGCTAGCTGCAATATAATTTTCTTTGAAACGCGTAAGTAAGGCCTTGAACCTTTGAGGATCGGAATAATCCAAATCTACACATACACCTTAATTAAATATCCTGTTCGGGGAACCTAACTAAAACGCCTGTTCTATGTTGATGGGGTTTTAATTTTAACTGGCTAAAAACACCAAATGCGTCCTCCCACCCAGTACGAGACGGGAGGGACTGTCAGATTCGTACTGACTAAAATCCGCGGTGCTCCTTCAATAGACCTTTACGTTCCAAGGTTACGGTTAACTTATAAGACAGTCGCGGGACCATGATGATTTTCTTATTGTCTTACTGGAGGATGAAGCGCCACACTCCATAAAAAAAATTGGTCCCTGTGAGCCTCCTTCCTTCTATTAATCACCAAATATGTGATCCTGACCTCATATTAGGTGATATTTACGGTTTATTCCACTTTGTTCACCTGGGTGATATCACCTGGGTGAACAAAGTGGACAACATTGGTGTCCGCAATTCACCTGGGTGATATCACTCAGGTGATATTTTTCCGAGGTGAATTGAGGACACCAATGTGTCCACCAAAACCAATGTGTACACCAAAGGCCCGTATTACAGAACGTCCGTGAGAACGTCACTCAATACTCAAGTATTACTTAAAACTAGATTCAAGGCATTTGATTGGTTGAAATCTAGATTTAAATAGAGATCAGTGCTTGAGTTTCGTTCTGTAATACGGGCCTAAGAACGTCGGTGTAGTCTCTTTGCCTAGTGCTCAAATACACGACCCTGTCGTTCTACAACGAACCTGTCTAGATGTTTCACCGTTTCAGTCTTGTGATATTAAGGCCCACATCATCTAAAGCAAAAGAAATGAAAGGAGTTGGTGAGATCTTGACCAGAAGTGGGCTAAGAAAGAGCTATTTCCTTACCAGTGATGGTCTCCAGAAGACAGCCGGGCCACCAGATCTGCCACATCAGCTCCGCGGTGCAGGGCTCCGCGCAGGGCTCCTGCCCACGACTCCATCTCGTTGCGGCTGTCAGCGCAGAGCACCAGGCAACGACTTGCTGTTATGATCTGCAACAATAAGGACATTTATGTTGAAGAACCTGTGGAATAGAGGTTTGCAGGGTCTTCTTAATTAAGTAAAGACCGATTTTAAGGTTAAGGACAGACCAGGCAGGATTTTCACCATAAATCAGTAGGCTTTTTTGAAAGCTTATATAAATATACCTGTCCAGCCGAGACCGCATAACTGTCTAAGTCGTATACCGCTGCCCTGTACTGCAAAGATCACGTGAAATAACTGGGTAGTTTTTGACCCTTCTGCTCCATCCGTGAGAGCTCGTTGATGATATTATTTACCCCAAACATCACAGATATACCTATAGGATCATTCCACCACTTACACTAAAGTACTGGGCACCTAATAAGGGACAACACTGACCAAGTCGAGGAACTGGGCAAAAATCCTGACTACGAACTTCTACTGAGAACTTCTTGATGGAAAATCCAAAATCACTTTATTAGGACGAGATCCCCAGCTTTCAAGACAACCACATAAACGCGGCAGTCAACTACACAGTGAAGAATAAACTGTGGTATCGTTAAGGGCTACCTTGCTACCAGTCCCATTTACATATTATTCAGGAGGAGTACACACGAAGTCGTAAACTACGCCCATCAATTCTAGAAGTCGAACATGAGTGTTTAAAAATGTAGCGTCCATCGATCGCTTGAGAGCGAGGCTCATAAGCAAAACAGTTAAAAATCTATCAATAATAAATATGCAGTTATGTAACGGCACAGAATATATAATAGTACCTGGTAACGGTTTGAATGTAGGTCGACCTGTGTTTCGGTACCTATCATTTCTACCTATATTTTCTAGACTTGTCCTAAATATGTTGGGGTTGGCCTCCAGTCTCTGGATTCAGCTCATCTGAATTTCAGTATTTTCGCATAGATCGACTGTCTACATTATAGTCTTATTATAGTCACTATAGACTGTGTACATTATAATCTCAACACAATTTAATAATACACTACTCCTTGGTAAGACTGGGTGTCAGACTTTGGTATTCTGACCTACAGATGCTTGAGGTATCCGATACTATTTTGACATCGGGAATCGGATATGCTCAGTGATACTTCTTAGCAACAAAGTTTTATACAAATTGTCAACCCCAAGAACAACTCCTACGCCACAAAAAAATAAATCCACTCGAAAAAAAGATTTGATGCTGGTTCTCCTAGTACTTCCTGTTCAGATTCCACATTGTGTCCTTTTTTTGTTAGTTTTGTAATCTGTGGTTTTGTGCTGGATTTTATAATTTTTAATTGTTCTGCTATCCCCGTGCGGAAAAAATGGGTCGAATGTACAATAATCAAGATTAAAATAAACAAAAACCTTTGGCTTTTGGCAGTTATACACAGTTACTTTATTTCGTGGGGAATCATTACTACTTATTACTACATGGAACTTACAGTTACAACAATCCATTTGATCTTACCGCTTGTCCCTCCTCGATAAGTAACCGTTCACAGCGGCATGGTCGTAACAGGCGCCTTACTCCAGTTTAGGCTGTGGGAAAGAGACAGAGCTATACAGGTCGTCTAGCACCATCTCTTTCTCACAGCGTAAACTGGATCGCGTTGAGAGCTCGTGGTAAGGTCTCTGGTGTTACTTCTGGCGCCCTTCGTTTAGATACGATTAGGTACGAAAAAAAGGAGTAAAAACTTTAACGAGTGGGAAAAAAACCATTGCTGACTCATTTGATGATTTACCACGTTAAAAAAGGTGGGTTCCTTCTGGATGGTCCACCCCGGGTAATGGCACCATTAGCTACCTGTATTCCTTTTTATTCCTGGTAAAATCATCAAATGAGTCCTAACCCAGGGCGGGACGGGATACAGTCAGACTTGTACTGACTAAAATCCACAGTGATCCTTCAATAGCCGTTTACGTTCCAGAGCTACGGATACCTGATGAGACAGTCCCGCGACCCCGGCAGGCCTTGGCCTTCTAAGCGGCCCCCGTCAGATTGCTGCCAGCTCTTTGAGGATCGCTTAGAACACGACCCCGGGTTCTGGGTAAGCTTTTGCTCTAGCTTTGGTGTCGTCTTTGCTTTTTACCTAAATTGAAGCCAAGAGCAAAACAAAATAAAGTCAGTTAAAATAAAAAAAAGAAACTGATTTTGATTTTTTGAAGTCAATGACAAAGGAAAGTGGATTCATCGTCATTTATACCAATCTTACTAATATTATAAATGCGAAAGTTTGTGAGGATGTATGTGTATGTAGGTATGTTTGTTACTCTTTCACGCAAAAACCACTGAACGGACTTGGCTAAAATTTGGTACACAGATAGTTTATAACCTGGATTAACACATAGGATAGTTTTTATTCCGATTTTATGTTCCCGTGGGATAATTTTCGAGTCGTAGGGGGTGAAGCCGCTCGCAACAGCTTGTATTCCAATAAATACAAGTCGACAAGATGCATTGAAATTAGCCAAAATCAGTCTAATGAAACCATTGTAATACTCGTACATTAGCCATAATACCACTTGACGTTGTAATGCCTAATGTGATTGGATTTCTCGAACATCAAACAGTTACCTACAATGCGGTTACGGCATACCTACATTTGATTCATCATAAGCCCTTTGATGCAATTCCGCATGCGGTTTAAAGCGACATAGTATAAAAGTGACCAGTAAACCAATAAGGGCTACGAAAATTGAATAAAAAACAAATACGTGTGTGTGATTGTACTACACATAATATAAAACGAAACCAACTGTGTCGACATGATTGTACATTTTTCCGGTAGGTTCCTTTAAGTAACCCCAATACTAAGGCAATAATTATGTCATCAAATAAGGCAACCCTTTTAAACAAAGTTAAGGGGTCGCTGTTGCAGAAAATAATGGATTGTATTAAAAATTATACATATACATATTTACTCACAAGTACCCCGAAACATGCTTAGAATTCGAGCATACGCTCTGAATTTGTGTGATTCGATTTCGTTTTTTGTTCATAGTTGATACACTGTATATTAATGTCGACTGTGGCGCTTGGATATAATGTTTTCAGAATATTATCCCGGTATATTAAACATTTAAATAGGTTCCATAAAATTATCCTGCGGCCACATTGAGGTTGCAAGCAAATTAATTAATTATTAATTTGAATTTCAAAGCTAGAATTCATGTTAAAATGAATATTTGGAAAATAGGATATCAACATTGTTGTACTTTGTATCTCGGGTCTGTCAATGTTAAAAGTCGTGATAAGGATGATTAATGTGATTAATGTGCAGTGGTGGCCCAGTGGTATCGGTCCCGACTTATGAATTAATTATAGGTCATGGGTTCGATGGCTGCCCGGCGCATTACTTTGTGTAATTTGTTTCATCACCACTGCTCTCAAAACGGTGAAGGAAAACATCGTGAGGAAACCGGCATGTCCGAGAATCAAAACTTCGAAGACATGTGACATCCAACAACACGAACTGGGCTCGCGTGTTGTATTATCGCCCACTGTCTTTCACGGGGTTCCGTATCAAAATAACTACGTTCATTTTAACTACTTTCGTACTACTATCCTAGCTTGAAATATTAGCCTCGTGTAGCCCGGGCATTATTTTTCGAAATGGCTGAATCGATTACAACAAAACGTATAAAACGCTATAACACGGTACATAATAGCTCTAAAAAGTTATCAATTAATAATAATAATGGACAATAATAGCGGACTTAATCCGCTACTGTTGTATTTATAATGTTACAATATCTGGTTGACCGAGCTTTGCTCGGTTTTTTGTGTTTAGCCCTCATCGGTCATGGCGTTATAGATGGCGCTTCTTAAAACGCGCTTTTTAAAATATCTATATCTTGGGAACCCAGCTTTTCTCGAACCTGGGATAAATCGATTCCTAGAGCAAAAAAAAACCCTAATCTGTAACTTTCATGAAAATCCTTGGAGCCGTTGCCGAGATCCTGATTATATATAAATAAATATACAAGAATTGCTCGTTTAAAGATATTAGATAGATTAGATAAATAAATCATGATGGTGTAAGTATGCTCCGCTCCCATCCCGATTTGGAGTACATTTTCTGTCTGATAAATTAATTAATGATCAAAGTTTCAGTCTTCATGATTTAAGCACCTTTATCATCCACTTTGTTTATGAAAAAAAAAAACAACGATCAACAACAATGAACACAAAACACGATCCTGTTTTGCTCAAATTAAATTATCAACAACAAACAAAACACAAACCCATAATATAAAACACAATAAACGGACTCATTGGTTTTATTTAAAAACCGCAACACGTGTGTTGTTTGCACGCAAGCCGCGAAGAAACAAAATTAAACAATAATATTATTATTATTGTGGAAACAAATGAATTTCGTCAGAAATCGCGTGTTGTGTAAACTTAAATGACGCACGGACAAAGTGTGAGCGATTGTGAATGGATTTGGAAGAAAGCAGTTTGAAGGTTTTGGCCCTAACATCGGCCGCCATTTTGTTTTATTACACATCTTCTAGGCCCACTTGCACGAACCCGAGTTATCTTTTAAACTCAGAGTTAGTTGCTAAAACGATTTTAAATTGACAATATTGTATGACAAACTGTCAATTTAACCTTGTGTTAGCAACTAACTAATATAACTCGGGTTCGTGCAAGCGGGCCTTAGTCACTGATAATATAATAATAGACACAGATACGAAATCTCGCGAAGAAATGTGACATCCCAAATACTAGCTATTCGACTGGCTATTTTGTTCGAGTTGACACCCCCATGTCTCAGTGCACAACGAAAGTTAAATATTTTATTTAGATAGAGGTCAGATATCCAAAAAACATATAATTAACGTAACGTCCCAAAGCGTCAGGTTTCGGAATAATTCACCGAAATATAATTTAAAAACTGAATCTTGGAGAAACAACTTTTTTTTGTCTGATTTCTCCCTGCAGGTATGCAAATTGAATTATGTGAACATAATTAAATAATTATGTATGTAATCCAGGTTATGAATCATCAGATACCCAGATGAATCATGTACTCGTAGCTTACTACAAGTAAAAACCATACTTACCATACGACATAATCCTACTAATACTCGTATTATAAATGCGAAAGTTTGTGAGAATGTAATATGTGTGTGTTTGTGTATGTACTTAGGTATGTTTGTTAACCACTGTACGGATTTGGCTAAAATTTGGTACAAAGATTGTTTATAACCTGGATTAACACATAGGATAGTTTTTATTCCGATTTTATGTTCCCGTGGGCAATGATATATTATATATAATCTGAGGTAGATACGTCTTACTGACGTCTGCGTGGCGATACAAATACAAGCTAACTATCTCGAGTCAACTCAGTCCGTCCTGCGTCTGGCTGCGATGCCAAATTACGTCAACGGGAGTTTGATAGGTAAAAAATAAACAAAGATGCCTACTTGTGTCTTTCGAAACTGCAAAACTTATACTGGGCCGGCTGTAAAAAGCAAGAAGGATGTGTCTTTTCATTTGTAAGTGTCGTCTAATCTATTTAAAACGGAAATTCAAAAATTTTATTTCACTCAAAAATCACTGTCGCGCTGTTGCCGCTTTGCCACCTACACGAACGAGACAAATAGTGCGTTGCATGAATGAGTGACAGAGAGAACGAGAAAATAGCGCGCGATGTTGTCAGTTCGGACGATGCTAGAGGATGTTGGGGTCGTATGGCCATATGGGGCTACAATATTATTTTCACCACTGGTATTTAATAATTATCCATAGTAGGTAAACGCAACAACACAACAAACAACAAGAAAATCAACAACATTTGACTTTCAACATTAATTTTTATTTTGTTTTAGATTTCCGTAAAAAGGATTAATGAAAGAAAAACGGTCAAGTGCGTCTCGGGTCACGCACAGTGTAGGGTTCCGTAGTTGCCCCTCAAAATACTGCGAACCAACTAAACTGATTCGCTGAATTTAATTTTAAAAAGAAGAATTTCAAAATCGGTCCAGCGTCTTTGAGAAATCGGGGCAATACATAAAAAGAAAGATTACGAGGAATTGAGAACCTCCTCCTTTCTTTGAAGTTAGTTAAAAAGGCCTATTTAATGATACCTCACACTAAGGGTTACGCGAGAAAAAAATACATCCCCACTTTACTTGGAGGAGGTACCCTAAAAAAAATATTTTTCGAGATTTTATTTTACCACTTTTTCGGCGCAACAAATCCGTATATTTATACCAAATTACAGCTTTCTAGTACTGGGAGTATCTGAGCTAAGACAGACAGACGGACGGACGGACGGACGGACATGGCGAAACAATAAGGGTTCCTTGTTGACTACGGACCCCTAAAAATGGGTACAAGGTACAAGTGATTAGAACAAAATAAATAACTAGAATAGAATAGAATATACTTTATTGTACACCAAAATGAATAAAAAAATACAAACTTACAATATTGTTAATTTTAAGGGTACAACGGCGGTCTTATCGCTTATAGCGATATCTTCCAGACAACCTTGGGATGGACTTAAAAAACTTTAATCAAAAACGAGGGTAGGCAGTGATGCACAATAAATAACAGATAACATAACAATATAATATTAATACAATACACATAAAATAGAATACACATATAAATTAATACAGATATATACATACATTACAGAGAATGGAAATGATTTATGACTAATCTTTTAAAAGAAACCAGTGACTGGGCTTGTCTGTCTTACTGACAACGGCAATGCATTCCACAAGCGGACAGCCTGGACGGTAAAGGAATCGTCATAGAATTTTGTGGAGTGCACAGGCATCAAAAGTATCAAATTTTCCGATGACCTCAAACTTCTAGTGTGCGCATCGTGCAGAAACTTAAAACGCTCTTTGAGATAAGAAGGGGTAGCGGGATTAAATAGAATGTTAAAAAGCATTGTTAAAATGTGAGTATTCCGGCGAAGACGGATAGGTAACCACTTGAGTTTATTGCGAAATTCTGAAATATGATCATATTTGCGCAAACCAAATATGAATCTGATACAAAAGTTTTGAAGTCGCTCAAGCTTATCTAACTGTGCTTCTGTGAGATTTGGATAGCTGGCATCAGCATAGTCAAGGATGGGGAGAAGGAGGGACTGGGCAAGCGCAGTCTTAGTGGCAGTTGGAAGGAAATTACGCAACCTTCGCAATGACCCTGCCGATGCAAACAATTTGCGACTTACTTCTTGTAACTGGGCAGCCCAAGAGAAGTCTTTGTCTATGTGGATACCCAGATCTTTAACGGTATCACTATAAGGAATACTAGAACCTTCAAAGACAATCTGAGGAAGCTGTAACCAATTAATTCTAGAACGCAGACGCGGGCTGCCAACAACAATGACTTGCGTCTTCGCTGGGTTAACTTTTAAGCCATAAGCAGCACTCCATTCAGAAATACGTGCCAAATCCTTGTTTATCGTACTAACAGCCTCAGACAATTCGTCTAAGGAAGCTTGAGAGTAAATTTGCAAATCGTCAGCATATAGGTGGTAGGATGAAAGAATGTCGTTGGAAATAGAATTTATAAAAAATGCAAAAAGAAGAGGAGATAAAACGCCTCCCTGCGGTACACCGGCAGACGTATTGCACCAAGAAGACGACTTGCCTTCAATGCAAATACGCTGTCGGCGGCCACACAGGTAACTTCGAAACCAATCAATTGCCGTTGGAGATATGTTAAGAGAGCAGAGTATGCCAAGTAGAATGTCAAAATCTACGGTGTTGAAAGCGTTACTAAAATCTAATAAGGACAGGACAGTCAGCTTTCCATTTTCCATACCCGATCTTATATCGTCAGTAATTTTAACAAGTGCTGTTGTAGTGCTGTGTCCTGCACGAAATCCGGATTGGTAAGCATTAAGGAGACTGTTTTTAGAAAGGAAGGCACTAAGCTGGTTATGAATAAGACGTTCTAAGACCTTGGAAAGAAACGGTAAAATGGAGATAGGACGGAATTCAGAAAAAGACACAGGATTACACTTTTTAGGGAGAGGAGTAATTTGGGCTTCCTTGTAAGAAGAAGGAAAGACACCACAGCAGGATACGGAATAATTAAGGATATGGCCGATAACAGAAAGGATTTCATCTAGGATAGGAAGGATCATCTTACGACTGACACAGTCACTACCAACAGCATTTGAAGTGATTGATAAAATGCTCTTCTTAACATCACAAGCCGAGAACTGACTAAAAACCAAGGGATAATCGGAGTAGGAAGAGATGAAAGATTATCAAGAGTTTTGGCTTTAATAGCACTATTAAAATTAGAAGAAATTGAGAAATGTTTGTTTAGTTGTTCAAGATCTATATCCTAGGAATAGCTATCCCCCTTGGCATAAACCTATCTAGGCTAACCTTGTAGTAAACGTACCCTACCTGTTTTTTTTATATTATTTGTAAATAAAACTACTACTACTACTACTTCTACTGCTACCCTACATCAAATAAACATTTATTTAAAAAAAAAAAAATACTTTTCTTTATTCTGCCTTATATGCCTATTTTTCCCCAGTTCACCCTAGCAGGCAGCCGATGAAATGTCATTGGTTGACGTTGACAATTGACACGTCAACAATATGTTACTAAAATATAGGCATGTTTTTATTTCTTTACAACGAGTATGACGTCTCTATTGGTAAAACCTCATTGCCCGTGGGATAATTTTCGAGTTGTAGCGGGTGAAGCCGCTGGAAACAGCTAGTATTATGTATAAACAAAAACATATTATAATGAAGAAACTATAATATAGATTTCCTACAACAATCAAACATGTGAATACATATACCTACACGAGAGGAAACCTCCCTAACTATACTATAAGGAAAAAGGACCACTAAATTCTACCGGTCCTTTGAGACGAGGAATGTTCTGTTGACTGGCGGTCTTATCGCTCGCTTTGTATGTAAAAGCAATTTGTTTCACAATAGTGAGCAGGCAATGGACAGTGAATGAGTGTTAGTGTCGAGGAGTTTATGTGAATGTGCGTGTAAATGGTAGTTTTAGTTGATAGTGGCACGGTATGGAGACGTTTGAAGTTTGAGCTTATAGTGATGTATATAAGGTCTTAGATGGCTTAGGGCGAGATGTTTGATCAGCTAAATCGGCCATTTTAAGCACTATTCCTGATGATTCAGTTCGTAAATTTCCAGCAACGTAATTGACTATTCATTCACAAAGTGAATCATTAGGAATACTTATTGCTATAAGTGACCGTTTTACAGCTGTTCCAGTCATGTCAAAATGGGTCACACAACACCAGGAGTTCCGACCACAAACCATCCGTGCCCGACCTCCGAGAAGCCGGATAGTCGAAGTACTAGTTAAGCTAACTATTTGGTAATACCTATCCTATCCCACCAAAAACATTTCATGTAAAAAGTCACCAAGACGAGCACATAATGTTTGCCCTGTGAAAAAGATATCAGATCTCATGTTGAGCCAAACTTCTGAATCTACACGGCCTAAGGGCTCATGTACACGACGCCGCCGCCGCGCCGCCGCCGCGCCGCTACCGCGCCTCTAGGCTGTGTACACGGTCGCTACCGCGCCGCCGCCGCGCCGCCGCCGCGCCGCCGCCGCGCCGCCACCGCGCCGCCACCGCGCTGGCACCGCGAATCCAATTCGATAGTGTTTTATTTATCTGAAAAAGGAGGTTTCTCATTTCGGCCATAATGTTTTTTTTAATGTTTATTCGCGGATTACTTCTTTGTTCATGAACCGGTTTTGATGATTCTTTTTTTGTTGGAAAGCAGATATTTCTTACTATTTAGCTCCACTAGATTTCTCTGGTCTTCCATCATCAAACCCTAATCTCCATATCATGGAACCGCCTTTGAAATACCTTCTTTCCAACAAAAAAAGAATCATCAAAACCGATTCATAAACGAAGAAGTTATCCTTGAATTATCAAAAAAAAAACATTATATGGCCGCAATGAGACATCTCCTTTGTTAGATAAATAAAACACTAGCGAATGGCATCGCGGCGGCGGCGCGGTAGCGACCGTGTACACAGCCTAGAGGCGCGGTAGCGGCGCGGCGGCGGTGCGGCGGCGGCGTCGTGTACATGAGCGCTTACTCTACCGACCCTCATCATCATCTGCCTAGCCTTTTCCCAACTATAATTGGGGTCGGCTTCCAGTCGAACCAGATTTAGCTGGATATCAGTATTTTACATGGAGCGACTGCCTGTCGGACCTCCACAACCCAGTAACTGGGTAATACGATACCCCATGGTAAGACTGGTTGTCAGACTTTAGAACTTCTGACTAACATTAACGACTGTCAAAGATCTACAAATGACAACCGGGACCAACGGCTTTACGTGCTTTCCGAGGCACGGAGGAAACTCGCTATGACAGATGGTCACCCATCCACAGACCAACCTCGGCAAGCGCGGCTTAACCCAGAAGATCGGCCTGTGCGGCTGTGATTATTTAGCCACGAGCTCCTCTACCGACCCTAACTTCACAAATTCTACATATCAGTAAAAATGTATCACGTTTCACTATCGTGCTAATATTTAGTTTCTGAAGCAACGAAACAGCCAAACCATACATTTTCTTGTTCATCTTCGCTTGGCTTGTCTGGGCGGAGGGGCCCAGATACATTTTTTTATAATAAATCATAAAATTTAGGATTTCAACTAATCGTAAGTTTAACTGGTTACCAAACAACTGGATGTTAGAAGTCGAAATTGCGGAAGTAAAACCTAGGTGTTCCTCGTGATTTCATTCCCGCATCTCGGCTGTGATTGATCATAACATAGCGTGATGTTTTATATCCTATGGCCTTCCTTTTATATTTTATAGAACGAGATGGGGGGTGGGAAGGAGCCATCGATAAAACTAATAGTAATCAAATAAGGTTTGTTCACCTATTATTGGCAACCGTATAAGCCTTTGTTGTCATAAATATCTACACTATTTATTCATTAATATACAGAAGTTGTTGGTGTACCTTTGTTAATAAATAAATAAGTGCTGATATTTTAACAGTCGGATAACTTTTATCTGAGGCATAAAAATAGCGGTTTGACATATTTTCTACTAGCTGTTGCCAGCGGCTTCACCCGCTACTACTCGAAAGTTATCCCACGGGAACATAAAATCGGGATAAAAACTATCCTATGTGTTAATCCAGATTATAAACTATGTGTGTACCAAATTTTAGCCAAATCCGTTCAGTGGTTTTTGCGTGAAAGAGTAACAAACATCCATACATCCATACTTACAAACTTTCGCCTTTATAATAGTAGTAGGATGGATAAGTTGTCAAACCGCCATTTTTATTCCTCAGATAAAAGATATCTGACTAATGAAAAATCAGCCCTAAGTATAGTGACTAGCTACTTATATAATACTAGCACTACGCCCGCGACTTCGTCCGCGTGATTTTCGAACTTTGCCTTTGTGAATTTCTAGTCCCGGCCACCCTCTATATGGGATACTGTTGGAAATACTAAATCGATTTTCAACAAAAATTCTATCAACCCGCAATATTCCGTCTTACTTAAGTAACACCTAGGTCCTAAAAATAATCCCAATCCCAATGCAAAATGTAAGACTCCTAACTATCAACAGCAATACAAACTTTTAGGGGTCGAATTTCGTATCATATCAAATTTCGTTTCGTTATATCGTAGTGAGAACCTGTATCCCAAATAGAACCCCCCTGCAATGTTGAGTTCTCTAATTACGAACATCGAAGACAACCCCTAAGGGGTCGAATTTTTTGAAATTACGTCTTTGTGAGAACCTAGGTCCTAAAACAACCCCCATGCTGAAACTCCTAGCATTTGTAGCAGCAAAGTTTCATATAAACTGTCAACCCCATAAACAGCCCCTGAGGGGTAGAATTTCAGAAAATAGTGACTTTGTGTGCATTTACGTCATAAAAGAACAACCTTGCAAAAGTTAATACTCCTAGCATTTGTAGAAACGATGTTTCACACAAAATATCAACCCCTTAGGGTAGTTGAGGGTGTTTTGTGAAAATCGTTTCACAAAACACCCTCAACTACGTCCAAAAAAGAATCTCTATGCAAAATTTGAGTCTCCAAACTATTAACCCCGAAAAAGCCCCTTAGGGGTCGAATTTCGCAAAACTGTCTTAGTGAACATTAGGCCTTAAAAAGAACCCCTCGCAATATTCGAGACGCCTAGCACTTGCAGTAACAAAGTTTCATACAAACTATCAAACACAAAAACAAACCCCTTTGGGGTCGAATTTCACAACTTCCCGCCATGTTGTGCATCTAAGTCCTATAAAGGAACCCAGTGCAAAATTTGAGGCTCCTCGCACTTGTAGTATTAACAGAGTTTCATACAATTTATCAACCCCAAAAACAACCCCTTAGGTGTCGAATTTCACAAAATCCCGTCTTTAGTATCATAAAAAAAGCCATAAGTAAAAATTTAAGTCTAAAAATTATCAACCCCAAAAACAACCCCTTAGGGGTCGAATTTCTTAAAATTTCCGCCTTGGTGAGCATTTACATCTTAAAAAGTACCACCATGCAAGATTTGAGACGCCTAGCACTTGTACTTAAAAAGTTTCATACAAACTATCAACCCCAAAAACAAACCCCTTAGGGGTCGAATTTCGCAAAATCCCGTCATGGTAACCATCTACGTCCTAAAAAGAAACCTCATGCAAAACTTGAAATTCCTAGCACCTTGTAATGACGAAGTTTCATACAAACTATCAACCCGCAAAAACAACCCCTTAGGGGCCGAATTTCGCAAAATCCGTTCTTAGTGCTCACCTACGTGGTATAAGGAGGGCTTATGCCAAATTTCAAGTTTCTAGGCCCAGCGGTTTGGGCTGTGCGTTGTCAGATCAGTCAGTCAGTTTTGAATTTTATATACACACACATCAACAGAATCTAGGGATACCTTAATCCTAAATTATTTACGAATTTTTAGTTCAAAATCTTTTGAGTTTTTATAAAAAGTTTGAATACAAATCGAAACCTCATTAATTCTATTTTCAAAAATAAAAAAGAATAATATTAAAAAAAAAAGAAAAATCATATTATGGCGGCAAAATTGTTAGTAATTCGTTTCGTTGAGGAAAAATAAAATTGTTTTTTTAATATTAATTAATGAAAAGGGATTCGATTGTTATTCTTTTTTAATTTAACGTGCTGTGTGAGCTTAAGGAGTCATGTCACGTCGTCATTTGAGTCGAAATGAAATGTTACGAGCCGTGGGCATGCTAGAAAATGGTGCTATTCAACGCGTCGTTGCTGAGGCCCTACACACCAGCCAAAACGTGATATCAAGGTTGTGGTCACGTTATCGCAGTATTGGGGATGTAGCTGAACGGCACACGGGTAGATATCGGGTTACTACGCAGAGACAGGATCGATTTCTCCAAATGACCGCGAGAAGACAACCCGATATCACAGCGATGCAACTGGTACAAAGGCTCCAGGAGGACCACCAGCTGCTGGTAAGCGACCAAACCGTGCGAAGGAGGTTGCATGAAGTTGGTCTTCATGCTCGAAGACCGCTACGTGTTCCAGCATTGCGACGTGGCAATCGCGGTCGGCGGCTTTCGTGGGCTCGGGAACATTTACCATGGAGAGACGAACAATGGTCTTTGGTGCTGTTCACCGACGAGTCCCGGTTTGGGTTTCATCCGGATTCGCGGAGAACACGCGTTTGGAGAACACCAGGGAGAGTTAGCCGTCTACGGCACCCTCAGGAGGTGCACTCATACCAAGGCGGGACAATCATGGTGTGGGCAGGAATTCGTCTTGGCGGAAGAACCCAGCTCATTTGGATCCAAGGTAGCATGACTGCACAAAAATACCACGAGGAGGTAGTAGAGCCTGTTATTGTCCCACACAGAATCCAAATGGGCCAGGAATTCATACTCATGCACGTTAATGCTCCTTCCCATACGGCGCGGCTGGTGTCGGCCGCTCTCCGAGACCACGATATTCAAGTTTTGGATTGGCCTGCACAGTCGCCCGACTTAAATCCTATCGAGCATGCCTGGGACATGTTACAACGAAAAGCTTTGAGAGATTTCCCGCCAAATTTGACGACAGAACAAGAACTTTACGAACACTTGCAAAGAACATGGGACCTCATACCGCAGCAAGACATTGACAATTTAATTTTGAGCATGAACAATCGATGTCGATGTGTAATTAATGTCAGAGGTGGCAACACTGATTATTAATAATTAGATGTTATAAGATTTTTTCAATTTTCATTAAAATTTCTAAAATTATAATAGCTTTATAAGAATAAATGATGTTTTTACCATACCAGTTTGCTACGGCGATTAAAAAAATATATTTTTTTAATTTAAAACTAAAAAATCACGAAACGTTTTTTATTTTTTACTATAGACCTTAAAATAACCTATCATTCTTCCATTTACTATATCAGAAAATTCTTCATAGATTTTAAGATATTTGATGAAATATAAAATATCCCTAGATTCTGTTGATGTGTGTATATAGACTAGTCTAGCCAGTCAATTAAAGGCATTTAATACAGAACGCATAAGCATATTAATAATTTTAAAGTTCTTTAATATAACTCCAGATTTCCTCACGATGTTTCCTTCATCAAAGTCGATTATTCTGGCAATTATCTTTCTTCATTAATTTTCCATTATCTTGTGATATTATCTTTCTATCTCTACCGTGTATTTTCCTTTAATTTGCGCCGAATCAACTGAGGTTAACAAGAAACAGACAAATGAATAATATATCTGGTTAATTTCTTGTCTTCTGTGTAAAGGTGATCCCTCACCATGAGTATTCACGTGTAACGTAACGTTACAGACTCGACTTTAAGTTTTTCATTACAATACCGTCCTGACTGACGAGCATTCGCGTGTAATATATCGTATACGCCGGACACATTTGTTTACAAGTGGAGCGTTTTGGTGTTACAAGTTTTATCGTTACAAGTTGCGCATTGTAATGCTCGATTTTGCTCCCTTACAGTCCGTTCACGACTTTGGTATAAGCTCCTTTGTACACTAGCCGATGCAAGTCTCCGATAATTTACGACTTTGGTGTTCAGGTGGCCTACCATGAACTCTTAACGCGATCCAGTTTAGGGTGTTGGAAGGAGATGGCACTAGACGACTTGTATAATAGTAATAGCTCTGTCTCTTCCTCTTTCTTTGGATAGCGTTAAGAGCTTGTGGTAAGGCTACAGGTGACTATCGCAATACAAATCTGTAGAGATTCATACACAGACACGCGTCAATGGATACCAAAATCGCAAGATATCAGAGACTTGCGTCTCCTAGTGTACGAAGGGCTAAGCAGTGTGCAGAGCGACACGCAAGCCCCAATAAGACATTAGTTACATTGTTATTACGCGAATTCGCTTTGGCAGTGCCTGTAGCGTGTTTCAAACAATTCTATACATTATTTTTAATCTTATCGTTCATGGCTCGCGCTAAGTCACCGCTTACAGCGGTAGCAAGGTCATGATTTCGTGAACGGCCTGTTACTAAAGTAATGCTCGAAACTTTAACGGTACATTACATTGCAAGCAAATACATGCGATGTGGAAACACCTTTATCTGTACGTTTGCGGGAAGAAATTCTTTGATTCTTATTTAGATGTTATAAAGGAAACACGTGTTGGAATGGTTATTGTCTATTTAATGTTGGAATGTGTGTTGCATTTCCTGTTCTGTCTGATAGAACTGTTAGAGATCTGACTCATCTTAACTCATTATATTATTATGAATGTATAATTTTGTAGGGATGTACGGATGTTTCTCTTCATACAAAATTATGAAACGGATTTCAATGATGAATACTCTAATCCTATTGATATGATGCCTGGTACGTCATCCGAGCGAAAATGCATGAATGCTTACTTCTGCGTGCTTGTAGTATAGGCATTTTTTTTTTGTAATGTCCCACAACTATCACACAACGCCATCTAGTCCCAAGCTAAGCAGAGCTTGAGTTATGGGTATACTAGACAACTGATTACACCCAGACACAGAACAAATAATCGTGCTCATCACACAAACATTTGCCCTGGGTGGGAATCGAACCCACGACCTCCGGCATAGCAGTCAGGGCTACTAACCACTAGACCAACAGGCCAGTCAATTTATATTATGCATACTAGCCGATCTATCAGTTTATTTTTCTAGCAACTCGGAAAAAGTAATGACTCGGTGAATCTATTCAGGCGAACGATCCCGTAGCCAAGCGCTAAATTCATAATTAATACGTGCTAATCGTTATTGGGGTTGAACTCAAGGCTTCACGAAAATTCTGAAAAAAACTATTGATATCTTTGAAAACTGTATGTAGGTATTTGGTCAAGAGTTTTTATCTAGCCTTTTCTGGCTCTTTGGTCGTTTGACCCCGCTCTGGCGGGGCCCGCGGGTCCAAACGACCTAATTCGTTTTTGAATTGGTCGTTTGGACCCGCTTGTTAAATTTGAGAATTGTACTAGCAAATAGAAAAGTTTGCTACCTCTAACAGTCTATTCGGACTTTCGCTTGTCCAATGAGATGGTGATGTAGACCGCGTCCCAATGCTGGGCAAAGGCGTCCTCTCTTCGTTCGATGGTTAAGGATCCAATAATTCTTTTAAATGGGTTCTTTTAAAACAAAACACCTTTAAGAAGTTCGTAAGACATTTCTGTACACATTCATAAAGGCTATATCACCATAAAAGGTCACAAAATGGTACTTTCTCACTATTTAAAGCTCTCTTTAACTGCTCTACATTTCAGACGACGCGAAGGAAAGCGCTCTTGAGAAAACGGCTTGCTAACGAGAACTCTACGGGACTCCAGCCCGCTCTTACAGTCATTTGTTTCACTCTAGCGTCGAGTAGACCTCGACACCTGAGTAGTACCTATATAATTGTAGAGAAAGTAGAGTCTTAACAGGTTTTGTTACAAGTATGAAGGGCATACTCAATGTGAGTTATATTTTTAGGTATTCTAGTTACTTACCATTTTTTTTTTCAAATCTATACTATCTATAATATCTATGAGAAATGTTTCAAAATTGGGAAAATGTATTCCTTTTCAAGAGCTTCCGTTTCGTGCGCTGCGTATACGGTTAAAGATACGCAAAAATTATGTACTACGGAATTATTATTCATGAAAAGTCTTTCATTAAAAAAAACTTCAGATTTGAACAGGTATTTTTGACGTTTTCGGTTAATTAGTTACTTTATTATTGCCGTACACGACGTAGCTGGTAAAGTAAAATATTAAATTTCATTTTTACAAAAAAATATTTTAATTCTCTTTGTATTAAAATATTTTGGTTTAGGTACTTAACTGTTCTGGATATTTAATTTGGGTTGGAATGATTACAATAAAAAATAAAAACTTTTTAAAAAAAAGTACCGACTTCAAAAACAAATACAAAAAAGTTTAAAATAACCTTTCTTTCGGAAGTCGGTGGCTTTGATTTTTATTATTATTTCATTGACTATTGCCACCGACTTCCGAAAGAAAGGTTATTTTAAACTTTATTGTATTTGTTTTTGAAGTCGGTACTTTTTTTAAAAAAGTTTTTATTTTACCCTTTTTAGTTTATTTATTAAATATTCAACCCAAATTCTTGTAAAATATAAAGTTTTCTTAAATGATGTGCACTAATCTTGTAATCCGTCACAACGAAAAAATCCATATCTCTAAAACTACTAAACCGATTTTGATGAAACTTGCAGTGTACCCTAAGTTGAACAATACCTAGTACAACAAAAAAAGAATTACTTAAATCGGACTTGTAGTTCCGGAGATATGCGTGCACAAACATAAAAACATACACACATACATACACTTATGAAAGGTTCATTTGTTCAGACGTTGATATAGACTAACATATACGAAAATTGGGCAGTTCTGATAATATTTCATACATACGGGTCGAATTGATAACCTCCTTTTTTTTTGAAGTCGGTAAAAAAGTTTCACAACAAGCAATAAGCCATTGTAATTTATTTTTAATACCTACACAATGTGATATATGAAGGCAAATACTTCATCCTTCAGAACTACCTGAGGAATCTATGATCAGTGAAAATATTTGCGGTATTAACTCTAATACCAGAGTACCTTCAAAATACCGCAAAATATTTCAATACCTGGCGGACGTGGCTCCAATTCTTCATAAATCTTCATTTGTGGAATCTCCTCTAAGGAGCGTTTGAACTTAGGAGAGTAAGTAAAGTGGTCGAGTACTGGTTTGATAAAAAAAAGCATAGTTTGATGAGAAAATTGGTTTTTGGGAAAATTGGGACATGGAAATCCGATTTTGACAATCGGATCGTTTCGTAAGAGTGTCAATTGGGATTTTCAGATGATTTGTCATGTGCGTTATTTAATAGTTTACTTTGGCCGAGCTCACAAATTGCTACACTACGGTTTTTATTCTATTTAAGGCTATATAGGCTTGGCCTTTTGCGAAAGTACTTTAGCCTAAGTAAACTACAGGTTTTTTAACTGTCGTTCCATGCAACCCATGTGCTATAACCGCCCAACTAAATGATATATTAAGTAAATATCTATAAAAAGTGTAAAATAAAATTTATAATTAAAAAAATTAAAAACTGCGCAGACAAAAAACAAGTTCCCTTTAAAAAGTAAAAGTCCCTAAGTATGTTTTAATAATTATAAAAAAATAGGTCGCGTTGGGGGACCGGTCCAAATTATTTGTTATCTACGGTTTTTTTTCGGTCCCCTATCGCGACGTATATACTTTAAGATTGAGTTTTTTCTTTTAAAAACAGGATGCTTATTATTTTCGTTAGGTTTATTTTCACTACGGAATGTCTTAATTCGGTCGCCGCGTTCAGAGCCTGCGATAAAAGCTATGCAATAGCATATAAACAAAAAAAAGAACTTAAAGTTACACAATTTTATAAAATAAAATTTTAGTAAAACTTGGAGGCAAGTCTACTTGCTTCTGATGTGAACGCAGCATCAGAAGACCGGTCTTATTGAAGCTAGCATTAAACGAGTCAGTCTCGAGAGTATTCCTATACATTCGTTCGGAATTCTCAGAAAACTCCCTATAGGTAATTAATTAAATAAGTGCCGTTATATTATGTATCTTACGGTCGTAAATTATCTGGAGAACAGTGGTGGCTCAGTGGTATTGGCCCTGAATTAGTGAGTTGTAGGTAGTGGGCTCTAAGCTCTAACCTTTTGACATGATAACGTCTTATAATTCGATGGCCGGCTGCACGCACGAAAAAAGATGACGTCATGCGGCGTTACCTCACTCTGTAGCGTTCCATAGCAACGGCGTGTCAATTGTTTGTTTATAGCAACGTAAGTGCAGTATTTTCTTATGACGTTGTCACGTTCAACTATCGTAAGTAAACCGACTTTACAGACATCCGATTTTTGACGTGATAACGTCTTATAATTCGATTGCCGGCTGCACGCACGAAAAAGATGACGTCATGCGGCGTTACCTTGCTGTTTTCTTATAACGTACTCACGTTCAACTATCGTCAGAGTAAACCGACTTATTACACTTTTTCTGACAACTGATTTTTGATCGATTTCATCAAATTAAAAATAAAACATAGTAACAAAAAAGTTTTCACTGCTCTCAACCTTTTTTTTTTTTATTTCATGGTGAAGGAAAACATCGTGAGGAAACCTGTATGTCCTAGAACTAAAATTTCGAAGAATGTGTCATCTGCCAACAATAATGGGCCCACGTGGCTCTCTCTCCTTCTTACAAACAGAACATCTGTGTCCCAGCAATGGGAACATTATAGTGTGATGATTTTTGTAAATGCGCTAACACACGGGATTTCAAGATTTCAAATTATTTGCTCCCAAATGCATTAATCATTCAGAGGGTCTAAAAAGGCTCCTTTAATAGGATCGTAACATGATTTGCGAAAAAAAATATTAGAAACCAGCTACTAGCTGTTGCCACCAGCTTCACCCGCTAACACTCGAAAATTATCCCCTATAAAATCGGGATAAAAACCTGTGTTAATCCAGGTTATAAAATATCTGTGTAAAATTTTAGCCAAATCCGTTCAATGGTTTTTGCGTGAAAGATTAACAAACATACATATACATACATCATCACAAACTTTCGCATTTATAATATATTAGGATTGTATTTACGAATTTTACCGCAATTTTCTAGCTTCGCGCTTTTCCAGTGCTATGATGTCAGGTTTACAATAGAAAACCTGAATGTTTTTTAATTTTCCTGAATAAAATAAAAAGCTAATAACTTTTCGTTTCTCGCCAAAAGTGGCGCCATACATTTCATTTCATATTTATGAGTAAAAGGTGGAGTCTTATATTTCTACAACCTTGAACTCAAACCTCTAATTAATTATATCGAAATATCACATTAAAAGAAAAGTATATTTTTTTGTTCGTCTTTATTATATTTTGTGGCGAATGTTACTGAGAATTAATTTTTCATTTCTTTTGTATAAAATAATATTACTTGTTAATTATTCTTATTTAATCTAAATGGTGATTACGTTTGTGAGCCAACTGCATTGGACTCTGTAAAGTGGGATAAGTTTTATATAACACAGGATACCTCATATTTCTTGATTTTTTTTAAACAGTGATGGCCCAATGGTACCAGCCTGTCGCAGTACTTATTGTAGGTTACTTATTTCATCACCACTGCTCTCAAAACAGTGAACGAAAACATAGTGAGGAAACCGGGATGTCCTAGAACCATCAAATTCGAAAACATGTGACAGATACCAACCCGCAGTGGGCCCGCGTCGTCTCACAAAGGGGAGGCCTGTGTCCCAGCAGTGGGAACATTATAGGCTGATGATGATGGTGACCTCACATTTTCCTCTCTATTTCATTCCCATTTCTGATCAACCAAAAAGGAAAATAAATCGTCATCTTTTTAGGTATTTTTTCATTTTCAAATAACCTAGTATAATTACTATGATAATATAATCGAATCATAAACAAAATCACATTAATCACGTCATATTCGTCACTTTGCATCACTTTTTTCATCACACAAACAAACACATTTAACCCTTCAACGGCACCACATCTACAAAAAACACATACTCAGTTTTCGCATTCGTTTAGCGACCCGACTAATGTGCGGAAACGCGTGTCGCATTCAACGTGTTTCGTGACCTAGTAACCGATGTGTTCACAAGGCGGCCAACGGGAAATATTACTGCAGCATATGTGAGCGGATGTTGTTTTGAAAATGTTATTCTTTGCTGAATACGACGTTTTAGGGTTGATGAATTGTTCGAGATTTTTTGTATTTTAGGTTAGAATGACCGTGTTACATGCGAGAGACATATTTTGGTAAGGAAATCAGAGTAGTCTACATTCGCGTTGCATTGAAGAAATATGGTTGTAAAGTCACGGTAAATATCTAGACGAGGAATGCACATAATTATCCGGGAATTTTCGCTTTCTTTTGCCCTAGTCCTTTTGCTAAGAAGTGTAATTCTATGGAAATAAAGATGCAGCGATAATTAAAATGTTGAATGCCTCACTGAGACACGGCTCGGAAAAGGACAATTAAGTTTGTAGTTCCAAAAAAAAAAAACAAATAAGAGAATCGCGGACAGTCGATGGTTCGACGCGGTAGTTTAAGGGAGGAGGCCTTTATTCAGCAGTGGACGTCTTCCTACAGGTTATGAAACCAATAACACAAAATAATAGGATTTTCGTTGTACCTAAATATGTGTAACTATAAATTCGGTTGTCGGCAACTTTTCCTCTACATATTGCACTGATTTTGCATGCTTGCAACTTATAACTATCTGCGAACTCGCCACGCAACCTCGTTACATGTCATGAACCCGTCACAAAACAAACCATTAAACGCTTCTTCATTTTTCATCACGCTGTAAAGGGGACGGGGTGAAACTCATTCAACCCGTCGTCCGCCGCTGTGGGCCAGCGTGTTTGCAACAACCCGAACGGTAGGCGAAAAATCCCTGTACCGAGTAGTACCGAGCTTTTTTTGTTTCGAAACTCCTGGACGTTCGCGGTTGTTCAGAGGAATTTTGTTGCCTCGTTATATTGTTGTTTCAAAAAGTTTTAACATCGGCTTGTGACGTAACTGATTGGTAAAAGTTCGAGTAACTTTTGAAATAATTAAAAGTGTTTTGTACTTTTATAATTTACCTTATTTTTCGGAGGACAACAGAAAAGAGATTTTTTTTTTAAGCTAGCTCCTCCAACGGTAGTCGGAGATCTTTCTATACTACTTCACATTCATACCAGTTCTCGCAAGTTTTCCTATCACACTTTGAGAGAAACGAGAGTTTGAGTTTTTAACTACTGCCTTATTGGTCTAGTGGCCCGCGTGAGTGCTGAGCATGAGGTCCAAAGTTCAAGTACCAGGTCGGGCAAAGTGTTATTGGGGTTTTCCACTTGGGATTCCTCAGTAGCCCGGTTGATGGCAAATAAATCCCCTATCACATGGTAATTATGACATAACCAGTGAAATGTGGTTGTACCTACTATTACATACCTTTTGCCCAACCCGTCACGGATTACAGGCGTTATGTTAAGTTACCATAATAATTTACCTTACTAGTTGGCTTCAGACTAAAATACTACGGTATCATTTTACTACCACGGTTAACCGTTTATGTTTTAGACATTATATCCAACAAAACCCCTATACGAAGCGAGATTTTTTTTACAACGCAAAGAAAGCAGGGATTGTGACGTTTTACACCGTAGTAAATCTTACACCGCTTTTACCGTCATACCTCGTGTTAATAGCCGATTACATTCCCCTACATTTCTTTTATTAAGACCTCTTTGTACACCTTATTAGGGGGCGTATTGACGTGTCTCGCCGTGACCCCATTTAGAGCAGCGTCACGCTGAGTTTTACGCGCGTGACACGAATAAGCAGGGGTTGAAATCGAGCAATGGAGGGTTATAGTGTTGTTTTATTGATGTTAAGATGATGTTTAGTGATCGTGAAAGAATAATGTGACTTGATTTTGTTATTTATAAGTCCTGTATTTATAGATTTTCAATAAACTACTGTAGGCGAGGTAAATTGAATGCATCCGAGGCCTGAGGTTGAAGGGCGTGAGTATTTTTTAATGCGTTGATTCAAAAGCTTGTTTTTTTTTTCGAGTTATGGGGGATCCTAGACTTACGTATTTAGCATCAATTAAGTACCACTCGACACCTCCATCAGTTTTTCAAGAAAAGGGTCTTGAATATACTGAGAGACAGACGGAGAACACAGTGATCCTTTACAGGTTTCATTTATTTCCATATTTATTATTTAGTTCGTGGCTAAATAATTACAGCAGCACAGACCGATCTGCCGCGTTAAGCCGCGCTTGCCGAGGTTGGTCTATGGATGGGTGACCTTCTGTCATAGCGAGCTTCCTCCGTGCCTCGGAAAGCACGTAAAGCCGTTGGTCCCGGCTGTCATTTGTAGATCTTTGACAGTCGTTACTGTTAGTCAGAAGCTCTAAAGTCTGACAACCAGTCATACCATGGGGTATCGTATTACCTGGTTACTGGGTTGCCGAGGTCCGATACATATAGGCAGTCGCTCCATGTAATATACTGATATTCAGCTGCATCCGGTTTGACTGGAAGCCGACCCCAACTTAGTTGGGAAAAGGCTAGATAGATGATGATGATTCCGTATTTATATTTTGTTGTAATAATACTGGCTTTATAGCGTTCTTTTTTTAACGTATTCAAAATTCTTCTTGTTCTATGTAACTAGGTTACCTGACACTTCAATAAAATAACAAACCTGTGAAACACGTCTTTTCTTAGATAAACACAAAATTACAACAAAACGTTATCAGCACGAAAATAGCTTATGTATTTGTTATTTCAAGAAAAGTATGCGTGTTTTTAATAATAATTTGTTGAAGTGAAATTGTGCGAATTTTTTGGGTACGAAACAAAATAGTTCTTCGTGTACTCTTCCGAGATGGCGAATCCAAATGGAGACACAAATGAGAGAGGTATGCGTAGTTCCTCAATTCCATCATTCACCCTACATAATAGAGAAGGGTACAGTACGTGGAAGTTTAAAATGCGTAATTACCTTATGCATGAGGAGTTGTGGGAAGCGATCAGTGGCTACCCAACAGGGATGAACGTTTCCAATGTTACAAAGGTAAGGAGCGATCAGAAGGCACTAACAAAAATTTGCCTTACCCTTGAATCATCTGCAATTACGCATGTGCGAAGTGCAACCACGGCAGCTGAAGCATGGAATGCTCTACAAAATGCTTATGAGGACAAAGGCATAGGTCGGCGTTTATATTTAGAACGGAAGTTATACAGATTGAGACTTGAAGACTTTGATAATAATATTGAGTCGTACATCAATGCTGTTATTTCCACTGCCCAAGATTTGGCGGATATAGGCAAAGTAATAGATGATGCATCCATTGCTGCTATTCTATTGGGTGGTCTAACGTCGCGATATGACCCAATGATTATGGCTCTTGAAAACATTAATGTTAATGTTACCACCGAAATGGTAAAGTCCAAATTATTGAACGAAATGTCCAAGGAAAGCTCGATAAAACTGGAGACAGCTATGAAGTCAAAAAGTCCTCTGTGTCTGCTTTAGGAGCAACGAATAATTACGACATGGACAAATGGTACATTGATTCAGGTGCTACCAAACATATGACTTCGAGACGAGATTGGTTTGTTGACTTAAAACCTATTGATAACAAGGTAACAGTTGCAAATGGGACTATGATTGACGCTGAAGGCATAGGTAAAATATTCATAAATACCGAAAACAACGTCAATACAATAAATGATGTGATGTATGTACCTAACTTGCAAACAAATCTTCTCTCTGTGAAGACAGCAGTAGAAAAAGGGTTTACTGTAATGTTTGATAAGTCTGGTTGTAATCTATTTAATTCAAAAACCTTTTCCTTTACAGGTGATGCGGTTCTACATGGCTCGCCCTGTGGTGGATTGTACACACTTGATTGTGCAGTGAATATTCCCCAATTTAGAGCCTATGATGTGCACTCTGATTCTATCTCTAAGTATCAGGTATGGCATAAGCGTTTAGGTCATTTATGTCTTGTCGGTATGAATCTGCTGAAAAATAGTCATAAGGTTATTGATTATAAGGATGTGGATAAAAATCCATGTGTTGCTTGTGTACAAGCGAAACAAGCTCGAAAACCGTTTAAGGCGATTACTTATAAAAGGGCAACTTCAATATTAGAACTGATCCACTCTGACCTTTGTGGACCAATGTCAGTTAGCTCCTTTCAGGGTAATAAATATTTTTTAATTTTTATAGACGATTTTTCGAGAACTATATTTGTTTATTTTATTTCTTCTAAGACAGAGGTAAAGGATAGATTTTGTCACTTCCAGTCTATGGTTGAAAGACAAACTGGGGCTCAAATTAAAACAATAAGGACTGATAATGGGAAGGAATTCGTTAATAGTGAATTCTCAAATTATCTTAGATCTTGTGGTATTCAGCATCAAACTACGGTACCATATAGCCCTCAGCAGAATGGTGTCGCCGAGCGCACTAATCGCTCAATTGTAGAAAAGGCGCGCTCTCTTATGGCTCAAAGCGATCTTTCTAAGGCTTTTTGGGAAGATGCTGTTCAAACGGCTGTGTACCTGAAGAATAGATGTCCACACCGTGCCTTAAATAATAAAACTCCCTATGAGTTATGGAATGGTTGCAAACCAGACCTAAGTAATCTCAGAGTTTTCGGGTGCAGAGCTCTTATACAAATACCTTCTTGTCATCGTAAGAAATTGGATCTTAAAGCTGATGAAGCTATATTTGTAGGCTATACAGAAGATCCTAATAGTTATTTTTTTAGAAATTCATCTTGTCCTAGAACATTACAAAAGTCTAGAGACGTAACATTTTTTGAAGATTGTTTTTGTTCTTTAAATAATAGGAATATCAACAATACTAAGACTTCTACTGAACCTTTAGTACTATCTAATAGTCTGCCTATACAGGAAGAAACCAGTACAGTTGAAGAGTCTTTTGAACATATTCCAGTGGTCACTTGAATCAGCTTCAGGCCCTACTGTTGAATCAGCTCCAAGCCATACTGTTGTCGCTGAAGATCAGACTGCTGAAAATGATCAATTTTTTGAAGCAATTGAGGAACCAATAGTTTCTACTGGTCAAACTGATGGACAACGTAGATATCCTTCAAGAGACCGGAAACCTCCTAATTACTTCTCATACCAAGTTTCTAGTCAAGCATCTGATGAGCCTAGAACTTATAATGAAGCTGTATTGGCTGATGATGCTGACAAGTGGCAGATGGCAATGACGGATGAATATAATTCATTGATGAAGCTGAAGACGTGGAAATTGGTTGACAGAGAAAACATGAAAGTTATACCATGTAAATAGGTTTATAAGTTAAAGAAAGATCCAGCAGGAAATGTTGTGAAGTACAAAGCAAGATTAGTTGCCAAGGGATTCACCCAGACGCCAGGTGTAGATTATTTTGAGACATTTGCTCCTGTCGTGCGGCACTCCTCCTTGCGTACTCTCCTGGCTCTCGCAGCTGAGTTGGATTTGAAGATGCGTCACTTGGACGTTGATACTGCATTTTTAAATGGAGATCTGCAAGAGAAGGTCTACATGGAGCAACCCCAAGGTTTTAAAGTAAAAGGTATGGAAAACAAAGTGTGTCTTTTACAAAAATCCTTATATGGACTTAAACAAGCTCCACGTGCCTGGAATATAAAGTTAGATGAAACTTTATCATTATTTGGTTTTGTGAAAACTCCCTCTGAACCATGTGTGTATACCAAACTTTTTGCAAAAGAGTTGGTTATCGTTGCAGTCTTTGTCGATGACATAATTGTCTTTTACAGTAATGACAAGACGTTTGACATTGTCAAAAATGACTTGCAAAAATATTTTTCAATAAAAGATTTGGGTTATTTAAGCTATTATCTTGGTTTAAATATAACCAGAAAAAATGATGAAATAAAAGTACATCAGAAAAATTATATAAATAATCTTTTATTAAAGTTTGGAATGGAGAATTGTAAAACTTGTACAACTCCTCTATCTGGACAACTGGAGGTCAGTACTAGCATTGATAGTGATCATAATTCAGAAGCGTATCCCTATCAAGAATTAATTGGTTGCCTCATGTTCCTGAGTGTTAATACTCGTCCAGACATCGCATACGCGACTAGTTACCTGAGTCAGTTCAATACTCGATACAATAAGACTCACTGGTTAGCAGCGAAGAGAGTCTTACAATATTTAAAAGGCACTTTAGATTACTCGATTTGTTATAAAAAATCAAGTATTCCCCTTGTAGGATTTTGCGATGCCGATTGGGCAAACTGTAATATAGATCGCCGTTCTTATACTGGTTACTGTTTCAAATTAGCAGGCAGTCCGGTTTCATGGGCTTCACGGAAGCAGCAAACCGTAGCTTTGTCCTCAGCGGAAGCAGAGTACATGGCAATAACTGAAGCCACGAAGGAAGCGATTTATTTAAGGAGGTTTATCACTGAATTAATTTCAGATCCTATGGTAAGGCAAAAATTATTACCTAATACCGTAACTATTTGTACCGATAGTCAGAGTGCACAGTGTTTGGCCTTGAATCCGGTACACCACCATAGGACGAAACATATAGATACCAGATATCACTTTATTAGGGAAAAGATTAGTGATAATTCGGTAAACTTAAAATATACCAAATCAAGTGATATGCCCGCTGACATTTTAACCAAAAGATTGCAGCGTGTCGTACATAATAGATGTGTACTGGGCTTAGGTTTAGTGTAAATATATTTTACACGTTTACCTACTTCAGTACATATTATACATTTTATAAGGTTTTCTATTAATTGGTATATTTTGAGTCCATTTTTATATGATATTTATTTGTGAGAATTTTGATTAAGGGGGCGAATGTTGTAATAATACTGGCTTTATAGCGTTCTTTTTTTAACGTATTCAAAATTCTTCTTGTTCTATGTAACTAGGTTACCTGACACTTCAATAAAATAACAAACCTGTGAAACACGTCTTTTCTTAGATAAACACAAAATTACAACATATTTATTTTTAAAATTGTAAAGAAGTAAATGTACCTACAGTGGCAAAAAAAAGAGTACAGCCACTGAACAAACAGCTACGTATAATATAATCAACGTAAACACAAGATATCTCAGGTCATTGACGCTTGAAAGCCGTAACAGCGATGTTCAGCTTTCCGTAATGGATACTACACCTAACCGTTACAATTAAGATAACTGAAGCGCTATGAAAACTATACGTACTAGACTAGGTTTGTTGAAAGTCAGCACTTAATTCATTAAAATAAGGTTGAAAATCTTTTGTTAACAAAAATAACCGCCGTGTCATGCCAACCACTTGTGGAAAGGCTGAGTTACACAGACATTATCTCAGATCAAAGAAATAGGCAAACATAACGCTCAGAACCCGCGAGTGTGTCAAGCAAATACAAAATCAAATCGAATTACATTCGACATTGTTTTTTTTTTTGAGAACTTTTAAAATGTTTAAAGACACGAGACGGCGGCATATTTTGGCAAACAACAACAACGACGCGTAGCTTGGTACTGTCGCGAGTTTGTATTCGATTTTGTATTTGCTTTGGTGGTCACACTCGTGTGTTTTGAGCGCTCTATCTGCCTATTTCTTTGATCTGAGGTCATTACCAACTCTATGTATTTAATTTTAGGAGTTATAACTTAAGTGTAGGTGAAAGGAGTATGTAGTATCAAGGGGTGTTGTGTAATACCCCCACTCACACACCCCTCATGGCGAAAGTCGTCAGTTTTGTATATGTAATTCATATTCAACTTGAATTTCACAAAAAAATATGTTCAGCCATGAAAGATGACAACGTCTAATAGAAAATGTTTTCAAAGATTAACTTTGGTCGCGGGACTTGTCTCATTACCGTGACCCCGGAACATAAAGGGTTATTGAAGGACACCGAGGATTTTAGTCAGTACCGTGTCATAGTTACCGGATGAGACAGTCCCTCAGCCCCAGCAGGCTTTGGCCCTCTAAGTCCACAAATAAATATGTGTCATGGGACTTAAAAAAACTGGCGAGATGTGGGTGCACTATTATATTCGAAATTAGTCCGAGGTATGATAATACTTGTAGTAGCGTTCTCTCGCTACGCCTGACGCGATTTTTAGAATTATTCCTTGATTTAAGTAAAACTTGTTTTAAATCAAAGGAATTATTGTAATCTGAAACAGAATAAAAACGCCGCGCCTGGCAACACTGCATTTACGTGTCATTCGTTCTTTTCGCGCCCACAAGACGCAACCGGAAAAGTTTTAAGTTCTATAAAATAAGTTAAATAAATGTATTTAAACGCAAACCAAGGATGCCAAAACACAATAGAAATAGTGAAGAAGACAAGGAAAGGAATAAATTGCCCCGAAAGACTGAAAAATACAAATAAAGAGGGAGGAGCTCATTAACTGTAAGTCTTTTTTTACTGAAGAGAGGTTATTGACGGAAAGTTATGATAATGTGTGCTATATTCTCGTTGAGAATTTCATATTCACGTTGTTTTAAGGGTTTACAACCCCTCATTTACTTGGAGTTTAAAATATGAAGGTCTATCACGTAGATACCTACTCGTCCAGTTGGACGGAAATTAAAAACAAGCAAGCAACAAATAAATCTCCTTGTGGACTTCTGTCCCATGTCCATCATGACATTATGTGTTACATGATGTCTCTTTTTCGTTGAAAAAGTTTTTGCTTTGGATCGATATAACATTCAGTATTTCCAACAAATAATGCAGGTACACAAGTCCTGTTGAAATTAAGATAGTTTGTGTTACATTCTATCTCCTTTCCGTTGGAAAGGCTATGCTTTGGATCGATATAACATTCAGTATTTCCAACAAATAATGTAGGTACACAAGTCCTGTTGAAATTAAGATAGTTTGTGTTACATTCTATCTCCTTTCCGTTGGAAAGGCTATGCTTTGGACCAATTTAACAATAGAAGAATAATAATTATGATTACCTCTCGCTGAGAGGGCTACGCTCAAGTATAAATACATAAGTATTCTTCGTGCTATATGCTAGCTATCCAAGAAGAAACAGGGACACTCCCGCACCCTTAACAAGAAAAGATCCCATAGCATCAAACATAAGTTGCCTCTACACAAAGTGATGAAATATTGGTAAAAATATACTATTACTTGAGTTATGACTGGCAGGATATATTGCCATAATGTAAATATTACAAGAGTACCTAATGGTCATGATCTGATTACCAAAGCAATCAAATGTACAGCCTACTATAGACTACATATACATATAGTAGTATATACCTACTTACTCTGAACGTTTGGGTTGTCAGATGGGTGCCCATACATGTACTATGAGTCAATATGGTCAGTCATGAGAACAATTCCAATACTTTTGCTCTAGAACAGCAACCAGAAGCAGATCTATCTGGAAATAATATTTTTCTGCCTTAAGTGGGCTAGACCGGTTCTAAGAGGGATTATGTGCTGTGAATGTATTGAAAGAATTATAAAAGAGGGAAAGGAGCTGACTTACATAAGCATGCATATGTACCACATAATGCATACAATATATGACATGCCTGGAGACAGTGTCCGTTGACTACTCAACCTATACTGGCAATATATGTATTAATAATGGAAGAGACTACTATTACCAATGTTAGATACGACACTTCAATTTACTAAGAGGCAACAAGTGAACTGAAATTGGTACCTATCAATTCAAAATAAAAGAAATGGTGAGACTTCCACCACCATGAAAGGAGCGACCAATAGACTTCATACAAATATTATTACTGGAAATACAAATAAGTCAATTCCATGAAACTACTAGCAGTTCAAACAGCCCTGCCCACCTTCATAAAACAGAGGAATCTATCGATACAAATTGAGGAACAAGCCAACAACAGAAATACCTCAAGCGACAACAGTCATTTTCCAGCTGACCCCAGGACAAGTACCAGTAACAGTGAGTAGTAATGTTTGCTGCTCCCTTTGTATATTTCTATTCATACTGAGAATCTATAACCAAAGAGTCTGTTATATAAGACTGGGTAAGAGTACCTACTAATTGTTCAAGATAAGATTCTGTATAATATCTCTTTCAATGAAACTGAGAGACTTATCTTATTCAAGAAATAAATAAACTTTCATAGCTAAGTTCTGTTATACAGCTGATCAATGTTATCCATGATTTTCTATAAACTCACAGATTTATAATAAATCTTTAAATGTTAAATAATTTTATCATAATCAACCATTTCAGTCTAGAATATACAAGGACTGTATCTCCATGAAAATCAGATCTTAAGGGTGCAAACTATTTAGTAGCAATTAAAGAATTATGGTTAGAATTTTTTTTTTTGTTTCACAATTAAAAAGCTGCACAATAGGTCCTTCCACTGACCCCTGTGTATTTAATCAGTCTGGTAAACTGTTAATATCTGTAGTAGAGCATCTCAAAAATCAAGGTATAAATGTTAGTTAATATCCTAGATGACTAATCTGTCCCAGATTAACATATTTATAAAAATGTCTTGTTGAAAATCAATTGATTATTTATTTTTGATGATAAACAAAGAAAACAGCTCAAATGCCTGCCCCCTCAAGGTCCTGGTCAGGACTGGTGATCAATTCTAAATGCATGACTAAATGCTATGTTTTGTTTATGAATACTCGATATTAAGTTTTTCCTCAATTATTAGAAAATATTAGAAAATTTGGTATCAATTTACATGGCTACCTATCTCATAATGCAGTTTAGTTCACATAAACACTTTATAGAGAAAATATTTTTCAGCCCTAGAGTAGAGATTAAGAGGAAATAAAGTTAGAATTACTTTGGGGAAAAAAGAACATTATTACCTAATAGTTGTAAAGATACCATACAATGTATCTAGACACGTTCAGACACGCGGGAGCGTGTCAAGCCAAGTTCTGGAACGCAGCTCACTTTATTCTTAATTAAAGAAACATTTTCAGATGCTTTACTAAGTGGTTGGGATAAACATTACAAGGGGTAAAGTACCTACTAGAGAGTCTGTCAGTCTGGGAATAACAACATGTAAACTATTTTAGAGTTCTTAGATGCATACTTTACCTTATAGCTTTGTGATTAAAATAAAAGCTGTGTTATTTTACGTAGATCTGACAATATTACTGCAATAGTTCATATAAACTGTGTGGGAAGAATACAATACTCTTCTATGCTATGCACTGATTTTTGCTAAATCAGAAATAATTTATTTTGCAAAGACTGTGGGCACAAAATAAGGTGTTCACATTTTAACATAATGGCTCTTCCACATTCTACCTCAAGAGGCTGACTTTGAGTCTCGTAATTCCAATGTAGATAAAGAATGGAGACTGTCTAAGTTTTCAATTTTAGAATAAACAATAATTTTGGCCACCCAAATCCTGATCCAAAGAGTCTCATAATTTCAATGTAGATAACGAATGTATACTAAGTCAATTCTATAATAAATAATTTTTACCATCCAGAGAGACCTTTTTTGCATATCGGTAAGATCATAAGAGTCCAAAGTATATTTCTTGGGATAGGGGTCCCTAAATGGAATAATCTCTTTTTATATGTTTTTCCCCATTTTTAGTTTACTGCTTAAAGCTCTCCATAAGATAAGAACAGATAGGGCTAAAGAAATATAGTTTTACCAATTTGTGACATTACAACCATGTTATTCGTTTTTGAATTCTTTACTAATCTCGGAGATAGTAACAATTAGACCTTCTGATTATATTTTAATATCTTCTTTTAGAACTAGCTATCCTCTACAACTAACCCGGGGGACTGGTTTATTATCAAGCAGGCAATTATGAGGAGAATGATAAATGTTTGTATATTATTTATAATTCTTAATTGTGTACCATTTTACAAAAATAGCTTAAAAGACAAAGGTTATGCACAAAGGTGAGTAATTGATTTTGATAGGTAGATTATCGCAGAATTTGCTGGAACAATACAATAGTACCTATCCCGTGATAGTAGTGGTCTAATATAAAAGTCTAAAAATAGATTTATCAATATATTTTATTTATTATAACTTCATCCGTGATCAAGGCGCTTGCAACAGTGCCGAAATATCGGAAACTCAAACCAATAAAAAATTGATTGAGCAACTTTATTGACTTGACTTATTTAAGTCTTCAAAGAAATCAGTTAACTGTCACAAATCGACACTCCTATAGATAGTCATGTAGGTTCAGAAAATAGAATAAAACATTTATTCTAAGGGATTTTACAAACTATGCCCAAGTAACGCAAAATCAAAATATTTATTGGAATCACAACAGTGTTATTACACATTCAGTTAACAAAACTTTACAAAAAAGTTTGTTAGGTTGATTGCGTTAGCCACAACACTATGTATCTAAACTTAGTGGTGTCAAAAGTACCTATCAATTATTAAATAGATTAGTAACAGAGGTGCTATTAAATTAATTGATTACAGATATTCTATAACACTCAAGTCTGTATAAGACTAGAATGTTCATCAGACTGGTGTTACCTTCCTTAGGTAATAAGCCCAAATATGTCTACACATAAACGATCATTTATTAGGATAAAAATATATATTTAAAAAAAAAAAAAAAAAAAAAAAAAAAAAAAAAAAAGACTAGCAGCAGGGCCTTATGCAGTCAATACATCAATACATTTTTGTCTCTGTCTTTCTACTTCAAATACACACAGACTAGGCTTAACGGTGGACTCTACTGCAAGCAGTGAGGGGTCTTCGAGGTCGTTTACCTTGGTGAATCACTATAGTAGACCAATAGATGTACTTTGAAATAAAATTTGCTGGGATATTAAATTTCATCAAGTTTTAATACCTGTAGTTAATTAACCTTTTATTATGTCAATAATAATTAGACAATACATTTAAGAGGAATATTTAAGGTTAAAGACTGTGATTGTCTTAGACCGGCTTTTGATAGTATTAGGAAATAAGAAGAATTTTAAGATTCTCGTAGACTATGCAGATGAAGTGTGACTCCAGATGTTTAGTCTTAAATATTTGGAATTTGAAAGATACGATTTTTTCATTTAAGTCAAGGTTGCTATGATTTTCTGGTTACATACACAAGCAGACGTATATCAAGATTATTATATTGCCATGCCAAAAAAAAAAAAAAAAAAAAAAAAAAAAAAAAAAAAAAAAAAAGGGTATTGAAACAAAATGGTTTTAACATTATATATATAAATCGAGCTTTATATAGTATAATTTTATGTTCTCTGAACATCTACAAGTATTATCATACCTCGGACTAATTTCGAATATAATATAAGGATTAAACGAACTTACCTAGTGAAGTTCTATCCTTATTATATGAAGAAATTAGTCCGAGGTATGAGTTTCCCACCCTCCCAAGATTAACTTTCAATTAATCTTCCCGTATATGGCAGTACCTGGTACCACTGCTCTAAACTAAATGACACGTAAATGCAGTGTTGCCAGGCGCGGCGTTTTTATTCTGTTTCAGATTACAATAATTCCTTTGATTTAAAACAAGTTTTACTTAAATCAAGGAATAATTCTAAAAATCGCGTCAGGCGTAGCGAGAGAACGCTACTACAAGTATTATCATACCTCGGACTAATTTCTTCATATAATAAGGATAGAACTTCACTAGGTAAGTTCGTTTAATCCTTATATTATATTGGTCACGCTTCTGCCTAACATTATGAGAATTACGTAAGAGATGTTATGAAATGTTGTTGGGTACCTGAAAGCTGTTTTTGGCGTTGTTGATGCTGCACTCTGCGAAGGTGGCGTCTTCGAGCTCGTACTCGTCCCACAACTGGCTCTGTAACAACGAAAAACAGAGAAATGTATTGACGTCATAATAACAACAGATATAAAATAAAATAGAGAGGAATACAGGCAAATATGTATGGCGGACGTCCCTATTTTTTTTGTTGTGTGTTTTTCCTGTATCAAATAAATAATTTTCTATTCTTCTATTCTATCTTGCACATCCATTCAATGGAACTTAGCAAGTTCCATCTGACCGAAATTCACTTAAGCATACATTCAACTGATTTAACTTAAAGTATTAACTAAGTTGAAATAAAATCAATGGTACTTGGCAAGTTCTATCGATTGGATTTCAACCCTTTTTAGTTGAACAATTAGACGATAGGAACTTGGCCCCCTTTTTAACAGTACCCTTAGCACGAATTTTCAGTATTTGAGACGTAAAGTTAACTGGAACTTTGACAATTTCAAATTGACAATTTTCAAGGGAAAAATTAGTTCTGGCTTCGCACACCAGAGGCGCTGTTCCATTTTTTCATACAATAACGCTGTAAATACTGGAAACGCTGTTAAGTAAAAGAGTGAAAATTCGTTCTAATGGTACAGGTATGTTTTTGGTGGGATAACATATAACAACAAAAAACAATATTTTTCTGTAACCCAGTAAATTAATAACATAGTTCTAACACTAGCAATCATACCCACTCTTAAAACTGGAATCCAGTTAATTTATAGTGGCATATAACATCTGTACAGTAAGGGTAAAAAATAGGAACATTATCATAGGATTATGTAGGCAAATCCCCACAAAAATAACAATGTTTTTTTCTTTTATAATATGATACAGATATTGTGTTTCCTACCAAAGGTCAAATGAAATGCGGTCAGGAAATGGCGATAGGCGATACCACCCCAATTCAAATATAAGTGCCTTTCTGTAATCGAATTGTCCTCAAATTATTCGCAAAATTACATTATTTGCAGCAAATATTAAAGTTAAAGAATGATATCTTTCCTCTTGTTTTCTTTTTACCTTCTAAATGGAAGAATTTTAATAAAAAGATTGTTTGACAACGCCTGTCTCGTTTGTTACTCTCCTTTAAAATTAAAATACAGACTACATTTAGAAATAGCGTTTTGAAATTCTTTTAATGTTACTTAGTTTTAAGAATGCCTTTGAAAAGTCAAGTCTTTTTTACCTTTAGAGAAAACCTTTGAATTTTTAAAGAATTTCAAAAGAACTTTTTTTTGGTGCAAGAAATATTTTATAGGAAGGTACCAAATTTTTTATGTGGTCTGCCAACGTGAATCTGGTACAGACAGCGACAAGGTAAAACAATTTTGAAAGGACTGTAACTTGAACTCACCGGGTAAATAGATAGGAGCGAATTTATTTTAATTTATAGAAAAAGAAAAGAAGAACAGCATAATATTTAAAAGATAATAATAATATACATCTCAATACAAAAATTGATAATGTGGGAATTATAATATAAAATTTAATAGACCCTAATCAAAGACACTGGATAGCTCTTTCTTCGTGACAAGACTCACATACAAAATATCAAAAGTACTGCACAATATAATTTCTTTTTCCCACCAAAATCAATCAATTGATACAAGAAACAGTACAAATATAAACACATACGTATGACATTTACACAAAACATATAAGTCAACTTCGCTGACACAATCAAATGATACGTACGTATTACATAAGGGTAATAAAGAGAGAGGTAAGGGCAGAACATCCATGTATATTGGCATTGTTGAGAACTTTCAGGTTGCCTTTAAAGGCTTTGCCAAACAGAGAACTCGGCTTGGCGCGACGCTAGCGTGGCGTGTACTTTTTTTTTTAGGTGGTATAATCATCAAATGAGTCCTCCCGCCCTGGGTGGGGCGGAAGGGACTGTCAGACTCTTACTGACTAAATTCCACCCATGTTCCTTCCTATGCCCTTTACGTTCCGGGGCCACGGTATCCTGGGTTAAGAAAAAACCCGCGACCCCAACAGGCTTTTGGCGCGAAACACGACGCGCCACCGACCCGGGCTTGGTCCTTGGTAGGACGGCGAGCTACCTATCACTCACCGTCCGCAAGCCCGCTCCGCCGCTGTGCCCTGTGCTGATCAGAGGGATACGCGTTGGAGCGTCCACACGACAAGCTATTCGCATTATACGGGCAACGAGACCCCTTAGGCACACAGTGCCTATGGGAGAGTTTTTGTCTGCGTCCCAGGGTGCACCGGCCCGAAAAACCGGTCTTCCCCCCGGACGTATCCGAGAGGGAACTCCAGTCCACGGGCGCACGTGTAGTTTTCCTGTCATAGCACCCCAACGTGGCGTTGGTGGTCTCTCTAAAAGCTGGAGCTAGCGTGGTGTGTTTTGTGCGACGACTTAATATTTACGATGCACTTTTATACAAGTTAGATGAAATTCAAAAGAGCATATACAAGATTCACGTTGTAAACCTTCTGTCTCCATTTTCACAGGAAATTACAATAAATACAATTCCGACACAGCCGTTTGATTGTGTGGCTTGGTGTATCGGTCCCGCGCGTACCGTGATACGCCACGTATCGTTATACGAATCTGATACTTCTTCAACGGATCCCCGAAGTATGTTAAAATAATGTAAAAAAATTAAAGGAGCTCAATGAAAGTAATAGAAGTTTGAGTAGGTTTAAGAGCCTATGCACACCACGTTTATTAAACGTGCCGGCGCGTTTGACGCGATACGCGCACGCAAGTCAGACACAGCCTAAAACAAAAGACAACAAACTGCTTTGATGAAAACGCGCCGTCCAACGCCCTTTGCCCAATGCTCCTCCGGCATGCGGCAGAAATGGCCATCCCAGTTCCTCCATTTTAATCTTGCAGCTGTGAGGCCAACATCAGCTATTTGAGTTTTGGAGTGAAGAATGGTATTTTCGATGCAGTCCGAAAGTTTGACACCCAGTATACTTCGCTCCATAGCTCGTTGGCAGACTCCAAATGTGAATGTCTTCTGACACTGTGTGAGTGACCATGTTTGCGCTCCATAGTGTGCCTTTAGTCGTAACTAATGAATACAACTTTGTAAACTGAGCTCGTGATGATGAAGACAAAGGGATTACACCTCTTGTTTTCAAACGGCATAATTACTCACTTTATTCCATAAGGGCCAACTCAGACCGGGACGGTATGGCAAGGGATTTTATTTTTACTAATGGACATACAACCCTTCTGTTACAGAAATACGACATAAATTTGCTATGCTTTAAAATGATGCCGTGGCGTTGAAAGGGATTTATTGCATGGCATTAAAAGACGCGCCACAGGCTCCCGTGGCGGGATGCCGTGGCATACTGCGGTAGGCAACAGCATGCCACGGACTCCGGCGCTCGTAGTGATAATACTGTGGGGTGCGGCGGCGGGGGTAGAGAAGCGGGGCCGTGGCAAAGTGCTGGAATGCCGCGGTATCCAAGCGGCCAGTGTGCCCTGATTCACGGCAAAATTAATCCCTTGCCATGCCGTTCCGGTTTGTGTAGGCCTTTAGGATCTGCAAAGAGAAATCCCTCAGCGAAGCTTCTTGGTAATTTCCTTTTCGGCTGCAGATTAAAACTTTAATTGGGAGACCTAAGTCTTAATATAGAACTTTATAACTTGATAATTATTTTTTTGGATAAGACTCGGATCGACGGCTGAACGGATTGGCATTTTCGCCACACGGATAGACCAGAATTTGAATTTAGGAAACTTTTATCCTGGTGTTAAGTTCTCGAAAGATATTTCAAGCGAAGCCGCTGAGGGGGCCCCCTCTAGAGGTCCAAAGCCTGCCGGGGTCGTGGGACTTATCACATCACGGTAACCCCGGAACGTAAAGGGCTATAGAAGGACACCGGGGATTTTAGTCAGTACTAGTCTGACAGTCCCTCCCTCCCTGCCCGGGGTGGAAGGACTCATTTGAGGATATTGCCACCCTAAAAAAAAAAGCGAAGTCGCTGACAAAGGCTATACTGAGGACAATAAAACATTCAAAAATATATTTCACTCGAAAAATAAATTCAACCGACATTTGAGCATGAAAAAAAAATACGTGCTTTTTCAGCTTTGTGTTCAATTTTATTTCACACGAATTTTGATGATCGGCATTTCATTTAGTTCGAAATTTCGAGCAAGATAAAAACGTTACGGTATTTGTAAATTGCATTCATTTGTTTGAAAAAGGAATATTGCGTTTGCGCCTTTAAATTTTCGAAAACGAACGTTCGAAACCCGTGCGTCCCTTCTGGGATAACGACGACGACGGCAATTTTTGTCGCAGAAATTTAGACCAAGTAAAATATTTGGTCGAACAACCGCGCGTAATACGTCCACTGAAGCTAAGCGGAGAGGAGATGTGGACATCTGATTGGTTATTCAAACACATCTCCTCTCCTCTCCCCTTTGGTGGATACCGGGCCTGAGGGTGCACATTTTCTCTTAGGTGGTAAAATCATCGAATGTGTCCTCGGACCTTAAGTGCGGAAAGAAGAGTTCAGACTCTTACTGACTAAAAATCCACCATGTTCCTTTTCAGTTGTTCTTTATGTTTCAGGGCCACGGATATTTTTACAGAAGGTCTCGTGACGTCGCCGGCATTTTGCCCTATGGGAACCCAGTGAGTTAGCTGACGGCTTTTTTGGCGCGCGTTGAGAACGACGCGTCGTGACACTGACCTACCATAATACCTCAGGTACTTGTGTCATCATCTGCCTAGCCTTTTCCAAACTATCTTGGGGTCGGCTTCCAGTCAAACCAGATGGAGCGATTGCCTATCGGTCCTCCACAACCCAGTAACTGGGCAATACGATATACCCCATGGTAAGACTGGTTGTCAGACTTATTAGCTTCTGACTAACAGTAACGATCCTGTCAAAGATCTACAAATGACAGCCGGGACCAACGGCTTTACGTGCTTTCCGAGGCACGGAGGAAACTCGCAGATGGTCACCCATCCACAGATCAACCTCGGCAAGTGCGGCTTAACCCAGAAGATCGGTCTGTGCGGCTGTTATTACTCCACAAGCTTCTCGCCTCCTCACCTCAGTTACATGTGTAATACATTAATTAAAAAAATACATTTAAAACTTTCATTGTACTAAATTAGATTTTAAATTAAACAACCCAGGCAGACCAAAAGTATTACAATCTCTCCTATTCCCTTTTGTGTCGTTACAAGCAAAATATGCTTGTTTTTGCCTTTTTGATGGGACTTTAAAAATGTACTGTTATATTGTTGAAGTAAATTATGATACTCATAGTCCAGTCACTAAAGCCTAAACCCGAAAATAATTAGTAACACGCTGAAATTTTTAGGGGTTCTTAAGGAAGGTAAAATAACATACCGGGTGATTTTGCAGCGTTCTGGGGTGTACGGAAAGGGTTGAAAAGGGGTGAAAAGGGGTGAAAATGGTTTTTCGTTAATAACATTGCCAAGAAAATTAGTAACACGCTGCAAATTTGGAATTAGGTTGTTCTTACCGTTTTTTAACGTGTATTAAATTTGCAGCGTTTTGCGACATACGGAACATTGTTTTTTTTTTAAAAACAGTGATTGCACTGTTTTTATTGTAAAAACAGGGGTAAGAAAATTAGTAACACGCTGCAAATTTGGAATTAGGTTGTTCTTACCGGTTTGTAACGTGTATCAAGTTTGCAGCGTTTTGCAACATACGGAACATTGTCTATTATTAAAAAAACAATGAAATTATTTAATCACACAGGTGAAAGAAATTTGTAGCTCGCTGTAAATTTGTAATTAAGTTGTTTTTACCGTTTCGTAACGTATATCAAATTTGCAGCGTTTTACAACAAATTGAACATTGTTTATTATTAAAAAAACAGTGCGATTTGTTAGTAACAAGGGTAAAAAAGTAGGAACACGCTGCAATTTTAGAATTAGGTTGTTCTTACCGGTTTGTAACGTTTTGCAAAAAACTGAACTTATTTCATTCATTACCATAAAAACAAATATTTCAGTTAGTAACAATAGTGAAAAAGTTAATGAAGAGTTGCAATCTGGAGAAAATGTTGTCAAAACCTTTTTGAAACATTTTTCAAAGGACATCATTTTTTTGGGCCATTTCTGAAAGTGCCAACGAAAAAAATTGGTACCTTTTGTATTATTGATTGGTATAGGTAGTACTAGTCATTTGGAGCAATAGTTACTATGGCACAAAAGTTGTAGGATTGCTCTCGGCCAAGTTATACAAGTTCGAAGATTCGTAATTTTCATACATTTTTTAATTTTTGAAAGTGCCGATATTCACCAAATAATGATAAGAATTGCTAGAACTAGCGACCTCAAGTAATTTAACATAACGCCTGTAATCCCTGAGGGGTTGGGCAGAGGAGTAGCGAATAAAAATGAATAATAATCTGTTTCTTTTTGTGAAAAGTAACAAAAACATTTTAAAATATATAAATCTGCTGGTAGGACCAGCATCGGGAACAGTATCGGGGTTGCCTGTGGTTAGGGGTCTTGGGAGAGGAATCTCCTAACAATACGAAACGTGATCAGCACTGCTGCTTGAATCAGCCCTTTTTAGGGGGAAATAAAATCATCAAATGAGTTATCTCGCTCTGGGCTGAGCTGTAGAGTCTGTCAGACTCCTAGACGCCCTTTGCGTTCCAGATACTAAGATAGTCGACGAGCTGGTACCTACATTTCATTCATACATTTGTTGTTTTCTCAAAGAGCCTCATAGCTTTGGAACACGATACTTGTATGTTAGCGGTGAGACGGGTTTGCCTCACCCACCGCCCACCCAATCAACGAGACTCGACTGAAACTCGTCCTTGGCATCCCGTGGAACTTCAAGGAGCAAACGGAACATTGTCTACTATTAAAAAAAGAATGAAATTATTTAATCACACGGGTGAAAAAAATTTGTAACTCGCTGTAAATTTTTAATTAATTTGTTTTACCGTTTCGTAACGTATATCAAATTTGCAGCGTTTTACAACAAATTGAACATTGTTTATTATTAAAAAAAAACTTTTTGGCTTTGATTTTTAATATTTCATTGACTATTGCCACCGACTTCCGAAAGAAAGGTTATTTTAAACTTTTTTGTATTTATTTTGAAGTCGGTACTTTTTTTTAAGTTTTTATTTTACCCTTTTTAGTTTATTTATTAAATATTCAACCCAAATTCTTGTAAAATACAAAGTTCTCTTACATGATGTGCACTAATCTTGTAATCCGTCACAACGAAAACAATCCATATCTCTAAAACTACTGAACCGATTTTGATGAAACTTACAGTGTACCCTAAGTTGAACAATACAAAAAAAGAATTACAACAAAAAAAGAATTAGTTAAATCAAACTTGTAGTTCCGGAGATATGCGTGCACAAACATAAAAACATACATACATACATACATACACTTATGAAATTTGGTACATTTGTTCAGACGCTGATATAGACTAACATATGCGAAAACTGGGCAGTTCTGATAATATTACATACATACGGGTCGAATTGATAACCTCCTTTTTTTGAAGTCGGTAAAAACAGTGCGATTTGTTAGTAACAAGAGTAAAAAGAGTAGGAACACGCTGCAATTTTAGAATGAGGTGGTTCTTACCGGTTTGTAACGTTTTGCAAAAAACTGAACTTTTTTCATTCATTACCATAATTATAAACAAATATTTCAGTTAGTAACAATGGTGAAAAAGTTAGTGAATAGTTGCAATCTGGTGAAAATGTTGTCAACACCTTTTTGAAACATTTTTCAAAGGAGAACATTCACGCTCCATACATTTTGACTGGCCTGTTGGTCTAGTGGTTAGTGACCCTGACTGCTATGCCGGGGGTCGTGGGTTCGATTCCCACCCAGGACAAATGTTTGTGTGAAGAGCACGTTCATTTGTTCTGTGTCTGGGTGTAATTTGTCTATTATATTATGATGTATGTATTTAGCTATATGCTTATCAGTTGTCTAGTACCCCCATCACAAGCTCTGCTTAGCTTGGCTTGGGACTAGATGGCGTTGTGTGATAGTTGTGGAATAATATTTTTTTTGGGCCTTTTCTGAAAGGAACGAAAAAAATTGTCACCTATGGGTAGTACTAGTCATTAGGAGAAATAGTTACTATAGCACAACTAGAGATGTGCCGTTGCCGGGAATATTGCCCAAGGTGGGAATATAGGTGGAAATATTGCCGGCAATATTGCCGCGAGTGGAAATATTTGGGAATATTGCTTAATTTTAAGTCAAAGTGAGTGCGAAACATATTTTACACACTTAAAATTAGCATTTACGGACCATGACCTACATTATATACAAAAAAAACATTGTTTTGGGAAAAATTGCCAAAATTGCCGGCAATTTTTGGCAATATTCCCGGTATTTTACCGGCAATATTGCCCATTGTTGCCGCACACGTCAGTGAATATAAGAAATTACACATACATTTTAAGATAAGACGATGACGATCATTGTATATTTAATAAATATTGAACAAAAAGGCATAAATTCGAATAATTTCTTTTATGTTGAAGTTTAATCTAGTCAACGAATGCTCAAAGCATAGAGGGTAATTCTAGGAACTCATTTTTTACTGCGTAACTTTGTTTTTTGTTTGGACTAGTTGGAGGTGAACATATCAAAAGCCCTCTGGTCCAAGTCCAAGATGTAAGCGAAAAATCAAAAAATGGAACCTTTAAGGGGGATGCTCCGACCAGCCCGCGAAATTCAAATTTTTTTACGTTTTTTGCAATTTGCAGGCCAGTGACATATTGTAACTTTATAAATATATGTGTTGCGGTAATAACAAGTAAAATTTTAAATATAAAAATTATCAAAAAACTCGCTCCATCAGCTCTCACATAAAAAAGGTGCATCATGTTAAAATCTCCGAAATCTAACTACGATGCACCTTTTCTATGTGAGAGCTGATGGAGCGAATTTTTTGATAATTTTTATATTTAAAATTATACTTGTTATTACCGCAACACATATATTTATAAAGTTACAACATGTCACTGGCCTGCAAATTGCAAAAAACGTAAAAAAAATTGAATTTCGCGGGCTACATCGAAGCAATCACCTTAAACCTCCCTACCCCACAGCTCAAGGGCTACTGGCGGCGACTTTTGATAATTATGTTCACCTCCTAACTAGCTCAAACAAAGTAACGTAGTCCAAAATCGTGTTTTAACAATTTCCCTCTATAACTGTTCGTTGAGTGGGCTACTAGTTTTTCATGTAAAATCACATAGATAGCAAAAACAACGAGTATAAGAACCTATACAATATGGAAATAAAAAAGTCTAAATCTATATCAAAACTACAAATAATCAACAAAAATAACATTATTTTAATACACTTGTTTCGGTAATTCTTAATTAATTAGTAAATCACCGTTTAGAGTAACAACTTAGTAGTTTTATAAGGCGGACTTGATGCCGCAACGCATTATCTACAGTTATATAAACTGTACATGCAGTAAATAATAAAATATACTGGTGTTATTTGACTGGCAACATTGGCAATATTGCCAAAGTTGCCGGCAATTTTGGTATTTTACCGGCAGTGGCAATATTGGGAATATTGCCGGCAGTGGGAATATTGCCATCAGGCACATCACTAAGCACAACAGTTGTAGGATTGCTCTCGCGGCCAAGTTATACAAGATCGAAGATTCGTAATTTACATACATTTTTTAATTTCTGAAAGAACCAATAAGCAAATAATGATAAAAACTAGCGACTTCAAGCAATTTAACATAAGATATCATTACACCTGTTATTCCTGAAGGGTTGGGTAGAGGTGTACCCAATAAAAATGAATAATAATTAATCACATTATTTTTGTGTTTTTTTTTTTTAAATATATAAATCTACTGGTGGGGCCAGAATCGAGAACAGAATCGAAGATGTCTGTATTAGGGGTCCTGGGAGAGCGACCTCCTAAGAGTACGAATCGTGACCAAAAATATTGCTTTTTGAATCAACCCGTTTTTTGGGTAATAAAATCGTCAAGTCTGACTCCTGCTGACTAACAGTCCACCTCCTTCATTAGGTTGCAATATGCGTTCCAGATCTAAGATAGTCGACGACCCGATACATTTCATTCATACATTTGTTGTTTTCTGAAAGAGTCTCATAGCCTTCAGTACGCGGAACTGTCAGATCCCAATTATCGGTGGGACGGGTTTGCATCGCCGTCGAATCAACGAAGCTCGACTGATACTCGTCCTTGAAATCCCGTGGAACTTCAAGAAGCAGTCCCGGGGCTGACTTCAAGCTAGTTACCCAATATTGCAAGGCAACCGCCTCTTTTTGGAGACTCTACGTGGAAGTGGTGCGGTTAAAGTCCATCTATGGGAACTCTGTGTCCGTTGTCTCCATAAGAAAGAGACCGGATAAGCTGATCGCACCAGGGAATCATGGCTTTTTGGGTGATCCACTCATATATGCTTGGGGGGCTTCTGTATCCAGATCACACCGTGGCAATCCGGTAAGGAGGCAGCCGCTTCTTCTGCAGTAGCAATGACAGCGAAGTAGGAAACAGAACACGTGAAGGAGAGGACGCCCTCGAAATCTCAATCCAGCTGCATACGGCGAGTAATGAGGAGCTAGTCGTCTTATGCCTGCCAGGTCGCAGGACTATTTAGCAGGATGCCGTAGCACAATTTTGATGATTTTATTAGCCAAACAGACGTGGTTGATTCAGAAAGCAGTTCTGTTGGTCAGGATTTAAATTGTTAAGAGATTTCTTTCCCAAGATCCCTACCACAGGCAACTTCGATTCTGTTCCGGATTCTGGCCCCACCAGCGGATTTATATATTATTTTAACATGTTTTAACTTCTTTTCACAAAAAATAAATAGATTTTCATTCATTTTAATTGGGTACACCTCTACCTAACCCTTTTTTTTTAACTAGGTAAAATCATCAAATGAGTCCTCCGACCCCGGGCAGGGCAGGAGGGGCTGTCAGACTTTTACTGACTAAAATCCACGGTGTCCTTCAATAGCCCTTTCTGTTCCGGGGTCACGGTAAGGAAATAATCCTTTGGCCCTCTGAGAGGGGGCCCCGTCAGTGTGCTGACGCTCTTTGAGGCGCGCGTGGGACTCAACGAGCCGTCGACCCGGGCATGGTCCATGGTCGGGCAGCGAGTTGCCCGCATGGCCGCGCCTATGGTGGCCGGAGATCATCTGCTGACGTCCGACGCCGCGGGCGCCTACCACTGCGGTTGGGGTGGAGGGAGGACGCTGTCCTCTCTCTCTCTCGGCCCACCTCCTTCTTCGCGAGCATGACTGCTTCGCAGAAGGAGGCGACCGCTTCCCACTCCGTCTCGCCTCGCTGCATGGCCGCGACCAATGCCGGGCGCGAGAGGTCTCCGCCTATTGCCGCCGTGAGGTCACGGCGGTTTTCCGCCCAAGCAGGGCAGTACTGCACCGTATGCTCCACCGTGTCCTCCGGGCGGCCACAGCAGCCATGTCCGCTAAGGACCTGTGTCATGCGATAGCTGAGGACGCCGTGGGAACTATCCAGCCTCTCCTCAAAAAGGGGTCTGACAGCCGCGATTGCGGTTAGCCCGTGCCTCGGTTGTGACAGTCGTTCTCTCCAAACTGCCTTGAGATCGCGCCGGAGCTCTTCTCGCTGCGCCTCGACTTCTCGAGGCAGCGGGGATACACCCCGACGCTGCGCCTCTACGCGCCACTCATAGACGCGCCGGAGGGCAGTCACCCCCAGATCCCAGGGCAGCGATCCGGCAAGAACGTTGGCCGATTCGCAGCAATCGTGCGGTATCCTCAGATCATTCTGATATCCCTGACTGGCATGCGACCAGCTTTGCCGGCCGCGTTCGAATGCTCAAGGCACACACGGGGACCCCGTAGAGGGCCATGGAGCGCACGACAGTGCGCGTGCAACCTCCTGCAGGGGGCGTTTGGCCCGCCGATATTGAGGAGCCGCCTGAGGGCGGCTGATGCCCGGTTCAGCCTTGGGGCCAAACGCAGGAATCATCATCATCGACCGTGCTACGGTACCTTTCCCGCTGAAATGGTCCCGCAAGCCGGTAGGCGTTTGGGTTCTTTAGACGAGGGTGGAACACGATATGCTGTCATCCTGGGCCTGATCCTTGATAAGACACCTAGCTCCGCATTACTTGCCGTACGCGACTGGATTGAGATTTCGAGGGCGTCCTTTCGCGTGTTCTGCCTCTTCCTTCGCTGTCATTACTGCTGCTGAAGTAGTGGCAACCTCCTTTCCGGATTGCCAACGTGTGATCTGGAAGCAGATCCTCCAGCATCTTTGTGTATGAGTGGATCGCCCGAATAGCCATGATCCCCTGGTGCGATTGGCTTGTGTGTTTGCTTCCGTATGGAAACGACAGACACAGGGTTCCCGTAGAGGGGCTTTAACAGTACCACTTCCTCGTAGAGCCTTCAGAAAGCGGCGTTTGCTTACAAGGTTGGGTAACAGCTTGATGGCAGCCCCGGCTCGATCCTGTTTTTGATCCAAACGTCGGAAATGCTCCTTAAAGTTCCACGGGATGCCAAGGACGAGTTTCAGTCGAGTCTCGTTGATTGGGCGGGCGGTGGGTGAGGCAAACCCGTCTCACCGCTAACATACAAGTATCGTGTTCCAAAGCTATGAGGCTCTTTGAGAAAACAACAAATGTATGAATGAAATGTAGGTACCAGCTCGTCGACTATCTTAGTATCTGGAACGCAAAGGGCGTCTAGGAGTCTGACAGACTCTACAGATCAGCCCAGAGCGAGATAACTCATTTGATGATTTTATTTCCCCCTAAAAAGGGCTGATTCAAGCAGCAGTGCTGATCACGTTTCGTATTGTTAGGAGATTCCTCTCCCAAGACCCCTAACCACAGGCAACCCCGATACTGTTCCCGATGCTGGTCCTACCAGCAGATTTGTATATTTTAAAATGTTTTTGTTACTTTTCACAAAAAGAAACAGATTATTATTCATTTTTATTCGGTACTCCTCTGCCCAACCCCTCAGGGATTACAGGCGTTATGTTAAATTACTTGAGGTCGCTAGTTCTAGCAATTCTTATCATTATTTGGTGAATATCGGCACTTTCAAAAATTAAAAAATGTATGAAAATTACGAATCTTCGAACTTGTATAACTTGGCCGAGAGCAATCCTACAACTTTTGTGCCATAGTAACTATTGCTCCAAATGACTAGTACTACCTATACCAACCAATAATACAAAAGGTACCAATTTTTTTCGTTGGCACTTTCAGAAATGGCCCAAAAAAAAATGATGTCCTTTGAAAAATGTTTCAAAAAGGTTTTGACAACATTTTCTCCAGATTGCAACTCTTCATTAACTTTTTCACTATTGTTACTAACTGAAATATTTGTTTTTATGGTAATGAATGAAAAAAGTTCAGTTTTTTGCAAAACGTTACAAACCGGTAAGAACAACCTAATTCTAAAATTGCAGCGTGTTCCTACTTTTTTACCCTTGTTACTAACAAATCGCACTGTTTTTTTAATAATAAACAATGTTCAATTTGTTGTAAAACGCTGCAAATTTGATATACGTTACAAAACGGTAAAAACAACTTAATATCAAATTTACAGCGAGTTACAAATTTCTTTCACCTGTGTGATTAAATAATTTCATTGTTTTTTTAATAATAGACAATGTTCCGTATGTTGCAAAACGCTGCAAACTTGATACACGTTACAAACCGGTAAGAACAACCTAATTCCAAATTTGCAGCGTGTTACTAATTTTCTTACCCCTGTTTTTACAATAAAAACAGTGCAATCACTGTTTTTAAAAAAAAAACAATGTTCCGTATGTCGCAAAACGCTGCAAATTTAATACACGTTAAAAAACGGTAAGAACAACCTAATTCCAAATTTGCAGCGTGTTACTAATTTTCTTGGCAATGTTATTAACGAAAAACCATTTTCACCCCTTTCACCCCTTTTCAACCCTTTCCGCACCCCTTTTCAACCCTTTCCGTACACCCCAGAACGCTGCAAAACCTTCACCCGGTATGTTATTTTACCTTCCTTAAGAACCCCTAAAAACGATTCATCAGCGTGAAATACCTAATGGACGACTCGCCTACAGTATTTTTTTTAATAAGTCAAACGTGCTCGTTTTATTTCTAAAACGGAGGAAAAGTCCCGTGGCGGGACATATCCAAAAGACGTAAGACGAGGACGCGTCGCGGACGTGCGAAAATGTATGAGAGTCGCACATTTTGTATGGTAGAAGCGCCAAAGAGACATAAGTGACTCACGCCCTAGACCATTTATGACGGTACGAGCAAGCATAAAATTGATTCTATTAAGAGTTCGTCGTAGAGTTTTATAAAAACTAGCATAGGTGAACGCTAAAGCAGCAGTCATCGCATAGCCCAAAGCAATTTTAATTTTATTGCCGCTTCACACTTCAAACATGCATCCCATCCTTATAGTTGTTCTTGTGTCCAAGTTCTGATTAACTTCCGAGTAAGGAAGTGCCATCAAACTTGTAGTTCTGAAGTTTGCCCCCTAGCCTTAACTTACTAGTTTGTGCGGTTAGCGGGCAACTCAAAGCGGGAAACTCCGGCCGGGCATCGATCCGGCCCATTCAGCCATCCGGATCATCGAAATAAACAAAGAGTAGTTTTGATCCCTAAATTAGTTTAAAGGGTATTAGAATTTTGAATTCGTATTTAAACCTCTGGATTTAATTCTTTATAAATAATGTTTAAAAAGCCTTTAAACATATTAAGTTTCCGTTCAGTGTCCGTAGTTTCCGTTTTATAAACACTTTGAATTTATAGCGCAATGTTTACATTACACAAATTATTTTCAATTCTAGCACAAACCAGGCTTTAAAGAATCATAACATAAATGAGCCCGTATTCAGTTACTAGCTGTTATTGAGAACAGCTCTAATTGGATTCTGTCAGAGGCAGTCGGCACAAACTTTATCAGAAGTGGGAAGCAATTGAACGCGATATTGTAGTGCTAGTTAATTATAAAATGATTTGAAAAAATCTCTCTTAAAGATTATATGTAATACGTATTTTATTTTGTATTAAAAAGAAATGAAAAAAAAAGAAATGAAAAAATACTCTGCTTACATACTGTCACAAAAATAAATGAAACTGTAAAATAACTTTTCTTTCGGAAGTCGGTGGCTTTGTTTTTAAAGTACTTAATTTACTATGGCCACCGACTTCCGAAAGAAAAGTTATTTTACAGTTTTTTAGGGTTCCGTAGTCAACAAGGAACCCTTATAGTTTCGCCACGGTAATAATATCTACAGTATTTGATCTTCATACAAACGGACGAAACGCGAGCTATACCACGTGACTCGATGTCGCGGCGCGCTCGAGGCGCTGACAGTCGCGGCCGTACCGTAGTGATGAACGGACGGTGTGTTGTTTTTTTAACAAAATCAGTTCATGGACATAATTTAATATGACGAGTAGGATATATTGTGCTGTTTTTGGGTGTATGAATTCGTCAATAACGTATCCGTCATAAGTTTTTTTTAAATACCTGTAAACTCTGAAAAGTACTGACTATAAAATAATTTTACTTAAGTACTAGTAGCTGGCAGGTAGGTACATAATGTGTGACTTTTTAATGGATAAATATTTTCTATTATCTCACGAAAAAAAGGGTATTTGGATGAATAAATACAGTGAATATACTAAAGGAAAGTTACTGAAACGAGTGAAATAGGTGAGTTATAGGCAGTTCTGAATGATTCATGATACGGTAGGTACTTACGCTTGTGTTAAAATCCTTCCTATTCAATATACAAAGTATTTTATTTGTTTACTGATATAACAAAAGTACATTTACAATCACAAAACTAAATAGATACAGAAAGTAGGCAAATGTAATTAAAATGCTGGAGACGGGCGTCGGATCGAACAGCCCTAGCGCATGTTTACGTACCGCGCGGCTGTAGGTATTTATTTCTATCATGCGGCCGAGATCCACTACTGTAGATATTTATACTGTGGTTTCGCCATGTCTGTCCGTCCGTCCGTCCGTCCGTCTGTCCGCAGTTTAGCTCAGAGACGCACAGTACTAGAGAGCTGTAATTTGGTGTAAATATACGGATTTGTTGTGCCAAGAAAGTGGTAAAATAAAATCTCGAAAAATATTTTTTTTTAGGGTACCTCCTGTACACGTAAAGTGGGGATGTTTTTTTTTATTCTCACGTACCCCTTTGTGTGGGATATCATTAAATAGGTCTTTAAAAAATATTGAGAGTTTCCATTAACAATTTTTTGATAAAAAAATTCGTTTGTGAAATATTAAGCTTTAAAGTGCTAAATTTTGCTCGACTCGAGTGTCCCCCCCCCCTCTACCAGCTAAACGGTTGTGTTTGGGGGTGTGAAAAAATTCACAACAGTAGTATATATAACGAATTTTAAAAGAAAATTATCATGACTAAGTAGGCTTTACAACTTTACGAGTAATAGTTGACCAACTTATAAATTGTACTTGGATAAAATTTTTCTTAAACAAAATGTATCGGAGAACATGCTCGTCAACTGCAAATGTAAGTTTGTCAACTTTATTTTTACAGCTTTTATAGGTATGTTTTTACGGTATGTTTTTTGGGATAGTTAGGTTTTTATCGTCAACTATTTTTAACTAACTTCAAAAAAGGAGGAGGTTCTAAATTTTTCGTAATCTTTTTTTTATGTATTATCCCCGATTTCTCAAAGACTCCTGGACCGATTTTGAAAATTCTTCTTTTTAAAATTAAATTCAGCGAATCAGTTAAGTTAGTTCGCATAAGTATTTTGATGGGCAACTACGGAACCCTACACTGTGCGTGGCCCGACACGCACTTGGCCGGTTTTTTTTGTGTTTGGTTTTGAAGTCGGTTCCCTTTTTTTAAAAAGTTTTTTATTTTACCCTTTTTAGTTCAGATATTTAACAAAAATCTTCACACAATCGGCGTCTTTGAAAATCTACAATCCTAGTAAGCAACAAAAACGGATCTATGTGGGCAACTTTACGAGGAATCCATTATTGTTATATACTGAAACATTTTCCAGAATGTAAAGAACATTTTTCTGAAAACCGCATCAAAATCGGTTCAGCCAAACGCGGGATAATTGCAGACAAACATGCAATCGTCTCTGAAAATCTACAAACCAAGTATGCAAAAACGAATCCACGTGGGCAACGTCACGGGATATCTATTAGTGTTACATACTAAAACCTTCTCCAGAATGTAATAAACACTTTTCTGAAAACCGCATCAAAATCCGTTCAGCCAAACGCGAGATAATCGTGGACAAACATGCAATCGTCTCTGAAAATCTACAAACCAAGAATGCAAAAAAAACTAAAAAATAACTTTTCTTTCGGAAGTCGGTGGCTTTGTTTTTTATTTCATTGACGTATATGGCCACCGACTTCCGAAAGAAAAGTTATTTTTTAGTTTTTTTGTGTTTGGTTTTGAAGTCGGTTCCCTTTTTTTGAAAAGGTTTTTTATTTTTTCCCTTTTTAGTTGCTATATTCAACAAAAATCTTCATAAAATCGGCGTCTTTGAAAATCTACAAACAAAAACGGATCTATGCGAGCAACATCACAAGATATCCATTATTGTTATATACTAAAACCTTCCCCAGAATGTAACAAACACTTTCCTCAAAACCGCATCAAAATCCGTTCAGCCAAACGCGAGATAATCGCGGACAAACATACATACATACATACATACATACATACAGGTCGAACTGAGAACCTACTTTTTTTTTGAAGTCGGTTAAAAACGGATCCACGTGGGCAACGTCACGGGATATCTATTAGTGTTATATACTAAAACCTTCTCCACAATGTAATGAACACTTTCCTGAAAACCGCATCAAAATCCGTTCAGCCAAACGCGAGATAATCGCGGACAAACATACATACATACATACAGGTCGAACTGAGAAACTACTTTTTTTTTTGAAGTCGGTTAAAAAGAAATTTAAATATAAATTCTATTTAATTTTTTTAAAATAACGAGCCAAAGTGAAGCAATAAACATGTACACTTTACTGTATACTTATCTATTTGTAATATTCAGGTCCAGGTACTTAAAATTCCACATGCCACCAGGTCGAGGATCGAACCAAATCCAATGCATTAGTACAACCTTTTTAGATAAATAAAATGGCGTTAAGGGTCTGTACTAGCTCCTATAGAAAGAAATTCCAGATCACTTTGTATTGGAAATAAAACCAAATCCGGAAAATAAACTGCAGGTCGGATCCAATCAGCCATTGTTTTGTAGACCAACCAATTAACTGTTGTTTTCTCAACGCTCAGAAGCGTATATCCAAACTCTAACTTTAAACTACTTCCTGTCATCCAACCTGGTCTCCAGAGTATAAAAGTTCATCGAAAACTATCGCAACTTGAAAGTGAGGGGGTGTCGAAACTGAAGCAACTAGGTCGTTGTAAATCACCCAGCGGCAAATTATGTGGAAACAGAATGTTGGAATATTTCCAGTGCACAGATGAGACAAGGTGGGGAAAGTGCACGTTTTATTTTTAAAGAATTAAAAAAAAAAAAACAATTCACTCGTATAACCGATAACTGATGGAGGAGAAAGGTTCTCAATGGTGACCACGGACCGGAAGACGCAGCGTAGGCAGGCCTCCCACTAGATGGACCGACGACATCGTGAGGGTCGCGGGCAACCGATGGATGCAAGTGGTGAATTTTGTTCGGGCGGTCTAAGATTGAGGCCTCTCTTCAGCAGTGGACATCTTCCGGCTGATGATGATGATGAAAAGTAAATCATTAATATTATGCTACAATCGTCTGACTTTTTGTGATAGATTGCTTGTAACCGTTTCAGGTGTATAAAAGGCATATGGAATGTTCCCAAATGCGTTTTTTACATCTAAAACTATATATTCGGTGTTACGATATTAATTAATCATTGCATTCTCTTATCAATTTTTAGTTCACTACAGAGCCATATTTCTTGTTTTCATACAGTTACTATATGCTAAATTAATTAAAATTGACAACCATTTGTGACGTTGCCAACTTTCAGAATATGTGCTCTTAAGAGAATACTTTAGAGGTTCATAGTCTTACAAAAGCCACGTGCAGCAAAAAGTGCACTCAACACAAAGCTTTCGTTATGAAGCTCGTAAAAGAAAACAGCTCTTTGCTTCTTAGACTTTAACAGTATCTTATACCAATTTATTACATAGAAATAAATGTGTGGTTTCATTTCATGATTTTGAAGACCTAACCATCGACCTTCAAAATTGTTAGTTAGTTAATATTTTTAAATATTAAACGCATTAAAGCATGCGTAGCGAATTTCAAAGATTTTTCTTAGGAAAGGAAAAATTCGATCCGCGGGCAGTATTCGAACCTACGGCCTTCGGATTTAGTACATCCGACGCTCATTTCCAACCGAGCCACCGAGGATCTTATCTGCCGCGGCGAATTCTTCCTTCCATTTCTAACGTCTCATGATGACGCCACCAATCTTTCCTTTCCTAAGAAAAATCTTTGTTAGTTAGTTGGTTATGAAGTTCGGTAATCACCCCACGGGAACATCAAATCGGGTTAAAAAGTGTCCCGTGTGTTAATCCAGATTCTTTACTATCAGTGTACCAATTTTAATCCTCATCGGTTCAGTAGTTTTTGTGTGAAAGAGTAATAAACATCTAGGTGCTTGTACTCATAAAATAATTCAGTTTTATATCCCGGTAAAGGTGCCGGTTTGCGCGCGAGAATGGGACAGTAGACCGCGACAGGAGACCGCGACAGTACTTAACATTAGGGTGCTTGTACACGGCGCATGTAACCCGCGCAAGTGCCTCAACATGCGCAAGCTACATGCGCCGTGTACAAGCACCCCGCGGGTAGTTTATCAAGTATCTTGCGCATGTTACTAGCGCGGGTAAACCGCAAGCCCGTACCTTTACTTGCTTGAGTTACATGCTCTGTGTACAAGCACCCCGCGGGTAACTTGATCAAGTAGCTTGCGCATGTTACTTGCGTGGGTAACCCGCACCTTTACTCGCGCGGGTTACTTGCGCCGTGTACAAGCTCCACGCGGGTAACTTGATCAATTTGCTTGCGCATGTTACTGGCGCGGGTAGCCCGCATCTTTACTTGCGCGGGTTACATGCGCCGTGTCAAGCACCCTTAGGCAATGACAAGTGTCGCGGTCTCCTGCCTCGGTCTCCCTGTTTAGCTAACCGGGATATAACATTGAAATACATAAAAAAATCCCCACAGGGAAGATCCCTGTAAATTTTTCGGGTTCTACGCGTTCGCAATAGCTAGTGTTCTAATAACCATTAAACCCATTAGTTCCAGAGAATTTAGAAAAAAAATAACTTTTCGCTAACGACAATTTTATTTACTTCAGATCACCTGTACCCTTAGCACGAGTTTTCAGTATTTGAGACGTAAAGTAAACTGGAACTTTAACAATTAAAAAAAAAAATAGTTCCTTCTTCCATCAGAGGCGCTGTTCCATTTTTTCATACAAGAAACTTTGTAATACTTGAAAGACGCTGTAAAGTAAAAGAGTGAAAACTCGTGCTAAGGGTACTGATCTCGGAAGGTGGAACAATTCATCACAGTTACGACAACCTGACGCCACCAAACTGGAGCAGAGGAAACTGCATTGAGGTCATCCATAACTCACAATTTGGTCCTTGTATCTTAGTATTAAGGTCGCAATACAAACAAGGCTCTATCTCAATTGTGACGTCATCGTCACAGCCTCCATTTGTAAGTGCCACTTACCGATTCTAACGTCTTTTGTGTGATGCTTCCTGAGGGATAAATATTTACGACTCGTTTAATGTATCATAACCTACTTTTTGTTAAGCAGTGTTTTTTTGGTACTGAATAATGTACATCAAATGTGTCCTGCCGCCCTGAGATGGCCGGAAACCTTTGATGTATCCAAACAGTATTCAACGTGTAACGTTAATAGCGCAAAATCTCTCGTGGGGGAAACTCAGCCAATATTACTGAACAATGTTTGTTTCAAGACTTTTGGAAGTTCGCAAAAAAAAATTGCTTTTTCATACAAAATGAGAAATTGATCGGGCATCAGTATGAAAAATCTTTTTTTTTTGCGAATTTCCAAAAGCACATCTCTAGTGGAAAGGCAACCTTATTCGCCGACCGCAAGCCCTGTTGAGTATTGACAACTTTTTTTTAGTGTTTCTTCTATCAAATATCAAAGCAATGAGGGGACAAAGTTACTAACAGATAACCCTGAAAAGTTACTTAACACAGTATTCAACTCTTAAAATATCCTAACATAGTAATTAACTTCGACCATCATCAATCTTTCGTACAACACAATTAATCACGCGGGTTCTTCCAACATTATGAATAAAATACATTTTTCAGATGATAGGTACCATATTTCAGTACGTCACGTCTAGTTGCCTCGAATAATATGAAAGTGTCATACGTTTTATGTAAATTGTAACTCCGTGTGTGGCGTGGCGGAATGTCCTTACATGTGAAATAAGGTAGCCATGTTATACGGAGATGTAGTAAGAAAATTTTCGCTTCAGAATGACAGAAAATGTTTTCAGAAATCCTAGGTAGAGAGAGTACAGTACCCTTAGCACGAATTTTCAGTATTTGAGACGTAAACTGGAACTTTGACAATTTCAAATTGACACTTTTCAGGGAAAAAATTAGTTCCTTCTTCGCAGAGGCGCTGTGCGATTTTTCCATACAAGATCCGCTGTAAATACTGTGGTCACAGTATTTTACTGTACACAGTAAAAGAGTGAAAATTCGTGCTAAGGGTACTGTTATACTTAGGTAATAAAAGGGTAGTTCTTCGAAATTTGATTCTTTGACTGATTCATATGGTCAAATTTTAATTTCACTTTCAGCTCAGTAACACATGTTCATATGAAAATAGATATTCCAAATAACATTTATTTGTTTGAGGGACTTCTTTTTACAAAGTAGTTTTTAAGATATCGACGTTTAAAAATTTTGTGCCCAGATGAATCAGAATTTTTAACAGATGTAAATAAAAATGGGCTTTGTAATAAGAAAATAATCATAATATTATAACAACAATATTATTTTTTTATAAAACAATTAATTTATTAACAGTGATCATATTATCAAGGAAAAAATCTGGTCAATTCAACAATAAAATTCTTGTTTTTAAACTAACAATTACAGAAATAAATACTTACAGAAAAGCGAGAATTTTGTTATAAATAGGTACTAGATAGTTATTTTAATGATACGTTATAATATTCTCTCTGTTTACTTTTGTTTTTCTCTCTATTTTTTCAAATATAATTCTTTCATTTCTAATTTCCACGCAGCATACTTGCCTGGAACTTTTCTTATTTTCCATCTTAGAAGGATGAAAAATTCGTACGTTCTGTGAGTCTCTTTTTCTCATAGATATATTTTGTTCCATCTTTTCTACTATTGATAGTGGCATTGTTGTAAACAGCAATATAAAATAAAATAGATAGAGTTTGACTTATTAATGAATAAAAACCGAAGAATAATGTCAAAATTATGTCACACACACTCTACTGACATGAAAAAGTAAAATAACGTAACAAAAGTGCTCCTTTCTGGCTGGAAAAGAGGAAAACTAATTTATTTTCAGATTCATATGGGTTTTTGAACATATAAATCAGGCACAGATGAATCATGATTTTGCCTAAAATCATGCTTAACTCATCATTCATACAGACTTCAGTATTATCATTTTTCTACACGAATCTGTAACCCAAAAGCATCACACGAAACTCAGATTAAAGTCTTAAAACAGCAAAATAAAATTAATAAATTAGGCATTGTAATCAGCAAGGTACCTAAACCAAGCACAGATGAATCAGACATTTACCTGTGTTTCACCAGGTTCTAAGCCAACCAGCCTCATGTCCGCCTTCTAGCACGTCCGTTGTACGACAGGTTTCCCCCCACGTGGGATCCCAGACTCTCATCATTATTCCTCGACCAAGTACAGTCAAGCAAAGCTTACTCCACATGAATCAGTATTATACGCCGGACACTTCTTATTTACTTAATTAAAATTACACTAACGTAGTTATATCTAATATGTATTTTTTTTGTAAGAGGTCAATTAATTACCTTTCGATATAACTATAATTTATATTGATGAATCAAAAGGAAAATGCGACATCGACCATTTTGTTCCGGAAAATGGGAAACGGACGCCCTATATGAATCAGGAGAACAGACTTCAAAATTTTTTATTTTGTATCTAGATAGCTACTATTAAAAAAATAGAATTTGTCCCAGGTAGAGCTAAAGCTAAACTGTACAGAAAAAAATATTACATGCCGTTATGTTAGTTGGTTACAGAAATATACCCACAGACATCGAAAATTTTGTCTCTGAAGAACTACCCAAAAGTCCTGTTTGAAAATGAAATGTGATGTGCAAAAATGGAGTCGAGATAATAATAGTTTTTGAAGTGAAAACTTCTTTAGCGCCGTTATACTCGTATTCATTTTTTTTGTAATGGTTAAAAAAGTTAACCTCGCGTCAGAACACGTCGTGACCTGATCGAAAATTTGATGTTGTTGCTGTCGACAACAGATAAGCGATAAACGTAAAAGCTTCTACTTTGCGTTTACTTTTGTCGCTTGCAACTTGTCTTGGGAGTCCGGTCTCTCATCGGACGGCGAGCTACTCTGCGAGATTGGCGTTCGAAAACCCATGACTGTTGTAGTACTATACCGCCTCACGCCTTTTCCCGTGAAGGTAGGCAGAAACCACAGAGTGCCCCTGTTACGATCTTGACGTATTTCTATCGTTTCGTCGGTGTTCTATAATATACATACAGCCTCATTACAAAAACTTAAACATCTGTTGAACACGTCTTGTCTAAAAAAAGTGTGACTGCAAAACTGACCTTCGTTTTGCAGTCACACTTTTTTTAGACAAGTGTTCAAAAGACGTTTAAAAGTTTTTTCAACACATTTGCTCGAAAAATGTATTTACGAAGCCTGTATACATTGTTCGAAAGTTAAAAATTACGCACCATACAACGGAGCGTGCGGTAAAATAGGTACTCTCACCTAAGTACCTACTTTACCGCACGCTCCGTTGTATAGCACCGTGCGTTTTCTTTACGGTTTTTTTTTTAATTTCCATTAAAATAAAAAGAATTCCACCAAAGAGTTTCACGTTCTGAGAATAAACAGCCTGACTGATCGAACCTCCTTGGAAGCGCTTTTGCTCAATACGTTGTCTCACTTTAATACCTACGAGTAAATGAGACGAAAGATGTAGTTCTAATTTCCACCACGTGCATGTGGCGCCATTTGCAAAATTCGCGCCATTTTCATATTTTAGGAACTTCAAAAATTGTTGCGACTTTTCTACTGTTAAATAAAGTTTTTTTAATTACATATTGTACTGTTTTCTCGCAAATGTGTTGAAAAACATTGTATGACACACGTGCAGAAATTGGTATTTACAAACTCGTGACTATGGTAAGCCCTCGGCTACGCCTCGGGTTTACATTCGTCTACTCGTTTGTAGATACCAACTTACCGCACTAGTATCATAAATAACTATTGTGGTACCACGGATAGAGTTTATAATGTTTAAAATATCTTTTACGCTTCATTTTAGTATCTTGTACTTATTTACAATTCAAGTGAACTTTCGGTATTTCCATCAAACCAGTACCCTTAGCACGAATGTTCACTCTTTAACTTTACAGTATTTACAGCGTTTCTTCTATGAAAAAATGGAACATCGCCTCTGGTGTGCGAAGAAAGAACTAGTTTTTTCCTTGAAAATTGTCAATTTGAAATTCTCGAAGTTCCAGTATAATTTACGTCTCAAATACTGAAAATTCGCGCTAAGGGTATTGTTCCTTCACTACTTCAAGTACGCCTGTAATGTTGTTTCATTACTTTAAGGAATTCAAGATACGCTGTGATTACCTTTTTGTAAGAGGTAAAAAGTCGAAAATTGCGAAAAGGAATTTATTTATTTACCATCCTCATTAAGGCGCTGCGCAAACGTAGACACTTTGGTTGCCGATACGCCATCGCCACACCATCACAGGGATCCGTAGTTCATGAGTGTGGGTTAATTGGAAGTAACTGGATACAAAATAAATTAACGTAATGCGCAGGGAGTGGATGATTTCATGCTGGTTCTATAGAAATCAAATATTCATCGGTAGCTTGTAACTGACACGAGACACAAAAGTGTCCAACGTTAGCGCCTTGCCTTAAGAGGATAGAATAGCTGCTGCCACGCAAGCAATAAGACATTAGTTATATTGATAGTACGCGAATCCGCTTTGACGGTGCCTGTGGCGCGTTTCAGACATTTCTATACATTAAGTGGATAGAATAGCTGCTGCCATTTCAAAAAATAGGTATTTAGAAAAACTCGTACTGTCCCTCTCACGCGTTGAAAAAACCCCGATCGTGCGATAGAGAGCGTTGCAGCTCGCGACTGACTGTAAGTATCTTTTATATGAAATTTGTCTCTCAGGAGAAAACGTTTTTCACATACTAAATCACGACCAATCTCTTAGATTCTGGGCTCAATCGTTTCAGCATATTATATTCTAGGTTTGTAGGTTTTGCTTTTTTTCTTAAACTTCTTTGTTTTTTAAATACAAACGTTTTACTTCAATGAAGATTTTGTCATAAAAGTAGTAACTTTTTAACTTTCAAACTATTATAAATTTTGAAAAAAGGAAAACCTGTAAACCTGGTTTTTTACTGTGTCAGATGCATTCTAAAAAATCATTGAGATAGGATAACATCTAGGGGGAGGAAAACGTTTTCTCTTTTTGTATGGACGAGCGCTCGGTAGACGATCGTCTATACGATACATATATCACTGATATAGATCTTGGGAATTTTGGGATCAGTGAGCCGGAGAGAAGATTTGTGTTGGCTTAGGTTTGCTCTTAAACGGTGAAATATGGTTAAGATACTACAAAACCCTCACATCGCCCCTTCGAGAATTGTAGTTACTGTTGGAAAAGTCACTCCTTTATTTTGTGACGGTGGCAATGTAGAAATGTAAATCACGTCTTAAAACACATGTCGTATTTTAAAAGTTACGTCCGTCTAACTTTGTCATCGATTTTTTGTGTTTGGTCTGTGAAAGTCCGTGTTTAATATTGTGTCTATATGTGTAGTGTCTATCCATCCTGCAGTACGTGTTTTTTGTCTAATCGTCAATGACGGACTACATGTGAATGTGTCCTTAAGACTACTGTAATTGAATTTGTGATCGATTTTTACTACGTGTTTCTACATATCTCTTTCCAATCGCAACAAAAAAATCGGCTGTTTGTAAAGTCGGCTTACTGACGATAGTTGAACGTGACAACTTCATAATAAAACACTGCAGTTACGTTGCTTTAAACAAACAATAATTGCTCTCGCCGTTGCTATGGAACGCTACAGGGCGATGTAACGCCGCACAGTGGTGCAGGTAGTACGTGCATGCGGAAAATATTATTTTTAAATGAAAAGACGTTGCGTTTCTTTATAATACTTTGTTAAAATTATATAATGAATGTACCAGTATACAAAAAGAAGACATAATAGGTTTTTTTTTTCATCATAATATTCACATCATCTTATTTTTTCACATGAATTCAATTCTAAATTTTATGCAAAATATACAGTCTTTAAGCATTTCTATATAAATAAATACTAATAAACTAAATATTAAATAGAGAAAATATAGTTTTCGACATGGGTGAGAAACACTTATTAATATAACGCACTTTTTCTGAACTACAGTGCGTCATTAGTTAAGGACCTGGTATTTCCAAGATCGCAGGTTTTCGCAGCTAAAACTGATGTATTCCTAATCTGTAGGGTCTAAGTAATCACCGAAGGTATATCATTACGTAACGGTCGATAACGGAGATTAGTTAAGCTCTCATGATTGAAAACAAAGGGTTCCAAATGACCTTCTTCACAAAAAATGCAATAACCAGTAATTATTTATTATATAATTATATTATTTTTACGTATTTCATAAATACACACATTGAACATAAGATTAAACTAAAAATAAAAGTTGTAGATTATAGTATTAAGGTTCTAATTCATACTTGAAATAACAATATTTTTTGCACGAAATTTGTTAATTCTCGATCATCCTACTTTGGCATGATATTATTAAATACTGTGGAATTATTTATCCGTATTAATTTTAAGACTTGTTTCTACTAACATTCTAGTATGTGTATACCAAATTGTAGACATTTTAAACAAGGTCGACCTTTTGACTTTTTTCCGCCCTTGAACCAATGTGCGCCGCACGTCATCATTTTCGTGCGTGCAGCCGGCCATCGAATTATAAAACAAAGATATTTTTTTAAAAAAAACCAAAAAATTTGGATTGCGAGCAGGATTCGAACCTGCGTCTTCTGGATAGGTACTTCAGACGTTATCACGTCAAAAAAAACTGTTCAAGGCTGTAACTATCGAGCGTTTTAACACTGGCTTTAAGCTCTCTTAACCCGCTTCTCGCTCCCACTATAACCGCAAGTTTCTCGTCAAGTTCGCCTCAAACTGTCACTACGCTCAGTTACCCATTGTAATAGCTTTTCTGCGCGGTTGAGCCACGTCACGCGGGTTACTTTATTTTACTTGTTATTATTCTTAATCCTTTTATGTTAAAGTGGGTCTCGCGGCGGAGGGTTAAATTTATGCCATAAATCTTTAGGCGTCTTGGAATTTGCATGAGTAATAGTTTGAGATACGACGGCTTAGACAGTATTTATTATTATTTAACAGTGTGTTTAGATATCTGGCTTTAGTATAAATGTATTTTATTTTTGTTTACTTCATTTACCTGCTACGAATTAGCTATTTATCGTATTTAAACATAATTATGTACATATTTAAATGTTTCTTGTCTGTTTACATTACTTTCACTATGTCGGAGCCAACAATTCTCAATCTTTGGTAATGTGTCCGTATGTACATAAAATGGTAAATGAATAAAAGATACTTTTTCGTCAAATTGACTACGGGCTTAAATCATTGGAGTAGTATTCAAATGACAGCTGTCATTATTGGCAGTAGTATGAAATGGCTTTAGCAATTATAGGGTCATATTGTGTATAACAAACTGCCTCAAAATATTAAAGAGCTACCCATAAAAATGTTTAAAAAACAATTAACTAAACTGTTAATAAATAAATGTTACTACACTGTAAAAGATTTCTTAAACGATAATTTAAATTAAAATATATCAGTTGTCATAGTTAATAATTTATTGATCCTTGTGGTAATTTTCTTAATTTAGTGTGTTTTATAATATTGTTAATAGCATGATAATTGTGTATGCATGTAATTTATTATGTTTGGATTATTCTATTCTTTAATTTAGTTTGGAATTTATTAATTTTATAACAGTGTGACAAGCACTTACATTTTAATAATTCTGTTCTCTGAATATGTTTGCATGCCGCAAGGTAAAATGTAACGGGACTATTTACTACTAGCTGTTGCCAGCGGCTTCACCCGCTACTACTCGAAAGTTATCCCACGGGAACATAAAATCGGGATAAAAACTATCCAATGTGTTAATCCAGATTATAAACTATGTGTGTACCAAATTTTAGCCAAATACGTTCAGTGGTTTTTGCGTGAAAGAGTAACAAACATCCATACATCCATACTTACAAACTTTCGCCTTTATAATAGTAGTAGGATATAACACCTTATTTGTATACCTACATTTTGAGCAAATAAATGATTTCTATTTCTAAAAAAAAAAAAAAATTGGCTTACAAATATGTTTCTTCAATGCAACCTGCATTATCTGACCCAAATACTACTAACACATAAAAAACCCGAACAGTTACTCGATATTGAACTTCTCAGCATATAAAAGATGCCCTTTCGAACAATTTCTATTGGCTCAACTTTGCCCGGGCTGGGTAAAGTTGCCGGCAGTAACTGCTCACAGCTACTCATGCGAGAAACAGGAACTTACGGCATTTATTGCAACTTGAACAACTTGAACTATAAGCGTTGAGTGGAGGCTTTACTGGAAATAGTCACCGTTTTTGTTGAAGTAGTAAGCGGGCATAGTTATTGATAAGCATTTATTTTTATTTTAAAGTTTTAATTGGTAGTGATATCTCAAGGACGTAAAAGGTCGAGCAAATAATTGAAAATTTCAAAAATCCATCTAGGCGTAGATCGTGGTGTACATGTAAATGTAACACGGCTATCATTGACTTTTTTGGGTGTAAGACGTTTATCGTAAATTAAAGGCATATTTTTATACACAAAAACGCCTGCGTAACGTCTTCGAAAAGATAATTATTTTTAAGGAACGAAAACTTCAGCTGCGAGCAGGGTTCGAACCTGCGTCTTTTGGATAGGTAATCTAGACGCCTTACCAATTAGGCCATCGCAACCCTAATCTCGAAGCTGAATTTTTCATTCCCTTGTTTTTTGGACGCAATATCAGACGTGTTGGTTGGTAAGTAGTTTGAGACACTGCCAATAGATGGCGCAACGTGTAAAGGGTGTTTCGCGTAGTTCGTGCATATTCCAAGACATTTATACAATTCAAATTTATTGTCGAATAACTTCGTTTTTTTTCTGATATCATTAATTTACTGATAATCCTTCAACATTTTGTGGTTTATACTTGATTTAATGAAGTATTACAAAATAAAAAATCGGAATAAGACGGTAATGAGAACCGTTACCGAAAGGAATGATACTGAGACTTAATATGAAGGCATAAAGCTGCGAAGGTAATGAGAAATAATAGAGGGTAATGAAACAATTTAAAAAAAAACGACGGTAAACGAAGGCAGTGAGAAAGAAGGTAATGAGGTTTGATTCGTTAATCCGTATTTTTTCCAAAAATGACAGAATTATGAATTTCGTGCATATTATAAACTACGAAGGTAATTATTAGAAATTATAAGTAGCTACAAATTAAACAAAATTATAAATACTCACGTAGTAAAGCGGACGATAAGAATGAGAATGGTTCCAGAATAATAACCTCCTGCGAAACTTTACACGACTGTATTTTTTTACCACGACCAACCGTCCGCCTGCCACGACGTTTGCTGGGTGACTGAGACGCGCGCGGAGCGCGGTGCGGCCCTTTAGGCACGTTGAAGTTCATGTACAGACTGTTGTTTAGATGTTTTTACAAACCGATGGTAATCAGAAAAAAAATATGATAAAAGTTTTACGAAATAAAATTAATTATTTTTGGTAAATGTCGTTATTTATTTTAGGTGTAAAAGTTGTGTTCTTAATATAGTTTCTTGGTACGGTTAATTTATTAACAATTGATATTTATTATTTCGGTTAAAATACAAATGTTTACAATAAAGTAGTAAATGGACACCGAAGGAAATGAGAATCTGTAAAGATTTTTATTTTTAATTAATTAATTATGTTATATGGATCTGTAAATGTTAAGTGCATAGGTAGCATAACTTTGTTGTGTTGTTTTTCTTTAAAAGTAATGATGATAAATTAATAAAAACATTTTTTTTTTCTACTGGACGCGTAATATGCACGAAAAATGAGAAACACCGTAAAGCGTTCAAAAAACAAGGGAAAGAAAAATTCAGCTTCGAAAGTAGTGGTTGCGATATGGCCTAATTGGTAAGGCGCATGGAGTAGCAACTGAATTTTTTGTTCATCAAAATATTTTTGTGTTAATGGTAAATGATGTACTTATAATATTTAGACTGAACATAATCCATTTAAAAAGTCCACAAAAGAGGTAAACAAGTTTAAACAAGACAAATAAAAAGTTTGTATTTAATTTAACTCGACATGCTGCACATATAACGTTATATCTAATCTTGCCCACTAAATCACGAAAATACCTTATAAATTCAAGGTCCGATTTCAAAGTCAAAAGTAACTCATCTGAAAGTCCCTGATAAGGCCTAAAGGCTTTCAAATAGTTTTATGCTGAATTTTTAAAGTATTCCTGACTAGGTTACATTTTTATCAGACTGAACGGCGGTGAGAGATTGTTACGTGACCGTTTAATACTTATTATTGGGAATAAAATTGAGGAAAAACGGTACGAAATAATTTTGCCCATAACTTTGCCATAAGTAAAGGTAGCGGGGTCTTTTTAATGGGCCATTTTTTTAAAATTTAGATTGCCATCAACACAATCTTAATTTAAAAATTTGGCTGCAATAAACAAAATCTCATATCTAAATCGTGGTCAACCAATCTCATCCAGATTTCATAGAAATCTATTAAGCAGTTCAGAGACGACACGGTTGGCGCCGACTGTGGCGCAGCGTGTCGTGGGCTAGTCAGCGTCATCATCTACCTAGCCTTTTCCCAACTATATTGGGGTCGGCTTCCAGTCGAACCAAATGCAGATGAATATCGGTATTTTACATGGAGCGACTGCCTATCGGACCTCCACAACCCAGTAACTGGGTAATACGATACCCCATGGTAAGACTGGTTGTCAGACTTTCGAGCTTCTGACTGTGATAAACGACTGTCAAAGATCTACAAATGACAGCCGGGACTCGCTGTGACAGATGGTCACCCATCCACAGACCAACATCCGCAAGCGCGGCTTAACCTGGAAGATCGGCCTGTGCGGCTGTAATTATTAAGCCACGAGCTCCTCTCGTGGGCTAGTCAGCGTGTCGGTGGAAATATTTGTATGACCTACAAATTGTGGTCTGGGTGTCTGTGACTTACAAGTAGGGGTCTGTGTGAGTTGCTATGTTTGTAAACGCACCCGAGACACAGGAAAAATGCTGAGGTGGGGCAAAGGATAAAAAAAGAAAATTAAAAAAAAATATAACCGCCTTCAAAAACAACCACAAAAAAGTGTAAAATAATCTACAAAATAACTTTTCTTTCGGAAGTCGGTGCCTTTGTATTTTTTCTTTTCATTGTCTTTTTAGCCACCGACTTCCGAAAGAAAAGTTATTTTGTAGATTATTTTACACTTTTTTGTGGTTGTTTTTGAAGGCGGTTATATTTTTTTTGAAAAAGTTTTTATTTTACTCTTTTTAGTTTAAATATTCAACCCAAATTCTTGTTAAGAACATTATTCTCTTACATGTGCACTAGAATTTTGTAATCCTTCGCACCAGTACTTACATCACTCATGTACACATTAAGCTAATAAAATTCCATATCTCAAAAATTACTGAACCGATTTTGATGAAACTTGCAGTATTCTCTTAGTTAAATGATACCTAGTACAACAAAAAAAGAATTACTTAAATCGGACTTGTAGTTCCGGAGATATAAATCAATCTATGCCTACTCCTTACTATTAAGGAGTTGTACCTTCCATCATCAGGTCATCCACCTGAGATGATGATTATCAGATGCAGATACTTGAACAGCTTTAGAAAATATATGAAAATGGTACTATGTGCCTATAAAATTTGAAGGTTGCCCTCAATTTCCCTAGGATCCCATCATCAGATCCTGACCTGGTGATCATGGGACCAATTGGAAAGTATACCCTTTCAGACAAAAGAAAAAAATTCCAAATCGGTCCAGGCGTCTTCGAGAAATCGGGGAACATACATAAAAAAAAAAAAAAAAAAAAAAAAAGATTCCGACGAATTGAGAACCTCCTCCTTTTTTTGAAGTCTGTTAAAAAAGGACAAAGATGTGGAAAATAAAAACTTTTTCAAAAAAAAATGTGACCGCCTTCAAAAACAACCACAAAAAAGAGTAAAATAACCTACAAAACTTTTCTTTCGGAAGTCGGTGACTTTTTTATTAATTCATTGTCTCTTTTGCCACCGACTTCCGAAAGAAAAGTTTTGTAGGTTATTTTACTCTTTTTTGTGGTTGTTTTTGAAGGCGGTCACATTTTTTTTGAAAAAGTTTTTATTTTACTCTTTTTAGTTTAAATATTCAACCAAAATTCTTGTCAAATACATCATTTTCTTACATGTGCACTAGAATTTTGTAATCCGTAGCACCGGTAATAACATCGTTAACATCTCTTTTATTTATTCCCTATCTCAAAAACTGCTGAACCGATTTTGATGAAATTTGCAGTATTCCCTAAGTTGAACGATACCTAGTACAACAAAAAAAGAATTACTTAAAGCGGACTTATAGTTCCGGAGATATGCGAACACAAACATAATTTTCTTACTTGAGGAGTTGTACCTTCCATCATCAGCTCAGCTACATAAGATGATGATTTCCATACGCAAGTACTTGAATTACTTCATAAGATTTGCGAAAAACTATGTGTCAGCTAATAAAATTTGAGGGTTACCCTCGATTTCTCCAAGATCCAATCATCAGATCCTGAAATGGTGACAATGGGACCACACGGGAAGCACCAGCTTTCGAATAAAAAAATAATCATGAAAATCGGTTCACCCAGTCGCAAGTTATGAGGTAACAAACATAAAAAAAAAAAAAAAAAAATATACAGTCGAATCGATAACCTCCTCCTTTTTTTGAAGTCGGTTAAAAAACAAGAGTTTCGTATTTATTAAAAAATAGAACCAGTATTTTTGTTGCAAAATAAATTATTTCAATAAAATCCAACGTTCCTTTCATCATTGTAAATTCACTAAATAGGTACTCGTATTTCCAAGCATTCACGTGTCAGGAGTCAAACCATTCACAATCAGATCATATTGGCACAGCCATATCGAATTTCTTGGCACCTGATCTGTGAGTCAAACCCGAGCATTCAATTTCAGTACTTATGTTATTGTTTTGCTTTCTTTTAAGAGTGATAATGGCATAGCATCTTGAACACGTTAAGAGTAATTTTAGCGGAGCCGGCGCCGGGCGGCTAAATAATATCAATCATAGGTTGATTTTCATCATCATCACCTTAAACCGCGTTAGCTAAGGTCAGGCTGTCGATTGCTTTTCTCTATTACCCGGGTACCCGAAAAATGAGGTTATTTCGATCAGGCCTGGGGGTCTACTCTCTTAGTCCTTCTACGAAAATACGGGCACGGGCCGAAACTTTTGAGGGAACCATACTCCCTGTTCGTGAATGAATGGCAGACTTCATACTTACATATAAGTTACTAGCTGTTTCCAGCGGCTTCACCCGCTACTTTTCGAAAATTATCCCACGGGAGCATAAAATCGGGATAAAAACTATCCGATGTGTTAATCCAAGTTATAAACTATTTGTGTACCAAATTTTAGCCAAATCCGATCAGTGGTTTTTGCGTGAAAGAGTAACAAAACATACCTATATACACATACACATACATACATCCTCACAAACTTTCGCATTTACAATATTAGTAGGATATCGGATAGTTTTGACAGCTGCCCAATCATGTTATCACCAAGTTTTGGTTCGTAGCACTAACTAATCTTATGTTCGTAAGTGACAAAGAAACGCTCGAAAAGTCAGCCTAAGCAAATAGTTTCGTGCTTCGATAGTAGTACCCCTGGTACAATAATTAATTTACGAATCTAATACCTATTTTACCCAAGAAAATTCTTACAGAAATTATTCAAATCAAACCAAGGAAGGGTTACCATCAATCTACAAGTTGATAAAATTAGGGTCTTTACCTATGGAGGGCAATTTGACCGATTCCAACTACAAGTGAAAATCAACCTTAAAACTACGACATATGACATAAAACACGTTATTATCTACGGGTAAATGAAAAAACAAAACACGATCGCCACGACGACGTCAAGTCAATCGAATTGCATAATTATTTATCAGTGGCAAGGTCGATTTTCATTTTTAGTAGGAATCGGTCGAATTGCGACAAATCGCGCCATAGGTCAAAGTCCCTGATGTTTCGAACATCACACATAATTTTTTTTGAAGTGATAACGTCTTATAATTTGATGGCCGACTGCACGCACGAAAAAAGATGACGTCATGTGGCGTTACCTCCCTCTGTAACGTTCTTTAGCAACGGCAGTATTTTCTTATGACGTTGTCACGTTTATCGTCAGTAAAACGGCTTTACAGACAACCGATTTTTTTTATATGATTTTTTTACAATCGTAACGTAAAGTAAACGGGAGCTTTGATTTTTTAGTTCCTCGTTAGTACACTAGAGGCGCTTCATCATTTTCCATACCATTGACGTGATAATAGCTCAAGTATACGTAGAATTTATGCTAGGACCCTTAGTACAGGACCCTTAGTTACTCCAATAACTAAGGGTCGGAATATAACATAACCAAACCATCCTAGCGGTTACGGTGACGAGTATTAATCTGTTGCTTAGAAACGAGATCATGCTCGATATTAAACCATAACCGTCTGTTCTTGAACATGGGTTTGATATTAACCGCTTTAGATGAAGGATTGTGTAGCAAAATTGGCATAATCAAGACATTTCCACGGTGAATGTCAAATGTCGTAATGCGACTGTAAGTGTATTGGATTTCAAGCTTTATACGTTTAGCAGAACGTTGCAAATCTATCAGCGCGTATTAGTCTCTTGCAGCATTGAAAACACTAGATTAAAATCCAAGATGTTAATATTGGCATACAGTGGACCTAGCATAAATTCCACGTATGGCCGTACTTGAACTATTATCACGTCAACGGTATGGAAAATGATGAAGCGCCTCTAGTGAACGGACGAGGAACTAAAAAATCAAAGCTCCTGTTTACGTCCCGATTCTAGAAAAACTCTATAGCAAAATAAAATCATCTTTATTTTCTACAGATTTTACAGCTACAAGTGTTCTGTAAAGCTACGTCAACCAATTCAGCCTGGCATAAGTCCAGTGCTGCACCTAATTCTGAAACAGCCACCTTTTTAAAGTCACACTATCCTACATAAATGCGAAAGTTTGTGAGGATGTATGTATGTGTATCATGTGTACGTAGGTATGTTTGTTACTCTTTCACGCAAAAACCACTGAACGGATTTGGCTAAACTTTGGTACACAGATAGTTTATAACCTGGATTAACACATAGGATAGTTTTAAACCTGATTTTATGTTCCCATGGGATAATTTTCGAGTTGTAGCGGGTGAAGCCGCTAGCAACAGCTAGTCTCAACATATACAGTTGATGTCCAAAAGAGGAACCATTTTGTAACTTAATCTTAAAAGCCACAGTTAAAGAACATAATCTCAAGGAAAGAGTAAAGAATAACACAAGAATATTTTAAACGCGCTTTTCCAAGGCAGAGAGAAATCCCGATATTGCATTAATCCACAAAGTTACCGCAGAGGGTGCAGCTTAACTTCGCAGACACTTCAAAGCTTGTTGTTATTGCTAAGTCACGAATTCCTTACTGTATCACGTTCCTACTTACTTTGTCTTTTGCATATCTTTGTTTGTGTTCAGTGATTCCAAAATTATAACTAGTGGGGAGAATTTTGTTTTTCCCCCTTTTTATGGTCAAATCGTCAGCAGTGGTGGCCCAGTGGTATTGGTCCCGACTTAAGAGTTGTAGGTCGTGGGTTCTAACCCCGCCAGGCGCATTACTTTGTGTAATTTATTTCATCACCACTGCTCTCAAAACGGTGAAGGAAACCATCGTGAGGAAACCGGCATGTCCTAGAACCAAAAATTCGAAGACATGTGATATCTACCAATTCGCACTGGGCCCGCGTGGTGGATAATGGCCCACTCCCTCTCACAGAGAGGAGGCCTGTGTCCCAGCAGTGGGAACATTATAGGCTGATGATGATGGTAAAATCATCAAATTAGTCATACCGCCCCGCTACAGGAGTGACTGGCAGACTCGTACTGACTAAAATCAACGGTGGTTGTTCAATAGCCATATACCTATAGACATACTAACGGACAGACAGACATTACGAATCTATAAGGGTTTCGTTTTTTGCCATTTGGCTACACCACTTAAAAAGTAATACAGGCTGTATAAAATTTATACGTATTACCTATTCTTTCTGAACGTTAAAAAAAAAACTTTTCGAATTTCAAAACACGGAGCGCGCCAAATTAAAAAGGTACATCCATTACAATCAGTTCGAACGCCGCCGGCCATTAATTATACGGTTCGTTTATAAAAAAGAAACATGTTTTGTAAAAAATGGCCTCATTCTACCTTCAGGCAATGGTCTACCTTTTTTTCAGTCTACCTAATAGGTAGGTAGAGGGGTGATTCCTAACTCGTGAATATTACAGGTAAAAATACGAAAGTTTTTAATCAATTATAGTATTTTCTCTATTTTTTGAAGTGAAAACTTCTTTAGCGGCGTTGTACACTTTTTTTTTTAAATGGGTAAAAAATTTTAAACTCGCGTCAGGACACGTAACCTGATCGAAAAGAAAATGTTATAGCAACAAAAAATCGAGTTAAATTATTAAATCTTTTTTAACTTTTTTAGGGTTCTGTAGTCAACAAGGAACCCTTATAGTTTCGCCATGTCCGTCCGTCCGTCCGTCTGTCCGCAGTTTAGCTCAGAGACGCATAGTACTAGAGAGCTGTAATTTGGTGTAAATATACGGATTTGTTGTGCCGAAAAAGTGGTAAAATAAAATTTCGTAAAATACTCGTATTTTTTTTTAGGGTACCTCCTGTACACGTAAAGTGGGGATGTTTTTTTTTTTCTCGCGTACCCCTTATTGTGGGGTATCATTAAATAGGTCTTTAAAAAATATTGATAGTTTCCATTAACAATCTTTTGATAAAAAAATTCGTTTGTGAAATATTAAGCTTTAAAGTGCTAAATTTTGCTCGACTCGAGTGTCCCCCCCCTCTACCAGCTAAACGGTTATGTTTGGGAGTGTGAAAAAATTCACAATAGTAGTATATATAACGAAGTTTATAAGAAAATTATCACGACTAAGTAGGCTTTACAACTTTACGAGTAATAGTCGACCAACTTATAAAATGTAATTGGATAACATATTTTCTTAAACAAAATGTATCGGAAAACATGCGCTTCAACTGCAAATGTAAATTTGTCAACTTTATTTTTACAGCTTTAGTAGGTATGTTTTTACGGTATGTTTTTTGGGGATAGGTAGGTTTTTATCGTCAACTATTTTTAACTAACTTCAAAAAAAGGAGGAGGTTCTAAATTCGTCGTAATCTTTTTTATAAAAAATTGTATTTTCCCCGATTTCTCAAAGACTCCTGGACCGATTTTGAAAATCCTTCTTTTTTTTTAAAATTAAATTCAGCGAATCAGTTTATTTAGTTCGCATAAGTATTTTGATGGGCAACTACGGAACCCTACACTGGTGCGTGGTCCGACACGCACTTGGCCGGTTTTTACTTATCTTAAATCGTGTGTGGGGTTAATATTTTGTGTCTTTTTTTAACCGACTTCAAAAAAAAAGTAGGTTCTCAGTTCGACCTGTATGTATGTATGTATTTATGTATGTATGTATGTATGTATGTTTGTCCGCAATTATCTCGCGTTTGGCTGAACGGATTTTGATGCGGTTTTCAGGAAAGTGTTCATTACATTCTGGAGAAGGTTTTAGTATATAACACTAATAGATTTCCCGTGACGTTGCCCGCGTGGACCCGTTTTTGTTTACTTAGGTTGTAGATTTTCAGAGACGATTGCATGTTTGTCCGCAATTATCTCGCGTTTGGCTGAACGGATTTAGATGCAGTTTTCACGACAGTGTTCATTACATTCTGGAGAAGGTTTTGGTACATAACAATAATGGATATCTCGTGAAGTTGCTCACATAGATCCACTTTGATTGTAAATTTTCAAAGACGCCAATTTTATGAAGATTTTTTTTTATTATCTCAACTAAAAAGGGAAAAATAAAAACTTTTTGAAAAAAAGAGAGCCGACTTCAAAACCAAACACAAAAATGGTAAAATAACTTTTCTTTCGGAAGTCGGTGGCCACAGTGAATGAAATAAAAAACAAAGCCACCGACTTCCGAAAGAAAAGTTATTTTACAATTTTTTGTGTTTGGTTTTGAAGTCGGTTCTCTTTTTTTCAAAAAGTTTTTTTAAGAGCCTGCTCTGTCCCACTCCTGAGTTTTAAGTTCTTACTATTGTAAGAACTTAAAAGATAGATAAATATATTTTTTCTTCTGAATTATTTAGATCTTACAGCTAATTTAAAACTAATAATGATAATGATGATGATAACTTAATTTACATAAAAATAGAATCCAATGACGAAAAAATATTATTCCTTTTAAAAAAGGAATAACATTTTCAGTAAGGTCCCCAAAATTGGAAACACAAAACTTTTTTTAAATTCGTTTTACAAATTGGGACGAGTTCCGATTGGGGATGGATTAAGTGGAACCAGAAACAACCGGATACCGGGAATTTAAATATTTTTATACGCATTACGCAGCGCAGAGCTGAATACTAAAGCTTTGTTTTGAGAAGAAACAATTTGATTGCGAGCAGGATTTGAACCCGAGACCCATTCAACTTCTTACGTACAGTTGTACTTATCTAAGGGCTTTTTTTTTTTTAGCGTGGTAAAATCATCAAATGAGTCCTCCAACCCCGGGAAGGGCGGGAGGGACTGTCAGACTTGTACTGACTAAAATCCACCGTGTCCTTCAATAGCCTGTTATGTTCCAGGGTCACGGTAAGGGAATAATCCCGCGACCCCGGCAGGCTTTGGCCCTCTGAGAGGGAGGCCCCGTCATTATGCTGACGCTCTTTAAGGCGCGCGTGGGACACAACGCGCCGTCGACCCGGGCATGGTCCTTGGTCGGGCAGCGAGTTGCCCTTTACTCGCTGCCCGCATGCCCGCGCCTACGGTGGCCAGAGATCATCAAGCGACGTCCGTCGCCGTGGGCGTCTACCACTGCGGGTGGGGCGGAGGGAGGACGCTGTCCTCTCTCGCTCGCGGCCCGCCTCCTCCTTCACGAGCATTACTGCCTCGCAGAAGGAGCAGACCGCTTCCCACTCCGTCTCGCCCCGCAGCATGGCCGCGATCAATGCTGGGCGCGAGAGGTCTCCGCCTATCGCAGCAGTGAGGATACGTCGGTGCTCCGCCCAAGCTGGGCAGTCTTGCACCGTATGCTCCAACGTGTCCTCCGGGCGATCTTCGCAGTGGTGACACCCAGGCGTCTCCTCCTTTCGCATCAGACACAGGTACCTCCCGAAACTTCCGTGTCCGGTGAGGACCTGCGTCAAGCGGTAGGTCAGGACGCCATGACTTCTCTCCAGCTACTCCTCAAAGAGGGGTCTTACCGCCGCAATTGCGGCGTGCCCGGTACCTAAGGGCTTAAGATTTTATATGTCAAAGATGACGTTACTATGACAACGTAAGTTTGACATGGAATAAAATGATAAAAAACTGGCCACAGGCAAATGTGGATCGAATATGAGCATATCTGTTCACAGCATAACCTATACATATAAATAAAATTGGAGTGTCTGTTTTTAATATTGAAATAACCGTTTTTATTACATACACACGAATATATAGAATATACACCAAAATAACATTTTTTTTTCAATTTTTGTTTGTCGGTCTGTCTGTCTGATTGTAATGGCTAATCTCTGAAATGTCTGACCTTTATTGGCTGGTAGCTGATGTAATAAGGAGTAACTTAGGCACTTTATTTTAGAAAAAATCTTCAGTTCAAAAAAAATACATAGTTGAGTTCCGAAATCCACGCGAAGTCGCGGGCACAGCTAGTAATACTATAAATATATGTAATACTACATAGCTAGTAATACTATAAATATTGTAATACACTTCTCATCAAAAAAATCGAAACACCTCGCAGTTTATGATTTGATAAGGATTATCAGAAAAATGTGTATATTTAGGAATAAATGTAAAATGTCATTTAATAGTGAGTAGTATGAGGTTTTTAAATCCTAATGTTAATGTTCTAAATTCAAATTAAGTCTTCATAGGTTTCGTATTTTGTATAATGAGTAATTTTTACCCTGTATGGAATATGAAGGAAATGGGTAAAACAACACGTGTAAATGAAAAAAAAATGTAAGAAACGTTTATTTAATAACTTGTATTCCCTCCGCGAGCTCTTATTACTGCTTCCATACGGTTCTTCATCGATCGGATGAGAGTCACGATCACATGTTGTGGTATATTATCCCATTCCTCTTGGATTGCATTTTGCAGCTGGCTAAGTGTTTCTGGGGCTGGATCTCTTGCTCGAATTCGTCTCTTTAATTCATCCCATAGATGTTCAATGGGATTCATGTCCGGGCTTCTTGCTGGCCATACCATAATGGAGATACCGACTTCGGTAAGATAATCTCGTACGACGCCCGCGGTGTGAGCTCTAGCATTGTCGTGCATGAATATGAAGTCGTTGCCAATAAAATGTGCATAGGGCATCACATGAGGTTCAAGACACTGTTCGATGTACCGATGAGAATTTAGTGCAGGCAGCCGTGGCCCAGACACAAAGGCAAGTTCTGTCTTACCGTCGGCGCTGATTCCTCCCCAAACCGTCCACGAACCGCCACCATAGCTGACCTTTTCTTCAATGCAGCATTGTGCAAAGCGTTCTCCATCTCTTCTGTAGACCTTGTTCCTTCCGTCGTTACCATACAGCATAATTTTACACTCATCAGAAAACAGTACTTTGCTCCACTGAAGGTATGACCAAGTTAGGTGCTCGCGTGCAAAGTTAAGGCGCGCTCTTCGATTGTCTGCAGTTAATTTCGGCCCATTCGCTGGCTTATGCGGTGCCAATCCGCGTTCCTTCAACCTTCTTCTTATTGTAGAGTCACTTACAGCTACTCTTCGTACAACGCGAAGCTGCTGCTGCAGTTGAAAAGCGTTAAGGCGTCGATTTCGTAAAGAAGTTGTTACAATAAATCGATCATCTCGCTCAGAAGTGACCCGATTCCTGCCAGATCCTGAACGGCGCGTGAACGAACCAGTCTCCCGATAGCGTTTGTAGACTCTATGAACAGATGATAAGCTTAGATGCAATCTTGCAGCCACAACACGCTGACTAAGTCCAGAATCCAGCAATGCCACCACTTGGGCGGCTTCTGCGGGCGAAGTATCCATATGTTTTAGAAAAAAAAGTTTTTTCAGACGTCCCAAAGTCACAGTAAATGAAATAAGAAACAGAAAGTTTAAAGACAAGCGCTAATTTTTAGTTTTTAAACGAGAAACGTACTCCAACCCTAAATACACATTTGTCTCAAAACAGTGATTAATTTCATTTATAGGATAAACAAATGAAATTAATTCGAATTTTAATTTTTTTCTTCTTACTGTAATGACCAAACTGCCAGCTACACAGTAATGTTTTTTTTTCATGGAATTAATTCTCTTTTGTAAAAAATTAGGACAAAAACAATAAAAACGAAAGTGTTTCGATTTTTTTGATGAGAAGTGTATATGCAGACGAAAATACATCCAGTTCCTACCTACTTAATCAAGTAGAAGAGTCCCAGTTACACCACGTTAAACTGTGATTTAGAAAACCGCTATTTACATACGAGTACATTACAATTTACCTAGAAACGTTTGTAATATGGATTCAAACGGACGTGACTTGGCTTAAATTATAATTCTATACTTGGACGTTTTATTTTAGCGTCTCGTAAAATGGCTTTGGTTGTATTTAGTTCTGTAAATATTGGCGAATCTAAAATGAACCGGGTTTTGTTACAACCAGTTGTAGATAATACACTCTTTTCCTACGGGGGCCGCGGGTCTGCGTCTAAGCAGGGATAGGATACCCTGCCTTGAAACGCATAGTACATCAGTGGGAATCTGATATAAGCCCTTCTACTTCTCCAGGCAGCAATTAAATGCCATTTCGAGCCCATTTCGAGCAACTAATTACTTAGTTTACCATTTTTTTTTAGATAATTAAATTATTTTAAGATTTCCTGGTTTTCCTTTCATATAATTTATCATGTTTGTTAGAGAGATTTCATCCTTATAATTGACCCTAACGATCGATGCAATAAAAGTACAGGGTATATTTTTTTTAGATTTTTGCCGGTTCGATTTCCGGGTGTGGGAGAAGAGAATTTTCGATAATCTTTGAATGCAGTTTGCTTTCTATTCAAAAATAAAGGAATGTTTCCTTTTTGAGATTGCACCCGTGGTACGTTGCTAGTATGTTATAATCTCTTCTTGTTATATTTCTCACGCTTTACCAAAAATATCATGAATATGCGTATTAACAAAACTTTGAAACTCAGCCGTAGACACAACAGCGCACCAAACTTCTGAAGCATATAACTTTTTGAAGTTGAATAATCCTTAATTACACTGACAGTTAGCTTTTAAAGCGCTCTGTTGGGACGGGTCTGTGTGCGCTCGCCCTTATCTGATGTCTGACCTTCAAAGTTACGTCAGTTACAAGCTTTGTTATGAGATTTTGTGTTGAGTCCTTTCATAAGTAGTCATATCTCCATCGCTGTCAAAGACACAATGATCTTCATGCTGATAGTAATAGGGTTTATCATTAGATTGATATTACCACAGTTTGTCAAAATTGTAGTGATCTTTATTTATTGACGTGATAACGTCTTATAATTCGATGGCCGGCTGAAAAAAGATGACGTCATGCGGCGTTACCTCGCTCTGTAGCGTTCTATAGCAACGGCGTGTCAATTGTTTGTTTATAGCAACGTAAGTGCAGTATTTTCTTATGACGTTGTCGCGTTCAACTATCGTCAGTAAACCGACTTTACAGACAACCGTTTTTTTATATAATAATATGTCGTTAACCGACCGCTGCATCACCAGCCAATTTTATTTATATATACGAGTATGTATAGGTAATATTATATCTATCACATTTAAAGCATTTTCAACAGCTGATACGACGATGGGCAAGTTGTCTGAAAAATTCTAATTAGTCCGTTGATGAAGGATTGGATAATCAAAAAATTGCCAGATTTCATATTTGATCCTTATTTTTTCTTTTGTCGAACCAAAATTGACGAAGGTTTGACGTTTTTCACTTTCACAATACGTCACGCAGTGGAACTTTACTGCGTTCTGACGTTACGAACGGGACTTTAAAGTTTTATGACTGTTTTCGTTAATTATGGCAGATTGGAAAAAATACATGACCTTTATTTTTCCATGTCTTTTATATACGTGTCGGTCTCTGACCACCGTAAAGGGCAACTCGCTGCACGACCATGGACTATGCCCGGGTCAACGGCGCGTTGTGCTCCACGCGCGCCTCACAGAGCGTTAGCGTGACAGCGGGGCCCGGTCTAGATGGCCAAAGCCTGCCGGGGTCGCGGGACTTATTCCATTACCGTGACCCCGGAACATGAAGGGCTATTGCAGGACACCATGGATTTTAGTCAGTACGAGTCTCTGCCCGGGGTGGGAGGACTCATTTGATGATTTTATAATGAAAAAAAAAGTATTTTATAGGAGCAACTAAATTGTCGTAGTTGTACAGTATGTTGGCTCTCCTAATTAATTTACAAGCATGTCAAAGTTATAATGATTTGAATTATATTGTATTGCCACATAATTCAAATTATTTCAGGTTGCTGATCGGTTACTGCTGTCAGAGATAAATAGGTTACTGTGAAAGGACCAACTATGAGAATGCCGTTAATGCGCGCCCGTGGACTGGAGTTCCCTCTCGGATACGTCCGGGGGGAAGACCAGTTTTTCGGGCCGGTGCACCCTGGAATGCGGGCAAAAATTCTTCCTTAGGCGCTGTGTGCCTCAGGGGTCTCTTTGCCTGTATGCGAATAGCCTGTCGTGTGGACGCTCCAACGCGTGCCCCTCTGAATAGCAGAGGGCACAGCGGCGGAGTGGGCTTGCGGACGGTGAGTAATGGGTAAGCTCGCCGACCGACCAAGGACCAAGCCCGGGTTGGTGGCGTGTCGTGTTACACGCGTCAGGATACCGTGGCCCCGGAACGTAAAAGGCATCCGAAGGAACACGGGTGGATTTTAGTCAGTAAGAGTCTGACAGTCCCTTCCATTCATTTTATGATCTTGCCACACAAAAAAACAAACCCTGTCCTCGTCTTGCTCATATCTCACTTTAGTAACTTTCACAAAGCTAACTATGATTGTCACTAAACCTTTGTCTTTAAACCTTCATCATCGTTGGTCCTTCTGCTACTCAGTTACTTGACTAGATACTCATTCACACTATTCATTCCCCTTTTTGATCCTCACTCGCCTATTTATCGCTTCAATGGAAAGGGAGAACCCTTACCTACATAGTTCATGTCATGGAAACAGACTGTCTTTTGACTTATTTACACCCTTTGAGCGACAAAAGGTAACTGTCGTGAAAAGTTCCTGGTAAAATTAACATAGGATTGGCAACGCAAAGATATTGTAGATGGCGCCACCATAGCTTAGTCCTAATCCGACCAATGACGTAGTACTATTTTGAAGTACCTTTAAGATTTGAACTGATTTGAACCAATGACGATGCTTGGAACAAGCTATACTAGCGCCATTAGGTCCCCAGTTGCCATCCCCATTGAATCGGATGAACAGAAACAGTGGTTGTCAAACCTCAAGCTCGGTTTTCAATTTCACAAAAGCAGCCATATTTGTTTGGTTGGTTTACTGTTTATTCATATACAGTGATTGGTGCAAAATGTTTTGTGCTCACACAATATGTCGGCATCGAAACAATTGATGCGTAGTGAAACACCGGTACTACGCCGGAGGGTTTGTATTCCCTGTAATATTTATTGAACCGTTTTTTTTGTCTTTGTTATCGAATAAATATTCCAAAAACTGAAACGGTCTTGCGATTGGATAGCAAATATGCCTGTGGTAGGTATTGTGATTTCATTTCAGTATTTAGCCTGGGAGCCTAATGAAATATTCATAATTATTTTTAGGTAAACATAATATGCCATTTTATCGCCATATGAATATTGGTTAAACAGAAGCATGATTTGATATTTTAAGAATAATAAAAATATTATCTCGTAGGCTTGGTTCACAAGGCGCTTGAAACCATGCTGTGTAAAGCCGGCATTAGACCGATCATCGATCAACAAAATCTTTTATACAGGAATAGTAAATTGAATTAAATTGAAAGTCAGTATATGGACCTCTTTTTTAGAAAGTACATAAAGTCATGAAATGATTCTTCCCGGGACTGTCAGACTCTTGCTGACTACAAATCGTTCTACAGTCGTGGGAGCGACTCCAACGGGCATTTGGCCCATTTAATAAATGCAACTAATCAACCATTTCAATAATTAACCATTAACAAACATTACATTATCAACTTTGCTGCTTACATACAAATTACCAACACCTTATTTTTATTTTCGTGTCTACTGATAACCCTAATCATAGTATCTCTGTAAAATGTATGGACTTATGTCTGAAATAAGTTAGTCTTAAATAATAGTACTTAAAGTAAATCATCATCTGCCTAGCCTTTTCCCAACAACATTGGGGTCGGCTTCCAGTCGAACCAGATTCAGCTGGATATCAGTATTTTACATGGAGCGACTGCCTGTCGGACCTCCACAACCCAGTAACTGGGTAATACGATACCCCATGGTAAGACTGGTTGTCAGACTTTAGAGCTTCTGACTAACAGTAACGACTGTCAGAGATCTACAAATGACAGCCGGGACCAACGGCTTTACGTGCTTTCCGAGGCACGGAGGAAACTCGCTATGACAGATGGTCACCCATCCACAGGGTAAAGTAAATAAAAATAAAAATTTATTATTAAAAAATACGATACACAAAGTAGTCGTCACGACGAATCAAATGAGTGTAAACTCGATGGTTTTGCGGCGTTTGAATACAGAGTTCCTATGGCCACCTTCCAGCTCCATCATCAGATCAGCTCCATGTCATCATAATATGGCATTGTCTTGTAATATACATATCAGTGCAAAATTTCAGCTCAATCGGAAAGCGGGAAGTGGATCAAAGTTATCTTGCAAGATTTGATTACAGACAACGAGACAGGTGAAACTACTTAAAGCCTCATTTAGACGATGCAAGAACTCGAACGCGAGTTGCGTTACATTGCGAAATTTATAGGTAGAACAAATTCACTTAATGAAACAAATTCCGCAATGTAGTGAAACTCGCATACGAGTTCTTGCTCCGTCTAAATGGCGCTTAAAAGCTTGTAATAAACATCAATTACATTACGAAAGCAAAAGAATCTTACCCAACTAAAACAAAACACAATCAGCCACACCTAAAATAAATAAAAACTCCTTTCTCTAAAAACCGGCACTAAAAAAAACAAACCGTCAATATGCCAAAGACGTCAATGAATCAGGTACAACACTACGCAGTAGTAGTAAGTGTTCATTATTCCGAGCATGCCACAAGGCCGATAATAGTGACCTTGACATTGGGGTGCGTGACCTTGGCAAGTTCTCGAGCGCCAAGAAAGATGGCGCGAGTTGTAAGGAAAGGCGGGAAAAAATGGCGCGAAAGATTAGACGTAAGTCGGTTGATTGATTTTTCCGTTGATAAGGCTCGGCTTTTCTTGCTCCTTTAACTTAAGCCGCCTTATTCGATGAATAGTTTGGTAGTCAAAGTAACAATTTGTTAAATCCTTTACATTTTTTTAACCATTTGTTAAAAAAAGTTCACGACCTTAACAATACACTTAAATGCCATGGCTTTTTTTTTCAACCATTCGTTAATGATCCTATAGCTACTGCATCAAACTTAACTTATTTTATAAACCTTTCTTAAATTGACGAGGTCACTCTGACTAGACTAAACTGTTAACTTTATCCGTGATCATACAACTTACCAAAGAGCAGAAATATCGGACCTTCAAAACATTAATGATAAACATAATCAAAATGCCGTTTAACTTCTTACTAGCTGACCCGGCAAACTTCGAGTCGATCGTACTGACTACTGAGGCCTTAAGGCCTGAAACTGAAAACTCATGATAATTATCGTGAGTTTTCAGTTATTCTGCTGTAAAGTAAACTGGAACTTTGACACACACAAAAAATTAGTTCCTTATTCGCGCACCAGTGGCGCTGTTCCATTTATCCAAACAAGACACGCTGTTAATACTGGGAAGACGCTGTGAAGTAAACTAGTGAAAACTCGTGTTATGGGCTCTAAAAATAACAATAAAACGTAAATCAAAGTAATTCCACAACATTTACGTATTATACTGCGTGCGTTTCTTAATTAGTATTGCGTGTTGGAATCACGATTCTATTTACAGCAAAATGAAAACCAATTAGTTTGAATAAATTTCCCTAATTAAAGCCCAAATAAATTGGATAACAATTGAAAAGGATACTGATTATCCCACAACAATATTATACAGGGTGTAAGGGTCAGCCCTCCACAAACTTTCAGGGCTTGCTCAGTAGACGAAACTGAACAATCTTCCACAAATATTTTTTTCAGGAAATTAAAAAAGAAATCAGCCTCACCATACAAACTGTCCAATCAAGTTTATAATTTTCTATGGTGAGGCTGTTTTTTTTTCATAACCTGAAAAAAATATTTTCGTGGAATTTTGTTCAGTTCCGTCTACTCTACTGAGCAAGCCCTGAAGTTTTTGGAGGGCTGTTAATTACACCCAGTATACAGATTTTATTTGAGTTTTGCATGTCTGTTTGTTATGACATAAACTCAAAAACTAGTTTACTTTTCTTATAATTTGAGCTGTCGAGTAACAAGGACTGTATTTTATTAGTAAGCGATTTGATTGATTTGATAGTAGGTTATAAACTCACCTAGTAACCACATAAAACTTAACATAAGTCATCAATTACATGAGTACGTTATCAAACGTCCCTATGCAGCGTCGGTTAAGATATTAGTCTATCTATCTAATATTTTTAAACGAGCAAGTCTTGTATATTTATTTATATATAATCAGGATCTCGGAAACGGCTCCAAGGATTTTCATGAAAGTTACAGATTAGGGGTTTTTCGGCTCAAGGAGGTTCCCAGGTATGAGAAAAGCTCGGTTCCCAAGATATAGACATTTTAAAAACCGAGCGAAACTCGGACAACCAGATATTGTATTTAAATAAATATTCAAAAGGAATGTACGCGTATATAAATTCTAAACGACTGTACTAAATTGGATAATTCTTTTTTGGTGTGAGTCGGTATTGACAAGGTTTTCAAATAAGAAAATCTATGGTGTGCGTAGTAATGGCGGGCCGCTAGTGTAGATTTATATCAACCGCCCCGTGCGTACATCTTCTTAGACAATGAAGAGATATATTGCAAACAGGTTTGACATTCAATTTCAAATTAATTCATATATTTACTCTTCGCTACATTTCATAACTTGCTCCAATTTATACACTTAGGTAAACAGAAGGTTCTGGTTTCATTTCTACTTCAATAAAGTCCAAATTCTCATGAGAATAGGCCACGGTATGGTTCTAAATAAATGATATTAAATGTGAGTTGTTGTACCCTTATTTGTTCTTTATTATTTACCTTTGTTCCTACTTAATCCCCGAAGTAGGCTACCCTAAGTTGCGAAGGTTAGGGTGAGGGTAACTTGAGGGTCGCGAACGAAGGACTATACAATATTGTGAGTGGTTGCAGTATCATAATCGACTTGGTCTTTTTATCTGACTGTAAAAAGCCAGATAGAATGGTTTTTGTGTGTGTTACAATGTGACATCATCAATTTTAAAGATTTTCTTAGGAAAGTAAAAATTCGATCCGCGGGCAGGATTCGAACCTACGGCCTTCGGATTCAGTACATCCGACGCTCGTTTCCAACCGAGCCACCGAGGATCTTACCTGCCGCGGCGAATTCTTCCTTCCATTTCTAAGCGTCTCATGGTGACGTTAGGTTCGAATCCTGCCCGCGGATCGAATTTTTCCTTTCCTAAGAAAATCTTTGAAATTCGCTACGCATGCGTTAATGCGTTCAATATTTAAAAATATCATCTTTTTTTTTTAAATATTCTCTTATAACGAACTGCATATTGTTAGAACATAAGCTTTCACAATTAATCTTTGAGGTTAGATACAACAACATGTTATGAGTCAATCAGCACCAGTGAAGTGTTTATTCACAATTTTAATGACCTTTGGGCTTTCAGGCCCGTATTACAGAACGTCACTCAATACTCAAGTATTACTTAAAACTATATTCAAGGCATTTGATTGGTTGAAATCTAGATTTAAATAGAGATCATTGCTTGAGTTTCGTTTCGTTGTAATACGGGCCTAAATCACAAAGTTAAAGCACGTTTAGTTTATACGCTTCATAAAAAGCTATCAAAAAGTAGATAGTAATGTCAGTCATTTTGGTGGAGTTGGGTTTGACAGCACGTAGAATAATTTTATTGACAGAATTGAGCAAATCACCAGAACCTAAAGTTTGAACAGACCAAAACCGGACATGTTAGTCTTACCTGAAGGATTAGGCCCGAATAGCCACAAATTGAGAAACAGAAGAAAGAAGCACGGCAAATTACCATCCCTTATTGCTATACCGCCAATTCGCATTATGTGTTTCCAGACGTCTTTTATAATGCGGACAGCGAAAAAGTGGAACTCTGCCTGCGTCTGTGTTTCCGAACGCATACAACCCTAATTTCTTCAAAGCTAGAGTGAACAGGCTTCTTCTGGGTAAGCTCGCTCTACCGTCGACCTTGTCTTAGTCTTTCCTGACCTAGACTAAGGTCAAGGACAAACCCATCTCAGAAAAAAAAACTCCATTACACATGGGGTCGCTCGGCGCAACACGTTTTCTTCTTCCATTCTTCCCTGTTAGACTTCATATCATCATTAACCCAGTACTTTTTCTCGCACAATAAATTTTTTCCTTGACCATCCATTTCGTCCATACATCAACTCTTAAAACAGTAATGAGGCTGTTTATTTGTAGAAATCACATTTTCTTTATGTCTTATGTAACAGTTAAACCTTCGTTCACGTCATAACCAGGTCTCGAGGTTGAATGTAAAATGAGGGCAGGTTAGCAAAGGGTTATCGGCACAGTTTTTCTTACATAACGATCGACTGTGGTTGTTGTGTTGCTAACGTTACTAAATCGTAAACAGGCTTAAACGGATTTTATTTTTCGCCCCTAGGGAGCAGCGCGTAGAGACAAAGAGATCAGCAAATATTAAACAGAGTTAAAGATGTCATTATTAAATACTAGTCGAGTTTAAATATTTGTAGACACACCCTCAATATAGTAAAAAAGTGGGACAGTGTTAAATAGTTATTTGTGCAACAAGAGAGCAAAGTCGTTTTTTGCTGCGAGTGCTGATTTTGAATCTTGAGCAAGCGAAGGATTCAAGGATTGAATCACGAGCGTAGCGAGTGATTCTAAAGTTGAATCCTGAGTGTAGCGAGAGATTCAAAGGCACGAGATGCAAAAAACTTTGCTCTCGTGTAACACACATAACTTTTCACTTCAGCAGCGAGAACACTTTAGGAGATAAAATAATAAATAGGAATAGATTAAAATAACTTTTTTTTAAAGTAGCTTTCAACAATAAGTAAATACTCCGCACTGTACATAATCGTCTCGTCTGTGATAAATCTAAAAAATAAGATAGCAACACCGTCTCCGAAAAACTGCTTGCGCCCTTTGTTAAGTCTCCATTCATTGAAGACATGGTATGGTTTCAGATATTTAGTGAGAGTTAGGAAATTTAATTCTGCATTAATAATTTGCTGTTTTAAATGGTTATGTTAAAATAAGTACCTACTGTTCTCGTCGCTAGTTTTACGCATATATTTTTTTTTTTTAACTTATTCAACTCTTTACGCCAGCCATGAAAATTCCCGCTCTTTTATTTTTAAATTAAGGCGTGTTCGGAAATAGCATCCATAATATTTTATTATTCAAAATATTTATTAACATAAGTAAATTGAAACTAGAAATAAATATTTACAGTAAATGCTTATTTTCATTTAAATACAGCAATAAGTTAAAAATTCAATAAAATACATTCGAAGAGATTATTATCTTTTTGCATTTCTTTGGTTAGTACAAATTTCCGAACGTGTTTGTCTTTGAGACCAAATTCAAAATCGGAACTTCGAAAGGGCTGGTGTTTGTCTCTCTCTCTTTCTATTGGCGGGAAAGAGATAGAGTGTTAATGTTTCGAATTGTATGATTAACTCAAGGCTGAATATGATATTCGCGGCTTTTTTTAAAACAAAAATTAAAAAGCTACTTTGTCTCACTAGTGAGCAAAATCGCATTTTGCTCACTGATTTCAGGCAGCAAAACCTACATGTTTGAGCTACTGAAGTGAAAAATATATTATACTAGCTGTTGCCAGCGGCTTCACCCGCTACAACTCGAAAATTATCCCACGGGAACATAAAATCGGGATAAAAACTATCCTATGTGCTAATCCAGGTTATAAACTATCTGTGTACCAAATTTTAGCCAAATCCGTTTCGTGGTTTTTGCATGAAAGAGTATCAATCATACCTACATACATCCTCACAAACTTTCGCATTTATAATATTAGAAGGATTGTGATTGATAGTTAGTGAAGGATTTTTCATTAATGTGATGATGATGCCTTTAAACATTGAAGATTACTACTTATTCACCATTTAAACCGTTGTTAATTAAAATGGTTCTCGTAATTTTAGCATGTTCAGTGTTTAGTGTCTTCCATTATCAGTAAAACAAGCTCATGGGGTTGCTAATGGCAGTGTTGAAAAATTGTTCATAATCAAATATCTACTCTATCGCTTAAGCAATGGAATGGTATATTCCTATTCACCAATTTAATCGCGATGCATAAATTATGGTGACCTTTTCAGACCCGCTGAGCTAATTTGGCACTGCCGTGTGTGACGCAGTACGTATTGTGTTCTTTCCCTATATTTTTTTAAGAAAATAATATGTGCCCTGGACTTAATTAAATAAAAGTATTTTTTCTTTGTATGTGAAAAAGGTTTTATTTATATTTATAACCCTATAACTGTCAACAATGTATTCTATCATGTGATAAATAAACAAAATAATATTTTGTCACATGATTAACAATATTAAACTTTAATCTTGATAACAAGCGTCTGTTGCGTCACACTACACGTTGTTAATCGATCGTCAATGCTATTTTAAATGCGTCTTTAAATAAATTCAAAGACGCGAAGTACTTTTAGAACTATTGGCAGCCCTAGAGAATCAAAATATAGTTTATGTCAAGCAGAACGCAGGCGGTTTAAAACGGATCTTTTAAGAAAAAGAAACGAAAAAACTTTTTGAAAAAAAAGGAACCGACTTCAAAACCAAACAACACAAAAAAAAAACTGTAAAATAACTTTTCTTTCAGAAGTCGGTGGCTTTGTTTTATTTCATTGACTATGGCCACAAAAAGTTTTTTTATTTTTCCCTTTTTAGTTTCGATATTCAACAAAAATCTTCAAATATCTAATCGGCGTCTTTTAATGGTAAGCGTCAACAGGTCCGCATTGTACGTATCGGACGCATCGCATCAAACGGATTTCTCTGTCGGCAGCGATCGGATTGCCGAAGCGAGTATCAGCAATTGGATTGCCGATGCCACCTTCATCGCTTCTTCTAATCGGCATTCCGTATGACGTCATAGGTACGCATCGCATTAAGGCATTGCCGATGAGCCGTCCGTACGATGCGGATCAATGGACGCAGTTGTATGAGTTTTCATACAAGGCAAACTAAAATCCGTTACGTACGATACGTCCGATACGTGCAATGCCGACCTGTGGATGCACACCCTAAATCTACAATCCTAGCAAGCAACAAAAACGGATCGATGCGGGCTATTGCGGGCAACTTCACGATACATACCTATTATTACATTACCAGATATTTATTATGTTTTCTTTCTACTAACAACTGTTTAAGGTGCCTTCGTATTTGAAGACTAGAGAGTCAAGACGCGATGATATTGTAAATCTGTATCTTTTCGTGTAGTCACTAAAGTTAGATTTTGAGTGGCTGAGTCAATATAAATTTTGAAACTGATCTATTTACTAACACTGTGTCGAAATATCGGAAACACAAAACAAATAAAAAATCCCGTTTTAATGTCTAATGATAATATTATAATTGATTTCAATATTTCCCAGGAGAAATTACGGAATATTTAAATTTTGTACGGAATTATTTTACATGTAATTTTTGGTGTCTGGAGATTTAATTTATAATTACGTATTCCATTATTCAGCTTGATTACATAGCTGGAGTAAATATACATTTCGGTTATAATTATACTTGTTCAATTATAATTACGGTAGAAAATGTTTAATTTTTTATAACGTTGCTACGTTTTTTAACCGACTTCAAAAAAAGGAGGAGGTTATCAATTCGACTGTATTTTTTTTTAATGTTTGTTACCTCATAACTTGCGACTGGGTGAACCGATTTTCATGGTTCTTTTTTTATTCGAAAGCTGGTGCTTCCCGTGTGGTCTCATTGTCACCATTTCAGGATCTGATGATTGGAACTTGGAGAAATCGAGGGCAACCCTCAAATTTTATTGGCTGACACATAGTTTTTCGCAAATCTTATGAAGTAATTCAAGTACTTGCGTATGGAAATCATCATCTCATGTAGCTGAGCTGATGATGGAAGGTACAACTCCTCAAGTAAGAAAATTATGTTTGTGTTCGCATATCTCCGGAACTACAAGTCCGATTTAAGTAATTCTTTTTTTGTTGCATTTGCATTGGAATCAATGAAAGAGATGTTAACGATGTTATTGCCGGTGCTACGGATTTCAAGAATCTAGTATACAAATAAAAAATATAGTAGTTAGAAAATGATGTATTTGACAAAAAATTTGGTTGAATATTCAAACTAAAAAGAGTAAAATAAAAACTTTTTCAAAAAAAATATGACCGCCTTCAAAAACAACCACAAAAAAGGGTAAAATAACCTACAAAACTTTTCTTTCGGAAGTCGGTGGCAAAAGAGACAATGAAATTAATATAAAAAGTCTAGTTTTACCCTTTTTTGTGGTTGTTTTTGGAGGCGGTCACATTTAAAAAAAAAAGTTTTTATTTGAAAAACAGTAAAGATAAATAAAATTGGCGTTGTTATAACCAGGAACAGCATGAATAAATCTTTAGCATAGTGAAATCTTTTCCTTTAGTAAGTATATGCGGATACGGAATCAATACATACAAAGCGTTTTATGAACCCTTCGTTGTAGAGTGCGGAATTCCCTGCGCCGATACTTTGTTTCCTTATAGATACAACCTTGTGGGTTTTAGTTAAAAGTGAATAGGTTATAGTGTGCTTCACCGTCAACCAAATCATCAGTTACTATCAGGCGAGTGAGAACCCAAAAAAAATCAGTTGTCTGTAAAGTCGGTATATTGACGATAGTTGAACGTGTCAACGTCATAAGAAAATACTGCACTTACGTTGCTATAAACAAACAATTGACACACGCCGTTGTTAATATGGAACGCTACCGAGCGAGGTAACGCCGCATGAATTCATCTTTTTTCGTGCGTGAATCTGGCCATCGAATTTTAAGACGTTATCACGTCAAAATTTAATAGAAAATTACCACCAAAAAAATGGTATAGGTACCTAATAAACAAAATGAAACTTTATCACCAGCACGAGTTTTCACTCTTTTACTTTACAGCGTCTTTCCAGTATTTACAGAGTTTCTTGTATGAAAAAATGGACAGCGCCTCTGATGTGCGAAGAAGGAACTAATTTTTTCCTTGAATATTGACAATTGCAAATTGTCAATGTTCCAGTTACTTTACGTCTCAAATACTGAAAACTCTTGCTAATGGTACTGGTAGACTTGAAAAAAAAGACTTAGTCCTGAAATGCCCAATTCTTAAAATACCCAATTCTGTACTTCAGAAAACGAGTAAAAGTCAACCTAAATCACGAAAAAAAAAACAAAACGACTAGATGTAAACAAAAATCAAGACAATCCCTTTACACTGAAATCCACAAATAACATTATCGTATAACAAAATAATGTTTTATACATTTCTCTAATACAATAACCGAATCACAAAGGTGGGACTGTGACACGAAATTATTCTTCAGTTTACACAATAAACACAACTGAAACCCGACGGCTATTCTTTTGAAGACATTCGTTTTTCTTAGGAAAACTGAGGAGAGGAGAAAATGTAAAGTTGTGAATAAACTTGAGCATTCCCTTGTAATCATTCTTATGAATGTAAGGGTGCATATAACCCGCGCAAGTAAAGGTGCGGTTTGCCCGACTAACATGTGCAAACTAATTGATCAAGTTACCCGCGGGGTGCTTATACACGCGCAAGTAAGGTGCGGGTTTGCGGTTTACCCGCGTAAGTAACATGCGCAAGCTGCTTGATCAAGCTACCCGCGGGGTGCTTGTATTGTACACGGCGCATGTAGCTTGAGCATGTCGAGGCACTTGCGCGGGTTACAAGCACCCTAACATTACAGAAAGTAACGAGAAAGTTTTAGCGATCATTTTAAAGAGTGTTCTGACGTGCTTTTTGCAGAACCCAAAAAAATTGTTAATTTTTGATGAGGATCGATCATACTAGACCATTCGCTCGAATGATCGTGAAAATATTTGTAGGGTGAGTGGGGGTAAGATGAAAAACGGGGACAGATAAAAAACTACAATAACTCCGAATATCAAGGAATTGTTTTAATGCTGGCAATTGGCATCATCAGTGTAGACACCATTTTGACTTGCCCCGCCCCGCAGTCTGCGTCAGTAGCTAAATGAGAGCATTCGTGCGTTTTTTGACATTTTCCGAACGAACACGTAAGCCGCGTAATATTATGTTCGATGGTTAGCACTACCAGCAAACCAAATTTTCGGTATAATAAAATAAAAACTGACAAGTAAAAGGTTTAGAACTTAAGAAGGATATATAATTCGTATATGAGAAATAGCCGAGCCAGAAATTAGGCTACAATGTATGGTCCTTAGTTATAAGAAGAAATATATTTTATTTTGTTATAAATAAATTTCAGGGCTGACCATTGAACTTGGCACCCATTTAGATTTCACTTCTTTTTTCTTTGAAGTCAACAACCAAGGCATTTATCATACGTAATATTGAGCTTGGCTCTCATTTCACATTTATGTTTTTGATGGGATTTATTCTTACCCTGCTTGATGTATGACTAAAAAAAAAACACACGCATGCTTGACAACCTCTAGGCTAACAAGGCATAAAAATACATTTATCTTAAATCAGTTAAGTAACCGTATTATACGGAAACTTCGTCGGCAATATGTCAAGGAAATGCCTGCGGAAATTGAACGTCTGCTGACGCCCCAAGAGACGGGCGTAGACGAGTCATTTATCAACCACGTCAAAGCCACACCGGATTGGTATGAAGCTACTGAGGATGCGGATGTTATGACAGCTTGTGCTAAAGGCATATTTACATTTACCAACCCTTTTTAGATTATACGCTAGTGATTGAGTAACGTCAATGCAGAGCATGACAAAGTCAAGGTCAAATTATGGTTGCTGGACTGTCTCATCAGGTTACTGATGAACGTAAAGGGCCATTGTAGGCTCACCGTGGATTATAGGCATGAAGTCTAATAGACCCTCTACTCCCGCCCTGAGTGGGAGGACTCATTCGGTGATTTTGCCACGAAGGAAAATATAGCATAGGTTGTCTTAAAAATTTCTGAACCACTAAGACTTTTTTAGTTGTAGAAGTAATGCGAAACAGGGACGGGTCGCTAGTGAAACAATAAAATACACTAGCAGTCCTCGCTGTAATGGCTCGCTGCTCTCTGGATTTAATTAGTGGTGCGCGTCAGTTCTCTCGCAGCTGCCAACAATCACCCGACTGCAACTGCCATTTTCAACCCTGGACAACTTTACTCTGACTTACGGCGACAGAAGATCACTTACCTGTAATAGAAAGAGAACATTTTGTTAAAAAAATGCTGGAATACGGAAATAAGATCTAGCGAAGGAGGAGGCGGGACGCGTGAGGGAGAGGACAACGTCCACCCTCCACAGAGAGGTAGACGCCCACGGCAACGGTCGTCGCCAGACCATCTCCGGCCACCGCAGGCACGGGCGTGTTGGTGGCGAGTAATGCGCGAGTCGCTGTCCGACCGTGGTCTAAGCCCGGGTCGACGGCGCGTTGTGTTCCACGCGCGCCTCAAAGAGTGTCAGCATAAGTACGGTGGGGCTTTAGAGGCCAAAGCCTGCCACGGTCGCGGAACTTACGAAATACCGTGAACCCGGAAAGTAAAAGGCTATTGAAGGACACCGTGGATTTTAGTCAGTACCAATCTAACAGTCCCTCCCGCTGTGCCCTAGGTGGGAGGACTCATTTGATAATTTTACCACGCTAAAAAAAATGTTAGTTTCTTTTGAAAATAAAAAATGTCTAAAACTTTTGCAGTTTTCATTTACTATTTTATTAAACACAATGAGTGAAGTTACACGAATCTATGCCTAGAATACTTTTACTATTCCTTGAAAACCGATGACTACAGAAATGTCTACGTACATTTTGTACCTAGATATCGTCACATTTCACCCGAGCGAAGCCGGGTTTTCATCTAGTTTATACATGAAAGCCTGTCAATAGCATGAGAAAAACAAAAACTACCGATAAAAAAACACTTTACTTATAGTACAACAAAAAATACCGATCAAAACGAACTTCCGAAGGACAGATCCCCTTTTGAATAACGAATAAATGGTTTTCGTTCCATTGCTTGTAAGATAAGCGGCTTATCAACTGCACTAGGAAAGCCGGCGGCAAAGTCGCTTCTTCATGCGGATTTCAATTTGGAACGCGGAAAACTAGTCACTTGAGATTTACCAGTTCAATTCGAAATACGAAAGATGAGGAGGTAAATGGTTTTTTCTGGAGGTAAAAAGGATTTATAGTTGCCTTTCTTATTTTCTATTTGTCTTTTCGTAGATTGATAGAAAATAGTGTTTGGATAGCTTGTTTTTTGTGTTTATGTGAGAAAAAAAAAAAATTGTTACTATAGTTGGTGCCAGTTAAGATGGCAATAGCGGACATTGACCCCTACCTAATAAGTCTTCATATAATGAAACTAGCTCAGAATTAGCATTTTTATAAAATACCGAATAAATTAGTAAGTATATTGTAAGGATAGAAGTATTTATTTATTCATAAAATATCAAAATGCTAAAAATATTTCACCTATACCTAAGATTTTGTATTTTTTTTATATTAAAGACTCACAAGTAAACACTATCATTTCACAAAAAAATGCTAATTCTGATCTTATGTCATCATACGAGGACTTACTAGGTAAAGGTCAATGATCGCTATTGCCATCTTAACTGGCACCAACTATAGGTGTAGTGTCGAATATTATTAAAGCCTTGTGCACTGCATGCTCCTAGTTTTCAGTGAAGATTTCTATGTCTGTTTGCCCGCGGTGCCCCGTCTCAACACCCCTTTATTATCCTTTAAGCCTTCTCTCAAGTAAGGTCACATTTACCACTGTACCAAAGTTCATGAAAATCTGTTCAGCGGTTTTGATGTGAAATCGGAACACACATATGTAAATACAAACAAACAAATAGACTTTCGCATTTATAATATTTGTATGAAGTAGGATATTTTTAGGATCACTAGGATAATTAGTTGTAAGCCCTGCTTGGCTTAAGTATTTTTTGATTACCACAGGATTGTCCGGTTTAGTAGCATCAAACTTCTAGAGTTATTGCGGTACTGTTATGATCCATATTATAAGGCAATAGAGCCTAAGTCAGCTTTAACTTGTTTATCATGTACTTTTCCATTTCTTTAGTGCTTATGTTGCATTTTTACCCAATGCACATAAATTACGAGTATATGGTAATTTTAGTCAGTTAGATTCTGAACGCTGTCGCGTAAACTAGTTGTCCAAAAAAAGGAGCAATTGAGAGGGACATTACCAAATCCATATGTGGACCTAAGAACTTTGTGTCCGTAATTCTGTGTTTGTGATGATTAAAGTGGTTCCAGTAGAAACATTTTTTTTTTTAAGATAAACGGCGTCGTCTTGGTCACAGTACGATAGGTCCCGACAAAAATAAATAGGATCTTAATTCAAATAGGTACTAAAAAACTCATCAGCATTTCATTTGAAAGGACCGCTAAATAACAATAACAAAAAAATAATCAAATCTTCTTGTTAGGGTCTCTCTAAGCCCAGTTTGAAAAAACAGAAACCAACTTCCCCAAACTTAATCATACTTCAGTGACCGTACCCTCTAGCTTCAAAATAAAGTAATTTACAGTCTCCGAGCCTGCCACTGGCTTTTTAAAAACTGGTTACGGAAACAGATAATACTAAAACTATTACGTGCTAACATGTACGTGAACTGAATCGAAGGGGAACTGAAATAGCCGGGCTTTGAAAGTTGATAGTAACTTTGACCACAAAATAAATATTGTGCAGAAGGTCTACCTTACTAACATTATAAATGCGAAAGTTTGTGAGGATGTCTGTACGGTGTATGTGTTTGTGGTATGTTTGTCACTATATCACGCAAAAACCACTGAACGGATTTGGCTAAAATTTGGTACACAGATAGTTTATAACCTGGATTAACACATAGGATAGTTTTTATCCCGATTTTATGTTCCCGTGGGATAATTTTCGAGTTGTAGCGGGTGAAACCGCTGGCAACAGCTAGTAAAATATATATTTTTAACACTGTCCCACTTTTCATTGAGGGTGTGTCTACAAATATTTAAACTCTTATACATGATCACCCAGATCCGGAACATCTTTGTCGATATCCGGAACATCTTGACAATAAATCGTTTCAATGCGTTAAATTGACAAAGGTCAAAGACGTTACCATGGATATGTATGTTTACGTGAATGTGCACATATTTGTATTTAAATGTCTGTTAGAAAATAATTGCTTGTGGTGGGTCATGATTCAACTTTGTCGATTATACAATAATTTTCGCGGGAAATTTGATTAGCAGGATCGAAGTATTATTATGTGTTAATCTAGACTTATCTGTAATCGTGTCGAATATCATCAAGTTCTGGACAGACAAACTTACGCATTTATATGTTTGTGAGTAAAAGTTTTTATTTAAGCTGTAACTAAGCTTTTAAACATAAATAAAGAAACTACTCGTATCATGTCAGTTTTATTTTTCTAGTAGATTATCGCTAACCACATCCGCAGTACCTAGAAATACTATTACCGGATCATCAATAATGGGATTTTTATAGAATCCGTATAAATCTTTATAATATAGTACTATATTAATCTGTTAGAGGCTTTTTAAAATCCCTTTGAATATCATACATATGATGTAATAAAAAAATATTGAAAGATCATCGCCGTTTCCGGGTATTACTTTATTACATTGACATATAAAACGTTATATGCTGTTAACTATAAATACATATTTTAGTACATAATTAATAATTCCCCCATCATCAAACAAACATAAAGTTAACATGGCATTTCCCTTGTGCAAAGTCTCGTAGCACGCCTACGATTCTCGTAGCTCGCCACTAACTGCTACGCCGTAGCAAATTGCTCCGGATATCGTAGTATCGAGCCACTACAATCGCTACGAGGGATCTACGATTTCCTACGAGTTTATGGAACTTTATTACTGCAGATACTGTTGGTAATGAGTTTTGATTTGTAATGATGTTTTGCGTAGGTACATTTGAGAAAAAAAAAACTTTGTTTATGAAGGCAGTAAATAGGACTTAGTGATTTTTAACTTAGATATTAATTTTAAAAAATGAATTCATTTACTGAAAAATATCGCACCATCCAGATAAAATTTTTAACAGTCCCCTTAGCATGAATTTTCACTCATTTACTTTACAGTATTTACAGCGTTTCTTGTATGAAAAAATGGAACAGCGCCTCTGGTATGCAAAGAAGGAACAATTTTTTTCCTTGAAAATTGTCAATTTGAAGTTTCCAGTTTACGTCTCAAATACTGAAAACTCGTGCTAAGGGTACTGATTTCATAGTGGAAAATCATTTTAAAACTGTTACGTCAAATAGGATTTTTAGGTTCTAGGATTTCCTTTTATGTTTTGAAAGCAATAGTGACAATACTTAGCACTGATGAAATGAATTAATGCATTCGGCGGGGTTCGACTCTACGACCCACAAACTCAGATGTCCGGGCCACTGCTCTAAACCAATGACTAGATCTCAATCTAAAAATGTCATGAAAAATCAAATTTCATTCGTCGATATTGAAAAATAACACAATTTTCTTTCCTTCCCCTATTCCACGGTAAATGTGGGCCAAGTCGATTGTTTTGAGACAGCCCACAGACCAGAGACAAAGATTCTATTTTGACACAAATAGCCAATTCTTCTACACGGTTCCTCGGATATTGTTGTACGCTGTTCGCTTTGCGCTCTATCTTCACTGCGCTGATAAGGGGGAAATGACTTTGAAGATTATCGAAATACTCGTATTTTTAGTAATATTTTCACTTTTATCTTAAAATTGTTGGACGTTACGTAAAAACCAAGGTAAAAGACCATGTTAAAAGACAATGGGTCACTGGACTATCAAGACCTCGCAGCCCTGGAACGCAAAAGGCCAACTGGTTGGTTTTTATTCAGTCTAGTTTGACAGTTCCTTCGCTTCTGCATTGAAAATATTCTAACCTTGGAAAAAGTTGAGAAAATGATTGGTGCAGTGGCTGCTGTGCTGTAAGTCTCGGGTTCGATTCCTTACGGAACAATTATTTGTACAGTTTGTGGGTAGTTGTTCCGAGTCAAAAAAGTTGTGAGCAATTTGAATTCAAATGTTTGTAAGCGCATCAACAACATAAGAAGATATTCCTAATGGAGCGTACATGTATTTCCCATCGATGAAACAAGTCTTACTGTACCTAGAATCTTGATTATCATCATCATCATCAGCCTATAATGTTCCCACTGCTGGGACACAGGCCTCCTCTCTGTGAGAGGGAGAGGGCCATAATCCACCACGCGGGACCAGTGCGGATTGGCAGATGTCACATCTTCGAATTCTTGGTTCTAGGACATGCCGGTTTCCTCACGATGTTTTCCTTCACCGTTTTGAGAGCAGTGGCGATGAAATAAATTACACAAAGTAATGCGCTTGGCCCGGTTCGAACCCACGATCTACAACTCGTAAGTCGGGACCGATACCACTGGGCCACCACTGCTCTTATCAGAACCAAACAAATAAACTCATGGTTTTTCCATTGGGGATAGACCGAAATCTAATTGAGAACGCCACCTGTTACAATATTCACAAACTCATATTTGGGTAAATATCTGGTTGACCGAGCTTCGCTCGGTTTTTTTGTTTTTGGCCCTCATCGGTCATGGCGTTATAGATGGCGCTTCTTAAAACGCGGTTTTTAAAATGTCTATATCTTGGGAACCGAGCTTTTCTCGAACCTGGGACCTTGATAAATCGATTCCTTGAGCCGATAAACCCCAAATCTGTAACTTTCATGAAAATCCTTGGAGCCGTTTCCGAGATCCTGATTATATAAATAAATAAATATACAAGAATTGCTCGTTTAAAGATATAAGATAAGATAAGATAAAGCATTTAATCGCGTACCTTTTTAACCGACTTCAAAAAAAGCAGGAGGTTCTCAATTTGACTATATTTTGTTACAAAACTCTGTTGAAGACGTTTGTCACTGATTCTGTACTTATAAAACCAAATATTTTCAATTTTGATGAGATCACACCGTGAAATACAATGTCGATTCAACTTCAAACTATCTACGAATCAAAACAAACGAGTTCATTGACAGCCATTGTGTAATCATCCATCGCCCATAACGGCCATCATAAATAGATTTTATCGCCAGTAAAACTCGCTATAAAACTATGACTATAATATTAAAGTAACTTTTTGTATAATGCCCTGGCCACGACCACAGTCGACGCTACAAAATGAACAGGGAACCTGACGCTGTATTTTCTTTATAACATATCTTGTTAATATTATAGCGATAATGAATTCCGTCACGTTGCAAGCTATGTCACGATATATACAAAACACTTTTTAACGTGATATCGTCTTATAATTCGATAGCCGGCTGCACGCATGAAAAAAGATGACGTTATGCAGCGTTACCTCGCTCTGTAGCGTTCCATAGCAACGGCAAATGTCAATTGTTTTTTTATAGCAACGTAAGTGCAGTATTTTCTTATGACGTTGTCACGTTCAACTATCGTCAGTAAAACGACTTTACAGACAACCGATTTTTAATCTTTAATAGATTAGATAGTAGTTTGGATACCAAAGTCGTAAGGTATTGGAGACTTTATCACGTTGTGTATGAAAGGCTTACTGTCGCACGAGCGCGTAGTTTGTGGCCAAGCAAGGACACAGTATAATGAAGCTGGAGAGAGGCGCCGTCACTTTATGGGAAGTAAGTCGCCATTTTGATTGGAGGCGCTTTCACTCGAGTTGTGACCTCTCGTAATATTTATGATGTTATTATTTTGTCGATGAAGTGGAGTCAAGACAGCGAATCACTTCATTTATTTAACATTCATACATACATATACGTAACTCTGAATCGTTCAGTTGTTGTATTTATGTCGGAGGTCGATTGTTGAATTAGTCACTCCTAATATAGGCACATCGTGACCGACGATCAACAATCTTACTAATATTAAAAAGAGGTGTATTATGACGTGATAAAAAAATACTTTTCCAGGTATTCAAGAAAATAGACGAAAATTGACATACCTAATTTCTGAAAAGAAATATAGTTATGCCAATAGAAAATGCAAACGGCTTCTATTGTGTTTTTAACCAGACAAAATAAGGCGGATGTTCTCAATTCAAAACGTATATTTTTTGTTTAGTTTTTTTTTTTTTATTGTTTTTGTTTGTTGCGCAAACTTTTTTTCGGTCTTACTACAAGAAACACCTTTTGTTTAAAAAACTGTCAACTTCAAATCGACGTTTCACGTTGATATAAGGGTCGTTTTGCAGTTACACTTATTTAGACAAGCGCTCAACAGATTTATATTTTCGTGTTATGGCGGTGTGTGTCTTATATTGTGTCAATAAAACCAATATTCTTTCTTTTTTATAAGAAGTCCATGAACTTAAAAAACTTGAGAGGTGTCAAGGGACACCCGGATGGAACGAAGTTACTGTATACACTCAACAAAAATAATCGTCGCGACTCCACTCCACTCCACTCCGCTCCGCTCAACTCCGCCCCGTTCCGCTCCAGTCCACTCCGCTCCGCTCCGCTCCACTCCACTCCACTCTTTGAGCTCTAGCACCCTTTCGCAACGCGCGATAAGGAACTTCGTTCGAAAAAGTGTCGTGACAACTTTTCGTAAGATTTTTTTCCGTCTAGCCCCCTTTCACAACGCGCGATAAGGAACTTCGTTCCAAAAACATGGTGAAACTATTGGATATTTTGGTGGCCATTGTGTGGATGATTGGCGGACATTGGCACATATTTGCTGGATGATTGGACAGCAATCAATTTCATGGTAACGTTACACATTGAAATTATTCGTCTGTGAAAGTTACATTTGTGAGCTGTTGTATGGATAATATGATTGATTGTATGAGCATGATACGAGCAAGTTGGTAATGACCTTGATTATTTTATAGAAACAACTAGAAGTGTGTCAACGACTAATGTAGAAAACATTTTAAGAATTTAACATTTTAACAACTATTATAATGTATTTATTACTAACTTCCAGTTACTACAACAGCTTGCTAAACATTAAGAACTTATCGTGTTAGCCAATTAGGGCTTAAATACAGACTTCGCTTTTCGCTAAACTCATGTTAACAATAGACTTATAAATATTATTATTTCTGGCTATTGCTAGCGGCAATACATCTCGATAATACGTAATACCACAAAAACGTAAATCAGGATAAAAACTATACTTTTTTTCAAGATAATAAACTATCTGTGTACTACAATAAAATCCGTTTAGTAGTTATTGCGTGAAAGAGTGAAAAACATACACATATTCACAAATATTCGGATTTATAATATTAGCGAGATAAGAATAATGAAACATTGTTCTATTGGCCCATAACAAAACAGGCTTAATATAATTGAACCTTTGTCTGATTACCCCTCAAATGTTAGATCCTTCGGGGAATCCAGCCGCGATGATATGTTATATCATTAACCTAACCGTATCTTACCCAATTTACATACCGAAACTTAACTCGAATCAACCCACATTGTATCAGAACTAATTTACTTTAAAGGGCTTCACACACAGCAGCTATAATTAACTAGCTGTTGCCAGCGGCTTCACCCGCTTCAACTCGAAAACTATCCCACGGGAACATAAAATCGGGATAAAAACTATCCTATGTGTTAATCCAGGTTATAAACTATCTGTGTACCAAATTTTAGCCGAATCGGTTTAGTGGTTTTTGCGTGAAAGAGTAACAAACATCCATACATCCATTCTTACAAACTTTCGCCTTTATAATAGTAGTAGGATGTATATTATAGCACGATACATCTCATTACATCTTTCCATAGAAATCGTCAGGAGACCACACACGACAGCTATAATGTATATTTTTACATCTTCGAATCTTAAGATACAGAGCGATACGATTATTTACATTTATATTTCGATACATCTTATCTAATATCTTTAAACGAGCAACTCTTGTATATTTATATATAATCAGGATCTCGGAAACGACTCCAAGGATTTTCATGAAAGTTACAGATTAGGGGTTTTTCGGCTCAAGGAATCGATTTATCCCAGGGTCAAGGTCCCAGGTTCGAGAAAAGCTTGGCTCCCAAGATATAGACATTTTAAAAACCGAGCGAAGCTCGGTCAACCAGATATTTAAGATTAATACATCTCAATACATTTCCGTATTTCTCTCTTCGAAAAGGATGTTATGAAATAAAGGGAAAGATATATTACATTACCTGTTGTATGTGTGATACATTAAGATAATTTAAAGCTATATATTCCGGGATGTAATGTACAGACGCCAGCACGTCAACCTATCCGAATCTGTCAGATTTTACCACTCAAACATTAAACTTCTACTCTTGTGATAAGGTTGAAATTCTATTAAAGAAATCTGACAGATTGTGGTAGCTTGATGTGCTGGCGTCTGTACAGTATTATACATTATAGCTGCTGTGTGTGAAGCCCTTCATTTTATCTTTGACCGAACCTGGATTTTATACAATGAGGAGCTATTTCAATTTGTTACAACGAAAACTGTTAATCGGATAAGACCCTAATTGACCGCCTTTTATACAGGGTGTTTTATTATTCGATGCGGTCGATTCCGACAGTCATATGTGGTGACAAACCTAGTAGTAACAAATGGGAATAGACGATTTTGACTGGTGTCAGTATAGACCTGTAAACATTAACTTAAAAAATGCGTTTCTCTCTAAAAATAGTGTTTTGCCAAAACGCATTTAGAGACACAAACAACTGCAAACAAAGAATACTTGAAAGATTTTTTTGTTTGAAATATATTATGTGAAATAAGGAACATGAATTAATTGTAAACTACATCACCGTCGTAAACTATTTTAGTTTAAACCACAATTATTTTAATGACTACGAATGACCAGATAAATTGTTATAAAAATGTATTGCAATAATTCCTTTGAACTAAGTAAAATAATATTTCAAAAAAAAAAAACACACACACACCAATATGAATAAAAAAGGTTGAAAATAATTTAAAAAATCGGTTGGCTTGCTATAAACAAACAATTGACACGTCGTCGTTGCTATGGAACGCTACAGAGCGAGGTAACGCCGCATGACGTCATCTTTTTTTGTGTGTACAGCTGGCCATCGAATTATAAGACGTTATCACGTCAAAAAATCACACAAATATGAATAAAAATTGTTAATAAAGAAATTTAAACCAAGTTGGTGCCCGTAACCACGGTAATAATATCTATCAGTACTTGATCTTCATACAAACGGACGAAACGCGAGCTATACCTACGCGCCTCGATGTCGGGGCGCGCTCGGGGCGCTGACAGTCACGGCTGTACCGCAGTGAAGAACGGACGGTGTGTTGTTTTTTTAACAAAATCAGTTCACGGACATAATTTAATATGACGAGTAGGAAATAGGTAGGTGCTGTTTTTGGGTGTATGAATTCGTCAATAACGTATCCAGTCATAAGTTTTTTTTGAAATACCTGGAAACTGTTGAACTGGGAAATGTTGTTGTGCTGTTTTTGGGTGTATGAATTCGTCAATAACGTATCCAGTCATAAGTTTTTTTTGAAATACCTGGAAACTCTGAAAAGTATTGTCTATAGTATAATATTACTTAAGTACTAGTAGCTGGTAGGTAGGTACATAATGTGTGACTTTTTAATGGATAAATATTTTCTTTTATCTCACAAAAAAAAGGGTATTTGGATTAATAAATACAGTGAATAGAGTAAAGGAAAGTTACTAAAACGAGTGAAATAGGTAAGTTATAGGCAGTTCTGAATGAATCATGATACGGTAGTTACTTACGTTACGCTTGTGTTAAAATCCTTCCTATTCAATATACAAAGTATTTTATTTGTTTACTGATATAAGAAAAGTATATTTACAATCACTAAACTAAATAGATACAGAAAGTAGGCAAATTTAATTAAAATGCTGGAGACGGGCGTCGGATCGAACAGCCCTAGCGCATGTTTACGTACCGCGCGGCTGTAGGTATTTATTTCTATCATGCGGCCGAGTTCCACTACTGTAGATATTTATACTGTGCCGTAACTGTACTCACATAAACCTGGTTGGTCCCCAGACGAGCACACCAATTAAAATCAGGTGGAGCATTCATTAACTGGGACCAAAATGGCTGCTCAATCTTAAGCTGATAATTGAGTTTTAGAAAAAAAAAGTATGTTGGCAGTGTTTGCACGTGCCGTTCGGATTTGACTTTGTTCGTCGAATATATTATTTTAGAACAATACAATTTAGATAGCCTTACTACAAAAACTTAAACATCTGTGGAATATTGTCTAATAAAAAGTGTGACTGCAAAACGGACCTTATTCCAACGTCATAATCTGACGTTTTTTTAGACAAGTGTTCAATAGATAGATGTTTAAAAGTTTTTGTGGTAATTGTTAGTGTTGGGAAAAATAAAATTACACGAAGGGCTTAACTGAGCCATGTATAAAACCAAAACAAGCCAATATCACACACAATATCGGATTTAAAATAGGTTACAAAAAATCCTACTACTATTATAAAGGCGAAAGTTTGTAAGTATGGATGTATGGATGTTTGTTACTCATTTCACGAAAAATATTTCAAAATGTATTAAAAAAAAAAACGGTTTACTGACGATAGTTGAACGTAACAACGTCATAAAAAAATACTGCACTTATGTGGCTATAAACAAACAATTGACACGCCGTTGCTGTGGAACACTTCAGAGCGAGGTAACGCCGAGCAGAAACCATTCCAAAAATAAAAATAAATATTATAATGTCTTTGTACAAAAGCAACAGATACATTCACTCACTCTCGCTCTCTAAAATACAATTAAAAAAAAAAATAGCCGGCAAAGACCACTTTAATATTTAGCCAGCTAAAAAAACAAAATTTAAAAAAAAATACGAGGCACAGGCCACATTATTGTTCCACTGTGTTCAGCCTGGGGCAATTCTCGCGGTGCGAACAGCTATATCGATCGGACCAGACCGAACCAGGTCACCTGGGCAGATGCAAGACGACTTATATGCTGAAATCTAATTGGGCAGAATCGTGTATTCAACTATGTATTTGCGGGTTGTGGAGATATTTATTTGTATAATAATGTCAAATAGAAGATTTAATTATGGTCAGGCGGTTAATTTATTATTTATTAATTACCATGGCCAGGCAAATGGAAGACACAATAGTTATTTCTCCAGTTTAGTGAGAGCGTTTACAAAAAAAAACAATTCACATACAAAGATACCCAGACTTGGAACAACTACTTGTAAATTATAAATATTTTTCAGCTATTGCATAACTTTTATCGCGGGCTCTGAGCGCGGCGCGGCGTGGCGACCGAATCAAGAATTTTCCCAAAATCCTAACGAAATTACCTGACGAAAAAACGTGACACCACACATCGTCCTAATAGTCCAGGCCGCAGAAGGAATTTCGTTTGCAAAATATGAGGACCGCAATCTGTTTTATGAAGTATGCAAATGGGTTCTTGGACTATTTAAAAATGCATGTTGCCAGTGTCTGGAGTGGTCCAGAAATTTGTAAAAGACTACCGCACTACACGTAGTAAAATCCTTCCCTTAAAACTTAATCACCCCTTTTCACCAATTTAGGGGGCGATTTTTGAAAAACCCAAAAACATGTGTTTGCTTATTTTTGATCTAGTTTCCATATACCGGGTTTCAAATTCATCGGTTAGCAAGTTATGATTTTCCCATACAAACTTTAACATCGTCTAGAATATCACTGGAGGGTAGTTTTAAAAAACTAATAATGCCCATTGTCACCTCCTTAAAGCTGAAATCCTTTCTTGGTGCTCACCTACATGATAAATTGCAACTGCCATCCAAAATTCAGGTTATACGTTATGCGCTTTAAAATCTTTCCCTTTAAACTTGCATACCCCTTTTCACTAACTTTGGGGGTGATTTTCGAAAAATCCAAAAACACGTGTTTGATAATTTTTGTTTTCGTCCATAAATACTGATTTTTAAAGTAATCGGATCACGCATTATGATTTTTCCATACAAACTTTAACATCGACTAGATCACTAATGAAGGGTAGTTTTAAAAAACTAATAGTGCTAATCTTTTTTATTTACTTGTGTTCTTATTCATGACTAGTTTCAAATGTATAAACCCAAGGAATAGGATTTTTCATACAGTAGTTTTCACCCCTTTTCACCCCTTTAGAGGACGATTTTCACAAAATCCCTTCTTTCAGCCCCCCTAAATGGTAGACTGCAACAATTGTCCAAAATCCATGTTTCTACGTTTAGCGATTTCGGCTGTAGGCGAGTCTTACGACCATACCCTGTTCTATTAAATATATAGATAATTATGTATTCATATGTTTTTCTACTATATTTTCCAATCATTTTATCAAGGTCTCGTCATAACAAAGTATAATCAGTATGTAATGCCATATCATATGAAATTTATTCAGATCAAAACCCACAAATATCAACGTTCTGAGACCACAGTGCGGATTTGAGACCACAGTGCGGATTTTTTTTTTTTACCACGAGAATTGCTGGCAACATCAAAAATATATATCTTGACAATCCTAAAAATATATTACAAAACTCAAAACTCGGTCCTCATATTTTGCATACGGATGTCTTCTTGCGGCCTGGTCTATAACGTCGTTTCAGTTCGGGAGACTTCGGCAATCATAAAAATATCCGTCAAAATAATTTACTTTTTGTCACTGATTCTAAACGGCCAGTTACAAAAGGAGTTTTCACAATGAAAGCTACTTATAAAATTCTCCTACAACAAAGAAGTTCTCTAATACAGTAGTGCACCACAAACATTTTAAGTAAATTATAATTATTCTCGTTAAATAAACGCGGTAAGCAATTTTATGATTTTAAAATATAAAATGTTATGCAATAGCTTCACCGCGGCAGTCTTCGAGTGTCACATCTATTTTTTGTTCCATGCGGGATTCGAAAACGTGACACGCAGCACAAGAATCAATTGTTCAGCCACTGCGCTAACCGTGTCGCCCAGTTAATTATAAATATCTGGTTGACCGAGCTTCGCTCGGTTTTTAAAATGTCTATATCTTGGGAACCGAGCTTTTCTCGAACCTGGGACCTTGAGAAATCGATTCCTTGAGCCGAAAAACCACTAATCTGTAACTTTCATGAAAATCCTTGGAGCCGTTTCCGAGATCCTGATTATACAATGTGCTAATCTGCAACCTAGTCAAATTCAAGGACGTGATTATACTCATGATTCTCGACCCAAATCAACAATAAAATAGGTAGGTATTTTTGAAGTGAAAACTTCTTTAGCGGCGTTGTACACTTTTTCTGTAATGGGTAAAAAATTTAAAACTCGCGTCAGGGTCACGTGACCAAAACTCGCGTCAGGGTCACGTGACCCTGATCGAAAATGAGTAAGACGTCATTCAAATTAAAAATAAAACATAGTAACAAAAAAGTTTTCACTTCTACCGGCACTCCTGGAGTGCAACCTTTTTTTTTATTTTATTTTTCCTTTTTACTGAAATCCGTAAGTGTGAACTAGTTTCTACAAGAGTAGTAGATTCAATTCACGCACACCAGCTGCTCATCGCTGTGTGCGTACGCGCGGACTGCGTAGTCGGGTGATTCTCTTTCATTTGTATTGAATTAAGGGTTTAATTCTGAAATACTGTAAAATTTCAACAACAAAAAAAAACAGCCCTTATTAGTTTTGCCCGGTACTGTACTTTCAATTGATTATTTATGACTTTTGTGACAACCACCTGAAGTTTGACGAAAATGCAAAAAAACAGCGTGTATATAAATATTCAAGAATTGCTCGTTTAAAGATATTAGATATAATTAAGTATTAATGCTGCTAAGATTCAGCAAAAACAATATTCCAAAGTAACTAAACCGCTAAAAGACCATTCGTTCGCCGACGAAATGGTCCGGTGTGTACTTAAAACCTGATTATGTACCTGTGTCGTACGATTTTGTCACGTGTCGTCTAACACCGCCCATTCCGGTCCAAATTATGTGACAATTGCCTCGACACACTGAAATTAGAGTACCTGATTATATGTTCCACTGTTCTCCGTGTCGTCCTGTCACGTGACGTCCGAATAGCGACTTAATTCGCACGAATCTAATCTCATGTCTACGAATAGAACTAGAGTAATTATTCGCCACACGAAAACGTCACGTGTCATCCGGTTCCGTCCGGCATTCGCACAACTAAGTGCTCAAACACGTTGACTCGAGGGCGCGGGCGCGCGCGCGGTCACGAAATATTAAACATAATAAGGCTTTTTTTTTACGTGGCAAAATCATCAAATGAGTCCTCCCACCCCGGGCAGGGCGGGAGGGACTGTCAGACTTGTACCGACTAAAATCCACGGTGTCCTTTAGTAACCTGTTATGTTCCGGGGTCACGGTAAGGAAATAATCCCGCGACCAACATAATATGGCTTAATATCCAAGTGTTCACGTACGAAACTCGCGGTAGGGCAACCTAGCGGCTAACGCGCGCGGTGCGCGCTAGCGGCAGTATCAAACGCATGAAACTGTTTGTGTGTGTTCACGTCGAACTAGCGGCGCAGAGCGCGCTTCACTCGCGATGGCAGGTAAGTTCAACCCAGGGTCTTTTCACACTGTACTTTTGTATTTTTTTAACCGACTTCAAAAAAAGGAGGAGGTTATCAATTCGACTGTACTTTTTTTTTTTTTTATGTTTGTTACCTCATAACTTGCGACTGGGTGAACCGATTTTCATAATTCTTTTTTCAATCGAAAGCTGGTGCTTCCCGTGTGGTCCCATTGTCACCATTTTAGGATCTGATGATTGGATCTTGGAGAAATCGAGGGCAACCCTCAAATTTTATTAGCTGACACATAGTTTTTCGCAAATCTTATGAAGTAATTCAAGTACTTGCGTATAGAAAACATCATCTCATGTAGCTGAGCTGATGATGGAAGGTACAACTCCTCAAGTAAGAAAATTATGTTCGTGTTCGCATATCTCCGGAACTACAAGTCCGATTAAAGTAATTCTTTTCTTTTGTTGTACTAGGTATCGTTCAACTTAGGGAATACTGCAAATTTCATCAAAATCGGTTCAGTCGTTTTTGAGATAGAATGAATGCAAGAGATGTTAACGATGTTATTACCGGTGCTACGGATTACGAAATTCTAGTGGACATGTAAGAAAATTATGTATTTGACAAGAATGTTGGTTGAATATTTAAACTAAAAAGAGTAAAATAAAAACTTTTTCTAAAAAAAAATGTGACCGCCTTCAAAAACAACCACAAAAAAGGGTAAAATAACCTACAAAACTTTTCTTTCGGAAGTCGGTGGCAAAAAAGACAATGAAAATAATAAAAAAAGTCACCGACTTCCGAAAGAAAAGTTTTGTAGGTTATTTTACCCTTTTTTGTGGTTGGTTTTGAAGGCGGTCACATTTTTTTTAGAAAAAGTTTTTCTATCATCTAACTTGACTATAAAGATAGTCGTCCATCTTAACAATCTCTGACAACACGTCACACTCGCGCAACCGCCTGGCGGCCAATGTAATATACCTATGTAATACAATATTCCACAACTATCACACAACGCCATCTAGTCCCAAGCTAAGCAGAGCTTGTGTTATGGGTACTAGACAACTGATAAATAAACTTATATATTTTTAAATACATACATATTATAGATAAATTACACCCAGACACAGAACAAATGATTGTGCTCATCACACAAACATTTGTCCTGGGTGGGAATCGAACCCACGACCTCTGGCACAGCAGTCAGGGTTACTAACCACTAGACCAACAGGCCAGGCAATGTGAATGAACACGAACCCGCGCCCGCAACCGCGCCCGCGCCCGCGCTTTCCAACGTGAACAAGTACTAACTGATCAAATGTCTGTCGGCGGAACTTGTGCCATTAGTCCGCTATCATCAAGTGTATCGGCCAATTAAGGGCAGTACTAACTGGGGAATAATCTCGAATGATTGTGTAACGTATCCTTCGAGAATACGGATGCTGCACTGATTTATCTTGTTTTGATGTGGAGCATAAATCTTGCTGAGGCGCCCGTAATGTGTTGAATGGTTCTGATGAAATAAGAATTACATTGAATAACTCATGTTACTTTTTCAATGATATATGTAAGTCCCTTATGTTACTACCTATAGAATAAGAGCAAATACGACCATTGAATAACTTATAATTAGGATGAAAATCATAATATCGACATGTTAATTATCAATTTTATGGCACAGCGCAGTGGCCGAGCGATTGGTCTGCTGCGCAGCCCGTTGCGGATTCAGTTCCCGCACGCACCAAATATTTGTATGATCGACTAGTAGGTATAAGTTGTTCCGAGTCTAGCTGTTCGTGAATTTAAAAGTTTTTAAACGCACAAAAATGAAAATTGTAAATTCCCCGCTTTACAACCAAAAACTCACAATCTTAGGATACTTACACAAATGACAATAAAATTGGTGCCAAGCAATCAGACCGCAACAAATAGAACATTCAACTGACGCATGACAATACAATAAGGCGTCTATCTTTCAATAAAAATGCTATAAATATACATATTATAAACAAACAAACCAAAATACACTACATCTCAATCATCAAATGTGCTTATTTTTCTCGACTACTACTCGCGAATCCGAACGTAAACGCGCGCTATTATTTCAAAACAAACAATTCTAATAATATTGTGAACGAAGGTCTATGCCCTGTCTGAAATAGCCACGGTGCGCCACGATGGTGTACGGGTCGATGGGCCACGGGGTCCAATGTAAACATGACTGACAACTGTTGAATAAAGGATTCGGTTCAGACTATGGTTTATTTATGAGGTCAATAAAATAAGGCTGAGTGGCCATAATTTTTCGGCAATGCAGTGTAATAATCAGTGAGGCCCTATGTTCTTGTTCACCAATGTAGTGTTTTCTTTTGGTTTAATCGCTTTACTTTATTTTATTAATCTTGTTGTCAAATTCCAATAGAACTCTAGTGAGTGTCAAAGGGCCAGATTTGGAGGACTGTTTTTTGTAATAAAAAACTTTTTCACAAAAAAGGTAACTGCGATGAGATGTGTGAGCCTGTAAAATTTGAGGGTTGCCCTCGTTTTCTCCAGGATCCAATCCTGATGATTTCTGATCCTGACTTGGTGACTATGGGACTACTTCAGAAGTATCTCCTTTCGAACAAAAACGAACCAAAATAAGTAACTTTCACCTCTCGGATAACAATGTGTAAATGTTAATAGCCTTTATTCAGACACAATATTATTACATTTTATGGTTGTATAGAAACATGTTTCAGTAATATTTCACAATGAGTAATGCACTGTTTGTTTTTAATTCTTCATCAAGTTCCTAGTCTGTATGTCAATAATTGACAAAGGCCTCCTCCAACTGTCGCCATTGCTCTCTGTCCTTAGCCACTCTTGTCCATGTTCCACCTGCTATGGCTTTGATGTCATCAACCCATCGTCGAAATGGTCTGCCTCGTTTCCTCTTCTTGTGATTTGTGAACCAGTTCATGATTAATTTTGACCATTTTTCACTTCCTCTGATTGTGTGGCCTGACCATCTCCATTTTACCTTTCTTATTGTTTTTATGACATCTTTTGTTTTTGTGTGTTTGTTAATTGTTGTAATACTTATTCTGTCAGACAGTCTTTTACCTAACATGCTCCTTTCCATTGAGTTCTGACAAGTTTCTAGCTTTTTGTTATGTATTTTTGTACTGGAGTCTAAAATTACTATTAACGAACTTGTAAATAAAGTTACAAAAACCAAACATTCCAATTACTATTTAATATTATCATATTTTTTTATTAAAAATTTCGCCTTTTGTTTCTACTGGGAGCTGGGGGCCCCTTGTATCCTTTAGCCTACATAGCCTATAGGTAGATCCGTCCCTGGACTTTACGCCATAATACAGAGATTTTCAGGACTACCCAAAATAATATCCAGAAATTATCTATTTTGTCAAGGCTAGACACCTAACTAAGTAATGAGGATTACGCGATACAACCCTTAGATAATGAAATACCTGGGAATTCGCCTTAATCCCCCCCATCCCCCTTCGTTCGTCTGCACGCGACCCTTTAATGGTTACTGACATAATTAAATAGGTGTTGTGTTGTACCTAAAAATAGTGACTAAACACCCTTAGGATACATAGAACCGAGCAAGCGTTACCTAACGCCTTAATTGAGACTCTGAATATACATAAGGGTTGCTTTACACGTATCCCAACCACACTACGTGTGTGGGGCACACATTTGGAACCGAAAATAAATAATTTAATTCACACAAACCAAATTAGCGTCTTCATCTCCGCATCTCTAACGTTTTCAGGTGCACAGGTGTGTACGAAAAAAAAAACGGGAAGAAAGCGTGCCTCTCGGTTTATTAAACGGTTTAATATTATAAGTGTGAAAGTTTGTGAGGATGCATGTATGTGTATGTAGTTATGTTTGTTACTCTTTCACGCAAAAACCACTAAACTGATTTAGCTAAAATGTGCCCTTTCCGAATACTATCGTATTCGGTCAACTTCGACCAACTTCGCGAGTAGTGTAGAGCAGGCTTTAGGTCATACAAGTATTTGATTCGTGCAGGAATCGCACCCGCGACACGGAGCGCAGCAGTCAATCAATGAGTCACTCTGCCAACTGTGCTGTTTCAGAAATAGGGAAAAATTCAACTCAGAGACGAAAATTATTACGTACAAAAGATTATAATTGTTGCGATGTGGCCGCGGTGCCGGTGGTAGCGTTGCCGTCGCGATGTGGTCGTATTACACAGGTGGTCGATAACAACGGCAAAATGTGGTACGTGTAAATTGTAATATTCATTTTAAATACAAAATACACCCGATCACATGACGTCGTTGTGGTGTGGTTGTGGTACGTGTGAATTGACCCATATTGATGGAAACCACCTTCACCTTTGTTATTTTGACGATTATTCTCAAAATGGGTCATGATTCTTTCTGGATTGTACACTCGACAAAGTGGAATCATGACCCATTTTGACAATAAATCGTCTGAATCCGTCAAATTGACAAAGATCAAAGTCGTTACCATGGATATGTATATTTACGCGAATGTGAACCTAATTGTGTTTGAAAGTCTGTAGGAAAATAAGCTTATGGTGGGTCATAATTCCACTTTTTCGAGTGTACATCTAGCCCTACAATATCGTTGGTCTGTTTCCGAGGTATGTCAATGAACTTGTAACTCAATAGCGCTTTTAACGACTAATGTGTTTCGTCTACAAACGTTGAAGACTGTTTCAGCGTCTGATTGAAAAATAAGAAAAGTTTATTCAGTTAATGTTTTCTGAAAATAAATTGCCAGCCATTTCAATAGTAGTATAGTTTTACTGAGATCACGATTGCTGTTTGATGCGTTTTTAGGGTTCCGTAGCCAAATACGCGTAGCAAAAAACGGAACCCTTACAGATTCCAGCCACTTTTTTTTCGAAAGTATAAGAGCTATCCTGTTGAAACTTGGTTGTAGATGTAATATGTAAACCACATTAGGATTTTCACAAAAAAAAAAAGTTTTAAATAAAAATAAGATTAAAGAGGCATGCATGGAAATACTTATGTGGAAGTGAGATTATATGTAGGTGTATGAGTACGAGTAAATGAGTGGGGAATACCTATAAGTTTTGAACGTTATATTTCTGCGCCACCTCGTACCAGCCTTAATGATGGTTGGTACTGGTAGACAAGCTGGGGGGTATTACAACGTCTTAAAACCAGGCTTATTCCGGCGAGTGAAAGTGACAGAGCTATATAAGTCCTCTAGCGCCATCTCGTTCACTCCCCCCCTGGACTCATAAGTAGATGAACTGGTGGCCTACCATGAACTCTTAACGCGATCCAGTCTAGGCTGTCAGAAAGAGATGGCGCTATACGACTTGCATAGCTCCGTCTCTTTCCCACAGCCTAAACAGGATCGCTTTGAGATCTTGTGGTAAGGGCTCTGGTCTCTTAAGTAGTCTCATAAGCTGTCGTCGCTGGATACATAAGTCCATCTCGCCTCGCCGTCTCTTTCTGCGCTGATTCTCGGCGGTGCGGTCCGTCCCCAGGCACCCATAAAACTTATTTCATTCAAAAACGTTAAATTACTACACGTTACGTTACGTTACGTTGTAGTAATTTAACTTTTTTCAACCAGATATTTAATATCTGGTTGACCGAGCTTCGCTCGGTTTTTAAAATGTCTATATCTTGGGAACCGAGCTTTTCTCGAATCTGGGACATTGATAAATCGATTCCTTGAGCCGAAAAACCCCTAATCTGTAACTTTCATGAAAATCCTTGGAGCCGTTTCCGAGATCCGGGATCCGAGATAAATAAATATACAAGAATTGCTCGTTTAAAGATATTAGATAGATAGATAAAAAACACGAGACCAAGTATCTAAAATATTTACTAGCTAGTTTAGTTACTAGAATGCAGAGGTTACACGAATTAATTAGAGAGGGGAGAGCGCCCTCTTGTGACCACGTGTTTATTGCATGCGTTAACTAAGGCCTACTGTCCACACAGTCGTCTTTCGTAGGATGCATGTAATCTGCAAATGAAGATAGGCGTATTTTGCATATTTGTTATGTCCACGCTGCTTCATGCCATAGTCAGTCACGCTACAAAAAGTCTCAGTTTTCTTTCAACTAGCATCGAGAAAGGACGTCTTTTGTTTTTAAAATGCATGACGAACGCAACACGAGTGGCTGATGCGACGTTGCCGCTTCGTGGACACAGATTTCACTGTTTCTACGCAAGATATGCATGCATTCGTTTTGCAATCGTCAATTGACGAAAGCGTGCGTATGACGTGCGGTTACGTGGACAACGGGCCTAAGGCTCTGATGCAACGGAGGGAGGTTTCAAGCATGTTGTAATATATTATGTGGGATGATATGAACCACTTTATTCAAGTCTGCTCTTTAACCTCATTGTCACCAGCTATACGTGTCATGTGGCAGAGGGAAATAAATAGAGATGGAAGTTTTTTAAAGTTCAACAGATGTAAATTATTTTTAGTCTTTTTTTTTTAATTGTGTTAAAATTTGAATTTTATACTGGCAACGCGAAAGCTTCACATGAGTTCAAATTAACTTTTCAAAGTTTATGCTGAGTACTACAAACGCAACAAAAAAGAAGTAGCCAAATAGGTGCAGCCATTCTGAAGTACCTAATACGTTTAAGTCGATCGTCTACCATGCGCTCGTCCATACAAAAAGAGAAAACGTTTTTCTCCCCCTAGATGTTATCCTATCTCAATGATTTTTTAGAATGCATCTGACACAGTAAAAAACTAGGTTTATAGGTTTTCTTTTTTTCAAAATTTATAATAGTTTGAAAGTTACAGGCGCCTAAAAGTTACTATTTTTATGACAAAATCTTCATTGAAGTAAAACCTTTGTATTTAAAAAACAAAGAAGTTTGAGAAAAAAAGCAAAACCTACAAACCTAGAATATAATATGCTGAAACGATTGACACCAGAATCTAAGAGATTGGTCGTGATTTAGTATGTGAAAAACGTTTTCTCCCGAGAGACAAATTTCATATAAAAAATACTTACAATCAGTCGCGAGCTGCAACGCTCTCTATCGCACGATCGGGGTTTTTTCAAAGCGTGAGAGGGTCCGTAGGAGTTTTTCTAAATACCTATTTTTTGAAATGGCAGCAGCTATTCTATCCTCTTAATGTGCAATTACAGTAGCGCGGGGCGGGCAGCGGGAGCAGGTGGCGGGTCACGAAATAGACTAGATTTCCGCTCAAACCGCCCCGCCTGCACTTGGTGTACCTACCTTAGGTGAAAACTATGTGTTTGCGTTACCCGCTAGCGGATTCCGCTGCCCGCCCCGCTTTCACTGTAATTGCACACTTACACATTCGAGAATTGATTCTCTCACGTAAGTAGATAGATAGGAATAACAACTAGGAGCAATAAAAATGTCTTCCAAAAATGCCCCACTATACAGTTCTTGTGTGAATCAAATAGAATACGAAACAAATAAAAACCCTAAATTAGCTGACAACATATTTTTCGCCAACCCAACTTAATCAGCATCACACGCCATTCACAAATTACGACACTCGCACACACAAAAAAAACTCTTTTATTTACACCATTCATTTGAATCGTGATGAAAGACCAAAATTGCACAGCCAAGCTTTAACCACAGAGTACTTTATCAAACGAGGAACATTGACATCGCTTGTGCAATTTTGAATCTTCTAATCAATTCGTTGGGTCACGACGAGGCCATCAATTGACGTCCTTGCTTCCATTTAGAACCTTTGTATGGTTGAAAAAGTGGGTGAATTTGTTAGCTTGTATACAGGGTGTAAGGGACATCGACGCACAAACGGAAACCACGGGTCCAGGACATGATTCTGGACCCCTCAGTGTTGGAATTTTTCGTCCCCCTTTTTTTTGTTTTTTTGAAGTTTTTTTTACTTTATTTGACTGTTCATAATCGTTATTCTTACCTAACACAATGAGATTCTTTTTCAGTTATCTTTTCAGTTAGTATTCTTTTAAAGTTATTAATTCACAACTTTCACTAAAAGTACCAATGTCAATAAAACTAGAAATAGTGTCTTCTTAGCTGTTTATAAATGTTCAAACGAAAGGTCATCGTATACCTAAATACTGTGTCCAGTATCGCAGTACCTTTAGTACCTAATGCCCGGGTCACTATCATCATCATCATCATATCAGCCCGGAATCACCCACTGCTGTGCATAGGCCTCCCCCTTTTTTCGCCACATCTCTCGGTTCTGTGCCTCTCTCATCCATTTATTCCCCGCGATCTTGACGATATCGTCAACCCAACGGGCTTTTGGGCGGCCCTGGTTTCTTTGGCCGAACCTTGGCCACCATTCGGTCAAAACCTTACTCCATCTGCCATCTTTACGTCTAGCCAGATGCCCTGCCCAGCTCCACTTGAGGTGTATTGCCCTATCCGGGTCACTATAAGAAAAACAAAAAAATATAAAGAAATTAGGAAAAGCCCGACGAGAAATTCCAACACGGGGGTGTCCAAAATCATGTTCTGGACCCATAGTATTCATTTGTGCGTCGACATCCCTTACATCCTGTATATTTATTTTAATTTGGACTCGTTTGGTGACTATTGATGTTAGTTTATGAGGAGAGTAATAAAGATTATGGGTTTATGGGTCGTTGTATGCTGTACATGTAGACTGCCTTTAATTCAATCACTGCTATTGTGGACGTTGGTTTAGAGAAAATACTTTTGAATTGCTGATGAGTCACGTTAGTGTGTGGCAAAAGTGTCTCAAAGAACATTTAAAAATGTTTTGTTAAAGAAATGACCAGTGCTGGACGCGAGAGGTCGCCGCCTATCGCCTTCGTGAGGACATGGTGGTGCTCTGCCTAAACGGGGCAGTCTAGCACCGTATGCTCCACCGTGTCCTCCGGGCGATGCTCGCATAGTGGTGACACCCAGGTGCTTCTTCTTTTCCAATATGATACAAGAACCTCCCGATTCACCCGTGCCCGGTGAGGACCTGTGTCAAGCGGAAGGTGAAGACGCCGTGACGCCTCTTCAGCCACTCCTCAAAGAGGGGTATTAAAGGCTTGAAGTTGTTTGATAAAAAAGTAGAAACTAAATGATATTACTTTCATCAAAGTGTTGTCAATAAAATCTACTGTTTGACTCAAACAAAAGTTGAAATTAACTCTCGCTATTTTTCTTCCCTCCCTTGAGAAGCACTGAAGTAGAGGCGACTTATATTGTACTTTAATTCAAAAGAAAAAAGTTTTTGGCCAAGTTTGCGTGAAAGTCGGGCTTTTTGTTCATTGGGGTCGCACAAAGTGTAAATGTCACGGTTACCAATTATTGTTATGTATCAATTTAATAAAAGAACAGGGGTTATTCTTTTGCGAACTAACTAAACTGATTCGCTGAATTTTGGAATTTTACCCTAAAGGACGAATTTTCAAAATCGGTCCTCTAGGGGGTGAAAAGTCTTTTGAGAAATCGGGGATAAACTAAACTTATAAAAAAAAATAAGATTACGCACGACAATTTAGAACTACTCCTCCATTTTTTCTAGACGATGTTAAAGTTTGTATGGGAAAATCATAACGCGTGAGCCGATGAATTTGAAAATCGGTATTTATATACTAGATAAGAATTAATGAAACACGTGTTTTTGAATTTTTCGAAAATCACCCCCCAAGTAAAAAGGGATATTCAACTTTTAAAGCGGTAGGATATCTATATATATGACAAACAGGGGTTTTTCTTTTGACACGACTACAGCCGAAACCGCTTAACGCAGATACTTGAATTTTAGGACAGCATTATGCAAGTCTACCATGTAGATTGGCAATAAGACGGGATTTTGCGAAATCCTCCTCTAAGGGGGTGAAAGGGGTGAAAACGTTTGTCATGAAAAATCTTATCCTTTTTAAAAACTTCGAAACTTACCACGAATGAGAACACAAGTAAATAAATAAGATTAGCACCATTATTTTTTTTAAACTACCCTCCATTGGTAACATCTAGGGTTGTTAAAGTTTGTATGGAAAAAACATAGACGCGTGAGCTGATGAATTTGACACTCAGTATTTATATACTAGATAAGAATTAATCAAACACGTTTTTTGGATTTTTCGAAAATCACCCCCCAAGTTGGTGAAAAGGGGTATTCATTTTAAGGGGAGGATTTTAAACCACTAAACGTAGATTGAACTTTGGATGATATTGCAGTTTATAATGTAAGTAAGCATTATTTAGCGAAAATCTACCTCATAAGGGGGTTTTTTAAAGGGGGAAAACCTATTGTATGCAAAATCGATTCTTTGGGTTTATAAACTTGAAACTTGGTACGAATGTGAGTATAAGTAAATAAAAAAGATGGACACTATTTTTTTTTCAAAACTCCATTCTTGGGTTTTTCGGAAATCACCCCCTAAATTTTGAAAAGGGTTGATTAAGTTTTCAGGGAAGGATTTACTGCTTGCTTCGATAAATTCTAAACGTGGCATAAATTTCTCTCACGAATAATTTACGTATTTAATATTTTTGCGTATTTTTGTTTGGCATGAATAGGCTCTGTAACTACTAGAGATTTACACCAAATTACAGCTCTCTAAGTAGGGTGAGCGGAATTAAATTTACTGAGTTCGAAATTAGAAACACGCGACAGACGAAGTCGCGGGCAAAGTGCTAGAAACATAAACGAGAACTATGAATTTTTGATGGTTTGCAATTTATTATGTAGGTGACATTAAGAAAGGATTTCGCGAAAATCTACCTCTAAAAAAAGGGGTGAAAACCTTTTTGTAAAATCTTATTCCTTGGGTTGATTAACTTGAATCTTGGTAATATGAGTATAAGTAAATCGAAAAAGTTTGGCATTATTAGTTCTATTTTATAACCTACTCTCCATTTTAGGTTTTTGAAAATCACCCCCTGATAGTGGTGAAAAGGGAAAAGTAAAAGTTATGTTTCTCAAATAAGGAGGGTGACGAGAATTAAATTCACTGAGTTCGAAGTTAGAAACAAGAGAAGTCGCGGGGCAAAGTGCTAATCTGTAATTAATCAAAGAATATGGTAAGTAAGGTTGACGCAGTGGCGCAGAACGGTTGACTGCTGTGAGTGCTGAGTTAGGTTCTGTCATAGGTTCTATTCCCCAACGAAACAAATATTTTTATGACACACAAGTAATTTTTGGTCAGTCTACTTGTGAATTTGAGTTTAAATATTTAATATGAGCTTATAATACTCGTATAAACGCTCAAATAACATAGTAAGTATAGCTAGAAAAATTAAACTAAAAAATCCCCTGACACAAAATCAAGTATGTACCCTTTAAAAATAATAAAAAAAACTAACTTTTTTATCATCAAATGAGTCCTGAACCCAGGGCAGGGCAGGCAGAGCCTGATTAACCCTTAGGCTGATAAGGCTGCAGGCTTTTGGTTTTGGATTTTGGTCTTATAATGCATGAGGTACGGTCAGCTTAAAAAATGATTTGCCACCCAGTCGTCACGGCGCGGCGTCCTGACCTACCGCATGACGCAGGTCCTCACCGGACACGGAAGTTCCAGGAGGTGTCTGATAAGGAGGATAAAAAAGGGCGGTCGCTGAGAGCAGGAAGGACTGTCAGACTTTTACTGACTAAAATCGATCGACGATGTCCTTCAATAACCCTTTACGTTCCAGTTCAAGTTCCGTTCCCATCGTATAACGATGCAAAATCCCGCTATTTACTTACGACTTTACGTTAAATAGTTCAAAACTCAACCTCAAGCTTCAAAAGTCCAGGAAAAAATAGATCATACGACTATAACTTTGAAGAATTTTATACTCCCGGAATGTGCGTTAAAAGATTAACAAACCAGATTAATTACATTATCAAAGATCAAGTTAATAGTTAAGAGATGTGCCGTTGTGGTTAATGCCTCGGCAACAACATAAGGGGAGCCACACACTGTTCGGGTCGGCAGATTTGATTCAGTACGGATTATCTCAGTCTTTATTATGAATGCGAAAGTTAACAAGAAAAGCGAGTGTATAAAAGCGTGGGAAAAATATGATACCCTCTGTCCTATATGACGTTTTCGTGGAATATATACCATGCATTAAGCAAGCAACACCGCGGGATAAGCTATATAAGGTAGAGGGAATTATTTTACATACGGGGTTTTTCCCTCGACTTTACTCACTTTGTGGACGTAAATTACAACGTTTTAACAGTCTATACACAATGAGTACAATAAAATATGTTTACAGAAGTGAAAAAAAAAATAGGTTCGGATCAGTAATTCCGAATCTAATATCTTTAAACGAGCAATTCTTCTATATTTATTTTTATTTATATATAATCAGGATCTCGGAAACGGCTCCAAGGATTTTCATGAAAGTTACAGATTAGAGGTTTTTTCGGCTCAAGGAATCGATTTATCAAGGTCCCAGGCTCGAGAAAAGCTCGGTTCCCAAGATATAGACTTTTAAAAACCGAGCGAAGCTCGGTCAACCAGATATTTACCATTACACGCACAAAAGTTTGAATTGAAATTCGAATGTATTGACGGTTCATAAAGTTGAGGGTAGTTTGTATTACCTTCAACCCTCGCTGAATCATGTTCGGCACATTTTTGCTAAGCTACGCGGTATTTTCTCTCAACTGACCTAAGTCCAGCCGACCCGAATATGGCGTGTAGCGCCCCTTATTATAGCGGCCATAAAGAATTTTATAGACTGTTTGTAGGAGCAATATTAAAGGCCGAACGTAATTGTTTACACCTACGTACGTACTACGTAGTGTTCAGTATGGCTGAATCGATAATAGTGTTTGATTAGGTGTGTAAAAAAATTGATTACATAACGTATGTTCCAGTCCACCCAATTGTTGCGCTTCGTAGGATGGCCTTATTGAATTATTTAGGTGCATGGCGTATATTATTTAAGGGATAATTTATGAGATATATTAACATGACGTGTATAGGTCGTGGTTATAACTTGCAAAGATACGCCCCCACGTTTTGAGTGGCCCCTCTCTCAGCACTGTAGGGTTATTCCTTTTTTTTAGGAAATTTAAAATCGTGGGTTTTTCGATTTTTTTATTCTATTCATTATTTTATTATTTCTTCTTATCCTATTCAGCAAACTCTTTCGTTTAATACCCATATCATGGGGGTGCATTTCAAATAGCGAATCCGCCATCTTTGATGTCCTCCATGTTGGATTTAAGACACGTGGCAATTTTCTTCATATTCCTGACAGCAAACCCTTTCATTTAATATGGGGGTGGATTTCAAACAGCCAGTCCGCCATCTTGGAAAGGCCGCCATATTGGATTTGTTATGACGTTTCTTAGCTAGTCATGTAAGTTTATTATGTCATCAGAACTCAGAGCGTGTGCAAAACAGCCTGCTGGCCTATCGGGAAATCTATTGGCTTACTTAGGCTTTTTTTTTTTTTTTTTTTTTAGCGTGGTAAAATCATCAAATGAGTCCTCCAACCCCGGGCAGGGCGGGAGGGACTGTCAGACTTCTACTGACTAAAATCCACGGTGTCCTTCATAGCCTGTTATGTTCCGGGGTTACGGTAAGGGAATAATCCCGCGACCCCGGCAGGCTTTGGCCCTCTGAGAGGGGGGCCCCGTCATTATGCTGACGCTCTTTGAGGCGCGCGTGGGACACAACGCGCCGTCGACCCGGGCATGGTCCTTGGTCGGGCAGCGAGTTGCCCTTTACTCGCTGCCCGCATGCCCGCGCCTACGGTGGCCGGAGATCATCAAGCGACGTCCGTCGCCGTGGGCGCCTTCCACTGCGGCTGGGGCGGAGGGAGGACGCTGTCCTCTCTCGCTCGCGGCCTGCCTCCTCCTTCACGAGCATTACTGCCTCGCAGAAGGAGCTGACCGCTTCCCACTCCGTCTCGCCCCGCAGCATGGCCGCAACCAATGCCGGGCGCGAGAGGTCTCCGCCTATCGCAGCCGTGAGGACACGTCGGTGCCCCGCCCAAGCTGGGCAGTCTTGCACCGTATGCTCCACCGTGTCCTCCGGGCGATCTAGTAACTTAGGCTTTACTTTTATTTTAGAAAAAATCCTATGTTTAAAAAAAAAAATACATTGTACAGTTACAACATCCACGCGAACGAAGTTGCGAGCACAGCTAGTCAGAAATAAAAGACGTACAACTGTTGGAAACAACTGTTTGCTCTACAAGCGAAATGATACGGCATTGAAGTCAATACTCGTGCGTGAAGTCGGCTTAGACATTTAGTGTAAACTTAACAGTAGTGCAAGTAAGCACAAATTGCCGAAATCGGCTAACGCATGGAAGTATTAGATAGCTTTTTTCGCGGGCTCTGAGCACGGCGACCGAATCAAGAAATTCCGTAACGAAAATAAACCTAACACCCCCACCATCCGACTGGGTCAGACGTGTGGCGTTGAAAGCTCTAAAGCGCATTTCACACAGAGAGCGGGCGCGGGTCGGGCGCGTTTCGGGGCGGGAGTAAGGCGGGTCTAGTTCTTTGCATTTAAATGGAAGGCTTCACACTGAAAGAGTGCGCACGACCCGCCCCGCGCCCGACCCACTAGCTCAAATTACCTAAAAAGGCCGAGTTGGTTTACTGGTTACCATAATACTGTGTCACAGTGAACATTGACAATACAAAAACATGGCTGACAAGATGCAGACGCCGCCGAGTGTAAACTGAGAATAACAATAGACATGGAATTAGAGATTTAAGACTGATGTATTATGTGTTAGTGATGTGGTAGAGCTGTCTACTTGTGGTAGATACTGTACAACAAGTTGAAATGAGACGCAGAACCTTTTTTTGTGGCGGTAATATCATCAAATGAATCTTCCGCCCAGCAGGCGTAGCATGGCGCCGCGCCGTAGAAAGGGGTTTTGTCGACGCAAGAATAGACAAAATGACAGAACGTAGAAATAATTTTAATGTTTTAAGCATGTTTATGTAAAAAGTATGGAAGATAAACCTTCTTTTCTTCAACAGTGTAAGAATGGTGCCATAATTGTGCAAAAAAACAGTCGATTTGTGTAGAAATAACGATGAAATAACTTTGTCTTTTCTTGGTAGAATAGATATAGAATCGCCATGCTACGCGTGCTGGCTGGAGCAGAAGGGTCGTTAACCTTTTAAGACAGTGCCGCGACTCGAACAGGCATTTGGTCCTACCGGGCTCCGCCAGTATGATGACAGCTCCTTGAGGCCTGTGAACGACAATCGAGGTTGGACCTTGATCGGACGGCGAGAGCCCCTCTAGGGCAACTCTATTTGACAGGAGTGAAAAAAGATAGAACTTTGAAAGTGATTAATTAATATAATTATAATGTTATTAACGAGTTTTAAAATTGATAATTTTAAAACCGAAGAAAGTATTTTACTTTGACTTCGTTTCTCGTCCGTCAACTCTTTAAAGGTTTGCTCAGACGCTTTTGTTAGCACAGAAAAAAAAGCAAATGTAGCAAGCAAAACTCTATTATAAAGATCATAAAACAAACTTAATAAAGAGCGCAAAGGAAAGAAGAGAACTAATTAGTTTATCTACGATAAGCAAAAAACATTGAACAACGGGATCTGTAGTGAAAGGCGCTACGGCTACTAGAGGCTGTGATAGACTGATAGTTTTGTTCCTGCCCTGCCTCTGTAGCCAAACGGCAGGCGACAATCGTTAACGTTCAGCAGTCGCTAAAACATATTAAACTTTATACCACATTGCATAAAGTTGAAAATCTATCAAAGATTGCAGATCGTTTTTGTTTGTTTCGTTCGCTATCGCCCAGCGGTCTTTACTAGATTTTCAACTTTATACGATGGTTTATAAAGTTGAAAATGTCTTAGCGACTGCTGAACGTTAACGGTTGTCGCTTACCGTTTGGCTACAGGCCCTGTTGACCCAATAGAAAACTCTTCACTCGCTGTTTCCATACTAAAAAATTATTCCGTGGGTACTAAATCCTACTGTCCTGAAAACCTAAAACTGGTATTGGATAATAGATCAAAAAAAGAAATACAAATCCATAGCTTCAAACCCAGCCACGTGTCAATGGAGGGCCAAAGTGGTAAGGTATCGGAGACTTGCGTCGCCTTGTCTAGGTACGTTAAGCCCGGTATACACGACAACGATTTATCGTAGCGATCTGACTGTGCTGTCGACAACGATTTATCGAATACATTTTAATCCTTGCTCCGATGGCTTGCTCCAACCAAAAAAACTGCGCCGAATTTTGTTCATACGTTCGAAAAAACTACGCAAATGAACTGTGCAGTTCGTTTGCGCAGTTTTATCGTTGCCGTGTATACCGGCCATTATACGAGAAGGGGCTAAATCGACCAAAAAATCGAGATGTGTGAATGCCCCATAACTTTCCGTCTCTATTCGTCGTCTTTATTCGTCTCTATTCCGGACAAACAAACGCAGACTTAGATACACAGCCCAGACGAACAACTATCATTGTCGGCTTGATTGACAGCTGATAGTTTTCGTTTACGATACTACGACCTACGATATTATTTGTGTTTCCAGTAGAAATATCCTCGTTACATGAAGATAACAAGCACTGTTTGCCCTTGGAGAACAGCCGGGTCTGACGTCCGAACGTCAATATTTGGGACTTTAAAATTAGATTGTACAGACAGACATAAGTTTTAGTTTTACAGTTTGTTTTTTGTGTCTAGGTATAATTCTGAAGATTTTCTATTAGAAATTGAAGATTGTTTGAATTATAGTTTTTTCTTATTGTGTTTTTTATTGATTTTGCCAGTAGGAATCTGATAATTCGCCTCATTTTAGGGTTCCGTAGTCAACAAGGAACCTTTATTCTCCATAAGAAATGCTTAGGGGCTTATATTGTTTTAAAGGGATTATTTATGGGATATATTTACATGACGTGTATAGATTGTAACGGATAGGGTGTAGGATAGGGTGTAACTTGCAAAGATACGCCCCCACGTTTTGAGTGGCCCGTCTCTCAGCCCTGTAGGTTTATTTTCTTATTTTTAGGACATTTAAAAACGGGTTTTTAGATTATTTTAATTTATTAATTATTTTATTATTTTTAGCTTTGTTGTTGTAATTTGTTCACTTAGTTAGAGGAAGAAGAGGCTACCCTGAAAATTTCAACCAACTAACATATAAAACCTTTTTAAAACAAAATCAAACCGACGAAACATCGAACAGAAAAGAAAAAAATAAATTTTGAGGCGGCGCCAAACAAACAAACATATAAATTAACTATTTGAAAAGCAGAATAACTCGTTGTATAGCTTGTCGTAGACGTCGTGGTTGAATAGCTCGTCGTTGATTGTTTCTTTGGCGCCGCCTCAAAATTTATTTTTTTCTTTTCAGTTCGATGTTTCGTCGGTTTGATTTTTTTTTAAAAAGGTTTTATTTTTTACTTTTGAGTTTCCTATCTCGTGTCAATTTCTGTAACTAAAAAAAATATAGGTATTTTTAATATATATATATTTTTGTTAACTATTGACGACCCCCTGCACCTACTTTCTGTCTTCATTCTCAAACTCTCAACGACTGTCATACCCCAGCTACATCTAAAGTTCTCATCAAGATGAGTGAAATGAGCCCAAATACGATATAGTTGCTGTTAACTGTTATGGATATCTTGCTACTGCCCTCTGTCACCATCCTCAGACCCTCGATGACAATTATACCCCAGCTAGGTATAAAGTTTTCATCAAGACTAGTGAAATGAGCCCAAACACTATAAAGGTGCTGTTAACTGATGAGGACCTCTTGCCCCTGCTATCCGTCACCATCCTCAGACCCTCGATGGCAATGATACCTCAGCTAGGTCTAAAGTTCTCATCAAGCTGAGTGAAATGAGCCCAAACACGATATAACAGTTGTTAACTGTTAAGGAACTCTTGGGACTGACTTCACAAAATAACAGGGATCTGGAGTTGATCTGATGATGGTGACGCCATCATGTTATGTTCTCCACATCTCTACTGTATAGTAATGTCCTCAGAACTACAATTGTTAACTTTATTTCAACAGACTCGGTGCATAATTGAAAATTATGTAGGAATTTTGACATTTAATTCCTTTTTTTCTACCCTTAGCGGTCGATTTTAGTTTTGAAATTTAAATGGGACCAACTTTGAGATAAACTCTTTCCAACACAAAAAGAATTTTTGAAATCGGACCACGTTAGGAAAAGTTATGCGTGGTCATACATAAAAAAAAAAAACAAATATACATGTCGAATTGAGAACCTCCTCCTTTTTTTTTCGTCGGTTAAAAAGGAAGCGCCTCAAAATTGAGTTGCAAAAATCCAAACGGAACGACAAACAAACAAGAAAAGTGAGTGTATGAAAACGAGGAAAAATGGGTCCAAGGTACAATAGTCAAATAAAAGAAAATACAAAAACGTTTGACTAATTTATACATGACCTACTTTTTTAACGGACTTCAAAAAAAGGAGGAGGTTATCAATTCGACTGTATTTTTTTTTTTTTTTTTATGTTTGTTACCTCATAACTTGCGACTGGGTTAACCGATTTTCATGATTCTTTTTTTATTCGAAAGCTGGTGCTTCCCGTGTGGTCCCATTGTCACCATATCAGGATCTGATGATTGAATCTTGGAGAAATCGAGGGCAACCCTCAAATTGTATTAGCTGACACATAGTTTTTCGCAAATCTTATGAAGTAATTCAAGTACTTGCGTATGGAAATCATCATCTCATGTAGCTGAGCTGATGATGGAAGGTACAACTCCTCAAGTAAGAAAATTATGTTTGTGTTCGCATATCTCCGGAACTATAAGTCCGATTTAAGTAATTCTTTTTTTGTTGTACTAGGTATCGTTCAACTTAGGGAATACTGCAAATTTCATCAAAATCGGTTCAGCAGTTTTTGAGATAGGGAATAAATAAAAGAGATGTTAACGATGTTATTACCGGTGCTACGGATTACAAAATTCTAGTGCACATGTAAGAAAATGATGTATATGACAAGAATTTTGGTTGAATATTTAAACTAAAAAGAGTAAAATAAAAACTTTTTCAAAAAAAATGTGACCGCCTTCAAAAACAACAACAAAAAAGAGTAAAATAACCTACAAAACTTTTCTTTCGGAAGTCGGTGGCAAAAGAGACAATGAATTAATAAAAAGTCACCGACTTCCGAAAGAAAAGTTTTGTAGGTTATTTTACTCTTTTTAGGGTTCCGTAGTCAACAAGGAACCCTTATAGTTTCGCCATGTCCGTCCGTCCGTCCGTCCGTCCGTCCGTCCGTCCGTCTGTCCGCAGTTTAGCTCAGAGACGCACAGTACTAGAGAGCTGTAATTTGGTGTAAATATACGGATTTGTTGTGCCAGAAAAGTGATAAAATAAAATCTCGTAAAATATTTTTTTTTAGGGTACCTCCAGTACTTACACGTAAAGTGAGGATTTTTTTTTTCTCGCGTACCCCTTGGTGTGGGATATCATTAAATAGGCCTTTAAAAAATAATGATAGTTTCCATTAACAGTTTTTTGATAAAAAAAATCGTTTGTGAAATATTAAGCTTTAAAGTGCTAAATTTTGCTCGATTGAAGTGTCCACTACCAGCTAAACGGTTATGTTTGGGGGTGTGAAAAAATTCACAATAGTAGTGTATATAACGAAGTTTAAAAGAAAATTATCATGACTAAGTAGGCTTTACAACTTTACGAGTAATAGTCGACCAACTTATAAAATGTACTTGATATCATATTTTCTTAAACAAAATGTATCGGTAATGTATTGTCAACTTTATTTTTACAGCTTTTATAGGTATGTTTTTTGGGGATAGGTAGGTTTTTATCGTCAACTATTTTTAACTAAATTCAAAAAAAGGAGGAGGTTCTAAATTCGTCGTAATCTTTTTTCTTATGTATTTTCCCCGATTTCTCAAAGAATCCTGGACCGATTTTGAAAATTCTTCTTTTTAAAATTAAATTCAGCAAATCAGTTTAGTTAGTTCGCATAAGTATTTTGATGGGCAACTACGGAACCCTACACTGTGCGTGGCCCGACACGCACTTGGCCGGTTTTTGTGGTTGTTTTTGAAGGCGGTCACATTTTTTTTGAAAAAGTTTTTTTTCGTGGGTAATTATTTTTTTGGCGAACTTTTAACAACATGCAAATCGCTGCTGTGTAGCCTCACCCTAAAGCATACCTTCCGGCATTCATGCCATATTCCGGGAATGACAGGTACGGAAATAAAAGCAAAATGGCGGGCGTTCGTTTGTGTTTGACACTCATGCATTATTTATTGTGTTAGCTTTGAGAATGCATGTTGTAGCTGTGAACAGCTGGTGGGTATAATTACATTACGCTGTCATGCAAAGCAAAGGCTGCCGTGTCAAAAACTTGATGAACCTTTTTTCATTTCTACAGTACCTTCATTGAGTAAAGTTATTTTATGTACTTATCAAAGGAGTCATTATACCGTAATACACCGTTTTAAGTTTCTGTTGTTGTTCAGGAGACGAGCGCTTTTTTTGTCAGGCGTTATAAAAGCGCTGAGTTTCAACAAAAAGGTAAATCCTACTAATATTATAGATGCGAAAGATTGTGTATGTAGGTATGTTTGTGACTCTTTCACGTAAAAACCACTGAACGGATTTGACTAAAATTTGGTACAAAGATAGTTTATAACCTGAATTAACACATAGGATAGTTTTTACCTCGATCTTATGTTCCCGTGGGATAATTTTTGAGTTTTAGCGGGTGAAGCCGCTGGCAACAGCTAGTTGAACATAAATGTCACCGGCCAGCACTTAAACTCAAATGCAGTTCGAAAAAAAACGCCACGCTTTAAAAGCACTGACGTGTAAATGGTGTGAATGCAGTGACCTGGCAGCGGCGGCAATACGTTTGCAGTACTTAAACTCGGTATTCATTGTTACAACTATGCGTTCATGCAATTATGGTTTAGGAAATAGAATGATTGGAATGTTATGGCAATGTGTTATGCACAGAAATATTTATATGTATTCTTATACGATTTCAGCATTATAAGCTTCATTTCTGCAGTATCAGTTCATAAAGTAGTTTTAGAACTGAAATGCTTAGCGACTGAAAAAATTCTAGCAATTTTGCAAATATTATCTCTAAGGTTCCGTTTGTGACCAAACGTAACCGCAATATTATTGGTGTACCAATAATAATATAGCGGTACCAACACCAGCAGAAAAATTACAGAGATCATTTTCTCTTGTATTAAAAGGTTACAAAAGAAAAATAAAGAAACTTAAAAATGTACCTCGACAATGAAATACGTTCGATAGCTACATCTAGACGTGATGAAGGGGCTCCATTCAGAACAATAGTTGAACATTACTCACACCAAGCGAACCGTAGCCACCAAGAGTAATTTCAAGAAGTGAGTAATGGATCGGGAGTAAATTTTTTTTAGGAAAAAGATTTTTTGAAATTGGGTGTTAACTATAATACTTGAAATTTAATGTGTAGAGTCATTGAAATTAAGTTAGTAAATAAGGTAAGAATTTATACGGTACAGACGGAATTCTTTTCGCGGGATTATTTCCTTATCGTGACCCCGGAACAGAAAGGGCTATTGAAGGACACCGTGGATTTTAGTCAGTAGAAGTCTGACAGTCCCTCCCGCCCTGCCCGGGGTTGGAGGACTCATTTGATGATTTTACAAAGCTAAAAAAAAAAAAAAGAATTACTTTTCATCATGATATTAAACTATGTTCCGAAAATGCAAAAACATTACACACCTAATAATCACGAATATCCGCAGCTACGAATATAAATAATATTAACAAACACACATTCAACATTGGTTCTACAAAATTACGGCTGAGATACACGGTGTCAAAATTAAAGCTAAAATATCGACGACTAAATAAATACATCTGACACGCAATTTAAATAAGGCTTTGGGTAAACACGTGCAAGCCAAAGCTTTAATAAATAAACCCTTCAATTTAAATTAAAACCCAAATAAGCCTCAAAAATTTATCTTCAAAATGAAAAGCAATTCCAGGAATCTCGTTTAATTCAGGAGTGGCAAAATAATCCCATGTTTCTGAAGACTTTGCCACGTTACTTCTGCTGTAGGAAGTTTCGGAAATGTGGGTAGATGTGTGCTAGTCCCTAAAACGTGCATACACACATATCGAAATCTTTGTGTTACGGTAGATTTTAATGTAATTTATACCACAGACAGAATACTTAAAAGTTTTACGTACAGAAGTGTCACTTCCCAAAAACAAGCAAATGTAAAATCTTTGCTCGTGAGAATAGAGTAAAATATGTACGGAAAGCGTGAGAAACGGGCGGCGGGCGGCAACCGACTGTGAAAAAAGTCCTTTTTTTTTTTTTTTTTTTTTTGATACTGGCATCTCGCAGGTCAACCTCTACTAGGTTGTGTGCTGCTCAACCGGACTTTAAGTGAAAAAAGTCCACGGTGCGCCCGTATGTTATGCAGTTTCATACTATGTACAAGCACACGCGGGGGCCCCGTTGACGTTGGCTACACCGCGGAGTGCGCCAGGCGTGTCTATACTTCTTTTTTAGAATTTATAAAAAAAATAGAATACAAAACAATATAAAATAGTTCAATCGTTTTTTCAGCAGCCTTACTACTAGCTCTTATTATAACGCGATCCACCTCAGGCGGCGGGAAAGAGACAGAGCCATGCAAGTCGTCTAGCGCCATCTCGTTCCCACAGCCTAAACTGGATCGCGTTAAAAGTTCATGGTAGGCCACCAGTTCACTTTAAAAAGAAATATCAGCTTCTGCTAGTAATGATATTTTTTTTGTGTATATTGTTACGAAGGTTCAGAATCCCACGATATAGATTAAGATAAGGGACGTCGTCGTGTCAAAGTTAAGTCGTGCGGACGTAATGTGTCGTCTGAACATGTTAACGATTTAGCGCATAATCTTGAATCATATGGGCGAGGCAATTTGGACTATATCACTGCTTAATTTAAGTAGAAGTGAAACAGACTGAGACTAAAAGATATTTGAATAAAATTGATGAATTTGAAAAAAAATAATTAATGCAGCTGTTTCTTGCTCCTTCCACCGTATATAACCTATAATGGTTTCTGGATTCGAGAAGAATTGGTTGTCTTCATAAAACAAATTAAAAAACAACCCGACTGCGTAAAAACTAATTTTAAAAAATACGTGAAAAAATTAACTTAAATAAAAACTAAAGAGAAAGAAACAAGCCTAGTTAGGAATTCTGTTTAAAAGTAATAATAAATAATTACAAAATTGAAATAGTTTTATAACCGTTACACATAAAACAAATCATAAATCTAATACAGAACAGAACGACTCACAGTCGGGGCCTATTCAAATTTTATCAATCAAATCTTCCCAAGGGAAGAAATTATTATATTCGAATGTATTAAGATGGAAAAACAATAAAAGTTGTAGCTTTAAACTCCACTTTGAATGAGTTGCAGAAACCCCTCTTATTCAACATCATAAATCTTTGTTTTCAATTTTGTTACCTTTATAACCACGTACGAGTATACAAAAGCAAACGAAAACACAAAATATGAAACAACAAAATACTTAGATGTACCATCCCACTTTTTCCTTAAAAAAAATAAGGGACATAGCGTACATCCCTTTGGCTCGGTTCCAAGCTTAAGTCGCAAAACTGACCAGGGTTACGTTTACTACACGTGATCCGATTTTCGGGTGTTACCTTTTTGGGTTCCAAGGGCTTTAAAGTGAGTGTAGTTTTCTTTGTTTTCCCGATTAAAATTGTTTTTTGGTGCTAAAAAAACGTCTCAAATATTTTTATCGTGTGGTAAGGATTGAACTGTGTGTGAATGAGGTGGGAGTAAGATCTTTTTGCTCGCTTATTTGTGAAACTTGACAATCGATTTATATCGTACACGTAGCGCCATCTATGGTCATATTTATTAGATAAAAATATATTAAGTACTATACAATATCACAGACAAAGTCTAAATATTGTATACATATAAGTATAGAAAAGGAATCATATTTATGGATGTTATTGTTGTTTTTCTCGAGAACTTTTCATGGCACAAATTCAGACTCTACCAGGGAATGGAACACACACACACAATAAAAATACTAATCCTTTTACCATTAATTTCTATATATTATACGAGTTGACATGCGAAACATTAGTATAATCAACTTATGACATAAATAAATAAAAACTGTGAGGCTCAGACCATTAATACTAGCCTGAATACATTATATCTTTAGTAATTTATTCATTTCATTATTCATATTTTAATTGCCGTGCTAATCGCGTTGGATAAAAAACTAATAAGCAAAGGGCTGTTTTACCCTTTCCTTTTTATTCTAATTATGTTTTTTGTATTACACTTTTCATAATCTTTTATTTTATTACTTTTTTATGACAGTTATTTTAATAGCGTAGGTACTTCAAAAATTCCTGTAGTTTAAGCAATGAAGTACTGTCAAGGTCACCTATCTACAGTGCACGATTAATTTAGAACGTGACCGTAATCTGAAATAATGTACTAAAATGAATTAGTCTGTACTGTCCTCTGCCAAGCAGCTTAAAATTCTGCCTTCTGCTACGCTCCACCTCCTCCCTATACTCAAAGGAGACATCCAGTCCGTTCCACCACCAGTCTGCAGCGACCCCGGTTCAAACTAATCAGAACTTATATAAACACAAAATATGTCTATCATCAGTAGGGCTCTCCTTTTTTTTATCGGTTAAAAATGGTTGAATGTGAGCTGTTCATCTCTAAAACTTATTTAGATTTCTAATCAGCAATGACCTGGGCTTATGGGGAATCACTCGGGGCCTTTTGACCTAGTCAGATCCTTGACCTTTCCAATCCATGATCAAACTGACAATTATATTCATACTAGCTGTTGCCAGCGGCTTCACCCGCTACAACTCGAATAGTATCCCACGGGAAAATAAAATCGGGATAAAAACTATCCTATGTGTTAATCCAGGTTATAAACTATCTGTTTGCCAAATTTCAGCCAAATCCGTTCAGTGTTTTTGCGTGAAAGAGTAACAAACATACCTACATACACATACATACATCCTCACAAACTTTCGCATTTGTAATACATATTTATATTCGTAGGATGAATTGTTTAAACATTCATTGACAAATACTCATTAATATACGATTGTAATATAGTTGAAGATAAAGCCATTAGACACAAGTGCTTATATCTTCATATTGCTAAGCTGTAGACGATAATTAATTCAAGCATTGTGATGTCAGCTTTATGTGTTTACTCATTAATTAATACTTGAGCGATATTAATCTAATACTGAGGTATTCATTGAAACCAACTATTGTATTAATAATATCTGTTGCCAGCGGCTTCTGTGTGACAGAATCTCGACGGAAACTTATTACAGTGATAAACATAATACAACGTGTAACGTTAATAGCGCAAAACCTCTCGTGGGGTAACTCAGCCAATGTTACTGAACAATAGTTGTTCTAAAACTTTTGAAAAAAAAAGAAGATTTTTCATAGTGATGGGCTCGATCAATTTCTCATTTTGTATGTTTTTTTTTCAATTTTTTTTTATAACAAACATTGTTCAGTAACATGGGCTGAGTTACCCGACGAGAGGTTTTGCGCTATTAACGTTACACGTTGTATATGTGTCATTCAAACTATACCTAACCTATCTCTGAGCTAAATGTCTGCCGATTTTTTTTGTGCTGATTTTGTGGATACGTCTTGTCCGCCAGTCCGACTTGCACTAGGTTGGTTTTATATAAACAGGTGATAATGAATGTGATTTCTTTTTTCTAGTTCTACTTATACCCTTTTGAAGGTTATCCCTTCAATACTGGACTCTGTATACCTAATTCTTTTACAATCTTACTTATATGTGAGGGTCTGTTGTTTAAGGATCATCCCGAATGAAAGAAAAACAGTAGATCATTGTAAGTATTAGCAGATTATACCTGGATTATGTGAAAGTAGTCGTCATGGAAGTAACGGAGGATTAAGGATTGTACGTGTAGTAGTGTGAGGATAAAGCCAGCCATGCAAGTCTACTTCAGAGTCATTAGCACGAGTGTAAAGTAAACGCGAAACACGTACAGAAGTGTCACTTCGCAAAAACAAACAAATGTAAAATCTATGCACGAGAGAACAAAGTTCAATGTAACAAAAATATATTAGGTAAGAAGCGCGTTCGAAACAGGTGGCCGGCGGCATGGCAGCCGACTGCGAAACCCGTCCACGGTGCGTCCGCCTATGCTTGCAGTTTCACACCTACACCGAGAAACATATAATAGCTCTAATGTTAACACTACCGGTGTTAACTTTAGAGCTTATTAAACAATAAAAATCAAGAAAATTATTGGTTTGTTTAAGTCCTTTTTGTTTGTCGTGATTTCTATTATTACCTATAATTGCTTTTTGCTCTTGTCACACCCCTACTGTGTGTTCCCTGTTCTAAGAATCATTGAAAGGTTTCCACGTTGGCACACTGGCACAATTATTTATTCACAATCCGAAAGAGGTTCAGGGAAATGTTCGTTTTCAGCCAGCTATTTCAGGTATTTCCAAACATTTTTGTTAAATAAAATGTTCTATTTTCTCTATCCGGATAAGTAGTGATTTGAAAATGTGTGTTACTTTTTTTTTTCAATTGAGAATCTCACCTCCACAACCAGTAACTGGGTAATACGATACCCCTTGGTAAGACTGGTTGTCAGACTTTCGAAAAAAAAATGTTATTTAATTGAAAAAAAAAACATACCGACCGAATTGAGAACCTCCTCCTTTTTTTGAAGTCGGTTAATGAATGATGCTAATGCGACTAAGAGAAATAGTACCTACAGGTTGGTGATAGCGATTTTGTATAAAGAAAAGTTGACGTTTCCATATACTAATTGTAAAATTATGTACGTATATTATAATATCGTTAAATGTGGTCGTTAATGACCCCCGATGTTAAAAAGCGACCTAAAATAAATAAATTAAAAAAAAAACGAAAAAAAACTGAATTTCAGAAAAAATTTAAATGTCTATAGAATTCGAAAAAGGTCTGTACAGCCAGTTAAAAGAATAATGCAAAGTACAGTTCACAAGAGACTTCTTTTCATCCTCACTTTTATCAGTACGATTTACAACTTTTCAATACAAACTTTTCCCTTTCATACAAAAGCATTGGCATTTAAACTTCTATTAAAACATTCTTGCCACAGCTCTTAAGCCCATTGAAAGTGGGAATCGAATCTATTTACTATCAATTCAAAAGAAATGCAACGCACGTAAGCCATAAAGTAAAATTTTGAAGCGTAAAGTTAGTGGATGAAAGGGTTCCAAAGCAAAGTTTTTTTTTTGTTTTTAAGCTATTGCATAGCTTTTATCGCGGGCGTCTGAGGGCGGCGAAACGTGGCGACCGAATCAAGAATTTTCCCTTATACCTAACGAAAACTCCTGACACCACTAACTCTAACGTCGTTTCAATTCGGGAGACTTCGGCAATCATAAAAATATCCGTCAAGACAATTTACTTTTCACTTCAGTAGCTCAAACATGTAGGTTTTGCTGCCTGAAATCAGTGAGCAAAATGCGATTTTGCTCACTAGTGAGACAAAGTAACTTTTTAATTTTTGGTTTCAAAAGCCACGAATATCATATTCAGCCTTGAGTTAATCATACAATTCGAAACATTAACACTCTATCTCTTTCCCGCCAATAGAAAGAGAGAGAGACAAAGACCAGCCCTTTCGAAGTTCCGATTTTTAATTTGGTCTCAAAGACAATAACGTTCGGAAATTTGTACTAACTAAAGAAATTTTGCATAAAGATAACAATGTCTTTGAATGTAATTTATTGAATTTTTAACTTATTTCTGTATTTAAATGAAAATAAGCATTTACTGTAAATATTTATTTCTAGTTTCAATATTGTCTTTACATCTTTACATATAATAAAATCGTAGAGATGTCATTCCTGTACATTGAATATTTTTTTCTTTTTGTATTTTTTTCGAGATAAGGGATCGATTCTGATGCCAGATCAACTTTTATTTTTTTTCGAATTTTTTTATGTTTTTTTGATTTGATCTATCTCCGAAACTATTGTAAAGTTGTCGATCAAATTTTCCTCAAATATTCCTAATAATATGCTTCTGTTAATATGCTATGTATTATTACGCTATTTTTCCTGGGAGATAAGCAATTTTGAATTTTGTTGTTTTTGGATGTTTGTTTTTAGTTGGAAGCTAAACCATTGGATATTATTTAGTCAATTTTTCCTCAAATATTCCTTAAACTGCTCTACAATTAATAGGATATGTATAATTGCGCTATTCCCCTTGGGGGATTAGCAATTTTATAATATGTTGATTTTCAGTCATTGTTGACATTTGTATAAGAACCGCTATTTGAAAATGACTGTCAGCGTACTAGCCAGTCCGATCGGTAACCTGCTTGACTTTCGTGCAAGGGGTCTCTGGATCAAATCTTGCAGTTTTTTTTCTCTTTTTGAGTTTTTTTTTTATTTGTCCTGAGAGTTTTAAATAATTTTAAAAAAATGTGCATACTTTTGTTTCAATATTATTCGCGATTTTAAATAATGACTATTTTTTTTCAATACTTCTCTAGGATATAAATCTACATCGATTTAAATTGTAGGTAGTAAGTTTGATATTTTTTTTAATTGTAATTGTTTCGAGGTGTGGAATTTTAAAGATTAGAAAAAAAATCAGGGTTTCTATAATTTGTGTTTATTTATGTTTTGAATTGGTGCTCAAACCAGTGCATAGATTCTGTTTTAAACGACGACAAGTTGTACTCATCGAGTCAGATAATTAGTTATTTTTTAGGTATCACGCGGTATGCTAAAGGGAGAAGAGCAATGCTATCGTACGTTCAATTTGCAGCGATACTGTAAATCGACCCAGTCTAATGTTTAAAATAATAAACACGGTTCTTTGAAATTAATGTCACTCAAATAAGGACGTTTCCTATGCAAACTATGTACCTAGATATAACATTATTGATCTAAACTAATAATAAAAATGCAAGTATGTTTGTTTTTTACCTTTTCATGCATTACTACATACTGAATTAGGTTGTCAGGAGTATAGACACGGATATAAGGTATCTTACATCCCGAATAACAGAAGAGAGCTGTTTCCGAGAAAACAATTACGTTCATATTCCAGATGGCGCCACACGATCCGTATTGTTTCTCAAATTCTAAAATAACGCAAGCGAAGCCGCGGGCAAACACTAGTTAGTAAATATTTAAAAAATAAAATATCATGGGTGCTATTTCCGAACACGCCTTAATTTAAAAATAAAAGAGCGGGAATAAAATTTCATGGCTGGCGCAGTGTTGAATAAGTTAAAAAAAAAATATGAGTAAAACTAGCGACGAGAACAGTACTTATTTTAACACCGGAAGAGTTAAAACAACCTCAGAAGTCTCGAAGCGAGAAATATCTGAAACCATACCATGTCTTCAATGAATGGAGACTTACAAAGGGCGCAAGCAGTTTTTCGGAGACGGTGTTGCTATCTTATTTTTTAGATTTATCACAGACGAGGCGATTATCTACAATGTGGAGTATTTACTTATTGTTGAAAGCTAATTTAATAAAAAGTTATTTCAATCTATTCCTGTATTTTTATATTATTATTTTATCTCCTAAAGTGTTCTCGCTGCTGAAGTGAAAAGTTATGTGTGTTACACGAGAGCAAAGTTTTTAGCATCTCGTGCCTTTGAATCTCTCGCCACACTCAGGATTCAACTTTAGAATCACTCGCTACGCTCGTGATTCAATCCTTGAATCCTTCGCTTGCTCAAGATTCACAATCAGCACTCGCAGCAAAAAACGACTTTGCTCTCTTGTTGCACAAATAACTATTTTCTCACTGATTCTAAACGGCCAGCTGCAAAAGGAGTTTTGACAATGAAACCTACTTATAAAATTCTCCTAAAACAAAGTTCTTTTACTCAAAAATGCATGTAATGTGGTCATTATTTTGACAACCTTGTTTGAGCAAAGTCGACTTTGCGGGTCTGTTTCAAGGAGCGCCCAGCAATGTTTTTGCTGGCCGCTCTAACAGGCCGGCAAAACATTGCCGGCCGCTATTCTGACGTTTCAACGTTTTAAAAAAACAAATGCAAAAAGATTTTATTTAAAACACAGCTGTTTATATTTAAAGAGGTAGGCACAAAAAGATTGCATTCCATATTTAAAAAAAAAAATTCAAAGAAGGAACAAAAGCGCGGTTCAGCGAATTTTTTATTTTTATTTAGTGCTTTTTTGCTTTATGTAAATGAAGTAATAAATGAAATGCAGTCAAACATCGCATTAAAATTATCGCAAACTATTAATAAGTAATATGAAACCGGGAAAGTCGATGTTGAATTTTAGTAACTGTATTTTTCATAATTGTTATTTTAATTAAATTTCTAGTTAATTAATATATATTTTTTTTAAATCACTTGCTGGTTTTATGTAGGTTAGGTACTTGCATTTTTGAGTAAAGCACTATACAAGCCTTGGCCCACTATGTCTGCTTCGCTGGTCACGCTATGATTGCCTCCAGCTAGCTTAGCTACGCTCTAGGCCTTCCAGCTTGGCCATCATGCAGCCCTTGCTGTCCTCGCTGTAAAGGCCTCGGCCTACGGCCTCGGCCTTTATCTCAGCTCGTCCATCAAGTGGTGCATGCTGACCGCGCTGTGTCGGCCTGGAGCTGCGCTACGCTGCGCTGTCGGCCATCATCAGTGCGACCAGCAAAGTAGCCATTATAGGCCGCGGCAGTAATGTACTATATTACAGTCCATAGTGAACAACAAACATTATATTCTCGTTAAATATACACGGTAAGCGATTTTGAACAAAATTCATCTATACGAACCCTCCAAGTTCATAAAGGCGTAGGAACAAAAATAAAGCAGAAAAAGTCATTCCTACAGCTTTATGAACTTAGAGCGTTGTATTGATGATTTTGTTAATTATAATTCTGTAACTACATACGTCTTACAGCCGCGAATAATATTTTAATCAACATACAACCTAGCACTGGCCTGCAAATTGCAAAAAACGTAAGAAAATTTGAATTTCGCGGGCTGGTTGGGAGCATTCACCTTAAATTGATTTGATTAAAGAAGTAAACATTGCCGCACAATCAAGTCTATTCTCCAAGAAAGTTCATTTATAACTAAATCAGAGTGTTGAAATGCACAAAAGCAACACAAAAATGAACAAAATAAACTGGAAGAATAAGAAACTCCAACAGTGCTACAATGTTAGGGTCATAGGGTGATTACTGAACGAAGTTGTAATTGTTTTTGAAGTGAAAACTTCTTTAGCGGCGTTGTACACTTTTTCTGTAATGGGTAAAAAATTTAAAACTCGCGTCAGGGTCACGTGACCAAAACTCGCGTCAGGGTCACGTGACCCTGATCGAAAATGAGTAAGACGTCATTCAAATTAAAAATAAAACATAGTAACAAAAAAGTTTTCACTTCTACCGGCACTCCTGGAGTGCAACCTTTTTTTTTTTCTCTTTTATCCAGAATTCTTTCAATGTCGAAACTTTTGAATGACGTAAGTAATGAAACAATGCACATTTATTCCAGGTGTTCTTTACAATTTAAAGACATTACCTATCTGATTGTATAAAATATAACGTTTTTAGTCTGAAACAAAGATAGGAGAGACCTTTTCACAGTAATGTTAGAAAGCTGAAGAGTTTGTTCGTTTGGTTGAACTCGTTAATCTTAGGAACTTACTAGATTGACATCAAAGATATATAAAAATTACCTCAAACCTCGGTTTTAAACCAAAAACAATCCTACTCATACTCGTATGATGACACACATTTAATAAATAACAGTTTTTAGGATATTTTTTTTTATTAAGCCTAAAGTTCCGTATGCTTTTTTTTATCGTGATAAAATCATCGAATGAGTCCTCCCACCCCGGGCAGGGCGGAAGGGACTGTCAGACTTGTACTGACTAAAATCCACGGTGTCCTTCATTAGCCCTTTACTTTCCATGGTCACGGTAATGGAATAAGTCCCGGCAGGCTTTGGCTATAGTGGGCCATAGGGGAACCCGTCATCTTTGCTGACGCTCTTTGAGGCGCACATGGAACACAAAACGCGCCATCGACCCGGGCATGGTCGAGCAGCGAGTTGCCCATTACTCGCCGACCGCATGCCCACGCCTACGGTGGCCGGAGATCCTATACTAGGAGACAACAGAGAATGAATCACCACATGGTGCACATATACCGACACAATCAATCAAGCATGGAGGTCTACAAACTACACTTAAGCATAACTCGATTTGTGCTAAAAGTATACCATGTTACCAATTTTACCGCGATTCATGCTATGATTCCTACAACCTTTTTAGACTCTGGCCCGATTCTCTTGTTAATTTTAAACTAGGTCACGCCGAGCTCAGTTTGCGGTGTTTCAAATCGGAATCGTCCCTCTTATGGGCCGTTTGGGGTCTTGTAATGTGGGCTTTGTACGATGAAGCGTGAATGGAGACTGCGAAATGAGGATTATAGGGAAAATGGAGCGACATTTTTTGTTAGAAAGGGATGGGACTATAATATCTACTTCCTTTTGTTTAATCTTATAAGTTGATGTTTATGGTTTAACAATAATTCAAACAAGCCTTTGCCCGCGCGCGAGTATGCGGTTGGCGAGTAATGGGCAACTGACTCGCTGTCTGATCAAGGATCGATCCTGGGTCGACGCGCCCGTCAAAAAGCTGTCAGCAATAAAACGGGGCCCGAGAGGGCCACAGCCTGCCGGGGTCGGGAGACTATCGGTTAACAGTGGACTCAGAACGTAAAAGACTACTGAAGGAAATCGTGGATAACTACTGGTTTATTCCGCGTTCAACCCCTAAGATTTTCTACCCTCTTCCGCGTTCAACCCCTAAACGTTTCTACATTCAACCCCTGAGGGTTGAACGTGGAACTCAATACATTGGTAATCTTTTAAAGTAGGTTTATATGAGGTGTTTTCAAAATATTAATGTTTATAAATATATAATATGGTGGTAAACTCCATCAAATTAATTGTCCCGCTTTTGATAGAGTGTCATGGACTGTCAGACTCGTAATAATTCCCCGTATTCCTTCAACAGCACAACTTCAACCTTTACGTTCCAGGATCACGGTAACCTGTTTAAACAATCCCGTGACCCTAGCTATGAGAATGACTGAAACTAGTTTTGAACGTTTCTGAACGGAAATAACTTGATTTGAGCTTGCGGGCCTACCCGGGGTCCGTCGCCGAAGTTCCTCCCAAAAAATTATGGTTTATTCCGCGTTCAACCCCAAAGATTTTCTACCCTCTTCCACGTTCGACCCCTAAACGTTTCCACATTCAACCCCTGAGGGTTGAATGTGGAATTTTATTTCTTAAATGTATTTGTTCCACGTTCAACCCCTACTTTTCCCTAGTTAAGAATAAAACCATTATATTAATACAACAAGCATTACAAAGGAAACAAGTAACGTTGATTGCCAGAATGTGCCGGAGTTGACATTTGAATGTGAATTTCAATCTGGCACACGAAAAGACGTCGAAAACTTTTTCCATTTTCAAGTTGACGAAAACTTTGTGTCGAACAAATCTGAATCAGAGAAACTCTTGCGCGTTTAACGTACCTTTGTTTCTACATCAATCCTACTAATATTCTAAATGCGAAAGTTTGTGAGGATGTATGTGAATGTGTATGTAGGTATGTTTGTTACACTTTCACGCAAAAACCACTGAACCGATCTGGCTAAAATTTGGTATACAGATAGTTTATAACCTGGATTAACACATAGGATATTATGACCGATTTTATGATCCCCTGGGATAATTTTCGAGTTGTAGCGGGTGAAGCCGCTGGCAACAGCTAGTTGTACAAATGTCACGTCAACCTTCCCCAATCTTTAAAATCCCAATCAAACATAAACTTTCTTCTTTTGTAATAAAGTTAAAAATCTATTTAAAAACATTTGGAGTAGGTTGATGATGGCTTGATAAGGGGTTTGTACTACTCACATATAAATTAATTTCGCAAGGCGAAATTATGTAGGTATTCACTTAGGTGGATAATTTTCAATTTAAGAGCGCGTATTCTGAAAGTTGGCAACGTCGCAAATAGCTGTCAAATATTTACAATTTTTAATTTGGGAAATATACTGTAAGAAAATATGAAATAGGGCTCTGTAGATTTTTTTTATTTCGTTGTTTTTTTTGCTCTTTCAAGTTTTTAATATTTTCAACACAAATTCTTTTCAAATACATTATTTTCTTACATGTGCACTGGAATTTTGAAATCCGTAGAACCGGTATTAACACGCTCATATAATAAAAAATAAATTTTTAAGCTAATAAAATTCCCTATTTCAAAAACTATAAACTTCGTACAAATAGGTGTACCTACATAATATAAAAAACCGGCCAAGTGCATGTCGGGCCACGCACAATGTAGGGTTCCGTAGTTGCCCATCAAAATACTTATGCGAACTAACTAAACTGATTCGCTGATTTAATTTAAATAAGAAGAATTTTCAAAATCGGTCCAGGAGTCTTTGAGAAATCGGGGAAAATACATTAAAAAAAAGATTACGACGAATTTGCAACCTCCTACTTTTTTTGAAGTTAGTTAAAAATATTTGACGATAAAAACCTACCTATCCTCAAAAAACATACCTATTAAAGCTGTAAAAATAAAGTTGACAAAGTTACATTTGCAGTTGTCTCCGATACATTTTGTTTAAGAAAATTGTTATCCAGGTACATTTTATAAGTTGGTCGACTATTACTCGTAAAGTTGTAAAGCCTACTTAGTCGTGATAATTTTCTTTTAAACTTCGTTATATATACTACTATTGTGAATTTTTTCACACCCCCAAACATAACCGTTTAGCTGGTAGAGGGGGGGGACACTCGAATCGAGCAAAATTTAGCACTTTAAACCTTAATAGTTCACAAAAGAATTTTTTTATCAAAAAATTGTTAATGGAAACTCACATTATTTTTTAAAGGCCTATTTAATGATACCCCACACTAAGGGGTACGCGAGAAAAAAAAAATCCTCACTTTACGTGTAAGTACTGGAGGTACCCTAAAAAAAAATATTTTACCAGATTTTATTTTACCACTTTTTCGGCACAACAAATCCGTATATTCACACCAAATTACAGCTCTCTAGTACTGTGCGTCTCTGAGCTAAACTGCGGACAGACGGACGGACGGACGGACGGACGGACGGACGGACGGACGGACGGACGGACGGACGGACGGACATGGCGAAACTATAAGGGTTCCTTGTTGACTACGGAACCCTAAAAACCGACCGAATTGAGAACCTCCTCTTTTTTTTGGAGTCGGTTGAAAATTGATATGGGAATGTAATTAAAAACCCTGAATTTTATGTTCCGTTTCAGGTGTATAAAAGGCATTTTGAAAGTTCCCAAACATTGCCAAATTAATAAAACTTGACAACTTTTTGAGACGTTGCCAACTTTCAAAATACGCGCGAATAAGCACAAGCAATCCTTCCGCAAGTCTACGTCTGATTTAAAAGGGGGATGCTCCAACCAGCCCGCGAAATTCAAATATTTTTACGTTTTCTGCAATTTGCAGGCCAGTGACATGTTGTAACTTTATAAATATATGAGTTGCGGTAATAACAAGTATAATTTTAAATATAAAAATTATCAAAAAAATCGCTCCATCAGCTCTCACATAGAAAAGCTGCATCATGTTAAAATCTCCGAAATCTAACTTCGATGCACCTTTTCTATGTGAGAGCTGATGGAGCGAATTTTTTGATAATTTTTATATTTAAACTTATACTTGTTATTACCGCAACACATATATTTATAAAGTTACAACATGTCACTGGCCTGCAAATTGCAAAAAACGTAAAAAAAATTGAATTTCGCGGGCTACATCGAAGCAATCACCTTAACAGTTGGTGCTGCTGACTGTTCTACGCTGAACACGAGTATGAGCGCGTACGCACGTGCACATTGTGCAAATGCAAATGTGGCGCGCGTTCAAACACATACGCCGCCGATACGAATTAAAACACTAGTATCATTTATCTGCTCTCTCCTTTATCGTCTTACTAGCTGTTGCCAGCGGCTTCACCCGCTACAACTTGAATTTTTTTCCACGAGAACATAAAATCGGGATAAAAAGTGTCCTATATGTTAATCCAGGTCATAAACTATCTGTATACCAAATTTTTGCGAAATCCGTTCAGTGGTTTTTGCGTGAAAGAGTAACAAACATACCCACATACACATACATACATCCTCACAAACTTTCGCATTTATAATATAAGTAGGATTCAAATGTACATGGAAAATGAGATTTCATTTTCTTGAAGAAATGTCACAAAGTTTATCAGATAACAGTACATACGAGTACCTTTGATTGCTCTTTAGTAATGTAAGGGTGCTGACATTGGATACGGGCCTCGAGTCTATATTGTTAACAGCACAAAGTTGGGAGTGAAAACAAGAAAGGAGATAACAATAGACTTTGAAACATATACGTTTAGAAAGTTTAGAGTATGTGCGAAGACTTGACAATGAAGTGTTGACTCCTATGTCACAATGAACGAATGAACTTGAGAACGTTTGAACGAGAAATAATAAGGGTGAATTCATCAATGAAAGTGGCCTTACCACGAGCTCTTTACGCTATCCAGTTTAGATTGTGGGAAAGAGATGGCGATAGACGACTTGTATAGCTCTTTCTCTTTCCCACAGTGGAGCTTAGGCCCCCTGAATGTGATTTTAATAGCGTTTAGGAGTTGTCATTTATAATATTCCACTACTATGATGACAATGACAGTTGCTGTCCGTTGTTGTCATGCAAAATTTTTTTCATTTCTCATACTCGGAAAGTAGTGTTTGTTTGATCAGAGCAGCGGGTCGAAAACGATGCTTCCCTCCCTTGGGCGGGAAAGACTCATAGTAATTGCTTCCGTCCCTAGGGCGGGAATGAATTTTAAAATAGAATTAAAATTGGTATTTAGTTTATTTTTTTTTACTAAGGCCGACTTTCACCAAAAGTTAAACATGTTTAAAATTTTATTTAAGCACAAAATTCAATAGAATTTTGACATTAAATAAAATTTTAAACATGTTTAACTTTTGGTGAAAGTCGCCCCAAAATTGTTATTTTATTTAAATATCGATTAAAAAATATATGCTGCGGTCTTGTGAGTGTATACGGCCAATGTAAATAAAAAAAGCGGGCGGTGTGTTCCATATTTGAAATTTAAATTAAAAAACACTATTAAATAGGTACTACTCATGTTATTATAACTATCAATAAATATTTTAGAAAAACTAAAATTTTTTACTTTCCTTATATTTGAAACTAGTGTTTGCCCGCGGCTTCGCTTGCGTTATTTTAGAATTTGAGAAACAATACGGATCGTGTGGCGCCTTCTGGAATATGAACGTAATTGTTTTCTCGGAAACAGCTCTCTTCTGTTATTCGGGATGTAAGATACCTTATATCCGTGTCTATACTCCTGACAACGTATATGCTAAATTTTGGGACGATCGATTCAGTAGGTAGTAATGCGTGAAAAGGTAAAAAACAAACATACTTGCATTTTTATTATTAGTTTAGATCAATAATGTTATATCTAGGTACATAGTTTGCATAGGAAACGTCCTTATTTGAGCAACATTAATTTCAAAGAACCGTGTTTATTTTAAACATTAGACTATCATTTTTGGGTCGATTTACAGTATCGCTGCAAATTGAACGTACGATAGCATTGCTCTTCTCCCTTTATACCTAAAAAATAAATAATTATCTGACTCGATGAGTACAACTTGTCGTCGTTTAAAACAGAATCTATGCACTGGTTTGAGCACCAATTCAAAACATAAATAAACACAAATTATAGAAACCCTGATTTTTTTCTAATCTTTAAAATTCCACACCTCGAAACAATTACAATTAAAAAAAATATCCAACTTACTACCTACAATTTAAATCGGTGTAGATTAATATCCTAGAAAAGTATTGAAAAAAAATAGTAATTATTTAAAATCGCGAATAATATTGAAACAAAAGTATGCACATTTTTTTTAATTATTTAAAACTCTCAGGACAAATATAAAAAAAACTCAAAAAGAGAAAAAAAATAAACTGTGAGATTTGATCCAGAGACCCCTTGCACGAATGTCAAGCAGGTTACCGACCGGACTGGCTAGTACGCTGACAGTGATTTTCAAATAGGGGTTCTTGTACAAATGTCAACAATGACTGAAAATCAACATATTATAAAATTGCTAATCCCCCAAGGGGAATAGCGTAATTATGCATATCCTATTAATTGAAGAGCAGTTTAAGGAATATTTGAGGAAAAATTGACTAAATAATATCCAGTGGTTTAGCTTCCAACTATCAACAAACATCTAAAAACAACAAAATTCAAAATTGCTTATCTCCCAGGAAAAATAGCGTAATAATACATAGCATATTAACAGAAGCATATTATTAGGAATATTTGAGGAAAATTTGTTCGACAACTTTACAGTAGTTTCGGAGATAGATCAAATCAAAAAAACATAAAAAATTTCGAAAAAAAATAAAAGTTGATCTGGCATCAGAATCGATCCCTTATCTCGAAAAAAATACAAAAAGAAAAAAATATTCAATGTACAGGAATGACATCTCTACGATTTTATTATATGTAAAGAAAAGATGTAAAGATGAAAAGAAGAGTGTTTAACACGGGTGAAAGTCATCAATTCCCACTCGGACTATAGCCGCCCTCGCTTCGCTCGTGCGTCTAAATACCTCGTATGGGAATTGATTTCTTTCCACCCTTGTATAACAATCTACTATTACTGAACGCCCAGTTTTCAATGCATATACTTGAATGATTGAGTAGATAAGAACTTCGGTAGCTCGGTTGGTAAGAGATTCGGATATACTCAATCCTCAGGTCGCAGCTTCAAATCCCGCTCGCGATTCGATTTTTTCTTTCAATAGTTTATAACTCCAGGAAATGGTAGTACTCGTATTAAAAACATAGCTAAACTAGCCTTGACTGAAGTTTTTAGTTTAACGTTTTGACGCGGTGCTAGTGTACATGTCATTATTTCAAATTGCAAAATGTATTCAATCATTACTACACATAATTATGATGTAGTACCACGAATTTTCCGCAGTATTTCTGTCGCGGACGCGGACTTTGACAAGCATTATTTTTAATAGTGATTCATTAAAACTTACATTATTAATAAACAAATAATCTATCACCGTTATATGTAAACAAACAAGTGGCATGATTACATAATGTATTAAAATACTCATATATTGGAAGCGAATGTAAAATTTTTCCCCGCGGGGTACAAATCTAACGGTATCGGACATATTGTAGTGACAACTGTACCTAACGGTACATCACTAGCAGTGACACGAGTCGTGGTAACATGAAACGATACCAAAAAGAGAAAATTGTGTTAGATTTTATGAATAACAAGCGAATAAGCGATAGATATAAGAACATTTCGATCGTACTAAGGTGCCATCACCAGGAGCGAGAGAATCGCGGCGAGTCCGTCCTTCTATCGTCGGAGAATCTCCACGACGAGCTTTTATTCCGCCAGCGTATCGTCACGACTCGCAACGGAAACGCCGCGCGCAGTCGACCACTCGCAACGGAATCGCCGCACGTCCGCGACGAGTCTTTGCGCTATAGCACAGTCAAATTAGGTCGTTTTTTAATAAAGATTGGAATAAATTCTCTGGAGAGACAAAAACATTTCTGATGATTTCGTATGAGTCAAAGATCAAGTTTAAAAAACAAATTTCACTAACCCCCCCTACGGAAGGGGGTGAAAACTGTTTTTTTTTTTGTTTGATCTTAACTTACCAGAGAATACAGGTGTACTCAGCGTAATTTTTTACATGCTTTAGAACACCTCAATCTACATGATTACATTTTATTTATTTTAATCGGACCAACGCAGTGCCAGAAAAAAAAGAAAAACTAAGAATATTTTTTTTTGGTCATTGCGGCCTCGGGGAAAACTGTGTAGTTTTGTAAACTGAGGAAAGGGATATACATTTATACCTAAATACATTATTGATTTTGAACCCTAGTGTGACATTTACGGAAATTAGTTTTTCACGTTTTTCTGCCGCTGTACTTCGGGGGAAATTTTGATTGCTTCAAAATCATCACAATCATATTAATTTGGTTTCCTTTATATTTGCACCCTATAAAAAATTAGCATTTTTTTAAGGAACATACATTTTTCTAGTATTTTAGTGATAGTCAAAGAGCAATTATGATATGGAAATTCCACGTTAACTCTACATAAACTTCCAGTTATATATTTCTTATTTTTATTAGGTGCGAATGTAGTATATTTAGAATACATTGTTTATTAAAAAAAAACATGACTACAATAATTTACCCCGAAGTACAATTAGAAATATTGTAAAATGCCGGTTTCCTAGGGGTGCAAAAGGGTGCTAATGTAAATAGGTGGGTGCAAAAAAAAAAGAGTGCTTATTATTTTATTATGAGTTTGCACCATCAGACTAATTTCCCTTGAGGCGCAAATTAAAAATAATAATTTATTAGCGTTTCTTACACCTTACACTTTTTTAGTGAAAAGTAATTATCCACCAACGGGGTATCTACATATATCTAAACATACCAAAATAAGTTATAATGAAATTTCAAAATTTTGGGACTTTTATGATAATACCTAATATTAAACGATGTTCCGTACATAACAGGAATAGTGCAAACTAAGAGAAAACTTATATTCATGTCTTCTAATGATTCCACAAAAAATTACAACTACACGAGTTCCTTCCAATCTTTTTGCTAATTTGACTGTACTAAGTACAGTTTTGTTTTGTTTCGCTACTGGTAACGCAATAGCCGCGCGTCGGCCGCCGCGCGCCCGCCCCGCATCCGCCGCGCGCTCGCTGCGAGAGCGCCAAGTCAACGGGCGAGCGCGCGGCGATACGCCGACGTTACGCGCGCACATGCCATTGAAAACTAGATAGATTTCAGGTCCAAAATGAAACTGTATCTTCAAAGTTCACCCGAATCAATGTCTGTAAGTAGTCAAGAAAAGCGCTGGTGGCCCAGTGATAGGTAAGATCGCTTTTAACGATAAGACCGCCCACTGTGTCACCATATTTCTATGAAAGTAAGTATAAATCTATCTACATATTTATGGGCACCGTCTTACGAGTTGACGGTTGTTAGTTCGAACTCAGTCAGATGCAATCCTACTAATATTATAAATGCGAAAGTTTGTGAGGATGTATGTAAGTGTATGTGTATGTAGATATGTTTGTTACACTTTCACGCAAAAACCACTGACCGGATTTGGCAAAAATTTGGTATACAGATAATTTATAACCTGGATTAACACATAGGATAGTTTTTATCCCGATTTTATGTTCCCGTGGGATAATTTTCGAGTTGTAGCGGGTGAAGCCGCTGGCAATAGCTAGTCTGATATAAACTGCGATTGCTGCTGAACATAATATCTAATATCTGGTGACCGAGCTTCGCTCAGTTTTTAAAATGTCTATATTTTGGGAACCGAGCTTTTCTCGAACCTGGGACCTTGATAAATCGATTCCTTGAGCCGAAAAACCCCTAATCTGTAACTTTCATGAAAATCCTTGGAGCCGTTTCCGAGATCCTGAATATACACACATCAAAAGTGTCTAGGGATCAACATATATTTTTGCAATAACTTTTCTCCTGATTGATATTAATTAAAATGTTCTTTAAGGATTCATCAAATAAAGTGTTATCGTTTGTCACAGTAACGATAAACCAAGTCACCTTTGCATTCATAAAGAAATTTGCCATTTTCCTAACAAATGGATTTTTGACATTTGAACCACTAACATTAAAGTTCGAAAAAAGACTGAAATAACAGTTTTCTTTAAAATTTTATTGGGTCTTAAACAATTAATAATCCGTGTTTCTACCGCGAACACTAACAACACAAGAACATCGGTTTGGCATACTCAAAATGAGTTCATCCAAATCACGCTGTGGAATGGCCGCCCATGTTCGTTGCAACAACAAAAAAAGGTCTTCTTGCGACTGGATACCCTCCATATTCGGCAGAGCTCTTCTCTGTAGCATATCCCATGCATGCTCAATCGGGTTCAAGTCTGGCGACTGAGCAGGCCAGGGCAGGACATTGATGTTAGCTGCTGCGAGAGTCTGTCTTACAACTCTTGCGGTGTGCGGTCGTGCATTATCATGCATTAACTGAAATAAGGGACCGATTTGCACTTGTAGAGGAACGATGACGTCTGATACAATCGTCTCAGCATAAATTTGAGCGTTGAGGTTGCCTCTGATCCAAATCAACTCAGTTCTTCCGCCGATCCAAATACCCGCCCATACCATGATGGTTCCACCACTATAAGGATGGACTTCCTGGCAGGATTTTAATCGCTGTTGGCGTCCAGGGGTTCTCCAGTGTCGTATACGTCTTGTATCCGGTCTCATACCAAAACGAGACTCATCAGAAAAGCACACGAAACGCCATTGTTCTTCTGCCCAATTTCTGTGTTCAAGAGCCCATTGATATCGAATCCTACGATTGTGCATTGCTATAGGTGGTACCCGTAGCGGTCTTCGGGAATGAAGGTTCACTTCATGCAAGCGGTTTCTGACTGTTTGGTCGCTAATTAAGTTCCCTGAAGAGTGATGAAGCCTCACGGCTAACATCATGGCGGTTATTGTTGGAGCTCTTCGAGTTAAGATTTGAATGTATCGGTCTTGTCTCCGTGTGGTGCAGCGATACCATGCGGCTCCAGCGGTCCTCCATGGCGCTCAGCCACGGTACCAGTGCTTCGGTAACGTGTCCAAAGTCGACTGATAACACTCTGACTTGTATTCAGAGCTAAAGCCACAGTACGTTGCCGGGAACCAGCTTCTATCATTCCCACGGCTCTGAGCATTTCTTCCCTGCTTAAATGACGTCGCCGCTCCATAATAACGTTGGTTTTAATCAGTAGTAGGGAAACAGTAGCACTAATAATGTCTTCAATGCGTTGTATGTTTTATAGGGAAAATATTGACAGCTGAATTTCATCTTTTACTCGAATTTGATTTACAGTTCCTGATTCAAATTATGAAATGCACCAAAAAGGATCCATATAAATTTATAAAATCATAAATTTATTACAAAGCCACATCTCAATCTCAAGAAATCCGCATAAAAATGCTTGATCCCTAGACACTTTTGATGTGTGTATATAAATATACAAGAATTGCTCGTTTAAAGATCTTAGATATGTACCGTGTATGCTATCACCCAACATAAATATCTTGGAAGACGGAATGCAATGTCTATCTATACGTCCATTAGTCTACACAAGCTACTCGGGCAGTCTTTATTAAATCAACAACTGACCTCTTTTACTTCAAAAGCATTTCATTTCTCCTCACAAAGAGCACTAGCACCCTTTCACTTCAAACATGTTTAGGGCGAGCTGTGCGCAGCAAGAAAACATCCTTTGATTCGTAAAGGAACAGCTAAGCTATTCTTGTCATCATCGACAAGTTGGTAAACGAGCTTAAGCTTTAGAAAATAAAGAGGATAATCTATTAGGAGCGCGTATTCTGAAAGTTGGCAACGTCGCAAATAACTGTCAAATATTAACAATTTTTAATTAATTTGGCAATGTTATTGTATGGCCCGCAAAGTGATTCCAATCACGAACTTGTTCTGTCATTCACCTTGTTTAAAACACAGGGTTAGTCAAAACGAAAGAAAATCTCCACCTAATCAAGACACACAAAGAGTACCTAGTAATTAAAACAATTAAACATAATTGGTTTGGCAAACTGTCGAATTTCGTCGAAGTTGAAGTAATAGCCGAGAAGCGTAGGCAATCTATTACAAAATCAAACAAAATGTTCACGTAAATGGTGATGAAGTCATTAACAATTGTGAGAAACTTTCAACTATTCCACTTTGTTAATTAGTCTACTGTTTAACTTACACGTAACTTAGTTTTTTTTTAGATACGTTAAAGAAAAACCATTAATTTTAAAAAGACTTTCCAATGCCACAAACAAGAAAATAATATGGATTTCAATCAATACTCTAAAAGCATCTAAATAATATTTGAGGACATATTAAGTTTCCGTGAATAATAAACTTGTATCAAATGGAATCTTTCTTTTAGAAAAGCAAAAGTTCACTTACTTACTCAAAAGACACGAAATCTCGGAAACTACCAGTCAATGCCGATATTTATGTCGTTGCTACCAGTGCTAGGGGTTTAAAATTGCATGGGGGTTTTTTTCAGGCCATAGGTTCTCGCCAAGAAGGGATTTTGCAAAATTATACATCTCACCCCTGAGGGTTCCCCTCAGTTAAAGGTTATATAACTATTGAAAAATCAGCCCTAATACACAATAATCTTCAAGTTGCATGCATAAATTAATAATAACAGGAAACTATTTCAGTACCGTCTTGATTTCAAGTTTGCGACCCACACGTGGGTCACAAACATTATATTAGTTGGACCCTAGAAGTCAAGTTTAGATCAACTAGTACAGTCAGCTACAGATAAAATTCAACCCCTTTGGATGTGATGTCACTAAAAAAAGGGGTGAGATCTCCCTGAAAGTTACCATAAAGTTCGAGCTAGCTTTTGTAGCTTTAGTAGCACGATAAACTATACTAAAGATTTAATCATAGTTTTGTGACGAAAAAAATACTTAATGAAGTATTCGAATGGCAATTAAAATGAATAACAGACCACGGAAAAAAGGCCTTTTATGCCTTTTGAGTTAGTGTAGTGTATTTTATTTGTGACTGCAGTGAGTGAAAATTAGTCTAGCTATTTATATGGACACAATAAGAAAGTGACTCCCCCTTGACAGACGCTAAGTGTGCAATGGACGTGCTCTTAGATATAATTTTACTGTTAGCAAATTAAGTTGGATATAAATTGCTTATTAGCCTTTTTAGGCTAGATTGTAATGTAATAAACTAACGAAAAAAAAGACCACGGAAAAGTTTGTTTACACGGTTGAAAGCGAGCCATCAATACAATATAGATATAAAGGCGCTTTTATCGATGTAATTAAAGTGAAAGCCAATATTAACGCATATTTCCTACCATGCAATTACGGTTTAATTATTGGAACCAATTTGTTTTAAAAATTTCGTCGAATTTTGCCCATTCAACTTACGTCGGGTTTATGCAGTGCAATTTCCTGCATAAATAAAATTTATGGGTTAACCAATTTCGCGAATCTCGATTGTTACGTTAACCAAAACATCACGACTGTAACAAACAGAAAGTAAGGCGTTTTATTTGATAGGAGGCGAGCTTATTAATACCAACCATGTAGGTACGACTCAAAACTCGGAGTCTACTTCTGAATATTCCTGATGAAAAAAAACAAATCACATTTCATCCGACCCGAAAATCGAACCTAGAACCTCATACATGTGACCAGTAAAAGCTAGAAACCACTAGAGCCAAGAAATTGTTTAACAATTAACAATGGGACCATATTTACTACATACAATCAGCAAAAAAAAAAAAAAGGTTGCACTCCAGGAGTGCCGGTAGAAGTGAAAACTTTTTTGTTACTATGTTTTATTTTTAATTTGAATGACGTCTTACTCATTTTCGATCAGGGTCACGTGACCCTGACGCGAGTTTTGGTCACGTGACCCTGACGCGAGTTTTAAATTTTTTACCCATTACAGAAAAAGTGTACAACGCCGCTAAAGAAGTTTTCACTTCAAAAAAAAGGTTGCACTCCAGGAGTGCCGGTAGAAGTGAAAACTTTTTTGTTACTATGTTTTATTTTTAATTTGAATGACGTCTTACTCATTTTCGATCAGGGTCACGTGACCCTGACGCGAGTTTTGGTCACGTGACCCTGACGCGAGTTTTAAATTTTTTACCCATTACAGAAAAAGTGTACAACGCCGCTAAAGAAGTTTTCACTTCAAAAACAGAACAATTCAAAAAATGGTTGCACCTTGTAAAAGAACCCCGTGTAATCCGTGTGTATTCCGAGCCTTTGGCGAACCACCCGGGCCCTGCCGGCCTAGTCCGACCCTGGCCACAGTAACACGAAGCCAGTCCTCCAAGACTGAGCCACTTTGTAGACGACAAGTCAACATCATGTACTAAGCACTTAACTTAGCCTGACATTTACTTCTAGTTCTAAAATTCCACAGACTATGATCTAGATTTACTTATAAGTTATCTTGAAGACTTCTAAGCAAGGGCGTAGCCAGGATTTTGTACAGGGGGGGGCAGGTTGAGAAAATCATAGAGAAACTGAATTTATGTTTTCATACATTAGGTATAAAGGTGAAAGTTTGTGAGTGTGTGTGGATGGATGCATGTTTGTTACCTCTTTCAAGCAAAAGCTACTGAACACATTACGATGAATAAACTATAGAATAACACTAAACTGTGCTAGCGAGGCGAAAGATAACATATAACACATAATATTACCATAATTATGAGTATGACATAGCTTAGCTTAGTAAATTTCTATAAAGAGGTGAAATAAAATTCGCTCAGTTCGCCAGGCCGCCCGCCTGCTAGGGGGGGGCAGCTGCCCCCCCCTGCCTCCCCCTCGCTACGCCCATGCTTCTAAGTGACAGCAAAGATCTTGAACATACTCGCTTTACAAGTGAAATTGATCGTGAACTTGACTTGGAGTGTGAATATTATGAGAAGGTACAGCTTGGCCAGAACGGATTGAAACGGAACTAAAATTTTTATTTCTGACAGCGTTTTTAAATCTTTGATATTTGATGTAAACAAAGACCGCAGGTTTGTTATATTTATTATTGTGCCATAAAACTAACGTAATAAGTGAAAAATAATAAAATAAAATCATTCAAAGTGCTGGTAGCGCAAAGACAGTGGCGACTTCCGGTTTTCTACATTTTTATGTCAAGCTGTATATTATTTTGGTTTTGTGTCAGTGATCTGAGTCTGAAAACAAATAATGCTACTTTAGAAGTAGATGTGACTGCATGTCGTGAAACGAGAAATGGAACTGAACTTTTGCTAAGAAAAGCATTTTAAAAAGGAGTTTCGTACCTGTGGGCAACTTACGAAAATAAGCTCAAATTTTCATTCTATTCTACTATCTCCTGAGACAGTGGCGGATTGACGTATAAGCACTACAAGCACATGCTTATTGGGGCCCCTGTTCTCCAGGGGCCTCCATCCTCTGCTGGCGTTTCATTTTTTTCCTACATTTTATCGAGATTCATCTACATTTCCGAAATCACAAGGCGAAAGCGGTCCGAGAGTGACCCTTCATACACCCCCGCAGGGCCCTGCGGCTGCCCCCTGAGCGTTTGCTTTGAATAAGGCAAAGAAAAAAGTTTTAAATTATACGTCTACTACACTTTCTATTTTGATGAAACTTTCATTTTATACTTTCTACCTTCCCAAATTAAGCAATAGAGGGCCTACACAGGCTTTGTGCTTAGGGCCTCGGAAACTCTTAATCCGCCACTGTCCTTAGATACAGGTTTTCGCCTAGTTCAGGAGATAGGGTCAAAACATAACTCCTATCACAGCCACCACTAATATTAACATCTGTACTGTAAGAACTATTTTGTTTTTGTGTTAATACTCTTACAATAATTATAATGTGAAATTGAGTGGTGAGAAATAAACAATTTATTTATTTCATTTATATAATTACTAGCTGTTGCCAGCGGCTTCACCCGCTACAACTCGAAAACTATCCCACGGGAACATAAAATCAGGATAAAAACTATCCTATGTGTTAATCCAGGTTATAAACTATCTGTGTACCAAATTTAAGCCGAATCGGTTTAGTAGTTTTTGCGTGAAAGAGTAACAAACATCCATACATCCATACTTACAAACTTTCGCCTTTATAATAGTAGTAGGATTCTTGAAGTTCTTTTGGTGAGGTTGGTTGACCTCGCCGGGCAGGAATGCAATAGCCTAGCAGTTATTGTTGTTATTGAGTATTTATCCAACTCGTTTCCAATTTTTTCTAAATACGTGTAGTGTAAAATAAAACGGTAATTCTAAGCTTCCCATTTTTTTTCAATACTGATATGAAAATGATATGCAAACCAAGTGCGAATAAATATAGAAACAAAACAACGACTTTTATTACGAGTATAATAAAGAGCGCCTACTTCTATACATTTATTCATACTTCAAAAGATGATGAATACAACAGTTGATGACACTTCGTAAACTTTATGTTGCACAATGGAACATCAACGAAACATCTCTGAAACTCGTTACCGATACAACGTGTTTGTTACTCGTATTTACAGGCTGACTCGCATACTTTCAGAGTTGACGTCATCACGAAGTTATGACCTACATAATATACAGGGAGGTTGCGTTCACAACAGTTGGCTGATTAGGACGTAAAAAGAGGGGGGAAATTGTTATTTGTAAAGTATTGTTACGTCGATCGAATTGCAAGACCTATCTATAAGCTTCTCGAAAGTTCCACAAGGTTCTCGACAATTCTACTAAAGATCGGTCAGGAAATTTCTAGAAAATTCTACCCTGTTCTAGATGTTTCGAGATGGTTCTGGAATGTTCCAAAAGGTATGGGACTATGTCGAAGTCTATGGATGTTTCCAGAACATTCGACCACCTTCTAGAAACATCTAGTGGGTCCGGCCGGGGTATAAAAAGGGCGTCGATCGCCAACCTGAATCAGATTCCGAAAAGTCCCCTGTCCCGCAAGTGCAAAATGCGCTTATTAACCGCGGTAATCGGCCCCATCATGATGTGGTCATCATGTTTGGATTGGAATGCGCAAAGATGGCACACGCGTAAGTCATGACTTACGCGTGTGCCATCTTTGCGCATTACAATCCCCGCCTCTACTATAAAATGCAGGTCCTCCAAAACCGGTTTCTTAGGAAAATCACGGGAGCCCCGTACTATGTCCGTAATGATACCCTTCACCTCGACCTTAGGATCCCCACCATCGCTCAGATCATGAAGCGCATTGCCACGCGCTTCTTTGAAACTGCAGTTAGGCACCCCAACCCGTTAATCGCATCGTCCGCTCGATACGATCCATCGCGTATTAGTTCCGTTCGCCGACCAAGGCATACCCTCATCACCCCCGACGACCCCATCACCCTCCTGCAGGAGAGCCGTAGAGAAACCAGTACGCTGCGTAAATACAGACACAGACCGACTCCGTCATTCCGCCCTCGCCGCCGAGGCCGCCCGTCGCGACGCCCAAGTCAATGCCCCCCCCCCCCGACCCTTGCAAGAGCCAGCCCGCGAGCTGAGCCTGTTAGCCCCTAAATAATGAATATTTAGATCCAGCCTGTCCCTTGTTATCCTCTGTCAGTGACGCCCTAAGCCGAGGTCCGTACCCCACAGGGGGTGCCCTTAGCGTGTGGTCACTTAAACTTTAACTTAGTTTGTAAGCCCCTGGCTGAAGGCCTTAGAGTCATCTATGGCAACCACAGGAAAGTCCGGTTAAGCAGCACACAACCTCTTATAGGTTGACCTGCGAAATGCCAGTGTCAAAAAAAAAAAAAGGTTGCACTCCAGGAGTGCCGGTAGAAGTGAAAACTTTTTTGTTACTATGTTTTATTTTTAATTTGAATGACGTCTTACTCATTTTCGATCAGGGTCACGTGACCCTGACGCGAGTTTTGGTCACGTGACCCTGACGCGAGTTTTAAATTTTTTACCCATTACAGAAAAAGTGTACAACGCCGCTAAAGAAGTTTTCACTTCAAAAAAAAACAACCTGAATCAGTCTGGTTTTGACTACGATCGAGGCAAGTTGAAGTGAACTACAAGCGATATCTAAGTGATTTTTACGTGTAATTAAGAGTGTGTATAAGTGTTGAGTAGTGTTTAGTGATTGTTTTAATTTGTGATTCGTGTGTAATTAAAGTTTATTTGGTTTTAATTGGTGTTAATTAATTTATCCCAATACGCAGCTCGTAACAGTATGATATATACGAGTATGTACAGGTGATGAGAGTGGTTGCTCAAAAATGCAAAACTTGGGTCTCTACTCTGCTTATAGTACTCGTATATTCAGTTATTCTGTTCTATGAATAGACTATAGACTAATACGACTTTATTTAAAAAAAATTACAACTCTGTTGTATAACTGGACTGGAGTTCGAAATTCAAAGTCAAAAGCGGTTAACATGATCAAAAAGCAGCCAGTAAAAGAACCACGTAACAAGAACTTTCTGAAATACGAAAAAAATTTCTTAAAAATTCAAACTTAAATAAAGTATTCTGTGACTGTAACGAAAGCTAAAGTTCAAACAACGTCATTATAAGAACTGTGCGTGCTGTTCGCCTTTGGGATTCTCTTCCTCACTCTTTGCCTTACTGCATTTTCTTACATAATTATGCACTAGAATTTTGTAATCCGTAGCACCGGTAATAACGCCGCTCATGTACACAATAAGCTAACAAAATTCTCTCTCTTAAACTACTTAAGCGATTTTGATGATACTTGCAGTATTCCCTAAGTTGATCGAAACCTAGTACGACAAAAAAAAGTGCCGGAGATATGCGAACACAAACATAATTTACTAAATCAGTCGATGCCTGCAGTTTACTGTTAAGGAGTTGTACCTTCCATCATCAGTACTAAAATTACTTCATAAGATTTCAGAAAAAAAAACGATGTGTGTGTGTGACCATAAAATTAGAGGGTTGCTCTCGATTTCTCCAGGATCCAATCATCAGATCCTGATTTGGTGACTATGGTACCAATTCAGAAGTATCTTCTTTCGATCAAATAACAGATTTGAAAATCCGTCCACAATAGGCGGAGTAATCCCGTAACAAACACTCAAAAAAACTTTTTGAAAAAAAGGGAACCGACTTCAAAACCAAACAAAACACAAAAAAAAAAACTATAAAATAACTTTTCTTTCGGAAGTCGGTGGCTTTGTTTTTTTTTTTTATTTCATTGACATATGGCCACCGACTTCCGACACCGGTTCCCTTTTTTTCAAAAAGTTTTTTATTTTTCCCTTTTTAGTTGAAAAAATCAACAAAAATCTTCAGAAAATCGGCGTCTTTGAAAATCTATAATCCTATTAAGCAAAACGGATCTATGTGAGCAACTTCACGAGAAATCCATTATTGTTATGTACTTAAAACATTTCCCAGAATGTAACAAACACTTTTCTGAAAACTGCATCAAAATCGGTTCAGCGAAACGCGAGATAATTGCGGTCAAACATGCAATCGTCCCTGAAAATCTACAATCCAAGTAAGCAAAACGGATCCACGCGGGCAACGTCACGGGATATCTATTAGTGTTATATACTAAAACCTTCTCCAGAATGTAATGAAAACTTTCCTGAAACTGCATCAAAATCCGTTCAGCCAAACGCGAGATAATCGCGGACAAACATACATACATACATACCTACATACATACATAGAGGTTGAACTGAGAACCTACTTTTTTTTTGAAGTCGGTTAAAAAAACATACCGTCGAATTGAAAAGCTCCTCCTTGTTTGGATTCGGTTAAAAGTACAACAACGAACGCTAAAATTAAAATTCTAAAAGCACAAACCTTCCTTCAAATTAAAACTTGAACAAAACTTAAAGTTCAAACGGCGGGCGGCGCCATTACAACAAGAAGATTCCTGAGCTGGCACGTGATTCCACCGTTATCTAAGAATCTAAGTTCTTTAGTTACGACAGTTCTTCACTAATTGTGGCAATTATACCTGAATCCTTGGCTGTTTGGCGTCTCTCTAATGAGGCTTGGCTTGGGTTACATGCAGTACAGGATGCTGTCTAATTGCACATATTTATCTACCTTCACACGTTACGGCGCGTTGTGTCCCACGCGCGCCTCAAAGAGCGTCAGCATACTGACGGGGGCCCCTCTCAGAGGGCCAAAGCCTGCCGTATCCGTTTCGACCGCGCGGCCACGACGTTTTTTGAAGTGAAAACTTCTTTAGCGGCGTTGTACACTTTTTCTGTAATGGGTAAAAAATTTAAAACTCGCGTCAGGGTCACGTGACCAAAACTCGCGTCAGGGTCACGTGACCCTGATCGAAAATGAGTAAGACGTCATTCAAATTAAAAATAAAACATAGTAACAAAAAAGTTTTCACTTCTACCGGCACTCCTGGAGTGCAACCTTTTTTTTAAATAAAAACCATCCCAAGTTTTTGTAAAAAAATGTAAAAGTCGATTCCCAAAAACCATAAATTTGTCAAAGCAATGGTTAAAAAGTTATAAGGGTTTGAACGTGGCCGCGCCATCGAAACTTTCCGAACCGCGCGGCCATGGAGATCTTTAAAACTAAGAGTCGCAGAGACCCGAAATTTTGGGAAATAGTAGATTGAATTTGTAAACCAAATGTAAAAATGTAGAAAAAATCTTGTGTTTATATTTTAGGAGCTGCAAGACTAAAACCTCATGGCCGCGCCATTGAAACGGTGACGAACACGTTATCGCCGATATCTCGCTGAAAAAACATCTCAGACGTTTGAAGTTCTTTGTAAAATATAGATTTTAATTTGTCAAAACATGTAAAAATACAACAAAAAATCCTAGGATTATATTTCAGGAGCTATACTATAAGACTAAAACCCCATGGCCGCGCCATCGAAACGTTGAAAATTTAGTTTTTCGCCAATATCTCGCTGAAAAAGCATCGCAGAGGTCTACATTTTTTTGTAAAACCTAGATTTTAATTTGTCGAAACTACCAAAAATACAAAAAAAAATCCTAGGTTTATGTTTCAGGAGCTGTTGAACAAAATCTTTAATAAATCTTTGATATCTCGATTAGGGTGACCACGGATTATTATTTACAGAGAACTTTCCACCTATTTTTATATTAGAAATGATATTATCTCAAGGATTCGAATTTAAATGAAACAATAAGGTACGTACAAAAATATTGTTATTTCTTTAAAAACTTTTTCAAAAAAAAATGTAACCGACTTCAAAACAACCTCAAAAAAAGTTCAAAATAACCTACAGAAAAACTTTTCTTTCGAAAGTCGGTGACAAAAAGTCAATGAAATAAAAAATAAAGTCAGGTTATTTTGTACTTTTTTTGTGGTTGTTTTGAAGTCGGTTACATTTTTTTTTAAAAGTTTTTAAAGTACGTACCTTATTGTTTTATTTAAATTCGAATCCTTGAGATAATATCATTTCTAATATAAAAATAGGTGGAAAGTTCTAAGTAAATAATAATCCGTGGTCACCCTAATCGAGATATCAAAGATGTATTAGAGATTTTGTTCAACAGCTCCTGAAACATAAACCTAGGATTTTTTTTTTGTATTTTTGGTAGTTTCGACAAATTAAAATCTAGGTTTTACAAAAAAATGTAGACCTCTGCGATGCTTTTTCAGCGAGATATTGGCGAAAAACTAAATTTTCAACGTTTCGATGGCGCGGCCATGGGGTTTTAGTCTTATAGCTCCTGAAATATAATCCTAGGATTTTTTGTTGTATTTTTACATGTTTTGACAAATTAAAATCTATATTTTACAAAGAACTTCAAACGTCTGAGATGTTTTTTCAGCGAGATATCGGCGATAACGTGTTCGTCACCGTTTCAATGGCGCGGCCATGAGGTTTTAGTCTTGCAGCTCCTAAAATATAAACACAGGATTTTTTTCTATATTTTTACATTTGGTTTACAAATTCAATCTACTATTTCCCAAAATTTCAGGTCTCTGCGACTCTTAGTTTAAAGATCTTCATGGCCGCGCGGTTCGGAAAGTTTCGATGGCGCGGCCACGTTCAAACCCTTATAATTTTTTAACCATTGCTTTGACAAATTTATGGTTTTTGGGAATCGACTTTTACATTTTTTTACAAAAACTTGGGATGGTTTTTATTAAAAAAAAACGTCGTGGCCGCGCGGTCGAAACGGACACAAGCCTGCCGGGGTCGCGGGATTATTTCCTTGCCGTGACCCCGGAACATTAAGGGCTATTGAAGGACACCGTGGATTTTAGTCAGTAAAAGTCTGAGAGTGGGGGGACTCATTTGATGATTTTACCACGTTCAAAAAAAAACCTTCACACGTTTCCTTACTTATAATGTAAGTGCAAAAGTAAGTTTGTTGTTTTTTAACTTTTCTCCCTCAATCGACTGAACATTCTAAAGATGTACCGAAACGGACATAGGGTATGTCCATTTTATATTTTTATAACGCATTAACAAATCCATCGCGAATTACAAAGACTCTATGGAAATAAAAATTCGAACCACGAGCAGGATTTGAACCTTCAACCTCCAGATTCGAATATTATATCCAAATCAAGAAATCCGACCGCGTACAGTAAACTACTGTAAAAAAAAATACTTCAAGTCTCTAAATCCTACAACTGCACTAAATAAAATTTAGTGCAGTTGAAGAATTTAGATAGTCGGTTCGAAATATAGCAGGTTGCTCTAAATTGTAATATTCGAAAAGCAAAATCATCATCAGCCTACAAATGTTCCCAGTACTGGGACACAGGCCTCCTCTCTGTGAGTGGGAATGGATCATTATCCACCACGCGGGCCCAGTGCGGGTTGGTGGATGTCACAAGTCTCGAATTTTTCGTTTCTAGGACATGCCTGTTTCCTTATGATGTTTTCCTTCACCGTTTTGAGGGCAGTGGTAATGAAATAAATTACACAAAAAAATGCGCCAGTCTGAGTTCTAAACCACACTCGTAAGTGGGGGCCGATACCATTGAGGTTTTCCAATTTGAGCAAATATTCCCAGAGCACCTTTTGGGCCACCACTGCTCTCAAGCAAAAGCAAAAAGATCATTGCAAAATTATTTCAATTCTATCGTTTTGAAATCCACATACTCAAAACGATTCAACTAATGGCTACTACCTCTTTCCTCCCTATTATCTGGCCACAGATCTCAGATCTCAGATCAGACTAAGCCCCAGTTCTTTGTAGCCAACTACATGTTCCTGACACCCTCTGAAACTCCGTGAAGCATGAAATTAATTCCGTAACTTCTCGCATGCAATCTGTGAAGGGTTTCGCATAATGGTTTGGTACTCATAGCAGGCTTTTCGAACCATATGTTTGGATGTAACGGTGGCTCTGTGATAATGGCCCCGACTTAGAAGTAAGTTCATGGAGTTATTGGAACGTAGTTCCTTATCGCGCGTTTTGAAAGGGGGCTAGACGGAAAAAAAATCTTACGAAAAGTTGGCACGACACTTTTTTGCCTCGCCCCGCATCTCGCGCCCCGTACCCCTCATTCAACCCCCGTTCCTCGTGACTCTTGTCGTATTGCGGCGTGCACATGTTTCTCTGTCTCTCTGTCTCTAATAGAAAGCAAGCCAGATATTTTCGTTTCGTCTTTCTATTTCGCATTGAACAGTGTGGTGTTGCGACGATTATTTTTGTTAACTTCGTTCCATCCGGGTGTCCCTTGACACCTCTCAAGTTTTTTTATATTATGTGGAGAGATTTATAGGGACACATTGTAAGCGCGAAAGGTAGAATGCTAGCTAAGCAGAAATGCACACGAGCGAGATTTCTGTACAGCGGGCTAGTGGAAGATTGTCTTTATAGACTTCTGGGGCAATGACGTATTATTTATAGACACGGCATGAACGAACATCGCGGCGCTTAATAAAAGCGAAAATACTAGAACTCAGGGCCCCCGCTACTATGTGTGCTAAGTGTGCAATGCACACGGGCGCCATCCTTTAGGGGCGCCAAAGCCAAGGGCCCAGAAAAAAAAAAAACTCACTTTTATCATAGAATACCTGATTTTATTAGATTAAAACTTGAAGTTCGGGAACATTATTTCATGCTACCATAAAAAAAAGCCTCAAGGGGCGCCAATAGTAGATTATGCACCGAGGGGCTAAAGTTGTGTCTTATGTCACGGGCGTCATCTTGAATCTCGAGCGCAATGAAGGATTCGGGATTTCGAGAGTTTAACTCACGAGCGAAGCGAGGGAGTTAATACAAGAATCTTGAATGCAGCGAGGGATTCAAGCTAGCCCAAGGCAAAGACACCTTTAGCCCAGAGGAGGATACTCTACTTTTTACACCTACTGTGAGAAAATAATAGCCATAGTACGAAAAACAAAGTATCTTCTATGGTTTTGTCGTGTTTGTCCTAATGATATCACTCTCATGGATGTGGCGTTTGTGTAAACTAAGTTTTATACAGGGCTGGTAGAATGGTTTTGGATGATTGGCTGTATGCATTTTGAATTTAGAACGTCATTGGAGACGCTCGTGAAAATAGAGTATTTTTGATAAAATGTGATAAATCGACTATATTATAGATAGGTTTTATTATTTATTTATTTATTTACAAAATCCACAGCAATCTTAGTGCAGTTTATTTAAAATAAATTAACTAATGTTACAGCCAATTACTATTACCTACGGTATTACGGCGCGGTACGGTATTTGTTATTATTAATGCCAGTTTTAATGTTATTTCATTCCTTTTAAAAAATGGTTCGTAGGTAGTTATGTAATTATTCTTACAATATTATGTCTTCGAAAACATGGCAACGATATGAAGAAGCAATCGTTATGATTTTTTAGGAAATCGAGAATATCATCCAGGCGTAGTAAGGGTTTCGAGAATAGCTTTCCTCTTTCTGGCACACTAAATCAGACTTGGCTGTATGGGCTCAGCTCCCTTTGCCTGCCCCAAAGAGGGACGAAAAGAACCAAAAAAAAAAATCTAGGCTGCATGGGCTAGATAGATCCCTTTGTCTTCCCAAAAGGGAAAAGAAAATTAAAAAAAAAAATCTTTCTGGCACCAAAGGGTGTTTGTTGTTTATAAACATATTCCAAATTCAAATCACATTATTGACCAGCGGGTAATAATGAAATCCAGTACAACATTATTGACCGGCTGTGCCCTCGGCCACTAATGACTCACTTTAGGTTAAGGTTGCTTGACATATAATTAGACATTTTCGAGCAGGTGGTGTGAAATAGTAGATTATGCACCGAGGGGCTAAAGTTGTGTCTTATGTCACGGGCGTCATATTCAATCTCGAGCGCAATGAAGGATTCGGGATTTAACTCCCGAGCGTAGCGAGGGAGTTAAGAGTTTAACTCACGAGCGAAGCGAGGGAGTTAATACAAGAATCCTGAATGCAGCGAGGGATTCAAGCTAGCCCAAGGCAAAGACACCTTTAGCCCAGAGGAGGATACTCTACTTTTTACACCTACTGTGAGAAAATAATAGCCATAGTACGAAAAACAAAGTATCTTCTATGGTTTTGTCGTGTTTGTCCTAATGATATCATTCTCATGGATGTGGCGTTTGTGTAAACTAAGTTTTATACAGGGCTGGTAGAATGGTTTTGGATGATTGGCTGTATGCATTTTGAATTTAGAACGTCATTGGAGACGCTCGTGAAAATAGAGTATTTTTGATAAAATGTGATAAATCGACTATATTATAGATAGGTTTTATTATTTATTTACAAAATCCACAGTAATCTTAGTGCAGTTTATTTAAAATAAATTAACTAATGTTACAGCCAATTACTATTACCTACGGTATTACGGCGCGGTACGGTATTTGTTATTATTAATGCAAGTTTTAATGTTATTTCATTCCTTTTAAAAATGGTTCGTAGGTAGTTATCTAATTATTCTTACAATATTATGTCTTCGAAAACATGGCAACGATATGAAGAAGCAATCGTTATGATTTTTTAGGAAATCGAGAATATCATCCACGCGTAGTAAGGGTTTTGAGAATAGCTTTCCTCTTTCTGGCACACTAAAGCAGACTTGGCTGTATGGGCTCAGCTCCCTTTGCCTGCCCCAAAGAGGGACGAAAAGAACCAAAAAAAAAAATCTAGGCTGCATGGGCTAGATAGATCCCTTTGTCTTCCCAAAAGGGAAAAGAAAATTAAAAAAAAAAATCTTTCTGGCACCAAAGGGTGTTTGTTGTTTATAAACATATTCCAAATTCAAATCACATTATTGACCAGCGGGTAATAATGAAATCCAGTACAACATTATTGACCGGCTGTGCCCTCGGCCACTAATGACTCACTTTAGGTTAAGCTTGCTTGACATATAATTAGACATTTTCAAGCAGGTGGTGTGAAAAATCCTTTTCGTACCACTTGCTCAAAAAAGTGACATTCTATGCCACAAAAAGCGTACATAACAATAGTCATTATTAATCTGTTATAAACAGCTTTCCCTAGGGAAAGAAAGTTGTACTGAATTTCATTCATCCTCTAGAGAGAGAATGTGATTTGAATTTCGAATACTTACCCATAGTGAACTACATCAGTCTGTCTTTACACCATTGAGTTTGTATGTAAAGCATTATACAACTTTTTGAAAAAGGAATACGCATTTATTATGCAGATATGATTTAATAACATTACGAAAACCGAAGAGGCCGTATGATCTTGATGCCTTTGCTTTTCCGAGAATACAATATAATCAAGGAATTTGCCGCGTTTTGTTTTCTTCAAATACATAAACGTTGAGTTTATTTTAAATATTTTTTTTAAATAAGTTATTGTTAAATTTAAATGTTTAATTAATGCTTATCTCATACATATTATTATAACGTTAATTTTTTCGCAAGTGGTACGAAAAGTAGAGTATTTTCCTCGGTGATAAAGCTGTCTTAGTCTTGGGTGAACTTAAATCCCTCGCTACACTCAGGATTCGTCTTAAATCCCTCGCTTCGCTCGTGATTTAAGTTTCTAACACCCTCGCTACGCTCGGGAGTAAGCCTCGAGTCCTTCGTTATGCTCGCGATTTAAATCGTCACCCGCGACCAGACGAAGACGAAGCAGTGCTCGGTGTATGTCTTCGCAATAGGGCACTAATACACTCTCGTGCATACACCAATAAAGGTTCAAATTTACCCCTAAATTATTTTATTATCACTGTTCTAATGACGATGGCAGAAAACTTCGGAAGGAAACCGGCATAAATAGAAATCAAAATTCAATAAAACCTTTTTAAAAAAAAATCAAACCGACGAAATATCTAACTGAAAAGCAAAAAATAATTTTTGAGGCGGCGCCAAACAAGCAAACATATAAATTAACTATTTGAAGAGCAGAATAGCTCGTTGTATAGCTTGTCGTGGTTGAATAGCTCGTCGTAGCTATTCGTTGATTGTTTCTTTGGCGCCGCCTCAAAATGCCATTATTTTTTGCTTTTCAGTTAGATATTTCGTCGGTTTGATTTTTTTTTTTGAAAAAGGATTTTATTTTTTCTTTTGAGTTTCCTATCTCGTGTCAATTTCTGTAACTAAAAAAAAAATACAAGGTTTATAAAAATATATTTTTTTGATGTTAACTATTGACGACCTCGTACACCTGCTTATCTGTCTTCATTCTCAAACTCCCAACGACTGTCTTACCCCAGCTAGGAATAAAGTTTTCATCAAGACTAGTGAAATGAGCCCAAACACGATCGAAAGGTGCTGTTAACTGTTGAGGACCTCTTGCCCCTGCTATCCATCACCATCCTCAGACCCTCGATGGCAATCATACCTCAGCTAGGTCTAAAGTTCTCATCAAGCTGTGAAATGAGCCCACACACGATATAGCTGTTGTTAACTGTTAAGGAACTCTTGGGACTGACTTCACAAAATAACAGGGATCTGGAGTTGATCTGATGATGATGACTCCATCATGTTATGTTCTCCACATCTCTGCTATATAATAATGCCCTCAGAACTACAATTGTTAACTTTATTTCAACAGAATCGCTTCATAATTGAAAATTCTGTAGAAATATTGACAGTTAATTTCTTTTTTTCTACCCTTAGAGGCCGATTTTGGTTTTGAAATTTAAATGGGACCAACTTTGAGATATACTCTTTCCAACAAAAAAAGAATTTTTGAAATCGGACCACGGTAGGAAAAGTTATGCGTAGTCATACATAAAAAAAAAAAAAAAAAAAATATACATGTCGAATTGAGAACCTCCTTTTTTTTCGTCGGTTAAAGATACGTCACATCTACATACCACACTCCCTCTCACAGAGTGGAAGCCTGTGTCTCAGTAGTGGAAACATCATAAGCTGATTTTATCGTAATTCATATAATAATTCATTTAAAGTGGCCATTTCAGAAACTCAGTTCTTTGTGACCGGTCTATGTTCTTGACACCGGCCCCTGATTCTGTGAACCGTGAAATTAATTTCATCAAAGGAATCTCGACTTAATGTGATGCGAGTTTTATTGGCTGAAGTACTTTAGAATTAACTGGCAATGAAGTTTATATTGATGAAACTGTTATGGTTCAATATCGTATGTACAATCGACAAAGTGGAATCATGACCCATTTTGACAATAAATCGTTTGAATCTGTCAAATTGACAAAGATCAAAGTCGTTACCATGGATATGTATGTTTACACGAATGTGGACCTAATTGTATTTGAATGTCTGTGGGAAAATAAGCTTATGGTGGGTCATAATTCCACTTGGTCGATTGTACTATAAAAAGTTGAAAATCTTGTAACCTAAGTCAATAACTTTAATAACAAGTTTTTTTAACTTTTTAATTATTTTTTACTGCGTGTTGCCGTTCGATGAGGTCAAGTTTCCATATGTTAACTGTTCACAAACTTACATAGTTTTTTGACTATTAATCAGCAAGAACGAACGTGGGTTCCCGATTGGGCGATTCGTCAAATTTTAATATTGATAGGTACCTAGGTACGCAACCCAAAGAAATTATAATCTATCTCGCGAAATTATAAGCTGTCGAAATATTGTGATCTCAACGTACTGCTTACAATTTAATGTTTTATTCGTCGATAGATTATAATCTATCGAAGTGAAACCGTCAAATTACAATCTAAATCAAATACAAAATATTTTGGAAAATTTGGCCAACTTCCGCCGTCCCGATTTTTTATCTTCCAATACAATGAAATGATCCTTACATGAAACAGAGGTGGAGGGCATTAAAAAAAAATTGACCAATTTCACCCATTTCTGTGGACAACTCACACTTGACCAAAAAATAAAAAACGCCAAAATTGTCAACAATTTCAAAAAAAAAGGTTCTTAAGAAAGTTTTCCTGTTTCTTTTATGGATTCGGATTTCTCCCTTTTGGTCAATTTAAAAGAAACACCCTGTAGATAAACACCCCATTTCTTCTATTGCCCTTTGCATTCAGAGCCGCGGTACCCTGAAGACAGTTTCACGACCCACCCAATGCAACATAGTTTTATTTTTAACATGTTATAAAGATAAGAAAAAACAGTATCCCAATAATAATAACAATTTAATTGAAAAATAATAAACACATTACCCTCCTTTGCGTCGCGCAGTCGGGTAAAAAGATTACAGCGCTGTTATCAGGGCCGGCTTTATTCTGCAAATTGGCCCATCCAATGTCAGTTAATTATGTTAATAATGAACAGCTATCAGCAGCAGTTTCATGGATGATTTTAATTTTAATTTGCTACCTTAATTTGATTGTTATCTACGATGGAAACATGGGGTTTATATAAAGAGGCGAGCTACAAAAAGGCAAGCAATTTTAAAGTACAATGTTTTTTTTCACCATGTTACGTCATTTTGGTGAGTTAGAGAAAATAATGATGCCATCAGGTGGCCTACCACGAGGTACTCTGTGAAAATGAAGAGGTATTTGTTTTATATGAAAAGGTTTCCAGAATCAACATCAATCCAAACATCCTTCGAATTCTGTCTCAAAACTACGTATTTGAGGATATTCTCATGAAGTTTAGTTGGAACAGAGGTTTTGATTTATGATGAAATGGGTGGTATTCCGAATTATACATACATCCATTAATATTCTGACAAACGAAGTGCCGCTTGATGCTGATGACGTTTAATTCTCGAGTATAATCAAACAGTTGACCGTTCCATTGTTAACTGCCCGCTCAAATTGAACCACAACTAGTATTATCTAACCACTGGTGGTTCATGTACTCAGTTAACATAGTGTTTCATTTCATTTGACCGCAAGGCCGATAATTGGACAGGCTATCTTATTGACTAGTCATTTGTTAATAATAAATTCGTTATCAGCGCGCTTTGTTCAGACAAATCGGCGGTTTGCTGCAGTTAAATTATCGTGTGGATGTCAAAGCGAGGACTGTTCCTATTATTTTGTACTGTACGATATTTTCAAAGAATCATTTTGAAAAAATAAGATTTTTCAGGGAAATATCTCGATGCCTAAATAGAATAATGGTAGCCATACACCATACTGCCTATTTGTCAATTCGGCATAAAATTGCCAATTTGCTCAAATAGAATTGAACGTGTATGGGGGTGGAATGCCAATTTGATGGCATGACATGCCAATTTTGATAGGTCATCAAATCGTTTTTGACACAACGTCAAATCGGCAGCAGTGATGCCATCTTAGCAACTTCATAGATAGTTAGCTAATTTTGTAAAGGTGTATGTTTTTTTTTTTTGTGTGTCGTGGTAAAATCATCAAATGAGTCCTCCAACCCCGGGCAGGGCGGGAGGGACTGTCAGACTTCTACTGACTAAAATCCATGGTGTCCTTCATAGCCTGTTATGTTCCGGGGTCACGGTAAGGGAATAATCCCGCGACCTTATAAAGGTGCTAGAAAAAAAGCTAAAAAGTGTAACTTGTGGCTAAACTTTTTAGCTACTTTTCTACAGGGACGGTTAGGCCACGTTCACACGGCGATTATTTTCCCGTATATCGTACACGAGATTTTATCGAATAGAGTTGACCAGTTTTAGGACAACTTTGCACGGTACACGGTAAAATATTATATTTCTCAAACACGGGATTTTCCCGTATGAACGCCGTTTAAACTATTTTTAAGTTTTCATTTGTGAACTGTTATTACTGCTCTATTCGATTTAATCTTGTATACAGTATACGGGAAAATAATCGCCATGTGAACGTGGCCTTACCAGGAAAACTGAGGCTTTTCGCACATGGATCGTCACCTCTTTGGGGCAGGCAAAGGGAGCTGAGCCCATACAGCCAAGTCTGATTTAGTGTGCCAGAAAGAAGGAAAGCTATTCTCGAAACCCTTACTACGCGTTCATATTCTCGATTTTAAAAATCATAACGATTGCTTCTTCATATCGTGATGTTACTCTATATAACTAGTTCTAAATGTTATTCTTACTGTTTTTTTATTTAATAAATACTTTGTTTTTCGTACTATGGCTATTATTTTCGACCTTATTGACAAAGTATGCAGTACACCTTTTAATGAAAGGTGTTAACGAATGAGAATGTGAGAAAAACAAACTAAATTTTTAATGTCGATAAGGTCGAAAATCGCATTGCAGGACTTTTTTTAACTTGCTATCCTTAAGCAAGTATTTTCCGACCTTCAAGCGATTTTCGACCTTATTGACAATGATGCAAACACCGGATTTTAATGAAGGAGCAATGTTAACGAATAAGAATGTGAGAAAAACAAACTAAATTTTTAATGTCGATAAGGTCGAAAATCGCTTGCACCACTTTTTTTAATCTAATTCGATAGTCTCATGATGAAATGAAAAGGTGCTAGAAATTGTAGCTGTCGTCACCGAATAATAGCCAGATCTAGTTGCTGAGTTGGCATCACTGGTGCAGATTTGAAGTTGTGACAAATCTATCGTATCGATAGGCAGGATGGTGTATGGTGTATATGGACGAACTGCCGATTTGAAACAATTGCAAGCGTTAAATCTATCGTATCGATAGGCAGGATGGTGTATGCCTACTATAAGATTACCACGAATTTTGAATTACTCTTTCCTGGAAAAGTTAATAAGAAACATTTTCTAGAAACAGATTTTTACATTCTATTGAAAAGGGAACTTCACAATCTGGGCTTGCAAAACTTCGCCCCTTTTACACAAAAAGGCTACCTTAAAAAGACGTAAATAAATTAAGATAAATAATTATCATGACAATGGTAGGTAGTATTCATCTCTAGACGGCTAAGCAACACCGGCTGTCTTGACAAATTAATTCGTCTTCGCAATTTCGCTTTAATTAATTCAAAACTATATTCCGACAAACAATAATTTAGGAAAAAATCCCCAGAGGGAAGAGAAATCTAATGTCAAATTCGAGGTGTTTTAAATTGTAGCTTCCATTTTGTTAATTCAATTTGGAAATATCGAAAGGCGTAGAAATAATATTGAGTGAATTTGTTCGGGCTGCGATCGCGGCCTTATCTTAACGAAATCCTGTCGAGCTGGCATCAACTGTGCCGGACGTTGCTGCTGCTCGCTGCCTTTTTTAATTTGGTACTTTTATCTGATGTCTAGAGTAATCGAACGGATGTGTTAGTGACGGTATTTAATTAAATTTTTAATAGAAACTGTGTCTACACAAATTGTATGAGACAAAAGAACATGTAAAATATTTCAAGAATTTAACGATTTTAGCCAATACTTAATTAGTTACACGCAATAAATAGGTAATATTAACACATTCAACGCAGCCACCATCTTTACCCCGGGTAAAGACTGAACTGAACTGTCTGAACTACTTTCATTTATGGTATTGCAGTAGTTATTGCAATACCATAAAAGAAAGTAGTTCAGACAATACCGATAACCATAAACTATAGGCACCCAACTAAACGATGCAGTTGTCATTTAAAAACCATAAAATTAAAACAAAATCACCGTAAAAGCGATCCGACTAAAGGAGCTCCTTACCGCCGGAATATAAAATCAAATTCCCAATCTTTATCCACTTCTGCAGTACATACGTATTAAAAAGACTTCCATAATCGCTTTTTTATCATCCAGTGGGATATCATTCTGCATTTAGGCAATAAAACCACGGTGGCGCGCCCCGACGCGACGCCTTATCTCAGCCGAGCAGCCACGAAAATAGATCTAAAAAAAATTGATAGCAATTTATATGTTAAACATCGGCTTGAATGAGATATTTCGCATCTTCTACGTTCCGTGCATGATATATGTACTTAAAGATGAGCGTTATTCAAAATTGGCTTTCTCTGGCTTAAGATAAATGTTGTCTAATCAGAAAAAAGTACGAGTATCTCTCTTCCCCAAAACAATAGTAGATTATTAACCAAGGGGATAAAGCAGTGTCTTCTGTCGCGGGTGACGATTTAAATCGCGAGCATAACGAAGGACACGAGGCTTACTCCCGAGCGTAGCGAGGGTGTTAGAAACTTAAATCACGAGCGAAGCGAGGGATTTAAGACGAGTCCTGAGTGTAGCGAGGGATTTAAGTTCACCCAAGACTAAGACAGCTTTATCACCGAGGAAAATACTCTACTTTTTGTACCACTTGCGAAAAAAATAGTGTGGTGGTAATAATTTAGCCACCAGCTCCTCACAAAATATAATAATATGTGTGAGATAAGCATTAATTAAACATTTAAATTTAACAATAACTTATTAAAAAAAAAAAAATTAAAATAAACTCAACGTTTATGTATTTGAAGAAAACAAAACGCGGCAATTTCCTAGATTATATTGTATTCTCGTAAAAGCAAAGGCATCAAGATCATACGGCCTCTTCGGTTTTCGTAATGTTATTAAATCATAACTGCATAATAAATGCGTATTCCTTTTTCAAAAAGTTGTATAATGCTTTTCGTACCACTTGCTCAAAAAAGTGACATCTATGCCACAAAAAGCGTACATAACAATAGTCATTATTAATCTGTTATAAACAGCTTTCCCTAGGGAAAGAAAGTTGTACTGAATTTCATTCATCCTCTAGGGAGAGAATGTGATTTGAATTTCGAATACTTACCCATAGTGAACTACATCAGTCTGTCTTTACACCATTGAGTTTGTATGTAAAGCATTATACAACTTTTTGAAAAAGGAATACGCATTTATTATGCAGTTATGATTTAATAACATTACGAAAACCGAAGAGGCCGTATGATCTTGATGCCTTTGCTTTTCCGAGAATACAATATAATCTAGGAATTTGCCGCGTTTTGTTTTCTTCAAATACATAAACGTTGAGTTTATTTTAATTTATTTTTTTAAATAAGTGATTGTTAAATTTAAATGTTTAATTAATGCTTATCTCATACATATTATTATAACGTTAATTTTTTCGCAAGTGGTACGAAAAGTAGAGTATTTTCCTCGGTGATAAAGCTGTCTTAGTCTTGGGTGAACTTAAATCCCTCGCTACACTCAGGACTCGTCTTAAATCCCTCGCTTCGCTCGTGATTTAAGTTTCTAACACCCTCGCTACGCTCGGGAGTAAGCCTCGAGTCCTTCGTTATGCTCGCGATTTAAATCGTCACCCGCGACAGAAGACACTGCTTTATCCCCTTGGTTAATAATCTACTATTGTAGCTGGCCGTTTGGAATCGGTGACAAAAAGTAAATTGTCTTGACGGATATTTTATGATTGCCGAAGTCTCCCGAACTGAAACGACGTTAGACAATGCGTGGTGCGTGATTTTTTTGTTAGGTTTTTGGGAAAATTCTTGATTCGGTCACAGCCCACGATAAAAGCTGTAGTAGCTTAATAATAGAGATAAGTCAGTCCATAATCACGAAGCGTGGGGAAACTGCATAACATTACAGGGTATTGTTGCTCATAGCGTTGAGGGAACCCAATTCAATTAATGTCTATAATTGTCAAGCAGACGCTATTCCAATGCAAACTAAATCGTGATTAATTATGCGGCTGACCTAAACGTTATCTGTAATATTAGTTATGTATAGATATATTCTGATTTCAGAGGTATGATTAGATTCAAGCCATTTATATCAAAGTAGTAGTAAGGGTTATTTTGAAAAAACAAGTGAAGAAAAGCAACTAAAAAGTGTAATCTTTCTTTTTTTTATTTAACCGCCTTCAAAAGCAACCACAAAAAAGGTAACCTACAAATTAACTTTTCTTCCTAAAGTCGGTGGCTTTGTGTTTTTTATTTCGTTGTCTTTTTTGCCACCGACTTCCGAAAGAAAAGATATTTTGTAGAATATTTTATAATTTTTTGAAGGCAGTTAAATTAAAATACTCTTTTTAGTTTACATATACAACCCAAATTCATGTCGCGTAGCAAACACACAAAATAAAGATTATCACTGTTCGGGATGCAACCAGATTTTACGAAACATCTTTTCTATATCCGCTGTGAAAGCGTATCTAAATTGTCTCCATTTTAAGATAAGGCTCTGAAGATCTTGTTGCAAATTGGGTCCTCGGCACATAAGATCATTGAGGCTGTAACCGCTCGAGGTTTTTGCCGAGGCATTGAAGACAACTCGCAGTTTAGTAGTTGCTGACTCAGATCGTTGGACGCAATGGTGCGATAAGTAGCAGTCCGGCTGTAAGTGTGGCGCAACGCGTGTCATATGTCCGAGCTCTAGGTATTCAGAAATAAACGTTTTATAGTCACGTGCCACAGCCGGCTGTTTACTTAATTTCCGCTCTAATTGAAAGAATTGAGCAATCGATTTTGTTTTCGATTCCCCAATATTTTCCTCAAAGTTTTCTTTGAATGGTATTTTCACGACATAGCTTCCATCTTGCCGCCTTGAGGTCGAAGATTGGTAGAATTCGATGCATTTTTGATCTTCTTCTGATAACGCTGGAGGTTCATGTATGTCCTCCACTTCCCAAAATTGCTGAATCTCTTCGATATTATTTAAGATGACATTGCAATGGTATGTTTTGTAGTTGCCGCTAAGGATCCATCCCAACTGAGTTTGTTGGGCTATGGGCAACATACCTTCTGCTCGACAAATACCGTCCATAAGAATAGTGGAATAGATATCTGCCCCAAATAAGATGTCGATTGGCCTACTTTTGTAGAATTCGGGATCTGCTAGAGTTATTTGGTTAAGAGTAGGCCAGTCTGGTTTAGGTAAGGTACAGCTGGGTAAGTTATTTATTAGTCTGTTCATTATATATACGTCCGTTTCAAAGGTAAAATCGCTGACTAACGATGAACATTTAATGGTAATACTGCCCTTACAGTTGTTTTCCTTATTTCCAATTCCAGAGATATAACCGTTGCATTTTCGTCGCGGTAGTCTTAACAACTGAGCTGCGCTTTCCCTAATAATGGATGTCTGTGACCCTTGATCTAAAAGAACTCTCATTTTTTGGTAGGATCCGTCTGTTGCTTGTACGTTAATTATTGCTGTTGCAAGCAAAATTTCTGAGGGTTCTTTAAGAAGCGATGCGACTGTGTTTCGTTCTTGCTGTTGGGATGGCGATTTTGTAATCGTGGCTGTATTTGACCCAGACCGATGTGACGTAAATGCTTCATGTAAAATGGTATTATGGTCTTTATTGCATTCTTTGCATCTTATTTCGGAGAGGCATTTTTTGCCTTCGTGGTAATGCAGACAATTAATGCAAAGATTCAATTTAGCTATAATATTTTTCCGTTCATGAGGTTGTATTTCTATTAACTTTTGACATGCATGAACCCGATGATCAGAAATATCAGAAAATTATCTGGCGAAACAATCAATCACAACCTTTAAAAGAATACCAGCTAGCGACAGTTACCTATGGCACAAAAGCCGCACCTTTTTTGGCCATGATGACACTGAAGCAACTGGCCAACGATGAAAGGCCAAACTATCCGCATAGCTGCGCTCCTGACATCTTAGAGGACTCATTTTATATGGATGATCTCATGCATGGAGAACATTCAGCGGAAGCAGCAAAACAGCTCAAAGCCGAGATGATTAACCTCCTCAAATCTGGAGGGTTTAATCTCAGAAAATGGCGATCAAACTTACCGGAAATATTAGATAGTTCTGATGCACCTCTGAAGGAAGACTTCGACTTCAAGCAACCGGAGTCAACCAAAACTTTAGGTCTTAGATGGGAACCAAAAAATGATCTATTTATCTTTCACTCTATAGAATTTATCTCACAGGACATCCTTACAAAAAGACAGTTCCTATCTCAGATATCGAAAATTTTTGACCCTTTGGGCTGGCTAGCACCAGTCACAATAAAGCTCAAGATCTTGTTTCAAGAATTATGGAAATCAGACTTGGGTTGGGACCACCCTGTCCCTCAAGACATTGCGTTAGAATGGAACATAATTAAAGCCGATCTATCTCACATATCTCAATTTAAAATTCCACGTTGGATTCAAACCCAGGATAAAGATACCATCGAACTGCATGGTTTTTGTGACGCTAGCACAAAAGCATACGCTTGCGTCGTGTATAGCAAAATACAAAGAGATAATGAGACCCACGTAACTCTCATTGCAGGGAAGTCAAAAGTAATACCGCTGAAGAAACCACAGTCCATCCCACGCTTGGAACTTTGCGGCGCTCTCTTGCTGTCAAAGCTTATGCAAAAAATAATCTTAGCCCTGAGACACTACAAGGTGCATGTTTATGGGTGGATTGATTCAACGGCCGCACTAGGTTGGTTAAGTGGCGAACCGGAGAAATGGAAACCTTTTGTTGCAAACCGAGTGAGGAGCATTACAGAAATAATCCCTAAAGATAATTGGAATTACGTAAAATCAAAGGAAAACCCCGCAGATTGCGCCAGTCGTAGTTTACCTGCTGCACAATTAGCCAATCACTCATTGTGGTGGCAAGGGCCCAACTGGTTGCCACAATATAACCCTAAAGAATCCCATAAGGTGCCAATTGATACAAGTGTTACTAGCTGCGAAGAACTAAGGAAAAAAGAGAAAGTAAACACTGTCATAATTAACCCCAAAAATTCAATAGTAATTCACCTTTTAACAAAATATAGCACTTTAAGGAAAGTGACTCGAGTATTAGCCTACATCAACAAATTCATCGACATTGTTGTTTACAAGAAACAACGCACTAGTTCCCTTACTCTGCAAAATATAAAGACAGCAAGAGAAATGTTAATTAAGCACGTTCAGAATGAATATTTCCACGACGAAATATCGCGGTTGAAAAACAATGACCCACTAAATAGAAAAAGCCAGATTCTTAACCTCAATCCCATCCTGGACTCCAATCAAGTACTCCGCGTCGGAGGTAGACTTAAACATTCGAATCATCTACATAAATGAAAAAAATGCTCACAAAGTATTATAAAAAGTACTGAACCAAATTGGATGAAATTTGTATGGGACTAAATGGCAAATATACTGCATCGATCAAAAAAAAAAAAACACTAATCGGACTAGAAACCTCGGAGTAATCGGTGTACATCCATAAAAAAACAACCGAATTGAAACCTCCTTCTTTTTTTAAAGTCGATTAAAAATACCCAATTCAAATTCTATTTATAGCCGGACAGTGTTGTACCTATAACCGGACCCGGAGATAAGCCGCACGTTTCAAATATCCGGCTCAAAGTTACTATCACCGACGCTTCGACGAATAGTTTCGTAACTTCCTAAAGCCGAATATTATCTGCTAGTTTTCGCTAAGTTTGATAACTTTTGGCCGAATGTAAGCAGTATCTATACTTTTGAATAAGATAATTGTGTAGTAGAGGTGTACTCAGAAGTTGACAGTGCGAATTCCGCCTTTTTTTTTAACGTGGTAAAATCATCAAATGAGTCCTCACACCCCGTACTGTCAGACTTGTACTGACTAAAATCCACGGTGTCCTTCAGTAGCCGTTTATGTTCCGGGGTCACGGTATGGAAATAATCCCGCGACCGCGAATCCCGCCTAGAACAAATATTTGGATGATATGCAAGTATGTTGTTCCGGATCTGAATGTTTGTGTATGTGAGTTTCAATGTATGGAAACGCTACCACTAAATAGGAAAAATATATGAAGCAAACGATTTATTAGAGTTACATAGAATTCTGCTTAGAATTGGATCTTAGGGTGCTTGCTTTTGCTTGCGTACACGACGCATGTAACCCGCGCAAGTGCCTCAACATGCTCAAGTTACATGCGCCGCCCGTGTACAAGCAAGCATCCCGCGGGTAGCTTGATCAAGTGCGCGGGTAACCCGCACCTTAACTTGCGCGGGTTACATGCGACGTGTACAAGCACCTTTACATAGAATTGACAGGAATACACAAAGAAAACCCTTCTATTTCTAGTATTTATGTATTGTTGATAAAAGGCAACTAGAACACAAAGGGGTCTCTATAATAATGTTGTGAATTAAAGTTCCTATAAAGTTCAAAAACTAAGTTTTAAATGAAAAACCCTAGACAAGAAAGTTAAGTTTTACCTATAAATATAGAAGCTTTCTTTTTCTGCTTTTTCCGAGGTGTTAGCAAACAGCAAAGTAGTTGAAAATAAAAGATTTTTTTGAAACTGAATTTTTATTTACAAAGATTTACATATTTTCTTGATCAGCACTAGCGCAACAAAACAAGATATCGCGTTCCTATTTTGTTGACAATTAAAATTGAATCGCTTAGTCTTTCTCACCTATAGCTTGGCAGAAAAAAGTCGCAAAGATGAATAGAAGTAATAGTAAGTACGGCAATACCACTCAAATAAAAGTTTAGATTATAAGGTCAATCAAAATCAACACAAAAAAATAGCTAAATTCGCAGAACAGTTTGAGCTTGGATGTGTCATGAAAATTCTATTGAAAAGAAGTAGAGAAACTTTCGACAAAAAATGCATAGACTGGGAGATGAGGGTCCAAAAAACATAAAAAAATTAGAGATACCTACATCATGTTTTGCGAATTCATTGTTGATTTAGATCGGCTAATTGTCGTATTTTCGCTTTTGGAAATTTTCTCGTGGCACGGCTTTTCTAAAAATCTTACTTGTCACGCCCTAAGCGATGTGCGGTCTTCTTTTTCTCAAATTCAAACACTTCAAACACGACAAAGTGAAGGCTAATCTAACGATCTAATCCTTTGTTTGTAGTTAGTTAAATCTACTCTAAAATTCTCTCTGGTACGGGGAAAATTGTAAATGAGATTATAAATAATTGTAAAGTTTACAAAATAACGTTACTTTGTAAAAGGTTTTGTGTTTCAAAGTAAATAAAGATAATGGTTTTCTGTATTTTTAAAGTAGACAAGTTAGAATTTTACCTATGAAAGGAGAATTTTAGTACAGCTTTACCAAAGGTATCGCATTACCCTTTTTTTAAAATCATCAAATGAGTCCTCCTACTTAGAACAGGGCGGGAAGGACTGTGAGACGTACTGACTAAAAATCCACGATGTCCTTTAATAGACCTTTACGTTCCGAGACCACGGTTACCTTATAAGACAGTTCCACGTCGCCCCGTGTATTGTACCCAGTGCTGTGTTGTGGAGTTCGGATTTAAAGCAATCGCTCCACTAAAGATACACGTATCCCAACATGGTTGCAAAAAGGCTTGGCAAACGATAATATAAAGTAGATCAATGTGCAGACACTCAATTATTTTATACTAGCGGCCCGTCCCGGCTTCGCACGGGTAGACATGATCATTTTCATCCTCTAAAACCTGGCGCTGATGGCTCCAAAAACCGTAGCTGTATCGGCCCAGCTGTTTTCGAATTATGAGCTTAGCAACACAAAGAAGAAGATATTGTAACCCTCAAGAATAATGACGTGGTAAATAATTATAGACGGTATAAATGCAATCAGTTATATTTCCTTGCTTTAACAAATTATGAAGAATCTCATGATAGACATAACTCGTATTTTCCATGGCTGACGGCTTACAGACAGGCAACCATAAAGTTACATGCTCTGTGGCACAAACTGTCACATCATTTCCTGTAAATAAGACTCCTTGGTCACATCCTCTCACAAGATCAGGCCTCTCGTGGAAGGATGTGACAGCATGGCTGGCGGCTTAGCAGGCTTGCTAATAGGCTTTTGGCATTGGCTGGCCGGCTATGGCGGTCCGGCCAAGGCGTTACAATATTATTTCTTCCTCATTTTGTGGGTTCTTGGGATATTGATCAGTCTTTTAAAAGGTATAATAAACCTCCATCCATGTTATATTTTTTTCGTCTACAGTACATTTTTTTATTAATTCTTGCAATATAAATTTATCGTCGCTGATGCAAATAACTATATCAGTTTATCTCCAATCATCCTCTCGCTAATCGAAATAAAGAAATAAAAAAAAACTCTAGCTTCACACAATTTCCTATTCATTTTATAATCTAAGTCTTGATTAAAATATAAATCTCCGAGTTTAATCCCTGCACCCTGGTTTTATTCTACGTCATCTCTGGTAGCAATTATAAATTAATCCTGGCATCCTACTCAGCACGGAATAAGATTATAATTTTAAAACAGAGACCGGTTTGTAATTTCAGGGGTTTACCTATCACACACGGTTGGACCGAGTCGACATTTTTCGGCACATCCAGACGGCAAAATTGAAATGAACAAACCTCACCGTAAAAAGTGGAGAAAGGAATAGAAAATTCGACCTTAACGAACTGTGAGGCCATAGTTGTTAAGGGAACTGGTGTCAAAATTTTTCGTTGTACAGAAAAGCTTTGCAAAAATGTTCAAGTTTCGCTCAGGACGAATCAACTTAATTTGTGCCGAACCGATCCTGAGTAAGGATAGTAGGACGCCCACGGCGACAGACGTCGCAAGGCGATCTCCGGCAACCATAGGCGCGGTCATGCGGGCGGCGAGTAAAGGGCAACTCGCTGTCCGACCATGGACCATTCCCGGGGCCGACGCCGCGCTGTGTTCCACAAGCGCCTCAAAGAGCGTCAGCATAATAACGGGGCCCCCCTATAAAAGGGCCAAAGCCTGCCGGTGTCATGGGACTTATCTCATTACCGTGACCCCGGAACATAAAGGGCTATTGTAGGACACCGTGGATTATAGTCAGTACGAGTCCGACAGTCTCTCCCGCCCTACCCGGGATGGGAGGACTTATTTCATGATTTTACTACGCTAAAAAAATAGGATAGTAAGAAAGAACCGATCGGCGTGAGCCAAAAGCAAGGCGAATAAGTGTAGTAATTCTTTTGGGTAGACATTAGTTATTCAACAAGTACTGCCGTATCGAATACGCCAACCCATACAAGGGTTTTACTTTCATAAAATTAAGTAAAATAATTAAAGGAAAACATTGTTCGTGAATTCACTAAGGTCCATCGCTACAAAAGGTTTCCGTTGTTACCTTGGAGCCTCGTGTTTGGTAATTATTAGTTACAGTGGGCTTTATCAATTGGATATCTCAGTTTTATTAAAATTTACGCAGAGAAATGTATACGAGAACTTCTGGTTGCAACTGTGACAGCAAGACTCACTAGTTGACTTTACAAAATTTCTAGTAATAAATACTAAGTCCTTGTTATCTCACTTACTTAGTATTTATTACTAGAAATGTTGTAAAGTCAACTAGCGAGTCTTGCTGTCACGGTTGCAACCAGAAGTTCTCGTACAGGTAGCTAGACACTATATTATATACCTTATAAGCTGACTGTACATGTGTACATGGACACAAACGTTGATTTTTTCCAGTTCTGTCCTATTCCAGGCCAATGACCTCCCTCTACTGTTCTCATTTTTGTGAAGCCGCGAATCCTCCTTACAGTTGTCACAGTATTATCCAGTTCGTCCCGTCATCTCCTTCGTGGCCTACCACTATTGCACGCCTCATTAGTTTAGAGCAGCTATACTCAAAGTGTGCTCCGCGGCGCTCCCGAGGTTCCGCTAAGCCTTTCTGGGGGCTCCGCGAGAATACAATACATGTATACTGTATATCCTACCAAAACAAATGATCGCAATTAGACTGAATGCCGAACCTGATATAAGAATTAAATTCTCTTCGATCAATCCTAATATAAACTGATGAATGAAAAATAAGAAACAGTAGTACCTATACACTTTAATTGTAATGTGAATCCCTGTTTTTAACGAATGCACGTAACTTTCTGTTTTACTATGAGGTTCCGTCAAAAATTTTGTTCTTCCGGGTGCGCCACCAAAAAATTTTGAGAACCACTGGCTTACAGTAACAGTTTTGTACTATTTTGACCCAAAATTTGTCCTACTGATAATATACAAAAAACATAATCTGCCAATGGAGATTCCAAGGCTAGGTATCCGATCTCATCTCTGCTGAAAAAAGTGAGCCTTATTTCATTACACCAAGCGTGGGTTTTTTTTTTATCGTGGTAAAATCATCAAATGAGTCACCCAGGACAGGGCGGGAGGGACTCGTACTGACTTAAATCCACGGTGTCCTCCAATAGCCCTTTACGTTCCAGGGTCCCGGTAATTAACCAAGTGTGGGTTGGGCGGTTTTCACTTTTTTTTCGATTAGTTGACTATCGTGAAATCGCCGTAGGAAAATTAAAATGCTGTAGGACCTACAGCATTTTCTTGTGTTTTTATAATCAACATAATTATTGTGGTACAAGCACTTTGCTGCTTCTGACAACTTAATCATTTTCATTTTTCAGGCTCTATTCATAGCCTTAACATGACAAGCAAATAATTGTAATCTTTACATATAATAAAATCGTAGAGATGTCATTCCTGTACATTGATTTTTTTTTTCTTTTTGTATTTTTTTCGAGATAAGGGATCGATTCTGATGCCAGATCAACTTTTATTTTTTTTCGAAATTTTTTATGTTTTTTTGATTTGATCTATCTCCGAAACTGCTGTAAAGTTGTCGATCAAATTTTCCTCAAATATTCCTAATAATATGCTTCTGTTTATATGCTATGTATTATTACGCTATTTTGCCTGGGAGATAAGCAATTTTGAATTTTGTTGTTTTTAGATGTTTGTTGATAGTTGGAAGCTAAACCACTGGATATTATTTAGTCAATTTTTCCTCAAATATTCCTTAAACTGCTGTTCTATTAATAGGATATGTATAATTACGCTATTCCCCTTGGGGGATTAGCAATTTTATAATATGTTGATTTTCAGTCATTGTTGACATTTGTACAAGAACCGCTATTTGAAAATCACTGTCAACGTACTAGCCAGTCCGGTCGGTAACCTGCTTGACTTTCGTGCAGGGGGTCTCTGGATCAAATCTCGCAGTTTTTTTTTCTCTTTTTGAGTTTTTTTTTATTTGTCCTGAGAGTTTTAAATAATTAAAAAAAAAATGTGCATACTTTTGTTTCAATATTATTAGCGATTTAAAATAATTACTATTTTTTTTCAATACTTCTCTAGGATATAAATCTACACCGATTTAAATTGTTGGTAGTAAGTTGGATATTTTTTTTAATTGTAATTGTTTCGAGGTGTGGAATTTTAAAGATTAGAAAAAAATCAGGGTTTCTATAATTTGTGTTTATTTATGTTTTGAATTGGTGCTCAAACCAGTGCATAGATTCTGTTTTAAACGACGACAAGTTAGTTAGTACTCATCGAGTCAGATAATTAGTTTTTTTTTAGGTATCACGCGGTATGCTAAAGGGAGAAGAGCAATGCTATCGTACAGACGCCAGCAGGTCAACCTACCCGAATCTGTCAGATTTTACCATTGAAACCTTAACCTTCTACTCTTGTGATAAGGTTGAAATTTTATTAAAGAAATCTGACAGATTGTGGTAGCTTGATGTGCTGGCGTCTGTACGTTCAATTTGCAGCGATACTGTAAATCGACCCAAAAATGATAGTCTAATGTTTAAATAAACACGGTTCTTTGAAATTAATGTCGTTCAAATAACTATGTACCTAGATATAACATTATTGATCTAAACTAATAATAAAAATGCAATTATGTTTGTTTTACCTTTTCACGCATTACTACCTACTGAATCGATCGTCCCAAAATTTAGCATATACGTTGTCAGGAGTATAGACACGGATATAAGGTATCTTACATCCCGAATAACAGAAGCTGTTTCCGAGAAAACAATTACGTTCATATTCCAGATGGCGCCACACGATCCGTATTGTTTCTCAAATTCTAAAATAACGCAAGCGAAGCCGCGGGCAAACACTAGTCTAAAATAAAATAGAATTATAATAATATAATATAACAGGAATATGCCTTGTTGAAGACTGTGTTACAAGTTCGCCGCAGGCTTTACACAGATTTCAGCTCCACAAAGGGATTTTCGGAATAATAAATACATTATTCAGCATATTTAGGATAACCTTGATCTTCACGGGTTTTAACTTATTTAGACGTATTATCGCAGAAGATTCTACGCCAAAATATACAGGGTGTTTCTTTTAAATTGGCCAAAAGGAAGAAATCTAAATCCATAAGAGAAATGGGAAAACTTTCTTAGAAACCTTTAGCTCTTTTTTTGATGTTAACAACTTCGGAGTTTTTATTTTTTTGGTCAAGTGTGAGTTGTCCACAGAAATGTGGAAAATTGGCCATTTTTTTAATGCCGTTCAACTGTCTTTCATGTAAGGATCATTTCATTATATCGGAAGAAAAAATACGGAATGGCGAAAGTTGGTCAAATTTTGCAAAATATATTTTCATACAAATTGTTTGAACGAAAAATTTACTAATATTTTCTTTTGTTATTTGATTTAGTGTCATTTTAGGATCATTTCATTGTCAATCAAAAATGTCTGGTCAACAGAAATTGGTCAAATCTAATGAAATACTGACTACTAAAACTTTAGAAGACTTTGTTAGAAGAAACATTCCTGTACTTTTGACAAACTTCTACTGTCCAGATATTTTCTTCTCGTAAAATGATGCTAAAAATGCATTTGATTTTTAAGGTAATTTAATACTTAAAACGGTAACTCATAATCAAGGTTGCTGCAGTAGTTCAGCGATCGGCTGCTACGCTCCGTGTAGCGGGCACGAATCCCGCGCGCTACGAAAATTTTTATAAACTCCAGGGTCGTTGTTCTGTGTCTGACTATTCGTATAAATGTTTGTAATCGTACGCACGATACGGAAGGAATTTCTAGAGCGGAAAATAAAAAAAAACAAAAACAATAAACATTCAGGAAAAATAAATAATCATCTACGATTTCGTATCGTTATCGTGTCGTATCGAACAAAAGACAAAAATAAAGAAGCCATTAGACGCTGTTTCACGTCACACACATAACTCGCGAGCTTTGCAAATAAAATGTACCTAAAGGTAATTAGGAAATGTTTTCCTTCCACAGCACCCTCTCTTTTCTTTATTGGGTTTGACTTTTACGAAAATGTTACGTGGCATGTATTTTCCTTAATTATAATGAAAATTTCTCTTGTATCGTGTTCAACCACCTACAAGTTAAAGTTAAATTTTGGGAGCTTTTTCTTCTTTCAATTACACATAACCTAAAAAGACGAAGTTTTGGGCATGAACAATAACAATAATATAAATATTTTTTTCCGTTATTAACAAACATTTGTTGTTTTTATTTTTTGTAAGTGAAACGTCTATTAATCAAAATGATACATGTATTTGTTTGTCATTTTTGATTATTGATAGATTACAGCACTCAAAATCTTTCGCTAGTCCACCAATCACGAAATGAATAAATGAATATTCCGCGTTCAATCCCCAATAATTTCTAACCTCTTCCGCTTTCGACCCCTAAACGTTTCCACATTCAACCCCTCAGGGGTTGAACGTGGAACTCAGTACATTGGCAATCTTTTCTTTGTCCAGAGTCAACCCCTAGTTTTTATGACACATAAATAACATTCAAGTAATGGTGAAAGCAAAAGTATGGAGTTTTCAGTTCCATGAAATAATGTCAGGTCGTATCAATATAGCATGAAACAAAATAGTCTGATATCATCATAAACGCAAAATTTATGTTTGCAAGACGTAATGATAAAATCCTACTAATCCTACTTAAATTATAAATGCGAAAGTTTGTGAGGATGTATGTATGTGCATACCAGAATACCTAAGTATGTGTATGTAGGTATGTTTGTTACTCTTTCACGCAAAATACAAAACCGAACGGATTTGGCTAAATTGGGGTAATTTGGTATACAGATAGTTTAAAAACTGGATTAACACATAGGATAGTTTTTAAGCCGATTTTATGTTCCCGTGGCATAAGTTTCGAGTTGTAGCGGGTGAAGCCGCTGGCAACAGTTATAGTCATTTCATATTCCTCAAAATTCCTGATGCAAAAATTCGACGTAGAATCTATAGCACATACTCACTTACTCGTTCCATAATATTCGGAGAGGAAACTCGATAGACTGACATAATAGCCGTGAGTTCTCTGATGCCATTACGTCGGTCAATTTACTCCGAAGCGGCCATTATGCGGCCTCCAAGGGTAATGGATGGCCACGCTAACAGATTCTGTTCTTGAGCCTTCTTGAGCCTTGAGCCGTCTCTAGTGGTCTACCATTTGTAAATGTTTAATAGTTTATACGTACGCGAATCGCATGTGACTGGAATTGTGTTGGCAACGCAAAGATATTGTAGATGGCGCACCATAGAGTAGTCCTAATCCGACCAATGACGTAGTACTATTTTGAAGTACCTTTAAGATTTGAACTGATTTTAATTAACCAATGACGATGCTTGGAACAAGCTATACTAGCGCCATTAGTTCCCCAGTTGCCGTCCCCATTAACAAAGAATTATTTAAATAAGAACTTATTTAAACAATAGTGTTGCCTGTGTAAGGCTAGTTAGTCAAGATGTCGGTATTTTCCAGTTTACTATCATGGATACAATAATGTAACACATTATTGTATGCATGCGATGTATGTGGTGAAGCGTTTAAGTGGAAATGATTTAAATTTTTTTATGGGATGCGGGTGGATCGCCTGTTGAGTCCCGGAAAGGCTAATAGGATTGGCACTAACCTTTGGTCTTCTCTGCGCTGGTCTTGGAGTCTAGCCTGGAGCTGGTTTCTGGCGACCGAGCGTGAACTACCGATACCGGGATCAATCAGCTGATCTATATTCTTTATTATAGCGAGCGGTGCGGTGCGGTTGGCGCTAAGTAGTATACTGAATGTTGGAGAGCTCACGCGCAATGAGAAAAAACGGTTATACTGTCCTTGTATCGATTGAAGGACGCGTCTTCTGTTTAACCAATAGCCGATCCCTTTTGCCAGAAAGAGACAACAACATATTGGCGTAAACATCCTCCCCCCTTTGGAAATCCTTAGGATTTACGAAAAACAAAAAAAAACAAAAAATAGGATGCGATAACAGGAGCAGGATGGATACAAGGAAGTATTTATGGGGAATATTAGCAATGTGATAGCTCACAAGTTGAATATATATATATGTACATATAAGGATACGAGCATGCAGAGCGATTGTAACTGTGCCATCAATGAATTAAGACGAACAAAGATAATATAAGCTATGTTAAATTAAGTTATAATTATGTTAAGTTATTGGGACGGAAGTGGGCACAGTTTAACGACAGGACGTTTGAAAGTTCCATTTGTCGTGCGTACCAACGCAACACGCGCGACTCCGTCCCTGCCAGGATATACCTGCTCAATGATACCCGTAGGCCAGCGAAGTGGTGGCGCGTCATCTTGGTGAACGAGAACAAGTGTACCTGGCTGAATGGTTACCTCAGGAGTATTCCATTTTTGTCTTAACTGGAGAGTGTGCAGATAATCTAAGTGCCACCTTTTCCAGTAACTTTGGACCAAGCTCTAATAATTTTTTTCTACTATGAAGGCCCACGGATGCGTCCACCTCGCAAGCTGGCAACGACTGCAGAGGGGTAGTGTTGAGGAAGTGAGCGGGAGTTAAAATGGTGTGCGGCTGATCAGACAGCAAACACAATGGACGCGAATTTAGAATACACTCTATTTGAGTCAACACTGTTAATAACTCTTCGTAGCACAGTAATTGTTGCCCGATGCAACGATATAAATGAGTTTTTATGCACTTTATATTGCTTTCCCAAATTCCTCCCCAGTGGGGGGCGCGCGCGGGAATATTCCGCCATGTAATTTTACGGTTGTTTAGTTCCGTTTTGAATGCAGTAGACGTATCTTTAGAAGCTAGAAACGTGTATAACTCGTCTAGTTGACGCTTTGCCCCAATGAAATTTGTTCCGTTATCGGAATATAGGACAGATATTGGCCCTCGTCGCGACAGAAAACGCTTTAAAGCGTCCAAGAACGTCTCCGAACTCAAGTCCGATGCAATTTCAATGTGTATGGCTTTGGTAGTCAGACACACAAAAATGCAGATATAAGCCTTTTGACTTCTAACGCCCCGCTTGCGTGTCATAGTGATAGCTATCGGCCCAGCGTAATCTACCCCTGTGTGAGTAAAGGCCTTGGCTTCTTGTACACGCGCTGGAGGTAAACTTGACATTATAGGCGTGGGATGAGAGGGAGCAACCTTGAAACAAAAATTACATTGACGTATGCGTTGTCGAATAATATTTCGAGCGGAAATAATCCAATAGCGTTGCCTTAACAATGACATGAGAAGGTGGGAACCTGTATGGCAATTGAATCGATGACAGTCATCTATCAACAGGTCCACCAGGTGATCTCGACGTGGAAGCAGCAATGGATGCCGATTTGCAAATGGTATCTGAGCGTTTGTCAGTCGACCACCAACTCGAAGCAAACCGTTTTTATCTATGAACGGACTAAGTTTTCTCAATGAAGGTGAGGGCAAGTTACCCTTTTTAATGTTGTTTAATTCAGAGGCAAAGTATTTGTTCTGTAACTCGCGAATAATCGCAAACTCAGCGACTTCAAGGTCCGAGACCTCAATTGAAGAAGCTCGAGGTAACTTGCGAACAAATCGCAGAACATACACTATGATGCGTAGTAGCTTTTTCCAAGATGAGACTCGATAAGAGAGCTCCAGAAGTATTGAAGGAGATTGATGGGAGACTACTGTTAAAGTTACGGAACCCTTTGCTTCAGGTATAGACCCGTCGACATTCGACGGGTCGAATGCCACTATTGGCCACTCAGTGATTGGATGACTAGTCCATGGTGGACCTTGCCACCACAGCGGGTGATGGGTGATTTCAGACGGTAGTAAGCCTCTTGATAAACAGTCACTAGGGTTTTCTATTCCATTAATATGAAAAAAGCGGTCTGGAGATAAATTTGACTGTATTTCAGTCACGCGGTTGGCAACGAATGTCTGCCAGCGATGCGGGGAAGAGTGAATCCATGATAGAGCGACAGTGGAATCACTGAAAGCGAATATCTCTTTAATAGGATATCGCTTATGGAAAAGAGTATGAACTTGTTTTACAAGTTTAGCGAGCATTAGTGAGGCACACAATTCTAGCCTCGCCAGAGAGATCGTCTTCAGTGGAGCCACTTTAGACTTAGCGCATACTAAATGTACGGATATATCCCTATTAGGGTGTGTTATATGTAGGTAAATGACGCAGCCGTAAGCCTTCATACTAGCGTCGCCAAAGGCGAGCAAATTGACCACGCAACCGGCCGCGACACCCAGATGGCGCGGTATTTGTAAACTAGATAATAACGGTAATTCAGTTTTGAACCTAACGAAGCGTTCAGTAATGACTGCTGGGGGCTCCTCATCCCATCCCACCTTAGCGAGCCAAAGGTCCTGTATTAGAAGCTTTGCATAAAGGACAACAGGTGCGACGAATCCCAACACGTCAAATAAGCGAGCAACCGTAGACAGTATGGCGCGCTTGGTATTACCCATAGTCGCAGCGGATGCGGCGAACGAGAACACATCAGAAGTAGGTATCCATTTCAAACCCAAGACCTTTAATGTTTCGTCATCATCTGTGAACTCAATCGCCGCGCGGTATGACTCAGGCAAATGCGCAAGAAGCTCTTTAGAGTTACTCGCCCACTTGACGAGGTCAAATCCGCCCTTCTTGAACAACGCGAGCAGTTCGTCCGCCAGACGAGTTCCATCTTCTACAGTGGACACAGAGGTGGTTAAATCATCCATATACAGTTCGTTAGAAGCAACCTCTGCGGCGAGAGGGAAACGTTCTTGATAGTCCTCAGCTAACTGGCGGACAGTACGCATTGCCAAGAATGGGCTCGGTCGCAATCCGAAAGCTACGGAATTAAATTGAAAAATACGAATACGCTCAGTATCGTTGAAGCGGTATAATATCTTTTGATATTTGCGATCATCTACGGAAAGTAAAATTCTAAGATACATTTGACGTATATCAGCGGTTATTGCAACTTCAAAATATCTAAAGTTGAGTAAAAGCGAAAATAAATTGGCCTGCAAATTAGGCCCAGTGTGCAACAAGTCATTGAGCGACTTGCCGCTGTCAGTTTTAGCACTTGCGTCCAAAACTATGCGGGTTTTTGTCGTCGACTTTTCAGGCCGGACGACAGCGTGATGAGGTATGAAATAACCATCATGAATAGCGGGAAAAGAATAAGGGATTTCCGATAAGTAACCCTTATCTATATAATCAGCGATGACGTCATTGTAAGCTTGACGTAAAGCGGGAAGCGAATGAAATTTACGCTCTAACGCAGACAATCTACGCTGAGCGTGAATGAATGAGTTACCTAACGACTTAGGTTCACCCTTGAATGGCAAGGACACAATGTACCTACCGCCTGAGTTTCTAGTAACGGTTGATTTATAAAGTTCCTCGCAAACCTGATTTTCTGGACTTATTATTTTCGCAGTAGGCACCTCTTCTATTTCCCAGAATTTTAAGATTGAATGGTTTAAATTATCTACTAGCGGGCCGAAGGACCAGGCTATACTGCCTTGGTTGACAGCAGGTATCTCACCCATGACAATATAGCCAAGCGTGGTTTCTATAGCATGAGGTATGCAATTAGCGGTGTCCATTAAATCAGCTGACGGCGCGAGTGGACGCGGAATAACCTTACCCCCTAACAGAATGAACGCGAATAGTTGAGCACCTAGAATCGCTTCTATATCTCCAGACACGTTCCAACAGTCGTCTGCCAGTGGTAAGTCCTTAAACTGATCCATAAACGATGCTTGGATTCCGCGCGTCGGTAATGACTCAGTAATATGGTCAATAACCAACATGTTCAGTTTATAATGCGCATCACTCACTCGCGATTGAATTGTGAGAGATACATAACCTTTAATTGGGGCTGAGATTGACCCCACTGATTTCAAAGATGAATTAACTAGCGGATGAATATTTAATTTCAATTTCTTACAACAAGCGAGGCTAATGATGTTATTCTGAGAACCACTGTCTATTAAACATCTCATTAACAAGCGGTTTCCATTCACCGGAACATATACCTGTGCCGTTGGTAACACAATTAACTTATTTAATAAATTACAATGTTTGGATTCGTCACAGGTCATTAGCGTAATTGAATTCTCAGAACGACCACATTCCTTAGATAACGAACACCTGCGCGCAGTGGGCGCCGGCGGCGGCGTGTCAATACGCGCATGCATACATACAGCGGGAGCCCCCGACTCAGCTTGCGTTAAGGGGATAGGTCAGTAAAAATACGGTTTTTATTTTTTACTTTTCTTCGTACATATCTGGACTACAGATCTTACAACTTGGAATATAGTTATTGACTATATGATCTAAATTCTCACAAAGTTGAAAACACGATTCAATTAAATTTTCTCGATACAAAAAAAATGCAAAGTTCGGTCTATCTAATTAATTTTTTGGACTTTATGGAATAACTACTATGAGTTTTTGAAAGGATGTTGTTTTAAATTGTATAAAATACTAGTATCTTAATTCTGTAAAGACATTTTTTCAATTAATAAAAATTTTAATTCATAAAAAGACGTCAATATGTTTGGGCACATACGCCGTTTTATTCTGAGCACACATTCACTATCGTCCTCTCATCTTTTGCCTTTTAAAAGTAGTGTCATCACTTTCGTTCCATGACGAATCAGTCAGCCAGCGTGGCTCTTACAGGTTAGACCTGCGACACTTTTTTTCAGATCGCGGCTGTCAGATTTTCGTAATAATAAAATTGGAATGGATAAAAAGATCGAGAAAATAAAAACGAATGATACGTAGGCTTATAGATTATTGAAAACTATGTTCCGCTGTGTTACATGGGACGTGATTAAACGGACTTGACTGTAAATAAGTCACGTAAACTTTCTATTTTAAATAACACATTATTTTGATGAATAAATAAAGAATAAAATAAACCAAACTCACTGAAAATCATCGCAGGAAAATCCTGACGACCCCTACTGAGCAAACAAGGGAAATGTTAGAATACGTATGATTCTATACATTACGAATTGTTCCTATCATCAATTATAATAAATTACTCACAGTGATATTATATCAATGCCATCGTGATGTCGTACTATTGTTGTCGGATGGATCCTCTGTGTCCATCCTCCTCCCATCTAATCTTTATGCATCTAAATACCATTTCACATAAACTAATGATAAATGCAGATTTGCAGTCAACATTTTGAGATAATATGTAACTGAAAACAACTTCTAATCGTATCAAATTGCGATATAGGATAAGAAGCACTTCACTTTTATTATTATTTATTTAGTTTCGTCACAGATTTATAACAATTTCTAAGAAACAGGATTAAAATAAATTAAATGAAAACTGCTGTTGTCATTTTGAATACTTCAAAATTACTTGTCAACTACAAATAAGGCATAGCACCCATCACCCGGTTAAATATCGTCTATGATGAGAAAAATCGGTGGTCATTGCTGTCTCACCGCGTGTTCGGTACAAGTTGCTTCTCGCTCTATTTATTGCTTTGGAGTAAAAAAAGATCAGTACTGGGTTCATTTTGGAGTGGCTGGAGAGAAGTCATGGAGTCCTGACCTACCGCTTGATGCAGGTCCTCACCGGACACGGAAGTTTCGGGTGGTACCTTTGTCTGATGCGAAAGGAGGAAACGCCTGGGTGTCACCACAGCGAAGATCGCCCGGAGGACACGGTGGAGCATACGGTGCAAGACTGTCCAGCTTGGGCAGAGCACCGACGTGTCCTCACGGTTGCGATAGGCGGAGACCTCTCGCGCACAGCATTGGTCGCGGCCATGCTGCGGGGCGAGACGGAGTGGGAAGCGGTCGCGAAGGAGGAGGCGGGCCGCGAGCGAGAGAGGACAGTGTCCTCCCTCCGCCCCACCCGCGGTGGTGAAGCCCACGGCGACGGACGTCGCTAGACGATCTCCGGCCACCGTAGGCGCGGGCATGCGGGCAGCGAGTAAAGGGCAACTCGCTGCCCGACCATGGACCATGCCCGGGTCGACGGCGCGTTGTGTCCCACGCGCGCCTCAAAGAGCGTCAGCATACTGACTGGGCCCCCCTCTCAGAGGGCCAAAGCCTACCGGGGTCGCGTGATTATTTCCTTACCGTGACCCCGGAACAGAAAGGGCTATTGAAGGACACCGTCGATTTATCAGAAAAGTGATTATTACAACCTTGTCCCAAAAAAAAAAATACTGTGGATAAGATATTATAGAATGTAGATTTTATTATAAAGAGGTTACTGACATTAAATTGTTCTAGTGTCCGTCATTACATCAAAATGCATCAAAAATTAGTACCAAAACCAGATGGTGGAGGACAGGGTGTCAAGCACCCTTAGCTTTCCACTCTCGAACATATTAAGATATCACACAACCAGCTTTGTGAACGCACGTTAATAAAAGGAGCGTGTGTTTGGGGCTTTTTTTAGCGTGCTAAAATAATTTACCAGCCCTACCCAGGGCAGGGCGGGAGGGACTGTCAGACTCGGAATACTTACTAAAATTTACGATGTCTTTCAATAGCCCTTTACGTTCTGGGGTCATGGTATTCGTTAGCCCGCCACCCAGGTAGGCCCTCTATAAGAGAGCCCCGTCATTGCCATTGTGCTGACACTCTTTCAGGCGCGCGTGGAACACAAAGCACATGCCCTTGCCCGTGCGCGCGTGTGTTTGGGGCTTAACGATAATAGGTTTTGTCACTTTCGTAAGGTATGCCAATTATCATTCATTTTCTACCAAATAGGTAGTAGTTATTTTCGTTATCTCGGGACGTCAAAATCTGTGTCAAAGTGCTAAAAAATAAATTTAAGACTTTGAATGATAAAAATATTACAAAATATTTATCCACATCAATAAGTATTTCTATCATTTTGTTTTAGTAAATGTTTCGATATCCTTATATCAAAATATTTCTACTAGAGTAATACATGTATTTTGGGTAAAGGGAACACTTTATGAAATGTCGAAGTTGACGAAATGAAATACATAAAACTTTGGATTGCGTTAATTTTGCGATACTGGCGCCTACTGGTGGCGGTGCGTGGCAACTTTTCCGACTCACCAAACGACGCTTTCGCTTGACCATACGCCGTTAACGGTGGATTCCGTTCAAAATGTAGCAATGAATGGTGTTTTTTATGACACTGCTTACACGTATTTGACGAACCACAACTAGAAGTGGCATGTTTGTTACTAAAACAATTGATGCAAAGTCTCTTATCCTTCACGAAATTAAAGCGTTCCTTCACTGCAAGTTTTTTAAATTCTATGCATTCGTAAAGGTGGCTATGCTGCGGCTTATTGCAAAATAAACAAGCGCTTTCACCGTTATGACTATTCTCGGTAATAGCAAAACTATGAAAGTTTTTATTGTTATTCGGGCGAGGTTTTGATTTCGCATCCACAGCCTTATTATTATTGGTGGCAGCAGTCTGATGGATCACTGCCGACCTCTCCATAATTTTTATATGATGACGTAGATATTTCACTAACTCTTCACTCGTGGGTAGATTGTTATCTTTAATCGATAACTCGAAACTTTGAACCAACTGCGGATCTAGCTTTTTTAAAACGATATGCGTAAAAATAAAATCGGATAAGTCTTTTATATCCAGCTGCTTAAGTGCAGACCAGGAGGAATTTACTCGTTCAATGAAATTATTTAATTGTGATGTTGATGAACCCGACGCCGGTTTTATATCCATTATATTATTTATATATGTTGACCCAAGTAACCTCTTGTCTTGATATTTTGTTACTAATGAGTCCCAAATAGTGGAATAATTGTCCTCATTGGGCAATATTCCCGCGAACACATTAAGTGCGACTCCACTTAATTTTCCTACCAGATATTGTACTCGCTGGCCGTCGGTCAAGGTTTATTATCGTGCACGTTCGTCTTAAAACATTGATAGAACAACGGCCAAGATTCAGGCTGACCCGCAAAGCTTAAAAGTTCCAAAGGCGGGAGCCTGCACGAATAATTGGCAGATGTGGGTACATTTACAACTTGCGCACTTTGCGAATGAATTAATTCATCTCGTTTATATTTAACTTGCGAATAAAGTGTTTCAAATGAGCTCCAGTCACTGAAACTGATTTCACAGTCGGGGTCAGCCTTCAATAACCACTCATTATGTTCGTCACACAACTTTACGAAATCCTCATATAACTTCCCTATGTTTGATGTCTCTGCTAAGAATTCCCCTACGCTTCTTGTATTAATTTTCGAAGACGTTATAAGTTTTTTAGAGGATTCAAAATATTCATTTAATTTTGCAAAGGTAGCTTGTTTCTTAGCAATGACCATTTTTATTTTAATTTGCGCCGACATTTTGTCGTAAGTAAGTATGAGGTACTTTGAATATAGCACTGAACAAGTAAATTTTATATAATATTCAACTATCTCGCTATTAGATAATTAGTGGGTAAGTCGTAACGACTGTTCTGGAATGTACTTAAAGATAGGTAGGTATATTCTATATTAATGAATATAATAGGATTATATGAAATTATAGGATTATAAGAAATTATAGGATTATAGGATTATATAGGATTCTGGTTCTATCCGGTCCGAAGTGACCATTAAATATGGTGAAGCGTTTAAGTGGAAATGATTTAAATTTTTTTATGGGATGCGGGTGGATCGCCTGTTGAGTCCCGGAAAGGCTAATAGGATTGGCACTAACCTTTGGTCTTCTCTGCGCTGGTCTTGGAGTCTAGCCTGGAGCTGGTTTCTGGCGACCGAGCGTGAACTACCGATACCGGGATCAATCAGCTGATCTATATTCTTTATTATAGCGAGCGGTGCGGTGCGGTTGGCGCTAAGTAGTATACTGAATGTTGGAGAGCTCACGCGCAATGAGAAAAAACGGTTATACTGTCCTTGTATCGATTGAAGGACGCGTCTTCTGTTTAACCAATAGCCGATCCCTTTTGCCAGAAAGAGACAACAACATATTGGCGTAAACAGTATGCATGCCATTTTTTTAAATTGGGTCACTCAAAAGTACCTAAGATTCACACCAACCGGTTTGAACCCGGCGGCATTATACAATGCGGTAAAGAACATTGAAATCTATCAACGGTAAATAGTTAAATACAGTTCATATTTGCTTGCAAAGTTATCTTCGTCGGCATTCCGCGACACGTAGCGACGTGTCCCGTAAGTTGCATGCAAACATGAACTGTATTTACTGTTGATAGATTTCAATGTTCTTTACCGCATTGTAAAATGCCGCCGGGTCCGGCCGGTTGGTGTGAATCGTAACTTAGAGTTTATCTTGTCTAGTAGGCGCATTTACAAACACCCAGAGAGGGAACAACTACTGGCAGAGCATAGAACCCACGACAAGCATCGTAGCAGTCGATTTCTCGACCCCTGCGCTAATCGTGACAAAACAACAATAGAAATTTCTTGCTATGCGTACCCCTAGTATTCCAATTTTAGCGGAGATTACTACAATTTATTCATGAGAACACAATTTCCGTTAACGTGCATCAAGGTTTAATATCAAAACACCCTGAGCTACGTCCGTTTAGCCTCACAACCAATTTAATCAACGTTATGATGTCACTCAGTACATTTTAAGGCACGTTTTCCAAAACCCAACTTTACACACCCAGAACTGGTACTCATTCTATTTTGAACCTTATTCACTAAAGATTAAAGGTGTAAGGATTATTTTCGAGGTGTTTGTCAAAGATGCCAGTCATTTGGGCGTCGTGAAAGCGATTTCAGGTGGATTATAGTTCCATGCTTTTAGTAACTTTTAGCACACGATTAGTTCAGGTTTTTTATCAAAATGTGGGATCAAAAAAATAAAACCTTTAAAAAAAAAATCAAACCGACGAAACATCGAACTAAAAAGCAAAAAATAAATTTTGAGGCGGCGCCAAACAAACAAACATACTCGTATAAATTAATTATTTGAAGAGCAGAATAGCTCGTTGTATAGGTTGTCGTGGTTGAATAGCTCGTCGAAGCTATTCGTTGATTGTTTCTTTGGCACCGCCTCAAATTTATTTTTTGCTTTTTAGTTCGATGTTTCGTCGGTTTGATTTTTTTTAAAAAGGTTTTATTTTTTACTTTTGAGTTTCCTATCTCTTGTCAATTTCTGTAACTAAAAAAATTAAGTTTTTTAAGAGTTATAATTTTTTTTTTGTTAACATTGACGACCCCTGCTTTCTGTCTTCATTCTCAAACTCTCAAAGACTTTCATACCCCAGCTACGTCTAAAGTTCTCATCAAGATGAGTGAAATGAGCCCAAATACGATATAGTTGCTGTTAACTGTTAAGGATCTCTTGCTTCTGCCCTCTGTCACCATCTTCAGACCCTCGATGACAATTATACCCCAGGTAGGTACAAAGTTTTCATCAAGACTAGTGAAATGAGCCCAAACACGATAAAGGTGCTGTTAACTGTTGAGGACCTCTTGCCCCTGCTATCCGTCACCATCCTCAGACCCTCGATGGCAATGATATCTCAGCTAGGTCTAAAGTCCTCATCAAGCTGAGTGACATGAGCCCAAACACGATATAGCTGTTGTTAACCGTTAAGGAACTCTCGGGATTAACTTCACAAAATAACAGGGATCTGGAGTTGATCTGATGATGGTGACGCCATCATGTTATGTCCTCCACATCTCTGCTATATAATAATGTCCTCAGAACTACAATTGTTAACTTTACTTCAACAGAATCGGTTCATAATTGAAAATTCTGTAGGAAAGTTGACAATGAATTCCTTGTTTTCTACCCTTAGAGGCTGACTTTAGTTTTGAAATTTAAATGGGACCAACTTTGAGATATACTCTTTCCAACAAAAAAAGAATTTTTGAAATCGGACCACGTTACGAAAAGTTATGCGTGGTCATACATAAAAAAAAAATATATATACATGTCGAATTGAGAACCTCCTTTTTTTTTCGTCGGTTAATAATCCTAACCTTCCATTTATATAACCGGGATATGTCAGAAATAAGAAAGATAGTAAGGTTTACTAAATGGTGAAGGAAAAGTTCGTACAGAAACCGGAATATTCTACAACTAATTCACAATTCGCACTAAGCATTTCAAGACGTCTTTTATAATGCGGACAACGAAGGAGTGGAACTCTCTGCCTGCGTCTGTGTTTCCGAACGCATACAACCCTAATCTCTTCAAAGTTAGAGTGAACAGGCTTCTTCTGGGTAAGCTCGCTCCACCGTCGACCTTGTCTTAGTCATTCCTGACCTAGACTAAGGTCAAGAGCAAACCCATCTCAAATAAAAAAAACAATACATCGAAGATCTGTGTAATGTTTACCGATTCCACTTTGAGGTCGCTTGGTTGATTTTATGGCTTGCTTTTGTCACAGAAAGGCCTGTGTCCCAGCGATAGGATCATCATCATCATCATCATCAGCCTGCATTCATCAACTGCAAGACGTAGATACACCAATGAGCCTTTTCCTACGGCTGTTTTTGACGTGATGGCCGCCTACACGCATGAAAAAAGATGACGTCATGCGGCGTTACCTCGCTCTGTAGCGTTCCATAGCAACGGCGTGACAATTGTTTGTTTATAGCAACGTAAGTGTAGTATTTTCTTATGACGTTGTCACGTTCAACTATCGTCAATAAACCGACTTTACAGACAAGCGGTTTCTTTGTGTTTAGTGAAGTTGAGGATATATAGCACACCTGTCTGTATGTATGTCATATCATATAGCTAAACGACTGCGCCGATTTGGGTCAATGAGGTGTCATTCGATTCGTTTGGTTCCGGAGCGGATGTTCGTGTACGAGGCGACATCATTCGAGTGGATCGCTCTCGAATTGTACTGTGAAAATTTAAACGACAACAGTCAATTAATTTTTAACGTATTCCGAGTTTATTTTTGAGCCTATTAAAAATGAGAACACAGTTTTATCATATATTTCTTGTTTCAAACCTTTTTAAACACCAGAGTCGAAGGACTGTGCCGGCGGCAGCAGCGGGACTGTCTAAACAGTTCATGACCCTGGAACGTAAAGGGCTATCGAAAGAACACCGGGGATTTTAGTTCGTATGAGTCTGAAAGTCGGGATTCCACTCTATCTAGGGCGGGACGACCCATTTGATGATTTTACCACGTAAAAAAAAATATGTCCGTAAACAGCTATAATTACAGCTATCGTGTACATATCTAAGTATATTAAACCCTCAAAAGACCTTTCTTTTGCGTAACGTGTAATTGCGTAACAGGATTATTAATTAATTTACAATATCAATACCTTCATTGAAATTGTAAATTTAATCCTGTTACGCAATTATACGTTTGAACCTATCAAAATAGTAAAATAGTCCAACTAAGGCAACAAAGGGCAAACTGCAATCAAAACTAACGCGTACAGAAGTAGATAACTGCGTATACGTCGGCACCATAATTTGTTTAAGACAATACAGTTCCGGAGTTTGTCGGAAATTGCTCCTTTATACAGGCAACCTTATAGACGTGTAGAAGTTATTAGGCCTACAGACGCCTAGTAATCGGTAGCTCAACGTGTGATCAAGGACCATTCCGTTTCGTCATGTTCCATAAACGTGTCAAGAAGCTTTCAACAAACTGATTGAGTCCCTATAAAGCGTCTGAATAAAGCTGAGAACATATTATCGGACGCGTCCGTCAGTCTGTCTCAGCCGCGGCTGAGAGACGCGGCTTAGCAGTGTGCACGGTAGTTCGGACGACAGCCGGACAGATTCTCTTCGGACGTCCGAACGCTCAAGGTCACGTCCGTGTCTTACGACCGACAGTTTGCACAGTTTAGTATTAAATGTACTGGCTAGATAATCAATAAGCCGCGTCTCTCAGCCCGGCTGACGGACGCGTCCGATTATAATTTGTACGCAGCTAAAGTCGTGGGGCTGTGTTAAAAGGACACCGCGGCCTTGTTACGTGAAGTGCATCCCACGAAACAGGGTGAACTTATAGTGAGCAGGATTCTAACCACCCATGGCGGGAGAAACGACGTTTGACGACACGGTTGGCGCAAAGGCCGAGCGATCGACTGCTGCGCTGTGTGTAGCAAGTTCAATCCCCGCACTGAACAAATATTTGTTTGATCTGCAAGTAGTTATTCCGGGTCTGGGTGTTTGTGTATGTGAGTTTCTATGTTTGTAAACGCACCCACGATACATAAAGAAATTCGTAGTGTGAAGCAAAGTTTAAAAAAAAATAGATGTCACACTCGGAGACTGCCGTGGTTATCGCACAGGTACCAATTTTTTTTTTATTAAAAAAAATCACCTGCGTATATTTATAATTATAATTTATTTAAAATGTTTGTACTGTAATAAAGAACTTCTTTGTTGTAGGAGAATTTTTTAAGTAGGTTTCATTGTGAAAACTCCTATTGTAGCTGGCCGTTTAGAATCAGTTAGAAAAAGTAAATTGTCTTGACGGATAATTTTATGATTGCCGAAGTCTCCCGAACTGAAACGACGTTAGACGATGCGTGGTGTCAGGTTTTTTCGTTATGTTTTTGGGAAAATTCTTTATTCGGTCGCGCCGCGCTCAGAGCCCGCGATAAAAGATATGCAATACCTTAAAAATTAAACGTTCCAAAAGAAAACTTATAGGAGTGGCAGTTTCCCTGCAAAAGTCAGACTAAACAATGTGACACATGCTTTAAAAAAGGTTAAAAAGTAGTCGCAGTTGCAAATGTAGTTTTCATTTTATTGAGAGTGCTCTGGTTGAAAGTAAGGCAGACTTGCGAAGTCCATACGACATGGTGCGATACAGCCTGGAGCTTAGCATCCCCATTGTGCTTTTATTTTATTTTCAAGCTCAACAAAATTCCGCACTTTCTTTTTAACCGACTTCAAAAAAGGAGGTTATCAATTCGACGGTATGTTTTTTTTATTTGTGAATCGGTTTTCAAATTTATTTTTTTATTCGTAAGAAGATACTTCTGAAGTGGTACCATAGTCACCAAGTCAGGATCTGATGATTGGATCCTGGAGAAATCGAGAGCAACCCTCTTTAATACAATCTACTGCTCTGTTTCTCATCTAAGTCTTAGCGTGTGTGTCTCCAGCACAAACAGGTCAAGGTCAAGCGGTCAGAATCCATGAGCGATCGAAAACATATGTAAGCCAATTATAAACAGATCTCTGAGTTTATTCAATTTGATTTGATGGTTTTATTTAATTAATCTTGGCTTATGTTGTAAGCTTGTAAGCTGGGGGTCTGGAAGTGGTTTTCGCGTCTTAAGTACTTATTTTACTATGTGTTTTGTCCTTAATTTTATTCCCAAAGCTGATTATTTTTGACGTGATAACGTCTTATTATTCGATGGCGGGCTGCACGCCTAAAAAAATGACGTCAAATCGAAAAAAAATGTATCAAGTTTTCAGCGTGTCTACCCGAGAAATCGTTTGTCTGTAAAGTCGATTTACTGACGATAGTTGAACGTGACAACGTCATAAGAAAATACTGCAGTTACGTTGCTATAAACAAACAATTGACACGCGCCATTGCTATGGAACGCTACAGAGCGAGGTAACGCCGCATGACGTCATCTTTTTTCGTGTATGCAGCCGGCCATAGAATTACAAGACGTTATCACGTCAAAAAACTGTAAAACAACGAAACGACACATTTTTTTTTGGATTAAATAGATACCTATATGAAAAAAAATCTAAAATTATTGTTTCTTCCGAAAATGTTGAAATAATTATGGAACTACTCCAGAAGCACTTATCCATCGAAACTATTTTACTTATTCATCGGTCAGGAAAAGTCACAAATTGATTTACGCGGAAATTCGTCTATAAGTAAAGGATTAGGAGAGCACTCAAGATCGTAACAAGAATAAAAGGGCATCACTTCGGACTACTCTAACGCTGACAAGGCTACGGACGAGCGATCAGACTGGTTTATTAGATTCAACTTTTGTAGTTATTCTAACAGTATCGATGGCAATAAAGTTCAAATTCGTTTGGAGGAAAGGACGTGATCTCTACTAGCTGATGTGAAGTTATTAGGAGCGCAGATGACAGTAGGCAAGATGGCTTTGAAATTCTAATGCCCACGGCTGGAAGAGATTTCATTATTTCCCACCCAAAAAAGATCTGGATTATTAGTGAACTGCCCTCGCATCTGTGCATTGTTTGTTCTTATACCTATTTTCCTGGGTGCTATTTCAGGCCTACCTCTACCTCTCTTTTAGCCAATTTCAGTCATCATCATCAAAATCCTTTCTGAAAAGATTGAGTAACAAATATCCTTCCATCCATCTATAAATCTACATTATCCTTTCGTATTTATACTACACTTCTCATCAAAAAAATCGAAACACTTTCGTTTTTATTGTTTTTGTCCTAATTTTTTACAAAAGAGAATTAATTCCATGAAAAAAAAACATTACTGTGTAGCTGGCAGTTTGGTCATTACAGTAAGAAGAAAAAAATCAAAATTCGAAATAATTTCATTTGTTTATCCTATAAATGAAATTAATCACTGTTTTGAGACAAATGTGTATTTAGGGTTGGAGTACGTTTCTCGTTTAAAAACTAAAAATTAGCGCTTGTCTTTAAAATTTCTGTTTCTTATTTCATTTACTGTGACTTTGGGACGTCCGAAAAAACTTTTTTTTCTAAAACATATGTGTCGGAGAATGAACACAGAAGCACAATATTTTAGAATAACGCCATCTATTATCATGCTGCGGTATCAAAACAAACACAATTTCGGAATCTTTATTCATTATTGTTAATTTAGAATAACGCCATCTATTATCGTTGACCTGGAATAAACGCGATTTAGAATCTCTATTGATTATTGTGAATTTAGAATAATGCCATCTATCTCTCATTGGAGTAACTATTAAGTTAGAATTGACAGATTGTTTAGGAACGTCAAATTACTCGTAATTTGGAGATGGTTAGCATGGGGAGCAACGGAAACACCGAACGAATAGTCGAGTCAAATGTCGGTGCGGAAGTTAAATCAGCTATTCGACGTTGACAGGTAGTGACGTTGACAGATGTTGGCTAACCTGTGTGGGGTAGGCCACATGGGCGGTCAGTTTAGTGAAGTGAACACTTTGAATCGGCCCGGCAAGCTGGGTAGACATCTTGGTTGCTCCGCCATGTTAAACTTCTCGTGTTCCTAAGTTTTTAATCGAGCGATATCTCGGACATCCTTTACTATTTTGTATTCTGTGTGTGTTAGCAAGTAATTAAAAGTGTTAACGAAGATTTTCCGAATGTTATTTCCGATATCCCAACCCCTCTGATAACGAACTCTCCGTTATCAGAAGTGGGATTGGACCACGACGACCCACGTGTTCGAAATAAAAACGCTAACGACGAAAAATCGATGCGTTTGTTGGAACAACGGAACCGCAATTTTCTGATACTGATTCAAGCCGTGAAAACACCTACCACGTTGTCACATGGCCTTCGTTTACCGGATTTCATCCTAAGAAACAAAATGTGGATGCACGTGGTTGGGTGACGACTACAGTGATGTGCTTTCGGACCAAGATCAACATGGCGGGTGGCGCCCCGCTTATGGTCGCTGTAAGCCGCGCCTTGAAGGGAGGAGATTCTATCTGGCTGCCTACCGTGTCGTTTCCTGGGATAACGTGGACTGATTTCAAGCGACTTTTTATTGCAAGACACGTGGCTAGCTACAACAAGAGTTGCAAGCGGTTTCTTTTATGAAGAGGAAGCGAATAGTGTTGTGAAGCCTCCGAAGTGTTTTGCCTGCCTGCCTGTTCATCGACAGCTGCGAGGTTTCATGCATCCGGGGTCACCTGCTTCCACTGCCACGGCGCGGAGAGAGGAGCGGCGCCGACTCCGGGCGTCGAAGCCTGTTAATGAGGAGAGGGTTGACCTGTGCCTCCTGAGCGCGTCGACTGGGAACCTATCCGGTGAGCAATTTTCATTTTGTTTACGACTCTGGTGCCTTGTGTTCTTTATTAAAGTCTGTACCCCTAGTTTAAACCTAGTATTGAGATTTGTTTTCATGTGTTGCCTGATTGTAGCGGGCACTTGATCGATTGCAGAGAATGCCTGAGGGTTAAGTACCATTTTGAGTTTGATGATAAGTGTGGTATCTTATTTCGGCTGGTCAGACCGTACCAGTAGCTGTTTCGTAGCCGTAGTCCTTATCTGATTGACATCCCGGTGGTGTCCATGGATGCGCGGTGTGCGGGTGGCACTGGCGGAGGTCGTGTATTGTGCGTTCATGATGAACGGTGTGAAACAAACAGAAGTTTGTTGGTGGGGCTAGTGTTAGCCATAGGCCACGAATTTGATTCCTGCTTTTTGATGATTAGTTTCTTGCATTGTAATGGTACAACTGCAAAGGTACTTGGCTGCTCTAGGATTTTCGATGGATAGTGTTTGAACTTAAACTTTACTTGGCTGTCCCTGGTTAAGCGGTAGTGACGTAATTGCTGGTTAAGCGTTAGTTGTGTAATCGCTGGTTAAGCGGATTACTTTGGCTTTCGCTTGTTGAGCGTTAGCTGTTGAATCGCTGGTTAAGCGAGTTGTGTTTACTATCGCTGGTTAAGCGTTAGTAGTGTAATCGCTGGTTAAGCTGATTACGTGGGCTTTCGCTGGTTAAGCGTTAGCTGTTGAATCGCTGGTTAAGCGAGTTGTGTTGACTATCGCTGGTTAAGCGTTAGTGGTGTAATCGCTGGTTAAGCGGATTACGTTGGCTGTCACTGGTTAAGCGTTAGCTGTTGAATCGCTGGTTAAGCGAGTTGTGTTGACTATCGCTGGTTAAGCGTAAGTAGTGTAATCGCTGGTTAAGCGGATTACGTGGGCTTTCGCTGGTTAAGCGTTAGCCGTTGAATCGCTGGTTAAGCGAGTTGTGTTGACTATCGCTGGTTAAGCGTTAGTAGTGTAATCGCTGGTTAAGCGGATTACGTGGGCTTTCGCTGGTTAAGCGTTAGCTGTTGAATCGCTGGTTAAGCGAGTTGTGCTGACTATCGCTGGTTAAGCGTTAGTAGTGTAATCGCTGGTTAAGCGGATTACGTGGGCTTTCGCTGGTTAAGCGTTAGCTGTTAAATCGCTGGTTAAGCGTGTTATGATGTGGGCTTTCGCTGGTTAAGAGTTAGCTGTAAAATTGCTGGTTAAGCGTGTAATGATGTAGACTTTCGCTAGTTAAGAGTTAGCTGTTGAATCGCTGGTTAAGGGTGTTATGTGTGCTTTCGCTGGTTAAGCGTTAGAGGGTTAATATCGCTGGGTAAGCGTTATTATTATCACTGGTTAAGTGATAGGATTTGTAACGCTGGATAAGCGCTACAATGTTAAGTACTGGTTAAGTACTTCAGTGACTGTGGGTAAGAAGTGATGCATGGTGCTGGTTAAGTGCTGTGGATATGTTTGGTAGAGTCATAATGCTTTCTTAATTTTGTGCCAATGTCTATTATGTGCCTTATTCTTTCATTTTAGTTTGTTTTGTTTTGGTTTGGCAGTAGTCAACTTAAAATTTAAATTATCTAGCATAGTAAGAGTTTTCTTATAATCTGTAACGTTATAGGAAAAATAAAGTAGCATGTTGAACAAACCTTTTTGAAATTATTTTGATAAAGGCTCGAAATGATTTGAAGACCGGATGAAGGTCGATTGATTTCATGCTTATGACCGATGGAGGTTATAATGTGTGATGGTGAAGGCCGGATGGAGGTCAGAGTATGAGCGCTGCAAAATATTTTAATGAGTTTCCTATTATTTGAATGAGTATGGGTGTTGTTCGACATGTCAGCTTTTAGAGAAATAGTTTGTTTTGATTTTTATTAGACCCTGTAATTATTTGATGAGAATACCTTTTCCATTTGGGTCAGGAATGGCCGAACGGTTAGAATGATTACTGTTCGAGATTTTTTCTCATTCCAGATTTCTCACACGAGGATGTGATGGCTCACACGAGGACGAGTGTCTCACACGAGGACGTGTGATTGTCAGAATGGCCGTGTCGGAGAATGAACACAGAAGCACAATATTTTAGAATAACGCCATCTATTATCATGCTGCGGTATCAAAACAAACACAATTTCGGAATCTTTATTCATTATTGTTAATTTAGAATAACGCCATCTATTATCGTTGACCTGGAATCAAAACATAAACGCGATTTAGAATCTCTATTGATTATTGTGAATTTAGAATAATGCCATCTATCTCTCATTGGAGTAACTATTAAGTTAGAATTGACAGATTGTTTAGGAACGTCAAATTACTCGTAATTTGGAGATGGTTAGCATGGGGAGCAACGGAAACACCGAACGAATAGTCGAGTCAAATGTCGGTGCGGAAGTTAAATCAGCTATTCGACGTTGACAGGTAGTGACGTTGACAGATGTTGGCTAACCTGTGTGGGGTAGGCCACATGGGCGGTCAGTTTAGTGAAGTGAACACTTTGAATCGGCCCGGCAAGCTGGGTAGACATCTTGGTTGCTCCGCCATGTTAAACTTCTCGTGTTCCTAAGTTTTTAATCGAGCGATATCTCGGACATCCTTTACTATTTTGTATTCTGTGTGTGTTAGCAAGTAATTAAAAGTGTTAACGAAGATTTTCCGAATGTTATTTCCGATATCCCAACCCCTCTGATAACGAACTCTCCGTTATATGGATACTTCGCCCGCAGAAGCCGCCCAAGTGGTGGCATTGCTGGATTCTGGACTTAGTCAGCGTGTTGTGGCTGCAAGATTGCATCTAAGCTTATCATCTGTTCATAGAGTCTACAAACGCTATCGGGAGACTGGTTCGTTCACGCGCCGTTCAGGATCTGGCAGGAATCGGGTCACTTCTGAGCGAGATGATCGATTTATTGTAACAACTTCTTTACGAAATCGACGCCTTAACGCTTTTCAACTGCAGCAGCAGCTTCGCGTTGTACGAAGAGTAGCTGTAAGTGACTCTACAATAAGAAGAAGGTTGAAGGAACGCGGATTGGCACCGCATAAGCCAGCGAATGGGCCGAAATTAACTGCAGACCATCGAAGAGCGCGCCTTAACTTTGCACGCGAGCACCTAACTTGGTCATACCTTCAGTGGAGCAAAGTACTGTTTTCTGATGAGTGTAAAATTATGCTGTATGGTAACGACGGAAGGAACAAGGTCTACAGAAGAGATGGAGAACGCTTTGCACAATGCTGCATTGAAGAAAAGGTCAGCTATGGTGGCGGTTCGTGGACGGTTTGGGGAGGAATCAGCGCCGACGGTAAGACAGAACTTGCCTTTGTGTCTGGGCCACGGCTGCCTGCACTAAACTCTCATCGGTACATCGAACAGTGTCTTGAACCTCATGTGATGCCCTATGCACATTTTATTGGCAACGACTTCATATTCATGCACGACAATGCTAGAGCTCACACCGCGGGCGTCGTACGAGATTATCTTACCGAAGTCGGTATCTCCATTATGGTATGGCCAGCAAGAAGCCCGGACATGAATCCCATTGAACATCTATGGGATGAATTAAAGAGACGAATTCGAGCAAGAGATCCAGCCCCAGAAACACTTAGCCAGCTGCAAAATGCAATCCAAGAGGAATGGGATAATATACCACAACATGTGATCGTGACTCTCATCCGATCGATGAAGAACCGTATGGAAGCAGTAATAAGAGCTCGCGGAGGGAATACAAGTTATTAAATAAACGTTTCTTACATTTTTTTTTCATTTACGCGTGTTGTTTTACCCATTTCCTTCATATTCCATACAGGGTAAAAATTACTCATTATACAAAATACGAAACCTATGAAGACTTAATTTGAATTTAGAACATTAACATTAGGATTTAAAAACCTCATACTACTCACTATTAAATGACATTTTACATTTATTCCTAAATATAAACATTTTTCTGATAATCCTTATCAAATCATAAACTGCGAGGTGTTTCGATTTTTTTGATGAGAAGTGTATTACTAGCTGGCGCAAGTGGCGCAGCAAACGCCTTAAAATTACTTTTTAAACCTTCCCTAGACTTCCAAAAGTAACTCAAAATAAAAGTAAAAAAAAAAACAGTCCAGCTGATTTCGAGTTTTAGCGAGACTAACAAAAAGCAATTGATTTTTATATTATCGACGAAGATTTAGAACAGAATCAAAATAAGATAATTATTATCTTTCAGTCTATTTTTATAAAATACTGGGATACTTATCCAGATTATTATTCACTTAGCCCAAAATAAATTACTATTCCGTAGTCGTTGGACAGATACAAATGGAAATGTCAAAACCTGAGCAATCGCTCCATGAGTGATGGGACAACCGTTACACACTGATTGGAAAACCGAACACTAAATTGAAATTCAATTTTCGTCGCGTACTGGTCACGAAGATTCGTTCCAAAATCGAATATTTAGGCTAACAAACTTCAATCTCTAGTGATGGAATATTGAACGAACGTTATTTTGAACCGATCTTAGGTATTAAATTTTTCATTCAACTCGTTCGTTCTTTAGATTTAGATTAATATTTAAGGCTGATTTTTCAATAGTCAGATGACAGCTTGACATATTTTCCATAGATACTCGTAAACTGTCAAACCGCCATTTTTATTCCTCAGTTATGAGTTATCTGACTATTGAAAATCAGCCCTTAGTGGTATTATAACATTAAAAAGAGACACAAATATTGTGATCTACACAGAAAATAATCCTCCTGTGACGCATTGTCAGGTACTCGTATGATAAAATTCGAATAAAAGAGTACCTATCGAGTTAAACAGAAAGGCGTCTAATGCGCGTTGACCACGAGTACAACAACTGATCACTTCTAGGGAACTAATTCCCGTTTCCACTTGCCTTACTTTTCAGGGAAGCTTTAATATTTCCATGAATTTGCAACACGTCTATAAGTTAATTTAAGCGCTTCGGAAATCTTATTACAGTTTAATAAGTAATTATGACTAGGCATTTAGGCAACCTACCCGAATCTGTCAAATTTTACAAATCGAACATAACCTAAAGCCTGCTCTACACTACTCGCGAAGTTGGTCGAAGTTGACCGAATACGATAGTGTAGAAGGGCACTTCGCTTCGCGTCGTGCAACTTCGGCTCGCTTCGGGCGACTTCCATTTTTGTTGTCGATTTTTGTGACCGAGTCAAAAGGCTCCATGAGCTCCTCGCGAAGTTGCACGAGTGTGTAATCACATACAAAAGGACTTCGATCAACTTCGTCGAGTACTACGTCGAGGCCACTTCGCGAGAAGTGTAGAGCAGGCTTTAGATAGAAAATTAATTAAAGTGATAGATTGGGATATATTGATGTGCTGGCGTCTGTACCACAACCTTTTTAAGAACTTTTTAGGTTTTATTTAATATAAAGTAGACTATAGGGGGCGCAGTCGTCGCAGACATCGTATAGCGAAACAACAAAAGCTATTACTCGTTTAAAGCACCTATTAATTCCGTTTATGAGCGGTTTACATTATAATAATAACCATAGATACAGCGCATATCAACATTTTACGATTATTGCACTGTAAACTGGCCATACTACACTTGTTATGCATAAAGATTACCTTTTGTTTTTAATGAAAAAGCGGAGAGAATTTTCCATGGCGTTATCAGTATGACATTGTCAATGTCCAGTACCTTTGTACTGGATTTAAAGGACATCAAGGCAGAAACTATTACTTAGTTTAAAATAATCTGCAACGTTGTATTTCATTCCAATAGAGAGAAAGAGAAACCTGTGTCCCAGTTATGGAAACATTTATAGGCTGTTACAAATATTGGTGGTACTTGTTAGGTACATTACAGGTGAATGCTCGCGGTGAGGGAGCGCCTTTAAGAAACTGTTTCTTCCTTATAAGAAATCGTTAACATTGATTAGCAAAGCACTGACAAGTATTTTAATGGACCTGTTAAAGGAAAATAAACCTACAACATTTTATAAGAACAGGGTAATTTGGCTTCGGAGGATCGGATAACAATGAAAATCTTTAGAAATATAATCCGTCAATAGCACCTTAGTTATTTAAGGTCAAAGTCAGAGAAGCCTGTAATTTCATACAAACTTTCAAGTGTTTATTTTACGAAATAACTGAACCGAATTTAATAAAACTTCATACGCATAGGCAAGGTCCAGGATATATTATGTACTCGTAAGTTTAAATTAGTAAAATACTCGAAAAATCTTTGATAATCTACGTTTCCAATGAAAATTGGTTGAATTAAGACTATCGTCTACCGAGCGCTCGTCCATACAAAAAGAGAAAACGTTTTTCTCCCCCTAGATGTTATCCTATCTCAATGATTTTTTAGAATGCATCTGACACAGTAAAAAACGGTTTATAGGTTTCCTTTTTTTCAATATTTATAATAGTTTGAAAATTACAGGCGCTTAAATGTTACTATTTTTATGACAAAATCTTCATTGAAGTAAAACCTTTGTATTTAAGCAAAGAAGTTTAAGAAAAAAAGCAAAACCTACAAACCTAGAATATAATATGCTGAAACGATTGACACCAGAATCTAAGAGATTGGTTGTGATTTAGTATATGAAAAACGTTTTCTCCCGAGAGACAAATTTCATATAAAAAATACTTACAATCAGTCGCGTGCTGCAACGCTCTCTATCGCACGATCGGGGTTTTTTCAAAGCGTGAGAGGGACAATAGGAGTTTTTCTAAATACCTATTTTTTGAAATGGCAGCAGCTATTGCTGTAACACTTTAAGTTAGATTCTTTTATGAATTGATTGGAGATGTTCATTCGACTTCTACTTTTGAAATTACTTTTAAGTAAAGCGCGCGCATTTTTAAACCTGCGTAGAGGCATCAAGTGCAGTCTAAGGGTGCTTCCACATCAATCGACGCGGCATCGGCTTTTTCCGTCGCTCTTTCTCTTTCTATCGCTTAGAACTGCCACTTGCTACTTGCTAGACCGAGACAGAAAACATAATGCGATAGCACGCGGCGGAATCCGCGAGGCGGCCGCGTGCTATCGCATTGTCTCGGTCTAGCAAATGGCAGTTCTAAGCGACAGAAAGAGAAAGGGCGACGGAAAAAGCCGATTCCGCGTCGATAGATGTGGGAGAACCCTAAAATCTCTAAAAAACAAGATTCATTTATTTGTGATAGAATGTGATCGCGGGCCGTATCGAAATGGCCCGAGGGCCGGATTCGGCCCGCGGGCCGTATCTTTGACATGACTGTTGTAAACCTTTGGACACCTTTATAAATCAAAGGTGCCGCGTGTTTGACGCGATACAATCGACAACGAACTGCTCTGTATGATAAAAACGCGACGTCGAAGCGCGTTTCAGAAACGCGCGTCGGTGCGACGGCGCGTTTAAAAAACGTGGTGTGGATACGCCCATAAGGTAACATTTCATTATGTTTACTAACTTCAAACAAGAATATACAATTACTTTACACGTGGATACGAGTTTTAATGGCAGCAATTAGTTATTTACATAACATAAGCTTGTAATCCAATAAGCGCAAGGCAGAGCAGTGGGTGTACAACGGACACTTTAAGCAATATTTCTGATGATTCACTTCGTGCATTTCCAGTATTTATAAGCTGAAAATATTTATCAAAATGCCTAGTTGGAAATTATTCGCAAATCTTATTTATGTCGCCAAATAGGGTTGCCAGTTCTTAAAACCGAAAAATAGACCAGTCAGTTACGCCGGAAATTTGGGTGAAAAGACAGTGAACCCGTTTAATTTTTTAGTCCTAACACCACCATTTTTTTTTTAATGAAAGTATGGGTCGGTTCAACGAGGTATTCCCATTTGAGCAACTATTTATTCCCGATTGAGCAGCTATCAAAATAATGACGAGTTGCTCAATCGGGAATAGAAATAATATGATTCAAAGCCATTTCCATAAGAGCAACTACGCTAGTTTCTAGTGATGGGATGTGTATAAAATAATAGGCATAGATTTATGATGGTATGTTCTTATATCTTTCAGGAAAGTTTAACTGAAATATTGAACACCCCATCACTACAAGCTATCAAACTGTAGTTGCTCTAATGGGAATAGATTTGAATTATTATTTCATTCCCGATTGAGCAATTCGTCAAAAAATTGATATATATGTGCTCGATCGTGAATAAAAATTGTTCTTAACTTAGGTGCTCTGGAATAACTGCTCAAACGGGAATACCTCGGTTCAACCACAGTATAGAAATCATACAGTAGGACGACGCCTTTGATCTCGGGCAAAATGCCGACATCGTCTAGACAGTTATGCATCGGCCAGGGTTGTCACAAGTAAAGAATATTTATGAAATTATTTATTTATTGCAGATCAACATGGATGGCAGAATTATAATGAAAACAATATTAAACACTTATATAATAATGAAAACAAGTTTTAACCCCCTCTTTACTGCATGTATTATTAAGAAGTTGAATGAAAATAAAAAATGCAGATAAGACGTATACTAAGAGATTTAAAAATTGAACTGATGCATTTGATAAATAGTTACTATGTGACACTGACGACGTGGACTGCGATTTTTTTTTAATTTTAACTTCCAAATAAATAAATATCATAAATACAATGCAAATTAATAAATAATAAGTATATTCTAACCGAAAGGGTACTTACATACATGTGAAAAAAAAATTGCTACAGACTACCAAAATGAACAACTTTTACTATAGGACCAACTCGAGACAGATTTAAGTTATTTAGATGGCATTTCGTAACCAGCACCCCAATTTATCACGGAATTGGCGTAATACATTTAAATTGACGCCCGCCATCTTCGATTTCAAAAAGAATGACTTTTTCGTTACAAGCACCCCAATTAACCTCGAAATTGACACCCATATCAAATTCTAAGAAAAAAACGGCGTCCGCCATCTTGGATTTCAAAAAGAATGGCTTTTTCTTTACAAGCACCCCAATTAACCTCGAAATTGACACCCATATCAAATTCTAAAGAAAAAATGATGTCCGCCATCTTGGATTTAAAAAAGAATAACTTTTTCGTAACAAGCACCCCAATTAACCTCGAAATTGACACCCATATCAAATTCTAAGAAAAAAACGGCGTCCGCCATGTTGGATTTCAAAAAGAATGGCTTTTTCGTTACAAGCACCCCAATTAACCTCGAAATTGACACCCATATCAAATTCTAAGGAAAAAATGACGTCCGCCATCTTGGATTACAAAAAGAATGGCTTTTTCGTAACAAGCACCCCAAATAACCTCGAAATTGACACACATATCAAATTATAAGAAAATGACCTCCGCCATCTTGGATTTCAAAAAGGATGGCTTTTTTGTAACAAGGACCCCTAATAAACTCAAAATTGATACCCGTACTTGGTAAATTAAAATACGTCCGCCATCTCGAAATTCACCCTTGGTAATTAATAAAAAAAGTCCACCATCTTGTCATGGGACATACAAATTATAACACAGTCATATAAATATAATATTAGTAGAATTTCCAAACAGATGCCCTGTGCAATAACCTATTAAAAAAAAAGGCGTGCGCGGGTCGGCCATTTTAAATAAACAAATAAAAATAAATACGCACGTCACACGCGATAGCCCTGAATGATAGAGCCCGACATAGTAACATCGTTTTGTTCCCAAGTCGGGCTCGGCTTACCCGCGTCTCACCTCTCACACCCCGCACGATTGCCCTGTCTAGACGTCTTCGTCGGACGACTGTAGGATTATTAGACTGTGGTTCAACTAAACAAGGCAAAGATCAACAAAAACCAGAGAGGCCGGGCACGTTCTGTATTGGCCATTTAGACTAAATAGAATTTAATTATTTTGACCCTGGAAACTACCCTATAATGTGGTCTGTAATCGCATACAAAGCGTATATCATACTAGCACACAAATACGAGTACACATAGCACAAAACACTCTCATAATTGCATCAATTTGTCGCTTACCTCCTTTTACTTCCACTACAATGAAATGTAAATGATCTTTTTCACTCGCACGTGTATATTCCCCGGGCACTAGGACCAAGGTTCGAATCTTTTATTCAATCGAACAACCCGTACAAGATACACAGTAAAAATATAGATTATTCTTAGGGATGAGCCAACTGACCGATATTCGGCTGCAGAAAGGCCGAAAGACGAATATTTTAGTCTTTGGAGTTCAGTGGCTACCGAAAATGACGTTTCGTGTACAATGGACTTCATCAATTCGGTACCCCAATAACAAACGTAGGTACTTTCAAGGGGGCACCTAAATCGTGAAACAGTTGGCCTACCATGAACTCTTAACGCGATCCAGTTTAGGCTGTGGGATAGAGATGGCGCTAGACGACTTGTAAAAGACAGAAGTAAAGAGACAGAGCTAGTCTCTTTCCCACAGCCCATACCGGGTTGTGTTAAGAGCTCGCGGTAAGGTCTCTGGTCGCTTAGCTCAGTCGCTTACTTTGAGTTCACTAACACCGCGCGACACACAACGCCGACTCTTCGTGTGAATTATTTTTAGTTTTAATTTAGTATTGTTTATGTGTTGTATTATTGTATTAGTTAAGTCATATTCTATTGTATTTTATATGGGCCTTGAAACCTGAATTAAATAAATAAAATAATACGCATTTAATAACACAAACTGTGCAGTTTAAAAAAATGCTATTAACAGTTGGGATATTATTTCTGTTTCATTATTAAAGTACCAAAGGAGAAGCCATAATCTGCACTATGTTGTGAAGAAGAGTTTGTTTCTTTATAATGAGTTTGTTTACAGAAAGTAATCTATAGAACTTATACTTCTCTTGAAACACGACGCGGGAATCGCTAGTGTTGGTATTTTATATGTTGAATAAGTTGTAATTAAATATAATAAGTGGATGCGGTCACTCAAGTTAATTTAAATTAAACACTGCAGATAGTCAGTTAGCGCTTTTGGCCGACTAGTCGACAAAATCTACAAGTCAGCACATCTCTAGATCTTATGTTATATTCTTACGTAATTGAACATTCGGTACCTTTGTAACAGTTTGGTTTTTGCATGAAAAAAAAAACCGGCCAAGTGCGTGTCGGGCCACGCACAGTGTAGGGTTCCGTAGTTGCCCATTAAAATACTTATGCGAACTAACTAAACTGATTCGCTGAATGTAATTTTAAAAAGAAGAATTTTCAAAATCGGTCCAGGAGTCTGAGAAATCAGGGAAAATACATAAGAAAAAAGATTACGACGAATTTAGAACCTCCTCCTTTTTTTGAAGTTAGTTAAATAGTTGACGATAAAAACCTACCTATCCCCAAAAAAACATACCGTAAAAACATTCCTATTAAAGCTGTAATAATAAAGTTGACAAACTTACATTTGCAGTTGATTTATTGTTTCTCCGATACATTTTGTTTAAGAAAACATATTACCCAAGTACATTTTATAAGTTGGTCGACTATTACTCGTAAAGTTGTAAAGCCTACTTAGTCATGATAATTTTCTTTTAAACTTCGTTATATATACTACTATTGTGAATTTTTTCACACCCCCAAACATAACCGTTTAGCTGGTAGAGGGGGGGGACACTCGCATCGAGCAAAATTTAGCACTTTAAAGCTTAATATTTCACAAACGAATTTTTTTATCAAAAAACTGTTAATGGAAACTATCATTATTTTTTAAAGGCCTATTTAATGATACCCCACACTAAGGGGTACGCGAGAAAAAAAAAATCCTCACTTTACGTGTAAGTACAGGAGGTACCCTAAAAAAAAATATTTTACGAGATTTTATTTTACCACTTTTTCGGCACAACAAATCCGTATATTCACACCAAATTACAGCTCTCTAGTACTGTGCGTCTCTGAGCTAAACTGCGGACAGACGGACGGACGGACGGACGGACGGACGGACGGACATGGCGAAACTATAAGGGTTCCTTGTTGACTACGGAACCCTAAAAACCTTGTCTTTTTTACATTAAGGTATTTTTTCATGAAGAACGTTGAACTGAGCGATATTAAGGTGGAGCAAATGAGATAAAAATGAACCCCGATTATTATTACAGATAAAATATTAGCGTAACGAGATGTAAAATTATTGATGTAACGTTGAAAATACATTCCCAATATACGAGTAATATCTAAAACTCAGATTCTCATATATTTTTCCAATCACCTTTTAATAAATTGTGATTTCCCAGTTCAGTTATTTTTGAACCCCGACGGAAAAAGGGGGTGTTAAAAGTTTGACGTGTCTGTCTATTCTATCGGTCTGTTTGCCTGCCTGTCTGTCTGTCTGTCTGTAGGTCTGTCTGTGTTATCATAGAGCCCGAACGGATGAAGCGATTGCAATTTAGTTTTTTAGAAGTGAAAACTTCTTCAGCGGCCTGTACACTTTTTCTGTCGTTGTTAAAAATGTTAAACTCGCGTCAGGGCACGTGACCCTGATATTTTTGGTTTTTTTCTCCTCCATTTTATTTTGTACTGGAACCGGAAATTCGAATACACGTCATTTAGAATAGAATAGAATTTATATGCTTGATTGCCCTTGTTTACGAGTATGTCCCGAAATGTAATTATTACATATTTTATTCTCGATTAGTTATTAATTTTAATTTCGATGTGTGTCATTTTATATTCCTTATAAATGACCATATTTTTTAATACCATGACTACGGATGGTCCAGTTATCTCTCCTAATTATTTAAAGAACTTTTTAAATTACTATGGTTTAAAAAAGCATTGAAGCCGCCAGCTACAGTAAGTAGATCATTAATTATAAACTTTTTTATGTATGTACTTGTATTTTTTTATTTTGAGCGGCAAACAAGAACAAATTGCCCAAAGAATAAGCTTTTAATTTAAAAATATTGTACCTTTTTTAATAACAAAAGTATCTATAAGATTAATGATAAAAACTCACTTGAATCAGTTGTAATGAGTCCCAAAATGAAAATAATTAATTATAAAGTTTTTGAAAAGACTTTTTTAATATAAAACTTTTCTTTTATAATCGTGTTTAGCTTAATAAGGAAAATAATTGTCTTTTTTTTATTTAATTTGTGATTTATATGCTAATTTACTGTAAGACTGTAGACTGTAGGTAGTATTTTCAAATTAGTGGTAAATTATTAACATAATATAAAACGCTTTCTCAAATCTTGTAATAAAAAAGAAGGCATTTATAAATAAAAACTACTTTATTTACCACTTCTTTGATTATTATTTTTTTTGTTTTAATATGTTTTCGACCCATCATACTTATATCCAATAAAAATTATGAAAATATAATATTCCCTGACCCTGTTCCTTCGGTTACCATTTGCGTTCCAGGGCTGTGATACCCCATTTAGTCAGTCCCACGACCAAAGTCAAAGTCAAATCTCCCGGCCGTCGGCTCGTCTAGCCGGCTCGTCTTGGCCGGGGCACGGTGGTGCCCCGGCCAAGACGAGGCAAGCGAAGCGCAAGGGCACCTTTTCTCGAAGTGTTTCGTCGTTTTTCGAACCCTCATAGAGTTGGTTTCCGATGTACCATTATTCATTACATTTTTCATTACATTGTTCATTGTTCATTATTCATTAGATAATGTTTTACTGATATGCAGAATTTGTGAAGTTAGGGTCGGTAGAGTTAGGCCATGTAGATTCAAAAGCGTCCCAACATGAGATCTGATATCTTTTTCACAGGGAAAACATTATGTGAAACAATGTTGAAGTGGTGGGATCGTTTATTTCACTTAGGCCATCAAAGAGGCAATTTTGAACATCGAATATTACAACTAAAGGAAATGGAATGGGAAGGGATTGATTCTATACCATCGGGAAATCGGGATTATACGAAACCTAGATAAATATTATCTAACAAACGTACCTTCAAAGTCAAACATACGTTTCCTATTTCCCATCATCTGTGTAAAACGGGACCTACAAATATTTGTCTCAATACATTTCATTCCGTGACTCAAAGGACCACTGCCCCCGTAACCTAAAAAGTGGTTAAACCCAAGACATATTACCTACATGTTTCTATAAGAAAACAGAAATGGTTATGATTTTACATCATTACGTGAGGAAATTGTATGAAAATTATTTTATTAGTAGAACGGTATATTTTTTCATTATAAGTGGTTACGTATAGTGAAAAAATATACCGTACTACTAATAAAATAATTGACGTAATTGACTAACAAACTATAGACATCATGAGGTTGGGTTCAACCTCATGATGTCTATAGTTTGATTCACAGATTGAGTAAATTGTTTTTGGTATTTATGATAAGGAATTCTCATTTGCATTCATAACTTGGGTTAATTCGCCCTTTATATAAACATAAATTTTGTTCGCCTTCTACTAAATGTTGGGTGGGACTCAAACTTAACTCTCTAAATGTTGGTTTACTGTAGGCAGTAGGGACACGTCTGCCAAAACCTGTATGAGAATTACAGGCGTCCTGAAAAGTTCATTTCATTTCGTGGAATATTGTTGTGGTATATTGTTACACATATAAAGATCAAATTCCTATTTAATACAGTTTGTTAACAATAAAAGCCGATTAAAAAGTTGTATCGACAATAATAATATCATTGTTACAAAAATTTCGGTATTACCTACTTGATATTTTTGTTAGATTTGCGTACAAAAATATCAAAGAGTTTGATTGAGACGTTTGATACTTTGTTATTTTATAAATTCTAATACACAAATCATAGAATAAATGGAATGGTTGTTATTTTTAACTAAATTGGACCATAGCTCATTTAAATTGTAATGTAAAAGGTTCTATTGTCATAAACTAATCAAATGAAGTGACTGAAGTTAAAAAAAAGTTAAAATAATAGGTTATTTTTTAATCTATATTTAACTTCAGCATAGCATTTGACCTTTCAGTGTGTTTCAAACGCTCTAACGAAGGGTAGTTTTGTATTTTTTTCTGATATTTTTATGCAATGTATTTCTAAGGCAGGGTGCTAAATCGAATGTTGTTACACGACAACAACATTCGTTTTTGCACCCTTCTCTGCATTAACAATGCCAAATGTGCTCCGAAGTTTTGATCAATTTTCGTTTAAAATTTTGCGTACAAAGTTTTGCTTCACATTAATACTCATGTATTTAATGGAACAAGTAAATTACGTCTCTCTCAATCATTGGTCAACATAAGTTTACAGAAAAAAATCCCTCACTGAAATATCATCAAAAACTCAAATATAAAGTCCACAAAAATGCAAACCACACCACATAAGCTTATTTCCATGAAATTTTACTCCATCAAAAGTTATTCAGTTATTTAATTTAGAGTTTCAAACGCAACTTTTAGGTTACACTTTTTAATAAAATTATAACGTTAACATTAGAAATTACTTTGGTTAAGTTTGTGTTACAAAATTACAAGCAAACACAGTTATCGCCGGGAGGCAATGGGTTTTATTTAATCAAGACATTAAAGGTTAAAGATCAAAGAAGTTTTTGTAACGGGCCGCTCGTTTGATGTAATTATTCTGGTTTTGGTTATTCGGCAAATAATTTATGGTATGTGAGATGGGTTAATGTAAATAACGGTGTTGGGTTGGGTAATTAATGTGGGCGTAATTAAAATTTACACAGGTATAAAAAAGAGGATAAAAATACCATTAAAGAAACCGAAAAACGTGTATTTCCGTCATTTTTTTTTTTTCTGGTCCATCTCTGGGAAGGTTCTAGCTATGGAGGTATTAAAGGTGTTTCAACCTTTTTACACGTAATAAAAATATTATTTCAAACATCCCAACAGTACCGATTTACAACTAAATGCATTCATTAGAACACTGGTTCAATGACATTTATTTAATTGACAGCTTCGACATACGAGTTATGGGTTCGGAGCCGCACACAGGCGCATTTCTTCCTGTAATTCATTTAATCACCACTGCTCTCAAAACGTTATGGTATAAAATCCCGGCTATAGCTTTTAATTCGAAGACATTTGGCATCGTATGTAAAGTCAAAAGGAGGAGTCGCAGGACCGTCAAAGCAGGTTACCGTGACCCTGGAACGTAAAGTGCAATTGATGAAACACAGTAAGTATTTTATTCCGTACGAGTCTGACCCAGGGCAGGAATACAAAATGATAAAAAAGTTTTGAAAAAAACTTTTTCTAAAAAAAATGTGACCGCCTTCAAAAACGACCCCAAAAAAGGGTAAAATAACCTACAAAACTTTTCTTTCGGAAGTCGGTGACTTTTTTTATTAATTTCGTTGTCTTTTTTGCCACCGACTTCCGAAAGAAAAGTTTTGTAGGTTATTTTACCCTTTTTTGGGGTCGTTTTTGAAGGCGGTCACATTTTTTTAGAAAAAGTTTTTATTTTACTCTTTTTAGTTTAAATATTCAACCAACATTCTTGTCAAATACATAATTTTCTTACATGTCCACTAGAATTTCGTAATCCGTAGCACCGGTAATAACATCGTTAACATCTCTTGCATTCATTCTATCTCAAAAACTACTGAACCGATTTTGATGAAATTTGCAGTATTCCCTAAGTTGAACGATACCTAGTACAACAAAAAAAGAATTACTTAAATCGGACTTGTAGTTCCGGAGATATGCGAACACGAACATAATTTTCTTACTTGAGGAGTTGTACCTTCCATCATCAGCTCAGCTACATGAGATGATGATTTCTATACGCAAGTACTTGAATTACTTCATAAGATTTGCGAAAAACTATGTGTCAGCTAATAAAATTTGAGGGTTGCCCTCGATTTCTCCAAGATCCAATCATCAGATCCTAAAATGCTGACAATGGGACCACACGGGAAGCACCAGCTTTCGATTGAAAAAAGAATTATGAAAATCGGTTCACCCAGTCGCAAGTAATGAGGTAACAAACATAAAAAAAAAAAAAAAAAAAAAAAATACAGTCGAATTGATAACCTCCTCCTTTTTTTGAAGTCGGTTAAAAATAGTCTCAACAAACAAATCTCAAACAAATCCTAGGATCAATCTGCCAAGTAACCCTCGTCAAAGTATTGGAAGGCTTCGATACGTTCTGAAACTTATCGCGAAACGAATCTCACCGAGTGACAACATTACAATTAGAAAACACGAAAACAGACACAATGGGTACCTCGGTTTTATCTTGTTTTTTTTTTTTCTTAAGGTATTGCAAAGCTTTTATCGCGGGCTCTGAGCGCGGCGCTGCGTGACGGCCGAATCAAGAATTTTCCCAAAAACCTAACGAAAATACCTAACAAAAAAACTTGACACTACACGTCGTTTCAGTTCGGGAGACTTCGGAAATCATAAAAATATCCGTCATAAAAACAATTTACTTGTTCTTACAGGTTCTAAACGGCCAGCTACAAAAGCTGTTTTCACAATGAAACCTACTTTTAAAATTCTCGTACAACAAAAAAGTTCTTTATTAAATTACAGTAGTGCACAAAAACATTTAAATAAATGATATTTAACCGACTTCAAAAAAAAAAGTAGGTTCTCAGTTCGACCTGTATGTATGTATGTATGTATGTATGTATGTATGTTTGTCCGCGATTATCTCGCGTTTGGCTGGACGGATTTTGATGCGGTTTTCAGGAAAGTGTTCATTAAATTCTGGAGAAGGTTTTAGTATATAACACTAATAGATATCCCGTGACGTTGCCCGCGTGGACTTGTTTTTGCTTACTTGGATGATAGATTTTCAGAGATGATTGCATGTTTGTCCGCGATTACCTCGCGTTTGGATTTACCGATTTCGATGCGGTTTTCGGAAAACTATTTGTTACATTCTAGGGAAGGTTTAAGTATATAACAATAATGGATATCTAGTGAAGTTGCTCGCATATATCCGTTTTTGTTACTTACTCTTACTAGGATTGTAGATTTTCAATCAAAGACGTCGATTTTATGAAGATTTTTGTTGAATATCTCAACTAAAAAGGGAAAAATAAAAAACTTTTTGAAAAAAGGGAACCGACTTCAAAACCAAACATTAAAAAACCATAAAATAACTTTTCTTTCGGAAGTCGGTGGCCAGTCAATGAAATAAAAAACAAAGCCACCGACTTCCGAAAGAAAAGTTATTTTATGGTTTTTTAATGTTTGGTTTTGAAGTCGGTTCCCTTTTTTCAAAAAGTTTTTTTTCGTTAAATATACGCAGTAGGTGATTTTTTTCTTTTGAAATATAAAAAACCGGCCAAGTGCGTGTCGGGCCACGCACAGTGTAGGGTTCCGTAGTTGCCCATCAAAATACTTATGCGAACTAACTAAACTGATTCGCTGAATTTAATTTTAAAAAAGAAGAATTTTCAAAATAGGTCTAGGAGTCTTTGAGAAATCAGGGAAAATACATAAGAAAAAAGATTACGACGAATTTAAAACCTCCTCCTTTTTTTGAAGTTAGTTAAAATAGTTGACGATAAAACCTACCTATACCCAAAAAACATACCGTAAAAACATACCTATTAAAGCTGTAAAAATAAAGTTGACAAACTTACATTTGCAGTTGTCTCCGATACATTTTGTTTAAGAAAACGTATTATCAAGTACATTTTATAAGTTGGTCGACTATTACTCGTAAAGTTGTAAAGCCTACTTAGTCATGATAATTTTCTTTTAAACTTCGTTATATGTACTACTATTGTGAATTTTTTCACACCCCCAAACATAACCGTTTAGCTGGTAGAGGGGGGGGACACTCGAATCGAGCAAAATTTAGCACTTTAAAGCTTAATATTTCACAAACGAATTTTTTTATCAAAAAATTGTTAATGGAAACTATCATTATTTTTTAAAGGCCTATTTAATGATACCCCACACTAAGGGGTACGCGAGAAAAAAAAATCCTCACTTTACGTGTAGGTAAGTACTGGAGGTACCCTAAAAAAATATATTTTACGAGATTTTATTTTACCACTTTTTCGGCACAACAAATCCGTATATTTACACCAAATTACAGCTCTCTAGTACTGTGCGTCTCTGAGCTAAACTGCGGACAGACGGACGGACGGACGGACGGACGGACGGACGGACGGACGGACGGACATGGCGAAACTATAAGGGTTCCTTGTTGACTACGGAACCCTAAAAATGTTATGCAATAGCTTCACCGCGGCAGTCTCCGAGTGCCACATGTTTTTTTTTCTCGTTAAATCTCAGACTCAAGAGATTAGCTACTTACTTGTTGATATGTTTTCTAACAGTGCTATTCTGAAGAAAGCAGCATTGACGCAGCGTTAAAACCGCAGTGTGTTCTCAATATATTTTCAACCTTATGCTGAGAGCATTTAGGTTCCACTGGAAAGGAAAGGACGCACCTTTAGAGAATAATATTGCAGGAGTAGATAAAAATATTTCGTTTATTCAAGCCATCATAGATATAAAACCTTTTAAAAAAAAATTAAACCGACGAAATATCGAACTGAAAAGCAAAAAATATTTTTTGAGGCGGCGCCAAACAAACAAACATATAAATTATCTATGTATTTAAAGAGCAGAATAGCTCGTTGTTGTATAGCTTGTCGTGGTTGAATAGCTCGTCGTAGCTATTCGTTGATTGTTTCTTTGGCGCTGCCTCAAAAAATATTTTTTGCTTTTCAGTTCGATATTTCGTCGGTTTAATTTTTTTTAAAAAGGTTTTATTTTTTACTTTTGAGTTTCCTATTTTGTGTCAATTTCTGTAACTAAAAAAAAATATAAGTTTTTTAAATATATTTTTTTATATTAACTATTGACGACCTCGTACACTTGCTTTCTGTCTTCATTCTCAAACTCCCAACGACTGTCTTACCCCAGCTAGATATAAAGTTTTCATCAAGACTAGTGAAATGAGTCCAAACACGATAAAAGTGCTGTTAACCGTTGAGGACCTCTTGCCCCTGCTATCCGTCGCCATCCTCAGACCCTCGATGGCAATGATACCTCAGCTAGGTCTAAAGTTCTCATCAAGCTGAGTGAAATGAGCCTAAACACGATACAGCTGTAGTTAACTGTTAAGGAACTCTTGGGACTGACTTCACAAAACAAAATAACAGGGATCTGGAGTTGATCTGATGATGATGACTCCATCATGTTATGTTCTCCACATCTCTGCTATACAGGGTGGAATTTTGTAAAGCCACCGGGAGGGAAAGTACTCTTAATACTGCAGATAGAAAATTTTACTCAAAGGAAATATTCCTTTATTTTTGAATAGAAAGCAAACTGCATTCAAAGATTTTCAAAAAATCTCTTCTCCCACACCCGGGAATCGAACCATTTTTTGTTAATAATTAAATTAATTTAAGATTTCCTGGTTTTCCTTTCATTTAATTTATCATGTTTGTTAGAGAGATTTCATCCTTATAATTGACCCTAACGATCGATGCAATAAAAGTATAGGGTATAATTTTTTCAGATTTTAGCCGGTTCGATTCCCGGGTGGAGAAGAGAATTTTCGAAAATCTTTGAATGCAGTTTGCTTTCTATTCAAAAATAAAGGAATGTTTCCTTTGAGTAAAATTTTCTATCTGCAGTATTAAGAGTACTTTCCCTCCAGGTGGCATTACAAAATTCCACCCTGTATAATAATGCCCTCAGAACTACAATTTTTAACTTTATTTCAACAGAATCGCTTCATAATTGAAAATTCTGTAGAAGTATTGACAATTAATTTCTTTTTTTCTACCCTAAGAGGCCGATTTTGGTTTTGAAATTTAAATGGGACCAACTTTGAGATATACTCTTTCCAAAAGAAAAAGAATTTTTGAAATCGGATCACGTTAGGAAAAGTTATGCGTGGTCATACATAAAAAATAAATAAAAATATACATATCGAATTGAGAACCTCCTCCTTTTTTTTCGTCGGTTAAAAAAGACTATCCAACACATATTTCTCATTAATAATAATTGGAATAATCAAATCAATTATACCAATAGAAAATTTTCTTTACGAAGCAAGCTAGCAATCTTATTACCAAGTGTTTACCTCTTTGACATAATTATAATTAGTATACCAATTTATGTATAATGAGAAAACATTGTTGGTCCTTAAACTAATTACGAAACAAACTGTCAAAACTTCGAAACAGCAGAGGGTTAATTCAATTACAGTTATTTGCATTAATGATTAGGAAATACCAATTCAATTCACCTAAGGGACTTTACTCATCGCGCGATGCGATATCGAATTGCATCTATTGACGATATCGGTCAGATATCACCAGTGCCGTATTATCCATAAGGCACTTTAGGCCAGTGCCTAGGGGCCCACTATGACAAGGGGCCCATCACTCACGATTAAAAAATGAAAAAAGGGGATTGTGTGGTTTTAAGAAACCACGGTAAAAGTGAAACTTTTTATCACATTATAAGGTAAAAGCCCTCATTATTGACACTATATGAGTGACGATGAATGTCTGAAATTTTTCATTGTATTGAAATTAATCTATTTTTTTTTGTGCATGACACTTTTATTAATTTATTAACATGTATAGTTTAATTTTTTAATGACAAATAATATTGATTTGAAAACAGCAACTCAAGTGTGGGTATTATTACCAGGGCAAAATGGTTTATGGGTCTATTATTGAGAAATTGCGTTGTGGTGGTATGAAAAAGGGAGGGCCCGAAACGAGCTGTGCCTAGGGGCCCCGAGATGGTTAATCCGGCCCTGGATATCACATAAGCATCCGGCCGAAGAAAATGTATGGGCGATCGCTAGTGTTTGCTAATGGAGTCGCATAGATTGACGATATCGCTCACAAATCTCCTCGATATCGAATTGCATGTACGTCCTAATAAACGAAAATCCGTAACTGGAATCGTGGTAGCGAAAGCGTGGTACATCAGGTACATGCCTAGAGGAGCGGGCAGAAAGAAGTCAGGATGACGTCTGTCAGCACGGTGTGATTTAACAATAACGTCAAATTCAAGTTGCAAGATGATAATTTATATTTTATTTATTAATTTATTAAATAAATTGTATATTCAGTAATGATTCAGTTTTCCATTTAATAGTCCTAATGACAATGCACATGATTCTCTGTTAAAAATTCAATTGCGCAACTACTCGACAAGTGCGGCATCTTTTTTCTTTGGTTTGCAGCGACTTTATTTCGTAGTAGTAAGTGGATTTTTACCGACTTCAAAAAAAAGGAGGTTATCAATTCGACCCGTATGTATGTAATATTATCAGAACTGCCCAGTTTTCGTATTATGTTAGTCTATATCAGCGTCTGAACAAATGTACCAAATTTCATAAGTGTATGTATGTATGTTTTTATGTTTGTGCACGCATATCTCCGGAACTACAAGTCCGATTTAAGTAATTCTTTTTTTGTTGTACTAGGTATTGTTCAACTTAGGGTACACTGCAAGTTTCATTAAAATCGGTTCAGTAGTTTTAGAGATATGGATTTTTTCGTTGTGACGGATTACAAGATTAGTGCACATCATGTAAGAAAACTTTGTATTTTTACAAGAATTTGGGTTGAATATTTAATAAATAAACTAAAAAGGGTAAAATAAAAACTTAAAAAAAAAAAGTAAGTAAGTAGTAAAGGCAATAGTCAATGAAATAATAAAAATCAAAGCCACCGACTTCCGAAAGAAAGGTTATTTTAAACTTTTTTGTATTTGTTTTTGAAGTCGGTACTTTTTTTTTTTAAGTTTTTTGAAGTCCACCTTAATACTACGACATAACGGTCGAATTGTATCGCCTCACTCCATTAGTAAATACGTGCGAATCAAAATCGGCAATCTTCTCGATATCGCACTAATCGCGTCGCGTCGCATCGCGCCATGAGTAAAGTCCCTAATAGGCTAGTTTCCTAAAAAAATGTAATTAGTCCGTCTTTTAGGTTATTCAAAAATAAGGGACACGTATTTTTTTATTTGTAAATTAGACCAAAAATGACAAAGATATAGCCTATTAAAGTTACGAGTGACGTCACGATGCGTGGCATTTTTCGCGCAGAGTGACGTCACAGGTAACTTAAATAGGCTATTATCTTTGTTTTTTTTTGTTTAATCGAAAAAAGAAAAAATACGTGTCCAATATTTTTTAATAATCTAAAATACGGACTAAATAGAATGTAATTATTTTGACCCAGGAAACTACCCTATTGTATTGACAGTCATCGAATTGTGTTGTCAAATATACGAATACATTCCGCCATCATGTTTACGTTCCATATTCAAATTAATATGAAGTACCGGTATTAATTAGTTAATGGCGGTAGTTTTGACGTTCAAAAGTGCCTGAGGGAAGGTTCATATCTGACGGAACATCCGTCGAGCGTATCATCGAATGTTCTTTACGCACTGACGTATCATCGGTTGAGTGTGAACGGTCAAGTGTTTTTCTATACAATTGTCTGTTCAGCACGCGTAGCATGTCGATGCTATCTCTATTCTAGGAAGAAATGGCAAAATTATTTCATCACTAGTGTTTGCCCGCGGCTTCGCTTGCGTTATTTTAGAATTTGAGAAACAATACGGATCGTGTGGCGCCATCTGGAATATGAACGTAATTGTTTTCTCGGAAACAGCTTCTGTTATTCGGGATGTAAGATACCTTATAATTATCCGTGTCTATACTCCTGACAACGTATATGCTAAATTTTGGGACGATCGATTCAGTAGGTAGTAATGCGTGAAAAGGTAAAAAACAAACATAATTGCATTTTTATTATTAGTTTAGATCAATAATGTTATATCTAGGTAGGTACATAGTTTGCATAGGAAATGTCCTTATTTGAGCGACATTAATTTCAAAGAACCGTGTTTATTTAAACATTAGACTATCATTTTTGGGTCGATTTACAGTATCGCTGCAAATTGAACGTACAGACGCCAGCACATCAAGCTACTAACTGTCAAATTTCTTTAATAAAATTTCAACCTTATCACAAGAGTAGAAGGTTAAGGTTTGAATGGTAAAATCTGACAGATTCGGGTAGGTTGACCTGCTGGCGTCTGTACGATAGCATTGCTCTTCTCCCTTTAGCATACCGCGTGATACCTAAAAAATAACTAATTATCTGACTCGATGAGTACAACTTGTCGTCGTTTAAAACAGAATCTATGCACTGGTTTGAGCACCAATTCAAAACATAAATAAACACAAATTATAGAAACCCTGATTTTTTTCTAATCTTTAAAATTCCACACCTCGAAACAATTACAATTAAAAAAAATATCCAACAATTTAAATCGGTGTAGATTTATATCCTAGAGAAATATTGAAAAAAAATTGTAATTATTTTAAATCGCGAATAATATTGAAACAAAAGTATGCACATTTTTTTTTAATTATTTAAAACTCTCAGGACAAATAAAAAAAAACTGCGAGATTTGATCCAGAGACCCCTTGCACGAAAGTCAAGCAGGTTACCGACCGGACTGGCTAGTACGTTGACAGTGATTTTCAAATAGCGGTTCTTGTACAAATGTCAACAATGACTGAAAATCAACTTAATATAAAATTGCTAATCCCCCAAGGGGAATAGCGTAATTATACATATCCTATTAATAGAACAGCAGTTTAAGGAATATTTGAGGAAAAATTGACTAAATAATATCCAGTGGTTTAGCTTCCAACTATCAACAAACATCTAAAAACAACAAAATTCAAAATTGCTTATCTCCCAGGAAAAATAGCGTAATAATACATAGCATATAAACAGAAGCATATTATTAGGAATATTTGAGGAAAATTTGATCGACAACTTTACAGTAGTTTCGGAGATAGATCAAATCAAAAAAACATAAAAAATTTCGAAAAAAAATAAAAGTTGATCTGGCATCAGAATCGATCCCTTATCTCGAAAAAAATACAAAAAGAAAAAAATATTCAATGTACAGGAATGACATCTCTACGATTTTATTATATGTAAAGAAAGATAAAGATAAAGATTATTACTACACAAATATACTGTTTTTTTGCACAAATATGACACCATTCGTACACTATTGAAGAAAAGAACGTCTATTTTCCTCAATTTTTACATTACCATGCTTCAATCAGCCTTTTATCCTGAACTATTTGACGTTTTTTTTCCCTAAAGTATGTCTCTTAGTTCAGTTCATTACAATGCTTAACATGCTGAAATATTTCTACGTTCTGTCATTTTGTCTATTCTTCCGTCGACAAAACCCCTTTCTACGGGGCCATGCACGCCTGCTGGCGTGACGCGACTTATAATACGCGACGCATCTTTCGTCAGAAATGAACCTTCCCTAATGGTCAAATTGAAATATATATATTTTGAGTTTGAGTTCCAGCTAAGTATTTCCCATAACTTGGTCTGCGTAAAGTTTGTTGTACTGTACTGACGTACTAGCACCCGGTCCTGAGTTAGCACGGGTTTTTTTTATAGCGTGGTAAAATCATCAAATGAGTCCTCCCACCCACTGTGAGACTTCTACTGACTAAAATCCACGGTGTCCTTCAATAGCCCTTTATGTTCCGGGGTCGCGGTAATGGAATAAGTCCCCGCGACCCCGGCAGGCTTTGGCCCTCTAGAGGGGTGCCCCGTCATTATGCTGACGCCCTTTGAGGCGCTCGTGGGACACAACGCGCCGTCGACCCGGGCATGGTCCATAGTCGGGAAGCGAGTTGCCCTTTACTCGCTGCCCGCACCTACGGTGGCCGGAGATCGTCTTGCGACGTCCGTCGCCGTGGGCGTCCACCACTGCGGGTGGGGCGGAGGGAGGACACTGTCCTCTCTCAAACACGGGCCGCCTCCCCCTTCGCGAGCATTACTGCTTCGCAGAAGGAGGCGACCGCTTCCCACTCCGTCTCGCCCCGCAGCATGGCCGCGACCAATGCTGGGCGCGAGAGGTCTCCGCCTGAGTTTGCACGGGTAGCAGTTTTTCTTAAATGACATATGACATATACCAACACGCACTGGGCCGGGTGGTGGGTTATGGCCCACTCCCTCTCACAGAGAGGAGGCCTGTGTCTCAACAGTGGGATCATTATAGGCTGATGATGAACATAATAAAAAGATTACGAAATCCGAAAATTACCTTCTACATCCAAATCCTCTTTAAAAATCTATCTTTTAATAAACAGAGAGAAAAAATATTAAAAAAGCAATGTACTCGTAATTCCATCAAAACTTTATATGTTTGTAATGCCCGACAACTTCAGAAGAACTTTGATTTAAGACTAATTAGAAACTTTTCAAAGTTCCTTATTATAATTTATTTTTGAGAGAGAAACAATGAGTCTTCAGGTACTTACCTACTTTTTTTTTACCGAGGGAAAAAATTGGTTACTAGTAGAGCTTGCACCTGTGACTTTCTAGTTTGTTTTCATAAAAAAGTTAAGTTTCGCGAAAAAGGTGTCAACGCGTATAATTTTTTTTTTATTTATTTATCTTCAAAAATGCTATACTTTTTATAAATATTAGGGTTTAAAACGGGATATTTACCATGTTTATTATTTGTTTTGAGTTTCCGATATATACCTAAACATGGTAAATATGGCGTTTTAAACCCTAATATTTATAATAGTGACCATGTCAGTTTAAAAAAGCTATACTTTTTGTTTACAAGCAGATTCTGTTTTTATAATTGTAGCCCTAATGAATTCATTATATGTAAATGTAACTGAACCGATTTTCATGAGTTTGAGTACAAAGATACTTCGATAGCACCTTAGAGATGGTTACAGTATAACCCACCGCACGCACAACCGATACATGCACCCATAACTGCACAGTTTTAAACACGCTAAGGCTTGCCTGTTGGTTATATATGCACAGTTAAAACCATCATACAAACCTCGTATGACTAAGTAACATTTTTCCCTGTAATGAAATTCACGAACCCAAAAATCTACCTATGTACCTTTTTGAGCGAAAAAGTTTGGCATCTCTTGTTTACATACTTTGTGTATTTAGGATATTTTTCATTACACTTTTCTGTTTATTTAGGAACTTGCAAAACTTGCTTGTCCCGGCTTAAAATATTAAAATAGAAATAATCTTGAGTGTAGTCCATGCAGGTTTACTACCAAGATGTGTCCGCCATTTTTTATTATTAAAGTAGCTCCTGTATTTTTCATTAGTCGCAGTGAGATTACCGCCATAAATTTTATTGTGAGGGTACAAAATACTCGGTTTATATTTCGTTGTGTAAGTAGTTTTGGTTTTACCAGTAAACATTATGTTTCATTTAGTTTACTACTTTAGTAAGATGATTCCGAGTTGGTTTAGGATTTTTTATTCGTATGTTTGCCACAATACTTATCTTGAAATAATTGGTAAACACAATTATTTTAGAAACACAGAAAAAATAAATATCAATGACTTTATTTAGTCAAATTAGAGGGTAGTTTAAACATGTTCCTTACTTAGTTGTAATTCGGTTTTTCATGCCAAACCGTAAAACTGTATTGTATTATTGTTTAATGAAAACGTCCAGTACAAACAGATTGAATACCAGCTAAAAATAAAGTTATTATTTAAGTTATTCGATATTTCAAATCTCGGATTTGACAATCGCGTTGTTTCGTCCTTCGGATCACACGCCGGATACTTTGCAAACCTGAATTAAACACACCAGAAAAATATGTTTCCCGTACAATACGAAAGTCAATATAAATAACAGTACTTACATTAAAATTTCTGCCGATCAGCACAGCACAGCAAAAATTGTGCAAGAGTTATCAAAATAAAAACCAGGTCAAATTTACGAAGAAACACTCACACACTATACAAAAAATTTATTAAAGGCATAGTATACACGAAGATCACTTTTAAGGCATAACTTATTGCGAAATAGGAAATTTAGGACAGATTTTCATTAATGATTTAAAGGTTTTTCTATCGCACTGTTTTTCGTTGCGACTGGCACGGAGAAAACGTGTGTCCGTCGCAGCGCTTAAAGCGCGACTGGCGATATCTAGGGGAGCGAGGCGCCGAGCAGTCTCGGAAAAGCAGGTGTACAACGCTGACATACATAAGCGTGGATGGGGCAATGCAAATAGGGATGACACCGTCCCGCTATCTCTTTCACACTCGTCTCACACCCTGCCCACATCTACTATGACAGAAAGAGATAGGGCAGCCGTAGTACGCTAGCGTATCTAGTAAATTTTAGGCCTTTGTCTCCGCCCCGCCGCGGCTACAGGCAGGCCTTAAATATTTAAGTTCGGAGCGTATTTAAGCACACTGAAAGAGTATTATTTAGGCATAAAGGTCAACTTTATGACTTATTCTAGTGATGTGAACGATTATAGACTACTTTGCTCAAATGAAAACTTGAAATTATCTTTTCATATCTTCTACCCTAACTTTTGTTAATTTAAAATGGGCTTAAGTGTACATTTGCCACAATGGTTTTCCTATTCATATTCACAATTTTGAAGCCTTTGATCATACTTTTACTCGTATGAACTAATTAAATCCTAAATATCGGACAAAGATGTTATGATAACAACGGTAAAGAAAATTTGAAAGTCTACCCTCAGAATTATAATATTAAAGATGCACATTTTATGACGTACTAGCGGCCCATCCCGGCTTCGGGTGAACATGGTATATGTATAGCTTATGTTACTCAGGGTGAATATAGCTTTACAATGGAAAAAAATAACAGAAATTGACACAGAAGTTTTTGAATTTCAAATCAAATCAAAGCACTTATTTCAAATAAGCCTGTTACAGGCACTTTTAAATTGGCAAAAGACAAAAGTAAAATAAAATAGTTTAAAAATAGTTACGGTGCTACAGTCCCAGTCACAAGACATAATAACTGTGAAAGTACCGTAGATGCCCATTCCAAGTAGTAGATCGATATGAAGAAGAACGGGCAAGAAACTCCATGGACACTCTCACTCTCACTCTAGATCATATGTAAGTCAAAAACTTACACTAAAGATCACTTCGACGTATGGTAAGTAATATGGAGAAATGTATCACAATTAAATGAATCATAATGGACGTCTTCCGCTAGCTCTGGGCACGATCTAAGTTGGCGGAAACGGCCAGAGCAGAGATGCTTAATTCCAAAGAATTATAAAAAAAAAACACCCGGATGGAACGAAGTTAACAAAAAATAATCGTCGCAACACCACACTGTTCAATGCGAAATAGAAAGAAGAAACGAAAATATCTGGCTCGCTTTCTATTAGAGAGAGAGAGACAGAGAAACATGTGCACGCCGCAATACGACAAGAGTCACGAGGAGCGGGGGTTGAGTGAGGAGTACGGGGCGCGGGGTGCAGGCGCAAGATGCGGGGCGAGACAAAAAAGTGTCGTGCCAACTTTTCGTAAGAATTTTTTCCGTCTAGCCCGCTTTTCATAACGCGGGATAAGGAACTTCGTTCCAAAAGAAAAAAAAATGAATTATAACGATTTTACTAAATGGTATAACCTCGATTCGACGTAGGTTATCTTTCTAGGGTTAAATTTATTTATTTATTTCATAATATGTCAGATTACATGGTCAATAAAATGAGTCTCGTGAGACTACCCAAATCGAGTATAGCGACCCTAGAGCGTTGAGGGTGAGTAAAGAAAAAGGGTGGTTTTTAGTTTTTTTTCCTCCATCGCTGCACCCAAAGCGAAAGAACTCATTTTATGATTTACCAACCAAAAAAAAAAGTAATATAAAAACAAACACACACTTTCAAATGCATGACATCAATATGGATGTAAAAAGGTTCTGCATAAAGTTCCGTTGCCAAATCAAAAGCGGAAACGGAAATAGCTCCGAAGTGGGTCAAATTAGGTTATATGTAGATGTTGCATTAAATTATCTTTAGCTGGTTTAATTCCAGATGAAGTGAAATAGGCCAGCGTGATATTTTAAGCCATTAGAAGTGTTAAATATGTACGAGTAAATTCATTTTTGGGTACCGGCTCCTCAGTTAATTTTAAACCCGAATATTCAAATTTAGACCAGAAGTGGGTGCAGACAAAGTATTAACGTCATACCTGTACTAATTTTATCCTACTTAACATGTTAGTACATGGCTTTCAAAAAACGTTGGGTGACGTTATAATTATGTATGTTAAATGTTCTTATTCCTTTTAATTAAATAGAGAGAAAATTAAGAAAAGTAAGAAATTTTTGTATATTAATTACGCACGCCTCAAAGAATGTCAGCATTACGACGGGGCCAAAGCCTACCGGGGTCGCGGGACTCACGAATTAACGTGACTTCGGAACGTAAAGGGCTATTGAAGGACACCGTGAATTTTAGTCATTACGAAACTGAATCTTAATTGCCTCTTATTTGATGAAAATATCAAAATAAAATTTAATTTAACTTACAAGCAACTTTAATACGTTTCTGTTTAAAGTTGCAATTAAGTTAAGGATACACATTACGCATGTAAAAAACCAGTCTAAGCTAACTTTTGGAAATATCATATAAAGCGTGGCCAACAAAAACTAATTTTTTATAGCCGTGTGTACAAAAGCATTTTCAAAAGGAATTTCGTAATGACAGATATCCAGGCCCGTTATAATTGTAACATCGGAGATAAATGGGTTTTTACTAAAACCATTACGTGAATGAAAACAATAAAAAATTAGATTCCTGTACTATTTGGTTTGGACGAGAAAAGGTAAACAAAAAACAACCTTACGCGTTCTTTTCCTTTCGCATTTATAGTATTAGTTTGGATACGATTGTGACAGTTAACATTTCAAATAGTGAACTGCCTCTGCTTCTTACGAATTGTGAATTGAAAAAGACGCGAGTAAATTTTCTAAATGATGGCAAAAACCGCTTTCAGATCTTTTAACGTGAAAAATGCGTAGACGAAACGACACTTTAATCCATACGACCTTGGTTTCGCAGACGTACAACAAAAAATATTGCACAGTATTACGAAGTAAAAGCGAATTCAAGAAATAATATCAACTTAAAAACAGTCGTAAACTAAAGCCGTCGTAGACGCGTAGCCCGTAGCTCGTAGGCTCGTAGGCTCGTAGCGCGTAGCACGTAGACTTAAGCCTACGAAAGACTACGTGCTACGACTTAGTAGTTTTGAGCTCAGCTGTTTTATCAACAATAACATTGCTTTTTTAAATTTTATTTAGGAGAATACTTTTCTGCGTCGGCAATATTGATAGTACTGTAACAGAGTGGGTTTTCCACCTCCTCTGTTGTCTCAACCTCTTTCCTTTTAGATCTATTTATTGATTTTTTAATTTTTTAATATTCATATTTCGAATTCATTCTGTTATTGCATCATCTTCAACTGTTTTTTTAGGGTTCCGTAGTCAACAAGGAACCCTTATAGTTTCGCCATGTCCGTCCGTCCGTCCGTCCGTCCGTCCGCCCGTCCGTCCGTCCGTCCGTCCGTCCGTCCGTCCGTCCGTCTGTCCGCAGTTTAGCTCAGAGACGCACAGTACTAGAGAGCTGTAATTTGGTGTAAATATACGGATTTATTGTGCCGAAAAAGTGGTAAAATAAAATCTCGAAAAATATTTTTTTTTAGGGTACCTCCAGTACTTACACGTAAAGTGAGGATTTTTTTTTCTCGCGTACCCCTTAGTGTGGGGTATCATTAAATAGGCCTTTTAAAAATAATGATAGTTTCCATTAACAATTTTTTGATAAAAAAATTCGTTTGTGAAATATTAAGCTTTAAAGTGCTAAATTTTGCTCGATTCGAGTGTCCCCCCCCTCTACCAGCTAAACGGTTATGTTTTGGGGTGTGAAAAAATTCACAATAGTAGTATATATAACGAAGTTTAAAAGAAAATTATCATGACTAAGTAGGCTTTACAACTTTACGAGTAAAAGTCGACCAACTTATAAAATGTACTTGATATCATATTTTCTTAAACAAAATGTATCGGAGACAACTGCAAATGTAAGTTTGTCAACTTTATTTTTACAGCTTTTATAGGTATGTTTTTTGGGGATAGGTAAGTTTTTATCGTCAACTATTTTTAACTAAATTCAAAAAAAGGAGGAGGTTCTAAATTCGTTGTAATCTTTTTTCTTATGTATTTTCCCCGATTTCTCAAAGACTCCTGGACCGATTTTGAAAATTCTTCTTTTTAAAATTAAATTCAGCGAATCAGTTTCGTTAGTTCGCATAAGTATTTTGATGGGCAACTACGGAACCCTACACTGTGCGTGGCCCGACACGCACTTGGCCGGTTTTTTTAATTTTACAACGCCTTGCAGCAGCTCCTGTGCTGATATTTTTTTTGCTGCATACTTATTTTTTTAATAAATTCAGTTTTGAGATACTGTTGTGCTTCCTATAACTCTAGTAAAGTTTTCAAAATATTGTGATACCTATTGTTGTAAATCATCGAATATTATTATCTACACTGATAAAGAACCCTTTAGTGTCCTTAGAGCTGCAAATAAACGAAATACAAAATCTGTTTTGTGAGTTTCTTTGTTTTTGAACGCACCCACGACCCCGTTCTGACGGGGCCCGCTGGTCTAAACGACCTAATGCGTTTTTGAATTGGTCGTTTGGACCCACTTTCAAAATTTGAGAATTGTACTGCGATGCAGAAAGAAATTCCTAGTGCCAACTTAAAAAATAAATTAAAAAGGTACTAAACAAATCGTTTTGCCTTTATCTTCTATGTAATAGATGTCTGAAATTCACTCGTGCGTACAACTTAAGTGTATGTTCTTTTGAACCCAATGAGGCGGAGATAACAATCTATTTGTCACTGCAAGGCAGCTGAAGGGTTAACGTAAAGAGGGTTGGTTTACGGTCTGATGGGTTTTAAGGTGGAGTTTATAGTTATAATAGTATAGAGAAACGTTGTTGGTAGAATATCAAAGGAAATCGGGAGAGTTTTTTTTTTATGAAAAGGTAAAAAATATAGTGATTCATCTTTCTTTTTTATTGATATTAATATAAAGAAACGTTGGTATAACAGCGGTGCGATAACGGACAGTGTTCCACTGCTACGTTGAACTGAGACGATTTGCTGCGACTGTGAAGGCAATTCAATGTCGCAATCCCGCTTATTTTATGTTTTTTTGTCTGTGGTCGTCCAGCTAAAGATTTTGCCGAAAGCTATATTATTTTAGAGAAATAGTTGAAACTAAATTATATTTAAGCCGTAATATTACCTACTCAACTTTGTTATATAATTTAAAACCGCGCTGTAATTAGCTGTATAAAAAGTTACAACATAGTTCAATAGAAATGTCAAAATAGAACTACTTAGTTTTTTTTTCTTAAATTTGACAGCTGTCAGTTGAAAGCAATTCTCCCTAGGCCTGCAATGGATAGCATCCAAACGGCTAATCAGACATTTAATGATCTACTTTCAGAGTATGAGTAATGAAAAAACACTTGCTATTTAGTAGAAATTACAAAACACATAAAAATGATATAAACTTTAAAGCCTTACTACAAACACTTAAACATCTGTTAAACACTTGTCAAAAAAAAAGTGAAATCTGACATTTTTTTAGACAAGTGTGCAACAGACGTTTAATAGTAGATTATGCACCGAGGGGCTAAAGTTGTGTCTTATGTCACGGGCGTCATATTCAAGCTAGCCCAAGGCAAAGACACCTTTAGCCCAGAGGAGGATACTCTACTTTTTACACCTACTGTGAGAAAATAATAGCCATAGTACGAAAAACAAAGTATTTATTAAATAAAAAAACAGTAAGAATAACCTTTAGAACTAGTTATATAGGTACACTTATATATTAATTCAAGTTAATTGTAACATTTGAGACATTAGTCCAGTTGTGCAAAGATATAGTTATGTTTTTATTTGGTACGTTTATAGATGTTTTTTTAGGAAATCGAGAATATCATCCACGCGTAGTAAGGGTTTCGAGAATAGCTTTCCTCTTTCTGGCACACTAAATCAGACTTGGCTGTATGGGCTCAGCTCCCTTTGCCTGCCCCAAAGAGGGACGAAAAGAACCAAAAAAAAAAATCTAGGCTGCATGGGCTAGATAGATCCCTTTGTCTTCCCAAAAGGGAAAAGAAAATTAAAAAAAAAAAAAGGTTGCACTCCAGGAGTGCCGGTAGAAGTGAAAACTTTTTTGTTACTATGTTTTATTTTTAATTTGAATGACGTCTTACTCATTTTCGATCAGGGTCACGTGACCCTGACGCGAGTTTTGGTCACGTGACCCTGACGCGAGTTTTAAATTTTTTACCCATTACAGAAAAAGTGTACAACGCCGCTAAAGAAGTTTTCACTTCAAAAAATCTTTCTGGCACCAAAGGGTGTTTGTTGTTTATAAACATATTCCAAATTCAAATCACATTATTGACCAGCGGGTAATAATGAAATCCAGTACAACATTATTGACCGGCTGTGCCCTCGGCCACTAGTGACTCACTTTAGGTTAAGGTTGCTTGACATATAATTAGACATTTTCGAGCAGGTGGTGTGAAAAAGTTTTTGTGGTACCATGATTAAAGTCCAATGTTAATCAAACTTATATCTCTATAACTCACGTCTTTCTCCTTGGCATAATATAGAGTGCGTCCACGCAGCCTGAAGTACCGGCGTTGCCATCGCTGGAAGCTGCGCGTCTGCTTCATCAGGTAACCCTCCTTGACCACGGGCTGGAGACAATGAGAAACCAAAATTATCCATATGAAAATCGAGGCTAGGTACGGTTGAAAGACGTTTTAACAACCTGTGGAAAAGTTAGGATTTGTGCATGTATTTAGAGGTTATCGTGGCCCTGTATAGCAACTAAGGGCAACTGAAGGAATTAGAGTGGTTCATCAGCCAATAATTATCCCACTGCTAGGACACAGGCCTCCTCTCTGTGAGAGGGACTGGGCCATAATCCACCACGCGGGCCCAGTGCGGGTTGGTAGATGTCACATGTCTTCGAATTTTTTGGTTCTAGGACATGCCGGTTTCCTCACGATGTTTTCCTTCACCGTTTTGACAGCAGTGGTGATGAAGTAAATTATACAAAGTAATGCGCCTGGTGGAGTTCGAACCCATGACCTACTCGTAAGTCGGGACCGATACCACTGGGCCACCATTGCCCATGCAACATGCATGGGCAATGGTGGCCCAGTGGTATCGGCGTATGTTGTTGTAGTGGTGGCGGCGTAAGCGTATGTTGATTTAAAATTTGATTAGAAGAAACCTGTGAAGGGTTATTTAAAAAATCCTAATTTGGTATTAATATTACAATTGAAGCGAAAGTAAGTCTTAGTTTGTTTGTTTGTAACCTTTTTACGCCCAAGCCACTGAACCAATCATCCTGAAATGCATAACGTCGTCAGGTTTACAGCGACAGACATAAGGGTATCTGTACCCTTAGCACGAATTTTCACTCTTTTACTTTACAGCGTTTCTTGTATGAAAAAATGGAACAGCGCCTCTGGTGTGCGAAGAAGGAACTAATTTTTTCCTTGAAAATTGTCAATTTGAAATTGTCAAAGTTCCAGTTTACTTTTAATGTATCCTCAAAAATACTGTTGCTTGTTGTTGGATTTGCCAATGATTGGCAAATCCTTAATGAATGTGAGCAAACCGAGGATAAAAGCTAGTAAATAAACGAGGACAATAATTACGTAAAACCACTACATTAATTTTTTTCCCGGGCAGGGCGCGGGCCCCAGAGGGACTGTCAGACCCGCACTGACTAAAATTCACGGAATTCCTTCAATGACCCTTTACGTTCCACGGCCACGGTTATCTAGTGTCTTAACAGTCCCGCCACTAAATTACCTTACAACTAGTATCTAATCCAGCAATCCACATTTACATTTCGACTAAATCAACTCGTAATTTTATGTGTCCATAAGGCTGCTTTTCCACCAGAGATGCGCTATGCTACGTTGCTAAGGATGCGTTTGATATCCACCAATCATACTCATTATGTGTGTGTGCGTTATGAAAACAAATGAATGTGATTGGTGGATAACAAACATATCCGTAGCAACGTAGCACAGCGCATCTCTGGTGGAAAGGCAGCCTAAGGCTGCGGTTCCACTGAGACAGAGCGGAGAGAGCGGAAACGAGCAAAATTTTTTTTTGCGTAATGGGTTTGTTCTTGACTTTAGTCTTTTTTTTTTAACGTGGTTAAATCATCAAATGAGTCCTCCCACTCCGGGCAAGGCGGGAGGGACTGTCAGACTTGTACTGACTAAAATCCACGGAGACCTTCAATAGCCCTTTATGTTCCGGGGTCACGGTGATGAAATAAGTCCCGCGACCAATAAGTCCCACGACCTTGACCGTAGTTTAGGTCAGGAGTGACTAAGACAAGGTCGACGATGGAGCGAGCTTACCCAGAAGAAGCCTGTTTACTCTAACTTTAAAGAGATATAGGGTTGTACGTGTTCGGAAACACAGACGCAGGCAGGAAGGCGGAGCTCTGCCGCAATTCACCAATCACATGGCTTGAAATCAGCATCTCTTCTGCAGCCCGCTTCGAAGTGTCATGTGATTCGTGAATCTCGGCACAGCTCTGCTCCGCACCGCTCTACCCCACCTCAGTGGAACCGCAGCCTAAGGGTTGGACCTCATCTGGCAGCACGGAATCGCCTTTTTTCCGTCGCCCTTTCTCTTTCTGTCGCTTGGAACTGCCATTTGCTAGACCGAGACACAAATTGCATTTTGTCCGTGGTGCCGATCGCCTCGAGGATTCCGCCGCGTGCTATCGCATTATGCTTTCTGTCTTGGTCTAGCAAATGGCAGTTCCAAGCGACAGAAAGAGAAAGGGTGACGGAAAAAAGGCGATTCCGTGCTGCCAGATGTGGTCCAACCCTAAGTCTCTTCAAACCCTATACTTTTTTTTTCATTTTAAAAATAGAACATCTTCATCGTTGCCTGTCCCAGACGTCGCAGGCACGTGAACGAAACCGTGCGGATAATTACGAAGACATGCGGAAATAAAAACAAAATGGCGGACCTTGTTGGGGACGTGAGATATTAAAATGTGCAGCTGAACGACGGGGTTGAATATTGTTGGCGCGCCTATTAGAATGCTAGCTGTGCCCGCGACTTCGTTCGCGTGGATGTCGGAACTCATCAATGTATTTTTTTTTAAACAAACGAATTTTTCAAAAATAATAGTAGCCTGCAGTGGCGTGGGGTAAAAAATGTTGAAGGGGAACCCGGACCAAAAGGTGATATCTAGTAACTATAGCTTTTGGCTAATTTTAGCCTTTTTAGTTTAAACATTTACAACAAAAATTTGGGGCACTAGAATTTTAATATTCGTACCACGGGTTTTTACATCGCCCATGTACTTACATAATAAGCTAAAAATGCTCATTAAATAAAACTACTGAACGAAATTTAATTAAATATAAAGTTCCCATAAAAATTAAATTAATTTTTATGGGAACAAATGGCAGGTATCGGCAGGCATCGAATTATATTACCCATATAGGTGCAAAGTTCTCATCACCATAAATGAGTTGAGAGAGAGTGAGTGATAGATTAAGTCCAAATACAAGATAGTTGCTATAAACCGTTCAGGAGTTCCCTGAACTGTTCTTCGTTTTCGTCATCAGACCCCTAATGACAATTGCAACCTGTCTAGGTAAAAAGTTCTCATCAATACAAATTAATCAAGCTCAAACACAAGGTAGCTGCTGTGAATCGTTGAGGAGTTCTCTCAACTGTCTCTCGGCTCCATCATCAAGATATTTTACTCCAGACCTTTATTTGAAATACTTAATGAAAAAAACTTACAAACACACTAGTCGCCCCTAAGATTTTTGAAAGTTCCACTCGACTTCTCCTCCAGTTTTCTATCATCAACCACTGATTTTCTTATCATGGGACCAACTTTAAAATATTTACTTTCCAGCAAAAAAAGAATCATCAAAATCGGTTCATAAACGACGAAGTTATCCCGCGAACAAAAAACAAAAACATTGTATTAGGATACTTCGTCCGTAATCCGGATACGGACGAATTGAGAAACCTCCTTGTTCACATTTTCTGTAGTCGGTTATCCAATTATTACAATCTTACATTGTACTATCATTAACATTACCAACTAGTAACTCTGAAAATTTCTATGTTCACAAAACCTTATACTAATCGCCTACAGATCTTAACACCGCGATTCAAAAATGTGACGAAATTGCACAACGCCATCTAGTTGCAAACTTGTAACTAACGTACACTGTTTTACGGTGAACATTACCAAACATTATCATTGAACTGAACGAACCATGTTTTTACTGCACTAACTACGCAAAACTTATCAATTACAAAAATAATACAAAATCAAATGCAAATGGACAGTTGAAAACAATATATTCAAAACTATAAAAAAATAAGCGGGCCAAAACTAATACTGAATCCAAATAAAACTATCTAAACAAATTACGAAGTCCAGTATCATTCCATCTCGTTCTAGCGTACGCATTTCATATCTCTGTCCTTATCATAAGCCGGAGACATTCGGCTTTCCAGCGTCCTTAACTCAGCGGTGTTATGTCGCGTCAAGCTCACGGTCGCTACAAGAGGAACTGTGATCGGGATTCCTGATTTGCCGTGCGGCTTACAAACCTTTCTGTTTTGCGGGAGTTGAAATTGTTTATTATTTCTTTGATTGTTAGTTTTAGTTTTAGAGTGTTTTTCTTTGATTGTTATTTTTACAAGTAGGTAATGTAGCTTCGTAAATTTTTTTTTTAATGATAAATGAAAATCATTGATACTAATGTTGCTATATTTCGAAAGTAAAGCCGATAGGAATCGGCATGTTAGGAAGCTTCGCTGCTGGTAGCCTGAGTTACTCCTTATTACATTCAGCTACCTACCAATAAAAGTCCCGTCAAAATTGGCCCAGCTATTTCAGAGAAAAGACTGACAAACAGACAAAATTATAAAAATGATATTTTGGTGTGTTAACCGTATTTATATATTCATTTGCATATAGTGAAAAATGCTTATTTCAACATTACAAACAGACACTCCAATTTCATTTATATGTATAGATGTAAGATATAATAATTAGAAGTATAAGATGATTAGAAGGGTAAAAAAGTTCTGACTTGAAAAACTTATGAGAATAATTTTTTACCCCACCAAAAAAATTGGGTACATATTTGAATATCGAAGATTAAAATATCTACGCTTAAAATATCGATGTTCAAAATATCGAAAATGAAAATATCGAATGACCATAAAATCGAAACTTAAAATATCGAAAGTTTAAAATATCGAATGATTAAATGATCTACGTCCAATATATCTAAAATCTAAATATCTACAAAAGTTACATCGAAAGATCTAAATATCGAAGTACAGATTATCGAATGTCCGAAATATCGAACCTAACAAGGTAAGTCGACGGAGCCCCGCTTCGCGGGGCTCCTATTTCTGTTTGCAAGGTTTAAAGTAACCTAACACGAAGAGGATGGCGGGGTCTTTCAGACCCCGCCACCCTCTTCGAACCTAACCTGTCCGAGTCGGGGTGCCCCAAGTTCCGAGCTCGCTTCGCTCGCTCTTGCATCCGAAGTCCGTCCAGCTACCTTGTTGGGTACTAATCAGTAATTTGACTAAGGACGCAAGAGCGACTTGGGGCACCCCGATTCAGACAGGTTAGGTTCGAAGAGGATGGCGGGGTCTGAAAGACCCCGCCATCCTCTTCGTGTTAGGTTACTTTAAGCCTTGCAAACAGAAATAGGAGCCCCGCGAAGCGGGGCTCCGTCGACTTACCTTGGTAGGAGGTTTTTTTTCCGATATTTCAACTAGTAGGTATTTTAACGTAGATATTATGAAATTAGATATAATGAACTGCGATGTATTAAACGTTGATATTTTGAATTTCGACATAACGTCTTTCGATATTTTGAATCATTCGACATTTAAATCAGTCGACATTTTAATCTTCGACGTTTTAAGCGTAGATGTAACATTTTTCGATATTTTGTTACAATCGATATTTTAATTTTCGATATTCTGAACATCGACATTGTAAGCGTAGATATTTTAATCTTCGATATTCAAATATGTACCCAAAAAATTTCATGTAAAATGTTGCCATAAGACGACCACATAAGGTTCGCTCTGTGAAAAAGATATCAGATCTCATGTTGATCCAAGCTTCTGAATCTACGCGGCCTAACTCTACCGACCCTAACTTCACGATTTCTACACATCAGTAAAAATTTATGGCTTCGCTTTTCGCTACCGTCGTGAAGGTGCTGCCAATATTTAGTTTCTGAAGTAAGTTTCGTCTTGGCGAGATTACGTTTACCAATAATTTTTTAGGGTTCCGTATGTTCGATTGTAAAAACTATCTATCTGCCCGCCATCCGAGGTTTTTTTTCTACGAACTTACTAGACCGATAAAGAATATCAACATAGCTAAGGGCCCCCAAAAATATGGTAAATTAAGAAAAAGAGTAACTGCCACAGAAAATATCCTGTTAAACAATTATACATTTAAAACAAAAACAATTTCATTAACAAAATAATGTGCTCCTTAAAATATTTTATAAACGGTATAATTATGAAGCGAGAAAATATCTTTGCGGTTTCACGATCCATTAAAATTTAATGCTCTGGTTACATACACTTTATGAGTTTATAATGCAATTTCAGTGACGTAATACGTAGAAAATTCAGTTCCGAGAATACATTATGAAATTTATAAACTCACTAAATAAGCTTGGAAATTCACATGAAATATGAATACTTTTCGTAGTCTGATACATTTCAAAAACATATTTCTTGAGAATTCTAAATATTACATACTGAGTGTGTATTTCCTTGTCTCAAATAATTATTTTAGGTAGTATCAAGTGGATCACGGGACCATCTAGCGTCTATAGAAGTAACCGTGACCCCGGAACAACTGGGAAAATTTAAGGAACAGGGTGGATTTTTAGTCAGTAAGAGTCTGACAGTCCCTCCCGGTCCTCCCAAAGCGGGAGGACTCGTTTGAGGATTTACCACGTTAAAAAAAAACCACTGGATCGAGTCATATACCCTCAGGTCATCTCGACGGAACGCACATACCGATATTGGTTCGCGAAGTGATCGAAATCACGAAATATAAAAAATTCTATCGTGAGAATGGGTTTCAACTGTCGAGGACCTGGAACACAGTGGTCTAACTGTGTAAAAACTTAACTTACATGCCAGTGGTACCAACATAATAAACTGTGTTCGGAAACAGGGTCAGAAATCATAATCACAAAGTTATGAATCAACTATATGAACAGTATTTATTTCTCGAGATTCCGTATAAAACTCACGTTCTCAATTTAAAAAAAGACATTCGTCGCCAAGGTCACCATCAACCCATTTTTAATCTTAACAATAAAGGATGAGAATTCATAATTAGTCCAACAGAGTCTTGGCGGCAAAATTATGTCACAACATTACCTTTGATGACATTCAAAGAAACAACGTTTGAAAACTGAGAAATTTACGACGCCTACAATTTATTTTGGGGCAATTTTGAAGGAGCTGCCAAGCTTTTACTCAAAGAAAATTGGAGGAATACATCAAAGTAAATTATAGTAAACAATTTGACGTAAAATCAAGGGTTTAGTAAATTAAATCATACGCAAGATAAACTAAGGTAACTTTGAATTTTGTGTAAAGCTAATCTCTTCTACTTTTAGAGCTTAGTCATTGATTCCAATCCGTTAATAATTAAAGGACCAGGTAATCCACTCGTTATCCGATTTATGGTATCGGAAACGAAAAACTCGAGACTTGTTCCGGCGAGTAAAAGTGACAGAGCTAGATACAAATCGTCTATCGCCATTTCATTCACTCACTGGAACAAGCCTGGTTTTAAGACGTTGGTTGTAATACGGCCCCTGATCAATAAAAAAGACAAACTTGTTAAGAGTCCCTTCAAAAACTCTTAAATTAAATCTTTACTTAAAAAGTAATTTCAGATTAATTTGTGCATTGTTCTACGCTCTGCTCTGAACGTTCATTTGTAAAAGCGGTGACAAAAACATTTTCATTCATTTTAATTTCTCATTTAAAATACGTAACGTTTTTAATTCAACGACAGAAAAGAACAAAGACCGCTTCACTCGGGCTTTAATTTTAATTCTAGTATAATTATGAAGCTCAAAGCTTAGAATTTTTTACAATTTTGCTTTATTATACGACAAACAGGAGAACTTATTGTTATTTTTTTTTTGCACTTATAATAGTCTCTCTTCACCTTTTTCTTAGACATTATACCTACATCAAAATCAAAAGTCTTTTATTCAAATAAGGCTGATTTATCAGTACTTTTTGAAGGTCAATTTTTACATAAGACAGTTCCCCAAAGCGCCCCCCCCTTCGACACATCTTAGTGTTTTGGCTGGGAAGAAGAAGTGGCGGAACAAACTCCCCAGCAACACATCTCTGTCTGTACGGTTCGATCATTCGTTCATCGAAGAGAGAAAGTAGTATTTTCATCACCACTTATCATCAGACGAGTTAGTGGTCTAACGTAAGCCTCTACACATCTTATACATGTAAATAAAAGTGTCTGTTTTTAATATTGGAAATAACCGTTTTCTACCACATGCATATGAATAACAGGTACTGTAATTACACCAAAATAACATTTTTTACAATTTTTGTATGTCTATTTGTTATAATGGCTTATCTCTGAAACGGCTGGGCTGATTTTGACGGGACTTCTATTGGCAATTAGCTGATGTAATTAGGAGTAACTTACGCTTTCCTTTGTTTTAAAAAAATACATTGTTGAGATCCGACATCCACGCGATCGGAGTCGCGGGCACAGCTAGTTAATATTATAAATTCCATATTGTTAGTTTTATAAAACAAAGTTAGTTTTAAACACAATGCCTTAATTACTTAGAAATAGCTGTCAATAATAAAACAGATTTTTGCAGAGCAAAAAAACTTATGATTAATGTTTCGTATGAATATATTCATATCACATACGGGCAGAGATATGCGCTAATATCCCACCAGAGAGCGCTATGACCGCGAAATGTTTAATTACAGCCGCCGAGGAACGCTGCGACGATTAAAACCATTTCTTTTGTTTGAATACTCCACATTTTTACGATTTATTTTTAGGAAAAATCTTTTAGTTACTGGCTGTTAAAAAAACTGTACCTGCGGTCATTTTTGGGTTTTTAATTTGCGAAAAATTCATTCAGCGAAATTCTTTGGAAGAATTTTTAAAGCTTTTCTTCTAGTCATTTCAATGAGTGAAAGTCAGAAACTTATAATTACGGTGAACACGTTGCAATTAGGTGTCTCTTTCTTTCTTATATCTAAGCGTTTTCAGGACTTTATGAGCTTGGCATAAAATGGCTGCGGTTAGCCAATACAGAAACTGGACAGAAACCGAAAATGCTGAACAGCATTCAGCCTATGCTGACTAAATAATCGGCTAAAACCATGCTGAGTTCAGACGAGAGCGAAGCATTTGGACAGCTGTCTCAGCCTATGCTAGTCAGCACTCGCCATTTTCCTTTTAGTGCTGCTCAAATATTTGTATCGGCAAACGTACCCGATGTGTGTTGATCAATAGCTGGCATCAATTCAAATAACTTTAAGCTCATCCATAACATTAGGAAACTTGCCCCACACCAGGAATTTCTCCTGCAAGTATCGTGGTTGCTTTAACAAACATAAAAACTCACATAGGTTCTTACACAGAAACTCAGACCTGGAAATAGTTATTTGTGCAACAAGAGAGCAAAGTCGTTTTTTGCTGCGAGTTCTGATTTTGAATCTTGAGCAAGCGAAGGATTCAAGGATTGAATCACGAGCGTAGCGAGTGATTCTAAAGTTGAATCCTGAGTGTAGCGAGAGATTCAAAGGCACGAGATGCAAAAAACTTTGCTCTCGTGTAACACACATAACTTTTCACTTCAGCAGCGAGAACACTTTAGGAGATAAAATATTAAATAGGAATAGATTAAAATAACTTTTTTTTTAAAGTAGCTTTCAACAGTAAGTAAATACTCCGCATTGTAGATAATCGTAACGTCTGTGATAAATCTAAAAAATAAGATAGCAACACCGTCTCCGAAAAACTGCTTGCACCCTTTGTTAAGTCTCCATTCATTGAAGACATGGTATGGTTTCAGATATTTAGTTAGAGTTAGGAAATTTAATTCTGCATTAATAATTTGTTGTTTTAAATGGTTATGTTAAAATAAGTACTGTTCTCGTCGCTAGTTTTACGCATATTTTTTTTTTTAACTTATTCAACTCTTTACGCCAGCCATGAAATTTTATTCTCGCTCTTTTATTTTTAAATTAAGGCGTGTTCGTTCGTAAATAGCACCCATAATATTTTATTATTCAAAATATTTATTAACATAAATTGAAACTAGAAATAAATATTTACAGTAAATGCTTATTTTCATTTAAATACAGCAATAAGTTAAAAATTCAATAAAATACATTCGAAGGCATTATTATCGTTTTGCATTTCTTTGGTTAGTACAAATTTCCGAACGTATTTGTCTTTGCAAATTCAAAATCGGAACTTCGAAAGGGCTGGTGTTTGTCTCTCTCTCTTTCTATTGGCGGGAAAGAGATAGGGTGTTAATGTTTCGAATTGTATGATTAACTCAAAGCTGAATATGATATTCGCGGCTTTTTTTAAAACAAAAATTAAAAAGCTACTTTGTCTCTCTAGTGAGCAAAATCGCATTTTGCTCACTGATTTCAGGCAGCAAAACCAACATGTTTGAGCTACTGAAGTGAAAAACTAATTGTAAAACTAAAAAGGTAGATGTGACACTCGGAGACTGTCGCGGTAAAACTATTGCATAAATTTTTTTTTATATTATAAAAGAAAATCGCTTACCGCGTATATTTAACGCGAACATAATTTATTTAAAATGTTTGAGGTGCAAGTTACTGTAATAAAGAACTTCTTTGTTGTACGAAAATTTTATAGTAGGTTTCATTGTGAAACTCCTTTTGTAGCTGGCCGTTTAGAATCTGTAAGAAAAAGTAAATTGTCTTGACAGATATTTTTATGATTCCCGAAGTCTCCCGAACTGAAACGATATTAGACGATGCGTGGTGTCAGGTTTTTTCGTTAGGTTTTTGGGAAAATTCTTGATTTAATACTTGATGAGAGCCGGCGATAAAAGCTACGCAATAGCTTAATAAAAAACAAATATTTGATCCGCGCGGGGATCGAAACCGCAGCACACTGGGCAGCAGAGGAACGCACGAACCCTCAGATCAAAGAACGTAGGTATCACATTTAGAAACATAATTAAAGTTAGTAACTACAATATCCTTATCCAACATTGTCTAATGGAGATAAACCTCATGCTTTCCATCAAGTTCCTGAGTGACGTCACATAATTACATTCCGAACCACCGTCAGCGGAACTATTTCCAACAATATTGTGTACCTGCCTGAAATCTCTTTGATAGCAAGAGAGAGAGAGAGAGAGAAAAGTTTGCCCTCCTCTTTCTTTTTACAAATATAGGCTATTTTACGTAAAAACTAATGTATTAGGGCAAAAAATAGATTATCCCACTAAAAACATTTCATGTAAAACGTTGCCAAAACGACCACATAAGGTTAGCCTTACGGAAAAGATGTCAGGTCTCAATTCTCATACGTAAAACAAAGCTTCTGAATCTACACGGCCTAAGGGTGCTCCCACATTTATCGACGCGGAATCGGCGTAAACCGGTCAAAAAATCCTTTATGTCAACGTAATAAGAACGTTACTAATACGCCATTCGCATCGGATCGCGTCGTCCGAGCCGAGCCGATGCGAATGGTGTTAGTAACCTTCGAGGACTACCTACAGATTTTCAATTTATTCATGTAGTAAACTACCCTATAAACATATGTATACACACCAGGTTTTTTAAAGGCGCCGCCGCCGGTGCCGCGCGTTTTAGAAACGCGCGTCGACGGCGCGTTTTCATAAGAGCAGTTTGTTGTCGTTTGTTTTAGGCTGCGTCTGACTTGCATGCGTATCGCGTCTACATCGCGTCAAACGCGCTGCACAGCGCGCTGCACTGTGCGTTCAAAAAACGTGGTGTGCATAGGCTCTTAGGTAAACCTTTGGCAATATCTAAAAAGTTATTCTTTATTCCATTTTAAAGTCTGGTAAAAAAAATTAAGAAGTAGTTATCTGGTAATATGGGGTAGTAGTAAATAAAATTTAAAATGTCACTTACGGGATATCTTCCGTGATTATATCTTTCTTTGAGTTCCCGATATTTCGACGCTGTTGCAAGCGCCATGATCGCGGGTTGACTGGAGATTGCGGGTGGATGAAACAAATTGTTAGGAGCAGACAAAACTGTCTACCCTCTTTCTTTGTCAATAAAATAAAAAACTACAAAAAAAATCCACACTCACGACTTCGTAAGTTCGTATTGTATAACGAACCGAACATGAAAGTACGATGACACCGTGAACTCATTTTTTTTAAATTCCAAAATATAAAAACCTTGTTCAGACGTTCAGAAACGATATAGTATATCAATTAGTGTCAGTACACACTACATCTTGAAGTTTTGGCCCAGTGCCAGTTAGTGATCAGGGCTACACGGCGGGTGATATAACTAGCTATATGCGAATATGTGTACTACAGAACGGTCATTGATCTTTTGTATTGTGTTGTAAAGTTAGTCCACATATTAAGTGACAATATCTGGTTGACCGAGCTTTGCTCGGTTTTTATAATGTCTATATATTGGGAACCGAGCTTTTCTCGAACCTGGGACCTTGATAAATCGATTCCTTGAGCCGAAAAACCCCTAATCTGTAACTTTCATGAAAATCCTTGAAGCCGTTTCCGAGATCCTGATTCTATATAAATATACAAGAATTGCTCGTTTAAAGATATTAGATAGATTAGATGGATAGATAAAGATATGAGATTAGATATTTGAGAATCGTGTAATGTTTTGGATTGATTATTGTTGAGCTGTTTTAATGAAATTACTACGAGTGTTCAATAGTTTTGATGACGACTTGGTGCTTTCACTTAAGTTCCATTGTGCTTTGCATGTGCCTGTGCGTTAAAACCGTCATACAAACCCCAAGGCTTGTATGACGGTTTTAACCTTGCATGCATAGACAGGCAAGCCATAGCGTGTTTGTGTTTAAACTTGTAGCACGCGCGTAGATAAAAAATCTGGCAACAAGCGAAACAGGTTTTGAAGCTAATTATCAACATAGCCTATTATCACGTGATCGTCCCAGTTGTTTATTCCCAATTTTTTTTCCGTTTTTTTCTTTTATTACACTCACTTTTCTTGTTTGTTTTTCGCTCCGGTTGGACTTTTGCAGCTCAATTTTGAGGCACTTCCCGATAAGCTAGCAAGCTGAAACTTTGCACACGCTCTGAGTTCTGATGACAATACATGACTAGCTAAGAAACGTCATAACAAATTCAATATGGCGGCCTCCCCAAGATGGCAGACTGGCTGTTTGAAATCCACCCCCATGATATGGGTATCAAATGAAAGGGATTGCTGTCAGGAACACCAAAAAAAATAGTCATGTGAGTTAAATGCAATATGGCGGATGTCCAAGATGGCGGACAGGCTTTGAGATACCTCCCGATAAGCTAGCAGGCTGAAATTTTCAGGGTAGCTTCAAACCCGATGAACAAAGATAAAAATAATTAATAGATTTAGAAAATCAAAAAACCCACGTTTTTAAATGTCCTAAAAATAAGAAAATAACCGTACGGGGCTGAGAGAGGAGCCACTCAAAACGTGGGGGCGTATAACTAGCGAAAGGTATTAACAAAAGCCCATAATAGTTACTGTGTGTGATAGAAGTCACCCGACATATTTATAACCGAACCAAATATAAAACTGCAATCAAACAAATTGCATAGCGAAAATATAATCCAGTCGAGAGCATTCCGCATCTCAGGTATAATTTGATTGCGCCGGATCAAACGCGTACCACGGAAATACGCCTCTCGAGTTTCCCCCTATCACACACTCGTTACTGCATAACTCACTCTATACTACACGACATAGGGTTGGAACTCCAATGTCGAATACACTATAATGTCCTTGCTTCTGATTGAAGATGGATAGTTTTTTTTCTTTTTTTTTTCTATTGTCATTAGAAAGTTCTGTGATATGAATGCATTAGTTTGTATTGATTGGATGCGAACTATGATTTTATAATTGGATTTTGATGAAGGTTTTACCTACGATAGGTGGAGGGAGGGGATGTAGACGATTATTGCTCTGAGCTGCTATTATACAACGTGTAACGCCAAAACGCCAAACGTCTCGTGGGGTAACTCCGCATGTGGAAAGACAGTTCAAAATGAGAAATTAGTTGCACATCTGTATGAAAAACCATTTTTTTAGGAAGTTCAAAAGTTTTAGAACAAAAATTGTTCAGTAACATGGTCTGAGTTACCCCACGAGAGATTTTGCGCTATTGGCGTTACAGCTTGTATAAATGCGATTTGTGAGGATGGATCATGTATTTTTATTACTCTTTTACACAAAACTATTGAACTGATTTGAATGAAATAAGTCCTCCCACCCAGGGCAGGGCGGGAGGGACTTTCAGAATCGTATTGACTAAAATCCTCAGTGTCCTTCAATACCATTTACGTTTCGGGTTCACGGGCAACTTCGTGGATATCTGATGATGATGATTCAATGTCATAGATATAATATTATGACAGTACCTAAGCATAGAACGATTCTTCAATTTAGTCCACCCATTACAAAATTGTGGAAAAGAATGTTTAGAGCGAGATGGACAACCTACACTAATTGTATCAAATTCCATTTAGCATTGCTTCGCATATATTTTTAATGACCTCTACTTCCATGACATCCTTTCTGCCCATAAATTTTATAAAATAAAACAGTTTAAATGAAAAACTACAATAAATTAGACACCAAACTACAAGAAGAACAGAGCAGTTTTTACCCAAAAAAATTACCTACTCTAACGTGTACAACCATTCACAAATCACCAGATACTTTTTCGCTTCACATCCCGAAAAAACCAGACCAACACTAATTAATCAGTAACCTGAATACAGAAGCTTAGCCTCTATACCTTCCTATGTAGACCTCTTCACAAAAAGGGGATCGAATCAAACATATCTACTTATACCTATGGACTAGGAACCACACACATACGAAACTGGAACACTCGAAAGATTGACAGCTACCGGACATCCGTGGTCGGACGTAGGGTGTCTATGATGCTGGCGTTTGAGAGACAAGTCTGACAGCTACAAGCCTGATAACACAGTTTGAGGGTAGTGGGTGAATTGATGTGATACGGGCGTGAATACCCTTAAGATATGGGGTAATGTTTAATGTAATGTGACTACGATATCTGTGAAATAAAACTCACGGATTTCTAGTGTCTTAATAAATATTGTTACTTATTCATTTAATTTAAATGAAGCAGAATCAGAATAGAAAATTGGAATGCCATAGAGGAGACATTTGACCATAAGTAGGTCATATACAGGTAGAAAAAAAAAGTTAACAGAAAGACACTTTACGAAACGTGTATCATATCAAAAGAGCGCGTTAAACCAATGCTGCAAGATTGTATAACACTGAAATAAATAACGAAAAAGCATAGAAGCTACACAGAAAATTAATTCATGGTAATAGATTTGTGATAAACGGACCCTTTGCCCACATAAATTCGCCCGAAAAACGCAATCCATTAGTAGAATAGCAGTTAGTTAGGGAAAACCACGTTTTTATGCAAATATTGGCAACAAACGTGGGTCGATAACATCGAATGGGGTTCCCGCCAATTTGTTAACTTATCAAGGTTGCTCAGAAAAACCCATTTCTTTCGAACAATCCTTTCTAATTAGTAAGTACATTAATTTAGCTTTATTTGATGATTAAAGAAAAGCTTTTTCCCAAGAAATTCTCAGCTCAGTAATCATCAGTCTTCGCAAATGAACAATATTTTACCGCCAAAATCCATGGCGCTCTTATTGCCCCAACTCATTTATCATCGTGTCGAAAACTAAGGCGGACAAACAGAAATAGAACGCCTACAGAAACTGATTAAGATCTTTACACGAAGTATTAAATAAATTGGAGCTTTTGAGTTCTATGTTTTGTATTCAACAACAATTGCATTGTTCTAGCACCACTCAGGACGTTGAACCACCTGTCGGAGTGAGGAGATCAATAAATATGAAGGATCAACTTTGTCCTGGAGAAATTATTGTCACCGTACAACCCCTCTACGCCACTCTTCGCGTCCCCAAATAGGTCAACCTCCACATCTCATTACTTGAGCACACAAAATTTAATACCGAGGCAAAACAAACATTATAACTTGAAAAATTGATCTTCGGAAATTGTGTCCGGGCACATGGAGCTCCCTCCTGCCCCCTCCCCTGCGGCCCGCGCGCTCTGACAGTTGGCACGCCCAAGCTTACAACAACAGATCCTTTACTATTCCCTCATTAGGATGCTACTCACGAGTCTCCCGACGCACTTGCTTGTTGACACCCTCCGGAGGAGTCTCTTCCTCTCGGTGTCATTGTCGCTGTCCGTGCTGTCCTCACAATAACCTGTTTTTTTCTCTTCGGCGGTCGCATTCCCACCGGCCACTGACATCACTCCACGGGCGTTCGCACACCACACACACTTCACTCATTAAACACTACTACATCATACAGAACTAGCTTATAATTTACATTGTATAAACGATGCGCTACCTCGGTGACATTTCACGCGAGCGCCATGACAATAGTGACAGTACGCCGCCGCTGAAAACAAAACAACCCTGAAAGGTGCGCAGCGACACCTAGCGCGTGTTTGGAGAACTTTCTGCTTCGTCCGAGCCGCACCAAGTTTTTTCACAGATTGGAAAATTACATTTCAGTGACATTTTAGTTCGGGAAAAGCTCTGCTAGATGTCGCCTTAGTGGGGTTATTTTGGGATTCGTTGAAGCTGTTTGTTTATTTTTGTAAACATAAATAATAATAATGCTTTTCCAGGAAAAATACCTTTGTTTTTTTTCTGGTCGAAAAGGAAAAGCTTTTGTTGAAGAAAAATTAAGACTGGTTGGAAAATTCTTTAGAAAACTATCAAAGATAATCTAGAACTCTTTTCAAAATTCTTGAACGTCGTTCTTTTATTTTCAGATTTCACTTTTCTGAAATCCAACGTAAGAAATGCACATGGTGTAATTGTTGCGTATTGATTTTTTTATAGTTTTTTTTATTAGTTTTTAAGCTAATGTTAAGCTTCAATTTCGAGAACAACTTTGGATATATTTTTACGAAAAATTAACAAGTAAAAGTATCTATACTCTTAACTTTGCGATAAATTTACAAGATGAGGGAAATAATCAACATTCAGGTTGGTTCGTGCGGGAACCAGATTGGCGGAAAGGTGAGTAAAATACCCTAAACATAACTGCAGTTATTGTAACCCTCTCTAGAATTCTTTTTTCTCGTGATGTCGAGGAATGGTGTTGGTTCAACCCTTATCATGATCATCATCATCACAATCAATCGTAGGATGTCTGCTACTGAACATAGGTCTCCCCACAGATTTCCGGTTAGAAGCGGCTTGCATCCGACACGACCTTTAGGCCTTTCTTCTTGTTCGTTTAATGCTCACTCTTTAACCTGTATTTTGTCCACAGTTCTGGGAGGTGATATCCGACGAGCATGGGATCGACCCGAGCGGCTGCTACCACGGCGACTCTGATCTCCAACTGGAACGCATCAACGTTTACTACAATGAAGCGTCCGGCGGCAAGTACGTGCCCCGCACCATCCTCGTGGACCTCAAGCCTGCCACCATGGACGCCGTGCGCTCTGGGCCCTTCGGCTGCCTCTACCGACCCGACAACTTTGTCTACGGACAAAACGGTGCCGCGAACAACTGGGCACGTGGCCATTACACCGAAGGCGTAGAGATCCTCGAGTCTGTCCTTGACGTCGTACGAAGAGAAGCGGAAGGCTGCGACTGCCTCCAAGGGTTTCAAGTGTCGCACTCGCTCGGCGGCGGCACTGGCTCCGGCCTCGGCACGCTCCTTATCAACAGAATCCGGGAAGAGTACCCCGACCGAATCATCCTGTCATTCTCTGTATTCCCGAGCCCTAGGGTCTCGGACTGTGTGGTGGAGCCGTACAACACCACACTAGCAGTGAACCAGCTGGTTGAGAACACCGACCACACGTTCTGTCTCGACAACGAAGCACTGTACGACATCTGCTTCAGGACGCTGAAACTCACCACTCCCACGTACGGCGACTTGAACCACCTTATCTGCGCCACCATGTCCGGCATTACGACCTGCTTGCGCTTCCCTGGACAGCTCAATGCGGACCTGAGAAAACTCGCCGTGAACATGGTGCCGTTCCCACGGTTACACTTCTATACCCCCGGCTTCGCGCCTCTGACGTCACGCGGTGCGCAACAATACAGAGCGCTCACCGTCCCCGAACTAACACTTCAAATGTTCGACGCTAAGAACATGATGGTCGCATGCGACCCGAGACACGGCAGATACCTGACCGTGGCCACGATATTCAGAGGACGTATGTCTATGAAGGAAGTAGACGAACAACTTGTGAACATCCAGAACAAGAACAGCACATACTTTGTGGAGTGGATACCTCATAATGTGAAGATCGCAGTATGCGACATTCCACCACGAGGGCTAAAAATGGCGTCTACTTTCATTGGTAACACGACAGCTATCCAGACCATATTCAAGAGGATAGCGGAGCAATTCGTGTCCATGTTCAGGAGGAAAGCTTTCCTACACTGGTACACTGGTGAAGGTATGGACGAGCTGGAATTCACCGAGGCGGAGAGCAACATGAACGACCTGGTGTCGGAATACCAGCAGTACCAGGACGCGACGGCAGATGATGAAGGGGAATTCGATGAAGAAGCTGAAGGGGAGGGTATGGAATAGCAATTACTTTGCGATTATGCGTTTGTGTTTGTCCTTGTAAATGTCCACAATAAAACAAAAACCAGAATCATACTTAATGTTTTCCTTTAATTCATAATCAAAGATCGCTGCACGTCGCTGCAATCCCACGCTGCACAATAGATTTAATGCTGCACACTACATACACACAAACACGTTTTTTTTAAATAACTAAGCACGTCACGCAGTGGTAATATTTTTTAAGTGCGTTCTGACGTCATATAAATCCTACTACAGTTTTGTTATTGCGAGAGCTGCTGTCTAGCTAGTAGACACCTATAGCACAGATTACCCTATAGGCCTATAGGGCGTTTTTCCATTAGACGGCACGGCAACGGCGACGGCGGCGGCGCCGTGCGTGCCGGGGAAGCAAAAAAAAATATATGAGCGGTAAGCCACTGTTCAGACACGGCGGGAACCGCGCGATTCCCGCGCGGGAATCGCGCGGTTATGTCTGAACGGTTAGGGGCTGCCTCCACGAGCGAGAGAATCGCGACGAGTCCGCCCTTATATCCGTCGGATAATCTCCATAATGAACGAGACGATAATTCCGCCGCGTATCGTCGCGAGTCGTTACGGTATCGCGGCGATTAGAACCGCGGCGAACGAACTCGTAACGGTATCGCGGCGCGTTTTCTTGACGTCACGTTGCCAAAGAAAGGATTCGCTGCGTTTGACAGCGCGCCCGCCGCGCGCTCGTCGCGAGAGCGCCGCGAGCGCGCGGCGGTTGCGTTGCTAGTCGCGGCGGACTAGCGACGATGTAATGACGTTTTGCGCGCTCGTTGCCACTCGTCGCATCGCGGCGATAATATCGCCGTGTGGAGACGGTTCCATATTCCATAGAGAGTGTATAGAAAAACGTGGCACGGCGATAATATCGCCGCGATTCTCTCGCTCGTGGAGGCAGCCCCTTACATAATACCTCATACAAATAAGACTCATGCGATTTCCATGCGATTCTGAAATCGCGCGGTTCCCGCCGTGTCTGAACAGTGGCTAAGTGCAAAAGCGAGCCATACGTTTTCACATACAAAATAAAAAAAAAAACACCCATATACTCGGTCGTATATTACTACTACGCCAGTAGCTAGTCGACTGTCTACACATAGCTGCTGCCCAGTTTGCCAGTTGTCGACTGGACTATAAACACACAGTAGCACTGATGGGCATAGGTTACTGCTGAACTCGTCCAAACTATACAAGAAAGGCTACGGTTCCTCTGAGGCAGAGCCGAGCAAAACGGGCTTGAATATTGTGTCACGTGGTCAGCCATGTGCATCAGCCATGTCATTGGTGAATCGCGGCACAACTCGCTCCGCACCGCTCCAATTCGTCTCAGTGGAACCACAGCCTTATGAGTTGCTGACTGAGCTACTGTCATGTGCGAGTTGCTGCTGAGCAAATAGTCGAGTAAAAGCAAAAAAAATTGCAACTCGCACGTACAATAAGTGCCCATTCGCACAAGCGTTTTTTTCAAGCGGTAAAAAAACGCCGAATTCTAAAAGCGCTGACGTGTGAACAGATACATGCGGGAATGCATATCATTTGGTCTATTCTCGGCACTTTTTTAACGCCCAGAAAAAAACACTCGTGCGAGTGGGCACTTACTCGTGGATTACGTCCAATACCAAGCAATTCAATTGCAGTGTACATTACACTATAATTGGCAGGCTAACTCGTACGCTAGCTCGCACTGTGTAAACTAGCCATAGTTTTGCAACTTATTGATGCTGGAAACTAGCTTATTCAGGCGACATGGTAATAAACTTAGGCCTTGGACACGCAGCGCGTTGGGCAGTGACGACTGGATATGGTCCCGCCATCGCGTCATGGTCATGTTTTGCCGCGAAAAGTAGACAGCAACGTTTTAACTTCCGATAGTATCGCGCTGAAGTCAAATCCGCGTCGTATCGGACCGATACGACGCAGGTAGCATACCCACGGTGAGTCGGTTGACCCGAATAGTTTTTTCAGTTCTTAATAAAAACTTGATCTTTTTGTTCCTGGCCATCGTGATTTATTGTCAAAATTCAAAATTAGATTGTATTTTTCAAACCGACTGACAAAAGAATTCACTGAACTCACTATCAAAGAAAAATTCGTGCAATGCACATGCTGTTGTAACATTCACATTTTTTTTTAGTTTTATTTTTTTATTGTAACTGTTTGATGAAAAATTAAACCAAAGTGATTTTTTAATACTATAGTTTAGGCGCTAAATTCTTTGTGAACTATAATCATGAGGGAAATCGTCCACATCCAGGCCGGGCAATGCGGTAACCAGATTGGAGCTAAGGTAAGACGCTAAGTTGAGCGCTCTCCTATCACCGATACACCACTCGCCACCCTGCTACACCTGTAATTTGTTGACCGCTCGGTGGTGAAGACGGTACCTAAGGCTCTACCTACACAGATCGTGTCTTGCGGGTTTGATCTTCCCACATGAAAATTACAACTAAAACCAATCCCAAAACCCCCTTTTAAATATACCAATCTGTTTTCAGTTCTGGGAAGTGATCTCGGACGAGCACGGCATCGACTCCACGGGGGCCTACAATGGAGACTCCGATCTGCAACTTGAACGCATCAACGTGTACTACAACGAGGCTTCGGGAGGCAAGTACGTGCCTCGCGCTGTTCTCGTCGACCTGGAGCCCGGCACCATGGACTCCGTGCGCTCCGGACCCTTCGGCCAAATCTTCCGTCCGGACAACTTTGTCTTCGGACAATCTGGAGCTGGAAACAACTGGGCCAAGGGCCACTACACAGAGGGCGCGGAACTAGTCGACTCCGTCCTTGATGTTGTCAGGAAGGAAGCCGAAGGATGCGACTGCCTGCAAGGCTTCCAGCTCACGCACTCGCTCGGAGGCGGCACTGGCTCCGGAATGGGGACTTTACTCATTTCCAAAATCAGGGAAGAGTATCCTGATAGGATCATGAACACCTTCTCTGTAGTCCCCAGCCCGAAGGTATCGGACACGGTTGTAGAGCCATACAACGCCACCCTGTCGGTTCATCAATTGGTCGAAAATACCGACGAAACTTACTGCATTGACAACGAGGCATTGTACGACATCTGCTTCCGAACCCTGAAACTGACGACCCCGACGTACGGTGACCTGAACCACCTAGTGTCTGCGACGATGTCGGGAGTGACCACGTGCCTGCGGTTCCCCGGACAACTGAACGCGGACTTGAGGAAGCTGGCCGTCAACATGGTGCCATTCCCAAGGCTGCACTTCTTCATGCCCGGTTTCGCACCGCTGACGTCACGTGGCAGCCAGCAGTACCGCGCCCTCACTGTACCAGAGCTCACACAACAGATGTTTGACGCGAAGAACATGATGGCGGCGTGTGACCCGCGACATGGAAGATACCTCACCGTCGCCGCAGTCTTCCGCGGTCGCATGTCCATGAAGGAGGTGGACGAACAGATGCTCAATATACAGAACAAGAACAGCAGCTACTTCGTCGAGTGGATCCCGAACAACGTCAAGACTGCCGTCTGCGATATACCTCCCCGCGGTTTGAAAATGTCTGCAACTTTCATTGGGAACACTACCGCTATACAGGAACTGTTCAAGAGGATTTCGGAACAGTTCACTGCCATGTTCAGGAGGAAGGCTTTCTTGCATTGGTACACCGGTGAAGGTATGGATGAGATGGAATTCACCGAAGCGGAGAGCAACATGAATGACCTGGTGTCGGAATACCAGCAGTACCAGGACGCGACGGCAGATGATGAAGGGGAATTTGATGAGGAAGTGGAAGAAGAATGACTATTATAATGTAACCGTCCAATGTTTTGTAACGTCCATGTCCATGTTTAGTGTTAGGTGTAACTATTCGTTTTGATGTTTTTTACTCTGTTATAGTAAAATAAACTCTAGTAACAATATTGAATTTAATTTCACATCGTATCAGGTATCAGTCAGTACAAAGAAAAATTTCGCAGCATAGATTAGGTTATATTGTTTCGCAGTCGACCGGCACGCAATAGCGGCTTCAGAATTGTCCTCCGAACTGTCAAATTACATAATGGATTTCCGACCCGACCACATTGGAAGGAGTTTCATCCCTTCTTTTCAGACACAGCTTCCGTGTGTTCCCAATCGCGAATAAGGTGAATTGGACCAATCCCGAATTGGACCAATCGCGCCACGTCCAGTGAGGACCAGTGTCATGCGGTAAAGGGTTATTATAGGATCACCGTGGATTTTTGTCGGGACAAGTCTGATAGTCCCTCCCGTTCCGCCTTGAGGGGACTGCGAGGACCCATTTCACAACGTTAAAAAAAACCGGCCAAGTGCGAGTCGGACTCGCCCATGAAGGGTTCCGTAGCAGCAAGTAACATAATATTATAAACGTTCTTGTAGTTGGTTGTAACTTTGAAAAGTAAATTGTAATTATCAATTGAAGTTTGCATGGTAATGTACATCATGTATTTTTTTTAGTTTCATCATTCTCATATTTTAGAAGTCACAGGGGGGGGGGACACATTTTACCACTTTGAAAGTGTCTCTCGCGAAAACTGTTCAGTTTAGAAAAAAATTATGTTCGTAACCTCAATATCCTATTTTTCAAGACCTATTCATAGATACCCGACACGTATGAGTCAGACCTCAGATCAAAGAAATAGGCAGATATTACGCTCAGAACACGCGAGTGTCTCCACCAAAGTTAAACAAAATCAAATAGATTTACATTCCATAATGTTTTCTGTTTTTGAGAAAACTTTTACGATTTATACGATGGTTAAAGACACGAGACGGCATATTTTGGCAAAAAAACAACAACGACGTGCAGCTTGGTACGAGTTACGACGCGTAGCTTAGTACTGGAGCGACTTTGTATTCGATTTTGATTTTGTATTAACTTTGGTGGACCCAGTCGCGTGTTCTGAGCGCTCTATCTGCCTATTTCTTTGATCTGAGAGTCAGACATAAAAAAGATTTGTGTTTCAATTCTAAGTATGGGGGCAACCCCCAAAATTAGTTTTATTTTTGGGTGAAAATCCTAATGCGGTTCACTCATTACATTTACCTACCAAGTTTCAACAGGGTCGCTCTTATACTTTCGAAGAAAAAGGCTGTGACATACGGACGGACAGACAGACAGACATGACGAATCTATAAGGGTTCCGTTTTTTGCCATTTGGCTACGGAACCCTAAAAAATTATGTCAGTAACCTCGATATTACTGGTTTAACCCATATGTAAGGTAAGTAGAAATGACAAAATAAAACCCAAACTAGTAATATTTATAATATTCTTTAATAATAATTATTGTCACAAAATAATGCAATTACAACCAACAATATACAATAACATACATACTTCAGTCAACATTAACATAAACAATTAATTCTTCTTAATTCAGTTGGAGCTTTGAAAATAATTAGAGAATGATAATCATACGTTTGGTTCGGCAATAGGCGAGCAAAATCAAATAGAATTACATTCCATAATGTTTTCTTTGTTTTTGAGAAAACTTTAACGATTTATACGATGGTTAAAGACACGAGACGGCATATTTTGGCAAAAAACAACAACGACGCGCAGCTTGGTACGACGCGTAGCTTGTTACTGTCGCGACTTTGTATTCGATTTTGATTTTGTATTAACTTTGGTGGGGATACATACGTAACCTCAACAATCAAAATATCAACAGTTAAAACATCAACACCGTAAGACCAACGATTCAAAATCTCAACAATTCAGAATGCCAACAGTTAAGGAAGTCAATAGCTCACCAGGCCAAAGTTTAAAATCTCAACTTGGAAAGTATTAGCTAAATAAAATAATAACCAATGTATTATGATAATATTGTATATTGGACACCATTTATTTTTCTCACCACACATATAGATAAAATTGGATTGTCTGTTTGTAGTAAAACATGTAACAATAACATTAGTTAGTATTTAGTTAATGCTTTCCAAGTTGGCCAAACAGTTTCCAACACAGTAAACAGTAAGCTGTTGAGTCTCATAACTGTTGGCATTCTGAAGTATTGACATTTTGAATCGTTGTTCTATTGAACTGTTGAGATTCTGAATTGTTGAGATTTTGAATCATTGGTCTTACGGTGTTGATGTTTTAACTGTTGATATTTTGATTGTTGAGGTTACGTATGTATCCCACTTTGGTGAACCCACTCGCGTGTTCTGAGCGCTCTATCTGCCTATTTCTTTGATCTGAGGTTTTATAACTCAAGAACGGGCTCTATTTCTTTGATCTGAGTATAAAATTACAATAAAAGTGGCATTGATTTTTATTTAATATATTAATTACAATACAATATCTTGTTCGCTGAAGGTATCATTTTTACATAGTTCTCACGTCACGAGCCCCACTCCCGACTTTTAATGTTTCATCTGCGTCAGTAATTTCATTTGTCTGTTTTTTTAATACGGACATTTTTTTAATGTAATTATCATGCCTATTATGGGTATGAGTATTTATAAATAAATCATTGAATTAATTAAGAAAGAAACGACTCGATCAATAAAATACTTTTCTACTTACTTTCATTTACATGTCAAATAAAAACTCCTGTATTATAAAATAGCGCATTATTTTGTGATGTATGGAAATAATTTTTGGTTTTTAAAAAACAAATTGAAAATGTGTTTTTTTTAAGGCGGTACATTTCTTGTTGGATCTACATTGCCGATTATTTCTCAAAATTAAACCTTAAAGCAATTAAAATGTCTATAGTGAGGAAAGAAACTGATCTGACTCTCTAATTTGGTATTTTAATAACTTGAACCATAATTTCTTTACTTTTAAGGTTTAAAATCCATCAGCCACTTCACTTCAGCTTCGGTGGCTGGACAGTGAGGTAGAAACTGCTTAGCATAGGTGCACATACTGGTATCACATGCTGAACAAACGAGTTTAAACTCTATTTTTACGCAAATAATGCCTTAAATCCCCAAACATTGTATCGGAGGCTGGAACTTAATTTGAATGAGCATAGTCTCTATGTTGTGTGACTTAAGGTCTAAAATCCGGCAAACAGTGTTCCTCAGGTTTCGGCGGTGGGTCATCAGTGAGGTAGGAGCTGAGTAGGACAGGTGCACACACTGGTATCCTCTTTGATATGAGCCATGCGCTGTCTCTTTCTGATAGCGGGTAACGTTTGATGTCAGCGAAACAGACTGTGATGTTGTCGTTTGTGTATGGCGGCCTAGAACAAAAAAACATTTTAACGTGAATTCAGGTGGATTTTAAACGCGTGTGTCGCGAATTGTTTTTTTTTATGTAGAAAATAAATCGATTGCGAGCACAATTTGAACCTGTGACTTTCCACCGGCTTATAGAGCCGTCAGAAACTGTCAATTTCACGAAAGATTGGGCCATAAGTCACCATAAAGGTAAGCGTCCACAGGTCCGCATCGCACGTATCGGAGGTATCGTACGTAACGGATTTTAGTTTGCCTTGTATCAAAACTCGTACAACTGCGTCCACTGATCCGCATCGTACGTACGGCTCATCGGTAATGCCTTAATTCGTCGATCGGTGACGTCATTCGGAATGCCTAGTAGAGTATAGACGGTACAGAGAACACGATAAGCGCCGCCATTTAAGATTCCTTTTTTTAAAGAACCGGGTTGTAATACTTACTCGTCATCAGGTGCCTGTCCCCCTCCGGCCGTGACGAGCCGCGCCAGCAGCCGGCGGCGCGGCGGCGGCACGTGCAGCAGTGCCGCCACCCCGCTGAAGGGGCCGCGCGCGCCGCCCGCCAGCGCCGCGCGCCAGCGGTGCGCCGCGCGAGCTAGCACGCGCTCGGCGCCCGATAGGGCAGGGAGGCAAGTCGCTAAGGGGTTGCCCCATTCGTATTCTTCTTCCTGTATGTATGGGATTGTATTAGGTACAGTACAGTCACGAGCAATAGTATGTATACACCCAACAGTATTCAAAAGCGATGTTCTGTTACCATATTTTATTGATTAAACTTTAGCCGTGTCATTAAACTTCTATTTTGGAATTGAACAGAAATTTTGGAAGCCATACTATTACGAAAAAGGTCTTATTTCAAAGTGGAAACCAGTATTTCACAAGTAATTTGCGTTTGAATTTTGTTAAGTGTATACATGTTATTGCTCGTGACTGTACAGCTTAGCCAGAACGGATTGAAACGGAACTAATCTTTTTGTTTCTGATAACGTTTTAAAATCTTTGATATATTTTGATGTAAACAAAGACCGCAGCAGGTTTGTAAGTTTATTATAGTGCCATAAAACTAACGTAATAAGTGAAATAAAATAAAATAAAATCATTCAAAGTGCTGATAGCACGAAGACAGTGGCGACACTGGTTTTCTACAGTTTTTTGCCAAGCTGTAGGTAAAATCAACAACGAAATATAACTAGTTTCATTAAAACTAAAATTAACCTAACCGGTCCATGAACGAGAGTTCCGACTTTATTGAACAATACTGGCATTCCATTCTCTAGAAAGAGGATACTACGATACAGTAACCGGCACGTAAGTTGACAAGATTATGGTGTAGTGGGGGTAAGTTTGCGCATCACATTTAGCGGCGCACAAGTGTAAGCGAGAGCGCGTATACTGGGTGCGAGGGGCAAAGACGAGTGACGCACCAATCGCGTGCTCGGATCGGCACTACCTCATGCCCCGCGACCCGCATGACCACCAAAGAGATCTACAAAATAACTTTTGCTCATCTAACGACTCTTGCCAACTTACGTGCCCGCGGCCACTGTACGGATAATACCGTCATCTTGTCTGTGATCTGTTTGTCTCTCTCACATTTCTTTACCCATACTTATTTTAAAACTGGACGCTCAGTCCATTTTCAGCGTATTGGACCTGTTACATAATGAGTTTTTCTTTTATTCTTCAGAAAGCACGTTAGTCTGACAACCAGTTTAACATAACCACAGGCTATCATAATACCCAGTATGAATACCACGAGTTGTCATTACGATACTCGATCATCAATATCGACCGTGTTTGGCGCTCTCATTCGTCCGCTCCAAGGTTGTATGAACTCTCAACCAATGAGAGCATCAAACGCGGTCGATGCGTATAATCGAGATTCGTAATGACAACTCATGGTAGAGGGTCAATACTAAAGTTGTGACGTAAAATTACGTTATTTTAAACTAGAACTAGTTGGGACCGAAACAGTTGGGAAGAGGCTTTTTTTTTCATTTTTAAGGTGGTAAAATCATCAAATGAGTCCTCCCGCCCTGGGTGGGGCGGAAAGGACTGTCAGACTCTTACTGACTAAATTCCACCCGTGTTCCTTCGGATGCCCTTTACGTTCCGGGGCTACGTTATCCTGGGTTAAGAAAAAACCTGCGGCACCAGCAGGCTTTTGGCGCGAAACACGACGCGCCACCGCCCCGGGCTTGGTCCTTGGTCAGACGGCGAGCTACCCATCACTCACAAAGCGGCAAAGAGTTTTTGCCCGCATCCCAGGGTGCACCGGCCCGAAAAACTGGTCTTCCCCCCGGACGTATCCGAGAGGGAACTCCAGTCCACGGGCGCACGTGGAGGTTTCCTGTCATAGCACCCCTGGATCGAAGCAGTTGCCAAAAGGCAAGGAGAATGATAACTTACCGGTAAAAAACTCCCTGCGGCTCGACTCTTGGCAATATAAACGGGATGTAGGACCCATCTCCCCGCCGCTATGGAGCCCAACATTTTCTCACTCCGTCCTGGCGCCGCACAAAGTAGGTGGGTAGCCTCGGGATCTAACTCGGCCCCTTCACATACTTCACCGCCGAGGTGGGCTATCATTGAGATTATGTCGTCGCGATTCTGTGGAGAGGAAAGATAAATATGAAGTTGGAAGATCACCAAAAGGGTGTCACTTTTCGAATGAGTTCTCCCGCCCTGGGTGGAGCAAGGTGTTTACGTATTGGCCTTAACGTTCCAGAATCACGAATACCCGTTAAGACAGTTCCGCGATCATCAAAAGGATATCCTGAAATCGAATTGTCTGTAAAGGAATTGAAAATATTTAAAAGGGGTGTTGAAGATTTTGTATAGAGTTCGGTCGCCTGGCATTTTGATTTTTTTCGCAAATTAACCTCCAAAATGTTCGTTGCCTTAAGTTTTGTATTCGTATTATGATATCGCACGCTTTGGGCGAGACATTCCTGATGTGCCTAGCGAGAGCAAAACTGTTCTGCTTTACTGAATAAGCCTTTATACACTTACCTCCACGATGTTAAATGAGGACGCGGTTATATAGGGTGACTAGTAATTAGTGTACGATACTTAAACACGTGATTGTGCTCATGATAACCAACAACTTTTACTATGGGAACAAACATGAAAACGCGAAAAAAAAACAGCTATTCAGTACATTAATTTGTGTCTGCTTAATGTACTGAACAGCTGATATTTTTTTCGCGATTTCGGCTTTGCTCCCTTAGTAAAATTGTTTGTTATCATGAGAGTATCGTACACCAATTGCCAGTCACTCCGTATAGTTAATGAATTTAATTTTTCAACATTTAAACAGCACTATTCAATCATCATAGTCCTACCAAGATGTATATTTTCTCTCACTCACATCAACATTAGAAGACAGCATGAACCTCTTGATTTGTATCTGCATGGACATCTCAGGTTCCGGCTCGGCCGACTGTTGCGCAGGCGTCGTGTCGTCCCAACCTACTGTGTTGGGTTGAGATTCTGGCGCGGGCTCTGAATCTGGAGCTAAAATAACGCATTATAAAAAAGCAGTAGAGGTAAAGCACTGAGTAATAACAACCACATGCATGTTTCTTCTATCTAGTGGAGGAGGAAGCGGAATGCGTGAGGGAGAGGACATCCCCCTCCTCACGTTTTTTTTTTTGGAACGAAGTTCCTTATCGCGCGTTGTGAAAGGGGCTAGACGGAAAAAGTTCTTACGAAAAGTTGTCACAACACTTTTTTGCCTCGCCCCGCACCTCGCGCCTGCACCCCGCGCCCCGTACCCCTCACTCAACCCCCGTTCCTCGTGACTCTTGTCGTATTGCGGCGTGCACATGTTTCTCTGTGTCTCTCTCTCTAATAGAAAGCAAGCCAGATATTTTCGTTTCGTCTTTCTATTTCGCATTGAACAGTGTGGTGTTGCGACGATTATTTTTGTTAACTTCGTTCCATACGGGTGTCCCTTGACACCTCTCAAGTTTTTTTTTAAATGACCGGTTCCTTAATAATTTTTGTCACACAGTAAGCGCTCATGTACACGACGCCGCCGCCGCGCCGCCGCCGCGCCGCTACCGCGCCTCTAGGCTGTGTACACGGTCGCTACCGCGCCGCCGCCGCGCCGCCGCCGCGCCGCCACCGCGATGCCATTCGCTAGTGTTTTATTTATCTAACAAAGGAGATTTCTCATTTCGGCCATTTAATGTTTTTTTTTTGATAATTCAAGGATAACTTCTTCGTTTATGAATCAGTTTTTGATGATTCTTTGCTTGTTGGAAAGAAGGTATTTCAAAGGCGGTCCCATGATATGGAGATTAGGGTTTGATGATGGAAGACCAGAGAAATCGAGTGGAGATAAATAGTAAGAAATATCTTCTTTCCAACAAAAAAAGAATCATCAAAACCGGTTCATGAACAAAGAAGTTATCCGCGAATAAACATTATGGCCGAAATGAGAAACCTCCTTTTTCAGATAAATAAAACACTATCGAATTGGATTCGCGGTGCCAGCGCGGCGGCGGCGCGGCGGCGGCGTCGTGTACATGAGCCCTAAATCCTTGTTACTAGGTACTTACGAGGAACAGGTATTGAAGGTATAGAGTCCCTGTTTCTTCTGGCCCGCTGCGAGCTAAGCCTGCCCGTCAGCGCAGCATTCAGTCGTTGTAGCTGTGCGTCCACGGCGGCTGGTATCGATGCTAATGATACGCTTTTAGGAGTATCTTCTGGTCCTGGGGTTGTGATGCCTCCTGGACTCTGAATTAAAAGAGAGATAATATTTTTAGTCTTCTGGTCGTTTCTGGCCATCGCAGCCAATCTCAGTGGAGAAAGGTAAGGCCTTAGGTAAGGCGTTATTTACCTGTTCTGATGATAACTTGGCAATCTTAGCCGGTGGAGTCTCGCATTGATCCTAAAACAGAAAATATTTAATAGCCAAAGACATTAAACTATATACGAGCAGTAGACGGGACATCACGAAGAAATTTGTGATCCAAAATTTTTTACCAATAGGTAAAAAGTCGCTCAGTCTAGTAGTCGCGATGCTATGAAACGCTAGATAGTGCTACTGACGCACGGCATCAACAACTTTGTATGACAATTTTCCCAATGCCCGCTCTATAGGTTCTTTTAAATCTCTTTGTTAATAGCACTAGGTTACATGATTTTTGTCCTTGGAATGAAATATATACAGTTATGTTACTTCAGGTATTTATATCTCGGAAAAATTATTATAAAAATTCTAGCACGTCAGGTTTTTGAAATATTTACAAAAAAGTACATATATCAATAGACAGTTAAAAATGATTAATTTGTGGTCTTTTTTCACATATAAAAAGTAAAATTCTTCATCAAGCTCAACTTAGGGCGACTTTCACCAAAAGATAAACATGTTTAATATTTTATTTAAGCACAAAATTCAATAGAATTTTGACATTAAATAAAATTTTAAACATGTTTATCTTTTGGTGAAAGTCGCCCTTAATTTGAAGCAGTGGTAACATTATTTATTGTGGGTCGGCCAAATATGTATTTTTAAAGAACATCTCAGCACTTGGATCTGATTCATTATTAAAGATTTTCTTTGGAAAGAAAATTCGAACCGCGAGCAGAAATTCAACCCGCGGCCTCCGGATTCAGTACATCCTACGCTCTTAATAACCGAGCTTCTTACATTCGAACAGAATGAACTACCCGATCGGCACAAGCTGTTTCAATACTGGCCTGTTGGTCTAGTGGTTAGTAACCCTGACTGCTATGCCGGAGGTCGTGGGTTCGAGTCCCATCCAGGACAAATGATTGTGTGATGAGCACGATCATTTGATCTGTGTCTGGGTGTAATTTATCTATAATATGTATGTATTTATAAATATATAAGTATGTATATCAGTTGTCTAGTACCCATAACACAAGCTCTGCTTAGCTTGGGACTAGATGGCGTTGTGTGGAAGTTGTGGAATATTATTATTATTATACCTGTAGTTGAAGTTTCCTAGGTGCAACAGTGTGTTCAGAAGGTGGTGTCGCCGCGTCACCGTTGAACTGGGCGAGGAATCTGTTGCGGATCTCTGATAATGGCTGTAAGTGATAGTTTTGTATTGAGAACAAACTGAGAATTAGCTAGGTCCTCATGCAAAAATAAACTTTATAGATATACAATTAAAATGCAATCGTTTGTACTACAAACGATTACGATACGATAAGAGCAATAGCTCTATGGAAATAAGATCCATTTTGGAATGAAGCATGACTAAGCTAAGTCACTCCAGCTACTTGTACAGATTTCATACGAAAGTGAACCTTAAGCGCATTTCACACAAAGAGCGGGCGCGGGTCGGGCGCGTTTCGGGGCGGGAGTACGGCGGGTGTAGTTCTTTGTATTTAAATGGAAGACATCACACTGAAAGTCCCCCGCGCCCGACCCGCGCACGCTTTCAGTGTGATGTCTTCCATTTGTGTGTGAAATGCGCTTTATTCTTATTATGTGTTCCGTTTGACGTCTGAAGTCCATTATGAGAGTACACCGTTTCGTTCCATGAACAGCCGCTAGATGTCGTCACTTTCCGCCTCGTAATCGCGCCACTAGCGCCCCCCAACGTCAAACCTGTGAACTACCTTCAAAAACCGCATACAAGCCGCCATGATGAAGTTTTAGAACATTGTTGCGTCGTTTTTCGAACTGTGCGCAGCTCCGCTAGATTGTTAAATCGTTTCGAATAAAATTAACGATATTTTTTAGTTTTAGAACTTTTGAGATTAAAGTAAAAAGTTCATTATATTAGTGTTTTAGATTTTAATAAAATTTAAAATTAACGTTCCGTCTCGTGAGTTGAGTTTATTTTTAAAACAAAATGGACGGTGAAACAATCGTGCCGGAAGAAACTTCGAGGAAAAGGACACGGAGTTCGAGTTCTTCATCGTCATCAAAAGGACACGGTGTCATCGGAGAGCGAGGGGGGTGGTTCAGCACCGCGCAAACAGCCCCCACGGTCACGCGGGCGCCCCTTCTCGCTAGACTCCGAACTGGATCGCAGGTTTGATCAACAATTGGTGAGTCATGTCAATAATGTTTTATCTAATTGCATGGCAAATAGTGCTCCATTAGCACAAAACCTACCCGCCACACAAATTATTTTGGCACCGCGCTACCCTCAACATCGACAGCTACCCAAATGCATTTTTAGCGCAAAATGAGGATATTGTGAACTCGGCATTACAAAACCTTGTTGATTGGTCTGCTAGTTCCAACGCTCAATTATCTTACTCGCAGCGGGCAGTTGGACCCTGAAGCAGGCGCAATGCCTCTTAGGGCTTCTCAACCTTGTGTCCTTCATCACCCACCGGGGAAGGATGCATTGCCGTGCGCTGCAGTGTCACATAAAAGTACTGCGTCAAATTCCTCCCGGAGCAGTACAACTGACACAAGATTGGGGGTGTATACAATAACTACCCTCTTTAATAAACTCAAAGAATTGTTTGGTGCTGATTCATAGAACGATATCACATGACATTCTTCAAATGGCGGTATACGAGCTGAAGTTATAGAGACACGCCGCCAATCGTTATTAAAAAACGTAAAAAGCAAATACATACGCAAACACAAAAAAAAAAAAAAAAAAAAAAAAAAACCACCCTCGATCGAATAATATTCAATCCTCAAAATTTATCCAACTACCTACTAAAAATTGGGGGTGTAGATTCTGTAGATAAATTAGAAAAACAAATTAATAGTGCGGGACCAAGTCGCCCGATATCTTAGATCCTTCGACCTCTTTTCAAGAGAACACTTCGTTCGCGACAAAACAAATCGAAGCGTACCTAATAATAAAAAAGACAAACAAATGACGATTTTTCTTCAAAAAAGAGGGGAGAGGGGAGAAAAGATAACATCAGGAGGCGACCCAGTTTTTGGGGTGGCTGTCTTCAGCATAACATAGAAATTTGGAATAGTTTCAACCCTACAAAGACTATTGTAAAAATGATATCGGGAGCTCGTATCCCCTTCAATCAGGCACCGCCCTTAATTCTACCTTTAGGCAACCTGCCAAAATTTCAAACCCTTGTTTCGGAAGAAATGACATTAGGAATTCGGAAAATGGTTCAAGAACGAGTGTTAGAGCCTGCTCCTTTGACCATATATTTCATTTGCCCTCTTTTTATAATTACAAAGAGCAATGGAGCAATGACAAAAATTGAGTACCTAATTTTCAACTTAAATGCACTAAATTTGTACATCGAGCCAAAGCATTTCCATCTTTTTCCACCATCAACAAATGCCTTCGTTTCTTCAACAAGGTGATTGGATGGTGAAGTTAGACCTCAGTCAGGCCTATAATCACCTCATAGTACGCACAGAACACAGACGCTTCTTGCGTATCAGTTACGGGGTCAACTTCTGCAGGTGACATGTCTACCATTTGGCTTGGCTGCCGCTCCCAGAATGCTTGCGACTATAACAAACTGGACGGCAAAATACCTTCGCAAGAAGGGTCTGCGCTTTGGCGTTTTTCTCGACGTATATTTACTACTTATCAGTTGTCTAGTGTCCATAACACAAGCTCTGCTTAGCTTGGGACTAAATGGCATTGTGTGATAGTTGTGGAATATTATTATCAGAACAAGGAAGTACTCAGCACGCATCTAAACATAGCTGTACGCTTCCTGTCGAGTCTGGGCTGGTGTGTAAATTACGAGAATTCGATCAACAGACCAACGAGGTCGATCGAATATCTAGGTATCGATTGGGACACACAAACAAACCGCAAGTCCCTGCCACCAGACAAGGTGAGAAAAATTCAACAGAACCTCTCGACCAGACTCGCAGCGGGCAGTTGGACCCTGAAGCAGGCGCAACGCCACTTAGGGCTTCTCAACCTTGTGTCCTTCATCACCCACCGGGGAAGGATGCATTGCCGTGCGCTGCAGTGTCACATAAAAGTACTGCGTCAAAATCCTCTCGGAGCAGTACAATTGACACAAAACATTCGCAAGGAATTAGAGTGGTGGATGGAAAATGTAAGTCAAAAGACAGCGATGCACACAAATGTGCTATACACACTTTGTCATCACGGACGCTTCCGACGTTTCATAGGGTGCACTAGTCAACAAAAACAAGATACAAGGTGCCCACCAGAAAAAATGGCATTGCAATCTCAAGGAGATGTATGATGTGATTGCTCTGTTGTCCCAGAAATCCAGAGCCCTCCGAGACTCCAGCATAACTCTCCAGACCGACAACAAAACAGTGGTCTCGTACATTCTCGTACAAGAAAGGCGGCACAAGATCACGCCGATTGATGGAGTTGACACGGAATTGCTGATTCTGAAGGACGACCTTGGTGTTGTACTGATCCCGCACCACCTACCAGGGGTGTACAACATCGAAGCCGACCACCTGTCGCGAAATCGCGTCGGCAGCGAGTGGCACCTACGGGTGGCAGCAACTTCGAAAATATTACTTGGGGAAAACTGGACATAGATTTGTTGGCATCCCAAACCACACACGTGGTGACAACTAACGTTTCTCTAGATTCCTCAGACTCCAACGCCTGCTATCACGACGCGTTTAGCAGATACTGGCAATACAACCTAGCATGGGTGTTCCCACCACCGGCGCTGCTTCCACGAGTTCTGTACCACTTTAAATCAGTATTAGGGTGGTACAGTCACGAGCAATAGTATGTATACACTAAGCAGTATTCAAAAGCGTTTATTGGGAGCCATACTTTTACGAAATAGGTCTTATTTCAAGGTGTAAACCAGTAGTTGACGAGTAATTTGCGTTAAACTTTGTTAAGGGTATGCATGTTATTGCTCGTGACTGTACATTATAGTAGCACCCAAGTGGAATAAACCGTTTTTGGTGACCAGACCTGAGGAGTCGAACCATGCCACGGCCCAAGAAGATCAGAGACCTAAAGACCTTGATAGCCACGGTGACCCGCTTACCACAAGCTCATGTCAACGATCTGGAATTGGAAGCCTGGCTCATTTCGGCTGGGACGCCATGACTAGTAATGGGTCTCCACAAGAGAAAGATCTTTTATCTAGCTGGCGAACTTTGACCCTTAAACTTACACGCCTATTTGGGATAAGTAGTCTTTGTGGTGTAGCAAAATTAATGTACATTTTCGTACGCCAAATCCAGCAGATATTGCAAAATATCTAGCATATCTATATAGATCTAGATCAAAAGTTAGCTTACAGAACCATTCTCGTGCATGAGTCCGTTATTGCATCTATTTGTGAAACTACTTCAAATATTAAAATTTCTTCTTCTTCGTCGGTTCACTCTTGACAGTGGTCGTGGTCAGCATGTTGCAGCGAGACATCGACCGTGCTGCCATAATGCGCCTCAAAATGAGACGCCATCCTTAGAATTTCTTCTAGTCACACTGTAAATCACATTTTGAAAGCAATTTCAATTGCCAAGCCTTTGCCTAAGGTACCCACATGGTACGCCAGGGTATTGATAACTTGTTTACAGGATAATACCCCTTGCATTAATAGTTTACAATGAAGTGTCTAAGCGAACGGTGACTATTTTATTATTTTGGCTCCGCACGGTTAAAAATCTATCAATGGACAGGCGGGGCTCATTGATAAATTTGTTCATAATAACTATTAGAGTTCCTGTTAGAGCAGCAACTGCAACTATAATCGGTGGTTGCATAAAACGTATATTCTATCTGGTGTTGAAATACAGGCCCCTCCAGGTAGTTTAGATCGGCTGTCTCATCATTAAATGATTAGAAAATTATCCTTTAAATGATATTTTATCTAAAGTAAACTGGAGGCTTAAATCAACTTTCAGAAAATGTTATCATAAAGAAATCAGATCAAGTAACGAAATGTCCTCGGTGCTTTCGTTATCTTTATTTCAAGTCCCCAATTGATTAACCAACCAATGTTTTCATGACATGATTCAAATTACTATTAAAGATATTGCACAGATTGCAAGTATCCTTATATTATTATGTTTTTATTTAATAATTAATATTGGGTTATAATTCACATTGTTGCTTTTAATTCATACAATCCACCAGGAGATAACAAACACGTCTCTCATAATGGACTTCAGACGTCAAACGGAACACATAATATAAAAATTTTACCTTCGAATAAAATTTGTATTATGTTTCCTAAGACGTCTGAAGTCCAGGTAAGGTCTTCCTGGTGCATAATACCTACCTTTGCATCATTATGAGCCGAACAATGATCTAAAACTTCATCATGGCGGCTTGTATGCGGTTTTTGAAGGTAGTTCACAGGTTTGACGTTGGGGGGCGCTAGTGGCGCGATTACGAGGCGGAAAGTGACGACATCTAGCGGCTGTTCATGGAACGAAACGGTGTACTCTCATAATGGACTTCAGACGTCTTAGGAAACATAATACAAATTTTATTCGAAGGTAAAATTTTTATATTACGTAAGTACACTTTTGAGCTGTTTCTCGTGCCCACACTCGACTACACTTCATCACAACAACTTTATTTAGAACATAATTAATAATAATAGATATTAAAATAACTTACTACGCTTCTCTTCAACCTCAATTTGGAATGCTTTGTAAATAAAATGTAAAATGAATTTAGATATACGAGTATTTATAAGGGAATATATAAATTACAAACCTTTTCATAATTTTTGAGAAACTAATTTTGTGGCTAAAGGATAATAATCAGTGCAAGATTTATTAAAAATAACTTTCGAAAGTCTACAGCAATAATTATGTCAATGAAATAAACAACAAAGCCACCGACTTCCTAAAGAAAGATAAAATATTTATTTTCGTAGAAATAAAATGGTACAAAAAAGGTGTAAAATACATAATAAGGCACTAACATGTTCAGCTAGGATAAAAATAGCATGCAAAATTATAAAGTTTGGTGAAGGACAGCAACCATTCACATTTAAAAAGATCAAAGTCATTAGAAACCGTTTGTTTTGAAGCCATTTTTTTAAAGATTTTTTCTCTCTCGCAATCACTGTGGCAATACATTTCCACAGAATGTGGAGCTTATATTCAAGTTACTACTTGTATATAAGCTCCAAGTTCTATATGTGCCTTCAAATCATGCCTAAAAATGATTTTATGTGGTTATCGTGTTACCCAGTACTAACTGGGTTGTGTAGTTCACAGAAATAGGCAGTCTCTTCATGTAAAACACTGATTTTCAGCTGCATTCAAATAGACTATAACCCAACCCCAAAACAGTTGAGAAGAAAAAGAAAATAACTGACCATACAGTGGTAGTTATGGGGAAAACCTTGGAAATTGGGCATACAGGCGGCGAGTAAAGGGCAACTCCCTGTTCGACAATGGACCATGCCCGGGTCGACAACGCGTTGTGTTCCACGCTCGCCTCAAAGAGCGTCAGCATGATGACGGTGTCTAGAGGGCCAAAGCCTGCCGGGGTCGCGGGACTTATCTCATTACCGTGAACGCGCAACATAAAGGGTTATTAAAGGACACCGTGGATTTTAGTCAGTACAAGTCTGACGGTCCTTCCCCCCCTGCCCGGGGTGGGAGGACTCATTTGATGATTTTACCACGCTAAAAAAAAACTGTAGTATATTATTGGTTAATTAAAAACTGACCGTATGTTTATCCCGCATAACTGGTTCAGCCTGTTTACTAGGTAGACCGTCGACGAACTTCCAGAGTCTCTTCCTTGCGTCCGGAGACATCCTGTCGGTTCCTGGACGTAACGCCGCTCCGAATGCACTGTCCGGAGTGGAAGGGTTCTTGTCGACTGTGGACAAAGAGATGACGATCATCATCATCAGCCTATAATGTTCCCACTGCTGGGACACAGCCCTCCTCTCTGGAGGGAGTGGGCCATAATCAACCATACGGGCCCAGTGCGGGTTGGTAGATGTCACATGTCTTCGATTTTTTGGTTCTAGGGCATGCCGGTTTCCTCACGATGTTTTCCTTCACCGTTTTAAGAGTGGTGGTGATGAAGTAAATTACACAAAGTAATGCGCCTGGTGGAGTTCGAACCCACGACCTACAATTCGTAAGTCGGGACCGATACCACTGGGACACCACTGCTCTCAAGAGATGAAAGCAAATATGAACTGTATTTAGTGTTGATAGACTTCAATGTTCTTTACCGCATTGTAAAATGCCGCCGGGTCCGGCCAGTTGGTGTGAATCGTACCTTACTGTGAGTTTTGATTAACCCATTAATTTGTGAGGCCAACCAAAAATCACTGTTAAATAATAATGATACCGTTGGCAACGTTATCGCCATCAGTAATACTCACAAGGATCGGTGGGTGTCCGTATCGGGTCGGAGGGCATCTCCCCACGTCTCACAGCCTGCAGGCGACGTCGGGTGGTGGGGCTTAGTGTTGCCAGGTTAGGGGTCGATAGGGCGTCTTCTAATGCTGGAGTTCGTACAGCACTTTCACCACCTGCATAATAGAACTTTGTCATGAAAAATCTGTTAAGATGCGATTGTGGGCGAACATTTTAAAAATGTTGGCGGACACCTGGATACTTATGTGCGCGCACACGTGATCAGTGGACTCCTTTTTTTGTACACGAACATTGCTATTGCTACAGCTTGGCAAAATACAGTAAAAAACTAAGCCGCCAATATGCTATTCATTAGCCCGCTAAGAACGTATAGCGTACCAACTATAGTCTTGATACTTTTAAATTTATTACTATTTTTTTACGAATAATTATTTTTTAAAACATGTATCATTTAATTGTATAAGAATTTATTCTTCTCCTGTTACTGCTTCAAAATAATACAATATATGACACGAAGGTTAAACGCTATACCACTAAAGGTGGAATAGCCTTGCACGCGTTTACGGTCACTGCTGAAGAGCGCGCACAAATGTGACACAATGTGTCACTATTTTGTGGAATCGTACTATTAGTTTGACTCAACTAAACGTATTTTCTTTCTTTTAAGTATCTTATCATCATCAGCTGTTGATGTTCCCACTGCTGTGACACAAGCCTCCTCTCTGTGTGAGGGAGCGGGTCATAATCCACCACGAGGGCCCAGTGCGGGTTGGCAGATGTTGGTGATTGTTGGCCGGTTTCCTCACGATGTTTTCCTTCACCGTTTTGAGAGCAGTAGTGATGAAATAAATTACACAAAGTAATGCGCCTGGCGAGGTTCGAATCCACGACCTACAACTCGTAAGTCGGGACAGATACCACTGGGTCACCACTGCACGCGTAGCATGGCGATTCTGTCGACTGTTTTTTTAAGCGCCATTTAGACGGGGAGAGTTTCTCGAACGTTTCCGTTCGAGAATGTCTAAGCAATTATCGCAGGCCATAATCGCCATAACATAATCGTATCAAGATGTTTACACACAGGCAAGAACTAAAATCTCGTCTACGATTATATCATACGAGATTCGCATATGACATTATCGTAGGCGATAATGTCTATGTTTGTTTACACGGCGATATTATTGTAAGAAGATTCTCGCATACGAGAAACTCGACTTGTCTAAACACGATCTCGTATGACATTTTTTCTCGTTCATACGAGTATCGTACAAATCAGTTTGAACCGTTTTGTTTTGTTATGTCACTCATGTTAGCAACTGTCATAAAAACTCGAAATGCGATTACTGCTTTGACGTTCTGTTTAGACGGACACTTTCCCTTACGAGAAATCTTCCTATTCGAGGGGATTATCGCCCAAGTCAAGGGGCGATGTTTAGACGAAGACAATATTTTATATTCCTTCGATTATCGTATGTTCGAGTGGTGAAACTCTCCCCGTCTAAATGGCCCTTAACACAAATATGACACCATTCTTACACTATTGAAGAAAAGAACGTTTATTTTCCATATTTTCTACATAAACATGCTTAAAATTATTTCTACGTTCTGTCATTTTGTCTATTCTTGCGTCGACAAAGCCCCTTTCTACGGCGCCATGCTACGCCTGCAGCTCTAGTAATAAGTATCTTATGGAATCACTTCAAGCTTACCTTGCCTAGCATCATCCTTGAGGTCGCCCACACGTTTGGGAGTCTCCTGTGAGTCACAGCCGAGCAGACCTTGTCGCGCCATCGCTATGTACCGGGATGCTGGAGACATCTCGTCTACATCTAAACAAAACGTTTAACCATTGTAATAAATTAATTAAACTGGATGCTGAACAACGTATACTTTTAAATTGGCCAATAGAGCCTCAGAAGAATATCTAAATTTGTAAGAGATACGAAAATACTTTGATAGAAGACTTTAACTCTTTTTAGGGTTCCGTAGCTAAATGACAAAAAACGGAACCCTAAGCCCCTTCGTGCACTAGGCGATCCAAGTCTCCGATACCTTACGATTTTGGTATTCCTTGGCGCGTGCTTGTGTTCGAACCTCTATGGGTTTGTATTGCGATAGGCGCTTAGATACCGAAGTCGTAAGGTATCGGAAACTTGATTCGCCTTGTGTACGAAGGGCCTTATAGATTCGTCATGTCTGTCTATCTGTCCGTCCGTATGTCACAGCCACTTTTCTTAGAAAATCTTTTTTGAAGTCGTTTAAAAAGCTCATCACTTACCACCTTTCCCTTTAGGCGTATGTTCTCTACTACTGGCACTAGGCACAGACCCTCTCCTGGGTACAGCGGTCACCACAGGAGGTAGCATGGCGTTCTCCTTATCCTTATCTATAGTTATATCAGCTGTTATGTCAGGTTGTAAGTCTTCTTGTGGCTCTGGTTGTGGTCTAGGTGCAGGTTCAGTTTCAGGAGCGGGGACTTCCATAGGTTCTGGAGGTTCTTCTGTTTGAGCTTGTACAGAGGGTGGCGCTGAAAGTAAAAATTTAAACGAATATACATATTGCCCTAAAATAACCTTTTATAACTATAATTAGTGTGGAAACTAGACGCTAGACGACTTGTATAACTCTGTGTCCCACAGTGAAATTACTTTTGCCCTCATGGTAGGCGCCCTGAAAGGTAATAATCTTTTTAAAATGTTGAGAAATTAATTCAAGAAGTATTAAGTCCTAGTCTCGGTTAAGCATGTTCTAAACGGATGTAACTGAGCGCCCATCCAAGGTGACCTTGCTTGATGCCATCCATCTAGACGACAAATGTAATCCAAATGGGGAAGGCAAGTCAAAGCTAATTGTAGATGGCGCCACCATAGCTTAGTCCTAATCCGACCAATGACGTAGTACTGTTTTGAAATACCTTCAAGATTTGAACTGATTTGAACCAATGAGGAAGCTTGGAACAAGCTATACTAGCGCCATTAGTTCCCCAGTTGTCATCCCCATTAAGCGGAAGTGAAGGAGCAAGCTAACAACATTACACCTGACACTCCCGTGTGAGGGTATGATGCGGAGTGGGAGGTCATTCTTGTCACAGTCATGAATGCATGACGTAAAGATGCCGATTTTGTTTTGAATTTTTAATTTTAGACTTTGGTTATTTTTGGGATTGGCGTGTCTGTGAAAAACGAACCTCCTGCTTTTATTGAAGTCGGTTAAAATATGTTTTTTTTAATAATTCGATGATTTATAAACAAAACGTCGTCATTGATTGACGCCATCGGCTGTCATACGTAGAGACTAGCTGCGTTTGCACTGTGAATAGGCTCTACTTTATATCAACTATATTTTGTTAGAAAATACCTTTAGTATCTCCAACAAGATGTCCCCCCTCGCTGACCCTGCCCTCCGCGGCACACGTCAGCAGCCAGCTGGCCCGCACGGCCGGCAGCCCCCACTTCACGGCTCCCAGGTACTTGTCGCCGCACGGGGTGGGACAGATCAGGTGCGTGGACGCGAGGGCATTCGCTGTGTTCCTTCTACAGAAACGGAGTTGGGTACTGTGGAGAAAAATAAAATATACAATACTTGTTTCGTTTTTAATTAAAGGCGACTCTGCTGTGTACAATGTGGCCGATTTCGTTCTGTATCATCATCATCATCATCATCAGCCGGAGGAAGAAGTGGCGCATTGTCGTTCGGCGTGGCGGTCTAAGGGGGAGGCTTAAGTTCAGCGGTGGACGTCTTCGTTCTGTATAGTGCGAACTAATTAAGAAGACCACCTTCTATTGACGTCACACCTGTCAAATCGGAACATTTGTATATTATTTTCCATACATTTGAAGTGTTAGTTGACCATAGACACTGGTCTTCTTAGTTGGAACGCATGATGCAAACTTATGGGCATTATTAGTTTTTTTAAAACTACCCTCCATTGCTAATCTAGACGATGTTAAAGTTTGTATGGAAAAATCATAACGCGCTAACCGATTAATTTGAAACTCAGTTTATAGAAATAAGATCAAAAATAATCAATCACGTGTTTTTCGAAAATCACCCCCTAAGTTGGTGAAAAGGCGTAAGTTTGAAGGGAAAGATTTTACTTCTTGCTTCTATTAACTCAAAACTGGGCATAAATTATCTCTCAATCAAATAAAGGATGCGTTTTTATTAACATTTCAAAAATCAACCCCTAGCAGGGTGAACATCGGAAAATCAGTTCGTCTACACTAATATTTCAAAAAGAGGAAATATTTTATTGTTTGTTTGTATTAAATAGGTTTTAAAACGACTAAACCATTTTAAATTTTCCAGAAGTATTCTTTATGGAGGGTGAGCGGGCATTAAATTCACTACGTTCTAAGCTAGAAACACGCGCAGACGAAGTCGCGGGCGTAGTGCTAATTTCCTATAAAAGGAAACAGATTTCTCATTCTCTTCTTTTCCGCCCAGTATATGCTGAGTTGGTAACACTTTTGGTGTGGACATGCTCAGCCAAAATTTTATTGTATTTTCTGAATTTTATTTTTTATTATGTCTGTGTGTGTGTGTCCATTATCAAATAAATGTTTTTCTATTCTATTCTATTTAATTTATTGATTTTAAAACCTGATCACAACACTACAGGTACTCACGTGGCTCCCAATAACTTCGCAAGTTCGTCCAGGAATGCTCTCTCCACACCGCTGTATGTGCTGAGGCTGGCCACCACACCGGCGAGAGGAGCTGGTGCTGCGCATGTGACCCGGACGGGACGGTGGTAGTATTGGATGGGGACCAGCTCTTGTTGGGAGAGGCAGTCTTTCTGTAAAGAAGGAAGTCATTATAATATTCCACAACTATCACACAACGCCATCTAGTCCCAAGCTAAGCAGAGCCACAGAATATATAATAGTACCTAAAGGCACAGAAGGCTTACTCCCAAAAAGAAAACAAACAAATGTAAAATCTATGCACGAAAGAATAGAGTCCATTTTTACTTGCACCCGCATCACCCACCTACTTTTATAATAGCCTAAACTTCCCGTGCGCAAGCAAAATGAACTGAATAGTGACGCACGAGAGTTCATTTTAGTTTATCTGACGCCAACGACATTAAAAGGTTACTGTCGGTCAAGCTCAATAGGGTTGCGACTCGCGAGTTTGGGCACAGTTAGGTAGGAATACGAGTGGCGCGTGGAGGCGCAGCGCCGGGGCGTGACCCCGCTGCCTCGCGAAGTCGAGGCGCGGCGCGAAGACCTCCGGCGCGATCTCAGGGCAGTATGGAAGGAACGACTGTCGCGACCGACGGCCGGGCACGCCGCAATTGCGGCGGTAAGACCCCTCTTTGAGGAGTGGCTGGAGAGAAGTCATGGCGTCCTGACCTACCGCTTGACGCAGGTCCTCACCGGACACGGAAGTTTCGGGAGGTACCTGTGTCTGATGCGAAAGGAGGAGACGCCTGGGTGCCACCACTGCGAAGATCGCCCGGAGGACACGGTGGAGCATACGGTGCAAGACTGCCCAGCTTGGGCGGAGCACCGACGTGTCCTCACGGCTGCGATAGGCGGAGACCTCTCGCGCCCGGCATTGGTTGCGGCCATGCTGCGGGGCGAGACGGAGTGGGAAGCGGTCAGCTCCTTCTGCGAGGCAGTAATGCTCGTCAAGGAGGAGGCAGGCCGCGAGCGAGAGAGGACAGCGTCCTCCCTCCGCCCCAGCCGCAGTGGTAGGCGCCCACGGCGACGGACGTCGCAAGATGATCTCCGGCCACCGTAGGCGCGGGCATGCGGGCAGCGAGTAAAGGGCAACTCGCTGCCCGACCAAGGACCATGCCCGGGTCGACGGCGCGTTGTGTCCCACGCGCGCCTCAAAGAGCGTCAGCATAATGACGGGGCCCCCCTCTCAGAGGGCCAAAGCCTGCCGGGGTCGCGGGATTATTCCCTAACCGTAACCCCGGAACGTAACAGGCTATGAAGGACACCGTGGATTTTAGTCAGTAGAAGTCTGACAGTCCCTCCCGCCCTGCCCGGGGTTGGAGGACTCATTTGATGATTTTACCACGCTAAAAAAAAAAAAAAAAAGTCCCTCAAGGAATTTTGTTTTTATCATCGGCCTATATCTTTTTCTGTTTCGTCATCAATTACTTCATATTCATATCGATTGGTAGCACAGAATGTTAACAGTAGGTACCTACGGCACCTTACGAGAGGAATAATATATGTAATGAAATGTCATTTCATTAATTTGAATTTGCCGCGCTTCGCGCTCTTTTTATGTTGTCTGTGGATTTTAATGGAGGATGATGTTCAAAGTATTCTGTGCAATTTATTATAAGAAAACGTGTAAAGAGATAAAAAAAACAAGATATAATTGAGGAGGCGATATTAGTGAACTTTAAATGTCGTTTCTTTGTATTTTCAGGTAAGATTGAGTAGTAGTTTATCTTAGTTGAACAATTACTGTTGTAATATTGTAAGAGTGTGTTAAATAAAACAAATCTTTGTATTTTCAGAGAAACAATTTCTGGTTTATTTTGAAAATCCTCAATAATATATCTTATATATATACACCGTGACTTGTTTGGGCACAATAATAAATCTAACAAACCTGCGGTCTTTGTTTACATCAAATATCAAAAATTTTAAAACGTTGTCAGAAACAAAAAGATTAGTTCCGTTTCAATCCGTTCTGGCCAAGCTGTAGTCATAACTTTATAGATCGATTGTTATCGTTTACGGCAAAAAAGGTAACTAGTCCTTATCATTTTCATTTCATTCATTTCATTGTCACAGGCCCCGTGTTGCGTGTCTTTGTAGGTAAGTAGGTAAAAAAGTCGCGAAGAGAATTACGATCGCTGACCTTGAATGCGTAGTGTAGCCATTTTCTGAGTTTGAACGTGTCTAAACAATAACGTAAACATCTTCCTACTTTCTACCGATCATAATTCGACCTACCTACGTATTCAGCTTAGGTGAGTGAGAGTGATGTCAGGTTTGATAATCGTCTATTTTATTTATCTTGGTCGTCTTGTAGGCCAAATTTGTAACCTACCTAATCATGCTTAACTGATCATGATTACTAGCCGGTACTTGAATGACATTAATAAGCACGCCACAAGCAGGTAGATAGTTTTTTGATCATTATTAAATATGTAGAAAAAAAGTGAATATTTATCTATGTAGTATAGATAAATATTCACTTTTTTTCTTACCTTTCGAAATCACGCGGTTGTGTGTGAAACGTGAGGCTCCTATCACTGTCATTATTTAAACAACCATACGTTATGCAGGATTTTTTTTTCTTCATCATATATATTTTTGAAGTGAAAACTTCTTTAGCGGCGTTGTACACTTTTTCTGTAATGGGTAAAAAATTTAAAACTCGCGTCAGGGTCACGTGACCAAAACTCGCGTCAGGGTCACGTGACCCTGATCGAAAATGAGTAAGACGTCATTCAAATTAAAAATAAAACATAGTAACAAAAAAGTTTTCACTTCTACCGGCACTCCTGGAGTGCAACCTTTTTTTAAACTCATGCGTAAATTCAACCAAACACCAAACTTAAATATTACATAAGTAAGCGCGTGCTTAGTGGGTGGCGCGCGGCAACCGACTAAATGTCCACTCCGAAGTGGTCGCCGCCAATGCTTGCAGTTTTATACCTACACTGCGGAGTGAGCCAGGCCTGGCAGAGCTTGTGTTATGGGTATTAGACAACTGATACACATGCTTATATATTTCTAAATACATAAATATTATAGATAAATTACACCAGACACAGAACAAATGATCGAGCTCATTAGACAAATATCTGTCCCTGGGTGGAATCGAACCCACGACCTCCGGCGTAGCAGTCAGGGTCAATAACCACTAGACCAACAGGCCTGTCGGGCGGAAAACGGACCGGACTAGGTGGACCGACGAAATCGTGAGGGTCGCGGGCAGCCGATGGATGCAAGTGGCGAATTGTCGTTCGGCGTGGCGGTCTAAAGGGGAGGCCTATGTTCAGCAGTGGACGTCTTCCGGCTAATGATGATGATGTTGATGAACAGGCCTGTCAGTTGGTGTGAAGTCAGCATGGTGCAGTTAAGCAGGCCGCACACCAGGCATACATTTGTAGGTCGATAATTGTAGCGCCACACTTGAAGCGCAACACATTTAACGCCCCCATATATTTGGACGTGAGCACGCACACCGAGGAATCATTTGTAGAGGGTGCAGTTCGTAGCGAGACGTTGTCCTCGCGCTTCAAATGTGGCGCTACAATTATCGAGTTACAAATGTATGCCTGGTGTGCGGCCTGCTTTACTGAGCAAATGGAATGGTGCGCTGCGTGTTGCAGGTACGATTACCGCACGGAGCTAATATCAGTGTGATATCGCCGTCGCGCCCGCGTCTGTGGAAGAGCCAGTAGACCACCTGCATGGGCCGAGTCACACCAAAATGGCAGCGGCCGGCAGCGACGCGGCGAGCAATTTCAGTGTTAAATCATTTTAAACTTTAACATACTTAGAAGAAAAGGAAAGGTTTGCAAAGGTTGCGAGGCCGCCCGCGGCTGTCAGCGGCGACGCGAGGCCGCTCGCGGCATCGCGGGCGGATATCCCTTTTTTTTCCTTTGTTTGTTTTCTTCTTCTTCTTCTTCCACAATAAGTGCTTTAATAACCAATTCCATCATGTTCATTCCAAACACACGATTTACCTTGCCAAATGTAGAAACTAGGCGACTGCCCTCCAGCGCGTCTATGAGTGGCGCGTGGAGGCGCAGCGCCGGGGCGTGACCCCGCTGCCTCGAGAAGTCGAGGCGCGGCGGGAAGACCTCCGGCGCGATCTCAGGGCAGTATGGAAGGAACGACTGTCGCAACCGAAGGCCGGGCACGCCGCAATTGCGGCGGTAAGACCCCTCTTTGAGGAGTGGCTGGAGAGAAGTCATGGCGTCCTGACCTACCGCTTGACGCAGGTCCTCACCGGACACGGAAGTTTCGGGAGGTACCTGTGTCTGATGCGAAAGGAGGAGACGCCTGGGTGTCACCACTGCGAAGATCGCCCGGAGGACACGGTGGAGCATACGGTGCAAGACTGCCCAGCTTGGGCGGAGCACCGACGTGTCCTCACGGCTGCGATAGGCGGAGACCTCTCGCGCCCGGCATTGGTTGCGGCCATGCTGCGGGGCGAGACGGAGTGGGAAGCGGTCAGCTCCTTCTGCGAGGCAGTAATGCTCGTAAAGGAGGAGGCAGGCCGCGAGCGAGAGAGGACAGCGTCCTCCCTCCGCCCCAGCCGCAGTGGTAGGCGCCCACGGCGACGGACGTCGCTTGATGATCTCCGGCCACCGTAGGCACGGGCATGCGGGCAGCGAGCAAAGGGCAACTCGCTGCCCGACCAAGGACCATGCCCGGGTCGACGGCGCGTTGTGTCCAACGCGCGCCTCTAAGAGCGTCAGCATAATGACGGGGCTCAGAGGGCCAAAGCCTGCCGGGGTCGCGGGATTATTCCCTTACCGCAACCCCGGAACTTAACAGGCTATGAAGGACACCGTGGATTTTAGTCAGTAGAAGTCTGACAGTCCCTCCCGCCCTGCCCGGGGTTGGAGGACTCATTTGATGATTTTACCACGCTAAAAAAAAAAAAAAAAAAATGTAGAAACTAAACTAGTCAAGAAGATACCAGGCGCGCGGGGTCTGAGGTCGCTCGGCCGCTGCCATTTCGTTGTGACTCGGCCCTATTGAATATATCCACACCTACAGCTTGACATGAAAATGTAGAAAACCGGAAGTCGCCACTGCCTTCGCGCTGCCAGCACTTTGAATGATTTTATTTTAATTTTTTTCACTTATTACGTTAGTTTTATGGCACAATAATAAATCTAACAAACATGCGGTCTTTGTTTACATCAAATATCAAAGATTTTAAAACGCTGTCAGAAATAAAAATTTTAGTTCCGTTTCAACCCGTTCTGGCCAAGCTGTACTTACCACCCAAAACACCGTGACAGCTTCCGCCCCCTTAGTGTTGAGCTCCTCTTCATCAAAGTCCAGCGGCACCAGCACGTGCGTCCCCCCCGCCCCCGCAGCCGTCAGCGTCCCCCCCGCCGCTGATACTTCAGCCCCTATCTCACATATAGCGTCTTCGTCTAGACCTTGCACTTCGATTTTGATGCCTGGAAAGAGATTTTACTCTATGTGGTAAAGAGGTTTACAGCTCGTCATAAAAATGTAGAAAACCGGAAGTCGCCACTGTCTTCGCGCTACCAGCAATTTGAATGATTTTATTTTATTTTTATTCACTTTTTACGTTCGTTTTATGGCACAATAATAAATCTAACAAACCTGCGGTCTTTGTTTACATCAAATATCAAAGATTTTAAAACGCTGTCAGAAATAAAATTTTAGTTCCGTTTCAACCCGTTCTGGCCAAGCTGTATTTTTATGTGAATTGTTTTTTTTTTCCTTTTATCTTCGTAATATCATCGAATTAGTCCTCTTCTCTTAGCAAGCTGAAGTGGCAATGGGCAGGCCATATTGCTCGCAGAGCAGATGGCCGATGGGGTCGAAAAGTATTGGAGTGGAGACCACGGACTAGCAAGCGCAGCGTAGGACGTCCACCAGCAAGGTGGACAGACGACTTTATAAAGGTCGTCGGAAGACGCTGGATGCAGGTCGCTTCCAACCGGTATATGTGGAGATCAAAAGGGGAGGCCTATGTTCAGCAGTGGACGTCCTATGGCTGAGATGATGATTATGATAGAAATCTTACCTCTAAATATCTGTTCAATCTCCTCAGTGGGGTCTTCTGCCGCATCCTCTGTGATGTCTGGCTGACACTGTTGGTTCGTTGTCATATTACGAGTAGGTTCTGGAGTCTTCTCTCTTTCTGGTTCTACGTGTTCTGATGGATGGATAACCAATTTTAAATACAATTAAAAGGGAAAAGTTCTGATTCACACACAGCCCTTTGTTTCTAACATTTTGCACAGGGACTTATGAATCAGGCAATGAATAAGGTCAAGGAATATAGAGCGACCGAAACTACTACCAAACTTTTACTAAATTATAAAGGCTAATGTCGTCCGATGCATAGACTAAAAGCAGTTCATCTTTTTTGTCGTTCACAATGATTTCTAAAGCGTGAACGACACAATCAAATTAAACTTTCTTCTTCTTTCTTTCTGGTAAACAAAAAACGATCTGATGAAGACAACAGAATCCAACCAGTTTTATTAGAAATGTTCAACAGTGGACGTCCTTCGGCTGTTTTATTTTATAAGCCGTTGATATCCCACCGATGGGCAAAGGCTGCAGCTGATATCACGCAAAAAATACTCACGGCTTAGATAATGATTAACAAGCTCGTCCTGAGGCTCCTCAACTTCGGGCGTGGGCGGCGGCAGGTCGAGTGGTCCTCGTCGCAGTAGCGCCAAGTTCCTCTTACTCATGGGAGACGCGGGCTCCAAGCGAGGCTTACGAGCACTCGACTTGGCTGGAGTACTCGGCTTCGTGTCTATTAGGAACTGCATAATGGAAAGGTTAAAGGTAGTCGTATAGTATAGGTTCAAAAGTGAATAGGCGCATTTGGTCCCGTCTTAAAAAAGATCTTTCAATACTTTAAGCATGACTTAAATCTAGATTCAAGCCATTTGATTGGCTGAAACTAGTTTTAAAGTAATGATTGAGTTTTTAGTGACATTCTGTACTATGTGCCTAAGAGGCTTAAATACAATATGAGTGTGTCAGTGTGTATGCGTAGTGTAAGAAGAGGTTGTAAGTCAAAGCAAAGCTTTAGGCAAAAGTCGATAGGCTATGATTATGGACACTTGAAAGCCTGGCATAAATCATCTCGGAGTTGTGTTCCCGTAGAACAATTTACGTCTGACACGTCAACAATTTAAAATTCCTTGATTCAACTTCAAGATTAATATGAGTAGGTACCTGCGTTTCATCCAAAGCTAGACCATGCTGCACACTGTTCACAAGCCACAGCGGCGACAACACCGGCACAGTAGGCAGCTCCCTCAGCACGGCGCGGGCGGCGGCCACGCTGGCGGCCACGGCGTGCGTGACGCGCGGGTGTGCGGCGTCGTACCGCACGCCGCCGCAGCGGGACACGCAGGCTGCGGCGCGCTCGCGGGACAGGCTTTCGAGGCCGGTCACCCATATCTGGTAGACAAAAATAAAAACTGTTAAGCAACTTATGCCGGCCGTGGGGCGCCGGCTTAGAATTGCGCTCCCCCAAATCATCCCGTGGGTGTCGTAAGAGGCGACTAAGGGACAAACCGGAGGTCGGGCAGCAGCGTCCTCCGTGTACTGCACATCCTCACTGCGATCGCCAACCCGCCTGCCAAGCGTGGCGATTATGGCAAATTACCCCCAATATGGAATCTACAGAAACCAGGCCCCCAGTCCCCGGCAGCTCCGCTATCCCTGGCGCGGGTAGCGGTCAAGGTAACGGCAGAGCAGGAGGTGCTAAGAATCTCCGGAAGAGATCCGGCTACCCACCCCCACGACGACTGGCCCTGGTAACACACAACATTCGCACATTGAGGACTGACGAAAAGATCTGCGAGCTGGAAGAGGAGCTGAGCAAGTTACACTGGGACATTATGGGGTTATGCGAAGTCCGTAGAGAGGGGGAGGACACCGTAACCCTGAAGTCTGGTAACTTGCTCTACTACCGGGAGGGCGACCAACAGTCCCAAGGTGGTGTCGGGTTTCTCGTTCACAAGTCCCTCGTAAACAATATAATAACCATCGACAGTGTGTCGAGCAGGGTGGTATACCTAATACTCAGAATATCCAAAAGATATTCGCTGAAGGTCATTCAGGTATACGCACCGACCTCGTCACACTCCGATGATGAAGTGGAGACTATGTATGAGGACGTAAGTAGGGCCATACATAGCTCCAAAACCCACTTCACTGTTGTTATGGGGGACTTTAACGCAAAGTTGGGCAAGAAAAGCGGTGATGAGTTGAGAGTGGGGCAATTTGGATATGGGCAACGGAACCCTAGGGGACAGAGGCTGGCCGACTTTCTGGAGAAAGAGGAACTCTTCATGATGAACTCTTTCTTCCAGAAGCCGCCTCACAGGCAATGGACCTGGCTGAGTCCCGATGGTTTCACGAGAAACGAGATAGACTTCTTCATGACCGACAAGAAACGGATATTCAGTGATGTCTCTGTGATCAACAGGGTAAAAACCGGTAGCGATCACCGAATCGTAAGAGGCTCGCTGAATATCAATGTTAAACTTGAAAGGTCCAGCCTGATGAAGTCTACGCTCAGACCTACTCGGCCCCATATTCAAAACCCCGAAAGCTTTCAACTCGAGCTCTCTAATCGCTTTGCTTGCCTTGAGAACTTAGTGTCAGTGGACGAGATCAACGACGGGCTAGTGGAAACTGTCCGCACGGTAGGGTCTAAGTTTTTTAGACCCTGCCGTAAAGATAGACCTCAGAAATTGACCGAGCAAACCTTAAACCTGGCTGAACGACGTTTGCTACAGTTGCAGTCTTCCGATGACGCGAAGTCATATAGGCAGCTCAATAGACGTATATCTAAGTCCTTGCGACACGATCTGCGTCTCTTTAATACGAATCGTGTTAAAGAGACCATACAGCGAAACCAAGGCTCTAAAGTGTTCGCAAAGGACAAGTCTATTGGGCAAAGCCAAATGACAAAGCTGAAACGGGAGGATGGCAGCATAGCGTCGACCAAAGCAGAGGTTTTAGGCGAGATCGAGAGGTTCTATGGACAGTTATACACTTCGGTCGCAAAGCCCGTTGACAGCTTGGTAGGAGATCCAAGAGCCAAGCTGTCCCGACATTATACCGAAGATATCCCGGACATCAGTCTGTACGAGATTAGGATGGCCCTGAAGCAGCTTAAGAACAACAAGGCGCCGGGCGAGGACGGAATCACTTCAGAGCTTCTGAGAGCGGGTGGAACACCGGTACTTAAAGTCCTCCAGAAGCTCTTTAATGCCGTCCTCTTCGAGGGCAAAACGCCTGAAGCATGGAGTAGAGGTGAGGTGGTGCTGTTCTTCAAAAAGGGTGATAACAGCCTATTGAAGAACTACAGACCCATCACGCTTCTAAGCCATGTTTATAAGCTGTTTTCAAGGGTTATCACGAACCGTCTCGAACACAGACTTGATGACTTCCAGCCTCCCGAACAAGCCGGTTTCCGAAGAGGCTATAGTACCATAGACCACATCCATACGCTGCGGCAAGTTATACAGAAGACCGAAGAGTATAACTTGCCATTATGCTTAGCGTTTGTGGACTATGAGAAAGCCTTCGATTCGGTGGAAACATGGGCGGTACTTGAGTCACTCCAGCGATGCCGTATTGACTATCGGTACATCGAGGTGTTGAAGTGCTTGTATAATAACGCCACCATGTCGGTCCGAGTACAGGAGCAGAGCACGAAGGCGATTCCATTGAGAAGAGGCGTACGACAAGGGGACGTTATCTCCCCGAAATTGTTTACTGCCGCAATGGAAGACGCCTTCAAGCTCCTGGAATGGCAAGGACTTGGCATCAACATCAACGGCGAATACATCACTCACCTTCGGTTTGCCGACGACATCGTAGTCATGGCAAAGTCGATGGAGGAACTCAGCATGATGCTCGATGGCCTCGACCGAGTTTCACAACGGGTGGGCTTGAAAATGAACATGGACAAGACGAAAATTATGTCAAATGCCAATGTTGTGCCCACCCCAGTCTCTGTTGGAAACTCGGTACTCGAAGTTGTTGACTCATATATCTACTTAGAACAAGTAGTCCAGTTAGGTAGGTCCAACTTCGAGAAAGAGGTCAACCGCCGAATCCAACTCGGTTGGGCAGCGTTCGGGAAACTACGCAATGTCTTTTCGTCCGACATACCTCAGTGCCTCAAGACGAAAGTCTTCAACCAATGTGTGTTACCAGTGATGAGTTACGGCACCGAAACGTGGTCTTTCACTATCGGCCTCATCTCAAAGCTCAAAGTCGCTCAACGAGCTATGGAGAGGGCTATGCTAGGTGTTTCTCTACGTGATCGAATCCGAAATGAGGAGATCCGTAGACGAACTAAAGTCACCGATATAGCCCACCGGATTAGCAAGCTGAAGTGGCAATGGGCAGGTCATATTGCTCGCAGAGCAGATGGCCGATGGGGTCGAAAAGTGCTAGAGTGGAGACCACGGACTAGCAAGCGCAGCGTAGGACGTCCACCAGCAAGGTGGACAGACGACCTTATAAAGGTCGCCGAAAGACGCTGGATGCAGGTCGCTTCTAACCGGTATCTGTGGAAATCAAAAGGGGAGGCCTATGTTCAGCAGTGGACGTCCTATGGCTGAGATGATGATGATGATGAAGCAACTTATTAGTAGACAGAAGGCATCAAATAATAATGCCACATAAAAATCTGTTGGTCATATTAAACAGCATTTTTGACCTTGAGATCGCAAGCGCAACTGCAGAAAATGATGTCCGGGATTCGATTTTCAATCAAGCATATATCATACATGAATTATGTTATGGTTTTTCAGGAACCTCTCAGTAGCAACGACAGGGTTTGGTTGGGTCTGTGTTTGTCTGATGGCAAAAGCTTGGCCCCTATTACAAGGGGCTCAAAATATAACTCGTCAATTATAGGCGTACTTTGGGCGCCACATAATTATGAGAAGGGGTTCTCAGGGAATATTGTATTGAGAGTCACTCGTTGAAGGTTGTAAAAAGTTTATTGTAAAGTACACGCAGTTACACTGATTTATTGTGAGATTCGGAGTAAGACATTCGAGGACAATTACAAAATGGCTATAGTATACTCTGCGCGGGAATTAGCTTGGCGAGCAATACGCGTGGCGGCAGGCGGCGGACAGGCGCCGCGCCCGCTACACATGCATACTTTTTTGCCATATTGAAAAAGAAGCAAAGGTAAGTCAGATAATACTTACACAGAATCCATCAAATATAGGTCCAGCCTTCTTGATGAGACTCATGTCCATGTTCTCCAACGCCGTCAATATTTCTTTGTCAATGGACACGTCACTTTTCTTCGTTTCTTGTGTGAACTAAAAGCAATAACGAAATTTTTAATTCCATTTTAACAATATATGAAACAGTTTAAACAAAAGTGTGGCGATTTTAAAATATATCTTTTTTTAAACACGGCATGGGTCAGCTAAGTCTGAAAATATTTTTTTGTGGTATTATCTTTCTTCAGACATTTTAACATTGCAATTACCTTTAATTTACCGGACATCATAGTGGCGTCTGCCGATCTGGTTTCGTCTACAAAATTGCTTGGCGGTCTCAAGTTTGTTATTCGAGAGAAGTTTAGACCTGTAATGAGTTTTATAAAATTAAAACATACAATATTATTGCCCTACTCGAGCTAAATTAGATTGGGTAGCCAAATGTGCCAGAAGAAAAAATATTTTTTCTCTGCAGTGTTAAACGACTTAAGGGCCAGTGCGAACACGCCAATTGACCCCGATCTTAGTACTATGGGAGCGAGTAGGCGTACGTATAAATGCATGTGGTTCCAAACATACGACGTCAGAAAACCTTCCGAACTTGCTGGGATTTATACGAAGTGACGACGCTGCAGCAGTCTCCAGAGAATAAAATTATCAACAACTAAACATATGTTTATGTAATTAAGTAACATAAAAAATCGTGTCCAAAGTGCGCCCGATTTAGCGGTGATTACAATAACAATACAAACAGATAGTCTACTTCCTAAGCATTGTCAAAAAAAAACAAAACTCACTCAAATCAGGCAACCGCGACTCAGCGAGAGGTGACGACGTCGATGCGCCGGCGACTCTGTACTTGGCCAGTGGAAGTGCCACGCCCTTGGCGGCTGAATCTTTCACCCATGAAGGTAGAACCACTGCCTTTCCATACTCTAATGCAGCTTTGTACTTCTCACTACCGATGCCTTCCCTGAAAGATATATTTGTTTGTCATAATAATCAGCACCAATTTTTTTTGGAACGAAGTTTCTTAACGTGCGTTGTGAAAAGGGGCTAGACGGAAAAAAATCTTACGAAAAGTTGTCACGACACTTTGTGGAACGAAGTTCCCTATCGCGCGTTGCGAAAGGGTGTTAGAGCTCAAAGAGTGGCGTGGAGTCGCGATGATTATTTTTGTTGAGTGTATACAGTAACATCGTTCCATCTGGGTCCCTTGACACCTCTCAAGTTTTTTTTTTCGATACGCACTCATGACATTGGGAAAGAAGCTCATGTCGGATAGGCTGTTTTTCCCGTGTCGTGAGAACGTTTACAAACAGCCAAACCTAGAACAAGTACTTGTAGGACATACAAATAAATTGTTTCGTACAAGATTCTAGAAGTGCTAACCTGTGGTGCACTAAGTTGGTCACTTACTGAACAACATTAGTCCAAACTCAATGCCGATTTAGCGCAGCATAATAGGTGCTAAGCGAACGGATCGCATCAGAAACACCAACCTGCGCTCCATTACTAAAGTAACTGATGTAGAAGTAAAAACAGTCAAGCTGAAGTGGCAGTGGGCGGGCCACGTTGAACGTATGCGCCCGAAGAGGTGAGCAAGGATCGTCACTCACTGGACACTTGAGAGGACATCGCCGTCGAGGTCGACCGCGGCGGAGGTGGTGTGACGATCTGATCATGTTCGCGGGGCAGACGTGGTCAGAAATAGAACAAAATATAGAGGATTTGAAAGAAAAAGGGGAGGCCTTTGCCCGGTAGTGGGACACAAAATAGTGTATAAAAAAAAAACAACAAGATTCGAAGTTGTGATATGCAACACAGCACTGCACCAACAAAACTAAACCAACAAGCAAAATGTTGGCTTTTACTTACTATATTATTTTGAGTGTCTTTTCACTTGACTGTCTTTTAGTGTTGTATGTTACTTGCTCAGATATCACACTACAAAACAACATCAACTTTGCCACCTTTAGAATAAAGTCGAAAAATAAACAAGTTTCTCTGCACAATCTTGTATAGTTCTAGTATTTTGGCTGCACTTACTTGGTCAACACAACAACGTCAGTAGTCTCACTCTGAAAGGCACCAGAGAACATCCCTCCGTGCTCATTAACCAGCTTCATAATCAACTGTTTATCCTTCTTAGGAATCCCTGATGTTGTCACTTGAAGGTTAGTGAAGGGAGGCAGTCGGTGGACGAGGAAGTCTGGTGAAGAACCATTGACGTTGAGCTTGAGGGATGCTTCCCAAACAGCGTCAATCCAGGTAATCGCCATCACTGGTATGCCTTTTTCTACCGATTTCTGGAAGAAAATATGAGTTGTATTAATGGAGATGGCAACTGGGAAACTAATGGCGCTAGCATAGCTTGTTCCAAGCATCGTCATTGGTTCAAATCAGTTCAAATCTTATAGGTACTTCAAAATAGTACTACCTCATTGGTTGGATTAGGACTTAGCTATGGTGGCGCCATCTACAATTAGCTTTGACTGGCCTTCCCCATTGGTACAACAAGTAAGTGTAGTTTATAGTAGGTACATTTGATTCACAGGCATAAGATTGAAAAAAAAAAGTATTTTGTGACAGCTCACTTCCCAGCATGCTTGTGTAATCATACTCAACTCTATCTCACTCTACCAAGAATAGACAAAGTTATTTCTTTACAATTCATAATTTTTTAAGGCAGAGTATGTATTTCGCAACTATCTCTAGACAACTGATTAATAAAAACCTTTTTTTTTCTGCATACAACTATGTTAGTAATATTTCTACATTCTGTCAGTCTGTCTATTCTTCCATCAACAAGTTTCTGTGGTGTCATGCTACACATTCAAAATTACCTTAAAAAACTTTAAGAGTTAAGAGTCTATAATTATAACAAATCAATGCCATTTAGTCTATTGGATCATTAAATTATCTTTCAAGGTTATGAAGATACTAGCTGTTGCCAGCGGCTTCACCCGCTACTACTCGAAAGTTATCCCACGGGAACATAAAATCGGGATAAAAACTATCCTATGTGTTAATCCAGATTATAAACTATGTGTGTACCAAATTTTAGCCAAATCCGTTAAGTGGTTTTTGCGTGAAAGAGTAACAAACATCCATACATCCATACTTACAAACTTTCGCCTTTATAATAGTAGTAGGATTAGGATATAATACTCACAACATATTTATCAGAGAGCACAGTATCTGATACTAAATGTGTGGTGTCATCCGTTAAAACTGAGCTGTAAATGCCACCCATCCAATGTACTTTCCTTTTTATTTCTTCCTGAAAATAAGTAGACACATAAAACTCAATGCTATAACTTTCAAGGATGAATTACGCTAAACCAAGCCAGGCATGGTTGTATGGCACACATGAAAAAATCCTGAATACTTTATAGTCCATGCTACACTTTGACCATCCTATAACTGTTGATTTCACCAAAATTTTCTCTAACAAGTTTATAACTACAGCAGACTTGTATCATTGACTTCCATTGAATTCTAAAAATGGCAGTATATGCATGAAACGAGGTTTGCCATTATTTTAAAGAGCATTATTTTGAAAGGAAAACCATGAATTCTTAAAAACTTAAAAAGTGTCTTAAGAGTTTTGCCAGTATTATATTCCGCTCAATGTTGAACCGACCATTTGGGCGTTTATAACCGGTTTTTTTAACCAATCCCAAATGGTCAATATTACATGATATATGTATAGAAAATTGAAAATAAAAGCCATGAATTTTAAAAAGGTTAGGTTGTATCTATTATAGTTACCTTTTGTGTCTTTGACAGTCCACTTGCAGTGACAAACAGGCCTCTCATAGCTATTGTGAACACAGGCTCCGGGCCTGACGGTATTGGAGTGCCTTCTGTCAGGCAGCATGATAAACAGCGGGGACCAACCAATCTGTGTACAGAAGAGCATTTATAAAACCCAAGAGTCCATGAGTCAGATCTTGGTTGTAAATGAAGCAGTTCTTAATCAACCTGGGTGTTGAGTCTGCTAATTATTAGTCAGAATGGCGCCACAATGGCGTTTTAATTGTAGTGCTTATTCGAACCAATTTTTACTGCTGAGTAAAAAATGGTTCGAAAATTGAAACGCCATTGTGGCGCCATTCTGACTAATAATTAGCAGACTCGACACCCTGGGATACAGAATCAAGGGATTTTGAACCTAAGGGCGCTCCCTCACTGCAAGCATTCACCTCTAATGTAACATTACAGATTCAAACATTACAAAACAATAAAGCATCAAATTGCACACTTTTATGTTACAGGTGAATGCTCACAGTGAGGGAGCGCCTTTAAGTAAAAGAAGTTTGATCAGAAAATAATAGATAAACTTACAAACACTTTGTAGCCTGTAGCTTTTCATAGAGTGGCCCTTCAAACTCATTCAGTACAAAGACATCTCTTTTTGTAAGCCCTTCAAACTTTGTCCACTTGCTTTCATGCACCCAGTGAGCTTGAAGACCACCTCCACAATGCTGTTCACAAGTCTGCAAGGATGAAGAAGAGTGTCTAAGTTTAACTACCATCAGAAAATAGTCAGATGAAGAGATAGACTACGATGACAACTGTAAATGGTGGTCAATGGGTCATTTTACAGTATTCCTTTTTTTCTAAATTTTGAATCTAGGGTTGCACTACTTTATTTTATAGCTGTATTGTTTTTTGAGTTTAATAAAATACAGCTCAGTTTCAGAAATAATGAAAAATGTGTTAAAAGACATTTACAGTTTCTATATTATCAGATCTGTTTGTTTTTTTTTTTCAAGGTTTTGTATTTTTGTATACAGTAATGATATGATAAAAAATCATTATATTGGAAAATTTTATCATGACGATGATGGAGATAATTATTTAGCATCCATTTCAACGAAAAACGGAATTCTTTAATGCATTATCCTGATAATTTACAGTTAACAAGGATTAGACTGTTATCTCATACCCTTTATTTGTTGTTGATACAAGTATTTTATGTACATACAATTCTAATTTTTAACTTACGACAAAGGCGAGTTGCATGTCTTCCGAACATTCATTTTCGGATCGGCAATCTTTCGGTATAATGAACGTAACACTTATATCATCAGTCATTTTGATAGTATTTCTTGTTAACCACCAACACAATATACACGAATATCACTTTTTGCATCCAAATTGCATGTTTTCCAAACTTTTAACCTCAACGAGATTTGTTTACAAAATTTTTGATTGAACGAATGAATGAATGGAATGAATGAATGAAACAGATGACGGTTAATTTTTTTTTTGGGATTTTCTGACCTGGCAAAAGACCTTTAGGTCAAGTCTCTTTATTTTTCACTTTCTTATATTTTGTCTTTTCTTTACCCCGGCCACTCACATTCGTGCGAATACGCGAACCCGCATGTGTAGGAGGACATTCGCGAATGACTTCGCGAAGTTTTCGTGGCATTCGTGCTTTTCCAAGCTGTGTCGGTTTTATGTGCGCGAACCTTCGCGTAGTCTCCTACACATTCGTGGTGTGACCAGTTGCGCACACGATTGCGAAGCAAACGGTCGTGTCGTTGTTATATTTTGTGTGAGGAAATACTGATCAGTATAAGCACCTATTCATACACCGTTAAATTTTGGTCCTTAGTTTAAAGTTATTAGTTTTAATTTGATCATAGAGTATGCGAACCCATTTGCAAATATGCGAAGTTCGCGAATGTATGTCTGACGGCCCTCCACATGCGCGCAAAGATTCGTACAATGTACGAACCTTTGCGCGCATGTGAGTGGCCGGGGTTAGGGGCGGCGCGGCGGTGGCGAAGGCGGTGGGCACATCTTTTGCTTCGTCTTCAATTTAACAGATAAGTGGATGGTCCCATGAACTTCTTCTGACGTAAGTTGAATTTGAAACAACCCATTTCTAGGACTTTTTTATTGCGGGTTCTCCGTTATTGCAGGTTCTCCGTTATTTATCGGATGCGTCCGATAATATGTTCGCAGCTTTATAGTTTTATTTCCTAAGTGCACCGTGTAGTATGGTGTACCCCACAGGTGTAACCCGTGTACCGTGTGTCAACCCTCCTGTCCTGTCAGTGTCAACAACAGCGCCTGTCATCAGTCTGTCAGTGTCAGTGTCAGTAGGCTTGCGCAGGAAATCAGGAATCACTGTGGTGATATTCTGAAAATAAATTCACATTTACGGAAATTTTTTACGGTCATCATAGTGAAATAAATGATTTAGTCGAAGCAACAAACATTACAATGCCGCTTACAGCAAGGCAACGTAGTATACATAACAAAAACGGAGCTAAAAGGGCCACAAGTTTCAGCAAAGGGAAGCGGAAAGCGAACGAAGGGTATGTAACAAAAGCCCATTTACTATAAATATAAAAGCTTTTAATAATGTCTAAACTTGCTTTCCGTTTTGTGATATAAAAACACTAAGACTTGGCATCGTTTATAGGTTATAATATTTTTTTATTATTTTGGCTCATCAATGCTCTAATTTGTTGCTGGTACTACAGTTTGGCGCTTATCCAGACGCTTCCGTACTTAAAAAAAGGTAAAAACAGTCCGCTGACGTTAATTAAGCATGATGCTACACTAACAGAAACTATTTTTGAGTGGAGTACTAATACCTATATTAAATTTTTTCATGATTGTTACTATGGTCAGTGTCAATACTGTCAATCTCTTTTTGTTAGCACTAAACTGTAGTTCATTTTTTTTTCACTGTTCAAATTAATTTTATTACTCTGTTTTATTTGAAAGCAGTCCTATTAGAATCTGGTATGATGGAAAAGCAAAGGTACTACAATAATAATCATTGTCATGTGTATGATTGTGTTTACTTGAGAATCTTCTTCTGTTGTAATCCTATTCTGCTGTCCTCGAACTGAAAGGTAGCTAAGTGCAAAAAGTAGTTCTTGAGAAAACACAAAAATTAGTATGAAAAGATGTTTCTTGTGCACAATATGTGATATGTTTAACTCATATAGCTACGCATTTCATGTGGTTTAACTGCTCAGCAATCTTCTGTATCTCTGAAATTAATAATCATAGAAAAATTATTCCTAAACAAAAAAAAAACAGAGAATCTGTAGTTTTTTAAGACTACATACAGTAAAACTGAACAACTAACTGTGTTTGTTCTCTTATCCTTTTAGTTTGTGGACAACAGTATTGTTTTGTACTCATTTCCATGCTCAAGAAAAGTATGAGTTAAATCCATTTTGAGCAAATACAAAAAAAATTGTGTCTTCATCATACTATTATGACCTAATATTTTGTGTGTAATGTTCTTATCATGGTTATAAATATTGTTGTGGATGTTTTGAACCATTGGAGAAACATAATATTTGGAATAGTTTGAATCATATGTTTCACTATATCATCTTACTATGTGTTACTATATCATAATTATGTTTTACTATTAATATTCATATTTTTTATCCTTGTATCCGCACGCAAAATACGCGCATATGACATGGAGTTGCGGATACCAGCCCGTTATACAATACAATTTATCCTTGTTTCAAAAATACCAAAGTGGTGCTTTTTCTTTATCTATACTGGCTAAAATCCATGGTGTTCCTTCAGTAGTCCTTTGCATCCCAAGGTGACGGTTACCGGGGCCTGTAGCCATGTATCAAACAATAAATGCAAACGCTGAATAGGTTCAAATAGATTTTCAACTTTATGTGCCTGCATGTAAAGTTGAAGATCTAGTGATGGCATAGCGTTTTCTTTCTTTCCAGTCACTAACAACACAAGAAATCTTTAATAGGTTTTCATCTACAACTAGGCTCTGGGTTAGGGTTGCCATCCATCCAGGTTTCCCCGGATTTGTCCTAGTTGAAAGGGCGGGCGTCCGGGGGAGTTTTCATTTATTTATTTCGCGACACACGTACACTTCACCGTCCTCCCACCCTCCGCGCGCACATTAACTCGCGTCCGGTTTCTGGACTCGAAAATCCGGGGTTTTTACGCGTGTTGTCTTTGTTTTAAAATTTTAGAGATGGCAAACCTACTCTGGGGTATAAAGTTAAAAATGTATTGGGGAGTAACAAGCGTTTACGATTATCGTTTGCGACATGGCCAGGGGGGCTGTTAAGACAGTCCTGTGACCATCCACTCTCATCTTATTGCTTGCATGATCCTGATTGTATTTTCCAGGGAGTTCCTTGTTACAAGTGCCCCATCAGAGTTGCGCAGTATAGCATACCCAGGTGGTGCAGTGGCACTAGGCTTGCTTCTGGCTGCTCGTATTGTGGCTGCATACTGGGGACATGTTGCTGATTGTGATGAAACTTACAACTATTGGGAACCGTTGCATTATTTAGGTAAGTTTTCGTGATAAGTATTGTTTTTTTTTTTTTTTTCCTCAGCCTCATACAATGTGTAAAAACACTACAAATAATGCTGATTTGATGCCTAAGGCATTTCATACCTGTTTGCCTTATTTAGCTATGCAATTTTGTAGGTACATTATATTTTTTTATGTTGTTTCTTCAATTACATCATCTTTTACAACAATCCTCTTACACAATGCTTATTGAATTTCACAAAAGCATACCCCTTGATTTAAAATTAAATTCGACGGGACGTTTGGCGCGGACTGCTGCGCTGTGTGTCGCGGGTTTGATGGCCGCACGGAAAAAAATTGTATGATCTGCGAGTAGTTGTTTGTGTATGTCAGTTTCTATGTTTGTAAACTCACCCACGATACAGGAGATTTTCCTAGACTGCGCAAAGTTAAAAAAAAAACTCGTCAGATCCAAAAGTTTGAAAATGAAGTTATCTTTTATTCAGCCTGTTACAGTCCACTGCTGGGAAATAAGTCCCCCGTGTAATGATTATTTTATTGTTCCAGTATATGGCAGTGGTCTTCAAACATGGGAGTACAGTCCCGTCTACGCGATACGCTCCTACATGCCACTGTGGCTGTTTGCGGTGCCGGCCAAGATTATGTCCTTGTTCATGACTCCTGTCTCTGTTTTCTACTTTTTGAAGATGTTGCTAGCCGTGCTCTCGGCTTGCGCTGAGCTTATGTTTTACAAGTAAGTTGCTGTTCCTGATTTTTTTTTTTATTAAAGTGTGCTCTTTTTTTTGTTGTTTAACCTGCTCAGTTTGACTCCTGGACAAAGGCTCCTTCCGTGTTCTTTTAAAGTGTTTTTTTTTGATGTAATATAAAGAATTATTGTTAGCAAATTATTGTTCTTGTTACTACTATGTTCATATCAAAATTGATAGTCAAGTCTGCTTTCAGTCTGTTTGGCTAGAGTTATTTCAAATCTCTGTAAAATATCATGGTAAACTTAATTGTCATCATTCTCACTTATCAAATTGTCAGGTCATTCTATGAAATCTAATTTCAGTCCTTTTTTTCAGAGCTGTATGCCACGAGTTCGGCATCCACGTGGGCAGAGTATGGCTGGCGATGACACTTCCAGCGGCGGGCATGTTCGCTTGCAGCGCTGCAATGCTGCCGTCAGCGTGGAGCTGCGCTTTAACCAGCGGAGCGCTCGCTTGCTGGTGGCGCAGGAGATACCCGACTGCTATATTCTTGACTGCAGCTTCGACCTTACTGAGTAAGTTGTGTTAAATGACTGTTTAAACCTGTTTGTACTTAGATTAAATAGTACATTTTTATCCGAGAAGTGAAAGTTACTTATTTTAGTCCCGGGACGGGGTTTGGCCCCGGTAACGCAGAGACCAACTTTCAGACGTAAGGGACAGCCCTCCGCAAACTTTCAGGGCTTGCCTAGTAGACGAAACTGAACAATCTTCCACATTTTTTTTCCAGGAAATGAAAAAAAAATAGCCCTGACCATAGAAAATGATAAACTTGATTAGACAGTTTGTATGGTGAAGCTTATTTTAAAGCCATGAGTCTGACAGTCCCGCTCTGCCCTGGGTGGGAGGACTCATTTGATTACTCTTCGATCATACCCAATATAAACTGATTAATGAAAAATATGAAACACTTCCACACATCTCGTATTTTTTTATTATGTATGTATAGTAAACACTTTTACTGTAATGTGATTCCCTGTTATTGAAATGTGCACGTAACTTTTACTTTTATTTTTGGGGTGCAGTCAAAAATTTTGCTTTTCAAAAATCAATAATATTTGAGAACCACTGATCTAATGTAATCCCCTCTTCCCCCCACAGGCTGGCCATTCACAGCAATCCTCGGTGTACCAATCGCAATCGACATGATATTAATGAAGAAACAATACATGAACTTTATCAAATGGTCCCTCATATCTCTGCTCGTCATTCTGATTCCAACCGTTGTGGTAGACTCCTGGCATTACGGTAGACTGGTGGTGGCACCGTGGAACATTGTTGCGTATAATATATTCACTGAACATGGCCCTGATTTGTATGGAGTGGAGCCCTGGACGTATTACTTTGTCAATGGTTTCCTGAATTTTAATATTGTGTGGGTGAGTTTGTTTTTAATTTCTTCAATATCTAATGTACAAATTTAAAATGTCACTTACGGGATATCTTCCGTGATTATTTATTTGTTTGAGGTCCCGATTTATTTTCCACCCGCAATCTCCAGTCAATCCGCGATCATGGCGCTTGCAACAGCGTCGAAATATCTGGAACTCAATTATCAAATAATCACGGAAGATATCCCGTAAGTGACATTTTAAATTTAGAGACAAACCGTGAAAGCTTAAAACAGTACCTAATGTACAATAGACAAAGTTGAATTATGACCTACCATAAGGTTATTTTCTAACAGACATCCAAATACAATTAGGTCCACATTCGCGTAAACATACATATCCATGGTAACGAGTTTGATCTTTGTCAATTTGACGGATTCAAACGATTTACTGTCAAAATTGGTCATGATTCAACTTTGTCGATTGTACTTAAAACAAGGCCGTCGCGGCATCTCTCTGTGTGTTTGCGATAAAATAAAAAACGTATGTAGGGATTTTCATAAGGTTTTCACAAATAAATAAAAACATATTTTTTTTCATTGTAGTACTATTCACAATAATAATAGAAAGTCTGACAACCAGTCTTACTATGGGGTATCGTATTACCTAGTAATTGGGTTGTTGAGGTCCGATAGGCAGTCATCATCTGCCTAGACTTTTCCCAACTATATTGGGGTCGGCTTCCAATCTTACCAGATGCAGCTGAATATCAGTATTTTACATGGAACGACTGCCTATCGAACCTCCACAACCCAATAACTGGGTAATACAATACCCTATGGTAAGACTGGATAGGCAGTCGCTCCATGTAAAATACTGATGTTCAACTGCATCTGGTTCGACTGGAAGCCGACCCCAATATAGTTGGGAAAAGGCTAGACAGATGAAGAGTAGTGCTAGTACTCTATATTATGTTCTCATTTCACCATTCCAGGTACTGGCTCTCTCCTGTCCTCTATTCCTCGGCGCGTGCACGGCGATGACGGCTCGGTCGACTGCGCGGGCGTCGTTCTGCGCGCCGTACTGGCTGGACATGATGCCGCTCATACTGTGGCTAGCTGTGTTCATGATACAACCGCATAAGGAAGAGAGGTAGATATTTATACAGGGTGACTTTTTTATCACCGTCCAAAATTTTTCTAGGCATTAGGCATCAATCACTAACCCCATTTTTGAAAAAAAATCGATACGTCAAATTGTCATATTAAATCATTTTCTCATGCGCTCTGTTTGGTCACTAAGCTAAACGTTAATAATATACACTTGCCGACGCATGAAACGGACAGAGCGCACCCCTCTGACCCCCCGCCCCGCCCCGCTACACCTGAGCGACACATCACAGCGCGGTGTCCAGATTCATCAACTTTTTATAGATAACATTGAGACGTGATGTCTCGATATTTTTGTATTGAGTGATACAAAAAGAAAAAACACGTATTCAATGATTTTCGCCAAAGATTAATATATTAAAATTTGGATGATGCTACTCTTTGACTACCGTGTTAGTGTTCAAAATAGCTTGTACGGCGATGACGTCTCGTTCGCTCTGTGGTTGATTCATTATACAATCGCATAAGGAAGAGAGGTAGATATTTGTGTAATGTATATTATACTCTATGTCTACTATGTTAGTGTTCGGACTAGCTTGCATGCTTGCCCATTACCCAAGTCAGCCCGTGCAAGGGTTGAAGTTCTTAATAAGGAATGCATGTAAGTCTATTCAATTTTATCTCGTAAGACTTGAATATATACAAACAAAAAAATAACACTTACTCATTCATTGTAGAAAGGGTGAACCCGCGAAAGTAAAGGTGCGGGTTATTCGCGCGAGTAACATGCGCAAGCTACTTGATAAAGTTACCCGCTGGGTGCTTGTACACGGCGCATGTAGCTTGAGCATGTTGAGGCACTTGCGCGGGTTACATGCGCCGTGTTTAAGCACCCTAAGAGTTTAATTTGACACGCGGCCAAAAGTTTGAACTAAACCGGCCCATTTTTCCACAACAACGCCGTTGTTTGTCGACAATATTATTTCCAGTCAATAATAATATTTCTCTTCTTTCCAGATTCCTGTACCCAGCCTACAGTATGATCATCCTAGCGGGTGCTATAGCCCTCGACTGTCTCCAAAAGATGACGTTTGCAGTCGGCACAGAGTTGTTCCGCTGGAGGAAGGAGCGAGAGAGACGACACTATCTCTCTTACACCGGCCCCTTGATGATCATGTGTGTGCTCTTATCTGGGATTGCAGGTTAGTTGATTGGAATTCTACTAAAAGTTCTATTATGGGCTGACTGACTGCTATTGCCAACGGTTTCACCCGATACAAGGAGAAAAAACTATGTTAATCCAGGTTATAAATCAACGGTACAAAATTTCACCCAAAACTGTTCAGTATTTTTTGAGTGAAAGAGTAACAAATAAACAAAATTAGTAAGAAGTAAGATAGCGCCATTAGTTCCCCAGTTGCCATCCCCATTTGACAGCATGTTGCCCCACGAACAGAAACAAAACACCAACGAAACTGCTATGCTTCGTATACCAGGCAGAAAACAACATGAGCGTTTGCAATCTTTTTACGAAATTAACAGAGTGAGATCCCGTGGCTTCCAGAAACTTATTTTACCAGTAACGAAAGGATAATACGATATTGTTGGCTTAATTCGTTAACCTGTCCATTTTTGGCAAAAAATATTTTTTAATGCAGTTAAATGTCTAATATATACCGTAGCGTTTAAGGAATAACAGCGATATCAGCCTAAAAAGGTGACAAATGCTATGCCCGAAAAACTGCTTTCTTACCATTAACCAATCTCCACGACGCAAACCTGCTAAATCCTGTTGTGGCCTCAGTTTTGCACTGACAACATTCCCAAACTGAAGTGCAACGTCGTGAATTTTAAATATACGTGCGAAATATCAAAATGGTTGCGAGCGATACGTCCTCCCTCAGTAAGCGCCCGCGCTGTCCAAATCAAAGATAAAACCGTTCTTGGTTTTATATTGAATTTTTTCATTGCATATTGACATTCCAGGGCATCACTTGATGAAAAAAAAAAACAAATAATGAAATAAACAAAAGCGAAGCAACCTGTCTATGGATGTGTTTACGTTGGTTAGAAAAAATAAATGGCCCAGTAGCAGGTAGATTAAAGTTTCAAAGTAGTACATAATAGACTCACTTACGTAATGGATGTTTACGATCATACGTGTACCTATATTATTTTACTTATGAAAATATAGACGAATGGTGTACTATGCATAATACATAATAATTTAAGTTTTTAATTCGTCCTACGTTTGGTACTGATTAAAGAATGTTCTTTTAGCGAATGTGAGTACCAATACAAACCAATTCTGGTTTAATGGTACAAAACATATGTAAACCTGTACTTACATTGTAATAAATAAACAATAAAAAATAAAACTTGATATCGCAGGTATATCCCGCATCACAGCCCTGTTCACCAACTACCACGGTCCTATGACGATCCTCCGCGCGCTGCCTCCAGCGCCCTCACACGCCGACCTCACGGTCTGCTTCGGTAAGGAGTGGCACCGTTCTCCCTCCAGCTTCCACTTGCCGCCCGCCTACAGCATCAGCTTCATACCCAGCGAGTTTACTGGACAACTGCCGGCGCCGTATGCGGAGGGACATAATGGTAAGCGATATTGTTTAAAGATGGACATTAACCAACTTCTTTTTTAATGCGGTGTGGGAGGGACTGTCTGACTTGAACTATTCAAATCCACAGTGATCCTTCTGTAGCTCTTTACGTTCCTGGGTCACGGTTACCTGATGAGACAGTACCGTGACCCCGGCAGGTTTGGCCCTTTAAGGCGGCGCTAGTCGCGAGCTCGAACTCACTGACAGGCATGGTCAAAAACCATGATATTTCACTTGAAATCGAGCCATATTGTTCATGTGTCCGCGAGCGTCATCCCCCCGTGGAGAAAACAGGGGAAAACTTTATTCAGTGAGATGCACGATCATTCAGAATAAAAGGCGCGCGTAAAGAAATACGAAGCGGCCTTTGGAAGAAGGGGTTTTATGAAAAAACCACTGCATCAATTTTTTCTCTTTCCAGCAACGCGCCTCATCCATCCACATTTCAACGATCTCAACAAAGGTGACAACAGGACCTATGTCTCTCCCAAAGAATGCCACTACTTAGTAGACTCCTCCATAGGCCGACCATCCACTCTAGAACCGGCCTACTACAAAGACCCCTCCTGGGAAGTCATATCCAGTGTTGCCATACTCGACGCTAAGAAGTCCCACCCAGTGTTCAGAGCATTCTACGTGCCAGTGTTATCAAGTAGAAAAAATGTTTACGCTAATTTGTATTTGTTGAAGAATAAGGTGCTGGCTTGAGTTTAAGAACGTCGATTTGTAAGTATTTATACATTGATTTTGTATTTGTAGTAATATTGCCGGTAATAAGGCTGAGGCTCCACCGTAGACATAGAGAATGGACTGGTAAAGTAAATATAGGTAGAAAAGTGTGAACCGGACAAGTGTGTGTGTTGTCCGTTGTTTGTATTTAAAAATCTCTAAACTGCGTAAATGCTTTCTCTCTCTTTTACGGCCTCAATCTAGCCTAAAAGCAAAGATGAGACCTAAAATGGAACGAGGTATCTCTGTTTCTTCCCACACTGGAATTACTGTCGCTATAAGACGTCATGGTATTCCACCATGGTAAGATCGCTCAGCCGTTACCACAGGTTGCATATATAGCGGCCAGTGACGTAGCCCGGGATGAATCACTAGGAGGTGGACCCATGGAGAGTCATAAAGTATGCCTCAGTCCATTCCCTACGTCTATGGACTCTTCCGAAACAGAGCAGAGTGGAGCCGATGAGAGACGAACGGGAATCAACCATCTTTCTCTGTTTTGGAGGAGTGGGTGGTTGCTGTGTTTGACTCGAAAAGGTACAGATGTCTTAAAAGAAGTTATGCAGGCTGTAAGAGTAAATACCACAGAGGTGGTGTAATAAATCATTATTATGAGTGGTCCCGTCCGGGCGGTGAAGGGACTGTCAGACTCTTACTAAGAACCACCACGTTGTATCGTGTTTTTACTCATGCCCTTTGCGTGCCACGGCCGCGGTGCTCTTTTGACACGGCTCTTGCTGCTGAAAGAATTTCTTTATTAACTGGTTCAGAAAGTATGATGACTTAAATAATAACTTCCATTTAGTACTTACTTGGATGAAGTGAGCTCTAAAACGTTACAGACTACCACTTATAAATATATTACACCATACAACTAGACAAAATCTCAAAGTACAGTCATAAACAAAACATATCAAGTATGTTTTTCTTCCAGCACTGAATTTAGCGATAGAACAATATATCCTACTACGGAGCTAGTCATAATTTAACAGATAACTATTATGCTTAAATTATGTCCTAATAATAATTTAGTTGTAAGTTTCTAGTGCAATAATAATGTTACGGCAGTTCTCTTTAATTCCCGTTTACACTAAGGCTGGGCAACACTTAAAATAATCACTAATAACACGCAACAACAATATTGGAAACGATACTGAAATATTACAAATTGCTAATTTTTTAAGTATTGTTTAGAATTGGTGTCAAACGGGCTTATGTGTTCTTAAAATGTAAAAATAACGTATATGTATTTATTTTGGAGCGAAGTCTGAGTACAGTCAGCAACGAAAGTCGTTCAATCTATTCTTTTTTTTTTCAAATGAAATACGTAATGTATATTATGTACCTAAATGTTTGTTTGTTACCATTAGTAAAATTTTCTTACTGACAGTAAAACTTGGTTGAAATAAATAGTGGTCGTTGCCAAATGTCAAATTCTTCGACTTGCAAGATTTTTAATCTTTCAGCGTCGTAGAGTCAGAAAGGCGAGCGACAAAAATTACAAGCGTTTCCTACATTTTTTAATTTGTAATATTACTTCACATTGTTGGAATCATCCCGTTTCCTCAAATCAATAGTCTATAAAGTAAGTATGCCTATTGACTATAATATTTAAATAGGTAGGTACGTCATTCGCAAATTAATTTTAAGGATTTATCACTTTTTTTTAGAGATCTATTCAATGGCTTCCCACAGTAAAGGCAACGCGATAAGCGTACGCAGAGGTAGCCAAAAAAAGAAATATACAACAAGATTTTGTTTTACACTTTGCCGACGTTACTCAAAAAAAGTCATGCTAAATTACAGCTTTCTAGTACTAAGCGTCTCTGAGCAGACAGACGGACGGACGGACAGACAGACATGGCGACACTATAAGGGTTCCTTGTTGACTCAAAAACTGAACGCTAACGAATCTGGCAGAATTATGGAAGGCTATTTCTCGCTCGCCTACCCTATTATTATGACAAAAAAATATATTGAAAATGGTCGGTGTTTGACCTTTGGTATCATCATAAACGATATTAAAACAAAAATGCAGAGGTTGTGGACTCCAGTTTACGTAATTGTAAGGATAAAAAAAATATTATTAAATATTCATTTGCCAAACTTTGCAACATTCAAGATTTCGCACGAAAGGAGATGTTACTTAATGATTATTAATTAATTTTTAATTATTACTATATTCTGCTAGGAAATTGATTTGTATTTTGCATTTTTATAAGTACGAACGCAATTTTGATGTTGTTTTGTGATCTATATTTTTATGATTAAAGTTATTTCTGAATATGCTACTTTTTTTATTCAATGGGGATGGCAACTGGGAAACGAATGGCGCTACTATAGCTAGTTCCAAGCATCGTCGTTGGTTCAAATCTCATAGGTATTCAAAATAGTACCACCTCATTGGTCGGATTAAGACTTAGCTATGGTCGCGCCATCTACAATTAGCTTTGACCGGCCTTCTCCATAACTAAGAAATCAACCATGTATTTTTTTAACAAAGGATTTTTTCTATAAAAATAAAAGTGCCTATGCTACTCCTTATAACATCAGCTACATGCCAATAGAAGCCCCGTCAAAATCGGCCCAGTCATTTCAGAGATTATGCCACTACAAACGGACAGTCAAAAATTGTAAAAAATATATATTGGTATTTGGTATACAGAGGGTGAATTTTTCATCTGGACGCCCAGATGGCTATATCCGAAACTATGAGGAATATCAAAAAACATTAAAAGGAGTCTCGATGCCGATTTTGATGAAAACTAAAACTGCATCATAGGATTTTTTATAAATCAATAATCCTGGCAAGGAATCGAAACCGCTGATTTTGGAAAAAAAAGGTTGCACTCCAGGAGTGCCGGTAGAAGTGAAAACTTTTTTGTTACTATGTTTTATTTTTAATTTGAATGACGTCTTACTCATTTTCGATCAGGGTCACGTGACCCTGACGCGAGTTTTGGTCACGTGACCCTGACGCGAGTTTTAAATTTTTTACCCATTACAGAAAAAGTGTACAACGCCGCTAAAGAAGTTTTCACTTCAAAAAAACACACCCTCTATTATCAGAGAAATTGTCAATGCACCCTGATAAATTCGAAATGCCACCTTCATCGGAACCTCAAAGTAGATCTCGTCACAGACATAATTAAAAAGAACGCCGGAGCTCATGAACGAAGGCTTCACCATCATGTGAACATCGAGGCTATCCAGCTCCTGAAAACAGTCTCGTGAACCTTTCATCATCATCATCATCATCATCTCAGCCATAGGACGTCCACTGCTGAACATAGGCCTCCCCCTTGGACCTCCACAGATACCGTGAACCTTTAGTTTCAATAATTTGTAAATCTAGTTGGTTCTCTAAAACCAGCCTCTTTTATTTAAGAGGCGTTTTGTTTCATGGCCATGTAGTTTTCTACATTTTATTAACATAATTTAGTTGTATTTTATATTTTAATTATTAGATGTAGGAGATTAATCCAAGTTTTCTGTATTTTATTAGTTTTTTAAAACTAATTTAGTTTTTATTTCTTTGTTTTTAATAAATTTTCTGTATTAAAATGAGAGAAATAGTTCATATTCAAGTCGGAAGGTGCGGTAATCAGATTGGTTCTAAGGTAAGTTAAGACAGAAGTCAGAAGTAGTCATACTAAAATTACCCGTATGCTCTTGAAATAACGTAGAGTTTCTACTGATATTGATTATTATTTCTGGTCTTCACTGTTCCCAGTTGAATGTTTAAAGACCCCGTGATCCTCTATAAGTAGTATAAGTCGGGGACTACGCTACTGAGTATTTCCCTTCTCATTTCAGTTCTGGGAGGTAATATCTGATGAACATGGGATCGACCCAGCCGGCCATTATCACGGCGACTCTGACCTTCAACTCGAACGTATCAACGTGTATTACAACGAAGGACTTGGGTTTTCAAAATACGTCCCCAGAGCAGTTCTGGTGGATCTCGAACCTGGCACCATGGATGCAATAAGAGGTGGCGTCTACGGCCAGATATTCAGACCAGACAACATCGTTTTCGGCGTCTCAGGCGCAGGCAATAACTGGGCTAAAGGACACTACACCGAAGGCGCAGAATTGCTTGAATCCATTCTCGATGTTGTGAGAAAAGAGGCGGAGGGTTGCGACTGCTTGCAAGGATTCCAATTAGTACATTCTCTTGGTGGCGGTACTGGGTCTGGATTGGGAACGCTGCTTTTGTCCAATTTAGCTGAAGAGTATCCTGACAGGATTACTGTTACGTACTCTGTGGTACCTAGTCCTAAAGTATCTGATACTGTGGTAGAACCTTATAATGCGACGTTAGCAGTTAATCAGCTGATAGAGAGATCTACGCAATCTTATTGTATAGACAACGAAGCGTTGTACGACATATGCTTCCGAACATTGAAGTTGAAGACCCCAACGTATGGTGACCTGAACCATTTAGTTTCTGCGACGATGTCAGGAGTGACCACTTGTCTGCGGTTCCCCGGACAGTTGAACGCAGACCTGCGGAAACTGGCCGTTAACATGGTGCCGTTTCCGAGGCTGCACTTCTTCATGCCCGGCTTCGCGCCTTTGACTTCTCGAGGAAGCCAAAAGTACCGAGCTTTGACAGTCCCAGAGCTCACACATCAAATGTTTGATGCAAAAAACATGATGGCCGCTTGTGATCCTCGACGTGGAAGATACTTGACCGTAGCTACGATCTTCCGCGGTCGCATGTCCATGAAGGAAGTAGACGAGCAGATGGTCAATGTCCAAAATAGAAATAAAGAATTTTTCGTCGGATGGATTCCGCACAACGTGAAGACAGCAGTCTGTGACATTCCTCCGAGAGGTTTGAAGATGTCTGCAACCTTCATAGGAAACACCACAGCTATCCAAGAGCTGTTCAAACGAATTTCAGAGCAGTTCACGTCTATGTTCAGGAGAAAAGCTTTCCTACATTGGTATATCGGTGAAGGGATGGATGAGGCGGACTTTACCGATGCTGATAACAACATGAGCGATCTGATCTCGGAGTACCAACAGTATCAGGACGCAACTATTGGCGATCAGGAGTTTGAGGATGAAGAGGAAGATACCAATGATAGTGATGCATAGATTTTATTTATCCTTTATTTAATAAATTATTGTTTGAATACTTAAAAACGTATTGTTTTTTTACGTCCTGTATTTGTGTATTTCTATCTTAAATGGAATTGTGCGTAATTCTAACCCCGCCTCCTCCATCGCAGTCATGCTCTCGAAGGAGGAGGCGGGCTGCGTGAGGGAAAGGACAGTGTCCTCCCTCCGCCCCAGCCGCAGTGGCAGACGACCACGGCGACGGACATCACAAGACGATCTCCAGCCACCGGCACCGTAGGCGCGAGCATGCGGACGACGAGAAACAACAACAGAGTATAAATAAGTACCGAATTCGTAGCTGTTATATACGCTAACTGTGCATAAATTGGCATGTGGGTGGCGGTCGTCCAAGATGGCAGTCAGGCTATTTGAAATGCATAGGGGTGCATTTCAAATAGCCTGACTGCCATCTTGAACGACCCCCATATTGGATTTAAGTGAGGTGTAAGGTGAGTGGTGACTATTTTTTTACTAGACTACGGCAAAGCCAAAAGGAGAGGGTTATGATTTTGACCGGTATGTATGTATGTCTGTATAATTATGGATATCAAATGAAAGGGCTTGCTGTCAGGAGTACGAAAAAAATAGTCACATGACTTAAATCTAATATAGCGGACCGAGACGTCCAAGATGGCAGACTGGCTGTTTGAAATCCACCCCCATGATATGGGTATCAAATGAAAGGGTTTGCTGTCAGGAATACAAAAAAAGTCAATGTGCCTTAAATCCAATATGGCGGACAGGCTTTGAGGCACGTCTTCCCGATAAGCTAGCAGACTGAAATTTTCAGGGTAGCTTCAAACCCGATGAACAAAGATCAAAACAATAAAATAATTTATAGATTTAAAAAAAAACTAAAAACCCATGTGTTTAATGTCCTAAGAAGATGACTCTACAGGTCTGAGAGGGGCCACTCAAAACGTGTAATCGCCAGTGACACCCACGATCTATACACTTGATGTAAATACATATATCTCATAAATAATCCCTTAAATGATATGCGGCCCCACGCTTTGAGTGGCCCCTTTTTCAGCCCCGTAGGGTTATTTTCTTATTTTTAGGATATTTAAAATGTGGGTTTTTAGATTTTTTAAAATCTATTTTCATCAACATTTTACTTACTTTTATAACTAGAAATGTGTAAATGGATTTTTATAAAATACACTTTTGATGGATCCTTGTTCAAGTGCTGTGCCTGTGATTAGCGAGCTGTTCTTCCTGATCCAAATTAACCATGTTAGAATAATGCTATAATACATGTTTGGATGTTCATAGTGACAGAATAGACTATTGAGATGTTCAACTGAATTTTATTTATGATATCCTTAAAACATAGTAACTATTATGTAACTACTCCTCCCGGTGTATAACTGCTGAACTAATTGTTCTAGTTAACTATTCCTCTATTTACACTCAATTTGGACTAAAACAAGATATTATGACTTTCCACTTTCTAACAGGTCTTTAGCTTCATTGATCTTAGCTGCAATCAATGGTGAGCCTCCTCTGTCCGGGTGGTTCAGTAACATGATCTTTCGATGGGCATCCCTTATCTGCAAAGTAACAAGAATAATTAGTATCAAGGAAATTGTACCACCATAGAACTGTACTGTCAATGGGGCTGGCAACTGGGGAACTAATGGCACCAGTATAGCTTGCACCAAGCATCGTCACTGGTTCAAATCTTAGAGGTACTTCAAAATAGCACTACATCATTGGTCGGATCAGGTCTAAGTGGTGGCGCCGCTGTCTACAATTAGCTTTGACTTGCCTTCCCCATTGTTCAATAATATGTTGGCAGCGTCAATGGTTCAAAATATTGTGAATGTTGGTAAGTGAAATAAATTCTACACAGTCTATGTATAGATCAAAAATATTTCCTCATGTGATCCCTCGATTCAATAATTGTATATTTTGTATTAGGTATTAATATGTGGTCACCTTTTAAAAATAATATATTATATCTTTATCTACTGAGAACTTTTACTTAAACGAAAACGCTACTATCCCAGAGCACCAGTTCGGATTTCGAAGACGACATGCGACAGTAGAACAAGTCCATAGAGTGTGTGAACATATTAGAAATACTCTCGAAAGCAAAAATACTGCTCAGGGGTCCGACGGCAAGCTTTTGATAAGGTTTGGCACCCTGGGCTGCTGTATAAACTGAAAAAACATTACCACACAACCTATTCCTGATATTGAAATCTACCTGGAAAATCGTATATCTTTGTTAAAATTAATGATGCCGTCTCAGACTTTTACGACATAAGAGCTGGAGTCCCACAAGGCTCGGTCCTGGGGCCCCTCCTGTATCTGATATACACAGCAGATGTCCCTGAATCGGAAACTGTAATGACAGCCACTTTTGCATGATACTGCAGTGCTGACATCTGACGCCAACCCAGAAATAGCTTCCAGTAAGCTACAGTTGTGGATAAGCTTTATACCTGGATGAAGAGCTGGCGCATCAAAGCTAGTGCAGCTAAATCCAACCACATCACATTTACCCTTAAACAGGGAGACTGCCCTGCTGTGAAACTGGGTAATGAGCAGCTACCACACAATACTGTAGTAAAGTACCTCGGATTCTACCTCGATCGCAAACAGCATGGAAGACTCACATCCAAATGAAGCGCGATGAACTCAATCACAGATGGAGACACTGGAGTGGTTATTGGGAAGAAAATCTCGACTCTCCGTTAATAACAAAGTATTGATTTACAAAACAGTTATAAAACCAGTCTGGACTTACGGCATACAGCTGTGGGGATCAGCTAAAACCTCAAACACTGAAATACTCCAGCGGTTTCAAAATGGCGTGCTTAAAGCCATAGTGAATGCGTATACAAGAATGGACAATGGTTCATGATTATCTGAATGTTCACACCATCAAAGAGGAAATCAGTATTATGTACAGAGAGAGGATAATATGAAAACCGATTCTCAGGCCTCTAAGTAAATCGCTGCCAAAATTTAAAAGACTGCACACTTGGGATAATATACACTGAGTAAAGCAATATACAAAGGCAGCCTAACGATGGGAGGGCAAGCCTAACATGTAAAATGAACCGATCGCATGTTTGCAAATAAATATTAAAAAAAAAAAAAAAAAAAATCTACTGAGGCTGCTAATGTTCCAAAATAATATGGAATGCTATGGCGATATCAAAACACTCTGAAGAATTAAAAGTATTTGTCAAAATCCATAACATAGATGATGCTTGTAGTTGTCACAATGTTGTTAATTATTTTGATGTTCATATAATTATTTTTGAAGTCTAGACGGGCCAACATGTTAATGAACACTACTGGACCGTCCTACTTATCTGATAAAAAACATGTACTCACTTTAGCTTTGTTTGCCGTAGGACTTACACCCAGAATTAAAGCAGCTTCTCTTTTAGTCATTTTCGGTTCGAATCCCCCTTTGTAATATTTGGAGTTTGCTAAACTTTCGGCATCAAATTTCGGTAAATTCTTAACAGCTTCTGCGAATTTGTTAGTAGTATTTGGCATCTGTCGGAGCACGTAGCGGCCAGCAAATCCAACTGCTGCCATACCTAGACCCGCCAAAATTACTGAACTTGCCTGTAAATATTAGAAAGAAGTAAATTACTGTGTATAAAGTAAATAACAAACATACTGCAAAACTAGCTAAACGTTAAATAAATGATAAGGCTGAACTGATAGTATCTCGAATAAATAAATCAATTATTATTAGTGGGATAAATTTAGTTCTAGGTTATTTTCAGATTTTGTTTAAATATTGGATGAGAATACATACCATCACTGAATCGAATTGTTTTCACTTATTGTACTGTACAACTTGCTAGTTGTCACAACTACACAAACATGTTATATTTCACCAAAATAAAAAAAGTTGCAATATTTTGAGCAAAGACGCATTTCACTCATTAATTTGACATTTGACTTCAAATCATAATAAAAGTACTCTGTGCTTCAAATACTTCAGGGGTGCGTTTAAGAGCGGCCGCATACGTCAGTTTTTTTTCCGTTCGGGATTCGAAATGATGAATGAAATTGAACAACACAGACAAAACATGCACACACATTTGTATGAATTCATTGTGTACGGATAGAAAACGAATTCGGAAATCGAATACGTAAAACGTGTGTATGCGGCCAGCCTTAAGGTCTTCGCACATTATAACAACTCCACGCCAACGCGGCAGCAACTCTACTCACACTCTCGATGAGTAGTCAACTAGTTGATCCACCCAATGGTCACTAGTGGACAACGCGGTGTCAACGAGTGGCCAACGCGGTGCCAACGAGTGGGTTATTCAACAGACAACTCGTCTAACCTCAGTTTTCCCGTCACGCGTCAGTCGCAAACGCATAGTCGTTACGTGGACAACGTGTGGTCGTTGCGTGGACGACGTATGGTCATTGCGTGACAAACGTGTCGGGGTTGACCTCTAGTGTACGATCGTAGGCCCCTCGTTGTACACTACTTTATAATCATTTTTTGAAATTGAACCTTGAACATATGATACAGGGTTTAAATTTCAATGTCTAGCATAGAGTCGAGTCGCCGTTGAGTTGTTATAATGTGCGAAGACCCTTAATCCTTCGGCGGTATTTCGCCGGAAAAAAATTAAACTAGCGAGGTTTCGCTGAACGGAGTCATAAGTTTCTGTCAATGTTAGTTGTCAAATTCAATTGACAGCTCAGTTTATTGAACAAATAATCAATTTGCCGGTTTTAATATAAATCCATAATCCACAAATAATATTTACTCCTCAATTTACTCTATAAAATAAAAATAATATTCGTTTTTACGGCGCGAATCGAGCAAAACAACAAAACTTAATGTCAATCTGACAGCAGGATAAAATTTTGCGTGGTAAAAAGGTCGCAAATATTTATTCCATTTAGTAAAAACTTATACCAGCGGACGACCGTAGAAAGACGTAAATTACTGTTTATAAAGTAAAGGATTTAACAAGGTGAGTTGACATACTGCAAAACTAGCTAAACTCATCGCATTAATGGCCTCGCACACTAAATGATAAGGCTGAACTGATAGTATCTCGAATAAATAAATCAATTATTATTAGTGGGATAAATTCTAGGTTATTTTCAGATTTTGTTTAAATATTGGATGAGAATACATACCATCACTGAATCGAATTGTTTTCACTTATTGTACTGTACAACCGCTAGGAATTTTCACAACTACACAAACATGCTTCTTTCTACCTATATTTCACCAAAATAAAAAAAGTTGCAATATTTTGAGCAAAGACGCATTTCACTCATTGACTCATTGATTTGACATTTGACTTCAAATACTTCAGGTGAGTTGACAATGACATTTAGGGCGATTACTCACTACGTCCGATCCGTCCGATCCGAATCCGTGAACAAGAAATCACGGACAGAATTTGAATATTGCATATGTACGCACTACTCCGATCTCTGACAACCAGCAGCATACCCTCCGCTCGCCCCGCTGCCTCTCTGCCCTTACGCAGCTCGGATTCAACTCGGACGCAGAGCGCGAGCGTTCATACAAATAATACTAATAATGGCTACTTCGGTCCATCATTTTTATCGGAAACGGAAATTCTCGGATGACGGAAAAAAATCGGATGACGGAGATCTTATCTAGTGAGCAAACTACCATAGAATGGGGAAGGCAAGTGTCAAAGTGAAAATGACAGTTTGGTCCCCAAAGAACTGTAAAATCAAATGAATTTTCAGAAAAAAAAAAACGATTTATTGATGTAAAATGCCTAGATGTTGTGATAAGCTGTTCTACGGCTTATGTACGATCGACGGAACGAGTTTTGTAATAGTTGTGGTGTTAAGAAATTAAATATATTGTGATATTTCCGTATCAAACTGTACCAGTTTTCGGTTATTGTGGTTTTCCTTTTTTATTTTTATTCATTTGAACTTTGGAAACGTAATCCTAAATAACATTTCTAGAATCCCAATAAAAAATAATGACACAATTGCCTCAAGTTTCCGAGAATTGAGACTATTTGTTTAACTAGGAATTTAAAATTTTCAACATCCGTCGACTTTGACAGGCCTCCCTTTAAAAAAAATGTACTAGAGTGCCTTGGCAAGTGGCATCAAAAGTTGGCGCATTTAATCAGGATTCTAAAATGGTACAATACTTGTTAGTTCCATACAATAAAAAGTAGTAAAAAAATTAAAACCTCAAGTAAGCCGATTTTTGCCATCTCAGTTAAAATGTTTTTGATTCGCACAAGCTCTAGGTAGGTTCTTAATTTTAAGGCAAAATGATGAGAAAGATAGACAGTGGGTATGTTTGCCATGAGTGAGCGAGATAGATAATGACGCCACTTTAACCAAAGTGAAAAAAGTTAGTAAAATTAGTAAAATAATGAAAAATCTTGATCTCGTGGTTTGTTGGAATAAAAGTTAGATAGAGAAATAACATTTTTTATTACAATAAATTCAAATTGTTTACCATCGGCCTCAATACAAGCCCTACATCTTCTTAAAAAAGATCTACTTATTAGTCGAGCATATCTTCGAGAGTTGATCTCCTCAGCTGCTTGAGAAATGCATTCACGCAGGTCGGCTACGTTTTCAATGGGCTTTGAGATCATTTTGCCTTAAAATTAAGAACCTACCTAGAGCTTGTGCGAATCATAAACATTTTAACTGAGATAGCAAAAATCGGCTTACTTGAGGTTTTAATTTTTTTACTATTTTTTATTGTATGGAACTAACAAGTATTGTACCATTTTAGAATCCTGATTAAATGCGCCAACTTTTGATGCCACTTGCCAAAGCACTCTAGTACATTTTTTTTAAAGGGAGGCCTGTCAAAGTCGACGGATGTTGAAAATTTTAAATTCCTAGTTAAACAAATAGTCTCAATTCTCGGAAACTTGAACAATTGTGTCATTATTTTTTATTGAGATTCTAGAAATGTTATTTAGGATTACGTTTCCAAAGTTCAAATGAACAAAAATAAAAAAGGAAAACCACAATAGCCGAAAAATGGTACAGTTTGATCAAATTTCTAGGTTTTTCTTAAAATGCCCATAATTTTCAAACTACATGGGATAGAATTTTTTTCAGATTTTTCTCGTGATGGTTATGATCAATCCTGTCACCCCGTTTCGGCTTGACGTTGAATTTTGGGACACCCTGTATAGAATCAGGATCTCGGAAAAACGGCTCCAAGGATTTTCATGAAAGTTACAGATTAGGGGTTTTTCGGCTCAAGGAATCGATTTATCAAGGTCCCAGGTTCGAGAAAAACTCGGTTCCCAAGATATAGACATTTTAAAAGCCGAGCGAAGCTCGGTCAACCAGATATTGTGCATGCCACATATGAGAAGGGGTTCTCAGGGATGAAGATTAAGAGTCACTGGTTTATGGTTGTAAAGTTTATTGTAAAGGTACACAGTTACACTGGTTAATTATTGTGAGATTTCGGTAAGATATTTCGAGGACAATTATGTACAAAATGGCTTGGTGCACTCTGCGCGGGAACAAGATTTGCGAGCAGCACTGCGCGCGCATGGCGCCATCGCGCTAAGTTCAATGGATGTAGGTTATTTTCATCCTTTTTTGTTGAGGTTACTTTTGAAGACGGTTACTTTTTTTGAAATAGTTTTTTATTTTACACTTTTTAGTTAAATATGCAACCCAAATCCTTGTCAAAAATACATAATTTTTTACAAGTGCACTAGAATTTCGTAATCCGTAGCACCGGTAATAACATCGCCCATGTTATATGCTAAAAATTTCACTGTTTCAAAAACCACAGAACCGATTTTGATGAACTTACAGTATTTCATAATATGAACAATACCTAGTACAAAAAATTACTTATTTAAATCGGACTTGTAGTTCCGGAGATATGCGCGCACAAACATAAAAATAAACATACATACTGATGTTGCGAATGTCTGATTTTTGACATTCTTGAATGCGAATGCGGTTGCGAATATTCAATTCCAATATTTGCGAATGCGAATATTGACTTTTCAATAAAACGCACGCAAAATGATAGATAGGCATTTCATGTCAGACACATTAAAACCGAACATTGGCCAAGTCCATATAGTTGAATCAATGTCACGACTTATAAAAATACGATTACAATTTATTACGACAAGATTTAAAAATTCTTTATTTTTTATGCGGATGCAAATGCTAATATCAAAAATCTTGCGAATGTTTACGAATGTGAATACGACTATTCCCAACATCACTAATACATACACTTATAAAATTTTGCACACTTGTTCACACGCTGATATAGGCTAACATATACGAAAACTGGGTAGTTCTGGAAATATTATATATACATTCCGGTCGGATTGATAACCTCCTTTATTTTGAAGTCGGTAAAAATAGATACAAGCGCGACCGTTGTCAGAAAAAACCTGATTCTTGTACGTATTGGTTATAGCACCAAAATATTGAGATTTGAAGATATCAACGCAACGCGAGTTCTGCCCAAAGTTTAAGGCTTTGGGCAGAAGTAAAAATAACATTAATAATTATTTTCATTCCGGACCCATGGCACCCCGGAGGATTTGTGAGCTAGTTCAAGGAAAATTTTAAGAATCACCTTAAGATTAAATTAATATAGTTAATGGTTAAGAGTGAACCAGTTCACAGGGAATATGTTTTTTACTTTTAAATGACTTATAATTCAATAACAATTTCGTTAGAGCTCATAATCAGATTACTTTTTCCAAATCGATTAATCGACTAATCACAGCGGGAAAAAAATCCTGGTAACACTAAGTGAAGTAAAGTGACCAGCCAGATAAAAGTTTTTGGGTCTTTTCGGAAGAGGTTCAACATGGCAGGAGATCAGGTGCAATTTTACCAGTTACTAAATACTTTATTATCAACCGATAACGACATAAGATCCCAAGCAGAAGTAAGTATAAATCGTTTTTAATGTTTTGTTAGTTTATTTGCTTAAAAACTTACGAAATTCCCGGTCTCGTGAACATGTCTTGCTAGCCTCGTGTCAAAACGTGGTCATGGAGGAATTTTAATGCTTTTTCTAAAACATTGACATGTATGCTATAATAATATGCTTTATTTATTCGCAATGTTCATGACAAAAAGAGTTTTGCAAGAGCCATGCAAGATGATAAAAATATTTTTATGTTTACATTGTACTAAACCGCTTCTAACCGCCTCTGTGTTGCGGCCGGGTTAACGATCATTCTGTGCATGTGGTTTATACAGCCTCTAATATTTTTTGCAATTTTAATAACACGCAAACACCAACTGTCGTAAGTTTTGGGCAAGTATGTTCTGATAACGTGTATCTAAAAGAAGACTATAGGAGGGTCAAGATCAACCTAAAAATAAACAATAAAAATACTACTCTCTGGAATCAAACAAAGTTTTTTATCATAAAAAGTAGACTAACTAATTGAAACCTATAAATTATTTTAAAACCATATTTTTGCTGAGATATTGACCATTCACCCTTGTTGAACAGGAAGCGTACAATAATATTCCGACAGAGACAAAGGTCGTACATCTGGTGGGTGCTATCCAAAATGCTGATGTTGGTGAAGAAGGACGACAAACAGCCGCTGTGCTGCTGCGCAGATTGCTTAGTGCAGAGTTCTTTGAATTCTTCCCAAAACTACCATTTGAGCAGCAAACAGTACTCAGAGAACAGCTACTGCTTACACTGCAGATGGAAGTGAGCCAACAGCTGAGGAGAAAGGTCAGTATATTGAAGAAATCATTATTAAAAAAAAAAAAAGATTATAGGAGCCAAATACAGCCATGTCATTATTTCACAATAATTCCCATTTGATAATATGAGGCAAATTTTTTATTGCATTATGATTTATTGTTCTAGAAGATTTATAATAACATAAACAATATTAATACAACAAATTTAATAACAAAAAAAACTTGGCACTAGCAGTGACTTAGCACTTTGAGACACACTTTGACACATAAAGGGTGAAGTGATAGACTTGTTAGCATGTCTTGGAACTTCACTATTTAGGTCAAGACTGCAGTCTTCAAATGCAAATGGATTTTCTGTTCAAAAATGTTGCTTCAGCTGGAGCCATTTTTTATAATTTGCTATAAAGAAGCATTAAATTTAAACAAGTGTTCATTGTAAATTTAATCTTATCACTAATGATAGTCAAAATACAAAAATTAGGATAGGATTACACATTTTTTACCTCAAAATTTTAATTACTAGTATAAAAACTAGTTGGTGAATTCCCCAGGGTTATCAGATGTATGATGTTAATTGCTCTTTTGAGTCATGCATTGAATCAGTGAAGTACTCTTAATCTAATTTCATTTCATTCTATGTATAGTGTAGACTATACGATGACTCATCGCATTCCAACTGCCTACAATGAAGCTTGAAGCCATAAAAAATAATGTTAACATAGATTCTGGTGGCAAAGCAAATGTACCATATCATTCACAAGAACTTGAAGTTCAATACTGAATGTATTTGGGAGTAGAATGTAATGTAAAGGGGCATGCATACAGAAAGTTTTTTTTTTTAATGTAACAATAGAAAACAAAAACTACCTTTTTGCTATCAATTGTTACCCAAAAAGTTTTGAGAAAGCTGCAAAGTTATTGTTGCTCTGCAAAAAGTAGCTTCATTGTAGATGCAACTTAACAAATGGATATTGTATGCTACTCACACTTCAGTATCAATCATTATTTTATAACCCTCAATGTATCTTATCTTTTCATGTGAACTATAAGATTTAGTTGAGGGTCAGGGTTCTACTTAGCTAAGTTGATTAGTACTATCACCTACATACTTGTGCACTTCAAACTTTGTACTGTATAATAGCAGTATTTCTTCTAAAGAACTATTTTGTATCTCAGAAATAAATTATATGGATTGCCACCGGCCATGATTTCTTAGTGTGTGATTTCTTATCACATCTCGATTTTCATGGTTTAATAATTATTTTCATGCAATTTTCCCTTTTCATTTTAGCACATCATTTACGTAAACATTTTACTGTAAATGTCTTACTGCCAGAATGTGCAATAATAAATTGAGAATTCGCTAACACCATCCTCTCAATAGGATGGAGTTTGATAGTATCTCTCAAGACAATAATAAATTAAATAGATCAAATTACTTGTACTATAAAATTTTACCCAAACGTTCATTAAGCGGAGAAATAGTCGCACACTTTTTTACTTTCACAGAATCGAGTATCATAATAAGTATTGTCTTTAATATTGGTCGCTTGAGCATTGTCAAACACACACGGGAACACACGTTTACTGTTTTGTCGAATTTTGTACTTAATTTGAATACAAATACAGGCCTATAGACAGCGACAGCAAAAAAGTGCGCGAGAATTTTAAACTTGACGTAAACGGTTACGTTGTTTGACTTACGTGAAATTACGCTGCAATGTTTTCTTCCTCTGGGATTATTAAAAATAATTTAATCATTTTAATTTATTCCATTAATTTATGATTTCATAAAATTTTTTCCTATAGATTTGTGATGTCGTATCTGAACTGGCAAGAAACCACATAGATGATGATGGCGTTAACCAGTGGCCAGAATTCCTTCAGTTCATGTTCAACTGTGCTGGTGCCCAAGACCCCAACATCCAAGAGGCTGGCATTAGAATGTTTACGTGAGTTATTACTTTATAAAGATATAAGATTCTAGTCCGACCGAATATCGTCACTAATAGGTATTTCGTTTTCGACCCAAGAACCATGTAGTCAAAATTTCACTAACTCTGCTTTTACAAAAATAAACCATTTCCGTTCATACACTACTTTAATCATGTACTGATCAAATATTTAAAACACATGTATGTATTAAAACCTTCTTTGTTTTATTAAAGTTTGGCTTGTTGCCAAATTCAATACTTTATTCTTAAACTAGATAAGATTTTAGATTTCAATTGTTACTGATTTTGGTTTGTATATGAGATGGTTTATAATATTTTATCAGGTCAGTGCCTGGTGTGTTTGGGCACCGTCAAAATGAGAATCTGGTAGTGATCAAGCGCATGCTGCTGACCGCGCTGCAGTCCACGTCGGAGGCGCTCCGCGTGCAAGCCGTGAAGGCGGTGGGCGCGTTCATACTGCTGCACGACAAAGAGCCTGCCATACACAAACATTTCAGTGATTTACTCCTCCCATTGATGCAGGTAGGTTCTCACTTGAAATAATGATGCCTGATGTATGGAATCTGTTAATGGTGGATCTGTTTGAGGCATTCAAAAAGTGCCCATTGTTCCATGTGAAATAATACAGAATAAAGTTTAGTACGAAGGATGCGACTGGACACCGCGCCGGTCAATTAATTAATGCTATTTCACCGTGATCTTTATTTCAAATTTGATTGCCAGTCTTAAAATTCACTTCTTTTTTTTATGGTTACATTTCATTCAATAAAAATTAAATTAGAAATCATAACTTTATAGCACGCAATTTGTAATTGGCCACTTGTATATTCAAAGCGCCATGAATTCGACATTGAATGATCACAATTGACTCTATATTTAGACTGACTGCCTGATTGTTGATTTTTATCAGTCTATTGTATTGATACTGTTAGGACATGGTATATTCGAAAATAATGAATCAGACTTGGACTGCTCAGAATTTGAAATAATCAGATATGCATTATCACTTTCATCAAATAATATTATTTCGTATTTCTTAGAAAACAAAAAGATTTTTTTAGACCACTTAAAAATGTCGACTGCACTTCAAATCATGAGATTATTGAGTGAGTTTACAGTAGCGTACTTAGCAACAAATGTTTCTTTTACATAGCACATCGTTTACGTAAACTTTTTACTATAAACTGTATTACTGCCAGAATGTGCAATATTAAATTGGGAATTCGCTAACACCATCCTCTCAATAGGGCGGAGTTTGATAGTACCTCTCAAGACAATTTTTTATCTTAAATTATAAATGTACTGTAAATTACTGGATGTTTGATGTTATGGTGGTTTTCAACAGGTTGTAGTTCAGTCCATTGAGAAGAGTGACGATGACTCAGCCCTGAAAGTGCTCATTGAGCTGGCAGAATCAGCTCCAAAATTCTTGCGCCCACAATTAGAAACTATCTTCCAAGTCTGCATAAAGGTTGGTATTTTTTTCTTCTTTTCCATAGGATACTGAATTGGGCATGCGGACAGCAAGTAAAGGGCAACTCACTGTCCGACCATGGACCATGCCCGGGTCGAGGGCGCGTCGTGTTCCACGCGAGCTTCGAAGAGTCAGCAAAAAAAAATGACGGTGTCTCTCAGAGGGCCGAAGCCTGCCGGGGTCGCGGGATTTATTTCCTTACCGTGACCCCAGAAAATAAAGGGCTATTGAAGGACACCGTGGATTTTAGTCAGTACAAGTCTGACAGTCCCTCCCGCCCTGCCCGGGGTTCCAGGACTCATTTGATGATTTCACTCTGCTAAAAAAAATACGGATACTAAATTCTCGCCACTCCGTAGCCGGTCCAGACGATGCGCCGCGTGGAAGATCGCGCGCGACTTCCCATAAAATGTACTTGGAATAGATATAGCTGGACCACGTCGCATCTGTGTGGGAAGAGCCTTAATGTTCCGATTATATTCTTTTTTGTAGATTTTCGTCCATGACGCAAATAATTTAGCCTTGAGTCGGGTGATTCAGTTGACTTATTATAATTACGGCGCGCGTAATGGTACATTTGGGTGCGTTTATCAATGAATAATGATGAGAATTAAATATCCTTATTATTTTTTTGATGATAAACGTAAAAAATATTTGTTTATTAAAATGCCATTTTCGCAAATTTATGTAAATCGCTTCGTTTATTTGATCGACTTTAGTGGAATATAAATCAAGAGTTGCATGCTATTCTATAATATTTTATTTGTATGATTCTGTCAAACTGTGTTTATTTGTTACAGCTGTAGAGATTCTTACTAGAGAAAACAACAAGATTTTTCTAGTTATAGTTCTTGGAGTGTCAGTCCGTTGTCAACATTATTTATTTAAATTGGCTCATGTACGCCATAAACACGCGCTGTATCAAACAATGTCGTAAGACGTGTGTCCGTTACTTTGTTCTTTGGATTCCTTTCTTATATCAGACAGCAACATCAGCAACCATTGACTACTGTTGCTGGACAAGTAATGCTTTTGTCAGGAGAAAATAACCCCTGTATATTTCTATGTAGCTATGTAAGAATCTTTTATTATTCTTAGGTGGTAGGCGATAAAGACGCAGAGGACAACTGGCGCCAGTTGGCCCTCGAAGCAATGGTGACGCTCTGCGAGACAGCACCCGCCATGGTGCGCAAGCAGGTGCCCAACGGTGTGAGCATGCTGACGCCGCTGGTGCTGGAGATGATGTGTGAGCTCGACGACGAGCCTGACTGGTCCATGCAGGACGACGCCGCCGAAGACGATAATGAACAGTTAGTATTCAGTATTCAAATATTGTCTGATAATTAGCTAGCAGCTAGCAATACTCCAATACTGGTATCCTAAGAAAAACATTCTTATTTAAAAAAAAAAAAAACTTTACCCCACACTAGGAGTTTCTCCTGTTTCGTGGATGCGTTTATAAACATAATAAACCCACATACACAAACGCCCAGACCCAGAACAACTACTGTAGATCATACAAATATATGCTCCGTCCTGAAATCGAACCCGCGACACGCGGCACACCAGTCCGATCGCTCAGCCACTACACCAAACGTGCCATCAAAACAACAAAATTGCTACAATATTTTATAGTTCTAGAATTATAAAATGAAAAGAGAAATTAGTGTGATAGATAAAATGATTTGATGATCTTATATGCTGAGTCCATTCCACCCTTTATTCGGTTTTATGGAAATGGATTGATCACAATATTGTAAGGTTCTTTCACATTGGCTCAGTCTTATGACTCAGCTACAGAGAATCTTACTAGAGAAACTAACAAGATAATTAGCACTCGGTGTTCCTTATACATTTGAGTGTCAGTCCCTTGTTGACATTCTAACCAATTAATTGTTCAATATAAAAGTGATTAAAACAATAAGCAGCCGCTTAAACTGTCACCCCCTTATTAATAAAAGTGGACTAAAGTTACAACCAGAATAATCTTCAGACTAACTAGGTATACATTTTTAAGGATTAACTTTAGCGTAACTTCATGTTTCATTAATAAAGCAGTCAGTGTTTTAGAAGATAGGCTGTGATTTAAATTTAGTGGTGTTTCCTTGAAACTTTGATATTAATTATTACTAAAGTAAGCTAAAACACAAAACCGACTTTATACAGAAACTACGTAGCTGCTGAGTCAGCTTTGGACCGCATGTGCTGCGGACTGGGCGGCAAGATCATGCTGAGTCTGATCGTGGGCCAGGTGCCCGAGATGTTGCACCACGAGGACTGGCGCCGCCGCCACGCCGCGCTCATGGCCGTGTCGTCCGCCGGCGAGGGCTGCCACAAGCAGATGGAGCAGATGCTCGACCAAGTGGTGTCTGCTGTCCTCAACTATCTTACTGACCCAGTAAGATTCTACTTTTACCTGTTGTCTAGATGTTGAACGATGTTTACGAAGCATTATTCTTACACATTAGTCGTTTTTGTTAAGAGTTAAGCAAAGGTGCGATTATAGTTATTCCCTCAGTTATCATAGTAGCTCCTTTTTATGACTGTTCTACTGTCATTGTTTGACTTGTGTTATAAATAACATGTTTTGCTAAGTTTACCAAAGCATTCCACAGTCGCACGCGCATGAATCGCTGTAATTTAATCCCTGTGTCAATCGACGTCGCATGATATTACGCACAACGTCACTATACTGCTTTGTCACCCAATGTTCGTTAGTGATATAACCGTATCTAAGGTTACATCGCTTCCATAACATTGGCAGATTAAATGTGGCATTTGCTCCGTTTCTTTCTAGCTCATAGACAGTTATGGATCTCAGTTCACAAACATTACATAAAAAAACCATGTTGCTGACATTATTTAAAATAAAAAAAGAACTAATTATGCCTATCACAGTAATATCTGCACTGCACTATACATTCCCTGTGCTAACTGTCCATTTGAAATTTTCACCAAATCCTTAAGTAACCGTATATTGTATTGTATGACATGATTGACAATATCAATGTAATCGTTCCAGCATCCTCGCGTACGGTACGCCGCCTGCAACGCTGTAGGTCAGATGTCCACGGACTTCGCGCCCGTGTTCGAGAAGAAGTTCCACGACAAGGTGGTGCCCGGCCTGCTGATGGTGCTCGATGATAACGCTAACCCCCGCGTGCAGGTCACTATGAACTTTACTCTATGTTACTTTCCTTAATTGATTGAATGATTGGCCTCGTACATCACGACGTGTGGTAAGTAGTGAGTGAGGAGTATAAGGTTATCGAGACAAGAACCAAAGTTACTTAGTATAACTGGTAGTATGTGTAACTAGTACTAGATTTTTTTTTTATTATTGAGGCAAACTCGCCACACTATTCCCAAACCACTGCAACTCCTGAAAGCCGGAATCAACAGTGGCAACCACGAGAAAAGCGCCGAAACAATGAAGCTCGACGTGTCCCGGAGAATGAATTTACCTGTCTTGGATACTGTTCGAAATGAATCAGAAAAGAATAGTGGAGGAGTAGGAAAAAATTTGTTTCCACTTCCCTCCATGCAAGCAGGAGATAGAACAAAACAAGGCCAACAGGCACAAAGGGACATTACAACTAGCAGCACGGGTAAAAATGACTACTAATATTAATGGGTCCTAAATTGTGAGCTGCTATATTTGATTCCACTATTACTGGATATTCAAATATATAATTCTATTCTCAAGTCTTTTTTTCATCACAGGCTCACGCGGCTGCTGCTTTAGTAAACTTCAGTGAAGATTGCCCCAAACCAATCCTGACCCAGTACCTTGACCCCTTGATGTGCAAGCTGGAAGTAATCTTGACCACTAAATTCAAAGAGGTAAGAATTATTATTGTTTATACTCCCTTTACCCAATGTTCGTTAGTGATATAATCATTTTCAAGATTAAATCGCTTCCATAGCATTGGCAGATTAAATGTGGCATTTGCTCCGTTTCTGTCTTCATAGAAAGTTATGGATCTCAGTTCACAAACATTGAAACTCCTTAATCATCATCATCAGCCTATAATGTTCTCACTGCTGGGACACAGGCCTCCTCTCTGTGAGAGGAAGTGGGCCATAATCCACCACGCGGGCCCAGTGCGGGTTGGTGGATGTTACGTGTTTTCGAATTTTTGGTTCTAGGGGTTTCCTCATAATGTTTTACACTTACAATGTTTTACACTTCTTTTCTTCTTCTAAACTATTTGAATTATTTTGAAATTTTATTTTAAAACTAGCTGTTGCCAGCGGTTTCATCTGATCCAAGTTGAAAAAAAATCATGCCATGGTAACAAAATTGGGATAAAAACTCTCATGTGTTAATCTAGGTATAAACTAATTTAAACCAAATCCATTCAGTGGTTTTTGCATGAAAGACGAACAAACATCCACCCATAAAACTTTCTTGTTTATAAAAACTTGAGAGGTGTCAAGGGACACCCGGATGGAACGAAGTTACTGTATACACTCAACAAAAATAATCGTCACGACTCCACTCCGCGCCGCTCCACTCCACTCCACTCTTTGAGCTCTAGCACCCTTTCGCAACGCGCGATAAGTTACTTCGTTCCAAAAAGTGTCGTGACAACTTTTCGTAAGAATTTTTTCCGTCTAACCCCCTTTCACAACGCGCATTAAGGAACTTCGTTCCAATATTAATTGGATATTAGATTGCTAATCTAAACTGTTATTTTAGCTAGTAGAACGCGGCACCAAACTGGTGCTAGAACAAATAGTAACAACGATCGCGTCGGTCGCCGACACGGTGGAGAAAGACTTCGTGGTATACTACGACCGCCTCATGCCCTGCCTCAAGTATATCATCGCTAACGCAACCACAGAGGAGCTCAAGATGCTTCGCGGGAAGACCATCGAATGCGTCAGTCTTATTGGTAAGTTAACTTTTGATTTGTTTCAGCCAAAATTGGAGGTTACCATGATCAAGAGAGTTTGACAAGATGTTATGTGATGATGCATTTTTTTTAGCGTGGTAGAATCATCAAATGAGTCCAAAATCCACTGTTTCCTTCAATAGCCTTTTACGTTTCGGGGTCACGGTAATTCGTTAGTCCCGCTTTTGCCCTCTATAAGAGGGACCCCGTCATAATGCTGACGCTCTTTGTGGCGCGCGTGGAACACAACGCGCTGTCGACCCGGGCATGGTCCATGGTCGAACAGCGACTCATCCATTGCTGACCGCCCGCATGCCCTCAGCACGTCGTGAGCATCTACCACTGTGGCTGGTTTGGAGGGAGGACGCTGTCCTCTCCCTCACGCGGCGCGCCTTCTCCTTCGCGAGCATGACTGCTTCGCAGAAGGATCGCCTCCTTCGCTTCCCACTCCGTCTCGCCCCGCAGCATGGCCTCGACCAATGCCGGGCGCGAGAGGTCTCCGCCGATCGCCGTCGTGAGGACACGGCTGTGCTCTGCCAAAGCAGGGCAGTCCTGCACTATATGCTTCACCGTGTCCTCCGGGCGATCCTCGCAGACGTTTCCTCCTTCCTCATCCGACACAGGTACCTCCCGAAACATCCGTGTCCGGTGAGGACCTGCGTCATCGGAAGGTCATGACGCCGTGACGCCTATCCAGCCACACTTCATAGAGCGTGCCCGGAGCAGGAGTCGCCGAGGGCGGCTGCTGCCCGGTTCAGCCTTGGGGCACGCAATGTGATGATACCATAATATATTTTTTTCTAAAATGTCTTGTTCTTTCTTAGGACTGGCCGTAGGCGAAGAGAAGTTTACAGCTGACGCTTCAGAGATCATGGACTTGCTTCTGAAGACGCACACGGAAGGCGAACAGTTGCCCGCTGACGACCCTCAGACTTCGTACCTCATCTCCGCCTGGACACGGATCTGCAAAATTATGGGTAGGCGAACATTATTATAACATCTAAAAGTATGTGGAGTTAATCTACAGATTATGGTCTCAATATATTTGGTTGGTTCCAGTTTCTTTCCATACCTGCAACAGACACGCATTTTTTTGGGATAGAAGTATTTTCACTCTTCAATGACTCATTCTTGCAATTTTTGATGAATTTACAAAGTTCTTTTTTTACCGTATGCAGGCAAGAAATTCGCTCAATACCTGCCCATGGTGATGGAGCCTGTGATGCGCACAGCTGCCATGAAGCCCGAAGTAGCACTTCTCGATAACGATGACTTGGAGACCATCGAAGGCGACCTCGACTGGCACTTCGTGACTCTCGGTGAACAACAGAACTTTGGTATCAAGACTGCTGGTAAGAGTTATTAGTTATTTTATCATAGAAGCTTTGTATCAGTGTTTTTGCATCCAACTTTTGTCCCTAAAGAACCATGTATGTACTTTTTAGGTATGAAAGCCCCCCATGCACCTACGGTCCTTACTCACAATCACGTAAAAAATCCTCCGTCCATCCGTGGGACGAAAGAAAAGTGCTTTAACATCTGATGTTTGATCTTATGGATATTTCTGGTAGCAACAGCACAAAATTTATCAGAAAGATTTATGGAAATTAAAGCATCTTTTAAATAATAATTAATCTGTGTATTATTATTTCAAGGTCTCGAAGACAAAGCATCAGCATGTGAAATGCTCGTATGTTATGCACGTGAGCTTAAAGAAGATTTCGCGGAATACGCCGAAGATGTTGTCAAACTAATGGTGCCTATGCTGAAGTTCTACTTCCACGATAATGTTCGTACGTCCGCGGCCGAATCTCTGCCGTACCTGCTGGAGTGTGCGCGCATCCGCGGTCCGCAGTACATACAGGGCATGTGGGCGTACATTCTGCCAGAGCTGCTCAAGGCCATCGACTCTGAACCAGAGCAAGACGTGCAAGTTGAGCTGCTCAACAGTCTCGCTAAGGTTTGTACAGTCACACACCAAAAACAAGTTCCAGTCTTGTTTATGATGAACATGCAGCGTAAAACGTCTACATTATTATAATTTATTTCATTCTTATGATTCTAGTGTATTGAGCTGTTGGGAGCTGGTTGTCTCCCAGACGAAATGATGGCCGAAGTGCTGCGCATACTCAACAAGCTGCTTACAGAACATTTCGAACGTGCCACTGAGCGACGTCAAAAGCGCGCCGACGAAGATTACGATGAGGTGAGTCCAATATATCAATAAGTTCAGACAGTATAAAATGCATAATGTTTAAGAAAAATCATCGTAAGGCGTATTCTTTCTTATTGCGTTACAGGTAGTAGAAGAGCAGCTAGCAGACGAGGATATCGACGATGTGTACGGACTAGCGCGCGTGGCGGACGTGCTGCACGCGCTCATGTCGGCGTACCGCGAGGCCTTCTTCCCGCACCTCGACAGTTTGCTGCCGCACCTCGTGCAGCTGCTGGCTCCCGGGCGGCCCTACTCCGACCGCCAATGGGCTATATGCATTTTTGACGACGTTATTGAATTTGGAGGCAAGTTCTACCTAGTCGGTCCTACTCGACACCGGCGTTTCTAGGGTCGAACATTATCCATAAATATACTAAGTATTGAATGTCCTCAGGTCCCGCATGTATAAAGTACCAAGACATATTCCTGGAGCCGATGCTGGGCGGGCTGCGCTCGGCCGAGGCGGAGGTGCGGCAGGCGGCGGCGTACGGCTGCGGCGTGCTGGCCCAGTTCGGGGGCGCCGCCTTCGCCGCCGCCGCCGCGCGCGCCGCGCCGCTGCTGGCCGCGCTCGTCAGCGAGCCCAACTCGCGCACACTAGAGAACATCAACGCTACCGAGAATGCCATCTCCGCCGTCGCTAAAATCATCAAATATAACCACTCGCAGATCGACAGGGATGAAATGATAAGGCACTGGTCAGTATGCACCTGGGTTTGAACAATGTAATAATTTATTACAAACAAAGTACTAAAAACAAATTTTCGATTCGACAGGCTCACATGGTTGCCAGTAACAGAAGACGCAGACGAAGCGCCACACGTTTACTCACTGCTGTGTGAACTAGCAGCAAGTGGGCACGCGGCGCTCGCATCACCCGACGCTCCTAAACACGTTATAGCAACACTTGCAGAGGCATTCCTTAGAGACGCAGTTCCATCGGATAACCCAGTTTTTGCACAGATGGTAGCTCTCGTCAGACAAATACAGGTACGCATCTTTAGTGACGTTATACACACATACACCCAATTATTGACCGATTAAGCAGTTTTCCTTGCTTCTTTCGTGATTTAGATTTTCTGTGATGTCAATATATTACAAAATAAATTATTTTTTTATAAAAACTGTTAAGTGGTCAATAGTTGGTGGGAGGTCAGCAATTGGGTACTTTACTCTATTAATTTGTTAAGTTTGCAGACAACACAATGTCTCATCTCGTTCTTGTTGCAGAGCAATGCGGACCTATTCAACGCCGTGCTGATGCAGCTGAGCAGCGAGCACAAGGAGGCGCTGCAGCTGGCGCTGTCCACCTAGTGCCGTCCACCCGCTGTGCTGTCCGCCACGTCACTCTCGGCACCTGCGCTCCTCCGTTGCCAGTCACGCTCGCCTCATCACGCCCATTTCTCGCGCATCACTAAACATTGACCGCCTCTAATTAAGCCAACTGTTACTAAGTGTAAAAAAGTTGTATGTTGAAATTATTGAAAAATATAATTATATCTTTTTGTCATTTAGAGGAGTTTTAACAGTTTCATAAAATGACTGATATCAGATAAATTATAATATTGTAACTGTATTTATTTATTAAAACTTCATGCACCGGGTACATAGGCGGACTTGCCTTAGGCATTTTCTACCAGTCTACCTTAGGGTGAAATGAGTTCTTCTTTCCTTTCGAGGATTATTTTTCTTCGATCTCACTAAGCAAAATATCAGTTGGGCTAATTTAAATTGCTGTGATATATTTTTATACTAATTCTTGAAGTTACTTCATGCTTGAGCCATAAAAGTGTTAGTACCTCTTTGAGCATTATTCATTGTCTTTATATGTAGTTGCTTTTCTTAAATGTCGTTATTTTGTAAGCAACTATAATGGGGATGGTCCAATTTTTATAAAATGTAAAGTATTTGATTGGTTATTGACGGTATAGAGATAAAAAAGTTACGCGTATACGCATTATAAATATTAATACAACTATTTATTTGTTGTATATCATAATGGTAAAACAATCTGGAATATAGAATTCTTGTTTCGGTCACGTATCCCCGCTATTTTTATAACCATAGAATATTTATATAAAGGATGTTACATAAATAGCAGTTAAAGCTATAGATTGCGAGCTCTATGATATGTTTTTCTTAATTGGAAAATGTTCGGCAAATCAAGGGCTCTTGTAGTGAAGCAGACTGTACTGGGCCTAACAGCAAAGCAGCTCGATTAAATTTACAGTTGTAAAACATTTTTCACTTGTTTTTTCTATTTTTATTATGAAAATAAATGTTTTGAAAACAATTGGGCCGTCTGCATTTACGTTTTATTAAATAGTTTGCCATATTTCGGCTATGATGGGACCTTGGCGGCTGTTTCTCGCAATGGACGAGTCTATATCTGTTTTAAGGTATAATTTTATTCAATAAACATATATAATTATTATATAAATACATTTCTTTGACTCACTAAAATAAAAGTTATTTGACATTAATTTGCTTGTTTTTGTAGAAAAAATAATAGTTTTTGAAACAACGCACGTTAACCGTATAATATTATCCTATCTAGATTTTATGTCCGATATTTTATAGGTACCTAGAACCTGTACTCCATAGAAAAGGCAGTCTCTAAATCATCCCATCAAATTACAAACTGGCTCGGCTAACAATACAGCTTGGCTAAAACGTCTTTAAACGAAACTAGTCAACTAGGTAATCTATTTGTTTGCTGACAACGCAACGTTTAAAATCTTTGGTATTTGATGTAAACAAAGAACGCAGGTTTGTTAGATTTATTATTGTGCCACAAAACTAACGTAATAAGTGAAAAAATGAGAGCGCAGTGGCGTTTTCCGGTTTTCTACTCTTAAGGTCATGGCACACTATACCGGCACCGCAACGGTGCCGCTCCAGCACGGCGTCACCTCGAATTTAGGCTACGGCGCGCCGTCAGCGAGGTGCAAGCTCGTAGTCCGCGCACTGGCCGCGAGGCGCAAGCTTGCTGCCACCGTGAACATAATTGTTATAAAGCTTTCGCTTGCAACAGTTGCAACTCGGAGTCAGCACGCCATAAGCATGAGGTCGGCGTGCTGCAAGCACGCCGGCTGCGAGCCCAGTTGTAAGCGAGCGGTAAGCGCGCTGACTCCCCGCCGTTGGCTTTTTCATTTTGACATTATGAAATGTATTACGACACATAATTTAAGGCCCTAATTTGAATGACAAGTTAAGTGCTGAGGTGAAGCCGTTCCGTTGCCGTGCCGGTATAGTGTGCCATGACCTTTATTTGCCAAGTATACACTCCCCTAAAACTTTTGAACCAGTGACCGATAGCTTTTTATCCGTCGTCCGGCTGGGTACATCTCGCTCGTTATACCTCGTCGTTAACACTAAATTAAGTAATGTTTTGTTCCGCTCACTAGTGTTGAAGGACGCGAAAGTTTTTTCCCTATCGTTTAGATAAAAACAAATAGCGAACAAACATCCTGCGAAATACTCCTCAGTAGTTGGTACGGCGCGGCGGCGGCAGTCACCACAGCAGTTATGCTCCCTTCAACAGGACCACACCCAATGAACGCCGAAAAAGGAAGTATAAGGCCGAGACTCCACCAAAACTAAGACGTGTGCTGTGCGCAGAGTTGTTTTTCAGCTCGGGTGACTCGACCAAAGCTGTGAGCGGTGTGCGGGGGGCGGGCGGCGGCGTTCTGTGGGACGTGCGAGCGCTGCGAGCGGCGTGCTGTGTACCGTGATGATGACGATGACTTTTCATTTAATTAATTTTTTATTAAAAATGTCATTAGATTAGTTAAGAATAACGATTATCTGGCCTGTTGGTCTAAGCGGTTAGTGACCCTGACTGCTATGCCGGAGGTCGTGGGTTCGATTCCCACCCAGGACAAATGTTTGTGTGATGAGCACGATAATTTGTTCTGTCTGGGTGTTATTTATCTATAATATGTATGTATTTAGAAATATATAAGTATGTTTATCAGTTGTCTAGTACCCATAACACAAGCTCTGCTTAGCTTGGGACTAGGTGGCGTTGTGTGATAGTTGTGGAATATTATTATTATATCAACAGTCTGAAATAAAACAAACAGTCCAAACAATGAGGAAAAAACCGATGAAAAATTCCAAAATTTCAAATTCACCGTTTTTAATGAAATATTAACAAAATATTATAATCAATAAAAAAAAACATCAAATATTTTTTTGTTTTAAAACACAGCACGCTGTTGGCAGCAGCTGCACACGTCTCACAACACGCCGCACGCATCTCACAGCACGCCGCTCACATCTCACGTCTCCCCATACAAATAATATGACACAGCCAGCACAACGGTCTCCACTGAAGCTGTGCGAGTGGAGCTGTGTCAATAACGTTATGTCTATTGGTTGTTGAAAACACGTCTCGACTCCACACACAGCTTTGGTGGAGTCTATTTGGCACAGCCGTGAGCCACACGGTATCTTTCATGGCATTATCGTATTTAATTGTATCTAATTGTGTGCATATGGCTTGCCAAATAAACTTATTTTCTTTCTTTCTTTTTTCCCTTTGTTTGTTTGTTTCTACTTCTTCTTCCCCAATAAGTGCTATAATATAACCAACTCCATCATGTTACTCCAAACACACGACTTATCGTGCCGAATGTAGAAACTAAACTAGTCAAGAAGATACCAGGTCTGGAGGTCGCGCAAGGCCGCCAGCGGCGGCGCCCCTGCCATTTCGGTGTGACTCGGCCCTAACCCTAACTGGGCATCAGTGGCGGATTAACGTATAAGCACTACAAGCACGTGCTTGGGCCTGTGGCTCCTGTTCTCCAGGGGCCTCCATCCTCTACTGACGTTTAATTTTTTACATACATTTTATCGAGATTCATCTATATTTCCGAAATCACAAAGCGAAAGCGGTCCGGGAGTGACCCTTCATACACCCCCGCAGGGCCCTGCGGCTGCCCCCTGAGCGTTTGCTCTGAATAAGCAGGGCCCCCGCATCCATATGTGCAAAGTGTGCAATGCATACGGGCGCCTGGCGCTATCCTCTAAGGCGCCAAATACAAGGGCCCAAAAAAAAAAACAGGATATCAAAAATATTTTTCGAAATAGGACTTGAGAACTTAAATAGGATTAGGTTATAGTCTTCAAATATTTGATATCACTTTCAGATTAAAACGTGAAGTCCGGAAACGTTTTACTTTTAGAGCTGACTGCGTTCGCTCTTTTATGAAGAATTACCTTTTCCTATTCCAAAAACCTAAAAAATTTGGCCTTGCAATGACCGCCTAGCAAGTTACCTCGACGGAGGATGGCGGGGTTTTTCAGACTGGCGTGGCGCGGTGCTTCATCATGTTGTTTTAATCACATTGCCCATCGGGCGTTATGAATACAGACCGGCCATTATTAATAGTGCCCGGACTTATCAAATTGCCCGTAACCTATACCAATATTTTATAACTGAAGAGATTGTTTGCATAACTAGTCTATTATTCAGAAAAGCTTTGTAACATCACGCTACGATCAATATTTAAATTAGGACCCATCTAGTGGAACAATCATATGGACGTGTGAGGTTTTTCCGCAACGCTTAGTTACACTTGGTTAGCGCACATGAAAAAAGCTGATGGGAATGGCTGGGAAGAGAAGTCTGATCATCCTATGACACTATAGGTACTTTTTGATATGTGGGATTCTTTTGGCGCCGCATTAACCTGCCAGAATTTTTCACAATTTGCTTAAAATTCTTAACAAACATTAAATTCCGAAATTATTGTGATGGAATGTGTTTTCTTTACAAACATGGAACTTTCTTTTTAGGTCCATGCATGGTCCATGTTATAAGTATTTAGATTTTGCAACACTGAAGGAAATGTCAGTGTCACAAATTCAAAGCAATGGCAATCGTTTCGTTTTTGGCCTGTCAAAGTCGAGTGTCGTAACATTATTAAAATCACATTAAATTCTCTATTTACTTTAACCTGTAGTTGCATATGAGAACTTTCGTTTCAAAATTACTGTATTGAATACTAAATACAAAAAAATACATATTGTAACTTTTGTTAGTTCAATAGAAAAAAATCAGCACTTCGTCATTGAGTTGGTTCAAAATTTTTGATAATCTGCGATTCGTAACCGTAAACCAAATAGGTGGCCTGCCGCTTGCACGTTGTCAGAGCTCTATGCTTAAGCAATTTAGTCGCCAGAAACATAAGGGAGATTACAAATAATTTCTTGTTAGAAAGTTTTCTCAAAAGTGTACCCTGTTGCTGAGTTTTCAAGTGCAAAATTAGAGAGAAGCCCGTTACGCCGGCAGGCAATGTAATAATGTCCCGCAAGAGGTCCCGGCTCAGCAGCGAAGAAGAAATGAGTTCAAAATTATCTGAAGGTGGAAGTACTGAGGTGCAGAATGGCAGTGAGACCAGTATAGTCAGTGGCAGTAGCAAGACAGCGGTAGATGATTTGCAGGTTAGTACTTCACGTATGCTATCACTACAATAAGCGTTTACAGACATTCTATTAAGACAAAATCTAATAAAACAAAGTATATCCTTATCAGAAAGTACATACAGTTTATGCAACTGCAGTACCTACATGGAGTAACAAACCATTTGAGTTAAATTGCCATAAATTGTTCTCGTAAAGTAACTACATTATCAGGCCACATTCAAATCTGTACCGTCTTTGTATGCAATATGGTTGAAATTGGTACAGTTTAAAATGTTCTCAAGCAACCTTCACACTGTATCTTAATGTGTCTCGGTAAAGGTATACATAACTCCATTGGGAGAGTGATGATGATTCACTGTAACTGTTGTGTATGAGTAATAATGTGAACAGATTTTTAGAAGAACTTATCTCTTTTATGATGATGATTGTTATTATGAATAACTATTTATGTTCAATAACTCATAAATATAGTCATGACTATCCATCAATTATTGTTATTTTATACAGTAATATCTGGTTGACCGAGCTTTGCATGTTTTTAAAAAAGTCTATATCTTGGGAAACTACTTTTTCTTGAACCTGGGACCTTGATAAATCGATTCCTTGAGCCGAAAAACCCCTAATCTGTAACTTTCATGAAAATCCTTGGAGCCGTTTCTAAGATCCTGATTATGTATTAATAAATATACAAGAATTGCTCATTTAAAGATATTTTAGATTAGATAATATTAATGGCAAGAATTGCTATTCAGTAATGATCAGCGATAGGATTACAGTTAAAATGCAAGTCCATTATGCATTCTGTTAAGTGGATAACAGTAGTTCATTGCTCCAGTAACCTCATAGTCATGACATAATTAGACAGTGGACTGAAGCTTGCTGAACTTAATCTAATAAAGATTAATTAATTGTTCCACTTATAATAGACCACTGGCTCCACAGTGCAACCTGAAATCTTAGTTAAAATTCTTGCAAGCCCCAATTAGCATTAAGTTATAGCATACTAACACTTGGCCCCCTCTTGGAAAATAAAATTCAACCCATTATTATTGGTAGGTAATAAAATAATTAATTGTTAATCTTTGTAATGAGTTCAATTATATTGTCTTTATAATTAGTATATAATTAAATTTGAGTTTACAAATGCATAAAAAAGATGAAAGATTTTCTCTTTGTAATATAACTTAAACTATTATTGGGTATAGAGACCAAAATCAATCAAATTAAATTAAAAACAAGAGAGCCTTCATAGTGGCACTGCCACCTTAAAATATCATGTTTACTGGACATGTTTCCACATTTCCTCAATCTATAATATATAAATGGATCATCATACATATGTATTGCTAAGCCCATAACTTGTAAACAACTGGACCGATTCGGATACTTAATTCATTCTTTGTTGTGTTTGTGTCCGTCAGGACCAGGTTATATTATAGAGGACGAAATTAGTTGCAGGACCCTTAATTAGTGAATAGTCAGAACTGAAAAATGGGATTTACAGCTGAAAATTACTTAATCAACTAACTGACATAAATACTTAAACTGACAACTTTCAAACTTCTTTCGCCACATACAAGCACAACACTAACTGAAATATAATCATGTTATCATATAACCACAGTCTAATAATCCTACAGTCGTCCGACGAAGACGTCTAGACAGGGCAATCGTGCGGGGTGTGAGAGGTGAGACGCGGGTAAGCCGAGCCCAACTTGGGAACAAAACGATGTTACTATGTTGGGCTCTATCATTCAGGGCTATCGCGTGTGACGTGCGTATTTATTTTTATTTGTTCATTTAAAATGGCCGACCCGCGCACGCCTTTTTTTTAATAGGTTATTGCACAGGGCATCTGTTTGGAAATTCTACTAATATTATATTTATATGACTGTGTTATAATTTGTATGTCCCATGACAACTATGGTGGACTTTTTTTATTAATTACCAAGGGTGAATTTCGAGATGGCGCACGTATTTTAATTTACCAAGTACGGGTATCAATTTTGAGTTTATTAGGGGTCCTTGTTACAAAAAAGCCATCCTTTTTGAAATCCAAGATGGCGGAGGTCATTTTCTTATAATTTGATATGTGTGTCAATTTCGAGGTTAATTGGGGTGCTTGTAACGAAAAAGCCATTCTTTTTGAAATCCAAGATGGCGGACGCCGTTTTTTTTTCGAGAATTTGATATGGGTGTCAATTTCGAGGTTAATTGGGGTGCTTGTTACGAAAAAGTTGTTCTTTTTGAAATCCAAGATGGCGGACATCATTTTTTCTTTAGAATTTGATATGGGTGTCAATTTCGAGGTTAATTGGGGTGCTTGTATAGAAAAAGCCATTCTTTTTGAAATCCAAGATGGCGGACGCCGTTTTTTTCTTAGAATTTGATATGGGTGTCAATTTCGAGGTTAATGGGGTGCTTGTTCCGAAAAAGCTATTATTTTTGAAATCTAAGATGGCGGACGTCATTTTTTCTTTGGAATTTGATATGGGTGTCAATTTCGAGGTTAATTGGAGTGCTTGTAACGAAAAAGTCATTCTTTTTGAAATCGAAGATGGCGGGCGTCAATTTAAATGTATTACGCCAATTCCGTGATAAATTGGGGTGCTGGTTACGAAATGCCATCTAAATAACTTAAATCTGTCTCGAGTTGGTCCTATAGTAAAAGTTGTTCATTTTGGTAGTCTGTAGCAATTTTTTTTTCACATGTATGTAAGTACCCTTTCGGTTAGAATATACTTATTATTTATTAATTTGTATTGTATTTCATGATATTATTTATTTAGAAGTTAAAATTAAAAAAAATCGCAGTCCACGTCGTCAGTGTCACATAGTAACTATTCAAATGCATCAGTTCAATTTTTAAATCTCTTAGTATACGTCTTATCTGCATTTTTTATTTTCATTCAACTTCTTAATAATACATGCAGTAAAAAGGGGGTTAAAACTTGCTTTCATTATTATATAAGTGTTTAATATTGTTTTCATTATAATTCTGCCATCCATGTTGATCTGCAATAAATAAATAATTTCATAAATATTCTTTACTTGTGACAACCCTGGCCGATGCATAACTGTCTAGACGATGTCGGCATTTTACCCGAGATCAAAGGCGTCGTCCTACTGTATGATTTCTATACTGTGATATAACTGTGAAGCTTATCTTTTAATTATAGCTTCTTTATCATCTAAGATACATCATATAGATAGATGTATTATTGGAACCATCTATTTGAAAGGCTATAAAGATATGATTGCATTGGTTTTAAATTATGAACAAGAAATTATTCAATTCTAAATTAACTACTACAAGTTTGCTGTTATGAAACTATTCAGTGTGGTTTGGAGTTTCAAGTAAGGTGCCCTAATAATTCAAAATGTATTTTTCTATGAAAATCATAGAGTTGCACATTACAAGAAAACAAATACAATTTTTTTATTTGCATAAAATCGCGTTGCATGCCGTCAATGTGGCGCACAATGCAAAATAAAATCACGCTGGACACTATTTGCCACGCTAGTTGCTATCTACACATATGTGTTTTCAGTCTGCAGGGATATGAAAATGAAAGCTAAATGAATCAATAGTTTGGGCTCGCCGCCAACTATGTGGCGTGGCGTGATTCCTGACCGCGCTACTCCGAGTACCTTACCTACGCCGCTCTATGCTGCACATACTAATACGCTAGTTGACTAGCTAACCAGCTATACTAGTCAACAATCCAAGTGCCAATTATAATTTACAATACCTACCATAAATAATCGTGAATAACCTCAATAATCCGAAGCCGACCGCTGGCATAGTATTCTTTCTTGGATTTCCCATCGGCGCGTAACGGAAGCAGATTATATTTGTTTTTTTTTTTTTTTATCTAAAAATCCTACGCTTTGTCGATTGCCAGATCCAGTTCTTAGGGTACCAAAAAACGAGAGTCGCAAACAATGTATAAGTAGAAGTAGATATCTGTGATTCTGTGTTAATTCTGGTCTTCTTAAAATGCGAGCACGAATATATACACTCGTGATTTCGTGATATTTTCAAGTAGGTCTGCAACTACCTATATTCAACTCTTTTCTGTTTTTTCATCTGCGAATTGTAGTTACGTCGCTACTACTAACAATAGGACAACGGTTCACCTGTGCATGCTCTAATGAGTTCGGCATTGATAAGAAATTCTGCATGAAAGTAGGTACACTACCTACTAAAACTAAAACCAGACACTAGTACTTACTTACCTAACTTTTACTAATATAATTCTGCTTAGGAGTAGTGTATTGTACAGAGGCTCATCAATGGTATAGCCTATCAAATCATAATTACAATATTGCGTAACGCACTTGACGAAATTAATTCTGCTTTACCGTCAGTTCGTCAGCCATCACGTCATGAAAGCGTGTCGTGTTCATGCTATGAACAAATTGATGCATCCTTGACCATTATGAACTCACTGAGAAACGACATTCCATAAACAAACTGCTTTAAAGTATAAGTTTATAGTATGATGGTGTAAATACTGATCCCAATAGTTCTTAAAGTAAGCTTGATTTTCTGAATGTTTCCCCGACTGTTAAAATAAACCTTCATTCTCGTTGATGACTTGCATCCTGGGACGAGTAAGTACGCTTGCACTTGGCCCTACAGGGTCCCCGTCCCCTCTTTTAAATTTGAACATGGACAGCTAAGTCGCATCTGTCTTGCACAATCGTAGATACAGATACCTGAGGGCTGAGACCCAGAACCATTTATCAGATCAAAATGTAGACCTACGAGTATTATTCGCTTCGAGCTATCTGCAATGAAATCATTTGAGTATGTCATGTCAGTGTTGGCAAGCTAGCACACTGCTGTTCTCACTCTGAGACATTCGCTTGGCAAATTGGCGCCCACCACTCGGTTAGTGGGGCGGTCGTTGCCTCCGAACTAGTGAGGGCAACCTATTTTCTATAAATAGAACAGGTGATGTATGACTAAGATTATCTTTACTAAACCCGTTATAACTACACAAACTAAATGTGACTATGATCTCGTCACACGTGTCGTTGTTTACATAAAATGCTATTGCTACCAAACAGCCGATGTAAACTTTGAAGTTTGAACTGCCAAAATACACGGATTTTGAGTCATATTATTTTATCAACTAAGACAATATGACTAAGCTGAATGTTCACGTGTATGTTTATGTCTGTCTTATCTTATACATGTTGTATAACAGTTTAGAAAGAGGCTTGATGTCCTTTATTTTTACCCGCTGTGCATCTAAAGAAGATGAATGGTATTATTTTTAAACGCTTGTTTACGACCATGTGAAAACAAAAAACAAATTGGTAGTAAATTAACAACATGTTTACTGAACACGTGCTTTTTGTATTGATGAGAAAACATTACAAGTAAGGTGGGTGGACCATGGAAGGCCATGCTCCTTCGAAGGCCAATTATTAAAATTTCGTAGTTATTGCCATGTGATGACAAATTCCTTCCGTTTACAAAGATCCATCCAACTGAAAATCACAGACGCAGCCGCGAATCGCTCGCGCTATTATTTTGGTAGTACGTAACAGGCCCTCGCTTCTTGGATATCGGGAATAGACAACGTAAAATTAAGGTGGTGTACCATGGAAGGCCACTCTCATAAATAAACAGTTATTATTAATTCATTTATTGCATAAATTAAACTAACAAATGTTAAAGTGATACTTTGTTTTATTATAATATAACAATCATATGAACCACTTCTTTTTAACGTAGATTTAATAATAGTAACTTTTAGTGTTAAATAACCTATTTATTACGATGGCCTTCATAGAAGCCCCTGTTCCTAGTTAGGCCATTTGGTAGAGTTCAATAAAACTTATGTCTAATTAATATTGATTAAATCTGCAATTCAAAAAAGTGGTCTTATGATAAGTAATAAAACAAAGTATTACTACAATATTTGTTAGTTTTATTTGTTTAATAAATAAACGAATAATAACTGTTTATTTGTTAGTGTGGCCTTCCTTGGTTCACCTACCTTACATAAACAAATAAAAATTCTAATGATTCAAAGCACAATACCTTGAGAGATGCTTAAATCATCCAAGACTATAAAGAGGAATTTTTTGGTAACGTCAGGCAATCAGCTTAACTCCAACTGTCTCTGCAAAATATTATACGGTGTTAAAAAGGCGTACTCCTTCAAGGTTGCTTACTTTTAAAACAGCCGAGGAGGAGATTGTTTCGTCAGAAATGTTGGTTTGTCCGCACGCGCATGAGGCGTGCAAATGCAAATGAGAAGTACTGGAATTTCGGGTGGTCCAAACTAGAATCTAAATGAATCTGTAACTGATGTAGGTGAGCTAGTATTTACTTTTAAAATAGATAACTGGCTGTTCCCGCAATTCTACTTGTAAGTACATCGAGTGCGAACGATTGTTAACACCACTTAGTCAAGCTTGTTAGCAGCTCCTAACATCTGACAAAATAACACATTCTTGTCGACCTCAAATAGAAATTGGCTCGCTGACTGAAAAGATTATTTGCTAGCAATCTAAAAGCCAGTCTCTGCAATAATTGAAACGAGGAAGTTATAGTTCATCCAAGTCACGTACGTTCAGGTGTAAAAGATACTCGCACATAAAGTACGTACTATATCCTGCAAAACAGCTCTTACTGCACCAATAAGTACTGTCATTACACGCAGGATGTAAATGTTTCAAAAATAGACCGCAGTATTTGGCTGGCCGTCTGTTTGTCAATTTGTTGTCAGAAGTATTTCAAAATTGTGTGTGCAAGCACAGTATTTGTCGGTCAAGAATTGCATAGCTCTCATTGATGCTGATCAGATGATAGATAATACTGATTCACTGAACGATGCACTCGCAGCTCGTGTGCTCGAAAATAAGAGGCATGCTGGAATGTAGAGCAAGGACACGTTGTCACACCATGTCATATTATAATACATTAAACACATAATGAACGTAATACGTAGCGTGTTTCTAAACGTGAAAATTACAATGCATGTGAAATGGAAGTCCGTAAAATTTAGAACAGGTTTTGTCGCTTACCAACTGCGGATTTATTCAAGGCTTCATTTTGGTTTAGCAGGATATACAACATCCTGTAAAAGTATCCATAGTAATTAACGTAATGTTATCAGTATCACACACATTCCTAGCTGTTAATAGGGCTGTCAACATTCCTGGAACTAACGTGCCTTCAGCCCCACAGCAATCAACAAATTAAAATGTGTCATCACTGCTACTGTGAAGACGTGTTGATATCGTATTATAATTATGTACTTACAGTCATGTTATCAACATCGTACGATGTTGTGATAAATGTTTATAAACGGATATTAATTAGTAATTCATTATTACGCAAACGATTTGAGCTTATTTTTATGGCCTATCTCTACTTTCATCGATGTCATCTGGAGTGGCAGCATTGCCCCGACAAGCTGATGAAATATTGTCTGTAAGCTGCTTGGGGTGCAAGATTACCTTGCCGTTACATAAATGTTCACCCCCAAAGTTAATGCCCAAATATCGGCTTTCCTTAGTAGATAACTGCTGTCTTTCTTAGCTTGAGTGAACAAGAGAAAATATGTATTCCGTAAAAAAATTGAGACTATCATGAGTTATTGAGTTGGTAAGTTTGTTGTTTGTTCAGATGTGGGGTTTGTAAAACAGACAGCAGTACCTATCGCGCGAGTTACATTCCAGCCGTCTGGAATGTGTGCACTGCACAGTGCGATTATTTGCTAGGGTCGTCTGTGGGCGCCGATGTCGCATGTCGCTCGTTGGCTCTTATAGTGAAGTCCCCGCTCGGGCGTTCGGGGCTACTCGTGGAGCGTCGCGTGTCTGCCGAGCCTCCACGTCGGCGTCGCGCCACCCGGCATCGACCGCCCCCCGCGCCCACGTCGGCCCCTCTCGCGCCCTCCACTCGTACCAGAAACATTCCTCACGCCGACTCCGTGCTTCATTTCATATCGGTTTAGTCACTCGTATAGTTTCGTGGAGTTCGCGTGTTCCGTTGTTTACTTATAATACCGGTTATAAAATACATAGCCCGAAACATACGATCACTGAAAAAACTAAATTGCCATTTGTCATTTTGTCAATCTTCACTCAGATTTGAAGTTAGTTTATTTTGGAAAATAACTTTATCATTTCTAGAGATATTTTCAAGAATTATAATTGTATAATAGTTATGCGAGTTCCTATTTGATAGCTTTAATATTTTCACATACGGACAAGTTAAAGTTGAAAGACATTATAGTATAGTTGATGATGTCAGCGTTGACAATAACCACGACGCTCACGAACGGGCACGGCCATGTGAACGGTCAGCTGGAGACTTCCCTCAATGGATACAGAAAAAATGGATTTGTGAAACAGGAAGTCAAAGATCACAAAGTAAGTACTTCTGTATAATCCTAGACTTTTTATTTGCCGGCGATATAGATTTATTTTGTGACTATTCGCTAGAAATCCTCAATGTTTACATTGTCACAGTCGACAGTCTGACTTATTTACCAGTTCTCTTCTAGATGAAAGATATACAAGGAGACAAGTAAATCAGTTAGATGTAACGTGTGAAATGGAAACCTTGTGAACAGACAACTTGCAGACAGACAACATTGTTTGTTCAAGTATGAGTGAAAGTTACAGCTACCCACAGAAGGTTGACTATGTTTGACTGCTCCATAGAAAGTTCGTAAATAAATTCTTGCATAAATATGTAAAATGCATACGAAAATCATTATTTTTTTATTCTCATGTAAACAGTGAGCAGGCTGTACAAAGGTACTTGATATTTTTTTAATACCTAGTTTTACTGTGTAATATAAAATTTCATAATAATTATGTTTCGTTCGCATACACAAAAAAAAAACATAACCGCTTTCAAGACACTTTTATAATACTTTCTAAATTCAGCATCGCGATTAACTGTGAACTGTAAGGTCATATTAAGATATCAGATGAAGACTTCTCTTCTCCTGCAAGTTCTTATACGACTTTTGAAACGGACTATTGAACCATCTGCTAAAAGTCATCCATCTGTAAGATTTCCAAAAGTACCTAATTGCATCCATTATATTCAGTAGTATTCGCCTTATCCCGGGATATATTAGTTTAGGCGATCCCAGTCGTACGGCAGGCACTCATACTAGAAGGTATCGAAAGCAATTATCTATATATATAAAAGAACAGGGGTTTTTCTTTTGACACGACTACAGCCGAAACCGCTAAACGCAGAAACTTGAATTTTGGACAGCATTTGCAGTCTACCATGTAGATTGGCAATAAGACGGGATTTTGCGAAAATCCTCCTCTAAGGGGGTGAAAAGGGGTGAAAACGTTTGTATGAAAAATCTTATTCCTTGGGTTTATAAACTTGAAACCAACCACCACGAATGAGAATACACGTAAATAAATAAGATTAGCACCATTATTTTTTTTAAACTACCCTCCATTGGTAATCTAGGGGTTGTTAAAGTTTGTATGGAAAAATCATAACGCGTGAGCTGAAGAATTTGAAAATCAGTATTTATATACTAGATAAGAATTAATCAAACACGTGTTTTTGGATTTTTTGAAAATCACCCCCCAAGTTGGTCAAAAGGGGTATTCAAGTTTTAAGGGGAGCATATTAAACCACTTAACGTAGAAACCTGAATTTTGGATGATAGTGGCAATTTATAGTGTAAATAAGCATTTAGAAAGGATTTTGCGAAAATCTACCTCTAAGGGGGTGAAAAGGGGTGAAAACCTACGAATGTAAAATCTTATTCCATGGGTTTATAAACTTGAAACTCGGTACGAATATGAGTATAAGTAAATAAAAAAGATAGTCATTATTCGTTTTTTATAACTATCCTCCATTTTTGGGTTTTTCGAAAATCACCCCCTAAATTTTGAAAAGGGTTGATTAAGTTTTAAGGGAAGGATTAACTGCTTGCTACGATAAATTCTAAACTGGGCATAAATTATCTCTCAATCAAATAAAGGATACGTATTTATTATATTTAAAAAATCAACCCCTATCGTATTTTTGTTTGTATTGAATAGGCCCTGAAACTACTAGAGATTTTCCAAAAGTATCCTATAAGGGTACGCGGGAATCAAAGTCACTGAGTTCGAAGTTAGAAACACGCGCAGACGAAGTCGCGGGCAAAGTGCTAGTGTCTAATAAAATTCAAGTAAGCGGAAGTTTGAAAGCAACACTGCTGCACCTTTGACAGAAATATCAATCAACAATCGGTGCTTATGAAATAGAAATATGTAATACAATATGGGAATGTGTGGCTGGATTATACTTAAACAAACATTTGGATGCTTGCAAATGTGGAAGGAAGAAACAAATAATAAAATAAAGGCACACATGACTAGTCAGGTGACCAGAAAGACGATGATGTTGTCTACGTGAAAAAGCAGTTTGATTACAGTAATGTTTGATGTAATGTACAAGACCATGAATTAGCGTTTAGTAAACCTAACAACCATGATGTTGATAAAACCTATACTTATGGTCGATTGAAGTTAACGTACAACTGTAATTATAGTAGTTGACTCCATCATTGATGCCCAACTATACAATTACGTAGCCGTAGGTGTTTTATATACAGCGGTTACTGACTAGTCTCCAGTGCGGAAACACCGTTATACGAATTAAGAATTTAGACTAGCATTTCAGTAATCGTTTCCAACGAGCTTCAATACGACATTCACATAAAGTCTTAAGTGTAATTTATATACAGTTTAATTACACTTGTGAGTTGCGTCACTCACCACCAGCTAAACAAACATTTTCAACAGCAAATACGTACCTATATTTTCGTTGGGATTACTTATCTCTGTGTCGGTGAATATTTCACTGAAAAACGAAGTAAAGTTGGGCCAAAATGTATCCACAAAGACGGTTGCATGAACCAGCGTGACGTAAATACTCATTCAAATGAACAACATAAAAAGCCAAGTCAAGCAATTCACAATTGGGGTTTTCGAGAGCATTCGCTGAGTGCCTTTGACATGCTAGGCTGGGTGCGCTTGTACTTAACTAACTTGAATGTCTTTAGAACAGGTTGTTGCCTTTCTGCCCAAGGTTGCTATTTCCCAAGTGTTGTGATTGGATTACGTATGCAGTTGATTTCTTCACGCTCAAAATAACCAGGTTCAAGTTCTATGTCACGGGATGTGGATGCCGAAGTTCTTCGTTTATTTTCGGCTTGTGTTAAAAATTGCATTAGTTACTTTCGCAAAACCTTGGCGACTTACTTTGAGCTTGTGTAATTTATGACGTATAATACCTTTGTTTTACGGAAGGTTTCGTAATTTTTTTACGTCAATCAGGCAGCATTCTTCTCCGACCACAACTGCGGCTATTGTAACGGTAACATTTCTCATTGCAAATGTCAGATAAATCAGTTGGTAAATATTATATGTATTTGGATTCGCTCGAAATAGGCCAAAGCGACTTTCACGTCTTGGTCAAGTTTATAGCTAAGACTTGGCTTATCAACTACTGCTGGCTGGTTTAGTGTTTGTCTAAGAATTTTAATTAAAAAAGAAACATAATTTGCCATTGTTCGAGTACGTTTTATGTTACGGATACGACAAGTGATTTGTAAGAAACATGACGTTTTTGCTTTATAGCCAGGTTAACGAATGATAAAACAGGTTTTTTTTTCTCCGTATGACTCGGATTCATACGGCGTGACGTGACTTCAGTGCCTATATTTCCTAAAATCATGAATGGTGTTTAACTACAATTTGCCGGGTATATTAATAGCATCCTTACTTATGTTTGACAGTTTGAGAATACTTCATACGGGAAACAGAACTAATTTTAGATCGTTCATTGTCTAACTTAACGTCAGATGTTCTGTCCTCTCTTTTGCTTTGCTATGCTTTTGATTGCGATTATGCGTAGGTTTCCCCGGGTTATTAACACCATTTACCCTGAACATTTTCCTTGTAGGTATTTAGATATATATGTATACTTCTTTCCTTGTAGATAAACGTAATTCATGTTAAATGTGATTTACCGAAGGACAGACAACCACGGCATAATTTGAAATGCTTTAAAAACACATCAAATGCGAGACATTTCTTCTCAAAGCCAAATTTTTCACCATCATGTGCATCGCGAAGAGACTGATCTTCATATTTCATTCGTCCTACGTCCTGCCTCCAAGGTAGAGTTCTCTAATCAAAAACCTACGCCAATGCATATCTGACTCCATAAATTCAAGTTTCATTGTATCGCTAACTAGTTGCCACCGACAGTTGAATGCCAAACCGAATGAGTCACTTAGGTGTCTCAACCGGAGGTTTGGGCTGAATAAGGAGCTAGCGATGCCTAAACTGTAACCACTGCCATTGAATTCAAGCATTATACAACTGCCTGCAAAGTTATTCATTAAGTTTTCACACTTCACTGGCTTATAATTGACGTTACCATTCAAATCTAAACATAGATTTATTCTCATACGAAACATGAAGTTGTTAGTTATTTCCGTAGTTACGTGGAAAATTTTGTATCAGTATTATAAAGTAAATTGTGTTTTGACAGAATTTAAATTATTTCAACATGAGTGACCTCTATTTGTGGGGCCATCAATTGGTTTATTATTCGTTGTTTTTATAATAATATTATATTATTATCATCGTTATATCCGGCTCACTCGGAGGAATCCTCCGAATGTTCGAATAAACATGATTGTTTTGTTTTGAAATTTAAGTCACAATAAACCAATGATATGAAATAAACTGTTCAATGTTCATGACCTGTTAATATTGTTGCTACCGTAGCTGTGTAAAAAACTAAAAATCTTCGTAAAAATAAATACTAGTGGTAGATTTTTGAACATAATTGGAATGTTTTTTCACACAATAACTAGAAAAGAAAGGGTTTTCATGTTCCTATTATAAAACATTTGTATTTTATTTTGTTACTGTGGAAATAAGGAATAAAAGTTATGGTGACGCAACAGCTATATGACTATAAACAGAACAGTAATTATAAAATTCATTTTCCCTAAATGGAATCGTTTAAAACTCTCCTATTTATTATTGCACGAGGACCATCGTGATCAGTTATAACACTTATTTTATGATGTTATTATGAGTATATATGCACCATAAGTGAATAAGTACCAATAAATAATAATTATGGCTGAGGCTGACTATAGGAAGTTTTAAAACGCTATTATTGAAGTTTTTACGCATTCAGTTATCGAACGTTTGCTCATAGAAATTATTAAAGAATATCGATTTGTAGCTATTTTCTCATAACTTATACACAAGCCCCATAGACAAGGTCGAAGACTTATTTATGGAATGGACTAATTAATTATCTTTAATTATAATAGTATAATATTGTTAAGTACTTGGCTTGTTTGGGATCTGGAGGCGACTGCCCTCCAGCGCGTCTATGAGTGGCGCGTGGAGGCGCAGCGCCGGGGCGTGACCCCGCTGCCTCGAGAAGTCGAGGCGCGGCGCGAAGACCTCCGGCGCGATCTCAGGGCAGTATGGAAGGAACGACTGTCGCGACCGACGGCCGGGCACGCCGCAATTGCGGCGGTAAGACCCCTCTTTGAGGAGTGGCTGGAGAGAAGTCATGGCGTCCTGACCTACCGCTTGACGCAGGTCCTCACCGGACACGGAAGTTTCGGGAGGTACCTGTGTCTGATGCGAAAGGAGGAGACGCCTGGGTGCCACCACTGCGAAGATCGCCCGGAGGACACGGTGGAGCATACGGTGCAAGACTGCCCAGCTTGGGCGGAGCACCGACGTGTCCTCACGGCTGCGATAGGCGGAGACCTCTCGCGCCCGGCATTGGTTCGGCCATGCTGCGGGGCGAGACGGAGTGGGAAGCGGTCAGCTCCTTCTGCGAGGCAGTAATGCTCGTAAAGGAGGAGGCAGGCCGCGAGCGAGAGAGGACAGTGTCCTCCCTCCGCCCCAGCCGCAGTGGTAGGCGCCCACGGCGACGGACGTCGCAAGATGATCTCCGGCCACCGTAGGCGCGGGCATGCGGGCAGCGAGTAAAGGGCAACTCGCTGCCCGACCAAGGACCATGCCCGGGTCGACGGCGCGTTGTGTCCCACGCGCGCCTCAAAGAGCGTCAGCATAATGACGGGGCCCCCCTCTCAGAGGGCCAAAGCCTGCCGGGGTCGCGGGATTATTCCCTAACCGTAACCCCGGAACTTAACAGGCTATGAAGGACACCGTGGATTTTAGTCAGTAGAAGTCTGACAGTCCCTCCCGCCCTGCCCGGGGTTGGAGGACTCATTTGATGATTTTACCACGCTAAAAAAAAAAAAAAAAAAAAAAAGTACTTGGCTTGTTATAAAATTATTATGCAACGATGTTAATTAACTGTCTGTGAATGAAGTCAATCCAATGAAATTTCAATAGTACAAAATGTTTATAACCAAGAAAGGCCCTTCAAGTAAAATAATAAATGAACTACTTATAAAAAAAAAAAAAAAAACCGATGAATTGAGAACCTCCTCCTTTTTTTGAAGTCGGTTAAAAATGGCGAGCAAGTAATAATTATGGCGTAAATTATTTAATGTTATATTATATGATTTAAAAATGCCATGATTATATTTTATATTAAAAATATATTACATAATTTTAAGTGCTTTTATCTTTATTTCACAAATTATTTTTAATATACTTACTAACAGAACTATTCTCATTGTTACGTATATGGCGCATAAAATATTTAGGTAGACACATCAGACGATGTCAATAAGTCTTCTGATTATTTTTAAAATAGATAATTTTTAGTGTAGGTATAATTAATTATTAATTAATCATCCGATAATTTTGGCCAGGTGTGATTTTAGTAACCAACGTAATTTAAAGTTTTAGCGAAATAAATAGATAAATATGATTAGTGTTAATACAACACAGGTCAATAAGCCTATTATTGACCTGTGTTGTGTGTGTTTGAACTGATCTTCGATGTGTAAGGAAATGTTACATGACATTCGTTTACCTTTAAAGGCGAGTTTCATTTCTTGTTCCAGATGATCTACCTTATCTTTCTATTCATCTATTAATTTTCGAACCGACGATTTAGTAATTAATACGATTCTTTTATAACATTTTTACTTTTAATTGAATAATAAACTTATCTACATAGCCACAAATGGATTTGAAACTTCCTATACTTACCTATAGTCGGTGCCAGTTAAGATGGCAATAGCGGTCATTGACCTTTACCTAATAAGTCCTCGTATGATGACATAAGATAAGAATTAGCATTTTCTTGTGAAATGATAGTGTTTACTTGGGAGTCTTAAATATAAAAATAATATAAAATCTTAGGTATAGGTGAAATATTTTTAACATTTTGATATTTTATGAATAATAAAGTACTTATATCCTTACAATATACTTACTTATTTATTCGGTATTTTATAAAAAATGAAATATTGAGCTTATTTACATTATACAAGGACTTATTAGGTAGGGGTCAATGTCCGCTATTGCCATGTTAACTGGCACCAACTATATACATAATGTGATAATTAATCACTAACATGATTAACTTAAAAGTCTAATAAAATCCTTTGGGCAGATTATGTGAACCATTGCGAAACCACATTATAGACTCTGTATTCAAATTAATTTTACATACATACCTATTACTCTTTCATTGAAATTGACCCTGTAAAAAAACGATGGAAATAGCCATCGCCTTAACTAGGTTATCAAATTTTGAAAAAATGGTGATTTTACTTCGTGCCACTCCATAAAATTCTTATGTTCATTGTGCAACGCTTATGTTTGTTTAAATAGCTACGTGACCCGAATTAATTGTAACGTAAACACTATAACTGCCTCTCACCACGTACCTACATTAGGGGTCAATTTATACTAGCGCAGAGTCGAAGCGCACCGAAGCGTCCGTCTAAAACTGAACTAACAGCGTAACGCACACTTTACTTCTAAGATTTTAAAAGCGTTCTGAAGAATGCGTCCGACTTTTTAAAATCTAAAAAGTAATGTGTGCGTGCACTGTGGAGTTAAGGTTATAGCGCTAGTATGAATTGACCTAAGTAAGTAATACGCGTAAGTAATGCACGTCATGATTGTCAAGTTTTAATTGGAGAGCAATGCGGAAATACAGTTCGTAAAAGTATTGACCTATACTGGCTGCATTCTCTAGTAATGCACTATGTGGTTTAAGGTTTAAACGGACATGATTGTATGGCTGGAATACAATTGCCGGCAATATTGACTGCGGCCCGGCCATTTAGCTACACATTATTAGTCTGACCGCAAGACAAAACAGATAGTTCAGTGATGCATCCAATACCGATACCGATATTTTTATGACCTATTCAACGATGCTTTTTAATTAAAAAAAAAATCCAAATTCCAGAAAAACTTTCCAAATGAGTTCTGTCGCATCGGAGAGACTATTTTCCAGAGCAGGTCTTATTCAAACAGACTTGCGAAATAGCATAATCTTCAGCAAAATTAAGATTACTTACTTTGTTTTTTTAAACAAAAATCTTATTAATCTTAATTTTAATAACTAAAGTTTAAACTTTATAATTTTATATCTAATATCCCATATCAACCTGTGTCACTACTTTTTATATTAATAAAAAATAAATCTGACTTGTGATTTATTTATATTATCTTAATTTTGTAATTCACAATAAGCATATCGGTATCGTCGATATTTTTATAAGAGTATCGGTATCGTATCGGCGAAAAGGCGTATCGATATCGATGCATCCTTAGTTCAGACATGTTGCCAACATATCATCATATCAGCCGTACGACGAATAATGCTGAAAGTGAATAATAGGCCTCTTCCATAGATTTCCGACAAAGATAAACATTAAAACGTTTTCGAGCTGACAATGCAAGAGCTGAAAGTAAAATATTGCTTATTTAGACACCTTTTAGATACGTCTTGTAATATTATGCATCTTAATCAACAAATTGTAGACAGTTAGTACAGCTCAACGCTTTGTTGCTTGAGTTAGCTTCAATGGTATGTAAATTTTGCTAAAATAGCTTTCAGAGTTTCAGTACACTTTCTAATTGTCATGCTGGTGTCATGAGCTAAATGCGTATACTTATGTGAATACGCAATGCATTTTAATTATTTGTCTTTTCTTGAAACCTTTTAGCATGTAGAAAGTCTTCTGCTTTGGGAATATGACTTATAAGTTATTAACGCAACTTAAATAAGTCTATCTGGCGATTTAGATTGAAAGCGTACCTAAAACGAAATTCGCATTTAAAGTAATAGTTAAGATATTTGTTAAAACTTCTTCATACCAGACATTGACTAGGCCAATAAACTGGCTTGTAAAAAAATTGATTTCAGCGGGCCTTACGTTAATTTATCTCAAATGTACCCCTAAAAATTATATAAAAATTGTGTAAAATATACAACATGCTCTGTCTTATCGTATTCGACTATTGTGTTTTATTATGCTATACAAAAATATTGTAAAAACTAGTGAACTTTTATTTCATGAAAAATGGCATTAACGATGAACTAAATATCACATAAAATGTCAGTTATTCTTTCCTTACCTTTTCCACATTGGTAACCTCTATGCTCTATTGAGAAAAAGGAGAGAAAATTTTCATAAAAGCGCAAAACGCTTAACAGTTAAAGGTGGCTCTGCATGTTCACTGAGCTATAAAATTAATGACAATACAGAGTAATCAGTGTCATTTGCATAATGTCCGCTGATAAAGTCGACGCGACTCATGTGCGCTAAGATAACGCGCCATGAATCGCTGTAGCTGTACTAGCTAATCTATACCGGCCACTATAGTGACGTCACATCGCGCCACTTCATTATCATTACCGGCTGACACCGAGCACCGTTTGAACCTTGACGCCTGAACAATACTACATAATCTGCTTTACTCATACTTGCACAACAAAATAATTAATTAAGACACGCTGCATTCATTAATTGTTATTTTAACAACCGCACGTTAAGATTCCAGTAGAATACTTTCACGCGGCGTTTTCTAGGCCTTCAAGTTTCAAGGAACAAAATCATGTACTTATAGCTTGGCAAATTAGAGTAGAAAACAGGAAATCGCCACTGTGCTCTCGCTACCAGCACTTTGAATGTTTTTCTTTTTCATTTATTACGTTAGTTTTATGGCACAATAATAAATCTAACAAAACCAGGGTTCTTTGTTAACATCAAACATCAAAGATTTTAAAAAGTTGTCAGCATACAAAAAGTGCAGTTCCGTTTCAAGACGTTCTAGCCAAACTGTATGATACGTCTCCAGAGTCCAGGGTCTCGTATAACCGTATCGAAATTCATCTAAATCGGATCAGCGATTTAGATTGAAAGCGTAGCCTAAAACAAAATTCGTATTTAAAATAGATATCGACGGCCCCTACGTAATTCATCGAAACTAAAAAAACTCATTTTTTTTTTATTCGTTGAATCAGCTTCTTAAAAGTATTATTTTACATTCCACTGAAATAATAATTAAAATAGTGTTTATTAACAGAAATTTGAATCGTAAAACATCGAATACAACAAATATTTCCGAAGTAGTCCATTGAAACTCGAGATTCGAACATTTACGCGGGAGGGAGCGGCGTGCGAGCGAGACGAATATACCACATTCGTCAATTTACGCGGCGCTGCTGCCAGTTAGCAGCGAGCTATGGCAACGAGTGAATCGTACGTTGACAACTGTTGCAAGTTTGATAAGTTATTTTGTTTTTTGAAACAACACAATGAGTCGACTCAGTACCTCAAGATCGAGAAAAATTCTTGATTTAGTAACAGATGACGAGATACCTAAACCCGGTAAGTAATAATATTTCTTCTTAAAATATTGTTAGTGAGAATGTAGAGATTATTGTAACTGAAAATCCACGTGGGATTTTCAGTTCCTAATAAGAATAGTGCACAATGAAGATTATTTAATGACTTAATATGGCTTTCTAATAGAAAAACCACGTAATTAATCGATAATGCCAGTTACGATATTTTACGTCGTAATACGACAGTGACTTTTTATCGAAACTTTTAGTTTCATTTTTATTCTGCGGAGATGAAGTTCAGGATTAAAACGAAACTAACAGTTTCGTATTTTTACTTCGTAGTTGAAGTTCAGTAATGAAACGAAACTACCAGTTTCAATGTTTTATGCAGATATAACTTTATTTATTTCTTATTTTCGATATATTTTTGCGAAATATTTTTTGTTATTTTAAAATAATATATGGTTTTTGGTAATTATAGGAGAGTTAATTTGATGTTTTGTCATTTTGTATACAGGGTGGAGGGATATTGTGACTTTTACCATGATTTTAGTTTATGATTCTAGCCCTCGGCGTTGAAATGTTTCGATAAAGAAGTGAATATCTTCTTAATAACCGACGAGAAATATTAAATCTGGGGTATAGAACCATGAACTGAATTCACGATACAACCCCTTTCAATACCTACTATTCTTAATATAAATAACATCTTGTTTTAGATTCACCTTTGCCCGCCGCTTGTAACTTTGGGGACGGTGAATGGGAAACTTTAGAGGGTATGATTGATGAAGAACTATCATCAGACAGAAACTTGTTGTCAACTGATTTTTCACTTCTGGAAAAAACAATACCAGCATCACCCACTCCACTAAACAGTGATAAGGAATCGTTTATTTTAGGTAGCTCAGAACATACGCCTTTGCCATCCCCACTACAGGATTTTAATATTATCACACAAAACCAGACTGAAAGCATCGACCACAGCACGACTCGTTCCGGCCCATCTCCATCAACACCGCTGCTGTCTGAATCAGAGAATCAAAAACCACCTACGCCTATCGATAGTCCAGCGCCAATTGCAAGTGTCAACTCTCTTATAACGATATCGGAATGTGAATCACCTAGCTCGAGTGTCACATTAAAAAAAAAGAGAAACACTACATTTAAAGCAAACCCCGGAAAAAAGAGAAAAAGATGCGTTGAGAAATGGATAGATAACAAAAGAAAACTATTGTTGAATTCTGGTCAAGAGTATATTACTAGAAAGGGCAAAGTTAAACCAGAAAAAAAGTTAAGACCTGTCTGTTCTACTACGTGTAAATTAAAATGTTATAACAAATTTGACGCTGAGACTCGTCAAAATATATTAACGCATTTTTGGAAATTAGGAGACCATGCTAAGCAGTGGGAATATATAAACAAATTTAGTGAAAAGAATAGCAAGAAGAGCATTACTATTGAAGGTCCTTCCCGTCGAAAATATACTACGAAATATTTTTTACCACTACCTCGCGACAAAACTGACCATCAAACGTCCTATGAACCAGTACAAGTTTGCCTCAAAACGTTTTTAAATACTTTGTGTATCACTGATCAAATTATACGTACTGCTCATACTAAATTAAACCAAGAAGGAATTACTTTACCCGATGATAGAGGAAAGCACCATAATCATCCAGTCGTACGCACCGCTACAATGATAAAAAGTGTTTGTGACCACGTAGCTTCATTTGAACCAGTCCCGTCACATTATACACGACAAAGTAGCAGCAAAATATATCTGGATAGTAACTTAAACATGAATAAAATGTTCTCGTTGTACAAAGAATGGGACCAAATTAAAAATTACGACAGTCAAGCTCTCACATTACGCCAGTACACTGACATAGTGAACGAAAACTTAAACGTAGGATTCTTCGTCCCAAAAAAAGATATTTGTGACAAATGCCATTCATTTTCACACATTGTGAACCCTACTGAGGAACAAATAAGCACACATTCTCAGCACATTGAGAATAAAAAAATTGCTAGAGAATTTAAAGACAATGACAAACGAGTAGCTCAAAATTGCTCGGAAGTAGTATGCGCAACATTCGATTTTCAGAAAATTTTAAATTCTCCTCATGGAGATGTTGGCATGCTCTATTATAAAAGGAAGTTATCAGTTTATAATTTTACCGTGTTTGACGTAGCAAATAAGGAAGGTTTTTGCTATATGTGGACAGAATGCACCGGTAAAAGGGGAGCTAATGAAGTCAGTAGTTGTTTGATGATGTTTATGAAGGGTCTTATTGATAAAGGTGTAAAGAAATTTTTGTTTTGGTCAGACAATTGCTCAGGCCAGAATAGAAATAGAGTTGTATATTCAATGTACATGTATTTATCAAAGGCATACAATGTCGACATAACTCACAGATTTTTAGAAAAGGGCCACACACAAAACGAGGGCGACAGTGTCCATGCGCTCATTGAGAAGGAATCAAAAAGGAAGTTAATTTACACACCGGATCAATGGTATGCATTAGTACGATGGGCCAAAACTACTGGAAAGCCATATAATGTAATAGAAATAACTCAACAGGATATATTTGATTTTAAACCTTTGTTAGATGAAAGAAATTGGAAGAAAGATACAAGCAATAGGAACATAATGTGGAATAAAATCAAGGAAATCAGGGTAGAGAAGGATGTACCGAACTGTCTTTTTTTTAAATACGAGTGGAAGGGTGAGCATCATTGCTTAAACTCGGTAGTTACGAGAAGACGTGGCAAGCGAATAAATAATAACGACGACCTAAAAATGGCGTATGCTGATGCTCTTAGTATTACCGAGGCTAAGTACAAAGATCTCCTTTCTTTATGCAGTACGGATGTGATTCCAAAGGAATATCACAGATTTTACAAAAATATTAAGCACAGCAATATTACTGAAAATGATGATGATTCAGATTCAGATTAGAGTTTGTATGCCTTTAATTATATCTTTTATAGTTCCTATTTACTTTAGCCATATAATTTTAAAGTGTTTTTTTATCGTTCCTGTTCAAACTTTTTGATTAGATTGAATTGTGACATTCATGATAAAGAGAATTATAAAATATTATATTCTATTTTGTTTGTATCTTTTGGGAGAATATTTTTGTTTACGTTGATTTTTGCATTTTTGATCTCAATGATGATGATGATGATGATGATGATGATGATGATCTCAATTGTTTATTTTTTTAAGTGTGTTTAAGTACTTTTTGATTAAATTGTACGTTGCTGTTCATGTTGAGAGGTTAATATTATAAAAAAAATAATTTAAAAGCTTGTAACATTTTCTTTTTATATTTTTGTTAATTTCTTTTAGAAGAATATTTTTTGTTTACATTGTTTGATGCCATTTTGATCTCAATAGGTAATGTTAATTAATCTAAGTAATTTGTTTTCGAACTGATTAATTTCGCACATTATGTATGCCAATTCGTTAATAAAGACTTAATAACATGGTTGTGATTTTCCTAGTGATTATACTAAGAAATATTTGTGATTTTTATTATTAAAGTTCTAAAAAACATGATAATAATATTGTTTTTTTTTGTCAACACTGATATCAAATAAAGCCTAAACTGTGCAATTTTATATACATAACATAACCATTTTATCGAAACTAGTAACAGCACTTACTTTTTTGTATGGCGTAATTCATCGAAACTACCAGTTACGTTAAATACTTTCTTATTATATTTGAAGTACATAATCGAAAGTGCCTGTTTCGATAAAAGCTACGAAATTGTTTCCGTCTTAAATAATCGAAACTGACAGTTCCGATAAAAAAAAATATCCTTTTGACGACGTAAACTATCGAAACTTTATTTTCCATTAAACTATTACATATTTTCACAAATAAATATATCTCAATAAATCTACTAATTTGTTTAGTAACCACGGGTAACAAAGATTTAATGTAATTCTCTCTAATTAAGAAATATACCACAAAGAAACTTCAAAAGACTCTGGTGAAAAATGTCAAAAATCACTTTCAATGATTTACGTAGGGGCCGTCGATATGTATTTGTTAAAACTCCTTCGTACCAGACATTGACTAGGCCAATAAACTGGCTTCTAAAAATTTGATTTCAGCGGCCTTACATTCATTTATCTCAAGTGTGGGTTACTTTGAACATTCAGACATGCAGACACGAATACAATTGGCCAATATGAATGCAGCCCGCATTAAATTATTCTTGATCGAGTGTTTGAATTTGCATGCGCTGTACTGTGTTCATGTGGGCGACTGAAAACTTGAAACAAAGTACGTTCACCCCATAGGAGTTTATCGTAACCAATTTCTACTTTCGATTCACTCAGTACAACTTGTTTTTTTTGTTTTCAGTCACTAAGGCAAGCAGCACCTTTCAGTACAGATCCTGATGCGATAGCGGAACGGGAAAGATGTCACTATGGCCGCATACCCCGTGCACAGGCCGTGGCAGGCACTGCACACCGCAAGGTCCGCGTCTACTCAGACGGCATCTACGACATGTTCCACCAAGGACACGCCAGGCAGCTGCAGCAGGCGAAGACAGTTTTCCCCAACGTCTACCTCATTGTTGGTGGTGAGTGCATCCCTGTCTTTTCCATATTGCACAAAACATTCCAGAATGACTCATTGAGTCCTCGCGTCGTATGACTCCGATGCGTAATGTTTGTTCATTGATTGTGTACATCGAAAGATATTTTTCTATAATGACGTATTTAAGTAAACCATTCATGATTAATAGGAACTAAATGTTCACGGATACAGTTATTAGGAAACATTTCAATGTTAATTTGGACGACATTACTGCACGACTACATACGTCATCGTCCCCCACGATACAAATGACGATGTAAATAAACAATTAATCATTCGTTCTAATACCTGACCGAGTTCTGAATTAATAATATCCGTAGTAGGTACATTCTGTTACAAATAGCGTGCCCTTGGACTTGTATTCCTAAAATTAAATACCCATTAGCAAAGTACCTGAATACAATGGTTGATGATTATGAGGCGGTCGTTGACCCCGATTCAAATATCAATTTCGCTTGGAACAGAACAATAGCAATTCTTTATGTGGGATATAACGTAATTTAGTCCCTGCGTTATTGAATAGAGAAGGAGCTCGTGGCTAAATAATTACAGCCGCATAGGCCGATCTTCCGGGTTAAGCCGCGCTTGCCGAGGGTGGTCTGTGGATGGGTGACCATCTGTCATAGCGAGTTTCCTCCGTGCCTCGGAAAGCACGTATAACCGTTGTTCCCGGCTGTCATTTGTAGATCTATGACAGTCGTTACCGTTAGTCAGAAACTCTAAAGTCTGACAACCAGTTTTAATACCATGGAGTATCGTATAACCCAGTTACTGGGTTGTGGAGGTCCGATAGGCAGTCGCTCCATGTAAAATACTGATATTCAGCTGCATCTGGTTCAACAGGAAGCCTACCGCAATATACTTGGGAAAAGGCTAGGCAGATGATATTATTGAATAGAGAAGAGTTGAAATCGCGATACAATGAAATTGAATTGAGGTAACTATGACATAACCTGGCAATAAACTGCGAGTGCAAATCTTATTTTTAAAAGCAAGGCACCGTACTGTAGCCTAACTGGCATATTGCCGCATGGCTCCACTATTAAGATTAAAATAAAACAATGCTATTGGTCGGTTACTCGTACGATACAAAATGACCAGTCGATTACGCACGTGTAAAGCGTAAACAATTCTGATAATAAATAAATAAATAAAATGCCCCAGTCCCCAAACTAATTAGCATTTAGTGGTGATAATATTGTAGGCAGTATTTAATAGCCTAGTCATGTTTAATCACCGATAAATGGATTAGTATAATCAATTCTGCGTGTCCTTGAATGCGGTCACTACCTCGTAATATTTAGGTAATTGGACAATCCCCAACCTTAACCTCAATCTCTAATTAACTAGCCATTAGCTCTAATAATATCGGACTTATTAAATATATTGCTATAGTAAGTACAGGCAACATTAGTGTATAATTATTTACCTGCGGATACTTCTCCCAAATCATAATATTTTCTACCGTAATGTTAGCCCTCGGGCCGCACGGAAAATCCGTCTGTGAGCCCGCTTTTTGATAAAACTGACCTTGCAAAAAACGAAATCTGTTAATTTTATTATCAAGAAGGAAACCACTGGGGAATTTTATCAGATACGTAAGATAATAACTTTAATTAAGGTTGATTACGTAGATAATTGTGATTGTAGGTGTTTGTGTATCTAGATGACTCATCGGCATCTTCCTGTCTTGGTTGTAGGCGCCCTATCCGTGCCACAGGTTTTAAAAAACTATGACAATTGTTTTCCTGTCCATGGGATATCGTTTTACCCAGTTACTGGGTTGTGGAGGTCCGATAAGCAGTCGCTCCATGTGAAATACTGATATTCAGCTGCATCTGGTTCGACTCGAAGCTAACCCCAATATAGTTGGGAAAAGTCTAGGCAGAATAAAATGGATGCGTTTAGAAATATTTAAACTCGGTCATACAAACAGCCAGAGGTCTGGAGTCCTTATATTCAAGGCACACCATAGGATTGTCCGGTAAACCTCGTCTAGGTCGACTTTTGAGATGCCATTAAAAACTGCTAGGCCATACAAAATTTATTTGTTCCGTGCGAGATAGAACTCTATTTTCTTCTCTCTTCTATCAGCCATCATTAATTATACTCCTTTATTTTGCGTTAACTGTTATGCAGTGTGTGGCAGTGGTGGCCCAGTGGTATCGGCCCCGACATACGAGTTGTAGGTCGTGGGTTCGAATCCCGGCAGGCGCATTACTTTGTGTAATTTATTGCATCACCACTGCTCTCAAAAAACGGTGAAGGAAAACATCGTGAGGAAACCGGCGTGTCCTAGAACCAAAAATTCGAAGACATGTGACATTCACCAATCCGCACTGGGCCCGCGTGGTGGATTATGGCCCCATAATAAATCTAAAACTGCTGGGACACAGGCCTCCTCTCTGTGAGAAGGGGTCTTCTCACAGAGAGGAGGCCTGTGTCCCAGCAGTGGGAACATTAATAGGCTGATAATGATGATGATGTTATGCAATGAGTTCTGTTTCGATCTGTAATAACTCGGGACGTACAGCTTTGCCAGAACGTCTTAAAACGGAACTAATCTTTTTGTTTGCTGACAACTTTTAAAATCTTTGATATTTGATGTAAACAAAGACCACAGGTTTGTTAGATTTATTATTGTGCCATGAAACTAACGTAATAAGTGAAAAAAAAACAAAGTGGTGGTAGCGAGAGAACAGTGGCGACTTCCGGTTTTCTACTCTAATTTGCCAAGCTGTAGCATGCTCAATTCTATCAATAAAATGGCTACAATTTAGTTGGTTTTATAGTTTCCGACCTAAACAAAGGGGAGGAATATATTTTAATGGTACTTGACCGCGACTTTATTGTAGGCACTATAATGTTTTTCTTAATATCACAGAATCATGCTGCATGATGAGATAGGGACCTTTTGGCCTCGGATAGAACCAACTTACTTTTTGTTACTTATAATTATTCTGTATAAATCCTGTTATTTTTTTTTGTCCTGTATGAGTTTAATTCATAGGTACTTTTCTTTGCTTATCTTTCATGTTGACTAATAATGATTTATGGATTGTTTCCAGTATGTAGCGACAGACTGACACACAGCCGCAAGGGGCGCACAGTCATGACGGAGGACGAGAGGTATGAGGCGGTCCGGCATTGCAGATACGTCGATGAGGTAATTGTTATTTGTGATTCACTACTCACTGCATCTCTCGATATACAATGCTGAGAATAGGGACTTTGCGAACGACAACAGAAACAAAAAAAAATTGTTTTGTCTGTCCTTTTTAGATAATCTCCAAAACGGCTGGACCGATATTTACGTGACTTTTTAGGAATAACATAGCAGATTTTTACGAGGCTCGGACGTAGCAGATGTTATGAGAAGTAACATAGGCTAATTTTTGCCCATTTTTTTTATTAAAGTCGTTTTCCCCTTATCCATAGTGCACGTGTCCGAATGCTGGCGCTTGAACTTAAGACAATCAACCCAATGATGTCATTTATCATCATTGCTCTCAATCATATCTTTGACCTCAACCTCCTCAACTCTATTCTAAGAACAAATCGCACGATAGATGCTTTAATTTGTTTACACAATAGGTACAATACTTAGTTAAGAAGGTGGCATATCAGTATACTATAGAGTTCAAATTTGCTTGGCAAGATAATGTTAATAACAGGTACCGAAAACCTTTATAAATTACGGTACAGGTATTAAAGAATTTCGGTTACGTTTCAGATTTAGGTTACCGCTATCTGGGTAACCAGACCGAAGAAAAATGTAACCTCTATTCAGGTTACCGTTTTAATACCGGTTAACTAAAGATAACGACTCTTTGTCACACACACATGCGATGCGCGCCCTGTGACTATTGCCGACGGCACGTTTGAAGTGTGCAAGATAGGGGTAATTTTTATTTCGGTAACCGGTATTAATACTGGTTATGTATTCACTTTTAATAATAAAGGTAATCTTTAAAATTACCTGTAAAAGAAAAAAAGGTTGTTACCGAAAAAATACCGGTATTGTTGATACCGGTTTCGGTCCCTGGTTAATAAGAGAAAGATAATTAATCATTAACACGTTTTTCGTAACGGGTGTCATTATACGGTTCTCTTAAGGTGATTGCTTCGATGTAGCCCGCGAAATTCAAATTTTTTAACGTTTTTTGCAATTTGCAGGCCAGTGACATGTTGTAACTTTATAAATATTTGTGTTGCGCAAATAACAAGTATAATTTTAAATATAAAAATTGTCAAAAAATTCGCTCCATCAGCTCTCACATAGAAAAGGTGCATCGTAGTTAGATTTCGGAGATTTTAACATGATGCACCTTTTCTATGTGAGAGCTGATGGAGCGAGTTTTTTTATATTTTTTATATTTAAAATTATACTTGTTATTTGCGCAACACAAATATTTATAAAGTTACAACATGTCACTGGCCTGCAAATTGCAAAAAACGTAAAAAAATTTGAATTTCGCGGGCTGGTTGGAGCATCCCCCTTAACTGCGTCAGTAATATGACCCCCTCACATGTGTCTAATAAATAGATGCTGGGTCAGGGAGCTTTATTGTACAGTCAGCATCAAAACTTGCTGAGCACATTCAGATTTTCAAAATCGCTGTACATCGTATTATTACGGTGCACAACGATTTTGAAAATTTGAATGTGATCAGCAACTTTTGATGCTGACTGTACATTTGAACAAAATGTCATGCTGTGAACTTTTTGTTTTGTTCAAGAACATGTTGCGAACTACCCTTGTCATGCTACTGTTTATAATTTTCAGACATGTCTGATATGTATGCGATTGCGCATAAGAATTTTGGCATTATTTTGGTGCTTAAGTCTGAATTATCTAAGATAAAGTATTCGTTTATTCGGCGTCTTTTAAAACCTCCATTCATGCCTAAGCAATAACGAATCCATGCATACAACGTCACGAGATATCCATTATTGTATTCTAAAACCTTCTCCAATATAACGAACACTTCTGAAATCCGCATCAAAATCGGTTCAGCCAAACGCGAAATAATCGCGGACAAATAATACACACATGTACATACGTACAGACATACGGGGCGAACTGAGAACTTTCTTTTTTTGAAGTTGGTTAAATACGGGTTTTTCCCACACTTAAAATTCTTATGGATTTGAATACCAGTTTGCTATTTATTTCTGTACTCATAATCGACATCATGGAAAATAAATTTTATTTAAGAGGTTCCTCTTTTGCAGCTGAATAAAAAAGAAAACCAGTTGAAAATGGCAAATGTCAGGGTCATTAAACTTATGCTTATAACAACAGAAATATTTCCTCTCATTATGATGAAAATAAAGAACATTTTAAAATTAAATGGACATTCGCAAAAAAACCAACGAAATAAATGCTTGTACAGTTTTAGATTTATAATATAGCAATACTATTTTTAAAAAAAACCTGTTCTATTTCTTCCTAGTACATACGTACTGGTTATGTACCCAGGGCGAAAAAAAAGATAAATATTTATGAAGATAATTAGTGCCTCAGTCACGTTCAATAAAAATAATTTGAACTGAATTGGGATGGCAAAAAAGGTACTCCAATTTTAAATGACGAAAATGTTTATTTCTTTTTAAATAACTATTTATTACTTTTCCTTGTTCGCCTGAAAGACTTTTGAAACCTCTAAAATGAGTTAGCATAATCTTTTTAATTTATTGTATGAATTACTAGCACTTTGCCCGCGACTTCGTCTGCGTGTGTTTTTAACTTCGAACTCAGTGAATTTTAGTGTCCGACCGAAACTGATTTTTCAGCCGAAACCGAAACCGAAACCGAACCTTCGGCCTTGCTCTCAGTTTCGGCCGAAACCGAAACCGAAACCGAAACTTTTTAAAACTTTAAACATTTCAATTTTTTTTCTGTTTTTTTTTTGTTTTTTTTTTTACATTTGAACAAGAATTGCTATTTTTCTATGTTATTTAACTTCTACTGAGTCCATAATCTATTCGAAATTATAAATAAATCATTGTTTCCAATGTTTCACTAGATTTGAAGTCTCAACAATCGCATTAAATTAATTTAGCAATACGAAATAACTGAGACATTAGACTAAAAAAATTGCATTATTTCAAAAAAGAAACCGTTAACTTAATTATGTTTCGAATACCGCCTTATCCTAATTCTAATCGCCTTGACGATTGATAAGTTTTTAATCATTAACGTACGTAACAAATATTTTTTATTATGACATGAATATACAAGACTTAGGTACTCTTGGCAGTAAACTCAAAAACATAACCTCGTCTCACGAATAAATGGACGGTGGCAAACTGAGCCGGGGCCCCGCCAGCGAGCAAGACAGCTTGACGAAAAAATTTAGAAAACCGGAAGTCGCCACTGTCTTCGCGCTACCAGCACTTTGAATGATCTTATTTTATTTTATTTCACTTATTACGTTAGTTTTATGGCACAATAATAAATCTAACAAACCTGCGGTCTTTGTTTACATCAAATATCAAAGATTTTAAAACGCTATCAAAAATAAAAATTTTAGTTCCGTTTCAATCCGTTCTGGCCAAGCTGTATGCGTTAGCTACGAATTTTACCGAACGACGCACGAAAATGCAGGAACACTTGAAGTTTCGGCGGGGCCGAAAGTTTCGGCTATATTTTGGCCGAAACCGAAACTAAGGCCGAAACTAGATATTTTGGCCGAAACCGGCCGAAACCGAAACCGAAACCGAAATTTCGGTCGGTCACTAGTGAATTTAATTCGTGCTCACCCTCGTTATAGTATAGGATACTTTTGGAAAATCTCTAGTAGTTTCAGGGCCTATTCAATACAAACAAACAAAAACACGCTAGGGGTTGATTTTTTAAATATAATAAATACGTACCTATCCTTTATTCGATTGAGAGATAATTTATGCCCAGTTTAGAACTTTAGAATTTATCGAAGCAAGCAGTAAATTCTTCCCTTAAAACTTAATCAACCCTTTTCAAAATTTAGGGGGTGATTTTCGAAAAACCCAAAAATGGAGGGTAGTTTTGAAAAAAGAATAGTGTCAATCTTTTTTATTTACTTATACTCACATTCGTACCAAGTTTCAAGTTTATAAACCCAAAGAATAAGATTTTGCATACAAAGGTTTTCACCCCCTTAGAGGTAGATTTTCGCAAAATCCTTTCTTAATGCTTACTTACGTTATAAACTGCAACTATCATCCAAAATTCAGGTTTCTACCTTTAGTGGTTTAATATCCTCCCCTTAAAACTTGAATACCCCTTTTCACCAACTTGGGGGGTGATTTTCGAAAAATCCAAAAACACGTGTTTGATTAATTCTTATCTAGTATATAAATACTGATTTTCAAATTCATCAGCTCACGCGTTATGATTTTTCCATACAAACTTTAACAACCCCTAGATTACCAACGGAGGGTAGTTTTAAAAAAATAATGGTGCTAATCTTACTCGTATTTATTTACTTGTGTTCTCATTCGTGGTAAGTTTCAAGTTTATAAACCCAAGGAATAAGATTTTTCATACAAACGTTTTCACCCCTTTTCACCCCCTTAGAGGAGGATTTTCGCAAAATCCCGTCTTATTGCCAATCTACATGGTAGACTGCAAATGCTGTTCAAAATTCAAGTTTCTGCGTTTAGCGGTTTCGGCTGTAGTCGAGTCAAAAGAAAAACCCCTGTTCTTTTATATATATAGATTGTACTCTTTCGCCGTCACGGTACGTTCATATTGCATTTAAATATTTTTCTTACATATAATTATGGTCAAACTAAACACAAAAGACCACAAATCTTACTGTAAATTATTTGATTTATAAGTCTTAAGTCATGTCCTCATTTGAGATACAAAATAATGAATACACCGTTAACATTACTGTGTATGTCACTGATACTATTCTATGCGCATTCATTTTATCTTAACATAGCTCCGCACTTTTTTGTGGCGCTAAACTTGTCTCCTTTTTTGCCCAAGTAAAAAATGTTGGTAGTCAAGTTTTTGTAGGCAGTCTGAGCTCCAATCAAATCATTTAGCCGATACTAATTACAGTTGTTGCGTCATAGCAGCTCGATAACTATATTTTTATACCTCCATGAGTAATCATTTAAGTTGAAGGTTGGAAGACAATGGCGGAGACTTTGGTTTTCCAGATGGATTCGAATGACTTCCTTAAATGCAAATAAAGTGAACTTTGACACTCAACACGCTATATTATTTAAATCGCCTTTGACGCATTTATTCATTTTATTTCTCTTCACATATAATTAAGATAACATTTAAAATTTGTTGCCATTATAACTACATAGTTGAGGAATAAAATTATGCTTAAAATAAAAATCTTTCGATACCATTAACTTCAGGGTCGTCTCACTTTTGATAGAGAGCTCAATGACCTATCGGGTTCGATAATATTGGTGGCATTTTACATACGAGTGATTCTTAAGCCTCAAAAAAAAATTGACTAGGGTACAGTCTTCAACCAAACAGGCTCGTGGCTAAATAGTTACAGCCGCACAGGCCCATTTTTCCGGGTTAAGCCGCGCTTGCCGAGGTTGGTCTGTGGATCGACCATCAGTCTGTCATAGCGAGTTTCCTCCGTGCCTTGGAAAACACGTAAAGCCGTTTGGTCCCGGCTGTCATCTGTAGATCTTTGACAGTTGTTACTGTTAGTCTGACAACCAGTCTTGCCATGGGGTATCTTATTACCCAGTTACTGGGTTGCGGAGGTCCGACAGGCAGTCGCTCCATGTAAAATACTGATATTCAGCTGCATCTGGTTCGACTGGAAGCCGACCACAAAATAGATGGGAAAAGGGTAGGCAGGTGATGAGTTCTTGACGACAAAAACTATGCATAGTTGAATAATAATAATATTCCACAACTATCACACAACGTCATCTAGTCCCAAGCTAAGCAGAGCTTGTGTTATGGGTACTAGACAACTGATAAACATACTTATATATTTCTAAACACATACATATTATAGATAAATTACACCCAGACACAGAACAAATGATCGTGCTCATCACACAAACATTTGTCCTGGGTGGGAATCGAACCCACGACCTCCGGCTTAGCAGTCAGGGTCGCTAACCACTAGACCAACAGGCCAGTCAATGAATGTGTTCTCATCTTCTTGCAGGTAGTAATGGACGCGCCGTGGGAGTACAGTGAAGAGTTCTTAGAGAAGCACAAGATAGACTTCGTGGCACACGACGACATTCCCTACACGACGGAAGACTGCGAGGACACATACGCGCTCATTAAGGCTAAGGACATGTTCGTTGCTACTCAGAGGACAGAAGGTATGTCTAGCTCATCATAATATCGTCATTTATTCATTCTTAGGTAGCTTTTGTCTGTGGTTTCGCTCGCCCCGTCCTCTTTCAAGTTTGGAGAAAGAAGTACTTAGTGTAAAACCGTTTCCAGTGCCGCATCAATCCCTGTACGAAAATTCGTTTACCGGTTTAGGCGTGTCTCTCAATTCCTTTCAAATTTTGCCGGTTTGAAATCGTTAATTTGAAACTAAGCCTTAACAATATCGTATGAAACTCACAAAATCTTACATTGGCAGATGTTTTGCATAAAAATGTAAAACAGAAATATAGTAATAGCCACAAGCAGCGATCAAACTAAATTCATTATCATATAGTTTGCCATTTGCAAGTTGTGATATTAAATTCTGAAAGTTATTTATAAGTTAGACTACACCTGTTTAAATGACCTTTTTGACGTTGGTAGGCGAATACACAACCTGTTTCATAATACTGCGAATGGCTTTTTTTTATTCAAAATTAAATGCGATACGAAAAATAATACCAACTTGATTATCAGCCATACATCAGTCGTTCATAGGTAGGTGTCTAAAAAGCGACGGTTTGGAATTAAAATTATTTTTCGTAAATATAAAGAAATTTGCCTACTTCAAAATTAAATGCGATACGAAAAATAATACCAACTTGATTATCAGCCATACATCAGTCGTTCATAGGTAGGTGTCTAAAAAGCGACGGTTTGGAATTAAAACTATTTTTCGTAAATATAAAGAAATTTGCCTACTTCAAAATTAAATGCGATACGAAAAATAATACCAACTTGATTATCAGCCATACATCAGTCGTTCATAGGTAGGTGTCTAAAAAGCGACGGTTTGGAATTAAAATTATTTTTCGTAAATATAAAGAAATTTGCCTACTTCAAAATTAAATGCGATACGAAAAATAATACCAACTTGATTATCAGCCATACATCAGTCGTTCATAGGTAGGTGTCTAAAAAGCGACGGTTTGGAATTAAAACTATTTTTCGCAAATATAAAGAAATTTGCCTACTTAAAAAAAAATTATCAGTAGGTAACGTTCTAAATATTCCTTAGTGAATTATGGACCCTAATCACACATAAATTGAGTCGATAATTGACTGGCCGCATTTATGTTATGTGGACTAATGGAGTATTAAGTATTTTACGGCCAAATGTCTTACCTAAAATGGATGTGACATGTTAAGATTTTGAGCACCGCAGGTCAATGCGTAACTGTTTATAAGAGCGTAACCTGCATGGTCCTATCTAGAGATAATGGTTTGGTATGGTTTGTAGGGAAGGAGGCCTGACTTGGTTTCAAAACAAGATTATTCAATTTAGAAAAAATGATGTTTTTATTTTTCCTTATTTTAAGTTTGTAAAAATTCCGGGATGGGCACCGCCCACCCGGACCCTTCTTCCTACGCCCATATCAAGGTGGCAATATTCCTAATTTAAATAAAGGCGTCCACACCTTTCTAAAGACTACACAAAGGGCTACTGAAGGACACCGTGGATTTTAGTCAGTACAAGTCTGACAGTAGGGGGTAGGAGGACTCACTAATGAATTTACCACGATAAAAAAACACCTTTCTAAAAACATTGTCGAGTGTAGTCAAGGTTTGAACAGTCATATCAGTGAAGTGAAGGCCGAGGAATGCACATACAATTGAGCTGTTATAAGATAATTGATCAAATTGATGAGATAATTTGTACTGGCGCCACAATACTTCGCCATAGACTTGTGTTTATTGAGTTTAAATACTTATCGTCTTAAAACAAGAAAGATAAATATCTATTGAACATTTGTCTAAAATAAATGTCATAAGTTGACATAAGGGTCGTTTTGCAGTTACACTTTTTTTGACAAGCTTTCAATAGATGTCTATTTTTTTGTGGAAATGCGTTTAAAGTTTATTATTTTGTGTAGAAGTTGAACTACATGTTGTATCGAACGTACGAAAGGTTTATTTCGCACTTCTATTATTCTACCACAAGCTCTTGCCAGTGGTTTCGCACTATTTCTGAGAAAAATGATAAAAAAAATAAGTAGTACAGTCACAAGCAATAGTATGTATACACTAAGCAGTATTCATAAGCGATTTTCTGCTACCATATTAATAAAACTTTTGCCTTTTCATTAGACTTTTATTTTGGAAGCCATACTATTACGAAATAGGACTTATTTCAAAGTGGAAACCAGTATTTCACGAGTAAATTGTGTTTTCATTTTGTTAAGTGTTTACATGTTATTGCTCGTGACTGCACCTATGTCTATACCTAATCGTGAAAGTTCTATCTATCTTTGTGCCGAAAACGATCACAATCAATTCAGCTATTTAAACGTGAAAGCTTATCAAACAAACTTACTTTTTCACTACATAAAATTAAAATTGACCTAAATACACATAACCTAACGTCCAATATCGATTGTTCCAGGCGTATCCACATCAGACATCGTGGCGCGAATAGTGCGGGACTATGACATCTACGTGCGACGGAACCTGGCGCGCGGGTACTCCGCCAAGGAGCTCAACGTGAGCTTCCTCAATGAGAAGAAATTCCGTTTGCAGAACAAGATGGATGACCTCAAGGAGAAGGGGAAAAAAGTAAGTCCTTATCTATTGCCTAACCAAACCTATTATGCATAGGTAAACTTTAGCCTATATATGGTGACTGGTAATAAGTGTACGATACTTAAACACGTGATTGTGCTCATGATAATAAACAACTTTTACTATGGCATGAGTATGTGCACAATCACCGTGTTTAAGTATCGTACACTAATTACCAGTCACCCTATATGAGAATTATGAGACATGAGAAGGCCCCCTTTAGAGGGCCAATGCCTGTCGAGGTCGCAGGTTTTTTTTGTGCCTAATACTCCTATTGTCATACAATCACGCCGGTTGCGATTATTACGCATCTGACCTTTCTGAACGAACCTAACCTTTGTTAGAAGACGTTCTGTAGTAGCCTACTCCCATTGTAAAAAGGGATTTATGTGAAAGTTGCAAAAAGTATGCCGCATTCGTTTGACTATTTATCGATTTCACTTCGATAGATAACAATATTATACCGAATAATAATACGTTAAATTGTAAGCAGTACGTTGAGTTCACGATCTTTCGACAGTTTACAATCTCGCGAGATAGATTATAATCTAACGGGATTTACAATTTTACGCTGACATATAGATTAGAAACAAAGTTCTTGTTGAAACACCCTATAATATCAGTAGGCAACAAAAGCTTTACGTAGTCAACGTTCTCCTCGTAAAAATAACAAGATACCGCCGATAGAGCGGCTGACCTTGTGTCGTTGCTACAGGGACCTGTTGCCCATTCAATGAACGTTTTCAGTAAACAACCGAATCACTGATGCCTTGAGTTATTGAACTCGATCAAGGTTGAAGCGATAGGGGTGAATTGTTATTGAGGGTTTATCTATATCTGGATCTGTAACTGGCTGATGACGGTGGATGTTCCACATCACGTACGTAATACGGGCTTTAAACATTACTGACAAAATGTATGTATAAGGCTGACCGCAGACTTGAGTCAAAACAGTTTTAAGACAGACTATTGCTTTACAAAAACCATGAAGATGCGCACACTTAAAACAAAACGTCTCATAGACAATATTGTCTAATAGACACCAGAACTGCACAGCGACAAGTCTGACACTGAACAGTTTTGTTTCAGGTGAGCGGCGTGTCGTAGACAAAACAGTTTTGTTTATGTTTTATGACAGACTTGTCTATGTGAGACAAGACTGTATTAAAACAGTTGTGACTCAAGTTTGCGCTCAGCCTAAATGTATCACGTTTGTTTTGTGTTTGTTTGGTCACACGTCACCAAACCCTATAACCAGCGGTCAACTGAGACGCTTCTAACGACACTTCATTTGTCATGTAATGATAAGGAGTTTAAAAGTTATGAGGGAACAAACAAACATACATACATACAAACATAGGAGGAGCTCGTGGCTAAATAATTACAGCCGCACAGGCCGATCTTCCGGGTTAAGCCGCGCTTGCCAAGGTTGGTCTGTGGATGGGTGACCATCTGTCATAGCGAGTTTCCTCCGTGCCTCGGAAAGCACGTAAAGCGGTTGGTCCCGGCTGTCATTTGTAGATCTTTGACAGTCGTTACTGTTAGTCAGAAGCTCTAAAGTCTGACAACCAGTCTTACCATGGGGTATTGTATTAACCAGTTACTGGGTTGTGGAGGTCCGACAGGCAGTCGCTCCATGTAAAATACTGATATCCAGCTGAATCTGGTTTGACTGGAAGCCGACCCCAATATAGTTGGGAAAAGGCTAGGCAGATGATGATGATACAAACTTACATACCGGTCAAAATCATAACCCTCCTTTTGGCTTTGCCGTAGTCGGGTAAAAACTAAAGTTACACTCCCTTTCAGGTGATGACCAACATAGGCGAGAAGCGAGTGGACATCCTAACGAAATGGGAGGAGAAGTCTCGGGAGTTGATCGACGCGTTCCTGCTGCTGTTCGGTCCGGACGGGCGCCTGTCCAACATCTGGAACGAGTCCAAGGGCCGCCTCATGCAGGCGCTCAGCCAGCCGCCCTCACCCTCGCCCAGCGAGAATGGAGACGCGCATGGAGATGACCTTGTACACAGGTATGCGGTTTTCTTTTTTTTTTAACTGTCTTCCTCAGATCAAAGAAATAGGCAGATAGAACGCTCAGAACACGCGAGTGGGTAAACCAAATTTGATACAAAATCAAATTACATTTCATAATGTTTTCTTTGTTTTTGAGAGCAACTTTTACAATGGTTAAAGACACGTGATATTTTGGCAAACAACAACAACGACGCGCAGCTTGGTACAACGCGTAGCTTGGTACTGTCGCGACTTTGTATTCGATTTTATATTAACTTTGGTAGAACCACTCGCGTGTTCTCAGCGCTCTATCTGCCTATTTCTTTGATCTGAGCTGTCTTCCACAACCCTGCGGCCGTTTTATGACGTCTTAAAACCTTGCTTGTTGCAGTGAGTGAAAGTAATGGAGCTATACAAGTCGTGTAGCGCCATCTCGTTTACTCACTGGAACATGCCTTGTTTTGAGACGTTCTAATACGTCCCCTGGGCAATTGCTTTCTTCCACTGCTCGAGAACGCACTCGTAGTTTACTTCACAGTAGTTTTTTTATAGTCTTTGATTAAGGCTGCTCCCACATCCCAGACCGAGATAGAAAGCATAATACGATAGCACGCGGCGGAATCCTCGAGGCGGCCGCGTGCTATCGCTTTGTCTCGGTCTAGCAAATGGCAGTTCTAAGCGACAGAAAGAGAAAGGGCGACGGAAAAAGCCGATTCCGCGTCGATAGATGTGGGAGCACCCTAATTCTTGTTTTTCTTTGTTAGTTCGTATAGAAGCTTAGCTAGCTTAGTTGTGCGCAGTTTTTATGGCATTCTGTCTGTAAAAGTGAGGTGTTTTAGGGAAAGATTCTAGTATCTGGGTTTATTGATAAGGAAATTATCGTATTTGGGTATAGACCGACTATTGAACAACAGGCCAAGTTATAAACACAAGCCAAGCTTATCTTACCTTCAGGTAATTTAAAAATAAAGAAACCGCCCATTTTCTCGCTAAAATGGAAATAGAAAAAATGTAACAAAAATCTTTCTATTTCAGCCGAAGTTCAGTGTCCCCGCCCCCGCCCAAGTCCCGGCGCTATGAAACCCTCTATGAGCAACACGCAGGTAACTGGGTAATTATTGCACCGCTTTTCTTAGATACTGTAAGCAAGCTGGCAGATGATGCGATGCGATGCAATTCCACAGTTTTCAACTACTACATAATAACATAAAACGTGCCGTAAATGTAGATGAAAAACAAAACACGCTTGTCACGACGATAATAATAATAATATAATATTCCACAACTATCACACAACGCCATCTAGTCCCAAGCTAAGCAGAGCTTGTGTTATGGGTACTAGACAACTGATAAACATACTTAGATATTTCTAAATATATACATATTATAGACAAATAACACCCAGACACAGAACAAATGATCGTGCTCATCACACAAACATTTGTCCTGGGTGGGAATCGAACCCACGACCTCCGGCATAGCAGTCAGGGTCACTAACCACTAGACCAACAGGCCTGACTGTGTAATGGACTTTTCAACACATTTGCTCGAAAAATGCATTTACGAAGCCTGTATATATTGTTCGAAAGTTAAAAATTACGCACCATACAACGGAGCGTGCGGTAAAATAGGTACTCTCACATAAGTACCTACTTTACCGCACGCTCCGTTGTATAGCACCGTGCGTTTCCTTTACGGTTTTTTCTTAATTTCCATTAAAAATAAAAAGAATTCCACCAAAGAGTTTCACGTTCTGAGAATCAACAGCCTGACTGATCGAACCTCCTTGGAAGTGTTTTTGATCAATACGTTGTCTCACTTTAATACTAATGAGTAAATGAGACGAAGGATGTAGTTCTAATTTCCACCACGTGCATGTGGCGCCATTTGCAAATTCACGCCATTTTCATAATAGGAACTTCAAAAATTGTTGCGACTTTTCTACTGTTACATAAAGTTGGTTTAATTACATATTGTACTGTTTTCTCGCAAATGTGTTGAAAAACGTTGTATGACACACGTGCGGAAATTGGTATTTACAAACTCGTGACTATGGTAAGCCCTCGGCTTCGCCTCGGGCTTACATTCGTCTACGCCTCGGGCTTACATTCGTCTACTCATTTGTAAAAACCAACTTACCGCACTAGTATCATAAATAACTATTACGATGTAAGGGACTTTACTTATGGCGCGATGCGACGTAATGCAACGCGATTCGAACGAATTCCAACTACAAGTGAAAATCAACCTTCCACTATGACATAAGACATAAAACACGTTGTTATCTATGGGTAGTCAAAATGGTAAAACAAAACACGATCGCCATGACAACGTCAAGTCAATCGAATTGCATCTTTATTTATAAAGCCATGTATTCACTGAGCAACAGTGTTTCGGATACACAGTTTCTGAAACATCACGTAAAGTGTTCTCCGCCGCAAGAGGGCAGCACCGAAACGTACCGATAAACACGTAGTGTGTACAGAAACAAAATTATATGTTTCTGAAACAAAATGATTTGTTTCAGAAACAAAATGATTTGTTTCAGAAACACATAGATGTTGTTTCTGAAACAGAGTTTATAAACAATTGTTGCTCAGTGAATACGTGGCTTTAGTGGCAGGGTTGAGTTTCACTTGTAGTTGGAATTCGTTCGGATCGTGTCGCATCGCGCTTTGTGAAAAGTCCCGAAGTCAGTTGAATGGCATGATTACATCGTAGTAGAAAGGACCATTTTCATTTTTAGTTCGTAGGAATTGCAAATAGCACGAATCGCTTCATCAGTGTGCTTAGTGCGAGTTTTTTTACGTTGACGCGATAGTAACGTTTTACCGCGTTTGGCGCTCCTATTGGCCCGCTGCAAGGTCGTGAGAACTCTCACGCGTCAACGTAAAAAAACTCGCACTAAGCACACAGCAAGCGTTGCTAACGCGACAGTACACTACACTCAGGGCCCCCGCTACCATATGTGCAATGTGTATGCACACGGGCGCCAAAACCAAGGGCCCAGAAAAAAAATTAAAAAAAAAAAAACAAAAATATTTTTAAAGAAAAGTTGAGAACCTAACTAGGATTACTTTTAAGTACCTATTAAATACTTCAAATATCTGATCTCACTAATTTTAGATTAAAACTTGAAGTCCGGAAACGTTAAACTTTTAGAGCTCACTGCGTTCTTCTAGGAAAAATTGCCTTGTCCTATTCCAAAGACCTAAAAAATTTCGCACTCGCTTCGCTCGCGCTACTTTTAAGGTTGACATTCGCTTTTCATGACCTCGCTTTTGATAGCAATAGCAAATGCTTCATATGTTAGTTAATCTTGTTTTGGTCTACAAAAAATGAAATTTGTCTTCTCTGAGATGGTACGGAACTCTGGGTGTGAAGTTTGAGTAGCACTTGATGGTTTTTTTTTTGTGTTTAAGTTCCGAAGCGCAAGCTTTACAGCCCCAGAGCGCTGAATTTTAAAATACGCCACTGACCGATCTACCATAAAAAAAAGATAATTCAAAATGCCTTAAGGGGCGCCAAAATCCTTTTTTGCACACAGGCGCCAGTAGACCTTACGGGGGCCCTGACTACACTCACGCACGCTGCCAATATAATTCTCGAACAAGTGGGCCGGTACGAATGTTCGGTAGTTCCTCATGCAGGATATCGATGCCGAGCGTCAATTTAGTTGTTATATAAACAAAGTAAGAATTTGACAGACCTATCACTTGTCATTGTATTAAGTTCCAGAGTAAGATTCGTTTTAATATCATAATAATCTTTTCTTAAAATAGGCGTGCATTTAATTTAGATGTTAGTGTGTAAAGTAGTAAGGAATTGCATAGCTATTGAATATTGAAAATTATAGTATTTCTGTAAAAACAATCAATAGTTCGCATGCATGCAAACAGAATAGAATTTTGCTTTTGTAGATAGATAGAATAAACTTTATTTTACACTAAATTGTTAAACGACTGTTTTACGCAATACTGCTAATTTTATTGTCAAAACGTCGTCGTCTTATAGCTAATAGCGCGAAAGAGAGAGATATTTGCGCGTTTAAAATATTGCTGACTCAGCTTTGTCGTCAATGGAGATTGAGGCTGTTTCGTTTGCATAGACAATTATCTGAGGATATAAACACTCGGCTTATTCAAAAAAGCGCACTTATACTTCATGATGCTCTGTGACTTGCAACACTTGTGGTTGCGTGCGAGTTACTCAGAAGACTTATGTAAGTGTTTGTCAACAGATGCATCGAGCTCTGACTGTGCTGGCGACAAGGAAGCGGCCGCACAGCGACAGCTGACGGACGACGGCTCCGACGAAAGCGACGACGACTACCAAGACACCAGCCCCTACCTCTAGACCACACACACAGAATAGCGGCGCGACCACACCACGTGTGTCGCCCGCTAGCAGTCCACAAGGAGATTCAATACGACGCCACGCGCGTCACGGGCCTCTCTCGGTGTCCTCAAGATAAATTATAGAGTGAATTACGTCGTTTCAATTTTGTATGCGCGTTGAGTACAAGAGCGATTGTATTTAATATTATGTGATCATAATACGAAATCTTAAATCCTTAATCCTATAGTTATTTATTTGTCTTGTTAAGTAAATTTAGTTTCTTCTTCGCCCCAATATGATTGCAGGTTGGCTGCATGTTGTTAGCACCTATAAATACCATTGTGTAAGATAACTGGTGCAAATAGTTGAGATATTAATTTTATTTATAAATTAGGTGACACTTTTTGACAGTCTATTAAAAAGGTGCTTATTAATGATTCTTGTGTTTTATTTTGTAAATATCGAATGAAATAAGGACAAGTCGACATACGAGCAAAGCACGCCTTCCATGCCTGGAAGGCATGGAAGCAAGCAAGCTATGACGAAGAAACGAAAGGGTTACACCTCTCCGTAACATAGCGCTCTCTGATTAATATAGCTATCTGTGCATAGCGCCACGCTTGTAATTTCTGACAGAAAACCACTAATTACTACATAGAAATACCTAAATATAAAACAGACTTGGGAAAGAAAAGGTAGGTAGTGTCCTTGCGCTTCGCTTGGCTTGTTTTGGCGGGGGCACTGCCGTGCCCCCAGATTTAGCTTGAGAGCGCCTTCACACTAGCGTTTTCCCAGCGTAGGTTTGGTTGACGTATGCGCAGCACAGACGTGTTGGAGGCGTCGTGTTATTATAAATTGAACGCTTTGCTTACACGGCGTAGACGTCACACGGAAACGGAACGGTGTTTATCGAATGCCTACGACTTATGCTAGTGTGAAGGCGCTGTAAGACCTCATGCCCTAGCAATCGTTGACGACCACTGGTTCAATGTAGTCCTTACTCAAATTAAAAAAAAAAAAGGTTGCACTCCAGGAGTGCCGGTAGAAGTGAAAACTTTTTTGTTACTATGTTTTATTTTTAATTTGAATGACGTCTTACTCATTTTCGATCAGGGTCACGTGACCCTGACGCGAGTTTTGGTCACGTGACCCTGACGCGAGTTTTAAATTTTTTACCCATTACAGAAAAAGTGTACAACGCCGCTAAAGAAGTTTTCACTTCAAAAAAATGTTTTTTAAGCACTGTATTCACCTGGGCATGCGGGCAGCGAGTAAAGGGCAACTCGCTGCGCTCGACGGCGCGTTGTGTCCCACGCGCCCCTCAAAGAGCGTCAGCATAATGACGGGGCCCCCCTCTCAGAGGGCCAAAGCGGGATTATTCACTTGCCGTGACCCCGGAACATAACAGGCTATGAAGGACACCGTGGATTTTAGTCAGTAGAAGTCTGACAGTCCGTCCCGCCCTGCCCGGGGCGGAGGACTCATTTGATGATTTTAACAAGCTAAAAAAAAAAAAAAAGCACTGTATTCACCTAGAATTTTATAACTAGTCGGATTTTTGCTGCTCTGGACAAAAGTCCCTCATTTGGCCTTTCTTTATGGTGGTTATAATCATAAAATAAGTCCTCCCACACTGGGTGGACTGGAAGGGACAGACTTGTATAGACTAAGACTCAGTGTTCCTTCAATTATCCTTCATTTTTCCTACCCGTCTGTCCGTCGTCTTGACGTGGAATACCACAAGGCATGCCACAGGCAAATCAGTGTTAAATAAATAAAAAGTATTTGATTTAATTGTTCAGATTTCATTTTTATTTATTAAATCAATAATTTACAAAAGTTAAGAACTTGAACAACTTGTTTGAAACTGCTATATTTACACTGGGAAGTCTATCCGCATCTTTAAGATACAGGTCCAATCAGAAGCAGCCATCAAAAACAAAGAAACTGGATTTAGTCTGAGATAGAATTTTTTTTTGGTTGTTATGGGCAGAAGACAATTCCATGTGTCAGGAGCCATCAGGAGACAGCATGGCACAACATGGTATGTTACTACTATGGTTACTACTATGGTATGTATACTTAAGGATCATAATATAGAATGTTGTGGAATAATAGTAATCATGAATAGGTCAGAAGTCATGACCTATTCAAGTTAATTTAACATTTCAGCACTAATATTATTGACATAACATTGAAATTCATTTGTTTATAATAAAACCTATGCCATACTGCTCCATATCATGCTGTAAGTGGATGACGGTTCTAATGAGAATGAACCTTTGTTCTTATAAAATAAATATAATTCAAATTGGAAATGATCTATTTAAAACATTGTATGGAAAAAAGTCTTACAATCTCATCAATATGTATAATATTGTTTCATAAACATAATTATAAAGGATATAAGAAATTGAACTACATTGATCATCATAACTTAAAATAAACATTTATAGCTTAATTTTAATACTTATAATTATTATGGTTGAAATGCTTCAATGTTATCACACAGTTCGCAAACACAGGCTTATTGGAATACACATTGTTCTTGTACTCAATTCCCTAGTAGAACATTGACCCTCATAGTTCCGACTTATCAGTGTTACTGCGCTCACCCTTAGTGGTCAGCTGCTCAGACAAGCATGAGTCATCAGAACCCCTCAGGGCATGTTGAGTACACAAGTGTTTGGTAAGATCTATCTCTCCTTGGTGGTTCCAATACCAATCTTCTACTGCCCCTTCATTCTCTTCTAAAAGACTCTCACACTGTGTTTTCATGTGAGTTATCTCAGCAGATGGCTTATCCCACAACTCAAGTGGTATGCCAAGGTCCACCTTCACACCCTTGTCAACCAACCCGTGTAGGGTCTTGAACGTTTGACTCATACCTTTGGCAAACCTTGTACTATCCTGGCGTTCTTTGTGAATATTATATTCCAGGATTTTGTCACAAACGCCTTCTAACGATTCTATCAGTCTCAACTCTGATTTTTGATATTTTGTCTTCTTCTTAGGTTGCACATCGTCGAGTGAGTATCCAATTTCGATGACATCGTGTACTTTGCCGGTTTCTTCGAGCCTCCCTTGCAACTCAGTTGCTAAAATCTTGCACACCTCACACCGGTTTGCATATTTTACGCCTACATCTTCTTCTGACCTGACCTCTGTGTCATGACATAATGATTGAGTTATAAGTATAAAGCACAAACAAATTGTTTTATAAAACATTTTTAAAATCTTTAAATTCGATAAAATCAAAACTAGCACAACAACACGTATTTTTTTCTGCCAAACTACTTTTGACAGTTAGAGTGAAGTGACAGTGACAGACGAATGACTAAATGTCATTATTTTTCTTTTTACTTTGGATTAGATACGAGTCTTTTATCTTCATGGGTAAAAAACAAAGAACCATTATCTATCTGTTCCAAAGTGATTGTTAACAAACACAAACCGAGATTGAATGATCTTTAGCAGCAAAGGCTTGTTCAAAGAAGCTAGCTAGGCTAAGATATTGCACGGAAGGGAGTTGTAGAAAAGGCCAGTCAGTAGTAAGCCAGTAAGTGGAACAGGGCACAGAGCTGCCAATGATGATGGTGTAAGAAATTTCATAGAATCACTAAGCCAATCAAAACTTCTCTGACTGCTACTTTTATTTTCACACTTTTAATGTTCTGTTAACTTCTCAATTTGAGATATTTAAACAAAAGGATGATTTGAGTGTCTTTTATTGTGTAGATGAGGATACAAATCAGGTAGGTACAAAAACTTTTTCAGTATTTTACAATATAGTTTAGCAGTAATAAATATAGGTATAATATATGTATTAACAAGTTAGTATTTTATATTGTACTTCTTTATTCAACCATTCTTTCCATTCATCATTTACTTTCTTCTCTAAAGTTACTTCTTGGAATACTTCACTCACAGATTTTTCCTCAAACCCTAATTTTTTAAACATTTTGATACTGATATCATTGGTCAAAGATATTTTTGCTTCGAGTATCTGGAGGTGGATATGTTGAATCCCATAGAGGATCATTAAGATCACAGCTTCCCATCCAAACTTGTTGCCCCGAGCTGATTCCTCAGCGATCATTACTTCTATTTCACCAGCTGCTAATTCATTATCTGTTATGAATATATTTGTGTCTCCAATCATTGCTTCTAGAACAAAGATGTTTTGATAAAAACATGATGAACAGTATGGGAGTGGCACAGTTAATAGATTGGTAGTCAATAGTGTGTGTGTAATGGGTAGTGGGATAGCTTACCTGTTTCATCACTATTTTTATCATAAATATGTTTTTCTAGTATTATGAAAGTGCACTCTGAAAATAAAATGACATTTTAAATCAATGAAACAGAGACCTACATGTATGTAGGCATAAGGCACCTATTCGATTAGCTGTACGGAAAGCAATAAAGATCTAAAACACACTATCTTCATCATCACGCCATGTTTTTTGCATTTCATATTCCTCTTCCAATGTAAGTGGTTCAGATGCGGTAAGTGTCTGGAGTACTTCAGACTTCATCCATTCGTGATACCTGCAAGTAAGAAAGGTTAAAATAAAATACAATACAAGTTTCACAGCCAAATGTGAAAAACAACATTTACTTCGGGACATGATATTCTGTGTATGGTACAAGTATTACATTCCGTCCAATAATTCGGGTATTACTATTTAATTTCATCTTGAATTTTTAATTTATTGGCGATTAAACATTTTGTCCAGAACTTTTTTTCGAATTTTGGCATTTCACAATCAGCTGTTGCAGCCACAGACTAGATAGGTTGTTGTTGTTGCAGCATTGCAGTGTCAACATTCTTAATATTTTTATCATGATTTCTGGCCTTTTGTACCATTCAAAATTATTTAATAATAAAAAGAAACAGATTTGGTTTATAAAAAAATGTTAAAATAGGATTAATACGTTGATCCCATGGACCTAAAAAAAAAGTTCATGGTTGATCCATTCCTTGATTCCATGTGTCAAAGTCAATCAATCTTGCTTGTCAAAATCGGCGTCCATCCATTGTAGAGATGCGCAAAATGTGTCAGTAAAAAGAAAATGAATGAAGTATATCTTTTCACTTGATGAAGTAGTTCATTCATTCATTCAGTACTTCATTTCGTCCAGCAAATCTGAACTAGTTCACTGGACTAGTTCACTGAACTACTTCACTGAAGTACTTCACTGAACTACTTCACTGAACTACTTCACTGAAGTACTTCACTGAACTACTTCACTGAACTAGTTCACTGGACTAGTTCACTGAACTACTTCACTGAACTAGTTCACTGGACTAGTTCACTGAACTACTTCACTGAACTAATTCACTGGACTAGTTCACTGAACTGGTGATTTAGTGAAGTGAAATCACTAGTTCACTGACTGAACTAGTGATTTAGAGAAATGATGTATTTCATTAAATCACTAGTTCAGTTATATACGTATGTCGATTTTCCTTCATACTTTAAGGTGATTGCTTCGATGTAGCCCGCGAAATTCAATTTTTTTTACGTTTTTTGCAATTTGCAGGCCAGTGACATGTTGTAACTTTATAAATATTTGTGTTGCGCAAATAACAAGTATAATTTTAAATATAAAAATTGTCAAAAAATTCGCTCCATCAGCTCTCACATAGAAAATGTGCATCATGTTAAAATCTCCGAAATCTAACTACGATGCACCTTTTCTATGTGAGAGCTGATGGAGCGAATTTTTGACAATTTTTATATTTAAAATTATACTTGTTATTTGCGCAACACAAATATTTATAAAGTTACAACATGTCACTGGCCTGCAAATTGCAAAAAACGTAAAAAAATTTGAATTTCGCGGGCTGGTTGGAGCATCCCCCTTAAACAGGCTAAGGACTGTCAACCTAGAAATATAGTTGTATTGGTGGTAATAGTCGTTTTGGTTTACTTACACTTTTGTTGTACGTCAAATAAGACTGGATTCCTTTCACTATAAAGTTCATATTACAGTGAAAAGACTAACTACTGATAACATTTTCCGTGGTCACGTGGTGGCGAGGCGCCGTATTCGCTCGTTACTTTATCAGCCGACGTTATCCGATCAGCCGACGAAGTAACACGAACATGTACGAGTGAGAGAGCGCCTTGGTTGAATGTGTGTGAGTAGAGCGGGCTTATCGTCCGTCCATAGCCCATTGTGTACTAAGCCAATAGCCATCAGCCATGCACGCGCGAAGAAGACCGAATTCCCCAAGAAACACCACAGACTACGTAGAGTGTAGATAGTAACACTGAATTACTAAGTGAACTAAAGACACATTTGATTGGCCAGTGAATGAATGAAAAGTTCATTTTGGGAAATGAACTAGTTCATTTAGTTCATTCGTTCGCGAACTACCCATGTCTAATCCATTGTTGACGTTCATGTCTTAACGGAGTTTTATCGTAGCAAATGTTTTATCTTGTTTTCGCGCTGCCCTTTATAATTCTTATCAACAAAACTACCTGCCATATTAGCTGACCTAGTATTACTTTATCTTGGTATAGATCAGTTTATTATTAATGGTTTTTGTGTCAACCTTTACATAAGTAAGTTAAAATTTTTGTTCACTCCCATGTTTTAGGAAAAGTGATTATATATTATTCTTCAGTTGTAATTACTAAGTACTTATTCAAGTAATAGCCTATATTCCAGGAATCTATTCACGATGAATCAATATCAAACGGAGCGACGTCTGTGTTGGTGCTACTTGTTGATCGCGTTATTAGTCGCAGTATCAGTTTTATGCATCGGGATACCGTACAACCATTGGCGCACGACACTGGACGTTTGTCCGGGCGGCTACTTTGAGAACACGAACTGCGGCTGCATACTGTACGGAGTCAGCACATTCCAGTACTTCAATGGTGGACACAACTCATACTGCCTGTATGCGGTATTCGCGCCGCTGCCTGTGTTCGTGTATGCAGTAGTCATGGCACTGTTTCATATGTACCGAGTGTGTATCAATAACATTGGCCAGTATGAGGATGAAAAATCCACAACTATGGAAGAAATGTAAGTAAATATAAAGTTTAAATTCCTTTGAAATATGCATATCGGTTCTACCTATCACTTGTTATCATTATGACTCATTGTTTCAGAGAGGGTGAGTCAATTGTAGTGAGTACAAGGACTAGAGTGAGCAGAAGTAATGACTCGGTCATCTACTGCTGGATCCCTTCATCTTGTATTGCTGCTATGTTTGCCGTGTACTCTGTCGTGCATGCTGCTATTTTGACGGATGGCTTCCTCAAGACTTGCACACAGTACAGAGGGTACTTAGTCAGGGTAAGCTTAGTTTTTTACCATTTCTATTCATCAATTAAATTAACTTGTAATCAGTATTCATATACTTACATTTTTAAATATTTTAAATGAAATACAAAACAATATAAAACATATAAAAATAGAGGTCCGCCGGTATGGGAGCAGGGTCCAAGCTACCGGTGGTTAGGGTTCCAGAGACAGGAACCTCCTCACAATGTGAGCCGTATCGAGGAGCACTACCTTCTGAATCAGGCCCTTGATCCAACCCCCTAACGAGAGCCTCGAAAGGTGTTCGTCGAGGCTCTTTGCCATCAGGCCATTGGCAGTAACAACAACCGGCACAATGATAGCCGAGCTCACATTCCACATGTCGTCAACCTCGCGCGCCAGATCGAGATATTTGATTTGTTTATCTTTCTCAGCTTTCACGAGGTTCTTGTCATGCGGGATGGTAACATCGATTATCATTGCGCGGCGCGCTGATCTGTCTATCACTACTATGTCAGGTTTATCGGCGACAATAGTCCTGTCAGTAATGATATTTAGAATCTAAATTTGAAACTAGTGAAATGGGAATAAGGTCATGTTGTCAGTAATTATATCTTTAATTATCGGCACTGTGTATTGATAATTTCTTCCCACATTCATATTTTCTCGTAACCTTCTGTTTACCTAATTGATAATAATATAATAATACTCCACAACTATCACACAACGCCATCTAGCCCCAAGCTAAGCAGAGCTTGTGTTATGGGTACTATACAACTGATAAACATACTTATATTTCTCTGTACTAAATTATTATAGATTGATAGGCCTTCATACTTTTTTTTTGCTGTCTCAAAATCATAAAATTCTACTGACCACAATGGAGCAGAAGGGACTGTCGGACACTGACTAAAAATCCACCTTGTTCATAAAATGCCCTTTACATTCCAGGTTCACAGTTACCTTTATAAACAGTCCCATGACCGAGACCTTCCCACAAGTGTTAAGATGAGTAATAATCACTTAAAAGAACAATGTGCCATTGTAACAATATTCATTGTGCCTATAATTAAGAAGGCCTCTCAATTAGGTAAAGATGAACAAACAAGAAATTGGCAACCTTCATAATCACTTAGCGCTAATTGTGACCGTTAATAGTGTTAATCAGCATAAGTCTCATTATATTATAATGTGTTACAGGAGCTCCGAGCAACAGGGGACCATGCAACCGCGATACACTTTCGTCTAAGATGCCAAGCGATTTTCGACTTTATGGACTACCTACAGAAGGACGCGCCGAACAGCCGCCGAGGTGACTTTATTAATACTGGTGTGGCTTTACAATTAGCTGTTGTCACTGCCTGGTTAGCAGTGGGTATATGGATAGCCATTGTTGTACATACAGCCTTGAGAGCATTTAAAGAGCGACATGTACTCACGTGCTGTGGTAACTGAAGTAAACCACGAGTTTTTATATAGTATTAGCATTCAGGTGCACTTGAGCTTAGTAAACAGCTGATGAGGTGGTCTCGAAATTGCTGATATTTCAGTATTCTACTGACATGATACCTCTTTACTGAAATACTGGAAGGTAAAGATTTTTCCTGATCAAAAAGAAGTTAAATTCTTTTGATTTATATTTCTCGCTGCCAGTCTAATTTACAACAAGAATTTATGCTCAAAGAGACCATTGAGCTGACGTGACTGTTATATAAAAAATATTTTATATCTATTTTATGACAATGAACAATTTTTAAGTAAAGGCTTGTTTTCGCCTCAGTGCCTAACTAACGAAACGAACAACGAACTTAATATTATGACATTAACTTTCGACCATGTAACTTCCAATTTATTTTAATTAATATGAAAAGATAATTTACATTACATATAACCATATCATTCTTTGTTCTTTATCGTGTGAGTATGTGGCCGCCCTCTGTGACAGAGTTAATTATGCTGCCTCTGGGATCACCACAGGCCTCTGCCATAGCTTTGGACTAATTATAAGTTTAGGTTGAACCCGATTTGAACTCGCAACCTCATGTATAAAAAGCGAGATGTTTTACCTCTGGGCTAACACAACTCGTGATGAGATGAGCCAGATTACCACATAAGCCATAGATGTACGAGTCAAGTAGCGAAGACTGAGCTTTTTTTAAACCGTAATCTCAGATCAAATAAATAGGCAGATAGAGCGCTCAGAACACGCGAGTGGGTCCACCAAAGTTAATACAAAATCAAAATCGAATACAAAGTCGCGACAGTACCTACTAAGCTACGCGTCGTACCAAGCTGCGCGTCGTTGTTTTTTGCCAAAATATGCCGTCTCGTGTCTTTAACCATCGTAAAATTTTCTCAAAAACAAAGAAAACATTATTGAATGTAATTCGATTTGATTTTGTATTAACTTTGGTGGAGACACTCGCGTGTTCTGAGCGTTCTATCTGCCTATTTCTTTGATCTGAGACCGTAATGTTGTATTCTAGCTTTATTAGCATTGTAACAAATTAACATTCCACCGAACTCGAGAACAACGTAGTTACGCAACTAGTTTTAATTTTAAATGGAGTAATTCACAATTGTTTTTACTTGTTTTATGATTGTGACATTTTTAGTAAATGTAAGTTTAATGTTCGTCCATTTATCTTAATATTTATAACATAGTTTAACCAACATTATGTACCTTTTATTAAGATTTTACAGAAATGTACATTCTATTGTATTTAATATGTAAGTAATTTAAGAGAATCAAACTGTCATGTGCCGTCCAATTATTGTATTTAGTTGTTAGTTATTTGTATGTTTTTACATTTTAAATGTATTTTACTACAACCCTATTAATATTTTTACAAAAATAAATTACAATTTAGTATGTGTAAACTACTTTAATGTTATTGTACCTATTTCTTTTATGAATATATCATCATTATTTTCAGCCGAAGGTCGCCCGACGTAGGCCTCCCGTATTATATTATTAAGCTTTATTATTTGCAAGGATCTGGGAACATAAAAATCAAAATATGTCACATAAAACATTTAATAGTAAACATTACAAAAACAACAACATTTTAACGTTACGATTAATTATTAAACTCTAACATTTATTCTCAATGAATAATAAAATACTTAAGATTAAGAACTTCTTGTGTAATATCAAAGACAACAAGAGCTTAAATTTTAATGGGGAAGGCAAGTCAAAGCTAATTGTAGATGGCGCCACCATAGCTTAGTCCTAATCCGACCAATGACGTAGTACTATTTTGAAGTACCTATAAGATTTGAACCAATGACGATGCTTGGAGCAAGCTATACTAGCGCCAGTAGTTCCCCAGTTGCCATCCCCATTCATCACACTGATAGCAGCTGCCGGCGCCTAATATTATATAGACAGAGAGTAAAGTCCCAGGTGGCCTACCGCCTGACGAAAGAGACAGAGCTATACAAGTCGTCTAGCGCCACCTCGTTCACTCATTGGAACTACTCTGGTTTTATGAGTAACGGTATTGGTACCGTTGGCAGATAATACCGCCGCGGCTTGAATAGCATGATATCCGCATACTCCCTTGGGGCATCGCTACCAACGGCCGCAGCGGATTCCTCTCCCGGTTGAATATGCCTTAATTGCTTTATTTTCACACAATAATTTCGTAGCCTCGAAAAGGCGGGATACCCTCCTTGTCAATAATTCTTATACATTAACATGTCTGATCTCGCCATAAAACGGATGAGAAACACTCCATTTGAAAAGGCCTTAAACATTTTTCTTTTACTTTCCATACAAACATTGGACATGATTATAAAATATAACATCTATAATATCAATACATATTTTTTGTAAAATGATTGGTATATATTTTGTGACTTAAATACAACACGCTAAATACTTTTTAGAAGAAAGTATTAGGTGACGAGAACAGCTGAAATATCCTGCTAATTTTCAATTTTAAACATTCATATATGAGATAAAATACCTTGTGTGAAGAAGATTACAGTAGTATTACCACAGAATAGTGTATAACTATGATAAAATAGAGATATACAAACACTAGATTTATACAAATATTTAAGATAGGCCTTCTCTACATTATACATAGTAATATAAAACTTGGCTTTAAAGTTTGAATAATATCAAGTGGGGCAAAAGTGAATATTTGTCTGAATCTGTGCATCAAATATGTCAGTGTAGATATAAATTTGAATTTCCTATAATTATACATCTTAGATTTAGATGAGTCAACATTGAATAAATAATATGCTGTAGCCTCTTATTGTAGGTAGGTATATCAAAATAGTACTATTTTTCAACATGTTTCTTAAATATTAATTAATTCTTTACAACAACAATTTAATACTTTATCAAATGTTCATAAGAAGTTTAGGCATCTTCTTAAAAAATAATCTCTTTAAAGGAGTCTAAGAAAAATATCAATTAAGTACATTAAAATCAATGAAAAATATCTAATACAGTCTTTACAAAAATCGTGTAGATTTAAAAGTGGACAGATAAATATAAAAACCTTAGTTTAGACCTATAAAATGTAAATGTGTTCGCTAATTTAAATTCGAATGTACCAGCTGTGTAACAGTTTGATCAAGGCGAACTTGTTCATATACAATCTCTATACCAGGGGTTCCGAACCTGTGCATCGCGGCGGCGCGGCGCTCTGGTGCTAGAGAGTATAGAGGGGCGAGACGGGGATTGAATTGCGTGAAATCAAGATTCTATATGTGTATAAAACATCCACCAGAAAGAAGAGGATAGTCTCATTGATCTCTTTTGCAGCAACAATCCCAGATTCACGTGCTATTTCAGGGAGTTTGGAAGCAGGTATTATTTTTTTTGTTTTATTATTCACCTGGTATCAATTAGCTAAGGCGCCGAGAAAAAATTCTAAACCTGTCCGGCCAGCGAGCTGAAAAAGTTTAGGAACCCCTGCACGTATCGTCGATCAAATCGCCCTTGAATGCCAATCCAAATAGCAGACACAAATCAATTAGGTACATTGTTCATCAATATATTTGTGAGTATATCTGTTGTCTATACATTAAAAATATTCAATAAAGGCAGATCGAAATACGTACGTTAATAATGTGAATAATACAAAAAATCTACTACATAAATTGAGTAAATAGCATACTTTAGTCACATTTAGTTATTTCTAGAACACTGCAGCCCTTTAAGCTGATCTAATATTTAAATCGTCCCACAATATGCTACATTTTGGCATAACATTTTTAATTGAGTCTTACAAAATAAGCTTGTGATGATAAATTGTGAAAAATAGTGTCTTCTTAGATAGCACCTCGGGTACTAAGGTTTTGGCTAACATGATAATAATAATAATTATGGAAATCTGCCAAAAAATCATTGTGATCAAAAACTAAGAAGTACAGTGCTATTATATGTGAAGATTCGTAACTGATTGTAGCAGATCTGTCTACGTAACTAAACAATCACAGATTCCTTCCGGAGGACAGGACGATAAAATTTCCAAGCCCAATCTACAATTTGTGGCTGAATCCAATTGGTAGTCTCGAAACATAGACAAAAAAAATGGACACTGCCGACATTCTCTGCAGACGGGTAACGAAACAATCATCACTTAGCTTCTGTTCAACTACTTTGAAGCAAAAATTCATAAAAAAAAAAAACAAGAGACAAGTTGCGACTACTTTACAATAGCAACTGGACTTGGCATACTTCTTATAAGTAGTACAGTTGCTGCAAAGCAACAATATAATTTGAACCTTAAGTTAATGATGTTAGAGTCACATTAGGCTCGTGTTTTACTTGACATTGCCGCACTCAGCCTCCCAGTCGTCGGATATGAACTTGTTGATGTGTTGACTGAATTGTTTGTACGTACATGGATCATCACAGAATGGTAACTTCAGCTCCATGGGTACTTCCACCTTTGTGTTGTTACGGTAGAATGTCTGGAATTTAAAAAATCGTTATTTATTTATCAATTGCTTATGGTGTGCTCTACATTACTTAGCTTAAAAAAATGTTTTATTTTTCAATGTTTCGAGGAATTTATTTGAGTGTGGGTGAGGGTGGGCCTGGCCCGCAAGTAGGTAGGCTGTCACTGGCTTAGGCCGACTTAGGACCTCTCTAGCCCGAAGATGAAGGCTGCACTCGTGTTTATTTGCGTACTTTAAAAACGGGAGTGGAAATATAACAAAGAAAACTAGCACAAATTCTGTACTTTTTTTCCCTTTAAGGTATACGTAGACTTAGCCGCACCGCAGTCTCCGCAGTCCCCGCATTACGAATTCTTTGTATGAAGTTCTATGAAACCTCGCACACTCACCCGCATCGCAGTAGCCGCAGAAGCGGTAAGAAAACGATGACTGCGGGGACTGCGGAGACTGCGGTGCGGCTAGGTCTGCGTTCACCTTTAGGGGTATTTTCGCTTTGTGTAATGATCACTTGTCATTTACAGTATTATCTCATCCACTAATTTCGCGAAGTGATGACCAAAGTTCAAGGGAACATACCTTGACAAAGAACGCCTCCTGCTCAATATCCTCGTGCAACTCAATGACGATGCTGGCTCCGTACTCCGGCTCCAGCAGGTCGTTGAACCCGAAGGCTCGCCAGAGGGACACGACCGTGACGTCATGTCCGGAGTACACGTACAAAGTACGGTCTACGTTCTCGTGTGAAACTGTCTCGTCTAGGTACTGCTTTATCTCTTTTAGAAGTGGACCTGAAATTACGTGGTGAAAATAATTTCTTCAGGTTAAAATTGCCAATTGTTATAATGGTCAGCGTTTTGATTCAGCAATGGAGTTGTTTCTAAAAATGTCTAACATATTCATACAATACTAGTTTTGCCTGCCATTACATTTTCGCCTTTTCACGTTTAATACAAAAAAAGTACCTTGCCTAAAACCGTTTCCAGATTTCCATAATTATATGAAATTTATGACTCACCAACTTTCAGCCTTTGCAAAGTTTCATTATAGGTCAGCAACGCTAAACTCAGCATGAAAGGCGTCCTCATTTTACTAGGAAACACAGTTCTGGTCCATTCGGGCAGCTTGAGCCCTGCCTCCTGCTCCGCCAACAACGTGCTGTACAAGAAGTCTACAGGGAGGACACTTCGCATGCTCTGGTTTGTGTGCCTGCTCAAATAGTCGAACAACTCTGTGAACTTGGGGTCGGCGTTCTTTTCAGCTAGTTGCTCTTCATACATCGCCTTCCATATTTTGCAGGGTTTTGTTCCTGCTACTATCTGAAATAGAAATTGTTTTGAGTTTATGTTTCCATTCTTTAGAGCTTTAGTTCGGGACTGCGGCTTGTGATATGGTGGGAGTAACAGAAAAACAATTTTAAGGATCGGCTCTTTCCGCTTCCGCTGTTTATGTGGCTACTTTATGAGGCAGCAGTGGGCAGTAGTTTACGTGCATGTTCTATTCCTGTCAATCCTGCTGTCGACTATATTTACTTCTAGTTACAGCTTTTTCGAGTTCGGTTTTTCCTGCAGCTTCCCTTGTGCGGAAGTCGGAATTCAGCTCATGGGTTACCATAAGGATCTTATAAAACTAATAGTGCTGTTCTCTAAAGACTCGAACGCCGAATACATTGGTTTGTCTTTAGTGGATTTTCAACATTATGTTTTAACAGCATAGAATTGAAGATATATTGCACGACGAGCTCGCCATAGTCTTTTAGAGAATTAGAGAATATCATAGCAGGTCGGCCGAATTTAGGCCAAGACAAAAAAAAAAACTGAAAACGTTTTCCTTAGTGGAAAACGGGCTTTTTTCTGCTCTTTAAAAGTAATCCCGGGATTTGGGGCATAGCCTTTCGTTGTATGAAATCAGTGTAAGTTCCTGGATAACTCTACCTAATTTCGACCTCTACTCAAGACTTACATTGTCCAGTTCCGTGGGCAGTGAGTGTACTGGCACAGGCTGCCATGGCAGTTCCGGATGCCACATCTGTCTCTCGGTGGGTGGATATAGCCCTGCGAGGAACGTGTAAGCACTCATCAGACACCGCGACCTGTCGCTACTGCGTATGAACACGTCCTTCTCGCAGTACTCCTCAGGAATAAAGTTGGCATAGTAGCTTCTGTACTTTTTGCCCAGCTCATATAGTTGGAGTTTGCCAGCCTGAAAAAAACAGTTAGAAATTTAAAAATATCTGGCAAAATATGAGTAAACAACTAGGTAGTTCATTCTAGACAAAGGAAGATAATTATATTTGAAGCTTTTCTTCCGGTGTTTATTTTTTATTTTTCAGAAATGTTTAGAGATTATTTAAAAGAGCAATTCAGCTAGGGCGGAAGAAGTCCTTTGAAGATTTGTCTTCCCAAAAAATTGCTTGAGTAATAAAAACACAACAGCAGTTTAAAAATCTTTAACATATAAACTGCTATTGGATTTTATTGCTTAATTTTTATCTAAACTCAATTAAACAAACAAGTCTCATTATCACAATTGTGTTTTTACATTATAATTTGATAGGAATGATATTGAACAACAGTTCACATAATAATGGCTGATGATATATTACACAATTCTTGCTGGTGCTTTTGCATAATCATAATACAAACTGTGACACAATTCACAAAAAAAATTGAAGATTTAAGTCTATTGTTCATGCAATATAATCAACAAAGTTTCTACTAAAGTGATATTTATAGATCCCTTGGTACCAGTAATAGAATGCAATCAATACATGCAGATGATACCTAACTAAACCAGATGCATTAACTATAGATTTCTATAAATAATACACATCAGTATTTTATGTCAACAACATCAGACCTACTTATACCTAAAACACTTATAAAATACTTTTTGACAACTTACATTAGTCAAACTGCCAAATCCATCAGGCCATTGATAGTTTCTGTATGGATCACTGTTGTAGGTCTCTACCGGGGTCCTAGCTCCATGACGGAACAGCTGACAAATCAAAGTGCAAGTTAATTTTGAGTACAAGAGGAACATCCAACTCTGCCACTCTACTGATATTCCTAATTCATTTATATTAATTCCTTCATAATGTCAAAGAAAGGATATAATTATTGAACTACCTACTAAATTATTCAGTACAATCAATTATATAATTTTTTAACAGATTTTGTTCAATAACCATTCATGCATGAGATAAAACTGACCCCTTTTAGTTTCAAATAACAAAATCAAAACATTTTTCCTTAATAAGCCAGTTACAGGCATTTTTGAATTGTTAAAAGACAAAAAATAAAAAAAGATCAAAAATAGTTATGGTGCTACAGTACCAGTCACAAGACATAAAAACTGTGAAAGTACTGTAGATTCCAAGAAGTAGATTTCTATGGTGAAGAATGGACAAGAAACTTCTAATAAATTAATATTAATAATAGCAATTAAACGCATTTACACAAGGGTCATTTAAGACTATGTTTTTGTATCTTTAACAAAACCATTGCTGTGACAAATACAGAAAGCCATAATACACTTACAATAATAACAAGCCGCAGGGTCTTGGACTCGTAGGGCAGAGTTTCGCTGAGCACACAGTAACCAAGCAAGCAGCTTAGGACTGCCAGTCCAAGTACAATTACAGCAACTGTTGATGACCGCTTGGGGATCTGGTGGCAGGCTGAGCGCTCCACCTTAGGCGTCGAAGGTCTACGCCACGTATTTTCATCGTTATCATACTCCATTGGCACTGAGTCGCGAATAATTGAGTACATAAATAAAGCTACTTACAGTAATAGACCCAAGGTTCTAAAGAAAATATCACTTTGTGTGGAATGAAAGATAATATTACACTGTCATCTATATAAATAATGGCACTTATCTCCTACTGCAGTACATGTTTAAGATTTTGCTTTCACATTACGAAGAATATTAATAATAGCATTCAATATCTGAACAATGAATGTCTTTGTGAGTACAACAATTACACTATGCACGTAACTGGTTGTAAAATTAATTTAATTTATAGAGAGTTAACGTTTACGAGAAAAATCGCACCGTTACTTCCAGACTGACAGTTTGACACTGATTGTCGATTGACGTTTAGATTCCTAAACGTCAATGTCAATGTCAGGGTAGAACATGAAGGTATGGATAAAGGTGAACGCACATTGAGCCGCACGCAGTCTCCGCAGTACCCGCACTCATCGCATTTTGTTAATGGCCTCGCACACTTAAGGTGAACGCACATTGAGCCGCACGCAGTCTCCGCAGTACCCGCACTCATCGCATTTTGTTAATGGCCTCGCACACTTAGCCGCACCGCAGTCTCCGCAGTCGCCGCACGCATTTTGTAGTGTTGCCAACTTAGTGGATTTTTCACTAATTAAAATTGTTGGTTTTGACTCCTCTTTTAGTAGCGTAATATTGCTTTTAGTGGCTGGGGCTTTTTTCTAGTTGTTTAGTAGAATTTACTTACAGTTATTAAAATGCTATCACTTAAACAAAGCTATTGAAACGTTACGAAGTATATTATTTTTACTTCATTTAATTGTCAGGAGAACTTTTATTGATACATAAGCTGTAGTTTTTAAGAATTGAAGAAAAATACTGCAAAGATTATGAAATTCCAATAAAAGTTACAGACGACGAGGCAGACAAAAAATGCGGATGACGTCATCCGCACCGCGCTAGCCGCAGCGTCCGCTGCGTGCGGGCCGACGTTGGTGACGTCATCAGCTGCGGCTGGGGAATTCGGTCGTCTCAAATGCGTGCGGCGACTGCGGAGACTGCGGTGCGGCTCAGTGTGCGAGGTTTCATAGAATTTCATACAAAGAATTCGAAATGCGGGGACTGCGGAGACTGCGGTGCGGCTCAATGTGCGTTCACCATTAGCCGCACCGCAGTCTCCGCAGTCGCCGCACGCATTTTGTAGTGTTGCCAACTTAGTGGATTTTTCACTAATTAAAATTGTTGGTTTTGACTCCTCTTTTAGTAGCGTAATATTGCTTTTAGTGGCTGGGGCTTTTTTCTAGTTGTTTAGTAGAATTTACTTACAGTTATTAAAATGCTATCACTTAAACAAAGCTATTGAAACGTTACGACACCATATTATTTTCGACTTCATTTAATTGTCAGGAGAACTTTTATTGATACATAAGCTGTAGTTTTTAAGAATTGAAGAAAAATACTGCAAAGATTATGAAATTCCAATAAAAGTTACAGACGACGAGGCAGACAAAAAATGCGGATGACGTCATCCGCACCGCGCTAGCCGCAGCGTCCGCTGCGTGCGGGCCGACGTTGGTGACGTCATCAGCTGCGGCTGGGGAATTCGGTCGTCTCAAATGCGTGCGGCGACTGCGGAGACTGCGGTGCGGTTCAGTGTGCGAGGTTTCATAGAATTTCATACAAAGAATTCGAAATGCGGGGACTGCGGAGACTGCGGTGCGGCTCAATGTGCGTTCACCATAAAACTGGGGTTAAGACTCGGTACAAATGTTTGAGTTCAACGACGATATAATAATATAATACTAGACTCCGCATGCACGATCTAAGGAACAAAAATTATTCTGCCAACTCGCTGAGGTACTACGTAAGCGAGGGGGACGGGGTACTGCGTTGTGATTGGCTAACTCAAGATCTGTTCTGTCTCAACGTATATTTACGGCTGACAGGATTGGTCGAAATGAGACGAATATAAGACTTTTTTGCCTAATGTGTTGGCACACATCGGTCGCCTGTTATTACGAGTCTAGTATTATATCGTCGTTGTTTGAGTCAAATACCTACAAAACTTCTATCTCGCTTTCTGTGGTCTAACCTCTCTTTCTAGTGTGGACTTATGGTGAACGCACACCTAGCCGCACCGCAGTCTCCGCAGTCCCCGCATGAAGTTCTATGAAATCTCGCGGTAGCCGCAGAATCGGTAAGAAAATGGACTGCGGAGACTGCGGTGCGGCTAGGTGTGCGTTCACCATTTGTCTGTGTTCCCATGTTCCGAACAGTTCCGAATGGTTCCGAAGTTGGCAGTCTGTTAGTAAGGTGATTGCTTCGATGTAGCCCGCGAAATTCAAATTTTTTTACGTTTTTTGCAATTTGCAGGCCAGTGACATGTTGTAACTGTATAAATATTTGTGTTGCGCAAATAACAAGTATAATTTTAAATATAAAAATTGTCAAAAAATTCGCTCCATCAGCTCTCACATAGAAAAGGTGCATCGTAGTTAGATTTCGGAGATTTTAACATGATGCACCTTTTCTATGTGAGAGCTGATGGAGCGAGTTTTTTGATATGGTTTTTATGATTTAAAATTATACTTGTATTTGCGCAACACAAATCCCTATTTATAAAGTTACAACATGTCACTGGCCTGCAAATTGCAAAAAACGTAAAAAAATTTGAATTTCGCGGGCTACATCGAAGCAATCACCTTAAGTAGTTACCTTATCTGCATGGACCTAAAAAAAAAGTCGGACGGAACTTCACTAAGAAACAATTGAAGCACCCATAGTAAGTCAGTGCGCTTGTCCATACACGCCAGCACACACACATTCACACCATAGTAAGTCAGCCGTCGGCCATTACGCTTCGAACGACACTCGCGGTTTCATACGGTGCTAATTTGTCTAATAAAAATCAAAGTATGCCGTCATGTGTTGCAAAAAGTTGTCTAAACCATAGTAGTTCAGTTTAAAAAGCCAGGGGATCACTTTTCATAGTTAAACATGTCATTTTGAAAAGCTATTTCTCGATTTTACGTCAATAAATTTTACAAACATCTCGAAATCAATCAGTGTTGCAACTATTTCAAGGTTCAAATTATTTTAAAATTGGGAGATTTATATTTTGTTACTATTTATCGTTATTGTATTCTTCTGTATTTTTACAAGTTTCCCCACGGCAAATGATGCATGGAAAAATGATTGTATAAAAAACAATAGTCATTATTAATCTGTTAAAAACAGGGAAAGTAAAGTTGTACTGAATTTCATTCATCCTCTAGGGAGAGAATGTGATTTGAATTTCGAATACTGTTCTGGACCGATAGTGAACTACATCAGTCTGTCTTTACACCATTGAGTTTTATGTAAAGCAATATACAACTTTTTGAAAAAGGAATACGCATTTTTATTATGCAGTTTATGATTTAATAAAATTACGAAAACCAACGAGGCCGTATGATCTTTATGCCTTTGCTTTTCCGACCCGCGTTTTGTTTTCTTCAAATACATAAACGTTTAGTTTGTTTTAATTTATTTTTTTAAATAAGTTATTGTTAAATTTAAATGGTTAAAAATGCTTATCTCATATTATTATTATTTAATTTTTTCGCAAGTGGTACGAAAAGTAGAGTATTTTCCTCAGTGATAAAGCTGTCTTTTCTTGGGTGAACTTAAATCCCTCGCTCCACTCAGGACTCGTGTTAAATCCCTCGCTCGCTCGTGATTTAAGTTTCTAACACCCTCGCTACGCTCGGGATGTAAGCCTCAAGTCCTTCGTTATGCTCGCGATTTAAATCGTCACCCGCGACAGAAGACACTGCTTTATCCCCTTGGTTAATAATCTACTATTTCATTACACCTATTCGAAAAGGACGACTTGGTTCGCCTTTAAGTGCGTAGCAAAACTGGTGTTTTCTATGGGGAACTTTTAGCGGGCAGTAATGAGTTTTAATCCTCTTTATAAATGCGCTACGCTCAGGATTCTACTGTAGAATCCCTCACTTCGCTCTGGATACAAAATAGCGCCCTCGCCGTAAAAATATTACTTTGTCATACAATCTACTATTATTTTAATCTTGTTTTAATTATTTTACCTTTATTTTAACAATAGGTATACGTCACAAAAACTTTTTTGGTCCATGATTAAAACTAAGTTCGAGGGGAGATCTTATTAAAATATTGTTTGAAAATGGGTATTTTTTTCCTTCATCTGGCAACCCTTTAGAAACCTCCACATAGTAAAGCAGTCGCCATTTTGGTGCTTCACTTGTTTCTTAGTGAAGTTCCGTCCGGCTTTTTTTTTAGGTCCATGCTTATCTGTGGCAGTTTTAAACGGATGTGTTTGTGGATGTGGACGTTATGTTAGTACATTTTTGTTTATAAAAAGTTCACGGAATAAAAATCACATAATATAAAATATTATAAACATCATTGACGATATAAGTTGAAGGTAAGCTTTTTCCTTTTTTTATAAGAATTCCGTAGCAACAAAGCCTGATCGGCAAAGTTGAGCAACTACTTGTAAAAGATTTAGCTAAGTTTCAGTTTAATGTAAAAATAAAACTTTAAATAATTAAGTGTAAATCGCTTTAATCACTACCGGATCTTTTAAAATCGCTTAAATTTGATTATAACAAATTTTCTGCACCAGTTAATAATTAATGATACTTTGTAAGTTCCGTTATGTTTATCTCAATCGCACAAAAGTAGGTTGTACTAGAAAGTTAATAAAAACTGGATCGGCACTATCGGTCATGATTCTGTCGGCATAAAGATAACCAAAAAAATAATGAAGTAATAGGTACCTACCGTATTATATTTTTTTTTTGCTTTAGCCGATAATGTCCCACTGCTGAGCAAAGGCTTCCCCTAATTTCTTCCAGGAACTCTTTTCCTGGGCCACTTTGAACCAGCTGTCACGTTCATGTCATCTCGCTACCTTTTTCATGACATCCATCTCACAACAGCCTTTGTGTGGAGATCCTTGCCCAGCGGCGCTCTTGCATGAGACAGACTGCTTTTATTTTAATCTATGAAATATAAAATTCCATGTGTGAATTTTCAGACCAGCACAGAAGTCCATATCACCCTCCCAGCACAATGCCTTTCTTCAGTGGAAGATGTTTGAGCACTGCCAAGCTGGTAGGCAAGACTGCTCTGGTGACCGGCTGCAACACCGGCATCGGGAAGGAAACTGTCATGGATTTTTATAAAAGAGGTCATTCACATATTTTTTATTCACACATTATTAAAATAAAAACAGTATAAATTAAGAATGAAAATAAACCATGTTCTGCCAAAAAAAAAAATACACATTGAATTTGGCACCAGGCATGTCTATTGTCATAAATAATTATAGGTATGGTGCTAATGACTTCAACCTCATTTTCATTGTACCTATACAATGAAACAATGAAGGGAACCCTTGCTTCATCAGGTATTAACGATTCTCACATGATTTTCATTTGTTTTTATCTACAAGCTTTTATTTTTTTCAACCAATACTAGCTTTTCACTGCGGTTTCACCCTCTCTGCTCAGCTCCTGTTGGTTGTAGCGTGGTGTTATATAGCTTATAGCCTTCCTCGATAAAGAAACTAGGTATCTAAAATAAAACAAACATAATTTTTCAAATCGGTCCAGTAGTTTCGGAGCCCATTCAATACAAACAATCAAATCTTTCCTCTTCATAATATTAATAAATAGTAGGGATTCAAAGTAAGTGATAATTTTTTAGGGTTCCGTAGTCAACAAGGAACCCTTATAGTTTCGCCATGTCCGTCCGTCCGTCTGTCCGTCCGTCCGTCTGTCCGCAGTTTAAGAGACGCACAGTACTAGAGAGCTGTAATTTGGCATAAAAATACGGATTTGTTGTGGCGAAAAAGTGGTAAAATACAAATCTCGTATAAATCATTTTTTTTTAGGGTACAATTCAGTACTTAAACGTAAAGTGAGGTTTTTTTTTTCTCGCGTACCACTTATGTGGGATATCATTAAATAGAATTTAAAAAAAACAATGATAGTTTCCATTAACAATTTTTCATAAAAAAAGTTTGTGAAATATTAAGCTTTAAATGCTAAAGGAGGTGTTAATTTGTTCCCTACATTTTTTCCTCTTGTAAGGCCAAGCCGTGTACCTCAAGGACAAAATACGAAATTGTAGGAAAAAACTCGTAGATTTTGAAAAAAAATCTGTTGTATTTATTTGGGCATTTGTACCATATGAAATTGCGATCCAAAATGTTAAAACTTGCAACCCAAGAATTGATTTTCAATCTAGCAATGTCATACGTCTCCGACATGATGCGTTTCGTTACTTCATTTATAAACGTGTGAAAACCCAAAAATGTACTTTACAGAATTTATTTATGTATTTCAAATAAGTTATAATTACTAGTACACATATTTTGTGAATAATCATGGGAATAAGAACTTTAAAAAATGCATTTATTTCACATTTCGTATTATTTTTTGCGTTTGGTATCTGCCGGCCAAAAGCCAGGGTTCCCGACCTAGTTCGATAGTTTTTTTCTATTGTTGTTGATATTCATTACTGTCAAAAAGCTGTCAAATAATGAAACATCGATGTCATATTTTGACGTGATTTTGACAGATGAAACAGATTGAAGCTGTCATAAACGTTTCTTTGAACGCAGTTCCGTTGCGAAGTAGTGTTTTTTCATATACTTTTATTTCTTTTTCTATCTAGTATTGAAGGATTTTAAATACTGCTAAAAATACTAATTATTGGAAGGGATTTTAATAATAATTTGTACCTCGGTACATGGTTGGGCCGAAAAATTAACACCTCCTTTTGCTCGATTCGAGTGTCCCCCCCCTCTACCGGCTAAACGGTTATGTTTGGGGGTGTGAAAAAAATCACAATAGTAGTATATATAACGAAGTTTAAAAGAAAATTATCATGACTAAGTAGGCTTTACAACTTACGAGTAATAGTCGACCCGGCTTATTAAATGTACTTGAATTCATATTTTCCGGGGTAAACAAAATGTATCGGAGACAACTGCAAATGTAAGTTTGTCAACTTTATTTTTACAGCTTTGTAGGTATGTTTTTTGGGGATAGCAGTTGGTTTTTATCGTCAACTATTTTTAACTAAATTCAAAAAAAGGAGGAGGTTCTAAATTCGTCGTTATCTTTTTTCTTATGTATTTTCCCCGATTTCTCAAAGACTCCTGGACCGATTTTGAAAATTCTTCTTTTTAAAATTAAATTCAGCTTATCAGTTTAGTTAGTTCGCATAAGTATTTTGATGGGCAACTACGGAACCCTACCCTGGGCGTGGCGCGACACGCACTTGGCCGGTTTTTTTTTATAATCTATGTGTCGTTTTTTTTTTGTATAATAGCCTATTGTTTACACTGATTAAACAAGCAAAAACAATCAACAAAACTCAGAAAAATGAAAATTGTATTGATAAAAAACATCATACTAAACACTATACACAAATAAAGTAAAAGTTATAAATTCCACAGGTGCCAAGGTGATAATGGCATGTCGTAGTATGGAAAGGGCGGAAGAGGCGAAAATTGACATTGAGAAACTCTGCAAGGATTTACCAGATACTGGCAACATTATCCTAGCGAAATGCGACCTATCCTCTTTGAAGTCAGTTAGAGACTTTGCACAGAATATCCTAGATACAGAACCACAGATTAATATTCTAGTGAATAATGCTGGGGTCATGATGTGCCCCAAGAGCGAGACAGAGGATGGCTTTGAGATGCAGTTTGGAACAAACCACTTGGCGCACTTTTTGCTGACCATGCTTCTGCTGCCGCGGATAAGGAATAGCACGCCAGCGCGAATTGTGACTGTTTCGTCTAGAGCGCATATTAGTAAGTTCTTATAAATTGTATTCTCGATATAAATATATTTACATTCTATTAAGATTTCATTTTTTGCGACTAGCTTTCAATTACCGTAGATATTGTCGTACAGTCTTAACACCAAGTATATGATTATTATATGCACATTGTACCAAATAAGGCTGCCTGTCCATTGATGCGGAGCGAGGTGGCGGAGCGGAGAAACGAGGAAATATGAACCAATAGGATTGCTTTAAATCTCCGCTCCGCTCCAGTGGTTATGCGAGCTAGTTTTTAAAATTCATACATTTTTGGAAGAGGCGCGTGCTAGCGGTGCGAGCTGGTGGAGTGCGAGCTGACGGAGAGTTGGCGGAGCGGCGCGACAGTGAGGCGGCGGGGATGGGTATAGGGTTTCTCATAGAGTTGTAAGTAATTCGATTTCTTTCGAGTCCAGTTCTTCAAGTAATGCAATGCATTTCAACAACTATTTCCGTAATATTTCGTGTACAACTGACCGCCCGTCGCGTCGCCACGGGTCGGCCCTCGGTCAAATGACCCGTTGCGTGAAATCGGCCTAGCTCCGCTCCGCGCAGTCCGCTCGCTCCGCTCCGCATCAATGGACAGACACAGTCTGCAACTCCGCTCCGCAATACTCGTTCGCTCCGCTCCGCTAGCTCGCTCCGCGTCAATGGACAGGCAGCCTAAAGTTCTTTTTTCATGTTTGAATTTGTTATGTTTACTATTCACACTCATTCTTTGACACAGAATTGTGAATTATTACAGAGTCAGAATATTTATTTTATTTATATAATAGAGGCATTACGGTTTCATATGAGATTATAATTTAATTGTTCATGTGTCTGTTTCAGGGTATGGCATCAATTTCGACGACTTGAATTACAAGAAGCGGCCCTTATAACGCAGCTGAAGCTTACTCGCAAAGCAAGCTTGCTAACGTACTTTTCTCCCGAGAGTTGGCGGCAAAGCTAAAGGTATAATAATAATAATATTCCACAACTATCACATAACACCATCTAGTCCCAAGCTAAACAGATTTTGTGTTATGGGTACTAGACAACAGCTGATAAACATCCTACTACTATTATAAAGGCGAAAGTTTGTAAGTATGGATGTATGTTACTCTTTCACGCAAAAACCACCGAACGGATTTGGCTAAAATTTGGTACACAGATAGTTTATAACCTGGATTAACATATAGGATAGTTTTTATCCCGATTTTATCTTCCCGTGGGATATTTTCGAGTAAATTACTACACATTAATATGACTTTTATCTACTCAAGGAGCACAAGATCGAAGGCATCAACACGTACAGCCTACACCCGGGCGTGATCAAGACGGAGCTGGGCCGCCATCCTCAACGAGACTCTGTTCTGGGGCGCGCGCCGCATCATCGGCTTCTTCCTGGCTCCCTTCATGAAGTCCCCCGAGCTGGGCGCGCAGACCACCATCTACTGCGCCGTCGATGAAAAGTGTGCCCACGAAACTGGACTGTATTATAGGTATGTTGTGTATAAGCCGGTGTATTGTAGAAAGGAATCTAAAATGGCGGCTTGTACTTGCGTTGACAGATAGTACAGCCAGCATATAAGATTTGAAGTTAAAGTTTTTTCCAAATTAAAAATATTCAAAACAAGACTGGGTCACAATCATTTCTAAAACATAACCTAACAATAAAAACTAAATTCAACAACAATAATCAACACGTAACAACGGAAAAATAACAGAAAACTATAGTAAAGGTTCTTAAAAATGATCACTGAGCGCGTCAAAACATCAAGACTGTTTTTTTCTGCTTACGCTACGCGCGGGAGTGAGTATAGAGACACTAGTGTGCGAGCGAGAGAACACGATAAGAGCCGATTCATTTCAGATTAATTAACTGGGTTGTTGTGCGATTGGCAAAGAGATTTAAAAGAACTGTAGAGCGGACATTGGGAATATTGTCATTCAAAACTGTTGATGCCATGCGTTAGTAGTGCTATCTAGCGGTTGCCCACGAAACCACGTATTAAAATAATTTATCAGTATATTTCAGCTATTGCGCAATAGATAGCACTGCCGAGCACCTTAAGATAGGGGTGCAACAGTAAAGAATGATATAAATTATCGATACATTAACATCGATAAAGTTAACTAGGATAATATTTATTTTAATAAGTTAAAAAAGAGTGTAAGGGCAGAACGGAAATAAAATTATATTATAAGTAATTAATACGATCTTATATTATAATTTATTTTACCTACTTCCACCGTCTTGGTTTGATTTTTCCCCATATAATGAACCTTACATGAACACAACCAACGAGACAGTCCTTTAATTCATAAACAAGTATAACTAAAAAACTCTTTGAAAAAAAAACCGACTTCAAACCAAACACAAAAAAACTATAAAATAACTTTTCTTACGGAAGTCGGTGGCTTTGTTTTTTTTATTTCATTAGTATGCGACTTCCGAAAGAAAAGTTATTTTGTAGTTTTTTTTGTGTTTGGTTTTGAAGTCGGTTCCCTTTTTTCAAAGAGTTTTTTATTTTTTCCGGGTTTTTAGTTGATGATAATCAACAAATATCTCCATAAAATCGGACGTCTTTGAAAATCTACGTGGGCTCGATTTAGCGAAACGGATCTAAGTAAGCAACTTCACGAGGTATCCATTATTGTTACACACTTAAACCTTCCCCAGAATTAACAGACAGATTTCTTAAACTGCATCAAAACTCGGTTCAGCCAAACAGATAATTGCGGACAAACATGCAATCGTAACTGAAAATCTACGATCCAAGTAAGCAAAACGGATCCAAGCGGGCACGTCACGGGATATCTATTAGTGTTATATACATAAAACCTTCTCCAGAATGTAATGCACACTGGCATCAAAATCCGTTCAGCCAAACGCGAGATAATCGCGGACAAACATAGGTACATACATACATACAGGTCGAACTGAGAACCTATTTTTTTTTTGAAATCGGTTAAAAATTTGAATTACTCTTCGACAAGAGTCTTCGACTTAATAAGATAGTTCATATCGATAAAAAGACAACTCTAATTCCTTAGCAAACGTACAGCTACGAGCAACAGATGGCGTTTATTTCAAAAATGCAAATGTTCTAGAATAATATCAGAAATATTGAAAATTCTTAAATACTACCTACGTAAAAATAAAAAATATTTACGAAAATAAATTGTTTTCAAGTCTACTTGTTTTTCCGTATCCGGCCAGTTTGGCAAAGCGAAACTAGGCAATTTTTTTACCGTTTATCAAAGTTTACATTTTGACGCACGGTCACACGAACTTCAGGCGGAACGTCTCGAACTAGACTGAGCGACTTTTTCACACATTGGTAAAAAGTTTGGATCACAAATTACTGCGTGATGTCCCGTCTATTGGTCATATATAGTTTAATGTCTTTGGCGATTGGACTGCTGCGCAGCGTGTCGTGGATTCGATTCGCGCCCGGATCTAAAATTTATTTGACTAGTTACAAGATCAGGAACAAGTAGGAACTTGTTCCGGGTCGCACGATACAGGAGATACTCCTAGTGTGTGTAGTGTGTGTAATTTTCGAGTTACACGCGAGCGCAGCTAGTGTCAGCTGGCAAAATAAAAACTCTTATTCCTTTTTCAGTGACTGTGCAGTAACTGCTCCCGCGGCAAACGGCTTGAACGACGACTACGCGAAGAAGTTGTGGGACATGTCAGTAGAGCTGGTCAAGTTGGGAGACTACGACCCCTTCACAGCCAACGATCCGGGGGTCAAAACAGTGTAACTTAAGTTTTTTAAGCATTCTTTTATACGGGCCGTTCACGACTTTAGTCTAAGCCAGCGTTTCCCAATCTTTTTCGCCCACGGACCCCCAGGAAATCAAGCACAGTTGTCACGGACCAGGGTGTCCGTGACAACGTCCGTTAATAAAATAATAATGTAATCTCAAATCAGATTCCACTTGTAATCTGTTTCTTTATTTGTTTTTTTTTTATATATACGCACGCACTTATGCGTGCGGTGAGCGACGCTGAATGAATGATGTGTCATTCATCGTCGCTCACCGCACGTTGGCGCACGTTCGCCGTGCTAACTAAGCGTAGCGATTACAAGACATTAGCATTTATGTATGGTCCAGAAATGACACCGCGGACCCCCATACATAGACTCGCGGACCCCCAGGGGTCCGCGGACCACAGGTTGGGAAACACTGGTCTAAGCGGTGAGCGGATAAGGTAAGATTCCCACCAGCCGGCCGGACTCGGCGGCATGTTACAATGCGGTAAAGAACATTGAAATCTATCAACAGTAAATACAGTTCATATTTGTATGCAACTTACGGGACACGTCGCTACGTGTCGCGCGCGGAATGCCGACGGAGATAATTTTGCAAGTCAATTCCGGCCGATTGGTGGGAATCTTACCTTAGACATTTTTTTTTTTTTTTTTTTTTTTTTTTAGCGTCGGTTATCAAATGAGTTCCAACCCCGGGCAGGGCGGGAGGGACTGTACAGACTTCTACTGACTAAATCCACGGTGTCCTTTTCTAGCCTGTTACGTTACGGGGTACGGTAAGGGAATAATCCCGCGACCCGGCAGGCTTTGGCCCTCTGAGAGGGGGGCCCCGTCATTATGCTGACGCTCTTTGAGGCGCGCGTGGGACACAACGCGCCGTCGACCCGGGCATGGTCCTTATCGGGCAGCGAGTTGCCCTTTACTCGCTGCCCGCATGGGCGAAGTGTTTACGGTCATAGCTAATTTATTTACTAACACATAGGTCCTATAAAATTATGTATGTTAGATTGTAAGGTATATGTTGGGCCAATGTACCTGATAAGAAATTGAACCAATAAATTACTTTGTAAGTAGGCGAATTAGCTACTGGCGTCGCCTGTGGACTGTTTCACACATTTCTATACATTTTATCTTACCGCGGTGTCCTGCGTAAGAGAATACGAGGCGACGCGAAACGATTCGAACTATTTCAACTGCTCTTTTAATATTTACTTCGTGTTGCGTCGCATCACGTCGTATTTGTCGCTCACGCAGGACACCGCTTAAAGGTCATGGCACACTATACCGGCGCGGCTGCAGTACGGCGGGCGTCACCTCGAATTAAGGTTACGGCTTACTGTGAGCGTGCTAACTGCGCGATATCCGGGAGATGCAAGATTGCTGTCACCGTGAACATAATAATGAGGGATTTTCTTTTTATGTTTTCCCTAATCAATGGATAGATGGCGCTGAACTTGATATGTGATTGCAACAGACTGCAATGAACGGAACGTCACGTCATTTTTTGTTTTTTTTCATTTGGATGTAATTTTGAGATCGTAAAACAAAAAGTACATGTCATGTCAGCTCAGTCACATGTGTCACACAAATGCGCATTTCAAAATAAGAACAACAAGGAAAAAAAAAAAAAACATTTATCAGTCTTTTTAATTTATGAGTTTTCCACAGCCAGAAAAAAAATGTCCCAAGAGAAAAAGAAGAGATTGTCTGTGCCTCGTGGATTTGTGCAAATAATGAAGGCATACATCTTTTTCCTAGAGTAACGCCGTCAGTTCAACGCCATCTATAGAGTTTTTGGAAACTACTATTTTTTTTTAAACTCCAAAAAGAAAACTTCTCATTGTATATAAGGCATTTTTTTCGCTAGCAACAGGGAGACGGCGCAAAAGACGCGGTCGGCGCGCAGTAAGCACGCGGTCTGCTGCGAGGCGAGTTGTATGGTGGTAAGCGCGCCGACTCCCCGCCGTTGGCTTTTTCTTTCTGACATTATAAACATGTATTACGTCACATGATTTAAGGTTTTAATTTGAATGACAAGTTAAATGCTGGGTTGAACCGTGACGTGGCCGTGCCGGTATAGTGTGCCGTGACCTTTACAGTGGCAAGGCTTTTATGGGCCGTGAGGCTATTATTTTAAGATTCACAAAATAGGTCCTGCCTGCCCTACTGTCGGAATAATCACGATGGCGATGATTGTGATGTCTGTACATTCATACATTTTTGGCTGAAAAAAATATTAGGGATGTTGTCTTTAGTCAATGGGGAAGGCCGGTCAAAGCTAATTGTAGATGGCGCGACCATAGCTAGGTCCTAATCCGACCAATGAGGTAGTACTATTTTGAATTTGAAGTACCTATAAGATTTGAACCAATGACGATGCTGGGAACTAGCTATGCTAGCGCCATTAGTTCCCCAGTTTCCATCCCTATTTCGAACTGAATATCTTAGGGTTGTCGAAACTGTAAAGAAGCTTCGGCCGAACACTAATTCTAAAGTTATTTGCTAAGTCAATGTATTTTATAAGATGATGAAATTATTAGGTTTAAGTTTGCTTAAAATTATATACTTAATAATTATGTAAAAAAAGGTGTTTGGGTTGGTTTTAGACATAAGTATAAAATTTTAGAATCTAATCTGTGATGACTTGATGAGTTAGACTCTATTAGACGGTATTTATTAACTTTCTTATACTCATTATCTATTTATTGCTGAGATTAAACAATTAATTAAGCTCAAAGTGTGTACTAAGCGTTTCAAATAAGAATACGAAAGTCAACGACCTGCATGTGTCAACTAGAAAACTACAGCTGGAAAAACAATGTTTTTTTCTTATATTTACCATTGTTTTTTCATTGTTATATAAATTATAATGAATGTTATTTATCATTGCAAGTGTTAAATCAAATAACATCTTAAAGAAATATAGTATTTTACCAAAAAATATCATTCAAAATGAGTAATTGAAACACGCGATCCAGTTTAGCCTTTAGCTGTGGGAAAGCAACTAAGCAAAACAATTTTGTTGGCAATTGTTGTTGAGGCCTGAAATATACATAAAGCACAATGTTCTGTCTTTGACAGTTTGGCTGCTGTTGATAGCCTTAAATTAAACATAACTCTCCCTTAGCAGCTTCTCTGTGATATTTACCTGTTTAACTTAGATTATTATAAATTGTCCAGATTCTGTTTTCGAAACAAAACGTTTTTAGTGAAGCCACTTCTTTATACATGTGTGAGTTACGCACGTATTTCATTATTTTCTTTGGAGATGTTCATTTGTTTCATGTTAAACGAAGAATACGTGTATTTGGCTTCAATTTTCAGTGGCCATTAGGAATCTGGACAACTAATAATCTGAGCTGTTTAAAACTAAGGCTAAAAATATACTCTATTAATTATTAACTCCAATTGAAATCATGGTATACATTTATTTGCATTTATAAAATGTTTACAGTTTTTACATGTTTTTGAAATATATTTGGATATTATTACAGCATTGGTATTTTGTATTATTTCGTTGTGGCAGCTGAATTTAGTTGTTATAATTCATATGCCTAGACTTTACAGCCTTATAAAAACTAAATTCAGACATAGACTATTCTAGACATAGCGAGCGCACACAGCACAAAACATTCGAAAGTATTTTGGTAACAAAAAGAATTAACTGCTAAATAAAATTGGTTACTCGATCTAAACATATGGCGGGAAAATAGAATAAAAATACTCATTCCATACGTCTAAAGTCGTAGACGTTATCAGGCTTTTTTACGCAATCGTATAATTAAAAATCTGCCCTTTTTACGTAATCGTATAATTAAAAACTTGCTTTAACCGAATAGAAGAACACCGAAACGTTTATACGTATAATGTAGAAAACGTCGACATCCATACGAAACCATGAACCAATTGAAGGAACAATAGCTACCTTTTCTAGAGAAATAAACATCCTTATCATTAAATTAAGTCACGTAACATTGGCACTTAACTAGCTGCCAACCTTATATAAAGTCTACTCAAACCAGTAATTAAATCAGTCTTTAGAAACAATGTGCAGTGATCATCACCAATTAAACTGTATAGGTAAGTAGAGTGTGAACTGTGTGAAGTTATGTTTTTTTATGTTTTGAACTAGTGTTTTTTTTTTGGGAAAGAAAAATTCAGTTGCAAGTGGGATTCGAACCCGCGTCTTCTGGATGAATAGTCCAGAGTTCTACACGCCATTGCAACCCACACTTGCAAGCAGAAATTCTCTATTCCTCGTTTAAACGTTTTCCGGTAACGTAGCATGCGTTTAAAATAAACTAGCAAACCCGGCGAACTCCGTTTCGCCACACAAACCTCACGGAGCCCGAGACCTTTCCAACGAATGCAAAACCGTGGAAATCGGTCTGGAGTTATAGCGTCAGGAAGGAAAATCCGACTTATTTTTATATAATAGTTGCAAGTGTTTGCAGAAAGTAATAGAATAATATAGTATATAATATAGTTTGTAATAGAATAGACAATTTTTTAATAAATGGATCAATCAATTATGCATCCATTTAGTCCATCTATTAGAGTACGGTATGGAAAATAATAATTATTTTTTATGCAAGGCTGCAAAGTTGTTTTTTGGCGCGAGTATTTGTATTGAATCCTGAGCGTAGCGAAGTTTTCAAAGGTACGAGAAGCAGAATAGCAAAAATACTTTTACTCAGATGGGGGGCAATGGGGCATGGAAAGACATTTTTTTATCAATGAGTAAAGATAATTTAAACTCTTATCTCAAAAAAAAGGGATTGTGATGTCAGAACGCCAAAAATATAATACCACGGCGGGCGTGACGTATCATGAATTTAAAAAAAGCGTCGCAACTTCGTCAATTTTGGATTAAAGTCAAAGTGGGCAAATCCGTCTACAGGGCTATTCCGTACACATGCGTTTACTATTCATTCCAGAAAAGTTACGCGGTTACTGGTTCGGTCGATAAAACAGGACCATTTTTAGTTCAAACTATGATTTAAAGATGGAGCAAGGTTGTTTACAATTGTCAAAAATGCATTTGAAAAAAGAGGAATGCCCAAAAATATATGGAGCAAATACCCAAAATCGATTAAAACGACTTATGTGTGGCAAGGTAGAGTATATACATACTATAAGCAAAATCCAATAATAGTTTTCGATTAAATCATAACCAAGTAAAAAAAAAATTGTAACTGTTACGATTTTTTATGTTGTTTCAAGTCAACTATATAAATAATGTTTCAAATCAGCTATTTCCTTAAGTTTGCCGTATATGATTACTTCCCAGAATTTGATCCTTATTAGTAACAATATGGAATGGTGTAATAATACAGGGTGTGTTTTTTTTTCCAAAATTAGCGGGTTCGATTCCTGGCCAGGATTATTGATTTTTCTAAATATCCAATTATGCAGTTCTAGATTTCTTTAAAATTGAGCTCGAGATTCCTTTCAACGTTTTTTGATATTCCTCATAGTTTCGGTTATAGCCATCCACGCCCAGTTGAAAAATTTTCACCCTGTATATGCAGCTGGCCTGTTTGGTTATGGTTTTATGTGAAACGAATAGCGTATTTATGTCCTCTAAAGTAAGATCTATTTTGTTGTTCGTAAATTATTTTAATCGAATCTGGTTTTTTTTTTTGGGCATTCTTCTTTAGTTGTGCTACGAACTCGAAACTCAAGTGTTGAGTGCCGCCGTTTCTTTTAATAGTTGGGGAGCCCAGGAAGGGATTTTTGCTGTTACTCCAGCGCGTCAGATTATTATAAGGGAGAATCCTTGCACCCTTTAATGTACCTGTACCAAATATCAACCCTTTATCTGGTGGGGTTTGTCTGGGAGAACCCGTCAGATTAGTAAAAAAAAATCGATCCGCAGAAATACTCGAGCGCGTCAGATTAAGAAAAGGTAGATTAATTACGTTCAGAAGAGTGTATATTTCAATAATCTGACAATTTGAGCGTGGCATTAGGAAATGAGCGAGTACTGAAGTTGTAAAAAAAAAACGTCATTTTGAAATACTCGAGCGCGTTTCATTTTTTTTTTTTATTGAAGGTTACACTGTAAAAATCATACTCAGTAATAATCTGACGTTTTCCATGGGGCGAAGTCGGTAGAATCGTGAAGAAAAGGTGAAGTACCAGTTAGTTCGCTACTATCGGTCGTGATTTAATGTATGTGGCGTTCCGAGCAATAATATGGCATGCCAGGCATGGAAAGAGGCCATTGTTATTGGTCATCAGTCAGGCAAGCCCAAGTCCGAGTCCATGAGTTACCGTCCTATCAGTTTCCTGAATGTTCGCGGAAAAATCTAAGAGAGACTTATTTATAAGCGACTCAAAGATTACGCTGTTGTAAAGAGCCTCATTCCTGACGAGCAATATGGCTTCAGGTTTCGGTTCCAACAGAAACCAAACATAAACCAACTACTAAATAGTCTGAACAAAGTTAAATATTTGGTTTGGATAGGTGAGCCCTTTCTTGAGTTATAAAATTACAACGAAAAGTGCCATTGATTTTTATATGATATGTATAAATAAACTTCAGGACTGACCACTTAACTTTTTTGTTTTTTTTTTTTTAACGTGGTAAAATCATCTAATGAGTCCTCCCACCCCGGGCAGGGCGGGAGGGACTGTCAGACTCGTACTGACTAAAATCAACGGTGTCCTTCAATAGCCCTTTATGTTCCGGGGTCACGGTGATGGAATAAGTCCCGTGACCCTGGCAGGCTTTGGCCCTTTGACCACTGAACTTGGCACCTATTTAGATTTCACTTATCTTGTCCGTGAAGTCGTAAACCAAGGCATATATCATAATTGAACTTGGCTCTCATTTGACATTTATGTTTTTGATAGGATTTTAATGATGTAGACGAGTTTCTATTTGTAATTACTACATTTAATTTAATTTTATACTTTTTTTATGCGTGAATGCAGTTATCTTCTTTATAAATTTATTTTAAGATGCTCAGAATAGCAATATCCCTCCGTATAATTGTCAGATTATTATTCAGGAGGACTATGATATCAATTTGAACCTCCTGCATAAATATCTGACGCGCTCGAGTATCTCGAGATTACGTTTTTTTTTTACAGATGGAAATATGAATTATTACTTTGCGCCACATCCAAATCGTCAGACATTTTAATACGACACTTTTTAGGGTTTACTTTACATACACTTTGAATATCTGACGCGCTCGAGTAACTTATTTTTTTTTGGATTTTCAACCGCTTGCCACGGACAGCCCCCTCGAGTTAATCGTCAGATTAATATGTATTGGTTATCAGAAATGTAAAGCGCGTTTACACTATAAATATCTGACGCGCTCGAGTACTTCTGTACAACTGTTTTTTTTTACAGTTTCAAAGCTCTTTACAAGCTCTCCCCCTCACTAAAATAGAAAACTTGTCAGAAACTTTTTTTCTTTTTAGAACATAATCTTTCAAATCCAATAGGTCTCCATGACGCTCGAGTAACTGCAAATTTAGCATCCTCGGCTCCCCTACTATAAGGTAAATATTCAATTTTACAAGTAACGACTTTCTGAGTATGCATAATGTGTAGTTTAATAAGTGTTTCAAGGGATTTTTCTATTTGTTTTGAATAAAAACCAGTAGATACAAAAATAATGGTTATAAAAAATACGTATCTTCAAAATATTCAAGTGGGAAAATCCGTCTAATTTCGAAGGGGCTAAATCGTCTTAAACCGGAATTACCCCATTGCAGATGTCGTCAACCATCGTCCTTCCTATTTTTAGTCTAATTAAGAATTTATGTTAATTCAAAATCATTATTTGTACCTCGAACCAAAAACACACTTTTGCCGAACAAAACCCGATCGGGTGTGACGTCAATTTGGCAATTTTAACTCACCGTAGCAAACTTCTGTACTATAGACTAGCTCAGACAGAAGTTAATTAATATACTACAGTGCCCTGACTCGGGTGAGTATAATAATATAATACTCTTATTATTATATTCACCTGAGCCAGTGACTGTCAGACTCGTATCGACTACAATTCAAAGTGTTCTGACAGTTGACCTTTGCGTTCCAAGGTCGCGTTTACCTGTTTAGGCAGTCCCGCGACTGCGTTTTTGAAGTGAAAACTTCTTTAGCGGCGTTGTACACTTTTTCTGTAATGGGTAAAAAATTTAAAACTCGCGTCAGGGTCACGTGACCAAAACTCGCGTCAGGGTCACGTGACCCTGATCGAAAATGAGTAAGACGTCATTCAAATTAAAAATAAAACATAGTAACAAAAAAGTTTTCACTTCTACCGGCACTCCTGGAGTGCAACCTTTTTTTTTTCTTAATTAAATACCCAATTGATGCTAGTTGCCGAAATGTCTGAAACTCAGAATATAATAGTTATGTTCTTGCTTTAGTTATAACTAATACTAGGCCTATGGTCAGATAAAATGTTAATTAATATTAAAAATATTAATTAACATTATAACATCATCATTTTATCATTTTATAAAATGCGAAGGTTGCGTAATTTTCTTCCAACTGCCACTAAGACTGCGCTTGCCCAGTCCCTTCTTCTCCCCATCCTTGATTATGCCGATGCCAGCTATCCAGATCTCACAGAAGCACAGTTAGATAAACTTGAGCGACTTCAAAACTGTTGTATAAGATTCATATTTGGTTTGCGTAAATATGATCATGTTTCAGAATTTCGCAAAAAACTCAAGTGGTTACCTATCCGCCTTCGCCGGAATACTCACATTTTAACAATGCTTTTTAACATTCTTTTTAAATCCGCTACCCCTTCTTATCTAAAAGAGCGTTTTAAGTTCCTGCACGATGCACACACTAGATGTTTGAGGTCATCGGAAAATTTGATACTACTGATGCCTGTGCACTCCACAAAATTTTACGATGATTCTTTCACAGCCCAGGCTGTCCGTTTGTGGAATGCATTGCCGTTGTCAGTAAGACAAGCCCAGTCACTGGTTTCTTTTAAAAAATTAGTCATAAATCATTTCCTTTCTCTTTAATGTGTATATATATATATATATATATATAAATGTGTATGTGTATTCTATATTACAATTAACATTTATGTGTATTGTATTTATATTATATGTTATCTATTATTTGTTGTGCATCACTGCCTACCCTCTTGTTTTGATTAAAGTTCTATAAGTCCATCCTAAGGTTGTCTGGAAGATATCGCTTTTAGCGATAAGACCGCCGTTGTACATTTACAATTATCAATTTTTGTAAGTTTGTATTCACTTTGGTGTACAATAAAGCATATTCTATTCTATTAATTTGTTTTCAGTTTCCTCATAATTACTAAAATAATAGAATCATGGTGAGAAAGTATAAACGAAAAACAACAAAGACTAGGGAGAAAACCCACTCTACCTTTGTTGATTTAACAAAATCTCGCTTCCTTTCTCCGTACAATGGAAAAATATGGTTTTCGCCTTTGGAAGGCAGAAGTTTCCCAGATGTAAAGCACAAACTATCAACTAACCTTACCTAACCTAACCGAATTTATTAAAAATAACCCTGTTTATTTAAGTTAATACCATAAATACTATTGTCATAATAAGTTATGATACTTAAGATTGTTTCAATGTACCTGAAAAATTAAACTGATAAGTAAAAATATTTAGTTTTCAAACTTTTTAGAAATGTTTAAAGTCCCTCATTATATAAATAGGCCGGATTAGCCCCCAAAAAAGATTTTTGGGAGTATAACGTAAATTAAACCTTATTTTTATGATGTTACAAAACATTTTTCTTCATCATCTGAATTTAGTTGTATACAAATTGCTTATCATGATAAAACGGCATAACTCGAGGCTTTGCTACTAGACGGTTTCATTAGACGGATTTTCCCGACGATTGGGGGCAAACCGAATCGTTCAAAAAAATCCGTCTAAATACCGACTTTAAAAAAAACCTTGCTAGTTACATGTGGAGGGCTGTTTGGTTATTTAAAATGAATGTGTATACAAGACAACAACATTTTGTATCGCTTACAACCATCCAATTTATATTATATTAGTAAGTGTACCAGATATGGTTAACCAAAGTCAACTTTCAAAAAAGTATGACAGATTTGCCCACATTGACCTTACTTAAAAAACAAAAAATAAGAATTATGTATACCTATATTTTTTCATTAATAATGTAACTGACGATCTTATTAGAATTTTTCAGTGGTTAAGCCGTTACAAGTTAAGTTCTACATAAGTACGATCTACAATGGATTACATTAGCGGCTGGTGTAGAAGTGACAGAAGATTAGAGGGATCCACCATCATAGTGACAGGTAGCAACAGCGGGGTGGGCAGGGAAACAGCTGCAGACTTATACAGAAGAGGTAAGAACTTTAAGGCCCTTCGTACACAAGGCGACGGGTACATATTTGAATATCGAAGATTAAAATATCTACGCTTAAAATATCGATGTTCAGAATATCGAAAATTAAAATATCGATTGTAACAAAATATCGAAAAATGTTACATCTACGCTTAAAGCGTCGAAGATTAAAATGTCGACTGATTTAAATGTCGAATGATTCAAAATATCGAAAGACGTTATGTCGAAATTCAAAATATCATCGTAGTTCATAATATCTAATTTCATAATATCTATGTTAAAAATACCTACTAATTGAAATATCCACCTACCAAAGTAAGTCAACGGAGCCCCGCTTCGCGGGGCTCCTATTTCTGTTTGCAAGGTTTAAAGTAACCTAACACGAAGAGGATGGCGGGGTCTTTCAGACCCCGCCACCCTCTTCGAACCTAACCTGTCCGAGTCGGGGTGCCCCAAGTCCCGAGCTTGCTTCGGTCGCTCTTGCGTTCTTAGTCAAATTACTGATTCGGACGGACTTCGGATGCAAGAGCGAGCGAAGCGAGCTCGGAACTTGGGGCACCCCGACTCGGACAGTTTAGGTTCGAAGAGGATGGCGGGGTCTGAAAGACCCCGCCATACTCTTCGTGTTAGGTTACTTTAAACCTTGCAAACAGAAATAGGAGCCCCGCGAAGCGGGGCTCCGTCGACTTACCTTGTTAGGTTCGATATTTCGGACATTCGATAATCTGTATTTCGATATTTAGATCTTTCGATGTAACTTTTGTAGATATTTAGATTTTAGATTTATTGGACGTAGATCATTTAATCATTCGATATTTTAAACTTTCGATATTTTAATTTTCGATTTTATGGTCATTCGATATTTTCATTTTCGATATTTTGAACATCGATATTTTAAGCGTAGATATTTTAATCTTCGATATTCAAATATGTACCCAAGGTGACTCAAGTCTCCGATACCTTACGACTTCGGTATCCAAGCGGCTATCGCAATACACACCCATAGAGGTTCGAACTCAAGCACGTGTCAATGAATACCAAAATCGTAAAGTATCCGAGACTTGCGTCGCCTTGTGTACGAAGGGTTCACCCTTGTTTGGCAGAACAACTTTTCGTCGAAAATCACTCCGGCTAATTTTGGTTACTATAAAGTCGTTTAGTCGAATTATTCATTTCACCGAATAATTACTTTTTATATTTTTATTTAGCCTATTTATTTCTTTGAAATAATTTCATTTGACCGAATTTTCAAATTCACTAATTTTATTTAAACTAATGTTTCACTAGACTAATAATGATTTAGTCGGAATATCGCATCGAATATTCATTTAATTAATTATTCGTTTTCTTGCATTGTTTATAAAAAAATCGGGCTCCGCCGAGCTACCTTGGTAGGTGGTTATAATCAGCAATTTTACCAAGGATGCAAGAACGAGCGAAGCGAGCTCGGAACCTGGGGCACCCCGACTCGGACAGGTTAGGTTCGAAGGGGATGGCGGGGTCTGAAAGACCCCGCCATCCGTGTTAGGTTACTTTAAACCTTGCAAACAGAAACAGGAGCCCCGTCAAGCGGGGCTCCGTCGAGCGTCCTTGGTAGGTAGTAATCGGCAATTTGACTAAGGATGCAAGGGCGAGCGTATATTACTGATGACCACCTACCGAGGTAGCTTGACGGAGCCCCGCTTCGCGGGGCTCCTATTTCTGTTTGCAAGGTTTAAAGTAACCTAACATGAAGAGGATGGCGGGGTCTTTCAGACCCCGCCATCCCCTTCGAACCTAACCTGTCCGAGTCGGAGTGCCCCAAGTCCCGAACTCGCTTCCCTCGCTCTTGCATCCTTAATTACTGATTACCACCTGCCAAGGTAGATCGACGGAGCATAAATATTTACAATGTTTTCTTTTCTGCATTACATTACACCAATCGAATATTCGATAAACTAAATTTTATACCACCTGAATATTATATCAAATGAATATTATACCTTTTGATCAATAGCGCAAATGTTGTTATCGCAAATAAATATTCGATGAAATGAAAATTAAGTTAACCGATAATACTTACTTACTTACTTTAAACCTTGCAAACAGAAACAGGAGCCCCGTCAAGCGGGGCTCCGTCGAGCGTCCTTGGTAGGTAGTAATCGGCAATTTGACTAAGGATGCAAGGGCGAGCGTATATTACTGATGACCACCTACCGAGGTAGCTTGACGGAAATTACTGATTCGGACTGACTTCGGATGCAAGAGCGAGCGAAGCGAGCTCGGAACTTGGGGCACCCCGACTCGGACAGTTTAGGTTCGAAGAGGATGGCGGGGTCTGAAAGACCCCGCCATACTCTTCGTGTTAGGTTACTTTAAACCTTGCAAACAGAAATAGGAGCTTCGCGGGGCTCCGTCGACTTACCTTGTTAGGTTCGATATTTCGGACATTCGATAATCTGTATTTCGATATTTAGATCTTTCGATGTAACTTTTGTAGATATTTAGATTTTAGATTTATTGGACGTAGATCATTTAATCATTCGATATTTTAAACTTTTGATATTTTAATTTTCGATTTTATGGTCATTCGATATTTTCATTTTCGATATTTTGAACATCGATATTTTAAGCGTAGATATTTTAATCTTCGATATTCAAATATGTACCCGTACGAAGGCGCTAAGACTTTCTAGTGGGTATTGATATGTATTTTTCATTTTATTATACCATAATTATACTAACTGAGCCTTGCATGCCCACTTTGCAGGGTATCAAACATTTTTATGAAAAAAAAAAAACTAGTCTAATGTTATTGTAGATGTTCCAAACCATAGATATATTTAATATTTCTGTGTTCCAAACACATCAAAATCTGTTCAGTCGTTCAGAAGTTATGGAATGGCCTGTCTTTAAACAATTTTGGTCGCTAATAAATTACACCGCCCGCACTCATTTTTTGGGAGTTCAAGTGGAAGTACCTACAAGCTACTAAGATAGACTATATGGGTTTACAACGGCCACTTATCAATATCTCGAATGAATAGGAATAGCCAATAGTTTTGCGATTTAGACCCTCTGTGCTTTCTGCGTATAGAGCTCTAGAAGTAAGCAGACCACTTCGGATAGGCTAGTGACTCGACAGTTGACCGTGGGAAGCGTTTGAAAGTTTAAACGCGGAGGGGTTTTGGAAGTCCAAAACCCCTCCACCTGCTATCGGCCCTGGGCATATTCCATATATAATAAAAGTACTCTGTGGCATATTCCAAATAAACCAATGCATTATTAGTAAAAAGTTCTTAATTCAAAACTTCCGAAGTTAATTTTTTTTTTAAATAACTTTTGTCCTGCAGGCGCACGTGTGATAATGGCGTGCCGTAACATCCTGACAGCGCACGAAGCCAAAGAAGAGATAGAGCAAACCTCCCGTGGGTTGGAAAATACGGGAGAGTTGGTCGTCGAGGAACTTGATCTGTGTAGCTTGAAGAGCGTGCGCGCATTCTGTGCGCGCGTGACGTCACGAGAGAGTTGCGTGCGCGGCGTGGTGTGCAACGCGGGCGTCATGATGTGTCCCGAAGGCCGCACTCGCGACGGCTTCGAGACGCACATCGCCTCCAACCACCTCGGACATGCGCTGCTCACACTACTGCTACTACCGCTTCTCATAAGAAATGCCCCGTCGAGGATTGTGATCGTCTCTTCTCGAATACACCAATGTAATTAATATTGTGCTTGAATAAGTCGCTCTTAAAGTCATGACATCGTTGTGAGGAAACCTGACCTTATGTAGGTACCTAATTATTATAAGCTACTAGCAAACCTGGCGAACTCCGTTTCGCCACCAGTCTTTGCTATAAACCTCACGGAGCCCGAGACCTTTCCAACGAATGCAAAGCCGTGGAAATCGATTCTTGCGTTCTGGAGTTATAGCGTCAGGAAGGAAAACTCGACTTATTTTTATATAGTAGACTAGCAAATCTGGCAAACTCCGTTTCGCCACCAGATGGCTTCATTTTTTTCTTTGCTATAAACCTCTCGGAGCCCGAGACCTATTTTTATATAGTAGATTTCACAGTCTTGTGGGGTTCACAGAGGTGGCTTAATTCTGTCATCAGAGTTACCGACATTCAAGCACGAAAAAGAAGCTGCGTATCCTTATCTGCGTTGTGTTTACTACTATAAGGCATTATATCTCAAGGAGCACGCAAGCGTTACTGTCATCAAATATGCAGCACTAATAGAACTTCAAATTCTTTTGGAAACGTAAAAGTGTGTAAAGAAAAGATTCGGCACGTCGAATCTACAAATTATCACACAGTAAGTAGTGACCGACCGAAATTTCGGTTTCGGTTTCGGTTTCGGCCAGTTTCGGCCAAAATATCTAGTTTCGGCCTTAGTTTCGGTTTCGGCCAAAATAGAGCCGAAACTTTCGGCCCCGCCGAAACTCAAGTGTTCCTGCATTTTCGTGCGTCGTTCGGTAAAATTCGTAGCTAACACGTACTTGCTCGCCGGCGGGGCCCCGACTCAGTTTGCCACCGTCCGTTTTTCGTGAGACGAGGTTATGTTTTTGAGATTACTGCCAAGAGTACCTAAGTCTTGTATGTTCATGTCATAATAAAAATATTTGTTACGTACGTCAATGATTAAAAACGTATCAATCGTCAAGGCGATTATAATTAGGATTAGGCGGTATTCGAAACATAATTAAGTTAACGGTTTCTTTTTTTAAACACTGCAATTTTTTTAGTCTAATGTCTCAGTTATTTCGATTGTTGAGATTTCAAATCCAGTGAAACATTGGAAACAATGATAGATTATGGACTCAGTAGAAGTTAAATAACATAGAAAAATAGCAATTCTTAAAATCGTCTATCTATATAACTATCTATTCATAAGTTTGCCGTTTTTCATTATTACCCAGAATTTGATCCTTACTATTAACACTATCAAAAATGGTGTATTAATACAGGTGATTTGTTTGTCAAAATTAGCGGGTTCGATTTTTGGTCACGATTATTGATTTTTCTAAAATCCAATGATACAGTTTTAGTTTTCGGCAAAATCGGTCTCGAGACTCTATTCAACGTTTTTCGATATTTCTCATAGTTAAAAATATAGCCGTCCACGCCCAGTTCAAAAATTCGCTTTTTGTATTTGACAGTTTTTCTAGTGCCAATAAATGTAAAAAAAAAAACAATAAAAATCAGAAAAAATCGAAATGTTAAAAGTTTTAAAAAGTTTCGGTTTCGGTTTCGGTTTCGGCCGAAACTGAGAGCAAGGCCGAAGGTTCGGTTTCGGTTTCGGTTTCGGCTGAAAAATCAGTTTCGGTCGGACACTAACAGTAAGTCCAAGATCATTACTTGATTTATAATTTTGCATGAAATACTAATCGGTCGCCATTTATTATATCTGAAATAGAAACGGTTGGCAAGTTTCACAAATTTTCACTTTGTGATTCTCTTTAAAAAATCCGATTAAGAACAGTTCCTTATCTTTTAAAGACATTAATTATACGAGGATAACTATATTTATCGTCTTATAAATGTCTTCCTGTGGTTTCCTTTTACACCATATAACAAATCTACTGAAGCTATAATATTTCAGTCTATTTTTACTTTCACAGCTACTGTACATGTACAGCCATAATAACGCATTAGGCTGTATAACCTCACGTGCGTTAATAAATCTCCAGCAGGAGATTTTTTGTCATTATTTTACTATTGTTTGTTATTACCGACACATGAGCTCATAAGAATGGGCAGAATTTTTTACTTATAAATGCTGTATAAGCGCTAATACAGACTTTGCACAGCCTCACTATACCGCCTGTGGAATAAAAATAAACGAAAATACAGACTCTATACAGCTTGTCGTACTCCTTGGGATATAGTTCAACATTTTGCAAAATTTACTTTGTATTAGGTACCTAACACTAGTAATTGTTTTCAGTTTACAAATTGGACCTAGATGACATCAACTATATGAATACTGAGTACACCCCGCTGCGAGCATATGCAAACAGTAAAATAGCCAATATCCTGTTTGCCAAGGCTCTGGATCTCAAACTAAAGGTATGTAGAATACATGTATCATGTAATTGTAAATGGTCCTAGGCAAGAGGGCCGTTTAGTGGTTCAAAGTCCGCAACCTCTAACAACTTCTTGTGAAGTTGACGGAACGATTCAATGGGGCTGGCAACTGGGGAACTAATGGCGCCAGTATAGCTTGCACCAAGCATCGTCATTGGTTCAAATTCAAATTGGTCGGATTAGGTCTGAGCAGTGGTGGCGCCATCTACAATTAGCTTTGATTTGCCTTCCCCATTTTCGAGCTCGGTCTGCACGCGTAGCATGGCGATTCTATCTCTATTGTACCAAGAAAATACAAAGTTATTTCATCGTTATTTCTACACAAACCGACTGTTTTTTTGCACAAATATTGAAATTGAATATAAACTATTGAAGAAAAAAACGTTTATTTTCCGTATTTTTCCATTACCATGCTTAAAACGCTAAAAATATTTCTACGTTCTGTCATTTTGTCTATTCTTTCGTCGACAAAACCCCTTTCAGTGCATGCTACGCCTGCACTGGGGGTATTACAACGTCCTAAAACCAGCATTGCTACGGCGAGTGAAAGTGACAGAGCTATACAAATCGTCTTTGTGTGAACGAGTCCTAGTTTTTAAAGACGTAATACCTGGTCTCCTGATTTTTATCAAAAGTGGAGCTTTTCCGTATCATTATATTTTTACCTTTAGTTAAAAAAATTATAGCCTCCTATCTAATAGTTAACTGAATTAGGTACCTACCTACTGATCAAAAAACTGGTAGGTACATTTTCTTGCGTTTTTAAGTCATTACACGAGTCCTCCCACCCAGTGCAGGGCAGGAGGGATTAGGCTGTCACGAGCGCTCGAAAGTCCCGCGATCCCGGCCCTCTAAGGCCGAGACTCCACCAAAGCTGTGCGAGTCGTCGAGACACAGAATATATAATAGTACGTCGAGACGTGTTTTGAACAACCAATACAATTGCGTTGCGGAGTGGAATTGGTTGTTCAAAACACGTCTCGACCCCGCACAGCAGGTTTGGTGGAGTCTCGACCTAAAACTGCCCAAGTAACACAAAAAGCATTATAACAAACGAATATTAAACTTATGTAGAACCTAAGATCCATAAAGACTCGTATATAAGTTCACCGAGCGTCTTGACGCATTATATTGGCATTTTAAAATTATTATAATGCTTTACTCTGTATAACGGTTGTATATTGGCATATCACAGTCCTGTTATAAAACCTGAAGTTTTAGTGCAGCAAGTCACAAAGAAGCTGTACAGCTTTCAGGTGTTGTTAGTGCTTTTGGATGTACAATAGCATTTTAAGAGGTAAATTTATGCCTAATGCTGTTTAATAGCATTAACGTGAACCATTATAATGCCAGTCAAATCCGCTATACAGCTTTTGGCTGTTTTTAGTACCTTAGGGTCTATAACGGCATTTCGTGAAGTAAATAAAGGCCTTAGGCTTTTTTATAGCACAGACATGAACCATTATAATGCCAGTCAAATCCGCTATACAGCTTAGTGCCTTAGGGTCTACAATGGCATTTTTAAATGCTTAATAAAAGCCTAGGGCCAATGTAGGGCGCCAACCTGACTCATTGTAATGCCTGCATTTTTATAGATCAACTGAGTTCTGTTGTATGGCTAGCAGCTCTCACGTGAGTTATTGTAACGCGTAAAGCTGTATAAACATTCATATTACTGTTTTCGTAAAACCATTTATCGGCCATATTGGGGAAAAGCACGTTTTATTAACATAATAACAGCGATTTTTGTGGTTTAAGAATATTATAAGTTAGAATTAAGACGTGTATGTGTAACGATTTATTTAAATAAGCAAAATTAACTTGTATGAAATACGTAAGTTGTTAAGTTGTGAAGAAATTGTAAGAAAAATGAATTAATTTCAATAATTTTTCGTTTTCCTAATAATGCGACTCCAAATCTCCACGCTTTGAGTCATTTGGATTATGGGTTTTATTGCTTTGCTTAAGGATCCCCAAAATTGCGTTCAAGTTATGGTACTAGTACAGTTCACATCAAGTCTACCCAGCAGTGTATCGGTGAACCCTAATAAAACTACTTTATAGACCATGGCATTACAGAGGTTCACCTAAAGTCTTCAGTCTGGCCTCTGGGTTGATGATTGTTCATGTGTGAGTATTAATACAGCTGGCGGCATTATTTCGCTTTTTTAAAGGTTCACCGGGCCGCTATAGACGGACACCATTTTGTAAATATTTTCTAACCTAAAAATATTATTATTTGGACCTATTTATAAAAGAAATAAGCCTTTATAGTAGTAATACGACTTCATTTAGTACTGCCCAAACTATACTAATATGTTTATTATGCAAAATTTGTTCTATATTAGAAACACATTATTGTTTTTATTATTTCACACGTATCTATAAATATTTTTTTTAATCTAAATCACCAAATATCGAAGGCGCGTGAAAAATATCCATAAAACATATATAGATACTTACAGTAAACAAGACTGCGCAGTAATATTTGGAGGCAGAAAGCAATTTCAGAGAGTCTAAACTAAAAATTTTATTTAATGCAAATAAATATGGTGTCATCAGTTACGGTTTGTCCATATAAAAAAAGCAAAGTAGTAGTCTAGTTACAACGATAATTCTATTATAAAATTTATACCGTGGTAATAGAGACGTTTTTGCAATGATGTGGGATTTATTCAAGTTCTAACTGTGAACACTTCAATGGCTACAATCATGCTTTTACTTCACTTTTATGCTCCTCTAATGCATTAGTAATGCTATTAACATCTTCACTATTAATAATAATGCTAGTATAATGCTTTTATAATGCGATTGGCATTTTCATTGACCGTAATAATGCTTTTATAATGCGATTGGCATCTTCATTGACCGTAATAATGCTTTTATAATGCGATTGGCATCTTCATTGACCACAATAATGCTAATATAATGCGCTTATGATGCAATTAAACAACTATGTGAACCCATTTAGGATCTAAAGCCGTAAAATTTGTGCCCAAATAAGAGTTATATCAGCCGCATATACGTTTGTAGGGCTAATATAGGGCTACCTTCAAAATGCTTTAACGCTACAGAAATGCTGTAAGACTGCCGATATAATGCTTTGATGTGTTACTTGGGTGGCTCTAAGGCGTTTCCATTATACATCTTACTTGCAAGTTAAAACTTGAACAAACCTGCATGCAACTGCAGTCTGCAAGTTGTTAATTTGAACTGTAGGTTGTTTTTTTTTCAAAGTAACGTCTTATTTGAATCACTTGTATGAACTTGCATAATGATCATGTCAAGGCGAAATTATCAGGTGATGTGGATAGACGTGACCGAACTTAGGCAGTAGGTATCGGCCATAAATAATGCATAATTCTACCTTTTCACGAGCCTGCCTCTACAGTTACTATGATGTCTTATAATAGAAGAAGGTATTTCCACTATGGGAAAGTGACATGACAGAGCTATACAAGTCGTCTAGCGCCATCTCATTCACTCACTGGACTCCTAGAACATTTGTTGTACCCTATGTTGATGTGGTGAAGTTACTTACAGCTTGGCCAGAAAGGATTGAAACGGAATCTTTTTGTTTCTGACAACGTTCTAAAATCTTTGATATTTGATGTAAACAATGAACTCAGGTTTGTTAGATTTATTATTATGCCATAAAACTAACGTAATAAGTGAAAACAAATAAAATCATTCAAAGTGCTGGTAGCAAGAGTACAGTGGCGACTTCCGGTTTTCTACTGTTTTTTGCCAAGCTGTACTGCAGTAGAAGAATAATTAATGTTAACAGGAAATCCACCGTGTAATACATATACCGCGAATTCTACGTGTGAGCGGCACTACGAGCTTTATACACGCTGTTTTTTTGCATTTTCGTCAAACTTCAGGTGGTTGTCACAAAAGTCATAAATAATCAATTGAAAGTACAGTACCGGGCAAAACTAATAAGGGCTACTTTTTTTTTGTTGTTGAAATTTTACAGTATTTCAGAATTAAACCCTTAATTCAATACAAATGAAAGAGAATCACCCGACTACGCAGTCCGCGCGTACGCACACAGCGATGAGCAGCTGGTGTGCGTGAATTGAATCTACTACTCTTGAAGAAACTAGTTCACACTTACGGATTTCAGAAAAAGGAAAAATAAAATAAAAAAAAATACCTACCTATTTTATTGTTGATTTGGGTCGAGAATCATGAGTATAATCACGTCCTTGAATTTGACTAGGTTGCAGATCAACACATTGTATAGTAAGTAATGCTTTACACACTCATTTGTATTCTTGTAGGACGCGGATAGTAAACTATGCTATGTACATTCTTGCTATACGTCCATTAGAATAATTTACTGTAATGACTAGGAACATTACCTTTGTTATGCTACTACGGCGAATGGCGATATCAGAAAGAACAAAACATTTTCATGTTTCACATAGCTCCTAAATTACTAAACGAATTTGATGAATAGGGCTATTGTGACCAACCAACCTATTGATTATGGTGTCAATTAATTTTGGTGCGGCTAGAATACAACATTATAATTTTTATGTAAACAAATTCAAAATGGCGCCACTATGTTATGGAGTAACTTTATGGCCATTTGAACACATGGAATGGGGATGGCAACTAGGTAACTAATGGCGCTAGTATAGCTTGTTCCAAGCATCGTCATTGGTTCAAATCTTATAGGTATTAGGTACTTCAAAATAGTACTAACTCATTGGTCGGATTAGGACTTGGCTATGGTGGCGCCATCTACAATTAGCTTTGACCGGCCTTCCCCATTGAAATATTTAATTAAATTCCAGGAGCATGGTATAAAGGGCGTGTCGACATACAGCCTGCACCCGGGTATCGTGAAGACGGGCATCGGGCGGCACTTCCCACAGACAGCATGGAGCATCATCACGTATGGCTTCCAGAACTATCTGCTCAATTGGTGCTGGAAGACGCCACAGTGCGGAGCGCAGACCACCATCTACTGCGCCGTCGATGAGAAATGCGAGAACGAGAGCGGCTTCTATTACAGGTTGGTGTTTTTCCAATGAGTCAGGTAAAACTGACTTTGACATTCTGACACTCACCATAGGTTCATTTGAAAACCAGCGTCGGGCACCAGTTTGTCCGACATTATGCTGAAATGGACCTATTTGGCGCAGCCGTGAGTCACACAGTGGGTATAATTATTCATTCAAGTTCGGCTTAGTTATAATATTAATTTATTTTCAAAATTGTTTAGTTTTAAGTTATTTTTCTGTTTCTTGTTTACTGTGTGCACTTGTGGCGTGTGCCAGTAAACGTTTTTTCTTTCTTAGATCAGTGTTTCTCAAAGTGGGGTAATGTTTTTTTGCTGAAGTTTTGTCAACCAATATTAATTTACTATCTCGTTTAGTCAAATGACTAACAACAAAATATTTTAATTACGGTTTTTGCCTTTTTTTTTTTTTCGTGGTAAAATCATCAAATGATGGAGGACTCATTACCGAGACCCCGGGCAGGGCGGGAGGGACTGTCAGACTTCTATTGACTAAAATCCACGGTGTCCTTCAATAGCCTGTTATGTTCCGGGGTCACGGTAAGGGAATAATCCCGCGACCCCGGCAGGCTTTGGCCCTCTGAGAGGGGGGCCCCGTCATTATGCTGACGCTCTTTGAGGCGCGCGTGGGACACAACGCGCCGTCGACCCGGTACGGTTTTTGCCTACATTTAATATTTTCTTTTCAGCGACTGTGCAAAGACTTCTCCGTCAACACAATGCCAGAGTGAGAGCGAGGCAGAGAAACTGTGGAACGTTACCATCGACATGCTGAACCTGCGTGACTATGACCCGTTCACACAGCTGGACCCATTCAAACTAGCGAAGAAATGAACCACGTTCGAAATAAATTGTATGTCATATAGTAGGGGAGCCGAGGATGCTAAATTTGCAGTTCAATTGGCAATCTATTGGATTTGAAAGATTATGTTTTAAAAAGATAAAAGTTTCTGACCAGCTTTCTATTTTAGTGAGGGGAGAGCGTATAAACATTTTTAAAACTGTAAAAAAAAACAGTTGTGTGGAAGCACTCGAGCGCGTCAGCCATTTAGGGGAAAGGTGTACGAGATGATCCGTTGAGGCAAGATGATCCTTTGATATTGCAACGAACCCAGTAGCGTCATCTAGTTGTTTTCATTGGTAAAACGTAGTCCCCGATATTCCCCCGCCTCAGTCAAAAGTATTGGTGTCGAGAGAGACAATTAAATTTTTTGAGAAAAAAAACAAATATTCCGTGACTTTGATCTAAGGTAAGGGTGAGTTGAAGTTTATATCTAATTTGTTATAGGTACTTTATTACTAGGGTGTGGTATTAGTTAGCTTTGTATATTGCTCTATTTTGTTTTTTTAATAGCATGGTAACAGTTGAAAGCACATAGTTTAAGTTATCGAACATTGAACAAAAAAGTTTATGTTGGGGCAAGATGATTATTTTACCGATGTACAAAATGATCCCCACAGATCTTCTTGTAAACCGGTAACATACCTACTATTACGGGGACATTTGTATGGTATTATGTTTAAGTTTATATATTTTTGCTTTTAGACTATGCCTCGTAATTATAAAAAAAACTAAACGCGGGTTGTGGTCGGAAGACTCCATGATCAAAGCACGGGATGCTGTTAAAAATGGAATGCCATATAGCACAGCAAGTAAACAATTTGGGTTGCCTGTATTGTCACTAAAAACGCGGGCTAAAGTCAAAAATAAAGTGGCTTTCAGTAGAATCAAATATAGGTGTAAAAATAAACCCAGATTATGGTTTTATTTAGGTTATTCTCTTCCTGGATCCTGGGATCATCTTGCCCATACCGCAAGGATCATCTTGGACACCGGGGTGTACAAGATGATCCTTTGATAATGTTTTAAAAATGTGTTTTTTTAATAGTAAAGCATCTAAAAAAGTAAAATTTTGAGTATGCCAACAATAAGATAAATAAAACTATGTATATACGTGTTTACATTCGCGCTAAGTAGAATATCATTGAATCTACAGGCAATTTCCCTTAAGGGGATCATCTCGTACACCTTTCCCCTACTGAGTAAACGCGCTTTATATTTCTGATAACCATTACATTACTTTTTACATTACATTACTGACGATTAATTCAAAGGGGCTGTCTGTAACAAGCGGTCGAAAAACCCAAAAACGAAAACGCCTTATAAATAATTAAAATTAATTAGACGGAACGTTGATTGCTATAAGAAACGAGCAGGCGTTACGTTTTTGCTTTACAACTTCAGGACTCGCTGATTTCCTAATGCCTTGCCCAAATTGTCAGATTATTGAGATATACACTCTTCTAAACGTAATTAATCTACCTTTTCTTAATCTGACGCGCTCGAGTTTTTCTGAGGATCAATATTGACTAATCTGATGGGTTCCCTCCCCCAAACACTCCCTACTACCATATGGGGTTCATACTTGGTACAGGTACAGGATTTTCCATATATGGTAATCTGACACACTCGAGTCACATCAGAAATCCCTCCTTCGCCGCCCTTACTATTATGTTTTTGGAAAATCAACTTTTGCTGTATTCACGTCAGTTCGATTCGAACTTAAATTTTTAAAAAGTCCTTCCTATAGTAACTTTCCCGCCGCCATGTGTTCCGGGTACACAAAAGGTGACGCTTTTTATAAATGGCTGGCTTAGCATTGCCGCGTTATATGGCAAATGGCAATCCATAAAACGTGGCAATGCTGTCAGATTCTTGTTCATATTACTAGTTCATTGATTCGATGAGTTTTGACGCTATTTCATGGTTATTTGTAATTTTGATGTAAACTCGTGTCAACTGTAAATTACCAAACAAATAAATGATTAAAATGGTAAATATAATAATGCACTACTTTCAATCTATCTGCCTTGCATTTTTCCAACTGTGCTCGACATCGACTGCGCAGAGCTGTATGCCAACATTTGAAAGCTCCCAAACGCGAGTTACTTGGACATACTCGTAAGCCTCTTTAAGGGTCGGTTGAAGAGTTTGTTTGTTGAACGCGCTAATCTTAAGGTTTATTTATCGGGGAAGGCTTTTTTAACACGCATAGAAGCGTAGCAGCGGGTGAAACCGCTGGCAGAAGCTAGTCCTTAGATATCATGATTCCTAAGTGTTGCGAAAAATGTTTTCTGTGAGTAAAAAAATGTAGTTGAAGACGGGGTTCGAACCTGCGACCGAACTTTTATTTCAAAACAAAACCACTGCGTCTAGCCAGTCTAGCGGACGTCTATGCTCTACGCGGTGGATTTGAAGTAACCTTGACCCGGCCCGGCCGCATATATTTTTACTTAGAAAGTAAACAAGGTTTTTATTTAAATAACATTAAAGTTGATGTTCATTAATTGTGTCTATTGAACTTCGGACTCCAAAGTGGATATTTTTGAAAGTGCAAGGCCCTAGAGGCCCGCTTATCTGTATATCAGTGGCTGGATAACCTTGGCACTGTTTCTTCAATATAAGTTAAGGCCTCTTCACGTCATTTTGTGTTTACTCTGCATGTTAGTACCTCTACTACAGTCTGCACTACACTGTGTGATTCTAAAACGTTTCAAAGTATATATTTTTGAAAGTTTGACATAATAATTAGGTATAATTATCTACTTACGTATTATCTAATTATTATTAGATAATACGTAAGTAGATAATTATACCTAATTGCCGCTGGTAACAGCTATTGCTGTTACCAGCGGCTTCACCCGCTACAACTCGAAAATTATCCCACGGGAACATAAGATCGGGATAAAAACTATCCTATGTGTTAATCCAGGTTATAAACTATCTGTGTACTAAATTTTAGCCAAATCCGTTCAGTGGTTTTTGCGTGAAAGAGTAACAAACATACTTACCTACATACACTACACATACATACATCCTCACAATCTTTCGCATTTAAATAATAGTAGGAGGATTCACTTACGTTGATTTGCTAACTTAATTAGTGTGATAGGCGGAGACCTCTCGCGCCCGGCATTGGTCTCGGCCATGCTGCGGGGCGAGACGGAGTGGGAAGCGGTCGCCTCCTTCTGCGAAGCAGTAATGCTCGCGAAGGAGGAGGCGCGCCGCGAGCGAGAGAGGACAGAGTTCTCCCTCCGCCCCAACCGCGGTGTAGGACGCCCACGGCGACGGACGTCGCGCGACGATCTCCGGCCACCGTAGGCGCGGGCATGCGGGCAGCGAGTAAAGGGCAACTCGCTGCCCGACCAAGGACCATGCCCGGGTCGACGGCGCGTTGTGTCCCACGCGCGCCTCAAAGAGCGTCAGCATAATGACGGGGCCCCCCTCTCAGAGGGCCAAAGCCTGCCGGGGTCGCGGGATTATTCCCTAACCGTAACCCCGGAACGTAACAGGCTATGAAGGACACCGTGGATTTTAGTCAGTAGAAGTCTGACAGTCCCTCCCGCCCTGCCCGGGGTTGGAGGACTCATTTGATGATTTTACCACGCTAAAAAAAAAAAAAAAAAACTTAATTAGTGTAGTTAGTATAGTTAGTAGTTGAGTTAGTAGCTTGCTCCACTGTGACAATGACGTAAGTACACGACAACGCGACCTAAGTAGGTACATCTGTTCAATTGTTGGTCGTGCCGTGATATCCATCAGCCCGCGACACTACACCGACAGGTTGGACAGGTCACTGCAGCGACCTCGCCAGTTGATCAAACAATTTGGAGGGGAACACATTTCGTAATACTTTACGCAGATAAGCAATAAGCACATAATTCTACAAAACACGCAGACCTACAGTGGCGTGCATTTAGCATTATTCTTTATCTGTTCCGCCAGTCCTAAGTTCGTAGCTGCAATTAGTAAATCGCGTGTCATTGTCTGAGCTCATTTTCGTGTAATTTGCGTTTTAGTTGAACATGGTATGCGTCGTGGATTAGTGTCTTCGTGTGTGTATTGATTTAGGTATATAAAAAAAATCTACGTTTTTACAAAGGAGTCTTAAGCTGTAATTTTTATCAGTAAAAATAACGTGTGAATATTGTCTTAGGCATTGTTTTAGTGAGAATTCTATCTGTAGTGTTTTACAATGGATTACCTAAGTGGCTGGTGCAAGAGCCAGAAGCGTCTGGATGGATGTACGGTCATCGTCACAGGCAGCAACACTGGCATCGGGAAGGAAACTGCTTTGGATCTTTATAAGAGAGGTAAGTGTACCAACGTCACTCCGTGGTTTAATTTTTGGTGCGTTTTGATGTCATTATGAGCTCGCCGCCCGCCGCCGATCCCGAGTTTTATGGTGTATGGCGCGTAGGCATCATTGATTAAAAAAAAGTGTTCATTTAAATAATCAAACTTAACGGATCACTTAGACTTACATAATGTACTGTGATACCACAGAATACTTAATAGTGATATTTTAAACATAAACTAACTTCTGTTTTTGCAGTAGGATCGAGGTATATACCGCGGTACCTATTAATGGCAAATCAATCATGCTACTTTATTTATCGATCCTACTGCTTGTTTTACTACACTCATGTTTTTTTTTACAACATAAATGTGTAGGTATGTTTTATTTATTGTTAGTTGAATGCAAAAGAAGCAAAAACCCACATGTTTTGATTATACGTGTTATGCGTATAAAATTTTATTTGGGATACTCGTAGTTGTAGTATAGTACCTATGTAACCTTGTATGATTTTGACGATACGGTTATAGCGCAGTGGTTGAGCGATCCCGGGTTCGACTCCCGCACGGAAAAAATAGAGTTAGAGTGTCCAGTCACGGTAGTCCAGTTCTACCTGTTTGTGTATATAAGTTAATGTTTGTAACTATGATATTGATTTTTTTTTTTTTTTTTTTAGCGTGGTAAAATCATCAAATGAGTCCTCCAACCCCGGGCAGGGCGGGAGGGACTGTCAGACTTCTACTGACTAAAATCCACGGTGTCCTTCATAGCCTGTTACGTTCCGGGGTTACGGTAAGGGAATAATCCCGCGACCCCGGCAGGCTTCTCTGAGAGGGGGCCCCGTCATTATGCTGACGCTCTTTGAGGCGCGCGTGGGACACAACGCGCCGTCGACCCGGGCATGGTCCTTGGTCGGGCAGCGAGTTGCCCTTTACTCGGCTGCCCGCATGCCCGCGCCTACGGTGGCCGGAGATCGTCGCGCGACGTATTGGGGCGGAGGGAGGACTCTGTCCTCTCTCGCTCGCGGCGCGCCTCCTCCTTCGCGAGCATTACTGCTTCGCAGAAGGAGGCGACCGCTTCCCACTCCGTCTCGCCCCGTGTAACTATGATATAGGGAGAAATCTTAGTATGGGACAACGCAGATTGCGCTGGTCTATATTCAGCCTTCTGTAGGTAATTGTGAACTGCAACTCTTTTCAGGGGCGCGCGTAATTATGGCGTGCCGAAACGTGGCAAAAGCTAAGACAGCTAAAGATGACATTGAGAAGCTTACAAAGACGGAGCAGGGTACGGGAGAGTTAGTGGTCGAGGAACTTGACCTGTGCAGCCTTGATAGTGTTCGCGCGTTCTGTGCGCGCGTGACGTCACGTGAGAGTTGCGTGCGCGGCGTGGTGTGCAACGCGGGCGTCATGATGTGTCCCGAGGGCCGCACTCGCGACGGCTTCGAGACGCACATCGCCTCCAACCACCTCGGACACGCGCTGCTCACACTACTGCTACTACCACTACTCATAAAGAGTGGTCCATCGAGAGTTGTGTTCGTTTCATCATACGTTCATGCAAGTGAGTTATGACTTATGACTTATCTTAGTTATTCAAAAACCCCGGGTCAACGGCGCGTTTGTGTTCAACACGCGCCTTAAAGAGTGTCAGCACAATGTTGGGGACCCGTCCCTTTTAAAACAAAGAACGCAGGTTTGTTAGATTTATTCTAGTCTGTGGATTTATTATTGTGCCATAAAACTAACGTAATAAGTGAAAAAAAAAACATTCAATGTGCTTGGGTAGCGAGAGCACAGTGGCGACTTCCGGTTTTCTACTCTAATTTGCCAAGCTGTACAGTTCTCCACAATGAATCAGTTGTAAGCGATGATGCCTTTAAGAAACATGAAAATATAATAATATAATCTATTTTCTTATGTTTTCAGAACATAAACTAGATTTAGATGACCTGAATTTCGAGCAGAAGCCATATAACGCGTTCGAAGCATATTGTAGGAGTAAGGCTGCCAATATACTATTTGCTAGAGCTCTAGCCGATAAACTAAAGGTAAAATTATATGTAAAGACTTAGATAAAATACGTTTTTCAAATAATACAAAAAGCACTTTACAAAAGACAAGTAAAAATATCTTTTGAATATGTCCCAACCTACATGAAAACTCGTAATCCACTGAAAAACATACGAGTTCGGGACCATTCGGGACAATGAGCTGAACCCTGGTGGCCATATCCAGAGAGTATATAATCACTACGAGCCATATCGTGTGTTTAGCAACTTCTTGATGTGCTGCTCGGGTCTTTTGGCACTTGATTGACATTACGGGGAAAGAAGGCATTAACTCTTTGGAATTGTCTATGGAGAGTTTGAAAAAGCATGATGGTGGCGCTAGCTGTTTATGACCACGCGCCAAAATATCCATGTTCAACTACCCCGACATATTTATTCAATATTTCCTCTTTTTCATTACAGGAACACAACATAACAAACGTAACTACGTATAGCCTGCACCCGGGCGTCATACGCACAGAAATCAGCCGTCATTTCGACGAGGCGCTCGTCTACGGCACATCGTTTCTATTCAACAACGTATTCGGTTGGCTCAGGCTCCTCAAGTCCCCGCAGTGTGGCGCGCAGACCACCATCTACTGTACTGTGGATGATGCCTGTGCTGAAGAGAGCGGACTTTATTATAGGTACTAATCATCAAATTTTATTATAGGTCTTTATTATAGGTACTAATCATCTAATATAGGACTTTATTATAGGTACTTAATCATCAAATTGTTTTGTAGCTTTCCTAGCAGGAAATTCCACTCCTTAGCTGTGCGTACAATTAGGGTATTGGCAAAACGGTTTGTACGCACCGGAGGGCATGCCATGAGTGCATTGCCGTGCGCATGCGTCTTGTAGTCCGATGATGGAAGGGGCTAGGTGGAATCAAGTTGTGTAGTTCCATCGCACACTCTCTGAAATGTAACCGATAAAAGAGCGACAGGCTGGCAGGTACCCTTTGGCTGACGGCTGGAGCACTGTTTAACAATCCGATCAGCTACAGTAGGCGCGAGATGGCGACGAGGCGTCCTGCCGTCTGTCATTTAAGACGCACCCGTCGTGCATCTGAGACAAGGCCTGCCGGTGTGGAGCTATTGCACATTTGCGATTGAGAATTAAGGTCCCCAGAGTTCATGTAAAAATACCTAACATATTTATTTTTCTGTATTCGTTTTTTTTCAAGTTTTCTTGAATAATTACCCACTTATTCAATAGTTAACGCATATTATCATATGAATCAAAAGATACCCTAACGTATCCGACTTCTGTTTCAGTGACTGTAAGGTGACCAAGCCATCTACGCAGTGCCAAGATGTCGCCCAAGCTGCCAAGCTGTGGGACCTTACCGTTCAGGCGTTGAAACTTAATCTAGACAAATATAACCCTTTCGGTGACCAAAATCCTGCTGACGACGTGTTTATATAGGAATGGTGTTATTGAAAATTTTTCCTTTAAAACCATAGAGTACATAATATTGTTCGATTTTAATAAGCAAGTAAGTAGGTTTATTGAATAAATAATATTGCATGACTAGTTTTAATAACAATTGTTTTTTTATTACAATATTTTTATGTTAAGTATTCCTGAAGGAAGTCCAAGGTTTCCAAGAAGCTCCATAAACATTCCATTTACCTAAAAGTGCATCTGAATAATTTGACTTTTTTCTAAAATGCGACATTTTAGAAAAAAGTCAAGTTATTGAGGTCGGTTCGAATCCTGCTTAGAAAAAAATTATGCCAATTTTATAAGTTACTAGAATCATTATTTCTAGGACCCATACTAGAAATTGTTTACTGTATTGAAAACTGGTAAACTAAGCTTGCCTCATTTTCTTCATCTACGTATAAAAAAACTGAAGGAACAATAAAATCTAAAGTTCAAAGAATCTAACGTCATACACATTTTGTCATAGCATTTATTACTAAAGTCTGTGATTGTGGCGGATTCCATTTGTCCGGCCTCAGCTTATTAGCGGCTTATCGCAATTGGATTTAAGATTATGAGAATAAAAAATACTATGACTGAGTATACGAGTTTAGTAATCCTGCAGTAATTATCACCACTACAAGGCGACATTTAAATTAAATAAAAGTGGTGTGTTATGTTCATTGGATTAGTCGAGTAATGTCATACCACTAGATGGCAGAAACTGGTCCGTGTCTATGACCTAATCTACATGTTGTCTATGAACAAGCGTGCCTTCTGTGGTTTTTGGAAAGACCCGCCAATTTTGTTTGTTAAAATCTATGTTCAGCATTAATATTAAAAGTAATTGTATTCTCTTGAATTCCGTGTTTTGTTTGAGATTCCCCTGAGCTGTTTCAGCTCAGAAGTGGGATCACGGCAAAAATATACTGTTTTTGCTACGCCCACGAACCATCAACAAGTTCGAAGTTCCAGATGGATGGAGGACAGTACGATGACGTTGGGCGACGGCGCCTTGAAACTCCAGCCAGACGGTCGCCACAGCCGGATGAGCGGAGTATGAGAGCAAGCGAGGGGGAACGTCGCAGCCGCAGCCGAACGAGACGTGACGACCGGCGAAGCAGCACTCGTCACCTTCGGAGCAGGAGCCGAACCACACGTGACGCAGAAGGTGGAGGGCGGCGACTTGGGCGTAGTCGTTCTCGTCGTGTATCACATGATGATGACGATTTACGCCAGAGGTTACAACTTTTGGAAGAAGAGTTACAGATACGAAATAGACGACGTACGTGCGACCAGGCGGCCACCACTTACAAACAATCTACGGGCCCAGCGCGAGAAATACTTACTCCTCCACGGAGTGACGTCAGAAGCCCCTACCGGAAGAAACCGAGGTACGCTGATCAACCAGACTTTTTTGAAGAGTTTGCAAAAATTTTTAGAAGCAGAGATCGGGAGCCGTTTCTGTCGTCTTCATTAAATAACATCATCCCAGAGTTTGATCCTCTTTCAAAAGAGCAAACTAATGATGTATGGTTGAATAAAGTAGATGAGTGCGCGGAGATTTACAACTGGAACGACAAGCAAACGGCCCACTATGCCCTGCCCAAGCTGACAGGACATGCAAAAACTTGGTACCAGGGTTTACCTTCTATCAAGCATTCTTGGGTAGAATGGAAGCGTATATTACAGGAATCTTTTCCCTCAACTGAAAACTACGCCGAACTACTGACGGAAATGCTTAATAGAAGGGCACGCCCTGGTGAATCTTTGGAATTATACTATTTTTCAAAAATTAATTTGCTCAACCGCTGTAAAATATTTGGGAAACAAGCAGTGGATTGTATTATATTCGGTATAGAGGATAAAGGCGTACGCTTGAGTGCACAGGCTGGGAAGTTTGACAAACCCGAGGAAACTTTAGAGTTCTTTAAAACGGTTAAAAATAATCAACCACGAGACTCGCATGACTTTAGGAGGGACACACAGTCGAAGGATACGCGCTCTTCGAACGCCGTCCCGCCGTCGAATAGTGTCGCTCCGAGAGTTAACGGCCAGATGAGGAATCGATCTAAGGGAAACTTAACATGTTTTAACTGCAACGATCCTGGACACATGAGTTGGCAGTGTCGTAAGCCCATAAATAAATGTACGGATTGCAATTTTTTAGGTCATAATTCGAATAACTGTCCAAAAAAATCCAATAGTGTTAACAATAACGACAATTCTCAAAATAAGAATGCTCAAAATAAATTTAAAAGTGTTCTTGAAGTTGTTGTTGATGACGAGGAGAATGACAAATATAAAATTGTTATTAAAGTAAATGGCATACACACTCCTTGTCAGGTAGATTTAGGAAGTCAAGCTACGCTGATCCGTGAAATGGATGCTCATAAATTAGGACTCATATGGGAACCGATACAAGGGCCAATGTTGAGAGGTTTAGGTAACATCCCCTATCTTCCCATTGGTAAAGCTTTTATATGCATTGAGGTACAGGACGTGAAAGAAGAGCAAGTAGAGGTATATATCGTTGATAACTCTCTGATTAATATGCCAATTTTATTAGGTCATAGCTTTACAGAACGTCCTGGATTAAGAATTGTTAAAACCGCGACCGATTTACGTTTTGAAAGGTCAGGGTCAGGCAATAGTGTAAAACTGGCTTTGATGGCGACCGATTATGATGTCGATATAGGGGTAGGTAAGCTGGAAACAATAATGGTTAATTCTGATGGTAATTATACTGGCGGCATTTATGTAAATGGATCTATTAGAGGAAAACCAGGAATGGAATATTATTTATTACCAGGTGAGTATCAACTGCATAAAGGTATAGGTCATGTATTAGTCCAAAATATTGCTCCTCAGCAAATTAACTTCAAACGAGGTTCTCTTATATCCAGGGCAACGGCCATAGAAAATAGAGCGTTAGATGTCTTAAACATCCAGGAAAACGAGAAACACTCGTTACCTATGGATATAAATTATGGAAAACAACTTACACCTCTTGAGAGGCAGCGGTGCCAGGACCTATTATTCAAATATAAAGATTGTTTTAGCTTTGGTTTACATGATTTAGGGTTCACAACAATTACAGAAATGAAAATTCATCTTCAAGATTCTACTCCAGTCGTATATCGACCGTATAGGCTATCATTTTCTGAACGTGAAAATGTTAAGGAGATGATAGATCAGATGGTGCAGAATGGTATAGTCCGCGAATCCAGCTCGCCATACGCAAGTCCGATAGTATTGGTCCAAAAGAAATCTGGGGAAAGGCGTCTATGCGTGGACTACCGTGCATTAAATAGACGCACTAAGCGCGATCACTATCCATTACCACGCATAGAGGATCTCTTGGACCAGCTTTCAGGGCATTCTCTATTTACGACCTTAGATTTAGCATCTGGTTATCATCAGATAGCCATTGCTGAGGAGTCCAAGGAGAAAACTGCGTTTGTCACACCTGATGGACAATACGAGTACAATCGTATGCCTTTCGGGTTGGCAAACGCTCCCGCAGTATTTCAGCGCGTAATCCATAAAATACTCAATAAAAGCAGGGTTCCATACGTAATTATATATATGGACGATATTTTGATCCCCTCAAGGACCTTCGATGAAGGATTAGAGCGTCTTGAGGAAGTCTTGGGATTGTTACGGGAGGCAGGCTTGACTCTAAAAATGGAAAAATGCTATTTCCTTTTAGAAAACATTGTTTTCCTAGGTTACGAAGTAGATAAATCAGGCATACGTCCCGGAAACCAAAAAATCCAGGCCGTATCAAATTTCCCCACTCCGCGAAATCAAAGCGATATCAGACGGTTTCTCGGACTAGCTGGTTTCTTCCGTAGGTTTGTACGAGGCTTTGCTCTTATAGCCAGGCCGTTGACAGATCTACTTAGAAAAGACTCTTGTTGGCTATGGTCTAAAGAACAACAAGACAGCTTCGATAAACTAAAAAGAGCACTTATTGAACGACCAGTACTTGCACTATATGATCACAATGCAGAAACACAGCTACATACAGATGCCAGTAAGCTGGGGCTGGGCGCCATTTTATTGCAAAGAACTGACACTGATCCATGGAGACCTGTATCTTATTATAGTCGGCAAACTAGCCCTGATGAACAGAAGTTTCATTCATTCGAGCTTGAAACACTTGCAGTAGTTAGTGCTCTAAACAAATTCCGGACTTACCTCTTAGATATTAAATTCACTATAGTGTCAGATTGCAACGCTTTGCGATCCACCTTTACGAAGCGGGATTTAGTACCCCGCATTTCGCGATGGTGGATACAGTTTTTAGAGTATGATTGTGATATTCAGTACCGTCCGGGTGAGAAAATGGCACACGTGGATGCCTTGAGCAGGGGAGCTACGTTAGAAGAGCAGGAAACTAGTCACGTGTTAGATGTACTGTCAGTTAAAGTTGACGACTGGATCGCAACCGTCCAATCGGCGGATGACGAAGTCAAACGCATCAAAGAAATTATACAGGATACCGAAACTGCTAAAATTGCTGCAATTCACAAGGAGTATCGGGTGAAAAATGGTCGAGTTTTCCGTGTAATTGAGAATGAAGAATTGAGGTGGCTAGTTCCAAGGGGAGTACGTTGGCAGGTCCTCAAAGCCAATCATGATGACGTGGGTCATTTTGGTTTTGAGAAGACCTTGCAGCGGATTAAGTCGTCATTCTGGTTCCCGAAAATGCGTAAATTTGTCAGAAAGTATGTGATGGCATGTCTGGAGTGCGCACACCACAAAGTCCCATCGGGAGCTAAGGAAGGAGTTTTGCATCCGATCCCAAAAATCGATATCCCCCTGCATACATTACACGCCGATCACCTCGGACCCTTTCCAAAGAGTAAGCGAGGCAATTCATATATCCTTGTCATTATAGACGCCTTCACTAAATACGTATATCTGGCAGCGGTACGAAGTACTAAATCGAAAGCAACCATTAAGGTGTTTAAAATATACTTTAGTTTATTTGGTTCCCCAAAACGCCTTATTACTGATCGCGGGACCAGCTTCACTAGTAAAAGGTTCAAAAGATTCATGCAATCAATCGGAACGAAACACATCCTCAATGCAGTTGCGACTCCACGTGCAAACGGCCAGGTCGAGCGGTGTAATCGCACAATCTTAGCATCGTTAGGTAGTATGACTCACGGGAAAGCGGACGATATTTGGGACATCTTCTTACCAGACGTACAATTAGGTATCAATACCGCGGTACATGACGTTACAAAGAGAACACCCACTGAACTTCTATTTGGGCACAAGATAGGTAACCCGTCAGATGGAATATTAAACGTTATTTCTGAAGATATAAGCGAATGTGCGAAGGCAGAGGATATTCAGGAAATAAGAGCGGATGCGCTTCAGCGTATAGAGCAAAGCCAGGAAAAGAGTAAGGTTCAGTTTGATAAACATCGTAAAGCGGCAACGGAATATAAAATTGGTGATTTAGTCAGGGTTATTAGAAATATAGTAGGAGGTTCAGGAAAATCTAAAAAGTTAGAATCCAAATGCCAAGGGCCTTACCGAATTAAAAGTGTGCTTCCTAATGATCGATACCTCATTGTTGATACGCCGCTTACTCGAAAGGGTAAACCGTATGAGAACGTAGTGTCTGTAGATAAAATATATCCTTGGATGAATTTTGATGCCCCTGGTTGTTCCTCAAGTGACGATAGTGACGATAATTAATGATGATTAGAGAGAAGAAAGATTATTGCTGATAGAGACTGTCTACATGACTCAGAGCTTGAGCAGACGTGAGCCGAGCATGAGAGTTATGTATGGCAAACCTCAGCAAATTGGATAGTGAAAGAATAGAAGTAGCTATCCTTTGTTGAGCTAGTGAGAATATTATAGCGATAGTGATTAATGATTTTGTCGATTAGTGAGATAACAAAACAGTAGTAAAATAAACGAAATAGCACTTTTGTTAACTTCTTTTATGCTTGTGTTTAGAACAACTATGTGTGTAAAACTGATTGAACAGAACTTGTTTAACTTGTAAATTGTTATTTAGCATTTATGTCTTTAGTTAATTGTTTAGAATAAGAATAATTTCATTACTGTATTGAATGATACATATTTAATTGTACAAAGCAACGAACGAAGGGACTCGTTACTGTGACGGATGGCCGACTGTTATGTTCATTGGATTAGTCGAGTAATGTCATACCACTAGATGGCAGAAACTGGTCCGTGTCTATGACCTAATCTACATGTTGTCTATGAACAAGCGTGCCTTCTGTGGTTTTTGGAAAGACCCGCCAATTTTGTTTGTTAAAATCTATGTTCAGCATTAATATTAAAAGTAATTGTATTCTCTTGAATTCCGTGTTTTGTTTGAGATTCCCCTGAGCTGTTTCAGGTGAATGACCATCTTTGAAACTCCAACAGTGCGCATTTATTTAGGTCTCGCTAAAGATAACTAAAAATGTGTTAAAATATTTTAATAGGATTTTCCAAGTCTTTTCAAAACACGACATTCCCATCACGAAACCTACGCAGATAAAATGAAGATTATTCACTGTAAAACAATAAAAAAAAAAGAAAAAAAACCGGGTCAGTAGATGTCCTCTAAGTTCAACTTGTCTATCATGGTTCATGAGATTCACTGATTCAGCCTGATGACAGAAAGACTGATAGACGGATAGCAACGGAGTCTTGGGACCTTGCTCATGGCGCGATTCGAACGAATTCCAACTACAAGTGAAAATCAACCTATCCACTAAGAAATAAAGATACAATTCGATTGACTTGACGTTGTCATGGCCATCGTGTTTTGTGTTTCATCTACTTACCTAGAGATAACAACGTGTTTTATGTCTTAGTGGTTAGGTCGATTTTCATTTGTATTTGGAATTCGTTCGAGTTGCGTAACATTGCGCCATGAGTAGTCCCTAAGTATTACCACAGATAACAATAATACGTTCCCGTTTTACCCTTTGGGTGCTTTGGGTACGAAACCAACGGGACCCTAAAAAAGATGTTCACGAGTTTCTGCCTAACCTCACAGTCCTCAGATAAAGGTGTGTCAAGTTTATTATGTAATTTGGAGTCAGTTGCTATCTTAAATTAAAATTCAAATCCAAACAAGTTTTGTATAGAATAGTCAAAAGATAACTTTATTCGCTGAGTAATATCGAACTAGGCCATAAACTTCAAGGTGGAAATGATTTGTTAACACAGTTAAAACATAATTTAAGTGTGTTAGCAAATCATGCACGCTATTCTATTATAAATTTTGAAATAACTCAACATTCAAATTGAATAAAATGAGAAAATCAATGTTGTTCGGTTGAATTGAACGCGCTTATTTCAAAAACTACTGGGCCGTATTAAAAAAAATATTTTTGTGTTGGATAGCCCCATTATCAATATAAACATCACGCTACGACCATTTGGAGTCAAGCAGCGGGAACAGCTATTTTCCTAAACAATAGGTTAGCAATTCGGCTAGGTATTAGGTATGTACCTAGTCATTTCCCTTTACACACCTCTACACCTTTGAATGGGCGTTTTTCCACTACCCGGCCCGGCACCGGCACCGGCGACGGCGCCGGCGCCGTGCCGGTGCCGGGGAAGCAAGAATATATGAAAATGGGCGTTTTTCCATTAGACGGCACGGCACCGGCACGGCACCGGCATGGCCGTGCACCGGCACCGGCGCCGGGGCTTCGTTTTTCCACTGCACCGGTTCCTACACCGGCGCCGGTTCCTCAGCATGGTTTTATTTCTTACTAGCTGTGCCCGCGACTTCGTTCGCGCGGATGTCGGAATTTAACAATGTATTTTTTAGTGCGAAGCGCCTAATTCTCGCCACGTTTTTCAATATATTTGAATAACAATTCAAGAATATTTGATGTGTTTGATCGCCCTCTGTTGTTCAAAGGCAGTACCATTCAATTGCTACTGGATTAGAGTAATGAATGAAAAATGAATTAATGAAATAAAAAAATATTACGTTGATATAAATAATAAATAAAAATGTTATGTTTCATTTATGTAATTCATTGAATGACACACAAGAACATATATTTCTTCTAAAAAACAAAATAACATGATCATTATAGTAGCCATACACCATCCTGCCTATGTGAACGATAGATTTGACGCTTGCAATTGTTTCAAATCGGCAGTTCGTCCATAGACACCATACACCATACTGCCTATCGTAAGATTGATTTGACACAACGTCAAAAATCTGCAGCAGTGATGCCAACTCAGCAACTAGATCTGGCTATTATTCGGTGACGACAGCTACAATTTCTAGCACCTTTTCATTTCATCATGAGACTATCGAAATTAGATAAAAAAAGTGGTGCTAGCGATTTTCGACCTTATCGACATTAAAAATTTAGTTTGTTTTTCTCACATTCTCATTCGTTAACATTGCTCCTTCATTAAAATCCGGTGTTTGCATCATTGTCAATAAGGTCGAAAATCGCTTGAAGGTCGGAAAACACTTGCTTAACGATAGCAAGTTATAAAAAGTGGTGCAAGCGATTTTCGACCTTATCGACATTAAAAATTTAGTTTGTTTTTCTCACATTCTCATTTGTTAACATTGCTCCTTCATTAAAATCAGGTGTTTGCATAAATGTCAATAAGGTCGAAAATTGCATGAACCTTTTTTTAACTTGCTTTCGTGGTCCCTTGACACCTCTCAAGTTTTCAATAGTATTTTGGTTTAAAATAAAATGAATACCTAACACTTTTTTTTACGAGTGTACAATATGTGATCCATGTGCTAAAACCTCAGTTTTTAAAATCTCGTGTACGGTATACGCGAAAATAATCGCCGTGTGAACGTGGCCTAACCGTCCCTGTAGAAAAGGAGCTAAAAAGTTTAGCCACAAGTTGCACTTTTTAGCTTTTTTTCTAGCACCTTTATAAAATTAGCTAACTAGCGATGAAGTTGCTAAGATGGCATCACTGCTGCCGATTTGACGTTGTGTCAAAACGATTTGATGACCTATCAAAATTGGCATGACATGCCATCAAATTGGCATTCCACGCCCATACACGGTCAATTCTATTTGATCAAATTGGCAGTATTATGCCGATTTGACAAATAGGCAGTATGGTGTATGGCTACCATTAGACTTTCAGAAGTAAAGAGGCTAAATTAACCTTATTACGAGCCACAAACCGAGTCTCACGCCCTCCGCCCCGCGTCCTCCTACACGCCTGCGCACTCACACACGCACACGGCTGCAATTCATACACACATTATGCACATTTGCCGGCCGGCACCGACTGGGAAGCTTGCTACCCCGGCGACGGCGACGGCGCCGGCAGGACTCAACGCCGGCGCCGGTAAGTGGAAAAGCGAGCCATACATTTTCATATATTCTTGCTTCCCCGGCACCGGCGCCGGTGCCGGCGCCGGCTAATTGAAAAACGCCAGGCCAGCACCGACTAGGAAGCTTATTACCGCGGCGCCGGTGACGGCGCCGGCAGGACTCATCGCCGGGCCGGCGCCGGCGCCGGTAAGTGGAAAAGCGAGCCATACATTTTCATATATTCTTGCTTCCCCGGCACCGGCACGGCGCCGGCGCCGTCGCCGGTGCCGGTGCCGTGCCGTCTAATGGAAAAACGCCCAATGTATGGCTCGCTTTTCCACGTACCGGCGCCGGCGCCGGCCCGGCGCCGGCCCGGCGATGAGTCCTGCCGGCGCCGTCACCGGCGCCGCGGTAATAAGCTTAGTCCTAGTCGGTGCTGGCCTGGCGTTTTTCAATTAGCCGGCGCCGGCACCGGCGCCGGTGCCGGGGAAGCAAGAATATATGAAAATGTATGGCTCGCTTTTCCACTTACCGGCGCCGGCGTTGAGTCCTGCCGGCGCCGTCGCCGTCGCCGGGGTAGCAAGCTTCCCAGTCGGTGCCGGCCGGCAAATGTGCATAATGTGTGTATGAATAGTAGCCGTGTGCGTGTGTGAGTGCGCAGGCGTGTAGGAGGACGCGGGGCGGAGGGCGTGAGACTCGGTTTGTGGCTCGTAATAAGGTTAATTTAGCCTCTTTACTTCTGAAAGTCTAATGATCATGTTATTTTGTTTTTTAGAAGAAATATATGTTCTTGTGTGTCATTCAATGAATTACATAAATGAAACATAACATTTTTATTTATTATTTATATCAACATAATATTTTTTTATTTCATTAATTCATTTTCATTCATTACTCTAATCCAGTGCGCAATTGAATGGTACTGCCTTTAAACAACAGAGGGCGATCAAATACATCAAATATTCTTGAATTGTTATTCAAATATATTGAAAAACGTGGCGAGAATTAGGCGCTTCGCACTTTTAAAAATACATTGTTAAATTCCGACATCCCTACGCGAACGAAGTCGCGGGTTTTGTTTTTCATGTACAACTAGTAAGAAATAAAACCATACTAAGGAACCGGCGCCGGTTAGGAACCGGTGCAGTGGAAAAACGAAGCACCGGCGCCGGTGCCGGTGCACGGCCATGCCGGCGCCGTGCCGTGCCGTGCCGTCTAATGGAAAAACGCCCGTTTTTCAATTAACCGGCGCCGGTGCCGGGGAAGCAAGAATATATGAAAATGTATGGCTCGCTTTTCCACTTACCGGCGCCGGCGTCGGCCCGGCGTTGAGTCCTGCCGGCGCCGTCGCCGTCGCCGGGGTAGCAAGCTTCCCAGTCGGTGCCGGCCAGCAAATGTGCATAATGTGTGTATGAATAGTAGCCGTGTGCGTGTGTGAGTGCGCAGGCGTGTAGGAGGACGCGGGGCGGAGGGCGTGAGACTCGGTTTGTGGCTCGTAATAAGGTTAATTTAGCCTCTTTACTTCTGAAAGTCTAATGATCATGTTATTTTGTTTTTTAGAAGAAATATATGTTCTTGCGTGTCATTCAATGAATTACATAAATGAAACATAACATTTTTATTTATTATTTATATCAACATAATATTTTTTTATTTCATTAATTCATTTTTCATTCATTTTCAATTTTTCAAAATAATAGGTTATAATTTATGTTCCTTCTAGGTATCTGACTTTTAATATTGGATGAATCCAAAATTCGAGATCTCTGCGTTGGTATTGCCGTCGCAGATATAAAAGATATCTCTATACATTTATTAAAACTGTAGAAAAGTAATTTATATACATTAAAAAAAACTCAAAGAACCAATTTCTAGCATTTTTAGAATTTTTGTCTGTTTATTTGTGCGGTCATCACGTAAAATGTACGAAAGCTTTGTAAATAACTATAATACACAACGACTGACCGTGGAGTGGAGTGGATCGAGTGGAATGGAACGGGATGGGATGGGATGAAACGGGATGGAACAAGATGGAACGGAATGGATCAGTCGAACGGAATGGAATGGAACAGAATAGAACAAAATCATTTATTTGCATAGAGCGGGCATTACGAAAATACTCATATAAAAACCTGGAATAGAGGTGTTATAGAAGGAATCATATCCGACAAGTTTATAATATTGTTCCAGCGACCTTTTCAAAATCTAAATCTTGCCTACATATAAGCTGAGCCCAAATCCTTCTTATTTTTTTGTTAATCTTTTTGTATGTCTATTGTAAGTACATGATTCTTTGACAAATAAATCTATTTTATTTGTTTTGGAGTTTTAACTCTTTTTTTCGCTTTATGTTCACGCGCGCTGGAATAGGATTTAGAGTAGGTTCCATCAATTTTTTTTCCATACCAACGTTCATTTAATTCATTAACAATATCGAAAATTTAAATTGATATACAAACTACTCTAATCCAGTGGCAATTGAATGGTACTGCCTTTGAACAACAGAGGGCGATCAAACACATCAAATATTCTTGAATTGTTATTCAAATATATTGAAAAACGTGGCGAGAATTAGGCGTTTCGCACTAAAAAATACATTGTTAAATTCCGACATCCGCGCGAACGAAGTCGCGTGCACAGCTAGTACCTAACAAATATAACCGACGGCTTGAGGATACCATTGTTATAATGCTGAGGAACCGGCGGGCGCCGGTGTAGGAACCGGCGCAGTGGTAAAACGAAACCCCGGCGCCGGTGCCGGTGCAGGGCCATGCCGGTGCCGGGCCGGTTAGGAACCGGTGCAGTGGAAAAACGAAGCCCCGGCGCCGGTGCCGGTGCACGGCCATGCCGGTGCCGTGCCGTCTAATGGAAAAACGCCCAATAGGTACCTAACTTGTGGTGTGAGTCCTACCAATGATGACAGACGATTTCATGATCTCATTTTTGGTGTCATACTCGTACCTTTAGTCATATTCATTAATAAGTACTTTTAACAATATTTTTGCCTTGTATTGCATCCCCGGGTGCCCTTAAAATAACAAATACCAAATTATTTCATTGCATTTATTTCTTTTAGAATAACTTGCGCAGATAGGTGGGAACCTACATGAATTAATTTAGCTATTATATAACACAGATCAATATACTGTTATGTATTTGGGTTCGGCTATAGACACGTAAAATACTGCAAAATGTAATAAATAGGCGATGATACACTACAAGCATCAACTGTACTATTATCAACATACGGTATATCGTTGTAGAGCCACACTAACACAATATCATACACGACCGATCACAATAACCATGATCGAAAGCTAATCAGATAATGTAAATAATAACAACATTCATGTAAATGCTTCCAAATGTATATAAATAAAGATTGTCTACTTAAAAATAACAATATACTGTAAATAAACTATAATAGCACTTAAAAGATTTAACCCTTGGTTTTCCCCAATAAGTTCATAAATATTCATATACATACACACAATGTGGAATTTAAACAACTCCAACCTATAGATTTTTCCTTTCAGAATTATAATAATTGAATTTACACAGTTCAACTGACTATTTAAGTTTCTAACACCCTCGCTACGCTCGGGAGTAAGCCTCGAGTCCTTCGTTATGCTCGCGATTTAAATCGTCACCCGCGACAGAAGACACTGCTTTATCCCCTTGGTTAATAATCTACTAATAATAGCACTTAAAAGATTTAACCCTTGGTTTTCCCCAATAAGTTCATAAATATTATAAACATACACAGATGTGGAATTTAAACAATTCCGATATATAGATTTTTCGTTTCAGAATTATAATAATTGAATTTTCACAGTTCAACTGACTAAGATTTGAAATTATTAACAGTTTTACATGGATAGTAGTGAAATATTTAGTAAACTTTAGCATGTCAGTGTAGTCACCAATTCATAACATTAACTCCAGTGTTCACTTTCATTGTTTTCCTTTGATGTATGATACATACACGAAACAAGCTTCACACTGACATGATTTGGCAGGAAACAGACTCATCTGTTTGTAATTTCTGTGCTTGGATGGCATACTGAATATTTACACATGACATGTAATCTCAAGAAATAAAATATTTCAATAAAAAACAAGTAACAATTTGATTCAACATTATTTGAAACACAGTTAAATAATATCTGTACAAGATAAAACAATTTGACTAGGTGTACAAAAATTTTCTTAATACTTCATAGGAAGCATTTATGATACCCCAACTTAAAAATGCACGAGAGATGTTTAGTAACGCTCCATGGTAAAAGTTTGTGAACTTTGAGCCTCGCTTGCGCAAAATGTATTTGAATTCATATACAATTGTTCTGTGAGGGCCACCAAGTTCGCACTGCATTGCAATTTTAATAACGTTCAAAGGATAAAATAGTGTGCTAAGAAATGCACCAATTGAAGCTCCAGCCAAAAAGTTTTGGAGGCTTTGATAGAATACCTTCTCCTGTACCGGTAGTCTATCACGCACTTCATCACGAATTATGAAAAACATTGCATTGGATGGACCATTTCTGAATAATATTGGTATTAATCCTCTATAGAATTCTTTGATACCATAATGTTTGGCAATATGGCTGGCTGCATCTGCTGTATTCTTGAACTCTTTGTGGTACTTTGGATGTATAAGTAATGTTTGCAATCTCTCGAAGGGCATTAGTGTCGCCTCAAAAGCCCCGGCAACCATTCCTGCACATGTTTTTGCTATATAAGGATTGACTTGTCTTTCTAACAACGGATGTAGGCTTTCATCATACACTCCAAACATTAAGGACATGGACAGTGATCTCTGCATCAGCGGAGGCAGCATGCCACGGTAGAGGAAGGCCAGGCCTTCCTTCTGCAGCTGGTGTAATGCAAATGTTGTTTCAACTCCATGCATCATCTGGAACATGAATCATAATTACCTCCTGTAGTAACCATGTTTGTACATTTGATCTAAACATAAAAGTAATGCTTCTTCTCTGATAAAACATATTAATTTTTTGGCCAAAGTATTTAAAATAGATAAAATACTGTGATCAGTGTTCTTTAGTTCTTTGTTAAAATTTTAAGCCTAAACGCCTATGTAATGAACTTTGATAAGATAAACCTTATCACCCAAATGATAAGACATACCCCTGAAGGTTTTTGTGTGATCAGTCTTAAACTGTATTTTGCATTTGATGTGCAAGCTACTGCAATATTTTTAACAGGGATCATTTAGAATATTAGTAACAAACATTACTAGCATGACAGATTATTAAGGAAAAATGATATATAGGTTGTTTGACACATAAAATAAATATTTCTAAAATATGATTAATGCTGTGATTGTTTTATTTCGTTATGTATGAAAATAAGTAGTTATAGACTTAGTGAGTAATTTATTTATTTACCTGTCTAAATATGAGTTTATTCAATGGATAGCTGATGAGTATATTGCAGAATGCAGACCCTCCACCACATGCAAACTCCTTCCAGTGCTGTGGCAGGCGCGCGCGCACCACGGGCACGGCCACGCTGCCCTCCGTGAGACACGCGCTCTCCAGGAGATGCCGTTCAGACATTTCCTGCTCTTTGCCTTCACATGACATTATTTTTTTTCTTCCATGATCTGAAAATAACAACACGTTATTTCATTATCACTCTTTTTCATCAAATACAACGTCTAATCAAGTAAACCATTATCAGTACTATTAGATGGATTCTAATGATAAAGATTGAGAACTGAGTTGTGCAAAATAAACAACGTATTCACCTACCTCTTGTACACAAGATATAGAAACTAATTTAGGCAATTTAGTTACATAATGATCGAATACCTTACCTTTCACGAACTACAATTAATTAATAAATTATATAAATTGTTACGTGTGAGATGAAGAGCTAATGGCTTCATCCTAATTTCTTTAAACACAGCATCTACACTTGTTGTTTATTAAAACACAATTATTTTAGTTTTAATTGAGTAATAAGTGAAAGTTATAATATTGCTTATTTTAAATTTATTATTAAAAATATTTTTCAATGAACATCCTGATCCTGACCATATGCAACTTGACAACGACAAGTGAAGTTGAGTGGTGTCACTGTCAGGTGTGACAGAAGAGAGAACAAATTTGACAATACCCATGGAGATAGAAATGTAGGGAGCGAAGGCTTGCAACCGTGCCTTTTTTTTAAAGAAAGAGAGGCACACAGCTTTGCGTTTTTTCTCCTTCTGGCATTGATAAATGTTTACACCTTATTTTGATTTTGGAGGTTTTGACCTCTAAATATTCGCGGCTTGTTCGCGGCATTCACAAATGCAAGATTGTGGAACTAATCTACTTTATAAAAATAAGTCGGGTTTTCCTTCCTGACGCTATAACTCCAGAACGCACGAACCGATTTCCACGGTTTTGCATTCGTTGGAAAGGTCCAAGGTTCCGTGAGGTTTATAGCAAAGACTGGTGGCGAAACGGAGTTCGCCGGGGTTTGCTTGTTACTAATATTTTTGAGTAAAACGAAAAAAAAAAAATACAAAACTCCATCCAATGATGTTTCCCTAAATCGCATTGTTCAGTTTGCGTTGAGCCAGCAACCTCGTACCCAAAAACCGCCTCCTACGCGAGCGCCGCACAGTGGTCCGAAAATCGAGCTCCATACTCATAGAAACTTAAAGTGAGGAATTAAAAAAATAAAAATTGTAATGGCTCTGGTATACCTCCCTTGACAACATATTAAAGTATGGATGGTATAAGTTACACTAGGCGAGAGAAAAAAAATATTTTTGTTTTTTTTGTATGGGAGAAAACACTAAAAGTACGTTTTCTCGAAACTTAATAGAACTGTTAGGCTGGTGGTTACACGAGCTATAGTCCCATACACGGCGATCAAGATGACATACAATTCATGTACCGTTAGGCGCCGCTCCGCACGTTATAAATTTTTGAAATTTTGAATTTTCGACATGTGATTTTTCAAGTCTTTGGCTTGGTTAAATGACGTTGCCAGTCGATTTATTTTTATTATTATACGATTAAGCCTGCGAATGACTATTACGATGACAATAATTTAAAAAAATGATTGTACAAGTTTTTTTGTGCATTCTAAGAACTAACTCATAACTAATTATTTCATCTAAGAACTTCTCCAACTTTTTCATTCCCGAAGGAGTATCTTTACTTATATCACATGTCTGCTCTGCTTTACAACATGGCTTCCCATAATAATCCAATAGAAGGCTGCAGTGCTTCAATCTCAGCCTCAATCAAAGCCTGTTCTTCCGCGGTGTTTCTTGTTTTCGTTTGAAAACTTAAAATAAGTAGGTCTGTAAAACATGGTGGAACATATTTAAAAAAGTATGAGACACGGCTTCAAGAGAACATCAAATGGCCTGAAATCGTGAGGGTAAAAATGACTACTTCTGTAGTGTCGCAAAGTAGAGCAGCAATCATGTTCCAGTTCTGACTTTGGTGTAAATGAGGGTGCATCAACATCCTACACACCGGAGATTGCAATTTGGAACATCAACACCAGTTGTGACGCCGAGAAAACTATTCCTGGAGCTAAGCCCGCTATAGCAAAGAAGGAGAGTGGAAGAGCTCCAAACGCATAGCACTGAAAGCCTTGCTCATGCAACTGGTTTGAAAGCACAAAACAAGAATGTGCCTAGCAGATATCATTTAACTGGTAACGGAGAATCCCGAAGACTTGATTGACACAGCTTTAGGTATTTTGACCTCATTGAAGCTATCATTAGCATTGAGTGCGTTACAACATGGCTTCCCATAATAGAAGGCTGCAGTGCTTCAATCTCAGCCTCAAACAGAGCCAGCCCTTTACGATGTTTAACTTGTTTTCGTTTGTAAACCTTAAATGAATAGGTCTGGGTGGGATTTGTGTTCTCCCATACTTTTTCATCGCTACAAACTAAACGCAGAGACACAAAAGAACACATAAAAATACTGCAATCGTCTTCGTCTGCCATAGTTTGCTTATACAAGCTTTGCCCTGAAGCACCATCAAAGCCCCATTTGCATATATCAACTCTTTGCCATCCAGCGAAGATTGCACACGTGACAACTTTCCAAGCCTAGCCACAGTAATGTCCAAAACTGCTTGGAGCTATACTTTAACCTCTCTTTCCGTGATGTCTATGGGATATCTATATCTTTTGGGGGTTAGCAGTTTTTCGCTCTAGGGATGGCAGTACAAGAAGGATACAATGGTATTCCTTCTTCTTTTGCACAAGATCTTAATGTTATAATATACTGCCACTTCTCTTTAGAAGTGGCTAGAGAGACTTTCCTCAATGAGGTCAAAATACCTAAAGCTGTGTCAATCAAGTCTTCGGGATTCTCCGTTACCAGTTAAATGATATCTGCTAGGCACATTCTTGATTTGTGCTTTCAAACCAGTTGCATGAGCAAGGCTTTCAGTGCTATGCGTTTGGAGCTCTTCCACTCTCCTTCTTTGCTATAGCGGGCTTAGCTCCAGGAATAGTTTTCTCGGCGTCACAACTGGTGTTGATGTTCCAAAATTGCAAATCTCCGGTGTGTAGGATGTTGATGCACCCTCATTTACACCAAAGTCAGAACTGGAACATGATTGCTGCTCTACTTTGCGACACTACAGAAGTAGTCATTTTTACCCTCACGATTTCAGGCCATTTGATGTTCTCTTGAAGCCGTGTCTCATACTTTTTTAAATATGTTCCACCATGTTTTACAGACCTACTTATTTTAAGTTTTCAAACGAAAACAAGAAACACCGCGGAAGAACAGGCTTTGATTGAGGCTGAGATTGAAGCACTGCAGCCTTCTATTGGATTATTATGGGAAGCCATGTTGTAAAGCAGAGCAGACATGTGATATAAGTAAAGATACTCCTTCGGGAATGAAAAAGTTGGAGAAGTTCTTAGATGAAATAATTAGTTATGAGTTAGTTCTTAGAATGCGCACAAAAAAACTTGTACAATCATTTTTTTAAATTATTGTCATCGTAATAGTCATTCGCAGGCTTAATCGTATAATAATAAAAATAAATCGACTGGCAACATCATTTAACCAAGCCAAAGACTTGAAAAATCACATGTCGAAAATTCAAAATTTCAAAAATTTATAACGTGCGGAGCGGCGCCTAACGGTACATGAATTGTATGTCATCTTGATCGCCGTGTATGGGACTATAGCTCGTGTAACCACCAGCCTAACAGTTCTATTAAGTTTCGAGAAAACGTACTTTTAGTGTTTTCTCCCATACAAAAAAAACAAAAATATTTTTTTTCTCACGCCTAGTGTAACTTATACCATCCATACTTTAATATGTTGTCAAGGGAGGTATACCAGAGCCATTACAATTTTTATTTTTTTAATTCCTCACTTTAAGTTTCTATGAGTATGGAGCTCGATTTTCGGACCACTGTGCGCCGCCGCGCAGCCGCCGCCCGCCGCCGCGCAGCCGCCGCCCGCCGCCGCGCCGATGTGAGCCAAGAGGGTCAATATCGCGCGCCTCGACCACAGACTACTAAGAGATACTACGTATCAGACTGCCAACTCCAGAACAAAAATTTTCGGCGTAGCGCCATTTTGAGTTTTAATGTCATATGACGTTTCTTTTTTTTTTAATCAGTGTTGCTCGCGCAAAAAAAACGCCGTACTCGATATTGCTATACTACTGAAACTTTTTAAAGTTAATTTTGGGAAAAAATCAAATAAAAAAAAACTATTACATATTAAAACATTTATTTTTCAATTTCCTTTTAAATAATGCTTATTTTTGCATCGCAGGCAAATGGCGAAAATCGAATTTTTATTGTAAAATTATCAAATTGCACCAGTTCATTATTGTAAACTATTTGACGCAACATTATTTTTATGAGCATAGTGTTCCAATATTATGCATTTGTTATTTATATCACTGTACCGAAACACGTCACTGCACCTTTGGATGGGTAATTTAGTCTTTTTTTTTGCTGCCGTATATTCTCGATGGTTTATCATTCGCCTCTTTCCAAAACGATGGTGAGGTGATTTTTCTACATCTGCTATCCTCAGGATTTTCACAGGTCTTCATTCATCTGCATAATGAGCTGGAAAAGAAGAAACATTATGTTTAGTATAAAGAAATATTGTGAACCTCGGAGTCGGTGGATGAGGGAGCTTTATGGAGTCAGGTAGTGCAAACCAGTTGAGTTTTAAGCAAACATTATGTTATTATGTATGTAGTAAAACATAATTATTATTTTAGCATGTAACTGTACAATGATTTCTCTTCAAAAGATCTATTAAACTAAAGGAAAAATATACCTCTGCCTCCTACCACACGGTCAAAATTTAGCAGCCCCCATAATATATAACAATTTGCATACTAGCCATCGCCAGCGGCTTCGCCCGCGTTAATAACAAAGAATTAACAGGAATTTAAGCCTGGGATAAAAGGTATCCTATTATTTTAAAATAATCTGAGTACTGTTACTCCGTTACTGTAATGGAATGGATGTGTGTACATCCATCTTGTCTCCTCCTTTGGTATTTTATAATATTAGTTAAAGTAAGGTTAAGAAAGCAAGAAGTAATGATAGCTGATGTTTCATCATAATACTTACCGGTATACTGCCAAGTTGTGTTGTTCCACTCAAAATCTCATCTTCAGTAAACAGGGAAGGATAGGTAATGCCAATGAGACGAGATTTAGACGTAATGAACTTCTTTTCGTGCTTTGACAAACAAAAAGCTTCGAAAGTTGTTCAGGTTACGAGGATTGCAGTCTTGCAGGTCATCACGGTTTAGTTTAGACACTCTAACCACACAGCGAGTCTTTTCTACACGGGAAATGATGCCAAATCCACTCGTAATACATTTTGAAAGTATCAAAAGTAATAGTAGAGACACTGGGGCTTTAATAATACAGAAAAAGCGGACAGGATAAACAATAAAGATCAATAGTAGCAATAGCAGTAATGTCAGACATACGTCATATGACGCAAAAACAAATGGCGGCCTGCCAGCGTCTGCGACGGCCAATCACAGACGACCAGAAACGTCTGTCGACATTAAAACAATATGGCGCTACGTCGAGCGTTTCGTTGTACGAAGATTATCACCCGTGGCCTCGACTCGCCGCTCGCGCGCGAGCACAGACCACATGGACAAAGACACTCGCGAGAGTGTAAACCGGATATCATAAAGTGGTCTACACACGGCTTTAAAATCAGCCTCTGATTTTAAGGCCTAATCTATGGGCAAATCCTCCTCTTTCGCTGCTCTGTCATTCTGTGGTCCATTCCATTCTGTCATTCATTTCTGTCCAAATCCAAGTCTGTCAAATAAACTATAATATAAACAGTGATGTGCTCGTAATTCCGCAGTTTTCATACAGTAGCCAGCAGCTAAATATCATCAGAAATAGTTGAAATAATAAAATGGCAGCGGTACTTAAAAAGAGAGCATTGGCAGAATACAATAAGTCCTTTCAAGTGAGTTTCTAACCTTAATTTGCGGTACCCTTACTTCTGAATTTTTCAGATTACTCAATTACCGTTTCATTTTCAGGACGGTCCACCTACGAAAAAGCTGCACCTTGTAAAAAAACCCCTGATCGGGAGTTCAGCGGCCGCGTTTGTTGGGCTTTTAGAAAAATGCAAGTCTAGTGACGAAGCACTGCAACTCTTACTGCGTATCTCAGATTGCCTTCAGTTCCAAGAATCAGACGTAGAAGAAGCTATCAAGAAATTGTCAGAACACTTCCAGTCTGAGGAGGAGGCCGTGGTGCGAGTGAAAATACTGTGGCTGTTTTGTGACATTGGCCTGGAGTGTCCTGGAGCTAACCTGAACAATCTGATTGATGAAACAGCCCATTTAATTAAAAATGAAACTTCCCACAAGGTAAGATTTGCTATAACATTCTCATTTTGCACAAATTTAAAAGAAAACAGGTCTTTGATGGGACTTAAAACTTGTTCATCTTTTTTACCTCCAGATAGTGATTGTAAATCAATGAAGTGTTTTTATTAAGAAATATCACAAATAGCTGTTTAGTGTTGTAAATCACCTTACAGGTAATAGCGCAAGGCATAGCAACTCTTCTAAAGCTTGGTGCTAAGTTGAGTGATGATAAAATCCTCATGATGCGCCTGGTAGCGGTAGCCAAGGATAACCTGAGGGATACTAGCCATCAGGTGAAATGTCGGTGCCTGCAGCTCATAAGTGAACTGTATCCCATACACCCTGAGTCGGAGAGGACTACGGAGATGGCCACTGAAGCTGATGCCATTGTCAAATTGCTAGGGGACTATTCTCATGCTGAGGTGAGTGAATATTTTGGACCTTTTAATTATATACTAAAACAGGTAGTACATTGTATCTAAATTCAATATAATACTACCTATAACCTGTTTGTTTTTAACTACAATGCGACTATTGTAACGGTTAGCGGTGGGTTAAAATAAAAGAACCCACCAACGTTTACAATAATATTTATTTAAGGTCGTGGTTCACAGCCGTCACTTGGTATTTAATCGTTCCGTGGAAGTAGGCGCACTAAGTACTGTCCTGGCTTATCGCGTGGTGCAGAGACGCGATGGGCGAGGAGTTATCCCGAGGTGAGAGAGACCCCAGGGACAGGATGGTGGATGCGCCGGCTGGTCAGCGGTGTGCGGCTAGGTGCTGTGTGTGCGCAGGCCTCGAACGTTCGGTAGCGTGAGTCACTGTCGAACTCAACGAACGTTGAGGATGGGTATTTTAAACCCCAATCTTGTTCCCTGGAATCAACGTCCAGCAGTAAATAAAAGGTCCACTGCAAATCCTCTCTGATGATGACCTCGCAGCGTAAGCGAAAGCCTAGGATGTAAAGCGCTTGAGGCGTTTGTGAGTTTGGTCAACATCAGAACGGAGTTTACATGGCAGGTACACAATATTAAATTAGCGTGAAGCATTAACACAATATTATTTATAGGCCTACGAGCGTATGGAACATTCGAGGCTTAACGGAATAAAAACCTAACAAAGAAAAATTAGAACACAAAATAATAAGTCTGTAGGTAACTGCTCAATACAAAAAGATATAAACACAATAGCTAGCAGTTATAAAGATTTGGTTTGGCAAGCTTACCCTTCACGGGGTTATTACACTTCACAGAATTTAGCAGTAGGTACATTAAATTTAAATATTTATTATTTGACTAAAAAAACTGTCTAAGTCTGGGACGAGTAAAATTAGATAGTCCTAATATAGTGAGGAACTACGTCTGCTACTACGTCCTGCGTTCGCGGTAATGTTTTCTGTCCCAGCTGATTGCTACAAAATGCCTCGCTCAAGGAGAAGGGGAATTGGACTTTGCACGCGTGAGAGTGAGACAGCATAAGCATTGCCACTCACTTATCCGCAGCTAGAACATTCCACAGTTCTGTCATTACAGAACTGTCAAATGTTACTACCAGTTTAGAACTACCCACTTATAAATTACTTTTTGTCTCGACGTAATTCAAGAATATTTTACTAGATACCTACGAATTTATAATAATGAACTATTTATAGTTTTGAAATGCAACGTTGGTAATCCACAACGTTACAATACCCCCTCGCGCAGTCAAGGATTTTGTCTTCTATAATGACAAAATCCGCACAAAGAATTAGATCTAACTATTGTTTTACCTATCAAAAAATCATCATTCGTACTTCTCACAATCATAACCAGCGGCAGCTATTGTATACAGTGATACGAGAGATAGCTGTCGCACAATATAAAATATATAGGAATCCTGTTGTCATTAACCTGATGCCTTACAATAGTTTTCTTCAAAGATGAAAGTGTACTAAGCGAGAGAATAATGCAATCTTATGTATCGAGTTCAATAAAATGTTATTGTTAAATTATTTCATTTCCTTTTAACCATCTACCGACCAATACTAATCCACCTACCAGTTTTAAATTTTAATGTAAGTTATTGAATTTAAATTTAGATGATAAAATTAAATTTTTGGTTTAAGGCTTATTTATGGAGTTACCAACCGCTCCCGCAAAGGCTTATTTAAAGAGTTGCGACCGCTCTAAAGAAAACAACACGAATGGTGTAGACCATCAGTATTAAGTGAACAAGCTATGTCCTTTGGTTTTGCATTTTGATTTATGGTTTATTTAAGGAGTAATCGACCGCTCCTGCAAGGGCTTATTTAAAGAGTTGCAACCGCTCTATAGACACAGTTGTGTTTTTATGATGCAAGGGCTTATTTAAAGAGTTGCTACCGCTCTATAGACACAGTTGTGCTTTATGATTTATGGTTTATTTAAGGAGTAATCGACCGCTCCCGCAAGGGCTTATTTAAAGAGTTGCTACCGCTCTAAAGAAAAAGCACAACCATGTAAAGAAAAACACAACCATGTAGTACAAAACCAAAGTGATCGATGGGTTAGAGCCACGATCAATATAATAAATACCTTCGGTGTAGGGCCGATGGGTATAAAAAATAAAATATAATGAATGGGGTAGGCCATCATTATACATAAATAACTATAGGGTAGACCAAAAGTTATAACAAAAGAAAAAAAATTGGTAGGTTAGATAGGTTCGGTATAGTACAGGTATTCAAAAAATTTAAAAAAAATTAAGATTTAAAACTTACGGGTATATACATATTTTAACGAATGTCAAAATAATAAAGTTAAAGTTATAATTATTAAAGACTACTAGAATGTCAAAGTTTTGTTAAAGCTATAATGATAAATGACTAACTAATATGTCATAATGGAAAGAATGGTCCATATTTAGCAGTTCGTTTATGTAAGTCCTGTACCGTGACTAAAGATGATTCGCCTCTAATAATCACTAAGTACTCGAGTTCAGACTTATGAAGCGACATAAACTTAACTGGATAAGCCATGATTCAAAATTTTTTCAAAAGAAAAAAAAAATTAAAAGTGTAGGGTAAGTGCCAAAACCAAAAAAAAAAAAATTCAAAGAGAAAAATAAAATTAACGGTTATATGTACTAACACTCCGTCTGTTACAATTTGAATTTAAAAATCTAGTAACGTTTTGGTTGAGAACAATCTAGAAAACAAGCACAAAAAAACAATTGCACCGAAATAAAAATTAAAAAAAAAAACACACACACAAAAGGAGTTAATGCAACCAATGTATACGCTTTACAAAAGGTTAAGCTTTAAAAAGCAATAACAATTTAAAACAAATTGACAGAATATTGACAGAATGAGGTAGGGTCTGCAATAATATGTACTTAGGTTTTACAAAAGTTAAGTTAACTGAAAAAATAAAGAATTACAATTTAAAACGATTCGAGAGGAGAAAAAAAAAATTGACAGATTTAGATAGTCTGCAATATTTTGTTCTATTTATAAAAGTTAAGTTATTTCAAAATATTACTATTGAACAAAATGAATTGAAAAAAAAAATATTGGTATTGACAGAATGAGGTAGGGTCTGCAATAACCAATTAAAAAAAACAATTTACCTATATTAAAGAAAAGAAAGTAATAATTCTTTTATAGGCAGACGAACCCAGGTGAAAAGGTTGTATGTGCCTGTAATGGAATCCCGGCACCCACACCCTACAACCGAAACAAAAAAATGCTATGCGGTTGAAATTAGTGTGGTGGTAGTACTTCCCCGGACGGGCCTTCACAAGGGCCCTACTACTACGATGAGTTTAAAAAAATAATAATAGTCAAAAAAAAAAAAGTAAAAAAAAATCGTTACTTTCTTTTTTTATACAAAAGAAAAAAAAAAATGTGTAGGGTAGGGTACACTTTGGCTACGTTAAACCAAAAACGTTTCACAAAACACAAAAAACACAAAACACACAAAACACCAAAATAACACACTTACTACCTCCACAGAACAAAAAAAACCAAGCGACCTTAATAAAAAAACCACGTAAATGGGCGCCAATGTAACGGTTAGCGGTGGGTTAAAATAAAAGAACCCACCAACGTTTACAATAATATTTATTTAAGGTCGTGGTTCACAGCCGTCACTTGGTATTTAATCGTTCCGTGGAAGTAGGCGCACTAAGTACTGTCCTGGCTTATCGCGTGGTGCAGAGACGCGATGGGCGAGGAGTTATCCCGAGGTGAGAGAGACCCCAGGGACAGGATGGTGGATGCGCCGGCTGGTCAGCGGTGTGCGGCTAGGTGCTGTGTGTGCGCAGGCCTCGAACGTTCGGTAGCGTGAGTCACTGTCGAACTCAACGAACGTTGAGGATGGGTATTTTAAACCCCAATCTTGTTCCCTGGAATCAACGTCCAGCAGTAAATAAAAGGTCCACTGCAAATCCTCTCTGATGATGACCTCGCAGCGTAAGCGAAAGCCTAGGATGTAAAGCGCTTGAGGCGTTTGTGAGTTTGGTCAACATCAGAACGGAGTTTACATGGCAGGTACACAATATTAAATTAGCGTGAAGCATTAACACAATATTATTTATAGGCCTACGAGCGTATGGAACATTCGAGGCTTAACGGAATAAAAACCTAACAAAGAAAAATTAGAACACAAAATAATAAGTCTGTAGGTAACTGCTCAATACAAAAAGATATAAACACAATAGCTAGCAGTTATAAAGATTTGGTTTGGCAAGCTTACCCTTCACGGGGTTATTACACTTCACAGAATTTAGCAGTAGGTACATTAAATTTAAATATTTATTATTTGACTAAAAAAACTGTCTAAGTCTGGGACGAGTAAAATTAGATAGTCCTAATATAGTGAGGAACTACGTCTGCTACTACGTCCTGCGTTCGCGGTAATGTTTTCTGTCCCAGCTGATTGCTACAAAATGCCTCGCTCAAGGAGAAGGGGAATTGGACTTTGCACGCGTGAGAGTGAGACAGCATAAGCATTGCCACTCACTTATCCGCAGCTAGAACATTCCACAGTTCTGTCATTACAGAACTGTCAAATGTTACTACCAGTTTAGAACTACCCACTTATAAATTACTTTTTGTCTCGACGTAATTCAAGAATATTTTACTAGATACCTACGAATTTATAATAATGAACTATTTATAGTTTTGAAATGCAACGTTGGTAATCCACAACGTTACACTATTTATGCTTTTTCACTGTTATTTGTTAAGACTAAGAAACAAAAAAGCAATTTTACTCTCATTTCTTGATTCTACAGTTGCTTGAGAAATATTTAAACGAATGCCTTACTAGTCGTGTTATAGGAAGTATGTTGATTAAATTACCATAGGTAATAGGAGTGTGTATGAAAATCTGTGTCTGAATAACATGATCAGATGCTGTAGTGTTTGGTTGGCAATTGTTATAATATAATTATTGTAGTGATGTAGTTCTTTTTCCCTACGAATGAAGTAGTATAGTAAAAGGAGTTCTAGCAATAAATATGTAAGCTACTTGCAATATTATTTTTATACATAACTGAGCATATTTTAGAAGTGATTTTGCAATACGTAGGAAATGAAATTCCAAGCAAGAAGCGACAGACTTTTAGTGCAAGCAGAAAGTTACAAGCAGTAATGTCTTCACATACGAAATACACAGATATTTATATTTTGAGCCGATTATAGTTTTGTGTTTTGTTCCAGGATGCAAGAGTCCGTTCCGGAGCTTTCCAATCTCTGCTGACCATGCATGAGAGGGGACAGAGACTGAGTGCAGATCTGTATGACTTGGTGTGCATAGCTCTGTCTGATGACTACGAGATTGTGAGGGAGGTGGCCCTCAAGCTGGTGTGGGTGCTGGGCAACAAATATCCTGAGAAGTAAGTGTTTTAATTTTCTTGGGTGTTATTATAAGATAACATAAATCTTGTGTTATTATAAATTTGTGCTGATCAATTTAGTAAATTACCTTTTGGTGAGAGTTATGGAAGACTACAAATTTTAATAAGGTGCAGCGCAGACAACAGTCTATCCGTGACGCACTATTTAGTCTGTGAAAATAGAACCTATGCAATTATACATATGCAGTAACGCACACGACGCGCATCTTCGATCATTCTGTCGGCAGAGCTGTAGGGACGTAAACGCTATGGAAATCGTGCAGAGATCGCGCCGCAGACTCGATCGCACAAAAAGTGTGCTGTCTGTGCTGTACCTACATAATTATTATATCTGGATTTTTAACACTTGAGAGTAACTTTACAACACACAGAAATTAAGATGACTAGTTTTTATTTATTATTATTTTTTTATCACGACACCAATTTTCCTTGTTGATAACTGTGAAAGTAGATGAAAACTCGGCAAGGCGTGCTTACTATGAAAATAGCGCTTAAATCCTTCTAAAAGTCTGCGCGCCACAAGGCGTGTTTTGAGTGACGACCCACGTATATTTACATAGTAAATAAGCACGCCAAGGACCGCCACGCTAGCGTCTCGTCGTGCCGAGCTTACTGTTTGGTAAACCCTGAAGAATAAACCATGAACTTAATAACCCTTACAGCACAATAACCCTTTGTGATGGGGAGACAACAATGCGGCTGGTGGACGATGCCTTCGTGCGCATTTGCTCGGCGGTGAACGACCTGTGCATGCAAGTGCGAGCGCTCGCTTGCACGCTGCTCGGGACCACGCGCGCTGTGTCTGACCGCTTCTTATTGCAGACTTTGGATAAACAGCTTATGAGTAATATGAAGGTTAGTATTAGTTTAACTTTTGTTAAATCAATTCTACATGAGCTAATTTCAGAAAGTTAAGAATCATCATTAGGGAATCTTTGAGTGCAGTAAAATTGGTAGGACAGCTATTGTAGATATTGTATAATTTATCTTTAAAAAAACTTTGGACTTTTCTACACTAATATTATAAATGGAAAAAATTCTATTTTTGTTTCTTTGTAATGGATAAACTCAAAACTAATGAACCGATTAAAAAAAAATCTTTCACCATTAGAAAGCTACATTAACTGCGAGTAACATAGGCTATATTTTATTTTAGAAAAAAAAGGGGTCCGTCAAATATTAGGGTTTTCAGGATCCAAGGTGTCAAATAGGAAGATTTACAGAGGAAAAGTATATCGTGTTTGGGTTTACCAACACTTGCCTACACTCCTGGAACAACCATCTATAAGCCCCACAAATATTTCTTTCATACAGCGGTTCCTAATGTAGTCTTATATTCAGAAAAAGCGCACAGCGCACGAGCGCGGTGCGGAGCTGGTACGCAGCGGCGCGTGGGCGTCCGGACGTCGGTGGGCGGATGACGCGCCCGGACAGCTACTGCACAGCCACACCGTGCAGCTGCTGCCGGGCGGCGCCGCTGGGGCCTTCGTGCACGGCCTGGAGGACGAGCTCATGGGTAGGTAACTGATACGACGCGCCCGGACAGCTACTGCACAGCCACACCGTGCAGCTGCTGCCGGGCGGCGCCGCTGGGGCCTTCGTGCACGGCCTGGAGGACGAGCTCATGGGTAGGTAACTGATACGACGCGCCCGGACAGCTACTGCACAGCCACACCGTGCAGCTGCTGCCGGGCGGCGCCGCTGGGGCCTTCGTGCACGGCCTGGAGGACGAGCTCATGGGTAGGTAACTGATACGACGCGCCCGGACAGCTACTGCACAGCCACACCGTGCAGCTGCTGCCGGGCGGCGCCGCTGGGGCCTTCGTGCACGGCCTGGAGGACGAGCTCATGGGTAGGTAACTGATACGACGCGCCCGGACAGCTACTGCACAGCCACACCGTGCAGCTGCTGCCGGGCGGCGCCGCTGGGGCCTTCGTGCACGGCCTGGAGGACGAGCTCATGGGTAGGTAACTGATACGACGCGCCCGGACAGCTACTGCACAGCCACACCGTGCAGCTGCTGCCGGGCGGCGCCGCTGGGGCCTTCGTGCACGGCCTGGAGGACGAGCTCATGGGTAGGTAACTGATACGACGCGCCCGGACAGCTACTGCACAGCCACACCGTGCAGCTGCTGCCGGGCGGCGCCGCTGGGGCCTTCGTGCACGGCCTGGAGGACGAGCTCATGGGTAGGTAACTGATACGACGCGCCCGGACAGCTACTGCACAGCCACACCGTGCAGCTGCTGCCGGGCGGCGCCGCTGGGGCCTTCGTGCACGGCCTGGAGGACGAGCTCATGGGTAGGTAACTGATACGACGCGCCCGGACAGCTACTGCACAGCCACACCGTGCAGCTGCTGCCGGGCGGCGCCGCTGGGGCCTTCGTGCACGGCCTGGAGGACGAGCTCATGGGTAGGTAACTGATACGACGCGCCCGGACAGCTACTGCACAGCCACACCGTGCAGCTGCTGCCGGGCGGCGCCGCTGGGGCCTTCGTGCACGGCCTGGAGGACGAGCTCATGGGTAGGTAACTGATACGACGCGCCCGGACAGCTACTGCACAGCCACACCGTGCAGCTGCTGCCGGGCGGCGCCGCCGGGGCCTTCGTGCACGGCCTGGAGGACGAGCTCATGGGTAGGTAACTGATACGACGCGCCCGGACAGCTACTGCACAGCCACACCGTGCAGCTGCTGCCGGGCGGCGCCGCTGGGGCCTTCGTGCACGGCCTGGAGGACGAGCTCATGGGTAGGTAACTGATACGACGCGCCCGGACAGCTACTGCACAGCCACACCGTGCAGCTGCTGCCGGGCGGCGCCGCTGGGGCCTTCGTGCACGGCCTGGAGGACGAGCTCATGGGTAGGTAACTGATACGACGCGCCCGGACAGCTACTGCACAGCCACACCGTGCAGCTGCTGCCGGGCGGCGCCGCTGGGGCCTTCGTGCACGGCCTGGAGGACGAGCTCATGGGTAGGTAACTGATACGACGCGCCCGGACAGCTACTGCACAGCCACACCGTGCAGCTGCTGCCGGGCGGCGCCGCCGGGGCCTTCGTGCACGGCCTGGAGGACGAGCTCATGGGTAGGTAACTGATACGACGCGCCTGACATAGACACACAGACCATAGACAATCATAACATGTTTTTTTTTTTGCTGTGATTGTGCCAGTTTTTTCAATAATTTTATCAAGATATAAAGATCAGATAAGATCTCTCAGTCATCACGGCTATAATCAACAGATCCGTTGTGACTTCTTGCTTCCCTGATCTGTAAAAAGTAGCTATAGTTAGATCAATCCCTAAAGTTCCCAACCCTACTAGTGTGAAGGATCTTCGCCCTATCAGCCTGCTCCCATGCCTATCCAAGATTTTAGAAAGGGTTGTTTTCAACCACCTCAGAACATATTTGGAGCATCATGGTATATTACCATTGTTACAATCTGGATTTCGAAAGGGCCACAGCACGACAACTGCTCTACTTGATGTAGTCGGGAACATACTGGAGGGCAGAGACCGGGGCAAGGGATCCCTCTTGGTCCTTCTGGATTTTTCGCGTGCTTTTGACTCTATTAATACTTCGCTTCTTCTTGCCAATCTATCTTATTATGTGTGTAACGTCAACAAATACAATAAAATGGTTTGATAGTTACCTCGAAAATTTGTTGTGGTGTCAAGTGAAAATGGATACACTATGTCCTGTAGTCCAAATTGCGCAACCAGGGGTGTACCGCAGGGATCAACCCTTGGCCCGCTCCTCTTCATCTTACATAGTGCTGACATAGTCAAATGTTTAGTGAATACAAAGTTCCATCTGTATGCGGATGATCTGCAGACGTACTTCTCCGAAAAATATCTTTCTATAAAAATATTTTGATTGCTATGATTTTGTACTCATATTGACTTTTCTTTCCCATCCAGAGGTCCGCACGGCAGCCGTAGACGCCGTCTGTCAACTTTCAATGGAAAACTCAGTCTTCGCGACCACCTCGCTAGACTTCCTGGTGGACATGTTCAACGATGAGATCGAAGACGTGCGCCTGCGCGCTATCGACAGTCTCACGCGCATCTCACATCACATCGTGCTGAGAGAAGACCAGCTTGAGACTATACTTGGAGCCTTAGAGGTGAGTAGCGTGTGACAGATCCTTCAACAATCATTCCTTGCCTTTGGAAAATTACTTAAATGTTGATACATTAGTTAGTCCCGCAGAGCTCGTAACTAAATAATAAAGGCCGCACGGGCTGATCTAGCTCGGTCTATGGATGACCGAGCCATTAATCATAGAGTCTATTCATACCATCTATCATAGAGTTTCCTCTATAGTTAGAAAAGTACGTAAAACCGTTGATCCCGGCTGTCATTTGTAGATCTTTAATAGTCGTTTCTTGCTAGTCATAAACTCGAAAGTTTGACAACCAATCTTAGCAAGGGGTATTACCCGGGTAGTTATTGAGTTGTGCAACGCTACCTATAGTGTAATGTTATGAAAGTAATTTAATATTTTTAAGGACTATTCCATGGACGTCAGAGAAGGCCTACATAGGATGCTAGGGTCCTGCACCGTCGCGTCCAAGACCTGCCTCGAAATGTGCATCGATAAAATTCTGGAGAATCTCAAGAGGTACCCACAAGTAAGTGAAATTAATATTGTGATGCTTGCAGTACCACGACGAAAGGAGATTTATTAAGTTCGCGTGTATACACAGGTGCATAATCTTTGCCTCACGCCTGTTTGTTGCAACAGCCATCTGTCACCACCAGATCTAGATTCAAGGGTGAAAAAGGTTCAAGTGTACTGAAGCAACTTGTAAGTCTGCATTTATAGAGAAACCATGTCTGAATAAATTTGCAGGTAAACTAGAGGATATGATAAATTATTAAATAATAAGAAAAAAAGCCAGCCAATTGCGAGTCGGACTTGCTTACGAAAGTTTATAATATAAAAATGGCAAAAAAATAAGTGTACGGGAGGAAGTTGAACATTTATTTTATTCTATTTTTTGTATTTGTGTCATTAAACCGAGACACACATCATTTGTGAAAATTTCAACTGTCTAACCATCGCGGTTCATTAGATATAGCCTAGTTACAAACGGACATCGAGATTTAGTAATAGGTAATTCATATTTTTTACTTTAGTGTCCGCCGAAAGTGTTGGTCTAACGGGGGTTCTGTGCGCTAGATATTAATCTTAGTTATTAAAAAAATAGTAGTAGTTTTTAGATGAGAGACCTTCATATAAATCTACATCCAATACCAATACTTTTGTTGATGCTTGGATTTATATTTACCTTTTTTCAATACAATTTTTATTGAGTTCTCAGAATAAGGCCCCATAACCAGAAAGTTGGCAACGACGCTAATAGCTGTCAAATATTTACAAAATAATGGTGTTTGTCAGGACAAGCGCTCAACATTCCGCTGCGTGCAGCGCCTGGGCAGCTCGCACGCGTCGCTGGTGCTGCCGCTCACGTCGCGCCTGCTGGCCGTGCATCCCTTCTTCGACATGCCCGAGCCCGACGTCGAGGACCCGGCCTGTATCCTTTACTATTGTTACGCGCTGCACAGTGTGCCGCGTAGAACATGCTAGGTGGACAATATTATTTTATGATATTTAACGATGCTTTTATATAATAAGTAGTCATATTGAGGCATTATTAATAGTTTTTGGTATGATTTAATTGTAAAAACAAAAAATATTGTATAAATCAGAAAAAAATATTTAAAAATCTTAAACAAGCAAAAAAATTGCATTATATAAATAAATACCTAATTTACAAATTAACTTAAACTAGGTACAGTCACGAGCAATAGTATGTATACACTAAGCAGTATTCAAAAGCGATGTTCTGTCAACATATTGATTAAACTTTTGCCTTTTCATTAGACTTCTATTTTGGAAGCCATACTATTAAGAAATAGGTCTTATTTTAAAGTGAAAACCAGTATTTCACGAGTAAATTGGCTTTGAATTTTGTTTAGTGTATACATGTTATTGCTCGTGACTGTACACGTAATCATCATAATCATCATCAAAATCTTCTGGTGAATCGTCATCATTTTGTGGCAATGTGCAACAATAATTATGATGACGTTTCAGGTCTTGATTTTACTGTGGTCGGGCTATTATGAGGAGCTCGTGGCTAAATAATTACAGCCGCACAGGCCGATCTTTCGGGTTAAGCCGCGCTTGCCGAGGTTGGTCTGTGGATGGGTGACCATCTGTCATAGCGAGTTTCCTCCGTACCTCGACAAGCACGTAAAGCCGTTGGTCCCGGCTGTCATTTGTAGATCTTTGATTTCCTCGTAATCTTTGCGAGGTCTTCCTGCAGATGTCACAGCCTCACTAGATGTCGAAGGTTGTGGGGCTAAAGAACTCACAGTAAACTGTATGTCTCCTTCATCCTGCCAAGTCTTATTTGTAATTAAAAAACGCTCCTTTGATTTTCCCGAAGCCAACCATTTGGATCCAATCTTCGTAGAAAAGTTGGATATTTTCAACTTTATTTATCTTTCGCTGCTTTCAGTAATGTCACCAAAGTGAAATTTTGAAGAAGAAAGTCATAAATACGCGACCTTTTACCATTTTTCATGTGATTGAACCACTCTTCAAAAAATGCTACCCTTGAAATAGAGTAAACGTGTTCTGAAAAAAAAAAGATAAAAAATATGTTGTACTGAAGTGTGCTGAACAATATGTGTATTTTTACAAACTACACAGTTATACCTACAATATATCTAAAAACTAGCCCGAATAGAGGCGAATCAATGTACTTCCTGAACGATCAAAGTGATTTTTATAAAAATAATTACGCTAAAATTTATGCATTAAGTTAAAAAAATGCAAAAAATTCATTTTAATAGCTTCTGATAAAAATAATAGAAATAATAATAGTACATACCCTCACTATTAATATCCATCACAAAAAACTTTTACAATATCACTATAAACCACTATGAGATGTGCATAAAAGTGTCGCTAAATTGCAACTGATTGACCGGAACGCTTGCATTAAACTCATTGCCTGACTTCTGAACTCTATAACTCATCAGTTAAGCATTTGAAAAACAACTTTTTCTCGGAATTTGGAGTTTGGGATTGTTGTTTGTGTTATGCAATTAAGATTTCCTGGAAATGAAAACTTGAATTTTGTCCACCTAGCATGTTCTAGGCGAAATACCGTGCGCTGGGCAGGGGATAGATCAATCAACACCAATGGGGCTGGCAATTGGGGAACTAATGGCGCTAGTATAGCTTGTTCCAAGCATCGTCATTGGTTCAAATCAGTTCAAATCTTGAAGGTACTTCAAAATAGTACTACGTCATTGGCCGGATTAGGTCTAAGCAGTGGTGGCGCCATCTACAATTAGCTTTGACTTGCCTTCCGCATTAAAAACCAAATAATCTTTAATGACACACAGGTCACTTATTACAACAGTCACTAAACAGTATTCACCATAAAAACACACACTAAAAAGTCACTCGTTGTTGAATTTACATCGAGTTCATTTTCGAATTGGCTTGATTGTGGTCAAAACTAGACTGACTCAGGACGCCTTCACGTCGAGTATTTGTACCACAACCGGTCACACTAGAAGTTTCCAGAAAACTTCTACACAGTCCCATACCTTCTGGAACATTCCAGAACCATTTCGAAACATCTAGACCTTTTCGGTGTACCAACAGATTTTGACTGACCAAAAATTTGTTTATACTCGGTCAGGAAATCTATCTATCTGAAGGTATTTAGGATTTTGTTAACAAGCTTTTAGGCTATTCAGAATCTTATTTGTTCCGAAAACAGAATAATAGGAGGCTTAAAAATATTGCATACAATGCAGCAACAAAGTATTATGAAGCATCTAGTATAATGCTTATTATAGGTCCAATATCTTCATAAAAACAGAATTCCTTGACGAACTGTTAGATATGTGTGTCCTCATCCTGGTGCTGAACGCTGCGCAGCACTGCACCACCATGTTGCCGCTGTTCGAGGAGCACACCATCAAACACTACACGTATCTGAGGGACACCATGCCGCACCTCGTGCCATATCTACCTATAGGTAAGCAGTTCGACCTTTACCGACAATAAGACCGCTTTCACATTAGGAGGTTAGCAGCTCGACAGTAGTCATCAGCCTATGATGTTCCCACTGCTGGGACACTGGCCTCCTCCTCCTCCCGCGGGCCCAGTGCGGATTGGTAGATGTCACATGCCTTCGAATTTTTTGTTTCTAGGACATGCCGGTTTCCTCACGATGTTTTCCTTCACCGCTTTGAGAGCAGTGGTGATACCAACGACGATATAATACTAGACTCGTAATAACAGGCGACCGATGTCTGCCAACACATTAGGCAAAAAAGTCTTATATTCGTCTCATTTCGACCAATCCTGTGAGCCGTAAACATACGTTGAGACAGCACAGACCTTGAGTTAGCCAATCACAACGCAGTACCCCGTCCCCCTCGCTTACGTAGTACCTCAGCAACTTGGCAGAATAGTTTGTGTTCTTTAGATCGTGCATGCCGAGTCTAGTATTATATCGTCGTTGGGTGATACCATGATGACCAATCAATATGATTGATGGATGTCGAACGCATTCATAGCAACGTAGCATAGTATAGCACAGTCATCTCTGGTTGAAAAGCAGCCATAGTCGCTTAAATACAGAAGCGGACAAATAAACGAACTTTTTCAGCCCAGTTACGCTAGCTTTACTGGATCAATGTACAATCGACAACGTTTAATCATGACCCATTTTGACAATAAATCGTTTGAATCCGTCAAATTAACAAAGATCAAAGTCGTTGCCAGGGATATGTTTGTTTACGCGAATGTGGACCTAATTGTATTTGAATATCTGTAGGAATATGAGCTTATGGTGGGTCATGATTCAACTTTGTTGACTACATCAGCCTTTAGGATACAACTCCCAATCTGTTTCAGGCGATGCCCAACAATCGAGCGCGGAGAAGATCGAATCAGCGATGGACGACAGTGCGGTGCGCCGTTTCTTCGACTCTGTTCTGCAGCACATCGACAACGTAACACTCTCCACCAATGTCAGACTTAATATGTTGCAGTCAGCCGAGGAGCAGCTTAACAAGTGGGTATATTAACAACACAGGAGATCTGTCTATACAAACCTCCTCAAACAATCCTCTTTCTAAACTGTCTCTAGAGTACAGTCACGAGCAATAACATGTATACACTCAACAAAATTCAAACGCAATTTCCTCGTGAAATACTGGTTTCCTCTTTGAAATAAGACCCTTTTACGAAATAGTATGACTGCCAAAATAGTGAAGTCTAACGAAAAGGCAATAGTTTAATCAATATGGTAGCAGAACATCCGTCGCCGTGGACCACGGCTGGAGCGTGGCAACAGACGTCGCTAGACGATATCCAGCCGAGGTAGGCGCGGGCATGCGGGCGGCGAGTAATGGGCGACTCGCTGTCCGACCATGGACCATGCCCGGGTCGCCGCGCGTAGTGTTCCACGTGCGCATCAAAGATTATCAGCACAATGACGGGGCCTTCCTCTAGAGAGCCAAAGCCTGCTGGAGTCGCGGGACTAACGAATTACCGTGACCCCGGAACGTAAAGTGCTATTGAAGGACACCGTGGATTTTAGTCAGTAAGTGTCTGCCAGTCCCTCCCGCCCTACCCAGGGTGGGAGGACTCATTTGATGATTTTACCACGCTAAAAAAAAGAAGATATAGAAGAATTTTGGTCAGTACGATTTTGACAGACCCATAAGAACGGAAGACATCCATCAAAGACTTCCACTTCTACAAAACGCTTCTAATATTATATTAAATACATATACCTATTACTTTTCTCTATTAGCACTAGGGTGAATTTAAACCGAAAAATGAAACTTTATAAAAAAAAAAACTGCTGGGCAAAGCATCGCTCTCAGTTCTCTCATTTCGTTTTTAGTCGTGATTTAAATAAAATAATATTTTGTACAAAGACATTAAACTATATACGAGCAACAGACGGGATATCACGAAAAAAGTTGTGATCTAAAACTTTTTACCAACAGGTAAAAAGTCGCTCAGTCTAGTCTGTCGCGATGTCGCGATGCTATGCAACGCTAGATAGTGCTACTGACGCACGGCATCAACAATTTTGTATGACAATTTTTCCAATGCCCGCTCTATAGGTACTTTTAAATCTCTTTGATTTTGTACTATTTAAAGCTATCGGAAAACAACGTTATTATTATATTTTATTAAAAAAACTATTCGATGAGCAGTGGTGGCCCAGTGGTATCGGCCCCGACTGTGAGCAGTGGTGGCCCAGTGGTATCGGCCCCGACTTACGAGTTGTAGGTCGTGGGTTCGAATCCCGGCAGGCGTATTACTTTGTGTAATGTATTTCATCACCACTGCTCTCAAAACGGTGAAGGAAAACATCGTGAGGAAACCGGCATGTCCTAGAAAAAATTCGAAGACATGTGACATCCACCAATCCGCACTGGGCCCGCGTGGTGGATTATGGCCCACCCCCTCTCACAGAGAGGAGGCCTGTGTCCCAGCAGTGGGAACATTAATAGGCTGATGATGATTAAAAAAACTCCTCAGACTAGCAGAGATGGAGCCTGCCGTATCGGGTGCAGCACAATTCACTTCAATATTCGCGCGCTGTGTTCTTGCCCTGAACTCGGCGCTGCACAGCACCAACGGACTACCCTCGCATGGACTTGCGCAACTTACCACTGACTGCCTCAGGTTTGTTATTGTCTTTTAAATCTTAGATGCTGACTGTACTATCTATCAACGCAAGAACAAGCCGCCATTTTAGATTCCTTTCTTCAATGAACCGGGTTATTAAAAACTGGGAAAGTCATAATAGAGCCTTAGGTGATCTACCATACATCTTAACCGTTAGAAGTTCCGCTGTGGGAAAGCGACAGAGCTATACCCTGATGATGAGATTGAGGTCCCTGAGGAAGTGCTTCTCGTTGGTCAGCAGGTCCCTCACCAGCTCCGCGTAGGAGAGGGAGCCGCGACGTCCACGACGCTCCGTGCCTCCGCTTGAGGACTCGGAAGATGCTCTGATTCTTGGTAGAACATGTCCATTAGAACCTGCGGGGAGGGAAATGGTTGGGTTATTTTATGAATATTCTTAAAAAAAATTTTTCAGGGGGCACCACGCTTATACCGGCGAGTGAAAGTGACAGAGCTATACAAGTCGTCTAGCGCCATCTCGCTCACTCACTGCAGCAATTCTGGTTTTAAGACTTTCTAAACCCCCCAGGTTAGTTTTAAGAAGCTCGAGATTATCTGTAATCCTACTTCCACAGACTACAGCACCAGTTCAGCGGCGTTTCTGAGCAGGAGCACGCGTGCGTGTGTCAGCTGGCGCTGCGCGTGAGTGCGGCGCGACTGTGCGCGGCCGCGTCGCCCGGCGCCGGCCTGCCTCCCGCGTCCGCGTCCGCGCCCGCTCCCGCTCCCGCTCTAGCGAGCCAGGCCGCCGCGCTGTCGGCTGCAGCCGCGCTCACACATCATGCAGAGCTGCTGGACAGACTACTGGCTAATGCAGGTGAGCGAGCTTTGCTAGCTTACTGGGTAATTGAGAGCGAAAAACACTACATTCTCCAATGCTCTCTTAGTTACACATCAGGCCCTATAGCCAAACGGCAAGCGACAATCGCTAACGTTCAGCAGTCGCTAATAAATTTTCAACTTTATACCCCATTGCATAATGTTGAAAATCTATCAAAGATGACAGATCGTTTTCGTTTGTTTCGTACGCTATCGCTCAGCAGTCATAACTAGATTTTTAACTTTATGCGATGCAGCGATGGGGTATAAAGTTGAAAATGTATAGCGACTGCTGAACGTTAACAATTGTCGCTTGCCGTTTGGCTACTGTTTGATAGACTTCTGATGTGTTCAAGATATGTGGTTTGGAGTAGTAAAGTGGTAGATCAATACGTATTTTCACTAACCCGGATCAGATGCAATGCAAAAAGCAATATTGGTCCAAGCTTTTTATGAGTATTATTATTTTCACGGATACGGATCCGATGCAGTGCGTAACCGCTCTTAGGCTGCGTTGACAGCTGAGGCGGAGCGGAGAGCGATAATCGCTCTCCGATACTGAGAATGATGAGAGATGTGGATTTCAAGCCATGTGATTGGTGAATCGCTCTCCGCTCCGCGTCAGTGGTCAACGCAGCCTAAGAGCGGTTACGCACTGCATCCGATCCGCATCCGTGAATATAAGAATACTCAACGAAACGCAGCCTTAGGGTTGTTTTGCAGTTACACTTTTTTTGGGCAAATGTTCAGCACATGTTTAATTTTTTGCAGTAAGACATTTCATCTTCCGAAATTAAACAAAAAACTACTAGCCACCTCTAAAACCTCGACGAAAAAAAAATAACCTACTTATATCAATTATTTTGTTCCCGCACAGGAGTGGAACCCGACCCGTTCACGATCGCCGTGTTCCGGCAACTGTCGATGAACGCGGACCACAAGCCGGCCGCGCTCGCCCGCGCCGTGCTGCCTCTGTTGCAGTCCGCGCCGCTGCCTGTCATACCTAAACCTAATATCAAGGTATGTTCGTAAGATTTATTGAATTTGTTAGGGCAAGTTTCATGTTTTTTAGTCAAGAAAGCCGTAAAGACCATAGGGTAGCCAAAGAGATTTTACCCAAATGTTCATATTTTACATTTATATTTTTTGCTCATGGGGTAAATAGTAAAAAAAAAAACCAACATAACTATTGGGTACTGGTGGGTCACAGGTCTCATTTTGAGGCGAAATGCACCACCACAGCTTATAAGTATCGAGACTTATGCTATATTTTACTAGAAAATAAAGCACCAGTCTTGCCAATTTTGCCAGAAGCTACTATAAATGGGGATGGCAACTGGGGAACTAATGGCGCTAGTATAGCTTGTTCCAAGCATCGTCATTGGTTCAAACTACCTCATTGGTCGAATTACGACCAATGAGGTAGTTTGAACCAATGGTATAGTATGGTATAGTATAGGTATAGTATGGTAGCGCCATCTACAATTAGCTTTGACCGGCCTTCCCCATTTGTATCTAAACGAGTGCGTTGTTCCATTGCATATCAATGATTTTCTCCTTTCTTTTTCTCATGATTTTTGTTTTGTTTCAAGATTCGCATGTGCACAGCGAGCATACTGGAGCCAGCAGCCGACAACGACACGGTGGTGCGGTTCAGCGCGGGGCTGGTGGCGGGCGTGGCGCTGGAGGCCGAGGTGCTGCGCGTGCGCAGTCCGGGGCAGCTGCGCGTGCGTGTCGCGTACCCCGACACGCGCGTGCACGCGCTCGTGCCGCACAAGGACCATCTGCGACCGCTCGACCATCAGAATACTAGTGAGTGGGACCTATTTACTAAAATTGCGGAATTAAGCGTAAAAAGACCCGCTGTCTCAATTCCGCAATAGCTGAGTGATCGACTACGGCGCAGCGTGTCGCAGGTTCGATCCCCGCAAGGAACAAGTATTTATATGACCTACACGTGGTTGTTCCAGGTCTGTGATTGTATGTGTGTATTTATGTGAGTTTCTATGTTTGTAAACGCACCCACGACGCATCTAGTGTGGGGAAAATGTAAAAAAAAAATGTAATAAATTAGTAAATATTTTTTGCAAATATACATTCATTTATTGTCTTGGAATTCAACTAAGTATTTTATTTGATAGCATATTTTATTTCAATTTAATTTCTTAAATTTACGTAACGGTAATGTTACTTTAATTATACTTTTTTCTATATTGTGAGCAAAAAGCGCGACTAAGATTGCGTATCAAATAAAATATTCAACGCTACTTATCTGCGGTGATATTCTCGTCGTTGAATTCTAGAGTAATACAATTTAGATTGCCATCGACAGGCCGTGAAGAAACGAAATAAGTTAATAATTGATGTTTCCACAGATGATGACGGCACTCAGAACGTGCGTCTTCTAACCAAGGTATTAATATCACACGGCGTGTGGACGGAGCCATGCGGCGTGGACATCTCAGTGTGCCTCGCAGTCGAGGAGGGCGGCGGCCGCGAGCCAGCACAGCTCATCGAGTTGTGCCGCGCCGTGAGAGTCACTGTGGCGCCCAAACCTATCAAACGAGGCATTTAGACCTTAGACATGGAAGAAAATAGCGATTTGAAAAGTATTCGCTAGCGAACTCGTCAATAGCGAAAGTAAATGTGAAATTAATGGCGCTGGTGTTGTCAGTTGTGAACATCCATCGTTTGGTCAGTTTGAAACTTAGCTATGAATACGCCATATACCTGATGTTTATCCCCATTTTGAGAGAATTTACAAGTTTCAATTTTATATCTGCATTGAATGAGGACGATTTATTCTTATGAGGAATGAACCAATGACGAGTTAATTTTAAAGACATAGAAAATAAAAATTCCATTTCGCGAAAAAGAGAAATTATGGCGAGTACAGTGAAGAATCAAGTACATCTCATGGAACTATTTTATTTTGATAAGTTTATGTAAATGTATGCATACATGAATACCTAGAAATAAGAATAAAATATTGATGTAAATTATATTATGTATTTTATTTTATGTACAACCAACACAGCTTAAATTGTACCTCATATTCATCATGGCAAACTTAGAAGTATAACTCAATAAAAATCACAATACTTTTCTTAAAATTATGTTAAGTATACATTTTCATTGCAGGGTTGATTAAAATATTTAATTATTACATACAACTATTAGGTTTTTGGCTGTTAGGGAGAAACTATGTTTATCATACTAAAAAAGCATTTAACATCATCTTGGCTTGTTGCTAGGATAATATAAGCAGCAGTCTTTGAGCATTTATGGAAGCAATTTATTATAAGAGGCAATAGAATATTATTAAAAACTAGCAAACCCGGCAAACTCCGTTTCGCCACCAGGTGGCTTAGTTTTTTTCTTTGCTATAAACCTAACGGAGCCCGAGACCTATCCTATGAATGCAAAGCCGTGGAAATCAGTTTGTGCATTCCGGAGTTATAGCGTCAGGAAGGAAAACCCGACTTATTTTTAAATAGTAGATATGAACTCTTGAATGCAATTACAGTCACAACGGCACAGAACCATAGTCACCATTTTGTTTTATCTTTTCTCATTCTTGTTTCCTAGTGCTGTGTCACTTTAAAAAAATCTAAATGGATATTGAGTGACCAAGCCAGCTTACAAAAAAAATTCAAACCCCATTCCATTGCAGCTCGGGAAGATCATGTGTTTCGCCATACATATTAGTTTTTATGCTATTCCTTATCAATAGAGAGTAAGTCAGAGCGAGCTATGCAGTTGTGTATTAGTTGCTTGATGCCCGGCATCCATGTACCGACACTGCTTACATGTTCTATCATCAGTGCTCTGTGTATGTCGTCTGCTTTCCTTGGAGTGTCATCTCGGAGTGCTGTAATAATATAGATATATACCTGCATCATTAAATAATTAGCTATGTAGAATAATTAATCAATCAATACTTTATTTGTAAACACAGAATCAAATTACAGTGTGCAAGATTTCACAATTATTATTATTACTGATTTGTTGCAGAGGGCATGTTTCAGTACCATCATTTTCTTTTGTGTGTGGCATTAGGCATGGATGGAAGTTAGCAAAATTAGACATTGCAACAAAGTACTATAATTATGATACTAAATAAAGGGCTCTAACAGTTTTAGCAGGGACAAACACCAGTTTATTGTATTTTTTCATTGTACTGCAAAAGGGTAAACTAATTGGTATTCTATTTAAATATTGATAAGCTATTGTTTACGCAGAGAAGGGAAGCAATGTGTTTACATAACTATATTGAAAGGGAAAGTAATGAAACATTACATAAATGTTCACGCTCTAGATGTTCAGTGTGCATGAATTTAGGTCTTGGTTATATCAATAACATTATGACTCAGTGGCCAGATTACTCAAAACACCAAATATGACAATTTGATTAACACAGTAATTTAGATACCACTAAAAAAACAATATTGACACAGATTCAGAAATAACAGGTAACAAAGAAGTTTATGGCTAGAATAAAGAATGTGTGACGAAGGAGTGACTGCCAAGATGATGTGGAAGAAGACATTCTGGGATCAGCCCAAATAAATTGGAATAAGGGCAAGCAGGTGATGTTGAAAGATATTGATACTTAATGAATAGGAACTCACCATATGCCAAATTCTTCATTTGCACATATATTCTACTGTCTAATTTCCCAGCAGACCACATTTCCTCCATCACCCCTATTCTTCTTCTGATATCATTTGCTTTAGCACCAAGTTCTGTGCTGTTCTCTAAGAGTTCTAGAAGTATTCCCGTCACTTCTTTTAGTGTACTCTCACTGTCTACATCTATCTCTTGTGGTTCTGTTCTTGGAATCTGTACTGGTGGTGCAGGAGGGAATGCTGAGGGCATTGGTGGCAGGTTCACAGGCGGCATGACAACAGGACTAGCGGGGCTGTTCGATAAGGGAAATGCCACTCTTTTGTTCAAGATGTTGCGCGGTTTATTTGGTGTGGTCTGCGGATTGTATGCGAATTTAGGGGGGTCGTTCCAGCCGGGGTCGATTGGTGCTGGAAAACAGAAATTAATATTGGTAAAGAAGATGACTTTACAACCAATTTTGTGCTTTTAACTATCGTTATGTTTTGGTAACGTACCTGTGACACCAGTATTAGGAGTGTATCCGCTGTTATTCATTTTGACAAAACAATTAAATCACAAATACCAGCAATGAACAACAACACTTTTATTGGGGCCAAGTTATCTTTACAATATACTACAAAGATAGCAATGTTGCAGTTTCAATTTTCAGTAAACGTAAACTTCTTACAAGTTTTTGACATTTTATTTGACTGAAAAACTGACAAGTTACACAAATGACAATGACAGCTGACAATCATCAATACTAATCATTGTCTATGATACTAATGGTGAACGCACACCTAGCCGCACCGCAGTCGCCGCAGTCTGTTTTCTTACCGATTCTGCGGCTACTGCGATGCGGGTAAGCGTTGCGGGTAAGTGTGCGAGGTTACATAGAACTTCATACAAAGAATGGGGATGGCAACTCAAAGCTAATCGTAGATGGCGCTGCGATAGTTGGTCCCCACGTCTACCTTTAAAAAAAAACAAACAAGATTATTTGTTATAAAAATTGAGTATAAATACAAAACAAATATGGAAAATTATTCGTCAATGCAAGTACTTATACTATAAGAAGAATTAAGACGCCGCGGTGCATCTACAAGAGGATTACCGTAATAAATCCACAATTACTTGTAGTTGAGGTTTCAATTTTTGAGTTTAGGTATGTTTTGCCATTCCTCTCCTATAACAAGAATATAAAGCTGCTTCTGACTTTCTATTTTGATAAAATTACATAATGTTTTAAGTCAGTAATTTTAACCTTTTTTTCTATTTAGATTCGAGAAATATCACAATATATTTAATTTCTTAACACCACAACTATTACAAAACTCGTTCCAGGTGATAATTCTTCCGCCAGACGAACCATTTCATGATTTATAGAGCGATGCAATACCATGGGCCTAAAAAAAAAGGCGGACGGAACTTCACTAAGAAACGATTGAAGCACCACAATGGCGGCGGCCTTTATATGTGTGAGTTTGTATAGGGATGCCAGATGAAGGAAAAAATTACCCATTTTTAAACAATATTTAATTAAGATCTCCCTTGAACTTAAGTTTAATTAGATTTTTTTTTGTGACGGATACCTATTTTTAAAATAAAGGTAAAATAATTTAAGCACATTGGTTATTAAAATATTTACAACTCGTTTAATGTTAATAAAGTATTGCAATCCCTTTTGGTGATTCAAATTTTGTAGACTTGTCTTTTGCTATCGACACAAATCTAGAAATCCCTTCTAATTTACTTAAGTAGTGAAAACGAATGTTTAAGTATTTTTCGGCTATAAATATTTAATTAAAGCTATTTTATGTTCCATTCCTACACTTCTACATTCCTATTCCATGTCTACACTCCCTTATTATTTTTATACAATCATTTTCTATGCATCAATTGCCGTGGGGAAATCTGTAAAAATATAGAAGAATACAATAACGATAAATAGTAACATAAAATATAAATCTCCCAATTTTAAAATAATTTGAACCATGAAATAGTTGCAACACTGATTGATTTCGAGATGTTTATTTTTATTGACGTAAAATCAAGAAATAAGCTTCAAATTGACATGCTTAACTATGAAAAGTGATCCCCTGGCTTTTTTAATTGAACTACTATGGTTTAGACAACTTTTTGCAACACATGAGCATACTTTGATTTTTATTAGACAAAATAACGCCGAATAATACGCGAGCGTCGTTCGGAGCGTAATGGCCGACGGCTGACTTACTATGGTGTGAATGTGTGCGTTCTGGCTTGTCCATATTAGCGCACTGACTTACTATGGGTGCTTCAATTATTTCTTAGTGAAGTTCCGTCCGCCTTTTTTTTTAGGTCCATGTGCAATACTGGTACTTAACCTCCAAAAGAAAAGTAGATATTATTTTGAAAAGTGTATTCGATTGTTTAGTTAAGGTATAATCATAGAATTTCATTAATAAACTCAACTAACGGCCTGTCTTGGCTTCGCAAGGCTGGATATTTGTTTATTATATAGCTTTTCCTTAGCATTAATACAATTTTTGTTCTCACAGCAGTCACAGCAGCTACCCATTATTTCTTGATAGTGTAAATTGTCGTAAATATGTATGTTCCATCATTTTTACAGCTTATTACACAACATCTAGTCATTTTACATCAATAAATCGTTTTTATTTTCTGAAAATTCCTTTGATTTGACAGTTCTTTGGGGACCAAACTGTCACTTTTCACTTTGACACTTGCCTTCTCCATTCGTAATGCAGCGGTGCGGCTAGATGTGCGTTCACCATAATACGTCCGTCGCCGGTCGCGTCGCCATGGGCGTGTACCCGTCTATCCGGCTTATCACTCACTGCGACTGGGTTGGAGGGAGGACGCTATCCTTTCCCTTACGCAGCCCGCCTACTTTTTCGCTAGCATGACTGCTTCGCAAAAGGAGGCGACTGCTTCCCACTCCATTTCGCCCCGCAGCATGGCCTCGACCAATGCCGGGCGCGAGAGGACTCCGCCTATCGCTGCCGTGGCACATGCGTAGTATCTCTATGTAGTTTGTGCGTGGCACTAGACCGCACGGTTGGAGTGTAGCCTTAGGGGCGCTATGGCGCGGGACTTAGAAAATTTTTCGACTAGACGCAGACCGCACCGAAGATGAATTACAAAACGGATGTGGAGAAGAAATGAACGTGGATCATCTGCTTTACTTTTGGAGGAATTTCGAAACAAAGATTTATGCGAATAAAAGTATTTTGTATTACTTCGTTTTGGGATCTCAAAATCTCAAAAACATGTCGAGGACTTAAACAAACAAAACGCATGATGACTGCTTACGAGTCAACTGAAAACTAGCTTCGCCGGAAACATGCAGCTAGTACGAGCCAGGATAGTAAAATCAGTGGTGGGTGTGCTACTAGCCTAATAAATGAAACTCCATCCCATTAAAAACTGTCCTGGATTGTCAAATGGCTTACTTGCTTACTATCTTATTGAAGCTAGTTTTGTCTACACGAAGCCAGCGGCCAGCCCAAAGTACTAGCTTACTGACACTAGTTTGCTATCCTAGCTTGAAAAACTAGCCTCGCCGAGCATCATGAATAAAAGCAGTGTGCCAACATAATTATAATATTGGTCAGCGAGGGCGTTTGTTGGCCCATATAACGAAGCCAGAACCTACCGGAAAAATTAACCATACCTATTACCCATAATTTACCTTACCATAAGTAAGAGTCGCTAAAGCTAGATTTTAAACGCTACGCCAAACCTGAATCTAGAGGGTACTTTATCTAAGTTTTAAACTACACGTTTTTTTCTGGCAACATGGTTGTTGAGTTGTCAATTTTTATGTCAAATTTGACAGTTCATTATCTGCTCAAGTCAAACTGCCGTGTGTGGATGTGAGAGCTTTTTAGTCGAAATTATGGCTTTGTCAACAAATTTCCATGTATTTCACAGTGTTTTATCTATTTTACTATTCACCCTTTTGTCAGTACAAATCTCACAAGGTATAGTTTATTTTAATTTAATATATTAGCTCTAGCGCACCGCAGTGATTGCTAAAAACTTACGTGGCCTTTTGTTATGGGAGGATACGAGATTTAGATTAAAAATCTAGGTATTATGAATTAAAACATGCACGTTTAGTAGTTGTTACGTTGTAAAATTCTAATTTTCAGGATCAAAGCAGAATTTGTAACATGCGGCACTATTCTGAAAATGATAAACACTGACCTGAGATTACGACTTCACTCACACGATGTGAAGTACGGCTCGGGCTCCGGCCAGCAGTCGGTGACAGCTGTGGATGTATCTGATGACTACAACAGCCACTGGTTGGTGAAGGCGCCCATGGCAGAGTCATGTAAGCGGGGGTAAGTGTTGATGCCTTTTTTTTCTATTATGGAAAAATCATCAAATGAGTCCTCCCACCCAGGGCAGGACAGCAGGGACTGTCAGACTTATACTGACTTTGATGCTATGCTACTGGTTGTAGCTAAATATAATTTCTTATAATCATAGATACTTAATTTCTTTGAATACTGATGGCCTACCATGACCTAGCAGTCCTAGCGTGAGTGTTTAGGCTGTGGGAAAGAGACAGAGCTATACAAGAAGTTTAGTGCCATCGCATTTTCTGAGCATAACCGCTCATGCGTTAGACGTCATTGTAAGCCACCGATAGGCCATTTTGTTTCCAATGCATTGAACACTCTTTTCTATCTTCTTAGATTCTAGTTAGAAAAAAACTTTCTGCTAACTATTATCACAACAATTGGTATTGTAACTGTTTCGATGTCTATTTTACAGGGCTCCCATAAAGTGCAATACCAACATCCGTCTGCAACATGTATCAACTAAGAAGAACCTACACTCGCACTACTTCTCATCACCACTGTCGGGCAACCAGGAGGTCTCATGCTACGGTGATGAGGATGGTGAAGGAGACAGTGGTGATCACTGGACCGTTGTGTGCAATAATGATTTCTGGAGGAGGGACACCCCTGTGAAGTTCAGACATGTAGATACTGGAGCGTAAGTGTCTTTTCTCTTAATCATTGAAATATTTGGCTTCTGCATAACTAACAAATAAAGCCTAGACACATGGACAGTAGACACATCCACTGGCATGGCATATCAGCCAGGCGCCTGGACCTTCACAAATCTTGAATCTATGCTATGATGTTTAAAATTAAGTAGCCCTAATTATGTTAATCATTTCATCACCAGAGTTGGATATATCCAACTTAAAATTTGTGTCCATTTCACCATTAAAAGCCACAGCTGGATAATCCTCTTTTTTCATTTAATTACAGTGTACAATTAAGAAAAAATACTTTTAAATAAATAACATAATTTTATTATAATAAAAGTAAAAAAAAAAATTCACCGTCACTTGCCCTCGGACCAATTTAAACCAGAACTTTTAACTTTCAGGTACCTCGCTGGCTCTGGGCGTACATTCGGGCGACCAATCAGTGGGCAGGGCGAGATTGTTGGCGTCAACTCTCAGTACGGAGCATACACCGACTGGCAAGCCAAAGAGGGGCTCTTCATCCACCCCGGTGAATTACTACCCCACCAGCACGCAATACATTCTGAATTATAATTGTAACTTATTATTTATTGTATATTAATGTTTTGTAAATTTATTAGGTTGTATAATCAGGGTTTGTTTCAACACTTATGTACATATCTAGGGACAAATCGATGTAACTTTGTCTGCATCATTGTACTTATCTGAAGAGACATTTTTATTTGGCTGTATCTAAAATTAATGTTTGATTTTTGCTGGTCAAATCCTGACGAAGGAATAACCTTTCACTTATTGTTAAATAATAAACAAACCCCGAAGTGACAGTGTAGCTGCAAGAGGCACATGTAAAATTCTGCAAGTTGTTTGTAGTGATCTCCTGCTATTGTTTTTCCTCATTTCTGAGTAGTCATGACACAACAACAAAGTTCCTAAAGTCACAATAACAATGTATTCCAATCTTGCAAATGTTCTATTTGGTACAAAACATAACTGTTTAACTGTATTCATTGCTAATTAATCAGCATTATGATATAACATCAATAAAGGCTGGAATGAATTAAATGAGGAAACTAGTTTTATTTTCTTAATAACTTTATTGTCAAATAGTTTGTAATTATGCACATTATACAAGGAGTGAGGTAACTGACCCCTAAGAAACTTGTTACAAATTACAAGTGCTTCAACACCATCGAATTTGTAATAATATGTACTGTTGCTTCGCATCTCCAGCTTGTAATGTTTAGCGTAATTTAAAAAAAAGGGTGTCCTCTCACTGGTGCATGTAAGTGTGGAAATTAAATAATTGTACAGCCATAATATTATGGATGTTGAACGCGTTGATTTGACCGTACCGTAATGCTAGCCATACACTATGTCTATATCTACTACAAAAGTCCAATCAATTTGGCAGTTCGTCCATTTAGACCAGTGTTTCCCAACCTGTGGTCCGCGGACCCCTGGGGGTCCGCGAGTATATGTATGGGGGTCCGCGGTGTCATCTCTGGCCCATACACACGGCGGTGAGCGAGACTGAACGAATGATGTGAGTGAAATAAGTGCTTGCGTGTGTACAAAAAACAAATACAGAACCAGATTACAAGTCGAATCTGATTTGAGATTACAATTAAATTATTATTTTATTAAGGGGGTCCGTGAAAACTGTGCTTGATTTCCTAGGGGTCCGTGGCCGAAAAAGGTTGGGAAACGCTGATTTAGACCATACTGCGTCCATATAGTCCAATCAGCATGATGAAGGTTTGATCAAACTTTCAAATCGGCAGCGACGTTCAGTTGAAGCAATCGCATCATCATCATCATCATCCACAGCCCGTCTTCACCCACTGCTGGGTATAGGCCTCTCTCTGTTTGTGCCAAGCTCCACGATCTTGCGCCAGCCTATAGACACGATCAATTCTATCTGATCCATTCGGCAGTCATACCGATTGGAGATGTAGTATGGACATTATGGTGTAGCCATACACCATACACAAAACATGAATCTCTCGTGAGATTGTCTAATTAAATTCATTTAACTGTTTGTGTCGAGAGGTCACTATCAATGCTTGTTGGCTAGTACACTGTTGAGTTTCTCGAGTGCGTACGTGAGGTTCGTGTAAAGCTTCTTATCACAGCCGTGTTCCTCGATGGTGCTGAAGCGGAACGTTCGGAAGTTCTTCTCCACGTCAATGTATGTGACAGCTTGCATGAGCGGACACAGGATTATCTTTGTGTGGTCTTGGAAGTTAATCTGTTGGTTAAAAAGAATGATACGGTTAAGGTATAATAAGATTTTTTGTGCTGCCACCTGGCATTAGCCTGAGGCCCTTTTGGCATTTTAGTTTTAAGTTTCATCATCAGCCTATAAATATTCTCACTGCTGGGACACAGGCCTCGTCTCTTTGAGAGGGAGTGGGCCATAATCCACCACGCCCAGTGCGGATTGGTGGATATCACATGCCCTTAAATTTTTGTTTCTAGGACATGCCGGTTTCCTCAGGATGTTTTCTTTCACCGTTTTGAGAGCAGTAGTGATGAAATAAATTACACAAGTTTATTGAGTAATAAGGAAATTTTAATAAATATGTTTTACCTGTAATGTTCCATTGGTCAGGTACAAGATGACTGCCAGCGTGGTTCTGAACCACTGATGCAGATGCGGCAATCGAGACAGTCCGTCACTCTCTCTCACTGGTACCGACGCACCTAGGACACATAACAAAACATTATTACTGCATTCAAGATAACAAAATCAAAGAGGTTCAGATACTCGACAAAATAAGTAAGGATGCACACAGGGTGCGCTTTTTCCAACTATCGCTCTGCAAGTAACATCGTGGCAACTCTTGGAAGTCTCCAAGCGACTTCTTTTATTCCTCATCTCCAGATTCGACATCCATATCTAATTATATTTAGCTCAAAGGTGACTGACTGACATACACTAGTCCAAACCACTGGACGGATCTGGCTGAAATATGGCATGCAGATAGATTTTATGACGTAGTAAGTAATCTTTACCACCAAGTAAAGATTTTGATCAATTCTAACCCCAAAAGGATAAAATAGGGGATGAAAGTTTGTACAAAACTTTGTCAATTTTATAAAAAATACATTGCTGAGTTCTGACATCCACGCGAACGAAGTCGCGGGCACAGCTTGTCTTTTATAAGTCGTACAAATGTATGTAATGTTACCAGCTTTCGTGAGGTGTTCAGTCATATATCTTCTGAAGTAAGTGAGGAGTTTCATCTTCTTGTCGAGCTCTTGTGGGTACTCGCGCATGGTTATGTACTGCTCCTGGCCCTGCCGGTTGATGTAGTGCACGTTTCTGTACGAAAAGAAGTAGGTACTCACAGTAAATGGGCATGTAGTTAAAAAATAAATTGATTTCCGTTTTATAAAAGCCAGATTTTATTGGCAAGTTCTCATTATTTATTTGTTCTTGTTGTTTTACTAATTCCTGTTTTCACTAACACTCGGCGATATTCAGTATTATGCAAACCGAGTTTTGAAATCTAATACTTAGTAAGTTTTTATTGCGTATCATTCTATAATTTTTAGTATCATTCTTTACGTACGTCTTTCCAGTACGTCTATTTACAGCGTTACTTGTATGGAAAAATGGAACAGCGACTCTGGTGTGCAGAAGGAACTGTTTTTTCCTTGCTGTCAATTTGAAAATGAATAACTGTAAACTCATGAATATTCATGATAAGGCCTCTGTTTGAGGAAATGGGTAATATATAAATTACCTGGTTACGACACGGTTCTTGGGAAGCGGTAAAAATAGACGAGTAAAATATACTACCTATATTGAACAGGAAGTCTTGCGACAGAATTTCACAACCATCACACAAGGCCATCTAGTCCCAAGCTAAGCAGAGCTTGTGTTATGGGTACTAGACAACTGATAAAGATACTTATATATTTCTAAATACATACATATTATAGATAAATTACACCCAGACACAGAACAAATGATCGTGCTCATCACACAAACATTTGTCCTGGGTGGGAATCGAACCCACGACCTCCGGCATCGCAGTCAGGGTCACTAACCACTAGACCAACAGGCCAGTCAAGATTAAGTTGCTATATATTCTCACAGTCCGTTAGCCAGCATGATAAGCTTGGTGGTATCATTGAACATGACGCCGACGCTCTCGTCGCACAGCTGGTAGCCGAAGCCGTATTTGTCGCTGTAGTCCACCCACTTGCCCACCCAGACCAGTGGCTGGGCCGCAGGGTCGCTCAGCTCGTCAGTCAGGCAATCTGGACGGCATTTCAGCTGTGAACACAAACAATGTAGACTTGTAGAGTTTAGTCATTGTTTTGATGTTCGCAGAAGACTTGTGCAGGTGTTTTGCGCGACTGCTACTTCAATCCGCAACAACAATGTAATGGGTACGGTTAGCCGATACAAAATCTGGACAGAAAATGCTGAACAAGCAGCTATGCTGACTAAATTATATTTACTCTTGTTACCATGCTGAGTTCAGACGAAAGCGACAGAGCGAGATAGCTGACTGTTCAGCATTTTCTGTCCAGATTTTGTATCGGCAACCGTACCCAATGTGGCAATGTCGCACAATCGTAGTTAGAGTGAGGCCCCATTTGTGCTTTGCGCTCAGCGCTGACAGTGATGAGACAATGGATAGTGTTCCACTACTGGGCACGGCTTGCGAAGCGTTTCAATTCACTGAGATGCGTGGATGTGGATGCAATGTAGTTGTAACGCATAAAATACGTTGATCTGTTGCTACGACGCGACGTAAAGCTACGCACTAAAAGGGCCTCATTCTAAAAAATCGCAGAAACACGACATTTCTATGTAAAAATAAAAACGGTGAAGATGCATCTTTTGATGTCCTTTATTCAACTTAGAACCATCTTCTTAGAAATAATTTCATTGTTACGTTACTGATTCGAATTAGGGTCAAACAACAATATTATACTTATTATTAAGTGATGATTGTTTTCAATAACAACTGTGATTCAAATAAATGAGGACAAGGTATCATTTTTAGGCTTTATAGCATAACTGGTAAAACTTGAAAACTCATAAGTCTTACTACACTCTAGCAAAGTGTGGAAATAGGAGACAATAATTATGATTTATAATTATGTTAGCACAGCAAATTTTTTGGAGCATGCATTCAGCGCCTACACAAAATGACCAAAGCAGGTACCATTAGGTAGATATTATTATTACCACTAAATCTTATGGGAAAGTCATAAATGTTAAAATGAAAATCTAATGCTGCTGGCGGTTGCAGACAAAGTTCTCCTAAAGCATTTGGTACTGCTAATTATATCTAATATCTTTAAACGAGCAATTCTTGTATATTTATATATAATTAGGATGTTGAGCTGATCGGCAGTCATGAGGATTCTTCTGAAAATGCAGATTAGGGGTTTTTCGGCTCAAGGAATCGATTTATCAAGATCCCAGGTTGGAGAAAAGCTTGGTTCCCAAGATATAGACATTTTAAAAACCGAGCGAAGCTCGGTCAACCAGATATTTAGTTTTATGATCAGAATCCTTTGAAAGTGATTGTGTGCACTTACCTTGCTTACAAGTAGCGTGCTGAGTTGATCGCGCAGTGCGATGAGGTTCTGTCTGTGCGAGGTAGGCTCCACAGCGTCGCGTTTCACCGCCGAATCCAACGCCATCGCCACTTGATCTATAACTTTCGATGTTTTGTATGTGCGCTCTTCAATGGATAATAAAAGTTGACGAACTTTCTACGCTCATCAATGATAAAGATGGTGATGAGAGATACCTATGTCCAACACTGAAAAGGTAGGCTGTTTTGCTGAAACATAACATTAGCCATAAGAAATGGCTGTTTTACCAAAAGGAAAAAGTTTGCGAATAACGATCATCTGTCTAATTATAAAAGAAGACGATAACTTAAGCCCAAGCCTAAACTTTCGAGTCAGTTGTGTTTAAAATTTCAATCAGACAAGTTACAGATAATGATAATAAACAATGTGGAACACAAACGAAAATATGGGCATAAGACATGAATGAGTGTGTTCATAAGTACCTACATATTTAAGTATTTACCATTACTGTTAACCTCGTTGAGTGGCCTACGGTGCAGCGCTATGCCCTCGAGCTGGTCAGTCCTGGGCGCCGTGGTGAGGCAGGACAGCGGCAGTGCCGCGGGCATGATGCCGGCTGAGAAGAACTCGTGCTGCAGCAGCTTGTCCACGGAGGGCCGCCGCGCGGGGTTGGACTGCAGCTGCAGCACTATCATGGACGCTGCCGGCTTGCGCAGTGATGATGGAATCCTGTGTAACTTTGTTGTTCTTGTATGTTGTTTTGGGGTGTCTCCGGATGAATTTTTAGTGGGTGCAAGCAAGTGCTATCCGAGTAATCATTTGAGGATGGACATGAGATTTCATGATTTCATGTCGAGAAAATGAAAACATTTAAAATTAGTCACAATCCACCTCAGATCAAAGAAATAGGCAGATAGAGCGCTCAGAACACGCGAGTGTCACCAACTCACTACCAAAAAAAAACACAAAATCAAAATCGAATACAAAGTCGCGACATTACCTTTACCAAGCTACGCGTCGCGTCGTACCAAGCTGCGCGTCGTTGTTGTGTTTTTTGCCAAAATATCTCGTGTCTTTAACCATTGTAAAAGTTGTTCTCAAAAACAAAGAAAACAATATAGAATGTAATTCGATTTGATTTTGTATTAATTTTGGTGGAGACACTCGGCGTGTTCTGAGCGATCTATCGCTGCCTTTTTCTTTGATCTGAGCAATCCACATAAGCTTCTTAGATGCACAATAATAACACAAAGCAACCATTAAATTCGCTTCACTATTCAATTAGCAACATTATGATGTTACACGTTACAAACGAGCCTCGAACCCATCACCGTAAGTTCTGTAACCACCTGTATCGCTGGTTGACGGTATTATCGTTGACTAACGCGCTCGCGTATCGACTACCCAACGAATGCCAGGGACCCGTGCAACACACGCTCATCGCTAGGTGCACTCCCTCACTAGTTAACAATACAAAGTATTTCTTTATTATTTTACAAGTTGTATGCTGGGATTTTCGATAATTAAATGGGCTGATAAACTAACATGTTTGCAGGTCCTTAGTAGCTGTAATTGTAGGCAGATGATTCGACAGGAAAGTCAATTAAAGCCTCGTAATAATTAATACATATGAATTTAATTAAAAACGAAAATTACTTTCAAGACATAAATGGGATTTATTTAATCAGGTACCTACTTAAAAGATAAATTTCATTTTGTTATAAAATTATGATAATTAATAATTACATTAATTAAAAAAAAAATTGTCCATTTTGTGATGTTGGTTTTTGCCAAAGCCACAATTCTAATGGCGGCTCCACATTTTTGCCGTAAATTCACGCCGCAAATTCTCGCCGTGAATTCTCGGCACAATAAAGTCACTGATCGGGGAACAGGCTGGAATGCGCGTCATTCTGGTTCGCGCCTGTTCACGGGTGTTCACGGCGCTATTACAGAGTCGCTATAAAGTGTTTATGTTCTGTTACAGTTCATCAACGCCATTATGACGCGGTCTTACCTGTTACTCCCGTTAGCATTGACGCGATAGGTACTTAAACCTCTAGTTTGGGCTTTTCAACATAATATGGAAAAGAAATGACTTGTTGTTATTTGTTATAATATAAGGACATTGGATTTACCAATGAGTTGTTAAATAATGCCTACGGATTATCATGACAAAAATTTGAAAAAAAAAACATCTTAAAATTCATCAAAATTTATCATAGGTAAAAAAATACACCTATAGAGAACTTTGATAAAAAAATTTAGACTAATTTAGGTACCTGTATTCACACTGCTTGATTCGCTTGTAGGTGTCTTTGAGCGTGGACGTCTCAAACGGCGGCTTGCCAACGAGCAGCGTGTACATGATGCAGCCCAGGCTCCAGATGTCTACTTCGAAGGAATGCCCCTTCTTCGTCAGTATCTCCGGCGCTATGTAGTTGGGTGTGCCGCATAGCGTCTGTTTCCTCTCTCCTGTAAAACAGACAAATTGAACATTTTGATGGTGCAAATGTTTACATGAGGAAATCAACTAACATAATCGATTTTAACTCCTGGATGCCTCACATTCAACCACAAGATTGTCTGATTCAAACAAAAAATAAACTTATAACAGAAAAGATGTTTTAATAATATGTGACGCTATTAATATAATAAGATGCACTTTTTTTAGGGCCGATTCACGCACGGCAGCGGCGCGCCATTTACCAATTGATTTATGCCATATCAATTGGTAAAAATATACACTCGATAAACATTCAAACTCTCACAAAGATACCAAAACTTACCGTGCCAAAACCTGATTCAGAACAACTTAATATACGATACAATATATTATAGATCAATAAACCACAAAGGAAAAACTGACTAGAATTTTACCAACATCATTTATGAAGTGTAACAATTTTCTTTAATTGAAACTTTTATGGTGTACTTGATAAAGAATATTCTATTGTTATACAAACCTTCATACTCAATCCTGGCAGCAAGTCCAAAGTCTCCAATCTTGACATGGAGGTCATCATCAAGAAACAGGTTGCCGAGCTTCAGGTCTCTGTGGATGATGCGCTTGCTGTGCAGGTACTGCACTCCGAGCAGTATCTGGTGCATGTAGAACCTTGTCTCTGGTTCCGTAATTGTTTTTCTTCTCTTATGTAACTCCAACAAAGACTGTAAGTAAAATTAATGAAAGTATGATTGAAAGTTTTACATAGTGTCTTGTTTAAACTAACGAAATGTTAAAGGTCCTCACATATAATCAAACTTGTGTACAAAGTATTATCATTCTAAAAAAAAAAGAGAAATCAACATGAAAGATAAGCTTTTTGTATTTTTTTCATGTACTTAATTAAGTGAGGCACTCTAAGGGCGACTTTTACCAACGGTTAAACATGTAATTTTATTTATGCAAAAAAGTCAATAGAATTTTGTGCTTAAATAAAATTTTAAACATGTTTAACTTTTGGTAAAAGTCGCCCTTAGAGACAAGCAACGAAGACAAGAAAATAATATTAGTTCGAAAGTAAAACTACACGAGAAGAAAAACAAAGTGTTGAACAAATCCAGTTTGTTAACTTACCCGTCTCTTACACAACTCAAGTATGATGTAGATGTTGAGAGAGTCTTCAAAGAAGCTGTGGAAGCCGACCACGTGCTTGTGCTGCAGAGAGCGGTGGATGGAGATCTCCTGAGCTATCTTCTCCTTCTGGCTTGACTTCACCATCAGTTTCTTGGAAACTATCTTTCCCGCCCACACCTGGTTTGTCTGAATATCTTGGATCTCGTAGCATTTTGCAAAGCCACCCTAAAATTTAAGAACTTTTATAAAGAAAATTTTAAGATAGGCACTGTGAAGTTTGAAAAAGGTATTGTTGTAATTTTGATAATTAAGGGTAGGTATAGAATAATGAGAAATAATAGTTTCATAGATATTACAGCAGAATAAGATCCACATAGCAGACGAAGCGTGGCTAGATGCGAATATTGGCAATTTCTGTTATTTTTAGGGCTGATTTTTCAATAGTTTGGCAGCTTATCTATAGAAAATATGTCAAACCGCTATTTTTATTCCTCAGGTAAAAGTTATCAGACTATTGAAAAATCAGCCTTTAGTTACAATAACGGTTATGTTTACCTGGGTCTATCCAAATTGGCAAGCTTGTGGTAAAGCGTAAGTATGGTTGTACAATCGACAAAGTTGAATCATGACCCATTTTGACAAAAAAATTGTTTCAATCCGTCAAATTGACTAAGATCAAAGTACATTTCCATTTTCCACCATGGATATGATATTAGATATTTACGCGAATGTGGACCTAATTGTATTTGAATGTCCGTAAGAATATAAGCTTATGGTGGGTCATGATTCAACTTTGTTGATTGTACATTTGTATTGAATAACATGGTTATAAGCTGCTGTTGCCCAACTATTGTGGAGTTTGAAATGTATCCGACAATTATGATTTTTTTCTCGAACAGCAAAAGGGACATAGAAATTACAACCATCTTAGATACATACAGTTGATCGTAGAGCTAATGAGCGATCAATTAAATATAAGTATACTGTATTTTAATATGTATCGGAACGCACATTAGCGTTTTTCAACATAACAGGTGTGGACTCCGTTGTAAGTTGGTTGACTTTTGAAGTATTCAGATCACACAAATTGTTTACAATATAGCGATTTACTTCGAATGGAATGTTCACGATAAAAACTAAAATTCCAATGAAATAATTGTAAGAAATCCAAGAAAACTTACCTTTCCAAAAAATCGTAACCTCTGATAGGTGCAGGACGTTTGGGGATCGTGTATTATTTCAGGAATTTCCTTTATTTCGTCTTCTTTGATCGAAGTCATTTTAAACTAGCTTAAAATAAACATTAAATTATAAGTCAAATGAAGATATGATTAAAAATAAACTATTGAAGATCAATCAATTTTCACAAAGGAGATTTCGTTGGGGCTTCACGGCACTAATGCAGCTCCACATTAGTGCCGTGAAGCCCCTTGAACAGGCGTGAACGAGAATGTGGATGTTTTCGCGGGGTTCACGAGCATTCACGCCTGTGTCCAGATCAATAGCGGTATTTTGTCCCGTGACAAAGGGTTCGCGCCACCTTCGCGCGGCGTTCACGCGTACATATCCACATTCACGGCTCCGTGAATTTAATTAATTAACTATATTTTTAATTTCAATGTAATTCTAATAACTGTTTCTTCAAAGAAAGCCTGAAATGAATTTTATAATTATAATTCTCCTTTATTCATTGTTTGTCACATTCAATACATTTTTAAATATTATTACAAAAAAATAAAAACATTTAAAAATATAAAAAATAGGTGCCCACCAGCATCGGGAACAGGGTCCAAGCTGCCGGTGGTTAGGGCTCCAGAGAGAGGAACCTCCTCACTATGCGTGCCGTGTCCAAGAGAACTGCTTTCTGCATCAAGCCCTTGAGCCAACTGCACAAGGAGAGCCTCTTAAGATGTTGGTCGAGGCTCTTCGCGATTAGTCCATTGACCGTAACGACTATCGGTACAATGACTGCTGAGTCCACGTCCCACATGTCAACAATCTCGTGAGCTAAATCAAGATACTTGATTTTTTTATCATTTTCAGCTTTCACGAGATTCTCGTCATGAGGGACGGTGATGTCAACAATCATTGCACGGCGCTCTCGGCGATCTACCACCACTATATCAGGCTTATTGGCTACAATAGTCCTGTCAGTGATGATAGATTGATCCCAGTACAATATGGCATGACCGTTTTCAAGAACTGGGTCGGGCACATACCTATAGTATGGTACTTCAGAATTCACAAGGTTGTACTGCAGGGCAAGTTGCTGGTGGATAATCCTAGCTACTAGATTGTGTCTGTGCAAGTACTCGCTGTTAGCAAGACGAGAACAACCGGAAATAATGTGTCTGATGGACTCACCGGGACGGTGGCATGCCCGACAGATGTCAACCGTACCGTCCTTGACAATATATTTCCGGTAATTGTTCGTCATGATAACCTCATCCATAATCGCACAGACAAAACCTTCGGTTTCTCCGAAGAGGTCACCGAAACGTAGCCAGGCTACAGACGCCAAAAAGTCTACATCGGGTCCGTTAAGGGCCCGATAAAACCGTCCGTGTAGCTCCTTGCTCTGCCATACCTCCCTGCGGTCATTAGTATCCAATACCACAGGTTTGCGCCAGTTCTCGTTGGCCAAGGAGAGCGGGGTAAGGCCTTTGTCCACTGAGACTACATCATGATGCATCCCCACGTCGGCTTTAAGGAAGTATTCCCTGAGACTGCATACCTCGCGGTTGTGCAAGGTCTTAGCATTGAGTAAGCCACGGCCTCCACACTTCCGCGGGATATACAGTCTCATCACCGATGACCGTGGGTGATGCATCCGATTTGCAGTCAGCAGTGTACGGACCTTTCTATCTAGGGCGTCAAGTTCCGTTTGAGTCCATTTGAGTATGCCGAAAGAATACATCAGAACCGGCATGACCCAACTATTGAAGGCGCGCACCTTATTTCCGCCTGATAAAAGACTATTTAACACTTTGTTCAGGCGGCCAAAGAAGCGCTCCTTCAACGATTGCTTCATGCCAGTAACATTGATGCCCAATGATTCCGACATACCCAAATACTTATAGGTTTCGGTTGCTGAAAGGGATCTAAGGTTTATGGAATCTGAGAGTTGGGTGCTCACAGATTCCACAATCTCCCCTCGCTTTACATGCATGACCGCACATTTCTTCACACCAAATTCCATCATAATGGCGCTACTGAAGGTTTCAGTGATCTTCAGTAGCCCCATCAGCTGCGAATTGGTGGGGGCAAAAAGTTTCAGGTCATCCATATAAAGGAGGTGCGATATAACCCGACCGCCTCTCCTCAACCGATAACCTAGACCCGAATCCTCCAGCAGTGTGCTAAGAGGATTCAGGGCTAAGCAAAACCAAAGCGGACTCAAACTGTCACCCTGGAATATTCCTCGCTCAATCCTAATCGGTTCGTCGTTCCCAGGGGTCTGCCGACATCCTGGATAGAGAAGGTACGTCCTCCATTGCCGCATACATGACAACAAGAAGGTGCGAAGTGTAGCATTTTATAATTATTATTATTAATAGTTTATAATATTATAGACAGTTTTAATCATATTCCTACAAAGATAATTCAGTAATCAAAGTTATTGCAGCAGCAACTTCCAGGTCCATTTCGCGGCAGGTTTCACGAACGACCGAGAGCATTCACGGCGAAGCAGTAACGCTGGAGGAAGCTGCATGCGTGAGAGAACGATCATCCTCACAACCCAGCCCTCGATACCAAACATTAACAGCACGCGTAGCATGGCGATTCTATCTCTATTCTACCAAGAAAAGACAAAGTTATTTTATCGTTATTTCTACACAAATCGACTGTTTTTTTGCACAAATACGACACCGTTCTTACACTATTGAAGATTAGAACTCTTATTTTCCATATATTTTACATAAACATGCTTATAACGCTAAAATTATTTCTACGTTCTGTCATTTCGGGCACGCCGCAATTGCGGCGGTAAGACCCCTCTTTGAGGAGTGGTTGGAGAGAAGTCATGGCGTCCTTACCTTCCGCCTGACGCAGGTCCTCACCGGGCACGGGTGCTTCGGGAGGTACCTGTGTCTAATGCGGAAGGAGGATACGTCTGGGTGTCATCACTGCGAAGATCGCCCGGAGGACACGGTGGAGCATACGGTGCAGGACTGCCCAGCTTGGGCGGCGCACCGACGTGTCCTCACGGCTGCGATAGGCGGAGACCTCTCGCGCCCGGCATTGGTTTCGGCCATGCTGCGGGGCGAGACGGAGTGGGAAGCGGTCGCCTCCTTCTGCGAAGCAGTAATGCTCGCGAAGGAGGAGGCGCGCCGCGAGCGAGAGAGGACAGAGTCCTCCCTCCGCCCCAACCGCGGTGTAGGACGCCCACGGCGACGGACGTCGCGCGACGATCTCCGGCCACCGTAGGCGCGGGCATGCGGGCAGCGAGTAAAGGGCAACTCGCTGCCCGGGCCAAAGCCTGCCGGGGTCGTCGCGGGATTATTCCCTAACCGTAACCCCGGGACGTAACAGGCTATGAAGGACACCGTGGATTTTAGTCAGTAGAAGTCTGACAGTCCCCAGATTTTACCACGCTAAAAAAAAAAAAAAAAAAAAAAAAAAAAAAAAAAAAAAAAAAAAACGTTCTGTCATTTTGTCTATTCTTGCGTCGACAAAACCCCTTTCGGCGCCATGCTACGCCTGCAGGTAAAGTCTCGTAGTCTTCATAACCTGTGCTGTTCAAACAGGATAATGAGACACAGATTAATGAAAAAAAAATCGGCCAAGTGCGAGTCGGACTTGCCCATGAAGGGTTCCGTAGCAGCAAGATAGGTAATATAAAAGTTCATGTAGTTGTTTGTAACTTGGACAGGTAAATTGCGGTTTACGATGAATGACGTATTAAAAAAAACAATTTTTACTTAATTACTTGATCTCGTTCAAACCAATTTTCAATTAAAGTTTGCATGGTAATGTACATAATATATTTTTTTAGTTTCCTCATTTTCTTATTTTAGAAGTTACAGGGTCTGAACTTTTTCCAAGTCTTACAACAAAAATTGCTCAGTAACATGGACTGAGTACGTACACCACGAGAGGTTTTGCGCATTTACCGTTACACGTTTTTAACTCACGTTGTATAATCTTTTAAGCCGTGTAACTTTTGTAAAAAGGCGTAATAATATTGCGTATAAAAAGTAGTGACCGACCGAAATTTCGGTTTCGGTTTCAGCCGGTTTCGGCCAAAATATCTAGTTTCGGCCTTAGTTTCGGTTTCGGCCTAATAATAGCCGAAACTTTCGGCCCCGCCGAAACTCAAGTGTTCCTGCATTTTCGTGCGTCGTTCGGTAAAATTCGTAGCTAACACGTACTTGCTCACCGGTGGGACCCCAGCTCAGTTTGTCACCGTCCGTTTATTCATGAGACGAGGTTATGTTTTTGAGTTTACTGCCAAGAGTACATAAGTCTTGTATATTCATGTCATAATAAAAAAAATATTTGTTACGTACGTTAATGATTAAAAACTTATCAATCGTCAAGGCGATTAGAATTAGGATTAGGCGGTATTCGAAACATAATTAAGTTAACGGTTTCTTTTTTGAAATAATGCATTTTTTTAGTCTAATGTCTCAGTTATTTCGTATTGCTAAATTAATATAGTGCGATTGTTGAGACTTCAAATCTAGTGAAACATTGGAAACAATGATTTTTTTTTATAATTTAGAATAGATTATGGACTCAGTAGAAGTTAAATAACATAGAAAAATAGCAATTCGATCGTCTATCCATAAGTTTGCCGTATTTCATTATTACCCAGAATTTGATCCTTACTATTAACACTATCAAATGGTGTAATAATACAGGTTGTGTTTTTTTTTTTCAAAATAAGCGGGTTCGATTTTTGGCCACGATTATTGATTTTTCTAAAATCCAATGATACAGTTTTAGTTTTCGGCAAAATCGGTCTCGAGACTCTATTCAACGTTTTTCGATATTCCTCATAGTTAAAAATATAGCCGTCCACGCTCAGTTGAAAAATTCGCTCTGTGTATTTGACACTCTTTCTTGTGTTCATAAAAGAAAAGAAAAAAAAACAGAAAAAAATCGAAATGTTAAAAGTTTTAAAAAGTTTCGGTTTCGGTTTCGGCCGAAACTGAGAGCAAGGCCGAAGGTTCGGTTTCGGTTTCGGTTTCGGCTGAAAAATCAGTTTCGGTCGGACACTAATAAAAAGATAGATTAAGGGCTGATTCGCAGTCCAAACAATATAGTGATTCATAATCCCTGTTATCTCACGGTAACTTCCCGTCAGACCGACATGCGACAGCACTACGACGGAATATTTTGCAAAACCACTCGAATTTTAATAATTTTAAACAACCCAGCTAGGGGTTTCCCAAAACGTCTCAGTTGACGTTGGATTTAACCAAACCATATTTGCTGAGTAATTATATCGAAACCAATACCTCGATTTTCCGAAGGACGATATTGAGAGCTTTAATTACCTAGTTGTCTCATGCGAATCACTGTATAAAAGCGTTTGTTTGCTGTAGTTAATGTCAATGGCAGGCAGCGCTGTACTCGTGCCCGAGTTAAAATAATACAGTGTCAATTAAAAATAAATACGATTTTACACGAACTCTTTGATAGTACCGAGGTACTGGTTGGCTGTCTTGAGTAAAGAAAAAAAAAGGAAAATTTAAAAATGGAACCTTCTCGTTACGTTTTTTTGTTTAGTGTTTTGTTTTTGTTAAATATTAAAGAAAGTTTTCAACGTTTGTGGGTGTCTACAGATGAATGTAAGTATTAGTAATTAATTAAATAACTAAGTAATATTACCACAAAACCTCATGAGACTTCCTTGACATAAACTTCGGTGGGGTGACTGATCATTCATTGTTTGTTTTACCTCCTTATGACGAACATGATAAGAATGTAAATCTACGATGATTTGAAGGGAACGTCGGAATCATGATTGGGTTTCGTGTAGATAAATTTTAATTTACACGAGCTGAGAAGAAACAGCATAACAAACAAATAAATTTAGTTTCTTGCAATTAAAGGCAGTGTTGGATTTATCTTGTGTTTACGAAGTTGTGTTTTGTGTAGTTTTTAAACTTGCTTGAGTGAGTACGAGTAGTGAATGTTTGCGAAATGCCACTGAATCGGAACTCAATGTTATTTTTTCGTAATGATGTGAAATTATGATATTTAAAGATGTGTCTACATTATTTTTGCTTTGTCCCGTGTTTTGTTTTCGAGAAGGTAAGCAGTTCTTATGGGTTTTTAAGGTTTTAACATTGGTTTCACAACTTTTATGTAATGAATCTCCTTTCCAAGGGTAAAAGAAATAGTAAAAAAAAGTTCCAAAGTAAACTTCGACTCTAGTAGATACGTTCCACAGATTAAGTAGAAAATGAGAAGTGGATATAAAAGTAAAATTTTCGTCATTCCTAATTAAAAACCCTGTCCTGACAATTACAGAACCAAAAAGCATTCGGTTTATTTTTATTTATACATAATATAATTCTAGATAATTCGGTCATTACTTCTATTCCTTAGTATACTTACCTCTGCCGTACAGTCATCATTATAGTAAGAGAAGAAACTAATTTTAATTAGGCCCTAATTTTAATGACGATTGTATTTAGTAATTGGAAATACGTAAACCGTGATTATAATGACAGAAGTGTTTTTCTGTCATTATAATCACGGTTTACGTATTTCTATTAGGAATATTAGGATTATTAAGAACGAGTTTTTAATAATTAGTAAAAGTAAATAATTTTTGGAATCCTTTAATTTATTTAATCATTTGTCAATCCAACATTAGGATTTTAACTAATAGTTAGCTTAGCAAAGATGATTTATGAGGAAAGAAAAAAATTCAGATTGCAAGTGGGATCCGATCCCGCGTTTTAAAAATAATTAATACGTTAGCTTTAGGTTTATAGGTTTTCTTTTTTTCAAAAGTAACTCTTAGGCGCCTGTAACTTTCAAACTATTATAAATTTTGATAAAAAGAAAGGGAGGACTATTTGATAGTTTTTACTGTGTCAGAAGCATTCTAAAAAATCATTGAGATAGGATAACATTTAGGGGCTCGGTAGACGGTGTTCTTTTTTGGGTTGGTTAGTGTAAAAGGAGGTAGGTTTTAACTGGTTCTATCTAACAAAAAAAAAGACAATAAAGGTATCTAAATACAAAGAGAAAAAAATCAGCCAGTCTTAATTCAACTTGTCGCTAAAATTACTCACAGTCACAATAGATGCCGTTTTCAGTGCTAATAAAAACTATAGGTAAACAAGAATTGTATAAGACAAGTGTCTGGTAATACCATGCTATACATAATGCTTATATACATAGGTACAGTCACGAGTAATAACATGTATACAGTTAACAAAATTCTAACGCAATTTAGTCGTGAAATACTGGTTTCCACTTTGAAATAAGAACTTTTTCATATAAAGTATGGCTTACAAAATAGAAGTCTAATGAAAAGGCCAGGTTCAATCAGTATAGTAGTCAAACATCGCTTTTGAATGCTGCTTAGTGTATACATACTATTGCTCGTGAGTGTACTTAGCTACTAAGCTACCTAGCCAGAGTATTGTACGACACTAATTTATTCATGGCATGTTACCGTCTCATGATGCGATAATATTGATTGTATGAGAAGATATAAATATTAATGTCTACTCACAAACAGCACTCTATAAAACTGAAGTTATAAACGAGGGTTTTCACGATGTTCATTTGCACAAAAAAAACTATAAGGCACTTGTCTTATCACGTTTGATAACAGTAGTAAGGGCTTAAGCTCCGTTGAACCAAGTTCAAGAGCTGTGGAAGACACAGTTCACATTAAAATGACACTGACAGGTCAGGCCGTTGATCGCGTTTTAGTTCAAAGGTGTAATTCGCCGTTACTTACAGTACGTCGTTTAAAATAAATAGGCAAAAGTATTTGCAATACTGCAAACTGGCTCGATCCGCAAAAGTTCCGGCAACGAAAACTGTCTATTTGAACTTTGAAGACTCGTACGAGCGCATCGCGTGCGTCTAGCTGGCGTGCAGCTAGCTACTTCGCGAAACTGTCCTTATTCAATACGTCTTCACGGCATTACTTGGTCGAGGTCAGGAAAATGTCGAGCCGTCGTCGTGGAAACTGCGCTCGTTTTCATACAAGGACGCATGGAAATAAAAACGGCCACGCAACGATGAGGCCGATTTTCAACCAATACAGAGATGTGTAGAGATGAGCGGAACTGTGCGGAGATGTGCTTTATTCTACTACGACCTCTTATTTGCTTCGCTTTTCCTATTATACCCCATTTAATTTATGTGCAAAAAAGTAGTAGTCTAAAACCACCGTTTCCCGAGAGCGTAACAAACAAATAATAAACAAACTCACTTTTGCTTTATAAAATAATTCTATTGGTTTCGTCTTCACTTCGTTCGCTTTGGTCTAAACTGTTTCTGGTTCAAAGCTCAACGCGTAATGGCAATGTAATGCCTTTACGTTTTCATAAACTTTCGACCCCATTTGAACAGTGTGGACAGATAATCTGTTTATGTATTAAAAGGCGACTGTAAGTACTTGTTCACGTTGACTCGCGGGCGCGGTGGCGGGCGCGGTCGCGAAATATCAAACATAAGGCGTAATATCCTAGTGTTCACATACGAAACGCACGTGCGGTGTAAGTAGCGGGCAAGCTGGCGGCTGGCGCGCGCGCGCCGCTCGCGTTAATATCAAACGTGTGAGATGTTTGTGTGTGTTCACGTCGAACTAGCGGCGGAGCGCGCGATTCACTCGCCGTTTTCAACGTTTTCTTATAAATCTAATTCTCACCACCCGCGCAAACGCCTGAACAGTGTAGACAGATATAATCTGTTTATATAATATTTAATAGGCGACTATAACGACTCTTTGTCGTGTGTAGTTTGAATAATGGTTTCATTAAGTTCTTGAAGAATTTCCCCATAACAATCTTTTGTACAACTTCCTCCTGGCAAACCAAAATGAAACAGGTTTTCCTTAACTTAAATTAAGTTAAGGATCCTGTCTAAACCTACATTTTGTGTTTACCCACATTGTCAATGAAAGCAGGTAAACAAATAAACAAATTCCCACTGCACAAATTGTCATCATCAGACTAGCCTTTTGAAAAATATGTTGGGTTCGAACCGGATGCAGTGACATAATTATCTGAGGCCTTATTACGAGATTTCTGTATTTTATTTACCACATACTACAATTATGAAGTATTTTCTGTATTGATAGTGAATGGAAATATGAAAAACCGCCTCTAGTGTATGAACGATGCTTAGGACTTATCTACCGAATTACCATGACCCTGGAACGTGCCCAGCTTGGGCGGCGCACCGACGTGTCCTCACGGCTGCGATAGGCGGAGACCTCTCGCGCCCGGCATTGGTTTCGGCCATGCTGCGGGGCGAGACGGAGTGGGAAGCGGTCGCCTCCTTCTGCGAAGCAGTAATGCTCGAGCCTAAGGAGGAGGCGCGCCGCGAGCGAGAGAGGACAGAGTCCTCCCTCCGCCCCAACCGCGGTGTAGGACGCCCACGGCGACGGACGTCGCGAGACGATCTCCGGCCACCGTAGGCGCGGGCATGCGGGCAGCGAGTAAAGGGCAACTCGCTGCCCGACCAAGGACCATGCCCGGGTCGAACGGCGCGTTGTGCCCCACGCGCGCCTCAAAGAGCGTCAGCATAATGACGGGGCCCCCCTCTCAGAGGGCCAAAGCCTGCCGGGGTCGCGGGATTATTCCCTTACCGTAACCCCGGAACTTAACAGGCTATGAAGGACACCGTGGATTTTAGTCAGTAGAAGTCTGACAGTCCCTCCCGCCCTGCCCGGGGTTGGAGGACTCATTTGATGATTTTACCACGCTAAAAAAAAAAAAAAAAAATGACCCCGGAACGTGAAGGGCTATTGAAGGACACCCGTAAATTTTAGTCAGTACGGGTCTGACTGTTCCCGCTCTGCCCTGGCCAGACTCATTTGATCATATTACAACGATTAAAAAAAACGGTTTTGGACTAAAACAGGCGTTTCTAGTAAACAAACTAAATAAAACGCTTTTTATTATAATGTTAGTTACCGAGGATGATTAGGACTTCTAAACACCTAGGTATACATTTTTTCACCTCTTTTTTGCAGTGGAGAATCACATAAACCCGGAAGACTTGAGGGAGTTCTTTCAATTAAACATGAGCAAAAGCACCACTACAGAAGCCAACGCAGGCATCAAAATCACCCAACGTATATCAGATTCTGCTGATGCTATGGTATGATGATTATATTTTTGTTTTGTATTTTTGCAAAATATTTACAATTTTTTCGATGAAAAAAACAATGACTGAATAGCCGGCCGACTACAGTCAAAGCGGCAGTCCGATCTACAGAATTCTTTTAACTTTACTTTCTTTGCATTTGTAATGAAAAGCACAGTGTTTTTTCTCGGGTAAAAGAGTTAGCCCCTTCGTACACAACGCGACGCAAGTTTCCGAAACCTTACGACTTTAGTATCTATTAACGCGTGCCTGTGTACGAACCTCTATGGATTTGTATTGTGATATTCACCTGGATACCAAAGTCGTGAGGTATCAATCAATCAATCAAATCGTTTATTTCAAGTAGGCCAGTTACAGGCACTTTTGAATTGTCAAAAGACAAAGTTAAAATAAAATAGTTTAAAAGAGTTAGTTCCTTCGTATACAGTCGCGACGAAAGTTTCACGAGACATTACGACTGTGAAAGTACTGTGGATGACAATGGTCCCAATGCGTATCGACTTTACGAGTTGTAGGTCGTGGGTTCAAGAAACTCCATGGCGCACTCTTCTTTCGTGAAATTTATTGCATCAACGTCTGCCCTCAAAACGGTGATTAGCGAAAACGCATCGTGAGGACAACCGGCATGTAAATGTAGAACCATCAAATGGCCCAAAGCGCCTCTCATGAGAGGTAACTCTATGTCCCATGCAGTGGGAACAATTTTTAAGACTGATAGAAATTCGCATGAAAAAAGATTTTTCATTAACGATGTGCCTGTGTACGAACTTCTCATGGATTGTAAAAAAATTTCCATATTCACCTGGATATAAAAGTAGTAAGTTAACGGAGACTTGCGTCGCCTAGTGTACGAAGGGGCTTATTTAGTCCGTCGATCTATCTATAACGTTATAATACTAATTGAACTCTTAATTTAACTGAAGTGAAATTATTCAGGAAACCACGACAGACCTCCCGGTGCCCGCCTTCGTGGACTGTTTCGGCCTGGGCTCCATCTCGCGGCAGGTCATGAGTGTCTTCAACATGAAGCCAGATTCAGCCAGCTCTGTTAACACACACTTCTACTTCTTGTCACGAAATAGGAGAGCGAGGGTTCAGGTAAGAATGACGGGGATGGCAACTGGGAGAGTGGCGCTAGTATAGCTAGTTTCAAGCATCGTCATTGGTTCAAATCTTATAGGTACTTCAAAATAGTACTATAGTTGGTGCCAGTTAAGATGGCAATAGCGGTCATTGACCTTTACCTAATAAGTCCTCGTATAATGACATTAGCTCAGAATTAGTATTTTTTTTAAATACCGAATAAATTTACAAGTATATTGTAAGGATATAAGTATCTAAGTATTCATAAAATATTAAAATGGTAAAAATATTTCAACTGTACCTAAGATTTTATATTATTTTTATATTTAAGACTCACAAGTAAACCCTATCATTTCACAGAAAAATGCTAATTCTGATCTTATGTCATTATACGAGGACTTATTTGGTGTAAAGGTCAATGACCGCTATTGCCATCTTAACTAGCACCAACTATACCTCATTGGTCGGATTAGGACTTAGCTATGGTCCCGCCATCTACAATTAGCTTTGACCGGTCTTCCCCATTACAATTATGTCATAATATCTGTTATGTCCTAATTTTTGTTATGTCCTAATACCTGTTATGTCCTAAATATCTGTTATGTCCTAATATCTGGTTATGTCCTAATATTTTGCTTCTCAAAATGTAGCCAACGGATTTTGACGATGGAATGTCGACTGTGACTAAGAACACTATCGGAACATTTTTTAAATTCGTTTGGAAAAAAAAATCATTAACTTTTGCAAATAACAAAATCGAAGCTGCAACTAAATTCTAGACGAAAGTAACTTGAGAGGTGTCAAGGGACACCGAGATGGAACGAAGTTACTGTATACACTCAACAAAAAATCGTAGTTAATGTTGTGAAATTGAAAAAATTAACATAAAATTGAAAGGTACTTATGTGCAACATCTCACCCCTCTTCGTCGTTGAACTTTTTTTCTTCTCAAGGGCGGAAGACAGAAACGCACTCTTTAGGCTGCCTGTCCATTGTACTAAATCTCCACCCCTCTTCAATGGTGCAATCCTATTGATTAATATTTCCTCGTTTCTCCGCTCCGCCAGCTCGCTCCGCATCAATGGACAAGCAACCGTATGATAAGTTTTGTTCGCAGATTTTCCCTGGAACGCAGTTCGGCCTCGAATGGGTTGACTTCAAGCCGAGCAGGAAGACGGTGCTAATAGTTCATGGGTTTATGAGTCACAGCAACGCATCCTGGGTCAATGATATGGCTGAAGCATTTCTGACATGGGTATGTTGAGTTCGCCCACTATCGGCATCAGCACGGCTGAGGATTTTAGGTGATAAAAAGCATTAAGTACAGTCATTAACTAAATGGCAATAAAGTAGTTTCCATGACATATGATCGTAGTAACAAAAATACCGCTTCGGTATGCTTGAGGCTACTGCTTCGGCAATTTCTACTTTATTGCCATGAAGTTAATGTATAATGTTTTTTATCAAATTCGAAAGTGGTCATCATTTGCACATCTGAAGTAAAATCAACCTGACATTGTCAATTTTACGATTTATTCTTTTTTATTTTCAGGCAGATGTTAATGTTATTGCTGTAGACTGGAGCGGAGGTGGGAACACATGGAAGTACTGGCGAGCAGTCGCAAACACGAGAAGAGTTGGATCTGATGTTGTTGGGTAAGGGATTCAAGTAATAAGCCACCATGCATCAACCATGTAACGTACGCTATGTTAACACGTTCATCACCATTTAAATTCCGACATACACCCGGCTCGAAGGTCCACAGACTACTGTTTGTGGTCCTTCGAGCCGGATCTCAAACAGTAGTTTCTCGTCCTTAGAGCCGGATCACAAACAATAGTTTGTGGTCCTTCGAGCCGGATCACAAACAGAGTGTAGGAATTGCGATTTTAAAATGGTCTAATTTCGTACGCATTGCATTAATTGTAGTTTTTGACGTTATTCAGGTTCATGCGTCAGCTGATCCAAGCAACCGGTGCTAGGACCAAAGACATGCATTTCGTCGGGCACAGCTTAGGAGCTCACATTGCATCTTATGTGTCATATCATCTGGGAAAAGTTGCACGAATTACAGGTTTGTATTTTTTCGTATGCCAACCTTCTGTGAAAAGAAGCAAGGGCTATCTAAATGTTTTTTTTTCATTTAGCCCAGTGTTGTTAATAAAACTGTTTATTAACTTTCTGCTCTTTCCATATTACTTCTCTTGTCTCTCTTTATATTTTTTGCACACAAATTGTCAGTCTTTTTATCAGTATTCCTTTTTCTGTTTATTCATCAACATTTATTATTGTCACACATTTATTATTTCCTCTTCATCACTTGTTTTAATTAACTCAGTTTTCTGTAGATGACGCTTATTGAAAAAAAGTTTTGTTATAGTTTATTTTATTCACTTTCTTCTAGTTTACCATTAATATCTTTGTTCACTCAGGTTTGGACCCAGCTCAACCTTGCTTCAGGACCACGGACCACACTGAGCGGCTGGATGCCACTGATGCAGATTACGTGGACATCATCCACACTAACGGCCGATTGTTGTCTAAGATCGGATTCGGCTTTCCTGACCGTAATGGTATGACTTCCTCTATCACTACTGTTTATATGTCCATCTTTATTTATTTTCTATGGAAAACTTACAGCTAAGTAAAAAAGAACAGAAATAGCGTGTTGTGAGACTGGAAGCTAATTACAAAGTTTCACTTTTAAACACAGAGTAAAGAAGAAAGGAGTAGACAACACAGCATAGCCCACAAGAAATAAAAACGATACAACCTCAAGTCTAAAACATATCAAATCATATATTACTAAATAGCATAAACACGCTAAAACATTACACTTGTTGTAAAAGGATCGATCGAAATCATGCTGCTACAAGATGCTTTAAAGTTTTTGGTTGCACGCATTCTGCCTGTAATTGTTGGATTATACTGGCCAACCGTTTATGATGTATCCAATTTGGGAAGCAAGTTAAGGAACTGAACGTTCACTAAGATATACTACAAATATCAGCCAGACTGGACAATTCACTTAAAATAGAGATTGAAAAACCTCTATATTGCTAGGCTTATCAAACATTTTTTTACTAAAAGGACCACGGGCATATCTGGCGATAGAAATTGAGGTATATCAATAGTTTCATTACAACATCATTAGTTTTTTAATTAATTTCAGGTCATGCCGATTTTTATCCAAATGGTGGAATGAAGCAGCCAGGCTGCTACAATGATACGAAGAACTCCATTTGGTCATTGGTGCCATTTTCAGGAAGTAAGTTTATCGATTTAATTTCCGTTATGAACAAGAGCTGAAAGGCTGTATGCATTATGGGAATTACGATTACATACATATTCATAAACTCTTGGATTCGTTTTGGGAAGTCTATGTTTATCTCGCTCGTTTTCGAAATGTTAAAAAAACAATGACTTAATTTTTTCTTTTCGGGGTGTCAGGCATAGGATTTGTGAGGTTGATAAGGGGGTTGATGGGGTTACCGTGTCATAACGATGATCAACTTTAATCTTATAACTTCACATGTTCGTAAGTCAGGCCATGTATAAATTCATTTTATTTTAGGACTGATGCGGGCTATTTGCAGTCACGGACGCGCCTATCTGTTGTTCACTGAGTCATTGATTAACAAGAATTGCAGCTTTAGAGGGCACAAGTGGGATTTGACTTACGAAGGGTAAGTTTGACATCCATAAGATCTTGTCTAAATGATGGTCGTAATGCTTTTGATGTCTTGATATCTTTTCATGCCTATCTTACAATGTCATCTTCAACTCTCTAGTTTTTCTTTCACCCTTTTACATTCCAATCATTAGTTTTTGGTCTTCAAGTCGTATTGCTGTTCAAAACATACTCAAAACTAATTACACGATATTTTTCTCTTTCTTCTGCATCATATCACCATCTTAGTCTCCGGTGTGACTTCGAGATTTCCCAGCATCACTTACAAGTTGTTAGTTTTCATTCAGACCTTGATCTTAAGCCTCCTCTACACAATCGGCCATGATGGCAGTGTTTGCCGAACAGAAGGAGACGGCGCTATACCAGAAAGCAAGATGCAAATAATTCTATCTCGATTCTTAGTATAGCGCCGTCTCCTTCTGTTCGGCAAACACTGCCATCATGGCCGATTGTGTAGAGGAGGCTTTATGTTTTCTATCCAGAGTTAACACAAGTTTAACAGCGGCTTGCGATAGAGCAAACTCTTGTTCGGAGATGGGCATCAGGGCCATTGGAATGAATGGAGTGCCGCGAGCAATTGGACCCTACTTCGTGCTGACTACGGATAAGGTGCCTTACTGTCGTAAGTTCTATCTTATTTCTTACATGGTATGGAGTTTCTTGCCCATTCATACATCCTACCTTAGCGAATGGGTGTAGATTCGATCCCATCCCATCCCATTTCCTTAATTTTAAAAATCGACGTTTAAAAGTGCCTCATTGATGGCCTAATTGAAATAAATGATTTGACTTTGACTTTGACACTATGTTATCTTCATAAAGCAAAATCCCGTGGGATTTTGTTGCGTTAAGCACAGAGTGAATCCTTAGAGCAAGTCTATAGTGGAGACCACGGACTAGCAAGCGCAGTGTAGGACGTCCACTAGCAAGGTGAACAGACGACCTTGTAAAGGTCGCTGGAAGGCGCTGGATGCAGGTCGCTTTCAACCTGTATATGTGGAGATTTAAAGGGGAGGCCTATGTTCAGCAGTGGACGTCATATGGCTGAGATGATGATGATGATGAAGTCTATAGCAGTCCAAGAGTGTCCGAGTTTCTTACGCATTCTTCTCCTTAGAGATCTAAGTCTTGGAATGAGATATTATGTATGGGTTTTTGTTAGTAAATAACAGTACTTTACAGTAGTTCTACCGTGTGATTGCAACTGGGATTTTTGTTATTGAAGTGTAATTTACGTTTGGTAAGAAGGGACTTTTCGTGCCAGAGATGAGGCGAAAGGCACTCGACAATGCAAATCTGTCTGTCTCCTTCCAGGCCAATAATATCATCATGTTAAAAGAAAAAAAAAACAAGATGGCTATGTTTAATTACCGATACGTATAAATAGTAGTTTCAAAGCATCAGTACCTCATTAAATGTGAGATATTTTTATGTTATTGTGATGTGTAGGTATTATGATCATGTATTTATTATCTCTATTGATGATTTCCGCTACGTTAGTATCGCGTCATGTACTTGCTTAATAACGTTTGCTCGTTTGCTACCTACTAAGTACATTTAAAAGAGTTCGGATTGATAAGTTTCAATTCAGATAGGGTATTATTACTATCTGAAAATTTTAAAATTATGTTTGAAATATAGTTCCCTGAATCCACATTGTTCAACACTTTTATATGAGTAAATGGTTTCAGTCTTTGGTTGAACGGAAAGTAATAAACAACGTGTAACGTTAATAGCGCAATTTAAACCTCTCGTGGGGTAAATCAGCTCATTCTAAGACATTTGGAAATTCGCAAAAAAAAATAAAGATTTTTCATACTGATGGGCCCGATCAATTTCTCATTTTTTTGCGAATTTCCAAAATTCTTGGAACAAACATTGTTCAGTAACATGGGCTGAGTTACCCCACGAGAGGTTTTGCGCTATTAACGTTACACGTTGGGAAGTCTATGATAATATCACAAGCGTACAAGAAACTTTTTTGACTTTTGTTTACCGCAATAAACTAAACAGAAAACTAATCAAAAACATTTTCCTTCAAGCTACGGAATGGGAGCGTCGTCACCCACGAGCCGACTTACTATCGGACCTCAAAAAGGGGTTCCGTCTGGATGGCTTAAATAACACGAGCACTGAGGCTACTTCCACCGACTCAGCTTCCTACGCGGATCCTATGGGCAAGAGCCTCGTTCTGGATGCATTTACCACCACCACGGCAAAGAGCTGGTTCTCGAGGTGGTTTGGATAAACAAGACTTTTTTGGAACACTTTAGGAAATTTTGGGACTGACTGAACAGTATGAAATTTTTATAATTCTGGCCTCAGATCAAAGAAATAGGCAAATAGAACGCTCGGAACACGCGAGTGTCTCCATCAAAGTTAATACAAAATCAAATTGAATTACATTCCATAATGTTTTCTTTGTTTTTACGATGGTTAAAGACAATAGACGGCATATTTTGGCAAAAAACAACAACGACGCGCAGCTTGGTACGACGCGTAGCTTGGTACTGTCGCGACTTTGTATTCGATTTTGATTTTGTATTAACATTGGTGGACACACTCGCGTGTTCTGAGCGCTCTATCTGCCTATTTCTTTGATCTGAGATTATGGCTATTAGTTATTAGGTATGTAACTATGTTAGTCTAGAAAAACCAAAAATATCATGTACAATGCAGGAAATATTGTGATAAGAAAAGTGGAATTGTATGAAATAAAATAATACGTAAACAACGTAATAAGTATGTATAATTTCTATATATTGCATTTGTATTTTGTGTGTAGATATTATAATAATTGATACTCATAGATACGTAAGTAAAATTTTAAATTAAAGTATGTTTAGATTTACTGATATACTGGTTTTATTGATTTCCTCTTTAGAATTTCGATTATTTATGTATCTAAACCATTTTCCCTGTACCTATTACATATTGGATTATTTAACTATGTACTTCAATAAATTAGTTATAACAAGTAGTTACAACAGCATTATTTATTTACATGCTACAATTGTTATCTATCAAAGCTTTTATAGTTATTGCAGAGGTTTTTAATCATACCCTTAGCCAGTGGCGGATAAATGTATAAGCACTACAAGCACGTGCTTGGGGCCCCTGTTCTCTAGGGGCCTCCATCCTGGCGTTTAATTTTTTTCCTACATTTTATCGAGATTCATCTACATTTCCGAAATCACAAGGCGAAAGTGGTCCGGGAGTGACCCTTCATACACCCCAGCAGAGCCCTGCGGCTGTCCCCTGAGCGTTTGCTCTGAATAAGGCAAGGAAAAAATTTTTGATGAAACTTTCATTTTATACTTTCTACATTCCCAATTTAAGCAATAGAGGGCCTACACAGGCTCTGTGCTTAGGGCCTCGGAAACTCTTAATCCGCCACTGCCCTTAGCTAGCACGCAATAGTTTATTACCAGTTACAGTCATAAATCAAAAAGTTAGCAAGTTTAGTGTTTCTAAAGTTGTGTTGTACAAGTGTTTGGAGTCAGACCTTGTCACGAAAATGCGGGGCGCTGAAGTTGTACAACATCTTAGGAAGAGATTTATATTCTTTGGAAGAACTAGCGGCGTGCATGGCCTGCATTATGTATTTGAGGCCCACAGAAGTCTCCTGTCAAGGTATATCATTTCCTAATTCTTATTTTCCTTTCACGTTTTATTCCTTTATCATTATTGTTGGTGACAGAAATGTACCGTGAGTTTTCGGGGTACTTGGGAGCCTGCCTAATTAAGCAACTGTTTTTTCAGTCGGACATACGGAACCCTAAATTACATTACAAAATCCATATATGTATTTGTTTGTTTACTTCGTAATTGGCGTATTGTTTGGAACTAATAAACTATGTTTTCTTCCTGTCAGTTATGAAGTTACTTTTTATAAAAAAATCTTCAATAGGGGTTGGGCTTTGGGAGCCCCTTCTACCAGAGTCCCTCGGCTGCAGTCCAAATAGCCCTTAAATCCGTCTCTGGTTGCTTAACTGATAGATTTCATAATGATTACCACTTTTTTGTCTTTAATCGTGGTAACATCATCAAACGAGTCCTCCCACGTAAATCCACGGTGTCCCTCAATAGTTCTTTACGTTCCAGGGCCACGGTATTTCCCTAAGTCCCGCGACCATGAAGTTCCCACATAAGTAAATATTGCGGAAAGTCACGTGGTAATTGACACGCATAAATTATTTATTTATTGGCCTATTTTTTTATTGAGTAGCCGATATTTATTTCTAATCCTTTCTGATGACGTTTGTGATTTGTCAAAATGTTGCACATTTGGTCTCTCCTTTTGTAGAGATCCTATCAGTTGAAGATCTACAGTAACCTTCTTGGCTTCAGGCTATTCTGGCTGTTGATTCTGATAGCGTCTCTGGGGTGCCTCTACATGATGATGCAGCACATTGGAGAACTTGGAGTGGATGTGAACTTCACTCCTGACACCCGCTACTTGAACTGGACCACTACCTTTCCAGGAGTCACGTTGTGTGAAGAACATACCACTAAGTATGCCTTACGAAGATTTGATGCAATGTATCGTAAGTATCTAGTCATCATCTACCTGCCTTTTCCCAACTATATTGGGGTCGGCTTCCAGTCGAACCAGATTCAGCTGAATATCAGTATTTTACATGGAGCGACTGCCTGTCGGACCTCCACAACCCAGTAACTGGGTAATACGATACCCCATGGTTAGACTGGTTGTCAGACTTTAGAGCTTCTAACTAACAGTAACGATTGTCAAAGATCTATAAATGACAACCGGGACCAACGGCTTTACGTGCTTTCCGAGGCACTCGCTGTGCGGCTGTGACTATTTAGCCACGAGCTCCTCAGTATCTAGTGTATTGATATTAACAGCCTTACTACAAAAACTTTAACATGACAACAAACTGGAACACTTGTCTAAAAAAAGTGTGACAGCAAAACGGACCTTATTTCAACGTCAATATCTGGTTGACCGAGCTTTGCTCGGTTTTTTGTTTTTGGCCCTCATCGGTCATGGCGTTATAGATGGCGCTTCTTAAAACGCGGTTTTTAAAATGTCTATATCTTGGGAACCGAGCTTTTCTCGAACCTGGGACCTTGATAAATCGATTCCATGAGCCAAAAAACCCCTAATCTGTAAGTTTCATGAAAATCCTTGGAGCCGTTTCCGAGATCCTGATTATATATAAATAAATATATAGATAATCTGTCATTTTTTTAGACAAGTGTTCAACAGACGTTTAAAAGTTTTTGTGGTACCACGGTTATTGTTTAGTTTATCACTGATAGCCTATATATTCCTCGATAAATGGACTATTCACAGCAAAAGTTTTTTCAATTCGAACTAGTAATTCTTGAGATTAGCGCGTACAACCAAACAAACTCCTCGGCTCCATAATATCAGGCCCTATAGCCAAACGGCGAGCGCTAATCGCTAACGTTCAGCAGTCGCTAATACATTTTCAACTTTATACCCCATTGCATGAAGTTGAAAATCTATCAAAGATTACAGATCGTTTTCGTTTGTTTCGTTCGCTATCGCTCAGCAGTCTTTAGTAGATTTTCAACTCTATGCGATGGAGTATATTAAAGTTGAAATGTATTAGCGCCTGCTGAACGTTAACGATTGTCGGGTGCCGTTTGGCTGCAGGCTCATTATAGAAGAGTATTTAATTTATGAGTTTTCCTTCTCGTTCATTAGTCAATGATTGCGGTAAGTGTAAACAGTAATAAAACAAATGACCATTTCGGGAAACTTCGCATTTACAATTATGGGCGATCTTGACATAAAAATGTCATCAATTAGATTTTGCGGTTTCTGTGTTAATTCGCAGTTCGCATTGTTGCGTTTCTCGGTTTCTAATTAAGAGCTGTTCAAATAGGGCGAACTGTTTACTGATAAGACGGTAATTGTTACTAATTAGGATACCTTAATTAGATTATTGACAATGCAAATTGCACGTACCTAATGCATTTTGATTTCAACTCTTTTGCCTTAGTTGGTTTGGTTAAGGCTCTCATATTTTGCAAAATCGACGTCCGATGAGCGGGGAAAGTTTCACGATTTCCCCGCCACCAGCGCCACTGTCGCGAAATTATTGAAAACCTAAGTTTTATGTATTTCATTTCTAAAACTTCAATATTTCATACAGTGTTCCCTTCACGCAAAATACATTTATTACTCTAGTAGAAATATTTTATCACAAGGATGTCAATGCATTTACGAATACAAAATGATATAAATACCTGTTGATGCAAACAAATATTTTATAAATATATTCGTCCATTCACAGACCTAAATATATTTTATAACATTTTGACACAGATTTTGATGTCCCCAGATAACAAAAAAAAAACTACTATTTTTTAGAAAATTTATGAGCATTGGCATACTGTGCCAAAATGACAATACCCAATTATCTATAATGCCCCAAACACACGAGCGGAGCGTTTTATTATCATGCGTTCACATTTTCACAAAGCGGGACGCCCTTCACCATCTGGTGGTGTGTACCAGTACACATTTTACGAATAAAACATTTACTGATTTGAATTTAAAAACATATTTTCTCTTATTTATCTCTTTTATCATCAATTCATCATCATCATGACCATACGATGTTTTGTGTATAATTTAAGAACAATTTTTTCACTGATGCATGGAAAAACATTATCAAAATTAGAACTTCGATAAATAAATGTTTATTAAAAAAAACTACAAAGAATATGGAATTTATATTATTCTAATTCTATTATGCATTTAAATTACAACACCAAATTATTCATAAAATGTGTTTAAAATATAAATTTTAAACACATTTTATTTTATTTTGTTGTTTATTTATACAACAAAATTGCAGGTTTTTTGTCCGATCGCCATAAAAAGACTTCTTAACGTTTCTGGCGGGAAATCAGAACAAGATGGAGAACTTTTGTTACTGCTGCACTTTAGCAGCTGGCTAAATGAAGTAAATGATGGTAGTGTCATCCTCTATTCGTTCTATTAGAGCAACCAAATTATAAATTTCCCGCGAACGTGCCTTTCCCATTTTTTGTAGGATGAAATATCACACTTCATGTAAAAATAAAATTGCTATTATTTAGAAAAACTATTACTAAATACAATATTAAAAAGAGTAATTTCTATGAAACTAATGCAGTGTCGTTTAGGCGATGCTAATTCCTAGTAAAACAGATTGTGGACGCGCCACAAAACTTGAATCACGATCACTATTTTTTTTAATTTACTAATTATTCTTTATATTCTAGACAAGTACGTCTAAATTCTTAAAAAAAAAAACAATATTGTACATTTGGTCTTAGATAATTATGATTTTCAACCACGTCGCAAAAAAAAATTAAATAGAGCGACAAACAACTTGTACTGAACACATGGTGAGACTGAGCAACAACCACCGATTTTTCATCGCATTCGCAGTACTTTGTGGCCAATCGCACACGTGTTTTTTTTTCTGGGCATGGGAAATAGAAAAAAATGTATTCCCATATTGTATCTGTTCAAACGTCAACGATTATAAAACGCGGCGTTTTTGTTCAAACTCCATTTGATTTTAAATGCTAGGCGGTGACAGTTAAGTTCAATTTTATGTACCTTTTTTAAAACTCTGCGTTTTTTTACGTCCAAAAAACAGCGCTAGTGAGAATGGAGCTTTATGCGATATTTAACAGCGTTGTGGGTGTTACTCCTTATTTGTAGGTGACATGGGTGACATGTAATCTTGAAGTATTCAAAATATTGACAATACAGTAATTTTCATTTAATATTTTAATCCTGTTTCTTCGAAATTGTTATAAATCTTTGACGAAATGAAATAAATAATAATAAAAGTGAAGTGCATCTTATCCTATATTGCAATTCGATACCATTAGTGGTCTTTTCAGTTACATAATTATTGTTGACTGAAGATTCAGTACCTACTAATAAGAATAGTTCACGTGAAATGTTATATAGATCCAAAAGTATTGGACGATGGAGAATGCAAAATATTGCAGAACGATGAACAAGAACCGTACTACGATATCACGATAACATTGATATAGGTACCTGTGAGTAATTTATTATATTGATAGAAACAATTCGTAAGTATATTTACGTATTCTAAAAAAATTCTCTCAGAATCCCTTATTTGCTCCGTACATCAAGAATGTCTGTGCGTCAGAAATTCCTGCAATTAAATTCAGTAAGTTCGGTTAAAAACACAATATTTATTAATGAAAAAATATGTTATTCAATGATATTTAGTAAACAGATAATGAGCCGCATAAATTGAAGATACAGAAAAAATCCTAACGTACAACAAGTCTATGATGCCGATATTGACACCGTGTCACGTCGTTTGTAGCTCGCTGTCACTTAGCGTATTGCAACTTTATCAAGTCTGATCCGTTTCAATTGTAAATCAGTAATCTCGTGTGAATAAAACACTGTGGTGTTTGGCGATTCCATGGCGATCCATTGGAACTGAATAAAATTAAATAATTGATGTTATTGAAAATAGGCAAATTTTACCTATAAGAAAAATGTAAAATACAGGATTAAAACAAGGTTTATGGTTTCATTTAGTTTTTCTCTTCTCGACAGCTAACCATCTCCTGCATTGTTCACGCTCTTTTCCAAGAACCGCTACTTTTGGGCAATCAATGAAACTTAATTTGCACTATTTCTGCTAGTAAACTTGCAGTTTTACATGACACAGCAACTGCTGTGAACTATTTTTTATGTGGCAAAAGTTTGAACGCGAGTATAAAAAAATACGTTAAAAATTACAGAGCTGAATGTCTATTTTCGCGATTTTTTTGCTGATCGAGTCAAGTAACATCGCTTTTCAACGTGGAAAAAACTACAATATCTCGTGAAATATTGATTGAAATCAAATTAGGTGTTCAAGGGCAATTTTGTTACAAAACTTACCAACCCAACGGTTAGAACGTTACTACACCCTAACTGATTAACTATTTATTTGTTTTTTTACAAAATATTATCAATTCTTTTTCAACATGGTAACAAGAGTTCAATGACTTCACTATTTGATTACCTACCTTTGAGACATTTTCACGTAAATGTTGTACGCTTGATTAATGAATTTTATTTTGAACTGGAATGAAATTGGAATGGAAACTTTTGGGGTAGGTACGTAATATAAATATGAACTTAACTTTATTCATATATTACAAATTGAAAAGGTAATAAAGGCGCTTAAACTGGGCTTTTCTGGCCCAGTCCGAACTTGTGTTGTGTGCAAATTTTGTTTGAGACTGCGTATTAAACTTGTCTTATTTCTTGACTAGACAAAAGTGACTACTCTTAGTAATAAAAAAAAATTGTTGAAACAGCTTTAAAATTTTTTTTTATTGCTAAGAGCATGTTTTTCGCATGGGCGTACCTAATAAACTTTTTCGAAAGGTGTGATCACTCTCTAACGTTTTTTTTACGTGGTAAAATCAAGAAATGAGTCCATTGTGTATTAATTAAAATTTGAGGTGTCTTTCAATAGCCCTTTAATTTTCGGAAACACAAATTATCAGGTAACCGATAAGAAAATCCGTAACGTTTTCCTTTTTCCACACAACAGCGGATCTACTAAAGCCCCTGGACTATGATTTCCGACGGTACTTGACTGATGTGCTGTTTGCACGAGGCGAGTGCACCAACAAGCAGTGTGCGCCCTGCGGCACGACTGTCCCTTGCGACGTGCCTTGGAGGACCATCATTGACCATGTAAGAGTATTTGACTAATCAACTGCTTCGGATATTATACATTTTAGTACTTTGGTATCTGATGTGGATGGTGATCATAATGCTCTTGAACACAGATAAATGTAAGTAAATGATCTTTATGTAGGAGATTGGTTATGGCAAGCTCGTTTACACGTCAAAAAGACACTATTTCTAAACTAGATGAGGCCGGTGTTTCGTACCTGACTACTCTGAGAAGAAACATCCGAAACAAACTCAGAGGTCACAGTCTCTTAATTTTGTGTTTGTAAAGTTTTATGAGAACCATGCAGGTGTCTGAGGTGGTCTTTTGAAGAAAGAACCATAATAGATTTGAGTGGACCTGTCCAGTCAGTGCAAGCATGTGTCAGTTATCGTGTAGCTCAACTCATAACACAAGGAGCTCAACGAAACGACGAACAATACCAAAGAAAGGACATTTGGGTAGGCCGCATAAATAAGTCAAACCGTCAGACAATTAAAAAAAAATTGAATAATATGTAACCCACACATGTCCTCACATTCACCAGTTCGTAAAAACACAAAAATAAAAAAAGACAAAATAAAAAAAAGTATCTATAAAAAATTAAAAACAAAATTTAAAAAATATACCTACCTATACAAAAAAAAATCTAAAATACAAAAACTTTATAACGTACAACAAAAATATCTGTACTCATGCGTAGCAATATGGCCTGCCCATTGCCACTTCAGCTTGCTAATCCGGTGGACTGGTCCCATTGATCAATGTAAATCTGTTCGAGTTATACATTACACGCAAAACCGATAATGCGGGATTTTCGACTATTATGGGCAGGGTACATTCTAATGACCTTTCGTAAAGATTGTGACTAATATAGGAAAAACAATGATACTTCAACAACCTACTCTCAGAAAGATATCGGAAGCATGATCTGTTATAAATGTATTTTACAAGAACTTTATGAGTCAGTAGTTACTTAGTAGGAGCAGGAAGTCATGTTTCTCTGCGCTTACACACTGGGTGTGTTGGCATTTTTAAAGTATCACATCCGGGAGTTGGCGACTGGCACTCACTTTAAGACAATATAGTTGATATTGAATACTATGCAGTAGGTAGATTTTGAAAAAGTAGTACTGCCAAAACTCAGTAGATACTAATACGACAAGTAATGCAATAATCAATCGAATATTATTAAAAACGTACCTTAAAATTCTCAAAAAAACTCCTGGCTGTCCCAACAGGTGCACAAAAGCTGTTCAGAAATGATATCCGAGTGCAGTTACAACGATGTCGAGTTTCCATGTTGCGAATATTTCCGTGCAGTCGACTCGGAGCACGGGACTTGCTACTCCTTTAACACTTTTCAGCACAAGTGAGTTCGTGAGCAATCTAATCTGTACCTATATACAGTGATAAGATCATCGTGCAGCTGATATCGGTAGACTAATTGTGGAATATTGTTTGTTGTGTTAATACAGGGTACAAAACAGCGTGTTTGTTGTAAACATGACCACCGGACCCGGAGTTCTCATGTTTCGTTTGCTGTCTAACGCTGAAGTAAGGTTTTTGAGGATAGAATTTTCATGTAGATTAATTGTTATTTCTTGATTGGTTCACTACATTTATCGAATTTGTGTAAATGAAAGGTGTTTTGCTGGTTATCACTCGTCACGGCTGCCTAATTCACTGTTTTGCACGTATTAGAAATGGCAGTTGCTGTAAGCCCGAAATGCTTGCTTGTTGCTAAGTTCTACTGCGGACAAATTAGGTAGTACGAATTTATAAATTTTTTCTGCCTTTTTCATCTGAAAAAGATACCATAACATGTTCAACATTATTTTATTTAGCACAATCGTTTTCAGTAATGTAGAAAGAATATTATAATGCTGTAGAACGCAGTGTAGAAATACTGCAGATTGCTAAATGAATTTAGTAGAATGATAATGTAGTTCATAGGGCACTCATAGGGTTTTGTACTAACTTCACTTTTGATTCTGTTAGTAATGATGATACTAACATTAGTTTACCTACACCTAGTACTTTAAACTGTTAAGTTCGACAAAGGCTAAGTCGCATATGTTGAATGTTGTGCATCAAAATATGCAAGGTTTGTCCGGCAAAGAATTAGAGTTAAGCTTATTTTTAGAATATTATAATGTTCATGTGTTGTGTTTAACTGAACATTGGTTGAAAGAACATGAAGTAGCGTTTATCAATGATGATTTATTTTCCGTACAGAGTGCATTTGTGAGAAAAAATGCTATACGTGGTGGATCTTTAGTTCTTGTTTCCAACAAGCTAAAATGTAAGCAACGTTTAGACTTAGTTAATCTTTCCATTGAGCGCACCATCGAATTGTCTTGTGTTGAGCTCGAGCGGTATATTATTATTTGTGTTTATAGACCCCCGTCTGGGGACTTTACTAGTTTCGAAGTTGTAATGGAGGATGCACTTAATAAGGTGAAATTCAGCAGTAAAAACATAATAGTATGTGGAGATTTCAATGTTAATATTTTAGATGTTACTCCACTAAGTATCAGGCTTCTCAACTTGTTTAAATCCTTTAATTTAGTTAATTTGTTTTTCGAACCAACAAGGATCACCGCGTCTTCTTCAACTTGTCTTGATAATATGTTTTGTGATGTTAATGCCGAAATATATTAGTATTAACCGATTTATCATCTGATCACTGTGGACAAATGGCTAGCTTCCCTATGCCATTAAATAAAAAGCCGCACAAAATAGAATGCACGCCTTATACTGTTAGTCGTTGCAGTAAGTTTAAAAATAATATAGCTCTTAAAGTTTCACCGTCAATTGTAGAACACGAAACCCCTAATGAAATATATGAGGCTCTTTTTGATGTTGTGCAAAATGAGTATAAATCCATTTTTTAAAACTAAAACTATTAACATTGCTGGGACTTCCGCTGGCTTCAACCAATGGGCTACACCGGGCATTTATAAAAGTCGAGCGAGATTATACGAGTTGTATGGTATGAGGCAGTATAGATTTGATGTAACTTTTCTAGAATATGTCAAAAATTATTCAAAATTATTTAAAAAGATTTGCCGTATTGCAAAATCGAAATTTTTAAGTGACACTATTAAAAACTCTAATAATAAAGTTAAGACTACTTGGAAAATCATTAACAACGAAACGGGTAAATCAAATAAACAAGAAAATCAACTTGAGATCATGGTTGATGGTAAATTAGTTAATAAACCAGCTGACTTAGCTGAGGTATTTAATGAGTTTTTTGCCAGCATTCCTGCAACTACGACTCGCTCCTTAAGTTCGTCACCGTCCAAGGCTGAAAACCTTTTGCAAAGTAGCGTCCCTGAATGTAGTCAAGTATTGAGATTCGAACATGTAACGCCTCATGACGTAGTTAATGTTTTCAATTCACTCAAGTCTAAAAACACTGGTGATAACTGGGGCATTTCTGTAAAACTCTTGAGCAATATAATCGACATCGTAGCCCCCTATCTTGCTGTTACTTTCAATAAATGCGTTGACTTGGGTACTTTCCCTGATCTTATGAAGAGCAGTAAAGTTATCCCTTTATTTAAATCTGGCTGTAAAAATGATATTGGTAATTTTAGACCAATTTCTATTCTACCTGCATTCAGCAAAATATTTGAAAAGTTAATACTTAGACAGTTACTTCGCCATTTTAATTCAAATAGTCTACTTCATAATGATCAGTACGGGTTCACAAAAGGCCGTTCGACTACTGATGCGGGTGTTGCTTTGTTGAAACACATATTTGACGCATGGGAGAAGTCGCAAAATGCAATTGGTGTTTTTTGTGATCTTTCTAAAGCCTTCGATTGCGTACACCACGATACACTATTGCGTAAACTTCGTCATTACGGTGTTCAGAATGAAGCCCTCAAAGTAATTGAGTCATATTTGTCTAACAGACTTCAATGTGTTGATGTTAGTGGCGCGAAATCTTCTGGGTTACCTGTTCAGCTAGGTGTACCTCAAGGCTCAATACTTGGACCGTTTTTATTCCTGGTTTATATTAACGATCTACCACACCATTTGAAGAACATCTGCGATGTAGTACTGTTCGCAGATGACACTTCTCTAATCTTTAAAGTAGATAGGAATAGACAAGTGTTTGATGACGTAAACAACGCACTATCGAGGGTCATAGATTGGTTCACGGCAAATAACCTTGTGCTCAATCCCAAGAAGACCAAATGCGTAAAGTTTGCTTTGCCCAATGTTAGAAATCTGGGTCCCAACATCGTCCTCGGTAATGTGGAGCTTGAAACTGTTGATTCAGCTCTGTTTCTGGGTATAACAGTAGATTCAAAATTACAATGGGGTCAACATATATCGAACCTAGCAGGTAGGCTTAGTTCGGCCGCCTACGCTGTTAGAAAAGTTAGACAATACACTGACGTTGACACAGCAAGATTAGTCTATTTTAGTTATTTTCACAGCGTAATGTCCTATGGTATTCTACTGTGGGGCAAAGCCGCTGATATTCAAAATATATTTGTACTCCAGAAACGAGCTGTTCGTGCCATCTACCAACTTGGTGCGCGAGATTCTCTGAAAGATTTCTTCAAAGAGATTGGAATTCTCACAGTGGCTTCGCAGTACATATTTGCCAACATCTTATATATCAGGCAAAACATTCACCTATACAGCAAAAATAGTGATATCCATAATTTTAATACCAGGAATAAGCACAAACTTCGTGTTCCTTTTCATCGGCTTCATAAGGTGCATAATTCATTCGTTGGGGTTGGTATAACATTTTATAATAAGTTACCGTCCTCATTCCTAGATTTGCCATTTAACGTGTTTAAAGCAAAAGTAAAAGCTAACCTCTGTTCTAAGGCTTACTATTCTGTGAGTGATTATTTAGATGATAAGCATAGTTGGTCGCTGTGTTGAACACAAGACATTGTTCATGTTCTTTCAACAAATTATTCTGTATTATTATCGTATTTGACTTTAGTTTTAATTAGTGTTTTTTTTTTTTTTTGTGTGTGTTTATTCTCTTCTTTTTCACGACAGTCGTAGGGTATCATCTAATACTAATGTCGGAGCTGATGAAGATTGTTAACTAACCTTGCATTGTATAGAGTCAATCTTTCTAGTATTATATAGTTTCATAGGAATCATTTTGTGAGTACAATGTACTTTATAACTTTCAATGAGTAGATACCCACGTCTTTTAATGACTTGAATGACCCTGGCGGTTGAGATTATGTCATGCTCACTCTAATGTCTCGCTGGCGGTGGCGCGTGTGTCGGATCATTTAGTTCCCTTCAAAATGGTTGAGCTGAGTGATGCTGATGCATGTGTCATGTTCGTGAACGGGCGCTGTCAGTCGTGACTGGTCATCTCTTAGCTGCCACGGTCTATTTTAATTATTAATAACTTTATTTTGAATTGTCTTTTTATTTTACTATGGACACTATTATCTTGCCACATCGTTCTCACATAATGTACCATCTGATGATGAATGATGTAACAAAATTTTTGTAATAATTTTGGCGATTGAAAAAGAGTGTCCATGGAGTTTCTTGCTCATTCTTCTCCATAGAGATCTACATCTTGGAATGAGCACCTACGGTACTTTCACAGTTTTTATGTCTTGTGTCTGGGACCGTAGCACCATAACTATTTTTATACTTGTTTTATTTTATGTCTTTTGACAATTCATAAGTGCCTGTAATTGGCCTAGTTGAAATAAACGATTTGATTTTGATTTGATTTTGATTTTGACTGTCAACTTTGATAAGATTTGATCAATCGGCGGTCTAAGGGGGAAGCCTAAGATGTTCAGCAGTGGATGTATTCCGGCTCGTAATGATAATGATGATGATGATTAGATCAATCTACTTCTATTCTAGCTCTCAATCCACAGTCCAGAAGAGTTATCGACGAACAACCTGGACGGCAAGCTGAAGCACATTATCCACACGTACAGTGAGAACCGGGCGGGGCTCCTGTTCTCTGTCGTGGAGATCGTGAATGATGCCCAGCTGCAGCGGGAGAGCATTGAGGATAGAGGTTGCCGGTACCTGCACGAAGTGCCCGGTGGACTGATGCATACTTATCCAGTAATGATTACCACTTGGCTTAGACAAATGGCTGATCCTGAAGCATGGCTTAAGGGCCATGCTACATTTCTTACATGCAAGAATTTGAATGCAACCTAAGAAATACCACATGTTGTGAGATGCAAAGTTCTTGCATGTTTAAATGGGGCTTTAGAAATGGCTGTACTACTCAGTTTTGATCTTTATGATTATTACGATCAATTTTGATCTTTATGATTATTACGATATATCATTACGTTTTTAATACAGTACTAACCATTTTAGAAATCATAATCACACCTTTTTTTTTTGTTACCAATGATTAAGAATGTAACTGTATATAATATATTTTTTAATCTAGTTTACATCTATAAAACTTTCTCATTTATGTAATTTCGTTAGTTTTCAACCATGACCTTCTCAGGTCTATTCATACGGAGCCTGTCGTTTGGCTGAAACTACTAAGGAGTTCTATCAACGTTGTGGATGCGTACATCCTGCAAGAGACCTTACTTGTAAGTATCACCTTTCGTAGCGGAGCATTTTTAGTACTAGTAGGAAATAGTTGCTCAAATGGGAATACCCCAAGTATTCCAATTTGAGCAACTTTTTATTCCTGTTTGAGCAATTTGTCCAAATTTTGAAAAATTGCTCAAACGGGAACAAATATTTGCTCTTAAAAAAGGTGCTCTGGAAATAAATGCTCATATGGGAATACCCCATCGTAGCGCCTGTGGACAGATCATACTTTCTATTCGATGATGAAGTATTGATATATCACTACTTACTATGATTAGGCGCTTGAGTACTGAGTATTTGTACACACGGCTACACATCAAGCTATACAAAACCAGTTTGTCTTGGTCTCGCTTTATATGATCTTTCCGCACATTGAACGGTCAGCTTATACTAGTTTTGTATAGCTTGATGTGTAGCCGTGTGTACAGTAGAGTATTATTCAAATAAGCACGTACATTTTAGTGAACTGAATGGTATTCTTCAAAAAATGGATTTTGGATAAGCAGCAGCAGAAGTGAAACAAATGTTGTGCGTAATATTTTATTATGTGTGCTTTTGTTATTTCTGAACGAACTCTTTCTATTTCAGACGAGGAGATTTTCTGCAATTATAGCGGAATCAACTGTTGGAATGCTTACGAAGGTGTGATAAGTCCAAACACTTAATAAATTCATTAAGATATAGTCGCTTACTAAACAGAACTTTTTTAATTTCCAGCTCAAAAAGCTAAAATAGGCGTGGATAAGAACGCTAGAGACGACTGCGTACCTTCATGCGTTGAGAGTGAACTTAAAACTATACATTACTCTAAGTAATCATATTTCATTTACTTTTTTTTTATTAAAAAAGTATTTGTAGTTAATATTATTAGCCTCTGTTCAGACACGGCGGGAACCGCGCGATTTCAGAATCGCATGGAAATCGCGTGAGTCTTATTTGTATGAGTTAATAAGTAATCGTTCAGACATAACCGCGCGATATCCGCGCGGGAAACGCGCGGTTCCTGCCGTGTCTGAACAGAGGCTTATTATTTGTATAAGGTGTTGATAAACTTGAGCATTCACTTTTAGCCACTGTTCAGACACGTGTTTTCATGCGATTCTGAAATCGCGCGGTTCCCGCCGTGTCTGAACAGAGGCTAAGGCTTATAGAACATTCATGCGAACAACACAGAAAAACAAACGTGAGCGTTTCAGCGAGTTTCTTTTCTTGCCGACCCGATTGTCAAGTCTTTAAGAAACGACGACTATCTACTAGAGCGTTCGCTAGAAAAGATCGTGTAAATGTTCGTGGCTCTTTTCGTTGTTCTTCGTTGTTCAGTTCAACAAAATTAAAAACTGTGAATCTGTTACAAGTGCATCATCACTTTTATTACAATTCCAATAACTCTGAAATATAGATATCCTAAAGTGAACAGCTCGCAATGGAGAATTATTTCATTTCAAAAATTTCTTACATCATGGGTTTTAAAATCTTAATTGTTACAGGAGATGGGTCAAAGATCAACCAGGAGTAGGTACTCTCGTGGAAGTTAAAATGGTGTCTATACCCACACTACGGTACCAGAGGAATTTGATAAGAGACAATTTGGACTTAGTTGGTTAGTGTGACCTTCTTTCTTTGCTCACGTTTTAACACGTTCAAGTGAAAGTTTAGAACCTATCCCAACATAACCATTGGTGGCTTTCAAATTATTATGAGTTTTTACACATGTAGTGTGTACACAAATGGCGGCAATGTAGGTACGAGGTACGTCAAAAAGAGGATTGGTTAGGTACCTCTTATGGCAACACGCGCGGTAACGGGACTTAGGTATCTCATTACCGTGACCCCGGAACATAAAGGGCTATTGAAGGGCACCGTAAATTCTAGTCAGTACAAGTCTGACAGTCCCTTCTGCCCGGGTGGGAGGACTCATTATTTTGATGATTTTACCAAGTTAAAAAAAATGGCAGACACGCTTACCGGACGACAACTACAGTGGGGCCAAAGTATTCACAAAATTATCATATTCATCATCATGATTTTCAGATTCTTTGTAACGTAGTTTTTCCTTGTTTTAGTGACTGTTGGAGGAATCGTTGGATTGTTCTTCAGTGCTTCCATACTGAGTTTGTTGGAAGTCTTTTATCTTATTCTTCGGCCACCTAACAATCAATAAAATAAAATAAATCAGATCTATCATAATTCTTGCGTTTTATTTGACCTTACCCAACTACATAATCATGAACCGCATTATTTCACTGTTTGCTAGAATGCTCGAGATTCTATCGTTATAGCAACGGTAATGTTTGGTCGATAAGCGTTGTGTGCGCTCACTTATTGAAGTGACTAAATGAAGAAGTGTCGTAAGTTAATAAAAGTACTTATTTAAATTAAGCGATGGGTAATACTGAAAGTAATGTCACCAGTGGTGTAAAGAAACAAGCCGGGACTTCGCAGCAGAAGTTGTACAAACTCGTGGATATCAAAGGTAAGATCAATATTAATGTAAATGAAAACAATATTATTTATGAATGGAATTGTTTTTCTCTTGATTTCGATCTCGATAACAACTTTTTGATTTTAAAATTAGCAAGTCAGTCTGATATTTGAACTAACTGGCCTAGTATACCGAGTCTCAGGACTAGGGCTTCCAAATATTCCATAAATTCGATATTCGAATATTCGATTTTCTAAAAAGCAAATACTCGAATTATTCGAATAATAATAAAAAATATTTTTTGTAAAAATAACGTTTTTGTATCAAAACGTCTTGTAAGCTTCATCACTCTTCTCTTCGTTCGGCCGGAGTTTTGTTATACGCAAAAACAAACAACGTTTATCATTTCGAATATAACCCAAGTCAATATTCGAATAGTAAAATGGGGCGAATATTGAAATTGGAAGCCCTACGCAGGAGCTTTAATCTCATGATTAATATAGTCTAGACACTTACTTGAGAAGAAACATCAGTATTGATCAGCATGATGACATAAAACATTCAAAAACACTAGGTGGAGGTCTCCTAGTGGACATGATGAAGCGAGCTCTACAAAACAAGCAGTATGCAGAAATAGATCATGCAATCAAGACAAAGGTGGAGCCATTTCTATACAACAAGGGACGAGGCCGATACATCCCCGTGTCACATTTAGTGCTACTGAGGAATAAGGAGCGCTCCAGACACAAGCTGGTAAGACAGTCTGTAGTTTAAGACAACAAGTAGAAGATACGATGATCACGAGATCAAGATGCAGGTGGAGCCCTTTCTATACGACAAGGGACGAGGCCGATACATCCCCGTGTCACATTTAGTGCTACTGAGGAATAAGGAGCGCTCCAGACACAAGCTGGTAAGACAGTCTGTAGTATAAGACAAGCAGTAGATACAATGATAACGCGATCAAGACGCTGGTGGAGCCCTTTTTATACAACAAGGGACGAGGCCGATACATCCCCGTGTCACATTTAGTGCTACTGAGGAATAAGGAGCGCTCCAGACACAAGCTGGTAAGACAGTCTGTAGTCTAAGACAACAAGCAGTAGATACAATGATCACACGATCAGGGGGAGCCCTTTCTATACAACAAGGGACGAGACCGATACATCCCCGTGTCACATTTAGTGCTGCTGAGGAATAAGGAGCGCTCCAGACACAAGCTGGTAAGACAGTCTGTAGTCTAAGACAACAAGCAGTAGATACAATGATCACACGATCAGGGGGAGCCCTTTCTATACAACAAGGGACGAAGGCGACACATACCTGTATCACATTTAGTGGTACTGAGAAATAAGGAGCGCTCCAGACACAAGCTGGTAAGACAGTCTGTAGTATAAGACAAGCAGTAGATACAATGATCACGCGATCAAGACGAAGGTGGAGCCCTTTTTATACAACAAGAGACGAAGGCGATACATCCCCGTGTCACATTTAGTGCTACTGAGAAAAAAAGGAGCGCTCGAGACACAAGCTGGTAAGACAGTCTGTTGTCTAAGGGACTTTACTCATGGCGCGATAGGACTCAACGCGATTTGTGCGATTTCGAGTCGATTGCCGATTTAAGTCGCACGTGTTTATAATGGAGTGATGCGATGAAATTTAACCTGCTCTTCAAAAATCCATCTTACTACTTAGACATAAAGGAGCTGCAAACCAAAGACAAAAAATATCGCCAGAGACGAATAGTTGCGCAATCGAATTTCGAACACACAATCATATGCATTGTCATTACGATGTACATGCAATTCGATATCGAGCAGATCTGTGAGCGATATCGTCAATAGGTGCGACTTCATTAGCAAACACTAGCGATTGTCCATACATTTTCTTCGGCCGGACGCTAGTGCGATATCTGACCGATATCGTCAATCGTTGCAATTCGATATTGCATCGCGCCATGAGTAAAGTCCCTAAGACAACAAGCAGTAGATACGATGATCACGCGATCAAGACGCAGGTGGAGCCCTTTCTATACAGCAAAAGGACGAAGGCGACAGGGATGTATGTCCCTGTGCCGCTGTTGTTGCTGAGGAAGGAGTGCTCCAAGCACGTCGGTAAGAAAAAATAATGGGCTAACATTCATTGGTAGTTATGTGGTGAGTCATAACCGCATCTGTTCGCCTATAATGGCGTAATCGCTTCAGAGTTTTTTCTGAGATTTTCTCGGATATTGTGTACAGCCATAATATTTTTTTATGATTTTAGTTCTTCCACGATGGTACTTTTTCAGTTGCCTCCCTTGCGAAGTATGGAAAATCCAGATGAGGAATTCGACGTGGAGAAGGACTGGCCTCTGGTGACTCAGGAGGAGTATGACGCCAATCCAACTAGTTACAGAGAACTCTGTTGGGATCTTAAGGTACTTAACAAAAACAAAACGATTATATTTAAAAAAAAAACTTTTCAAGTCTCGTCCCTACATTAAAATGCAGGAACGTGATGCATTTTTTTTAAACAATTCGTTTTCAAAATTGAGAAAAATCCTGCTGATAACCTATTGTTATTGTTAGGGGCTCCCTTTTCCGCATTTGGACTCGTAGGTGGTCCGTTATGCGTGAGGTGGGACGGTTGGCTAGATGAGCCAACCCAGCTACTTCTTGAAGCTCAGAAGTCTCCTGGGACGTTCACAGGCTTCTTGGAGCGCCAAGGGATGCCAAGGTTTTGTGCCTGTTGGTTACCAACGCCCTCGCATTCCAGGATTATGTGGGTTGCCGTTTCATCCGCGTACAGGCAGCCCCTGCACAACGGGCTGTCTGTCGCGTTGATGGTAAACAGATGGCTGATAACCTATAATGTTTACTTATGCATTGTAGGAGCGAGGAGCCGTGGGAGAGACAATCCTCCATCTTTGTCTTCTGAACGCTTCATCGCTATTTGCTAACCTGGCAAAACGGCTGCTGAGATTCTATCCCAAACTCATCAACGACGTCTACATGGGGGACGAGTATTATGGTATGTAGACCAGAAACGCTGTATGATTCTCTTTCTTTCCTCTATCAAATTGCATAGCATGTCTTAACACAATAATTGAACCCCGGAGCTACTACTACTTTTTGATGCCCCGTAATTTGCAAGATGATTTTGATTTTGTAGGATTATAGTTTTTGCAGCACTTCGCGGTCGCGGGTCTAAGAAGCTACTTTTTGAATTTTATGGAGATTCAAATTACTTATGATTTTGCAAGACATTATTGACCTGGTTTTTATATTTTACCTACTCATTACATTAGTGTTCAGTTCATTTTTTTTTATGCTAAAGCAATTATAATCTTTAGGTGGGTATGACAACATGATATTCTAATTTATTAGTACTAAAGCGTTTTTTCTACACTACAATAGTTATTTGTGCAACAAGAGAGCAAAGTCGTTTTTTGCTGCGAGTGCTGATTTTGAATCTTGAGCAAGCGAAGGATTCAAGGATTGAATCACGAGCGTAGCGAGTGATTCTAAAGTTGAATCCTGAGTGTAGCGAGAGATTCAAAGGCACGAGATGCAAAAAACTTTGCTCTCGTGTAACACACATAACTTTTCACTTCAGCAGCGAGAACACTTTAGGAGATACCTAAAATAATAAATAGGAATAGATTAAAATAACTTTTTTTTAAAGTAGCTTTCAACAATAAGTAAATACTCCGCACTGTAGATAATCGTCTCGTCTGTGATAAATCTAAAAAATAAGATAGCAACACCGTCTCTTATAAACCGTTTGCGCCCTTTGATAAGTCTCCATTCATTGAAGACATGGTATGGTTTCAGATATTTAGTTAGAGTTAGGAAATTTAATTCTGCATTAATAATTTGTTGTTTTAAATGGTTATGTTAAAATAAGTACTGTTCTCGTCGCTAGTTTTACGCATATTTTTTTTTTTTTAAACTTATTCAACTCTTTACGCCAGCCATGAAATTTTATTCCCGCTCTTTTATTTTTAAATTAAGGCGTGTTCGGAAATAGCATCCGGATAATATTTTATTATTCAAAATATTTATTAACATAAATTTAAACTAGAAATGAATATTTACAGTAAATGCTTATTTTAATTTAAATACAGCAATAAGTTAAAAATTCAATAAAATACATTCGAAGACATTATTATCTTTTTGCATTTGTTTGGTTAGTACAAATTTCCGAACGTGTTTGTCTTTGAGACCAAATTCAAAATCGGAACTTCGAAAGGGCTGGTGTTTGTCTCTCTCTCTTTCTATTGGCGGGAAAGAGATAGAGTGTTAATGTTTCGAATTGTATGATTAACTCAAGGCTGAATATGATATTCGCGGCTTTTTTTAAAACAAAAATTAAAAAGCTACTTTGTCTCACTAGTGAGCAAAATCGCATTTTGCTCACTGATTTCAGGCAGCAAAACGTACATGTTTGAGCTACTGAAGTGAAATAGTTATTTGTGCAACAAGAGAGCAAAGTCGTTTTTTGCTGCGAGTGCTGATTTTGAATCTTGAGCAAGCGAAGGATTCAAGGATTGAATCACGAGCGTAGCGAGTGATTCTAAAGTTGAATCCTGAGTGTAGCGAGAGATTCAAAGGCACGAGATGCAAAAAACTTTGCTCTCGTGTAACACACATAACTTTTCACTTCAGCAGCGAGAACACTTTAGGAGATAAAATAATAAATAGGAATAGATTAAAATAACTTTTTTTTTAAAGTAGCTTTCAACAATAAGTAATACTCCGCACTGTAGATAATCGTCTCGTCTGTGATAAATCTAAAAAATAAGATAGCAACACCGTCTCCGAAAAACTGCTTGCGCCCTTTGTTAAGTCTCCATTCATTGAAGACATGGTATGGTTTCAGATATTTAGTTAGAGTTAGGAAATTTAATTCTGCATTAATAATTTGTTGTTTTAAATGGTTATGTTAAAATAAGTACTGTTCTCGTCGCTAGTTTTACGCATAATTATTTTTTTTTTAACTCATTCAACTCTTTACGCCAGCCATGAAATTTTATTCCCGCTCTTTTATTTTTAAATTAAGGCGTGTTCGGAAATAGCACTCATAATATTTTATTATTCAAAATATTTATTAACATAAATTGAAACTAGAAATAAATATTTACAGTAAATGCTTATTTTCATTTAAATACAGCAATAAGTTAACAATTCAATAAAATACATTCGAAGACATTATTATCGTTTTGCATTTCTTTGGTTAGTACAAATTTCCGAACGTGTTTGTCTTTGAGACCAAATTCAAAATCGGAACTTCGAAAGGGCTGGTGTTTGTCTCTCTCTCTTTCTATTGGCGGGAAAGAGATAGAGTGTTAATGTTTCGAATTGTATGATTAACTCAAGGCTGAATATGATATTCGCGGCTTTTTTTAAAACAAAAATTAAAAAGCTACTTTGTCTCACTAGTGAGCAAAATCGCATTTTGCTCACTGATTTCAGGCAGCAAAACCTACATGTTTGAGCTACTGAAGTGAAAAATATATTTTCACTAGTGAGACAAAGTAGCTTTTTAATTTTTGTTTAAAAAAAAGCCGCGAATATCATATTCAGCCTTGAGTTAATCATACAATTCGAAACATTAACACTCTATCTCTTTCCCGCCAATAGAAAGAGAGAGAGACAAACACCAGCCCTTTCGAAGTTCCGATTTTGAATTTGGTCTCAAAGACAAACACGTTCGGAAATTTGTACTAACCAAAGAAATGCAAAACGATAATAATGTCTTCGAATGTATTTTATTGAATTTTTAACTTATTGCTGTATTTAAATGAAAATAAGCATTTACTGTAAATATTTATTTCTAGTTTCAATTTATGTTACTAAATATTTTGAATAATAAAATATTATGGGTGCTATTTCCGAACACGCCTTAATTTAAAAATAAAAGAGCGGGAATAAAATTTCATGGCTGGCAGAGATGAATAAGTTAAAAAAAAAAATATGCGTAAAACTAGCGACGAGAACAGTACTTATTTTAAACATAACCATTTAAAACAACAAATTTATTAATGCAGAATTAAATTTCCTAACTCTAACTAAATATCTGAAACCATACCATGTCTTCAATGAATGGAGACTTAACAAAGGGCGCAAGCAGTTTTTCGGAGACGGTGTTGCTATCTTAATTTTTAGATTTATCACAGACGAGACGATTATCTACAATGCGGAGTATTTACTTATTGTTGAAAGCTACTTTAAAAAAAAAAGTTATTTTAATCTATTCCTATTTATTATTTTATCTCCTAAAGTGTTCTCGCTGCTGAAGTGAAAAGCTATGTGTGTTACACGAGAGCAAAGTTTTTTGCATCTCGTGCCTTTGAATCTCTTGCTACACTCAGGATTCAACTTTAGAATCACTCGCTACGCTCGTGATTCAATCCTTGAATCCTTCGCTTGCTCAAGATTCAAAATCAGCACTCGCAGCAAAAAACGACTTTGCTCTCTTGTTGCACAAATAACTATTTTTTTGCGAGCACATCGAACGTTATTCATAGGTATAATCCGAAAAAATATTACGTCCTACTAAATATTGGCGAGATTGGCGCCGAGTCGTCTCTGCTTGCCCGCATATTTGAGCAGAAATCCAACAATATAGGATTCATTAGTTTCGGATCAGGCAAGAAGTCACGTACGAAATCGATTTGTACTCAAACAGTGCTTACATGAGACATATTGTGCTCGTTTACGTCTCTTCTGATCGTAATAACTACTAGACTAATATTTAATGAGTTTTTTCTGACAAAACTTTTTCTGTAATACGTAAATGTTTTGTTTATGTTAGTTCTCTTTTTTTTGTAATATTCCGTTCTTTGATTTCTTGTTTCATGGTGATATGTGTTACTTGCTTAGTATTTTTGTTTTATAGTTAACGGCAGTTAACACACACAGCCTAGCGTACATACCCTTAGCACGAATTTTCGCTCTTTTACTTCACAGCGTCTTTCCATGATTTACAGCGTCTTTCCATTATTTACAGCATTTTTGTATGAAAAAATGGAACAGTACCAGGAACAGGTACCTCTGGTGTGCGAAGAAAGAACTAATTTTTTCCTGGAAAATTGTCAATTTGAAACTGTCAAAGTTCCAGTTTACTTTACGTCTCAAATAAGTACTGAAAATTCGTGCTAAGGGTACTGTACTAAAAACATTTTTGAAGTGATGAGTAGATAGATATTTTAAGAGGAAATTACCCTTTTAGGAAAATTAACAAGTACCTACTTACAACAGCGCGAAACGCTTATTTTGCCACATTTTGCGCAGTCAATCTGATAGAGCGCGTGATAATGTCTATCAAGGCCCAAAATTAATCTGACAGTGATTTAGTGCTTCCATCCCGTCCATTAATTACTTTAGAAGATTCCTATCTACAACCATGTAACAATGCAGGCATTTTCCATATTGATCAAAGTTATGGATGTTTTTTAGGTCAAATTATGTTTTTGCAGAGAATAGGTCACATCTTATTGAATTTGATAAGGTTTCTTTAATAACCCTTGCCTTCACGAAATGTATTGAAGTCAGTTTTCTGCGTAACAGAATCAGATTTAGAGAAATATCAGTGATTGTTCATCTGATTTACACGCAAAATATGGTTGTGGTTGCTTGTAATCAAATGCGCATTACGGGTTATTGTAAACTATGCAAGTCAATTTGTAAGAATTCATGTGTGTCAATGTTTCTGTCGTTATTAATCCTTAAAATAAATAAAGACAAACAAAACGGCAACATGGTCAGTTTTATTCAAAATAATATTAAAAATGAACGGATATCAATGAAAGTGGAACAAATTCACCATGATCTGGGTTACTTTTAACCCGGTAATAAGAAAAGCGCTCTTCTTGCAGTTTGCAAAAACTAGTCTATTATCAAATCATTCTATTTTTTTTCCATTTCCTGCAGGGGAAAGTGTACTGCACATAACAATAGTAAACGAAGATCCAACGATGGTGAAGTTCCTTCTAGACGCTGGAGCGAACTACCATGAGCGTTGTTACGGCAATTTTATGTGTCCTGAAGATCAGAAGGCTTCACGAAACGACTCCTTCGACCATGAGTGGGTCAATGTTCAGCCGGAGACTAATTATAGTGGGTAAGGTGGAATCTTAGACACTCAAAATAGGATGGATGAGGCGACAGATCATAGATGTACAATTCCTTTTGTTGATAGAGATCTAAAAAGTACTGCTGCTGAGCTGATTCTATGATGAAGTTAGAATTGCTCATAACTTTACAATGGGAAAGCTTGGCAAGAATAAGATTTTGACTGAAATGTTTGCGTTTGAGCATTGATTTTGTATGTTTTGAGCATTGTATTCAAAGTTAATCTATATCGCGATGGCTAGTTTGAAGAAGCTCGGAAAAAGGGTCCATTGAAGGAATTAGGGGGAGCAATTTAGGCTTTTATTTAGCATCAGTAGGATATGACAGAGTAAAAAGAATAAATTATAATTCATCTCAGCGGCTCACTCAGGACCAAAGCAGCTTTCAACTGGTGACAGATTTTTTGAAATCAGACCAATAGTTTTTGAGCCTATTCATTACAAAAAAACAAAGTTTCACTCTCTATAATATTGGAGGAAAGGAGCTGATAAATTAGAATTAGGACTTTGATGATTTTACCAAGCTTAAAAAAATATTCAAACGTGTTATAATGGATAGTATCCAGGAATTATAATTATGCTTTTATTTCGTTACAGTTACGTATACTGGGGTGAGTATCCCCTAAGCTTCGCAGCATGCCTGGGTCAAGAGGAGTGCTACCGACTGATCCTAGCTCGTGGTGCTGATCCCGATAAACAAGACACGAACGGCAACACCGTACTTCATATGCTCGTCATTTATGAGAAGATAGTAACTATGAACTTTTTATTACAGAAATTCTTGATCCTTCTGTAGGTAGACACTGCGACTGGACGGAGTCAAATCGTGTGTAAAAAGAAATCAAAGGGAGTCAGATGAAGAGACCAGTACCCTTATCACGAATTTTCACTCTTTTACTTTACAGCGTCTTTCCAGTATTTACAGCGGAACTATTTTTTTTCTTGGAAGACAATTTAAAAATGCCAAAATTTCAGTTTTTCTTTACGTCTCAAATACTGAAAACTCGTGCTAAGGGTACTGTATACCATTTTTCATGACAACATCACTTCTATTATGTTGGTGGTTTATGAAACGATGTACTCACATATAGCTTATAGCGATATCAACACGTTCATGTCAATTGTACACGATATCGTTAGTATTGTTTTACGTTACAGTGACTATTACAATAATAAACCTTTTAATGCAGGAAACATTCGACATGGCATTCGAGGTGGGGGCCTCATTGAATATTAAAAACGTGCTGAACCTGACCCCCTTGACTCTGGCTGCGAAGCTGGCCCGCACGGATATGTTCTTCCACATCTTGAACATCGAGCGTGAGATCTACTGGCAGATTGGCGCCACCACCTGTGCAGCCTACCCTTTAGGACAGGTCGATACTATTGATACCGAAACAGGGTATATCTGCAAGGATTCTGCTCTAAACTTGGTGGTGTTTGGCGTAAGTCTGGACTTTTTCTTCAGAATTTGTCTATGTTAGTATGCTATAGAGGGCCAAAGCCTGCCGGTGTCGCGGGACTAACGTATAACCCAGGTACAGGTCGCGGGACTAACGAATAACCCGAGTAACCAACATAAAGGGCTAGTGAAGGACACAGTCGATTTTAGTCAGAACGAGTCTGTCAGAACGAGTCTGACAGTCCCTCCCGCTCTGCCCTGGGTGGCTGGGTGGCTGCTCGATCTGTGTGGACGCACCTAACAACGTTGGAACTAAAAGAGAAGATGTTGATGATAATAACTGAATAGGATTTAAAGTGTATTAACGAATTTCTTTTTTCTTTTATAGGAGAAAGACGAACATTTGGGCCTCCTAGAAGGAATGCTAATCGACCTCCTAAAGACTAAATGGAACACATTCGTAAAGTTCCGCTTCTACCGGCAGTTCATACTGTTCACCTGTTACTTCTTGATATCGCTGGTATGCTTCACACTAAGACCAGGCCCTCCAGACAGGGCTCTTAATAGTACGGCACTGAATGCTACTGCTGGACCAGTCAATGATACGGATTCGGTTATAGAAGTTGGTTAGTGGGTATCAGTTGTTATCACCTTATTACTTGAGTTATCTGGTATAGTTTTTGCGATCACAAGGCGTACTGCTATGAGCTTTTTCGATTTCATTTCCAAGTCAAGTTATATGTTATTGGGTTTTCGGTTCGTGTATTTTTATTTGTTAAATTCATAATATGTCTTCTGCAATAAAGATTGTCAAAACCAGTCAAAACTGTAGTTATAGTGGACGATAAGCTATTCACACATACACCGTGACTTTTTAGTCGTCTTACAAAAGAGGTCCACTTAATGTATCCGACCTGAAATACCTCTAGGCGAGTTTTTTTTTATTATTTTTATCTTTTTTTTTTAAATAAATTGGTACATTAGAAATATGAAACACCCTGTTAAAATGTTTACGTATCAAGCTGTAGAGTATACCTACCCAGCGCAATAGTCGGGCAGATCATTCCATTCCAATTTTCTATGATACAAGGGTGTTTCTAACTAGGCCTTGCGTCATAATAAGGAATTAAAATTTTATTATTACATTTTTCAAATCTCATAAATACCTATTTTTTTATTATAAACGTGTTCTAGTCATTGGATACATGAACTGGGCTGCTTTTGTAAGACGACTAAAAAGTCACGGTGTATATTCCATCTCATCATCATCATCCACAGCCCTTCTTCACCCCTGTTGGTATACCCAGCAGCGGGCCTCTCTTTGTTTGTGCTCAGCTCCACGGTTCATCCCGGACACTCTCGCAATGCCAACAATATCGTCTGCCCATCTCGCCGCTGGGCGACCAACACTTCTTCTTCCATTTCTTGGACGCCACTCTGTCACAGTTTTACTCCATCTGCTGTCACAGCGCCTTGCTAGGTGTCCTGCTCAATTCCATTTAAGTTCCAAAACAGTACGATTACCAATATCGAAAACCTTCGTCTCCGGATTTCGACGTTTGGAACTCGAATATTCCATCTACTTATTACATAATCAACCCAAAGTTTTCAAAAACACCACATCGTTTGTCGGAGGTTTAGGTTTATTGCTATAATAAATGGTCGGAACTCTGAACTTTCATTCTCCAAAACCACAAAACACAAAGATTTTATTGTAACTTTCACCTTTCGATGCTTTATTATTTGAGAAAAGTTTTTAAGCTAAACTTGGTACTTCATATACGCCTTTACTGAATTCATTCAAAACAGATTTATTGAAATTGAGAGGTTAATTGGATCACCAGAAATCGATGTTTTTTCTAGTACTTAATCATGAGAACCTGCTTGCATTTCTTCATCGGTTGTAAAATGCAGTGTTGTAAAACCTCCAAAATTATAATCTACATGTTTTTCCTTACCTCTTAAAACTTAATATTTTATGGAAGTTTGTTTGTGTAGAAAATTGTACAATACCGCTGAATGGCTCGGAGTTTGACTCGGGAGCGGTGGAGATTATCAATGGTAGCAAACCGGATGGACCGCAATGTGCGCGGTTCAAAAGTCACGGGAAGGATAAAGATAAGGATAAACGTGAGTAGTTTTGTCTCTTTCCTGGCATACTATTGTGCAAAATATAATACATAATTGGAAAGCTTCAAAATTAAGTATATACTTCGAATATATTTTTTGCTGTATATTTCAGGACCGAGAGAATCCGATATGGAAGGTTGGTGGGAGGATCTCACTGAGGACTGTAGACTGATGAACTTTGAATCTTGGCAAGCTAAAGTAAGTCATCCATGAAAGTTGATTTTGACTTCGGAAGCTAAACTTGGAAGGTTTAAATCGAGTTTATTTAACATTATTCTTCTAACGTGTTCATGGCAACCTATATTGAGTTCGAACAAAACTTTAGCGCCCTTAGAAGCGTCCATCCGTTCATAGAAAGAAGAAACGACGACGATAATAAGTGCACCATCATATATGCTAAGTTACACCATATTTACCCTCTTGAGCAGAGTCAATAATTTTTGTTTCAGGTAAGAATTTCAGCAGAGCTTCTGCTATGGGTGGGTGCATTAGCTTATGTGGGAGCTGCGCTTAGAGAAGCTCGGTTCTTGGGAATCAAAATGTTCATAGAGAACCTAAGTACAGTTCCATCGCGGTAAGAAAAAAAATGTAGTAACTTTAGGTCGAGATACGAGTATCATCATCATCATCAGACTATAATGTTCCCACTTCTGGGACACAGGCCTCCTCTTTGTGTGAGGGAGTGGGCCATAATCCAGTGCTAGAGGTACTATAATATATTATATTCTATGCCCTGAGTGGGGAGGACTCATTTGAAGATTTTAGAACGGTAAAAAAAAAGGCAGTCTTATCGCTGATAGCGATATTTTCTAGACATTCTCTGGATGGAATAAAATGAGTCAGCTCACTAATAACCGTTGTGAAGTCTCTTAAAACCTCTGAAGGAAGACAGTAGCATATCAGTTTATTTTAACTATGCAACAAGACTTCCATGATAAAACAGAAATAAAAATTAAAAATATTTTGTTTTTGAATGAATTTTTCACACATAAGTAAACATTGACCTTGTTGTTTGATCACCCTTAGCACGAGTTTTCAGTACATGAGACGTAAATTAACTGGAACTTTGACAATTTCAAATTGTCAATTTTCAAGGAAAAAAAATAGTTCCTTCTTCGCACACCAGAGGCCCTGCTCCATTTTTTCATACAAGAAACGCTGTAAATACTGTAAAGACGCTGTAAAGTAAAAGAGTGAAAACTCGTGCTAAGTGTACACAGTTCTTTACGATGTCCTCAGGGTAATGTTCCTTTTATCCTGTATCCTGATGCTGGTGTTGCCAACGCTTCGCCTGTGGTGCGCTGATGAAGAAGAGGACCATCTAGCTGTCATCATCATGCTCACCACCGCGCCCTACTTCTTGTTCTTTTGCAGGTGCCTTTTTTCTATTGAAATACCAGTCAACCATATCCAGGAATAATGAAAGTGGTAATTAATAAAATCTTCTTTTTCGATAACAATTCCAATAACAGTTCCAATAAATTGTTATCTAGTATAAATAAATACCGAATTCATACCCGAGCCTGTAGCCAAGCGGCAAACGACAATCGTTTACGTTCCGCAGTCGCTATACATTTTCAACTTTATACCCTATCGCAGAAAGCTGAAAATCTTGTAAAGACTGCTGAGCGATAGCGAACAAAACAAACGAAAACGATCTGTAATCTTTGATAGATTGTCAACTTTATGCAATGGGGTATAAAGTTTAAAATGTATTAGCGACTGCTGAACGTTAGCGATTGTCGGTTGCCGTTTGGCTACAGGCTTTATACCTATACGCTAACTGTACATGAATAGAGTTAAACATTATAAAAACTTTGTCGATACAGCTATAGTGCTGGAAACAGAATGAATCTTTAAGTAACCCAAGATGCAGGAAGCGGAAACGGCAGAAGATAAAATCCGCCGAATCCTATATCTTTCCCACTTTCGCTTGTTAGGTGCTGTCGTGTAGGTTTTACCTTATCATTGTCATATTCGTGCTTTTTATTCTCATTTAATTTACAATCTTATATCTTGTAAATATGCTGCAGACATTACAAATATCTTTTTAAGTTTCAACTTTTAACTTGAAAAAACATAAAATCACATTGTTAGGTTCCCTTTTGGTAATATAGTAACGATAATTGTAATATTTTCTTGTGTTACGTTGACAGAGGCTTCAAGACAGTCGGTCCTTTCGTGGTGATGATCTACAGGATGGTGATGGGTGATCTACTTCGATTCGTCTGTATTTATCTTGTATTCGTCATGGGATTTTCACAAGGTGGGTAATTTACGATATCTGAATTGTTAATTTATCATTACTCGCTGTAATTTTTACGATTGTCAGTAGATGTTACTGGAAAATTATTGAGCATCGTTGGGATAGATGAAAGCTTAGAAGACAACTTGTAGAATAAACGCCAACTAAAACCTATGAGTTGATTAACAGTAAATATTTTAAAGACAACTCTGAAACCATCGATACCAATTTACATATTCTCGACTGTTAATTTTAAATGTACAATGAGCAGATTTTACTCTTCTTCTTTTGCAGCATACTACATAATATTCCTATCATTCGACAACCCGAATACTCCCGAGGGCGTGGACGACTCAGTGTCGAACCCCATGCCGTCCCCAATGGAGAGTATCATGGCCATGTTCCTAATGTCGCTCACCTCGTTCTCCGACTACTATGGAGCGTTTGATCGCACTGACCATGAGATTGAAGCTAAGGTACGTAGAAATAATGACAGCTAAACCACAAACTTTAGTCCCGATCGATATTTTTCTAATGCTTACTTCAGACTTTTTCCCCTGAATTGTTTTTGAAACAAAAAACCTAAAAGTTGAGTGAGATTGCGCAGGGTATCATACTTGGTGTTGAATTGATTTGCTGTTGTGTTCCTATTCAGAAATTGGCGCATGCAGGTCTAGTCTCGATTGATTCGGGAAATATAAACGGATTACGTGTCCATATCAGACGCTTTCGTGTATTTTTTCTATTATTAGTGAAAACTGCCCATATGGCTGAAATAATAAATTATTTATTTATAAACTCTTAGTAAAGTAACAGTTTTGTTTGATCTTCAAACGTGCGGCACGCATCTTCTTCATAAATAACTAAACAGCTTAGCGTCAGCGTCACCATATTTCTATAACATTGAATTTAATGACGAAATGTGACACGTTTGAAACAGAAACTGTAATCATCCTTGATCCCTTTCCTTATATTCGGTAGAATAGTTATTTCTATGCAATGTTTGATTTTCACACAAATGTCGTAAAATTTGACATGGAACCATGATAATTACGTTACGTATTGCTACTACAACGGTAGCTCCATAATCTTGGCAAAGGTGCGTCCTATGGCTGTATTTAATACAATGTAATTTTCCGTTAAAAATATAAATATTCCGTTAATGCTCATTAACATTCAAGGCAGTTATTACTTAACCGATAAGTATAAGATTATTATTCATTTTCTGTCTTCTACAAACATAAACAGAAATTCATTTTTAAGAATCACTTTGTTTTAAAACGATGTTTGTTTCGACAAACGAATTGATAATTGCAAGAGACCTTGTAATATCTTAGGATCCAATGATCACTATAATTGTGTCTTTGTTCATTTTCAACTTAACTTTCCCTGTTTGGGTATCGTCAATTCGTCACTCACATCTACGGATCACGCCTATAAATCCGAAGGAAACTATCGTATCGTTAACTGCTTATATACGTCATCCGGTTCAGTTATCGAGGTTACACTACACGGACAGTTATATCTCCCGTAGCGTTATGTCAACTAAAGGCTATACTCCTACATACATACATTTGCGCCGCCCGACGCCCCATCGTGTTTGGTTAACGCCGACACTGACGAGTTATGACACTGTGCTAATTTCTGCTTTTCTGCCCCCACAGCGGTTTTGAGCCAGTACTATTAAGTCAGTATTAGAGATTTGTAAGAATATTAATTAGTTAGACAGACTAGACAATTTGTCACATTAGGTGTAAAGTAATCTATTAATCACTCTAAGATTCTTTTGACGGTAAAGTCATTAGTATATACGATTTAAAATAAAATGTTACCTATTGAACCGTCATTTATGTTAAGTGAGACCGGATCCAGCGGTGATCATTTGTCAAATTAGAAATTTAAAACAAAAGTTGTCTGCTGTGTGCTTTTCATTGAATACTCAGAGCAGGTTGTGAAATGAATGAACTCTGTAACTACTGCTACAAATCTGGTAAATAAAAATTAAAAAGAAAGAAACAAGCCCAACATAACAGCAGGAAGAAGCAGAACAGAACGACTCACAGTCGGGGCGATTCTAACTATCCACTTCTAAACTCTGTATTAACTAATCAATAGCAATTGAATTTATACAATTAGGGGATTTTTCTTATCTTTTAAAGAAAGTAAAGGGTGTAAAACATACACTTAGCAATATCCCTTATGATCCACTTCGAAAACTAAAAATACATAGAAAAATAGCCACGTTTGCTGGAAATTCACGAACTAAATTATTAGGAAAAATGTGAACGTTTTAATTAGACTCTCAGAACTAACAATTCGTAAATATTTTGATACGATTACAGCTCCTCTTCGTGGTGTACATGATCATAGTAGCCATATTGCTGGTCAACATGTTGATCGCTATGATGGGGAACACGTATCAGAAGATAGCGGAGACGAGGAACGAGTGGCAACGTCAGTGGGCCAGGATAGTGCTGGTGGTGGAACGAGGGGTTCCACCGGCACAGAGGCTGAAGAATCTACTGGCTTATAGCCAGCCAATGGCAAACGGGAAAAGGGCATTGGTACTTAGAATTAATCAAAAGGTAATCAATTGACCTATGTGAGTTGAGTTTCAATAGATCTGAACTTTCTTGTTAGCTTACCTACATTGGTGAGAAATATGTTTCCACCTTACCAATTCTGCCATATTTGTTAGACTTTCTTTCAGCAAAAATTAGTGAGCTGTGAAAACTTTATGACACTATACAGGATGGAATTTTGTAATGCCACTGAGGTCGTACTGTTAATACGTACTGCAGATAGAAAATTTTACTCAAAGGAAACATTTCTTTATTTTTTAATAGAAAGCAAACTGCATTCAAAGATTTTCGAAAATTCTCTTCTCACACACCCGGGAATCGAACCGGCTAAAATCTGAAAAAATTATACCCTGTACTTATATTGCATCGATTATTAGGGTCAATTGCGACAGTCGTTCCCCATCCATACTGCCCTGAGATCGTCTTCTCACACACTAAAAATAATTTTAGTTAGCGTACCTAACTATAAAATTTGCTTTTACCTGAAGATAATTGTATGCCATACGAGTTTGAAGCCATATGGAGTTATTTCACAATTATAGTACCTAAAAGAAATACTAAGTTTTATCTGAAGAAAACACATTGTGAACCTAACTTTCTAATTCATTGATGATGTTTTTCCATAGGATGAAGACAAAGAAGAAATGAAAGAGATTTTGGAAATGAAACGCACACACGAGAAGATAGTGGCGAAGCGCAAACTACGCGAGGAACATTTAGCAGCCGGCAAAGGACACGACCTGCCGCCCACGCCACCTAGGGACTACCCCATTAGGAAGTAGACAAAAATCTGTTTGTAAAGGAATAAAATTGATGCGATGTTATGATGGAAATATAAACCGTAATTGAGGATGATTTCTTAGCACACTTATTTTTCCTTTCTTCGCAATGTATATGTCGTAGGATAATTTGATACTTCGAATCTTCGCGGAAATCCTAGGGGTTTTGCGAAAACGCGGATAATTAGACATAGGCGAAAAATTATCAAATCTTACCGGACAAAGTCAGGATTTTTGCGAAAATACTCGTTATTATAGTAAGATTTGATGTGCTCAACACTGATTGGCTACAATTTTGCTGGCTGACTTCTAATTGGTTCCTAGTTTGCCGATGATTAACGTGGGACTCGTGGGCACCCCGACACGGACAGGTTAGGTTCGAAGGGGATGGCGGGGTCTGAAAGACCCCGCCATCCCCTTCGTGTTAGGTTACTTTAAACCATGTAAGTAGAAATAGAAGCCCCGCGAAGCGGGGCTTCGTTGAACTTCCTTTTTAGGTAATCTTCACCTATACTTGTTTTAAGTATCATCAGAGCATTTTAACATGTTTTTATGCCATTAAATTGGCTTTTAATTTACATCCCTGACTGTACTTGTTCACCAAACTCGACATAAAGGTAATAGAAAGCGTAAAATATCAATACTTTGGAGAACAATAGACTTTCAGACTCGACGTAAAGGGAATAAATCAAATTAAGACGTCAACCAATCAGAGACGATCTCTTATTGAACGCGCTGACCGACCAATCAGCGTTCTTATTTCATAACAGCCAGCGCTTCGTTTCGCAATATTGCTATAATAACGAGTATTTTCGCAAAAATCCTGACTTTGTCCAGTAAGATTTGATAATTTTTCGCCTATGTCTAATTATCCGCGTTTTCGCAAAACCCCTAGGATTTCCGCGAAGATTCGAAGTATCAAATTATCCTACGACATATACAACGTGTAACGTTAATAGCGCAAAATTTCAGCCCATGTTACTGAACAATGTTTGATAAAATCTTTTGGGAAAAAAAAAATATTTTTCATACAAAATAAGAAATTGGTCGAGCCCATCGTATGAAAAATCTTTTTTTTTTCCCAAAAGATTTTATCAAACATTGTTCAGTAACATGGGCTGAGTTACCTCACGAGAGCTTTTGCACTATTAACGTTACACACGTTGTAGAATACACTAGTTGTGGCCTGTAGTTTTATGCTATTGCGTTGTTCGGCCATAATTAATGTAGTTAACTAAACATATGTAGTCAAAAAACGTTTTTCTTTCTTTCTTCTTTCTTTCTAGTTTTAATTGTTTCGTTTTGTATTGTTGTACCTATATCAACGGCTTCTCCTTTTGATCCGATGTCTGGTAGATAATGCTTTGCGGCATTAAGTTCGCCTTATGTAGCCACAACTGTACGTAAAAGTTTAAATAAATAAAATAACTAGACAATTTAATACAAAAATAATGACTCATTTAGAACCAATACTTCCGTCCCACCAAACAAACTCCTGACATCATCATCATCATCAGCCTATAAATGTTCCCACTGCTGGGACACAGGCCTCCTCTCTGAGAGAGGGAGTGGGCCATAATCCACCACGCGGGCCCAGTGCGGGTTGGTGAATGTCACATGTCTTCGATTTTTTTGTTTCTAGGACATGCTGGTTTCCTCACGATGTTTTCCTTCACCGTTTTGAGTGGTGATGAAATGAACGACCTACAACTTATAAGTCGAGGCCGATACCATTGGGCCCCCACTGCCACTAGGTAGGTAGGCTTATACCACTGAAAAATAAGTATGTGATGAAAAATAAATATAAGTAATACACCTAAATAACTGCTTACTAAAAGTTGCATTTTCAACCATAGGACATGAAATATCACTCAGCCGAGTCTTGGAATAACATAGATTACAGAAAAATAACGCACATAAGGGACTTTACTCATGGCGCGATGCGACGCAATGCGACGCGATTCGAACGCATTCAATTCAACAAGTAAAAATCAACTTTGCTACTAAGAAATAAAGATGCGATTCGATTGACTTGACGTTGTCATGGCCGTGGTGTTTTGTTTTTCATCTATTCATTGATAATAACGTGTTTTATGTCTTATGTCGTAGTGGTAAGGTTGATTTTCATTTGTAGCTGGTATTCGTTCGAATTGCGCCATGATTCATCGCCATCCTTAGATGTATGGCAGAATTTGCGTTGTATAGGAATTGGGGACCGAATTTATCCGATGTTTTCCCGTGACGCGGAATACCTTTGCGGTTATGACTTAATTATTAAACCAAAATGCAATTAACTGCAGATAGATGGGGAAAATGACAAACTTATTTAATAACCAAACCAACGGGCCTTGGATGTCCTTATCAATTATTATTGTGTGTAGTGTGTTGCATCTTGCATGCAATTTTTCTACTATTTTGGATTATGTCCAGATTCCGTGTTCAAAACAAAACGTAATCGCGAAGCTACTTTTTAGGGTTCCGTAGCCTAATGCAAATGGCAAAAAAACGGAACCCTTATAGATAAGTCATGTCTGTCTGTCCGTCCGTATGTTACAAGTACAACCACTGTTTTTCGAAAGTATAAGAGCTATCCTGTTGAAACTTGGTAAGTGGATGTATTATATGAACCGCATTAGGATTTTCACTCAAAAATGATACCAATTGGGGTTATTAATATCTTTTATTTCTAAACTGAAAAGTTTGTGAGAGACACTTCCAACTAAAGTTAAATAAAGTTAATCTAAAATAAAATGATAAACTAAAAATTTGTCCGGAAAAATGTTTTATCCATGTTATTTTTCTGTGTGCATTTTTGATATCACAAAAATCAACCTACCCGTTCCGATCTATGGTGATTATGCTATGTCGGTGAACAACTGATCAGTGATCACACAGCAATAATGTACATGACAACATAGGTAATACTGCCTGAGGGCAAAGGAGGCCTAACACCTATGTAACGTCACGACAAAACACAATGCGATTCGAAATGCAAAAGAATCTAAAAGACAGTTAAGTGTGTCGTTTGCGAGGGGTCAGGTCAGGTCACTTAGTATCGAAGATCCATTATTCAAGACATTAGATGAAGTTGAAGTGTTATTCATTCTCATAATAAGCGGCCTATATCTAAAAAGGCTTCTGTAATGAATATATTAATGACGCAATAATGATAAATTGTTCTTAATTGGTTGAATGCCACTCGACTTATGAACTATTATGATATTAAATTGGTCTGTCTAAGCCGCGGGCATTTTTCTCACATGAGAGGAACAAAAACATCGGAATGTCGTGCTTTTCTGCAACGCTTAGGTGAATACTCTTTTAAATATGCGTAAGATTGCATAAAATGAAAGATGGACGTTTGTATTCAAATTAAAATGACCTTTGTTATCAATAATTCGAAGAAAAACTGCCGAGTCGATTTCTAAACGATAAGTCGACCTGACACCGCTTAGCTCATTGGAAATCTATTAGTCAAAGAGATATTGCAGCTTTTAGTAGATCTCCGTTTCCACAGTTTAACCGCAAAGCAAATATTAGATTTTAGCTCATTAAGATTTCTGACGAAGCAGCCGACTGTCCAGAGGCCTTACCACGAGCTCACATCGCGATCCAGTTTAGGCTGTGGGAAAGAGACAGAGCTATACAAGTCGTCTAGCGCCATCTCTTCTCCACAGCCTAAAGACTCACGCTTTAAGAATTCATGGTAGGCCACCAAGAATAGGGTAGTTTCCAGGGTCAAAATAATTACATTCTATTTAGTCCATATTTTAGATTATAAAAAAATATTGGACACGTATTTTTTCTTCTTTCGAAAACAAAAAGAAGGCATTTAAGTTACCTGTGACGTCACTCTGCGTGAAATATGCCACGCATCGTGACGTCACACGTAACTTTAATAGGCTATATCTTTGTCATTTTTGGTCTAATTTACAAATAAAAAAATACGTGTCCCTTATTTTTGAATAATCTAAAAGACGGACTAATTACATTTTTTTAGGCAACTAGCCTATTATATCGCTACACAACACTATGTTCCTCTATTATTAAAATTTTGCACAAACGAAGGCAAACAATACCGCGGTCGTTCACCAATTCGATGGACAGATCAGATGAAGGAATCATCATCCTCTAAATTCTACTCGGTGGTAAAGTATGCGCTGGAAAGCAACCGGTGGAAGCGGATCATCCGCACCAGATGCAACTCCGAAGTAGAGCACGATCCTCAGACATGAGGAACTGACTACAGAGAGAGAGAACTAATGGTAAAGTAAAGTTAAAATTATGACCGATTTGTATTCTTATCTTATAAAAATGCTAATGATGCGTGGGCGCAGACAAATGGGCCGAAAGTTGTTATTTTTTTTTTTATAGGTAGGTATTTTCATTGAGAAAATATAAATTACTTTCGCGTGTTGTAATTGCCATCTTACGTGTAATATTATGTATTATGGAGACGTACTGACTACTAATGTACCAAATTGTTAGATAAACCAAAGGTGCAAAGTGATAGAGTTGACCACTTTTCTCTGTTACCTCATTGTTTGAGCACGGAACCTCTAAATGGGTTACCCATCGCACGACTACGGTTAGCCAAATATGATGCCATATTACCTTTAATTTTGTTTACTTCCATCCGTTATGAAATAAGGCAAAATAGCTATAGAAAATTCAAAAATGAGTAAGTTATTGGTTAAATATTTACTTACGGCAAACATGGATGTTTACCAACATAAGAGTTAACTATACACTCAGTTATGTAACAAAATATATCAAGAGTAAAGTTTTCAGAGTCACTGTTTAATGTAAACAATTTAAACACATCTTTTAGAATAAAATGGAATTAAACTGAAAACATACTTTTGAGAATACTCGTAAGAGACACGTAGCATTTGTTCACACTCTTTTTTTTAGGAATACAATTCCTGTATGTAAAAACGCCTAACAGCCTTCTCCTCAGTCACGGTACTTGGTCGCGGGACTAATGAATACCGTTCCGGAACGTAAAGGGCTATTGAAGGACACTCGTGGATTTGATTCAGTACAAGTTTGTCAGTCCCTCCTGGCCTGCCTTGTGTGGGAGGACTCATTTTGATGATTTTCCCACACTAAAAAAACCCTCTCCGTAGTGCTGCTTCCTACTCAGCCTTAGGTTCTTTAGTCGGAAGCTGTTTGTTAGTGCCACACTATATCTATTGATATGCCACAACTTCAAGAATTACTTGAGTCTATTTAGATATATAGATTTAAACATAAATACATTATGCAGTCCCATACAACTTAACTAGATTTCTTACGGTCATAAAAAAGCTTTTAAGATTTGATGTTTTTACTGTTTATTTTAAAGTTTCATTATAGTACACACACACGTGTGAGCAAATACGATATTTGATTATTCTTTCATAACTTTGGCGACTTCTGTCCATTGACAAATACTAAAGTAAAGAGCCGAGGTTCTAAATGAAGGTCATTACTAAGCATGTTTATCTGCGTTATTGGAAGATCTATGATAATTATTCCGACATTTTAATCTGCGTGCGGTTAAGTTCATTGATGCTATAATACATACGATACAACTATGCACACAAAGAGATTTAAAAGAACCTATTGAGCGGGCATTGGGAAAATTGTCATACAAAATTGTTGATGCCGTGCGTCAGTAGCACTATCTAGCGTTGCTTATCAAGTATAGCAACGTGACTACTAGACTAAGCGACTTTTTACCTATTGGTAAAAAGTTTTGGACCACAACTTTCTCCGTGATGTCCTGTCTATGCTCGTATATAGTTTAATGTCTTTGTATGCAAACTTTACTATATCTTTTCCCACAATGAACGACAGCTTATACTGGTTTTGTATATCTTTTTGTGTTGCCGTGTGAACATAGAACATAGTTTACCTATACATATAATATTATTGGATAGCTAAACTATCGTTACAAAATTGATATAAACTTATTTAATTGACGAGTATCTGGAATTCTGGAGTTCTTGAGGTCTCAAAAGGTTACTTTAGCTGAATCATAATATAAATAAATTGCGGTGAAATTCGTAAAATAGTATACCTATTATGTTCTTCTGCTTGCAAGAAAAATATAATAGAATAGATCTTTGTTATGGATTTAAGCACAATTTAGACCCCTGAATGTTTAGAATGTTTTAAAGATCTTTAGTTCTACAATCTTGCATTGTATGAATGCCTCGAATATTTAGAGGTTAAAAACGCCAAAATCCAAAATAAGCCTATCCTGCTCGCAACTCTACGTTTGCAATTCATTCTTATTTCGTACTGTCAAACCAAATGATTCAATCTCTAGTCTCAATTTTTTTTAATACGAGTAAAGGCTGATTTTTTAATAGCCAGATAACCTCTAACTGAGGAATTAAAAAAACGGTTTGACACATTTTCTATCGATAAGCTGTCAAACCGCCATTTTTATTCCTCAGTTAGAGGTTAAGTATCTGGCTATTGAAAAATCCGACCTTAGAATACATTTTGGTGCCTACTTTAAGCACATACTCTTTGTCGTTATCATTGCAATTGACAAAGCCTATACCAATGCTTCAGGATATAACTTATTTAAGCATTTTAAAACAATTGAAAGTGTCATGTGATTTATGAATCGAAACTAAGAAGTAATATAATACAGATTAGCTAATGGACCGTTACTGTGGTTTTGTGTAGAATGAATCAATGGCTATAGTTAACTAATTAGTGCTATTGTGTTGGTAACTAATTGAGCTGCTGTCATCCATATTACGACGCTAAACTTTTGTACAATCCTACTAATATAATAAATGCGAAAGTTTGTGAGGACTTATGTAGGTATGTTTGTTACTCTTGCGCAAAAACCACTGAACGGATTTGGCTAAAATTTGTTACACAGATAGTTTATGACCTGAATTAACACATAAGATAGTTTTTATCCCCCCGTGGGTTAATTTTCGAGTTGTAGGGGGTGAAGCCGCTGGCATCACCTAGTAAGACATTACGTACCTATTTCAGTAATTTAGCAACTATTTATGTCTCAACATGTTCTAAGCACATCACTGTTTTAAACGATGCTAACTTTTCTATGCAAAACAGTCTAAAACAGACCTTTGCCATAGGAAATTATTATCTTTTCCTTTGCTATTTAGAGATTTACGACGTCTTCATTGTATGCTATCCGTTTGGCGAGGATCCAGTTCTAGATTAAAGTGACAGTACCATACATAATACAACTTAAAGGTCAGCACAGACTGAACTGCGAAATGCTTGCGCATGGTCGACCAAAATTTTTACTGGTCGGGCATGCAGGCGGCATGCTCGACCATACGCGAGCCATGTCTGTTGAATATGGTCTGTGTTGCCCGGCGAGCGTGCTAGATAGGTTGATAGTCATACTTCTGAACGGTTTTCTCGCTGCGGCAATACTGACTGACAGTGACTGACGCGATCGCGCATGTAGAATGCATACTCGAACACGCAGTCGGCTTGCTCGAGCATGGTCGAGCATCAAGGGCGTGTATTCAATTTTGCGAAGTATGATAATAATCATAAGATATTTTTTTCAATATCTAATCTAAAAAAATGCTCTCCTCTGCTCTGCTCTGCTCTGCTCTTGGTGTGCGCTGACCCTAAAGAGGAATTTTAATTATTAGGCCATGTACTTAGCCTAGGTTATTGCAACTTGAATGTCTCGAAATTACTATCAAGCAGTAATACACTAGTTCTTAAGGTCTGGTACATAATTTAATAAATCTGGAAATAATTTCAGACTTTAACAGTACCTACTTCAGGATTTTAATTTTTTTACTTTATGACAATTAACAATTATTAAATACTTATAACTTCAAATAAAACCCACCTTGAACATATGCCAGCCTAGTACTTTTGCTGGTTAGTAACATTATTTCAGTTCTTAAGCTTATAACCAAGTTTTTGTTGTTGACTGTACCAAACATTTTCATGGCCTCGTTAGGAACAAAAATTTTAATATTTTAATGTCGTGGACCCGTTGGTAACAATTGAACGTTCATGACGTTCAATTTTTGAGAACAATAGACTCATGGACCTGTTGGGAACGATCCTTGATAGGACTTTATGAACAACCAATACTCTCTTCTTCTTGTTCGGATTGCCGAATAAATATTTGCAACACGTTATTTGGCCTATTACTTAACCTTATTATTACAGTTAGGCCTATCCATGGCCTACCCATCACTTAAGATTACAGCGTGTCCCTTGAACTATGGCGGAACAAAGTATTGAATGGCTGTCTGATGAACTATTATGTCGACGGCCAATCGACAGATATCATGCTAAAAATAAACTGATTAATTGACATAGTATTCAATTGCACGGCAAAGAATTTAATTAAGTGGTATATGATGCGGAGAATCTAATCAACCTATAAAATAATACGTCAGAAAAAGTGTGATATCGGTTGCTCAACAGTCGAACCGATGCTGACATGAAAATCGTTTTTCAACTTATGCAGATATTGATATATCAATATCAAGTCGTATATAGAATACCTAAGGGCATAGCATGCGGAATTCTATTTCAGAAGGTAAACACTATGAAAGGTCTTTGGATTTGGGAGAATTTTCTACGTTCTTTCATTTATTTGTGAAACAGGGTAATTTGAGGCACAGGACACACTTCGAAAAGGTATTGGAATACTTTATTATTTTTTATACAATAGTAGCTTTTGACCGCGATTTAGTACGCGGATCCTGTTGCTTATGCCAGCGGCAACGGGGTCTTTATTAAATTTGTAATACATTATCTTCGAAAATATTCATTTAAATTGCCATGCTGTAAAGGGTCATATTGATCTCTAAATTACATGCACAGTTTATAATAACTTTATTGGTTAAAGATTATTGCTGTACTTCTTAAATAACCTATTATTGTAAATTAAAGGATAAAAAATGGTTATTCACAATCTACTACCACTTAGTAAACGACACAACCACATAAGAGAATAAGCGCGTGCATTTCGAAATCATAAACGGACAATAGATACTGTTTTGTTTATGTGCAAGATCAGCGACGCTCCCCAATTTTGGGCCAAGCGGTGGCGTGGCGTGTATAAAACCATAAGCGGCCCAGACGAGGCACCACACAGCCGCACGCACTTGCAGCCATGAGGAGAGCGGTGAGTTGACACAACGCAACTCACACAACACACCCAGTGAAACTGTGTACCCACACTTTGCATATTTAACTCTATTCAATAATGCGGACACCGTGGATTTCTACTTAAATTAATATTTGTTTTTCCAGTTGGTAATACTCTCGTTAGTGGCGGCCATTGCGGGCGAGGCGCCCTACCACCTCCCGCGGCCGGGGGCGCACGCGCCTGTTTTCAACTACCCTTCCGCGCCCATACCCGCGCCTGCGCCGCAGTTCCAGCCTCAGCAGCAGTTCAGCCCTAACTCTGGCTACAACTACCCGGCTCCACAACCCGCCCCGCAGTACATCCAGCCCGCGCCCCAACACCACTCGCATCCTCCCCCACCGCCTGCTCACCACCACCATCATCATCACCACCACCCTGCGCCAGCACCTGCACCAGTGTACATCCAGCCGGCTCCTCAGTCATTACCTCGTCCTCAGCCACTGCCATCGTTCCAGCCGCAACCACAATATCAACAACCCAGTACGTCGTATGGCATCCCTCAGTCATTCGCTCGTGCGCCAGTGCAGCCTGCTCCCTTGTTTGCTCCCCAACCTCTCCCACTGATACAAGCGCAGCCTCAACCTCAACCCATCGCTTACCAACAACAACAATACTCTCAGCAAGGAGGTTACAACTACCAGCAGCCTCAAGTGCAGTACCAGCAACCGCAAGTACAGTATCAACAACCGCAAGTGCAGTATCAGCAGCCTCAACTGCAATACCAGCAACCTCAAGTACAGTACCAACAACCTCAGGTGCAGTACAGCCAGCCACAAGCCTTGGCGGTCCAGACTCAGGCCCAGTCTTCCGGACCTGTGCTGTCCAGCTACCAGGCTGACTCCAACCAGTATAACACCGCTCAAGACCAGACACACAGAGACGCTCTGGACTCACTCGTTGTAGGCCGTGTGCAGGATATCATCAAAGACGATGAGCATAGTGTCGCGCGTAACGCTGGTTACCAGTCTTTAGTGTCAGGAGTGGCCCTCGGACAAGCAAAGCCCAGTGTGGAAATCACCTCCTTTGTTCACACGTCGCCCTTAGTGTCAAGCTCTGTATCTAGTGCAGCATCATCATCATCATCTTCAAGCTCATCGGTAGCTTCCTCTCAAGCATTGATTCCTTCAACAGACTATGGTGTGCCATCTGGACCAGCTCAGTCTATCTCCCAATCTGCCGAGTCAGAGCAGAATAGTTTCAATTTCTTGCCACAGAACAAGCCAGCCACATCTTACGGTGCACCAAACTGATTTAGGTTACGTCTAGACAATATTGTTATTGTACAAAATGCTTTGTAAATATATGAGTTTTTTAGAGTTTTGTGTAAATAAAATACGAAGTAAACGTTATATTTTATTTTATTGGTCGTTTTATTTTCATATTACAAATCTAACAGTAATAATTTATGTCAAAAATTGGCAGTTTGATATATTTCTTTTTTACATCATTCATTCTTCACTATGTCGGCGCAGATAATTTTGAAAAATAGTGGGTATGGACAGCTGCAAGCTCCATCTTTTTCCTACAAATAAAGAATATGTGTTAATTTTGTAATAATTATGTAACACATTTGGAGTTGGTCACACACGTGCCGAGGGTAGGTACTCGTACAACGTAAGAGGTGATAAAAAACTTACGAAGCGTATGGAATGGTCGGATGTTTGCGCGGCATCATTCGAGGCGCAGGTCACACAGCGGGTGAATTTGTTTACTACTGCTACTTCCTTCATTATACTGTATTCGCCAGTTTGTTGATTTACAGCAATAGTAGAGCGGGATTCACGTTTAATAGGTATTGGACCAAACACTTGGCTGACTTCGTGGCAGTTATTCTAAAACAAAATTCATTTCCATTTAGATGAGGTAGTATGTGTTCATATTTTTCTTACACACGTGATTCATAATTATGTGATAAATATTTTGAGTGACGTAATAGCGACACACTTAAGTACGAGAAATCGCTGCAGATCTTACCGAGCTGGGTTTGTTTTTGAGACATACACATGTTTCATATTGGCACTGCGTCTTGGTTTCACTCGGATCACTCTGATGCTGGCACTGAGAATCAATTTTTGATTTGATTCCTTCACCACATTGATTTGCTACGGTTAGTTGTTTCACCTTCTTTAGTTTCTTGGGCGAACACAACATTGTACAGAAGGAGCCACCTTGAGACAGGTCTCAGGGCTTGATGTTTTGGTGCTTTGTACCTAAAATGCATAATTAAATCATGTACATACACTTCTGATTTAATGATGGGAAACAAAACATTTTCTAGGTTGAATGAATTACCTGAACCGGTATGCAGAATATCGGTGGTTGTAGCGGGAGTGGCGCCGGTGGCGGTACCGGGTTCGTGCAAGTTTTACAACAACAAGGTCCGAGGTTTTGTGGACGTATTGATTCAGGTGTAGACTCACATTGTGTCCCTTCACATACTGCAACTATTTTGATTTCTGGACACTGACACGATTCCTGTACCGCTCTACACTGTGACGGTACTTGCACTACTTCAGGGACTTTTTTTACGTGACAACTACAACAGTAGCCCGGTTTCTTTGTATCTTGATCTTTTAATGGTACTTGAGGCACTTTATGTACTTCTTCCTTGTCGTACTTATAACTCGGTTTTCGCTCAAGCGATTGTTCCTGTGGTTTTGATGGGGCCACACTTGCTGTCTCTGATGCTTTTTTCAGCTCTAACTCATTCATTGGCTCTTGTACTCTCGATGGTAAATTCTCTACTGCGGGTACTTTCTCCTGTGAGCACTTACAAGGTGCTACTGCTTCAGGCTTTCTTGTATCTTCAACTTTTGATGGTACTTTTTCTGCAACCGCTATTTTATCCTGTGAGCACTTACAAGATTTGATTGGCTGATTCTCTGAATCTTTTACTTTCGATGGTAATTTCTCTATCACCGGTGCTCTATCATGCGAGCACGTACAAGGAGCTACTTCTGATATGTGTACTTTCGATGGCACTTTTACTATTTCTGTCTTATTTTTCTGTTGACACGTGCAAGGCGCTTCCGGTTTATTCTCTGACGAAATTTTGGACGGTACTTTTATTGGTTCGGGCACGTTTTCTGGTTCCGGTACTTTTACTGATTCCGGTACATTTGCTGGTTCCAGTATTTCTTGCTTCTGGCACGGACAACACGTTACCGGTATTTTTTCCTCCTGGAACGTACTAGGCGGTACCGGTACTTTCTCATTAGGGCACGCACAAGACGTTTTCGGTTGATTCCTTGCATCTTGTTGTATCGATGGTACTTGCACTGCTTCTGGTACTTGTTCTTGTGGGCGCTCAAAGTCTGTTTCCTTCTTTTTTGATGATGCATACGGTTTATGTTCCTGAGCACACACACAAATACCTGTTTCGACATTTTTATGCACATAGTTTTCGTGGCCCAGTTCACTGAGGCTTTGGGATCTCCTGGAGTATTTCGCGTTGCATGGCATGTTAGACGACTCCATAGTGTCAATAGACTTGTCTCCTGATGTCGGAGAACTGAAAAGATATTTAGGGTCAGTACTAACAGAAATGGAAGCGTGGCGCGGCGATTCTAGGAATGTCTTTGGAAATTCGTGTAGTAAATAAAGTTACAATTTGAGTCGCTGCCTGTTGTTCATCTGTTGAACGTGCGCGCAGCGTCGCATCGCATTGTGAATTGTCTCTTACGCAAAAAGTAGTATCTAATACTTATGAAGCTGTGGTTGCATACACCAGGTACTTACTGATACATGTTTTCAGAAGCTGCTCGCGACAAGTCCTTAGGCTTTAGTATATATTGGCAGCTTCCGTCAGCACACCTGTTAATAAATAGATCTTAATAGATATTGGAGCGTTTGCAATTATTGGATTGATTGACTTATACTGACTTCTGATTCTGAGGCACATCACCCGCCTGACATGGACGCTTCCTCCATGGACTGAAAACGAAAAAAATAAAATAAATAAATATCAATTTGTTAGTGCACTTGGTCAGTTTTACTTACATAACTAATCAATTAGATAAATACATAAACTTTTTGTTTTGTAATATTTTGTGCCCTACTGCTGGGCACAGGCCTCCCCTTTTTCTTTCCAAACCTCTCTATTTTGGGCAATTTTTGGCCATGTTTGCTGTTTACGCTGCGATCGACCTCAACTGCGATGTCCTCTTACTAAATTGTAAACAATTCTTTTATCGGGGCGGTGTTATTAAATACGTAAGAAAGGAAATACGGGAAAAGGGTTCGATAGATTCGACAGTGGTCCAAAAGAAACGGAATGTTTTTACCAGGATCTTCTGTAGGTGTATACCTATTATGTGACTGTAATATACTACTCACCTTTTCAATCGTCGTTTTGGTTTCGGTTTCGGGCTGAAATGAAAAAAAATACATTAAGTTGTAAGAATATGTTTAAAGGAGAGGAAATATTCCAAAGAATAATAGGTACATAAATAAGCATATGAGAGTTAGAGACAGTACATTTTTTAAAGGCGAAAGCTCTACCTATTTTTTAATTAAATTTAGGTAGAAGGGCCTTCCTATATGTAGTTCCCTTCGTGGTCAATCTTTAGGGTGAGAGTCCAGTTCGTGCAGTCCTCTTCACTTGGGCTTTGTCACGTTACGAGCTTATAGCTCTTCTAACATGCAAAAGTTTTTGTCATAGCTTTGCAGCTATGACTTGGGAACAGCCAGGTCGGTATTTTTAAATTTTATTCTTGAAGCTCAATATAACAGGGTCGGTTTGAAGTTAGTAACCGATCAATCTTCCGCTCCGCCTAATACGGAAGGATGATTAATGATTTTACCACCCAAAAAAGGACGAATATCACATAGGCGAATATCATATAGTAGGTACTGTACTAATGAGTTCAAAATACCATTCGCATGTTTTATTGATGGACGTCGTCGCAGTTTGGGGCTGCTGTCCATTCTCCCGCAGGTATTCACTGTATTTGTTGTCCAGCCAACTCGCAAACCCGCATTTCTGCGGAGCAACGTCTTTTTGACAGCAAATTGTGCGCTCCTAAATATAAATAATTGAGTTACTTGAATAGAATAGAATAATATTGTTTATTTGCACAGAAAGTAGGTACAATATTGATATGTTAAGTAACAGATGATCCTCATACTTTCTACCTTAACTAAGGCATGCAAAACAGTTTACACACCACAAATAGTTGGGATTAGTTGAACGCTGAACGAGGCTTTATCAATTCTTTTTGTCTATCAAGTATTCATTTTTAACAAGTTGATAAGAAGACAAGTAATTAAATTTCTACCTGTGTGTACCATCTGAAGGCTTTCTTGAATGGATTTTCTTTCTTGGGCTGGTCTTTATACTGCCTTTTGTATAGAGGCTGCTGCTAAACAACAATCAGAATTTATAATAAATTAATAACATATAACCATGTAACGAAGAGAGTGATGAGAATGAATGTTGATTGATGGAGAGGAAGAGGAAGGCCAAAGAAAAGATGGATGGATTGTTTAAGGAATCATATGAAAGAAAAAGGAGTAAATGACACTGTGACGTCTGATAGGGAAGAATAAAACTTGTTGCGCAAAGTAGAATGGGTTAAGGGCAGGAAGAAGAAGAACATACAACTGATTTTAATTTTTGAATCGTGTGGATATTACATATGTTCAGGACTAATATTTGAGGAGAGAAAAGAGAATGCCTTTCTATTTTGGGGTTGGTATAATGCGACTTGCTGGCCTTGTCCTTTTAACGAGCTGGATGAGAAAAATTTATCACCGAGCCATGCATAAATGTGACGGGTGGTGCTAATCAAGTTGTGTAGTGACTAGGTCGCATCCACTCTGATGGATACATCTGATGGTATATATATATCTACCCGTCCAAGATAGATAGATGAAATTGTCAACGACCACTCTGGAGACGGGTATAAATTGATACAAGAGCTAGTGCAGCGAGCTTGAGACTTTGGGCACCCCAAATCGAAATGTAGTTTTTTTTAAACCACCCAGACCGACCGAGCCTCTGAGATAGGCGCTTACCCCAGTTTTGCATGATTGTTGACAGAATGAAGAGTCCAACACAACGTACAAGACATACGGGAGATTCCACATTGTGATAATAATACATTCACAGAGGTGGCGACGACAAGGCTATTTAGACCAGCTCTAGCAAAAGCTAGCGTACGTGGAATTTATTGCAATTTATTAACTAGACTCAGAACTCATTTATCTTTAACATTAACCAAATACCTTCACTTACAACTTGAGCGTAGTATATAAGAGGGTGTGCCATCGTGGTGTACATAGGGACATGATGGCTGTTCCTCATGTATTGCCCATAAGCATTGTGATTGTTTTCCAAAGAATACGTGCATTGCGAACACTCGCAACATTCAGTGTCGCTGGAGCTGGTAGACATGGGATAGTGTTACAGAACTCATTTGATTTAAAAATGTTTACGATAATGTGTGGTTATGCCAAAGAGTAACTTCATGACCTGACAGCTGGACAGCTTCCTGTCAAGTTTGCTGTCATTGGTTTTTTTAATGGTTTGTCTAGCATGCAGGAAGTACACCTAGTAGTGAAAGAGGATTTGTTAAAAAAAGGTTTAATTTATGATTGGACGTACTGCAATACCTTGCAACAGAGGAGTCTTCGCCATGAGTAGGTATACTAAAATGAAGTCACATCGTGAACCAATACTCAATACTCAATACTTTTATTGCATTCCACATGTTTTCTTAGGTGGTAAAACTTATAATTAGATCATAACATGGACCCTGTCGGGCACAGCAAATAAGTGAGTTTAGGAGAGACGAAGCTTATCAGTGCTCATAATTTTTATCTTTATATTTATTACAAAATCATTAATTTTTAAACTAGTATTTAGTATACAATAATTGTGTTTAGATATTTGTTGAGAGGTGTGGTAATAATATGGGCTTTGGCTGCCTGGTGTATATGATATATAGTTGTGTCCTCTGCCAACAATTTGTTTTAAAACCTTTTAATAAGTTATGTCTCAGATGTAAAGTGGCAGTGGACAGGCCACAGCGCACGCAGATCAATAGCCGATGGGGGCGTAAGGTTCTCGAACTGAGACCACGCACCGGGAAACGCAGCGTGAGACGTCCACTTGCAATGTGGGCAGTCAATTTGATGAAAATCACAGGATCACGCTGGATGCAAGCCGCTTTCAACCGGTCTTATTGGAAATCTATGGGGAAGGCCTATGTTCAGCAGTGGACGTCCTACGGCTGATACAACGATGATGATGTCTCAGACATTAATAGAGGATAAAAAGTCATTACGAAAATACCTATAAGTTTACTGTTACTGTTACTGTCAGCCTGTATCATTCCACTGTAGTACCAAGGCCTCTCCCCATGACTTCCAGCTATTTCGATCCAAGGCTAGTGTGAGCCACTGGTTGTTAGTTTTGTCCAGCTCATCCCGCCATCTTCTGCGAGGTCTGCCGCGACGCCTTCTGGCTGTGTCAGGGCTCCATATGGTGGTAATTTTGACCCACAGTTCTTTGGGCATCCGGCAGACGTGGCCAGCCCAGTCCCAGTTCAGCTTAGCGGTCATAATAGCAACGTCGTCGGTGATCTTGAGTTTGGACTTTTGTGTTTGTCAAATCCCAGGTTTGAGATCGTTAAATATAAATTAGTATCGATAAGTTTTAATATAAACTTTGTCAGCTCTAGTGATGACATAATAGAGATGGAGCTTTCAAGCCAAATGGTTGCTATAAGAAACTTATACTCAAGATCAAAAATGATTGTTGTATCTTATTTTAAGAATTATCTTCATTTCAGAGCCGCACTGAATTAACTTTGTCAGTCAAATGTCAGGTGCTCAAACTATAAAATATGTTATTTGGCTATATTTTAGTAATTTCACTTCTATGTGTAAATGTAGCACATGGTTATGACAACAGACTGTACACGTTGACCAGTTATGAGAACATTAGCGGTAAGTCGTATAGATTATATGTCTAAGCTTGTTTCATCACCAATCCACCACCACTCAATCTTTTTCCCCATTATACAAGGCCCATCCACTATAGAATTACACTACTGAAGAGGAGCGAAGATTAAGTGCAATTCTTTCTCCGTTTGTCTGCTTCTTTTTGAGTCCTACCACAAAGGGCAGAGCGGATGGGACTGTCAGACTAGAACTGACTAAAATCCACGGTGTCCTTTGTGTGCCGGAGTTGCAGTATACGTGTGTGCGGTGACTCCGGCTGGCTTTGGTCCTCTACGTGGGGGCCCCGTCCCGTTTCTCTGCTAGGGTCAGCCTGAAACATACAATCTATTTGGTGACTAACACCGTACGGCTAGTTAGTCCGCCCTATTTGTTAAAATTAACTGCTAAACTACTTAAAAGCCTGCTCTACACTACTCGCGAAGTTGGTCGAAGTTGACCGAATCCGATAGTTAAGAAGGGCGCGTGGCTTCGCTTCGTGCATTTCGGCTCGTTTCGGGTGACTTCCATTTGTTTTCGGTTTTTACGACCGAAAGTGCTCAATGAGCTCCAGTCACTAATTTTAGTGTCAATGCCTGTAGACCTTTGCACACAATCAGTATAATCTACAAAAGCGCGGCTCCACAATAAACTGCTCTGTTTGATAAAAACGCGATGTCGACGCATTTTCTAGAAACGTTTAAAAAAACGTATTCATTGGCCCTAAGTTAGTGTGTGTAAGAGCCCTTTACCTATAAGTTATCTTTTTTCTTCTAAAGAGTCCCAATGTGGCATGAACACTGACGGAAAGCCAGTCGTAGCCTTGGTCACGATCAAGTCAGAGTCCGAGAAGAGCGGCAACAGGGGCGCCGTCACTCTCGCACCCGGAGGTGCTGGCTTCAGCTTAGTTGCCATCAGCACAACGAAGGCAACTGGTATATTGTTAATACTTTAATAATGTAATTAAGATACTCAATACTTTATTGTATTCCAATATAAAATATCTCAGAAAGAAAACCACAGAAAACTTATATGCCGATTCCAAACTTACTGATCAATCCTTATTTGGTCATACTCATCGTATCACCAAACTTATATAAAACAACAAACTGTTAAATAACACTGCACAACAAAATAGAACTTTTTTTTTGTTGCATGATTTTTTTCACTAGTTGTTTATTAATTGGGGTGCTATGACAGGAAACCTCCACGTGCGCCCGTGGACTGGAATTCCCTCTTGGATACGTCCAGGGGGAAGAAGACCAGTTTTCCGGGCCGGTGCACCCTGGGATGCGGGCAAAAACTCTTCCTTAGGCACTGTGTGCCTAAGTGGTCTCTTTGCCCGTATGCGAATAGCCTGTCGTGTGGATGCTCCAACGCGTATCCCTCTGATCAGCAGAGGGCACAGCGGCGGAGCGGGCTTGCGGACGGTGAGTGATGGGTAGCTCGCCGTCCGACCATGGACCAAGCCCGGGTCGGTGGCGCGTCGTGTTTCGCGCCAAATGCCTGCTGGGGTCGCGGGTTTTTTCTTAACCCAGGTTACCGTGGCCCCGGAACGTAAAGGGCATAGGAAGGAACACGGGTGGATTTTAGTCAGTAAGAGTCTGACAGTCCCTTCCGCCCCACCCAGGGCGGGAGGACTCATTTGATGATTTTACCACCTAAAAAAAAAAAAAAAAAAGTTGTTTATTAATTTGGGCTCGCTAATTTCAAATATACTCTCAGATTTTTGTAGCAGCTCTAGTTTAGGGGATACCTAGGTCCCCTCAAAATCTACTCTCCAGGCGACTGTTGAAGTCGGTATGGTCAACGTTTTAAAAAACTTAATCCAAGAAAACTAAAATTGCTCGACGCTTTACGCCATAATGATAAATAAAAAAAAAACATTTGATAAAATGGATCCTGTCAGGCACAGCAAATTTAAATCTTGTTTCCTACTACAATAAGTTTAATTTTGATCATCATACCTAATGTAAAAACTACTATTTTGATCTTTTCACCAGACCCATTGATTGGATTCGAGCGAATTTTGCATGAAGTTCTTTATGGACCAAAAGTCGGTACGTTATTACCGTAACTAAAATTGTAAGCACACCTAATTTTATTATTATCTACAGTATTTTCAAATACCTAAGTGACTTACATTAACTTACCCATAAATAACATCTTGTGCTTCGCCCCGCTAGAATTAAAAAAGCCATTTGATTCGATTGAATCAGAGGAAAAAGAGGAACACTTGATGCACTGGCCAACCGGACGAGTGATGCGGTAAGTTTAGTTATGAAAAACCCATGTTTTATAATTTCCTAAAATTAAGAATATAACCCTACGGGGCTGAGAGATGGGCCACTCAGAACGTGGGGGCGTAGTATTTAAGGGATTTTTTATGGGATCTATTTAAATGACGTGTATAGATCGAAAGCACAGCATGTTTTACTTAAATTTGGCAAATACATCTTATTATTTTTCTTAACTACTGGATATAATTAAACGTTGTCCATTAAGACTAACTGAAAAGTAGAGCAGCATATTAGAATCACCTAATCTTCAATTTGCCTCCCCATTTTGTTTTGTTTTATCCCTAGGGCAGAGACGTTTCAAGGCAAGGGCAGTGTTCACCTGCCGTTCTTGGAGTACTTGCACCGAGGCCACAGCCAGCTGAAGATGACGAAGGACTACATGCAGACAGCTGTGGATGCCTTCGCCATATTCATCTCCGGAGATCTGTCTGATGTGGAGAGAATACCAGGGTCTTATATCTTGGCGTCAGTAAGTGTATTTTTGATGGAAGATTTAGAAGATTATTTGTCTTTACTATTATTTATGCGAGGATGTATGTTTGCTACTCAATCTGGAGAATGGTTCACGATGAAGTTTGGTAAGAACACTGGAATAACACTGAGGATACCTTTTATCCCAATGTTAAAATATTACTATCACCTCAGACACAGCGAGCGGTGCTCTGCCCAAATGGGGTAGATCTGGTGGGGTATCACAACATCTTAAAACCAGGCTCATTCCGGCGAGTGAAAGTGACAGAGCTATACAATTCGTCTAGCGCCATCTCGTTCCCTCATTGAAAGAAGGCTGGTTATAAAACTGCACTGCACCGTATGACTCAAGTTAACGAGTTAACGAAAGAGATTTAAAAAAAAATGGGAACAGATATGAAAATAATCAAGGCACTTCTCTGATTCTTTCAGGCAAGAACAATAGCCATGATGAGGGTAGCGCGGGAGAAGTTAGCAGCGATGTGGACAGTAGTGAAGGGGAACCTGAGCGTCGACGAGATAACATACGAGACCCTGCAGAAATTCCGGCCGCTGTTTAAGTACGTGAACGGCAGGGAGATGGCCCGGCTCAACCTGATGGACAACAGGATCCTGTCCTATATCGGCACGCATCCAGATCTGAACAGGCATCAGGTAAAGTTCATGTTATTGATTTTAAACGCATTAAAGCGTGCAAATTCAGATTGCAAATGGGATTCGAACCCGCGTCTTCTGGATAGATACTCCAGTTTGGCTGTAAGGTCAACGTGTTGGGTGGAAGTTATTCAGATGGCGCCAAGCTACCGAAAAGCGTTCAAACGAGGAATAGAGAATTTCAACTTGCAGTTGTGGGTTGCAATGGCCTAGTTGGAGTACCTACCCAGAAGACGAGGGTTCGAATCCCACTTGCAATCTGTATTTTTCTTCCCTCAAAAAATAAAAGTTCATGTTATTGACGTATCATAGTTGGTGTAGTAGATGAGCATTCGACTGCTACACAACGTGTCGCGGATACGACCCTCCTACGGAACAAATATTTGCATGATGTATACCTAGTAGTTGTGCCGGGTCTAGGTGTTTGTATATGTGAGTTTCTATGTTATTAAACGCATCCTCGATACAAGAGAAATTCGTGGTGTGAAGAAAGTAAAAAAAGCTGAGGATTTTTCACCCATCTTGATGCGAACAGACTGCCCAAAACCAGGATACTGCGTTCTGGGAGGCGCTTACGTTCAGAAGTGGACGTCAAATGACATGACATGGTGATGATGAAAGCATTTTGTATCTCGTCCCACGCGCCACCCGAGAAAAACAATGTAAAAATAGATGGCGCCACATGTACGATCCTAATGGGGATGGCAACAGGGGAACTAATGGCTCTAGTATAGCTTGTTTCAAGCATCGTCATTGGTTCAAATTAGTTCAAATCTTAAAGGTTCTTCAAAATAGTACTACGTCATTGGTCGGATTAGGATTAAGTTATGTATACAATATCTTTGCGTTGCCAGTCCCATTGATTCTCAAAATGGAAATTATGCGAGCGATGCCGAGGAGAACAGCTGTAGCATGTAAATAATATTTGGGGAGAACTCACATGATGATTTTACCATCCCCAAAAATAGCCCCAGTTGTCAATAAATCTTCTATCATAGGTAGGTGTCGTGGCGAGCAGGTACATAGTGATCAATCCTCGGTGGACGGAGGCCAAGTACCTCAACATTATGAATAACCTACTGTGTGGAGTGCCTATGATGTTCATGAGACGGATACCAGAGAACACGTACCTGCAACTGACGCATCAGGTTAGACCTTCAACTATACGCTTATCAAGTTATCATTTCACCTGATAGTCTTGCCCCGACCCCCGCCTCCTCCCCGCGACTTGGGGCCTGGGAGCCTGTGTCGTCGCACACGGGCCTATGGCCACAACCACAAAACTCCGCCACGAGAAGCTAGATGCGGCCACAGAGAAGCTGAAACGCGCTCAAAATATGAGTTAGATTATCTAACTCTAGTTTCTACTCGTTAAGGCGGCGCTAGTCGCGAGCTCGAACTCACTGGCAGGCATGTTCAAAAACCATGAAATTTCACCGGAAATCGAGCCATATTGTTCATGTGTGCGCGAGCGTCATCCCCCCGAGGAGAAAACAGGGGAAAAAAAAAACGAAACAGCCTTTGGCTGTTGGGGTTTTTATGAGAAAACCACTGCACCAATTAATTTCAAATAAAATTTATTAAATTCTTCGATAAATTTGCTGTGTCGGTACGGACTTCGTTTTGGAAATTTGATGTTTCTTTAGCTTCTAATTTACACCTAAAGTTACGTTAAAATTAGCAAAAAAACGAATCTTTAGAAGCTCGTAACTTTTTAACACGTTCACTGCGTTGGTCAAATTTGATGACTTTCAGTTGGTGCGGCATCGGGTCGATTATATCCGAAGCCCGACTTGCCCCTGGTGCGGTGCTGGGTCGAAAAGACCCGTTCGACTTCGGTCTATTTAGAAGGACTTATCTTAATAGGGATTATGATAAAAGCATATTCCTTTATACCAATATGTTGACAAATAAATACTCAATAAAAGGCTGAAGTCGTAGGTAAATGCACTGAATGGTTTGCTTGTAAATAAAGGTATTGTCTGTCGGATCTTTCCGACCCCATATCCGCACTGGTTAGTTAAAGTGTCGATACATTTTTAGTGTTGTGGATAACTAAAAAAACTTTGATATCGATAAAATGTACTAACAATAATATTTTTGAGAACTATTTAATACAAAAACTTAAAATTTCACTTATGGGATTATTTTCCGTGATTAAAATATTTCCGTGAGAAGATATCCCGTAAGTGACATTTTAAGTTTAGAAGCAAACTGTGATAGTTAAAAAAAGTATTTAACACAAATAAAAAGAAATTATACAATCATATTAGTAGTATGATTTTCTAGATCGTTTCATGACTGCTACATCGTTTTATGTTTCATACACTTTCTCTTCTCATTTGGATAAAAAATCATCGAACCAGAAGGACCTCACTAGCTCTACTCACTTGTTATCTAGTGCGGCTATGGGGTCATCGGGTATCGGGTCGTTTAGATCCGATAAACGCACTAGACGTAAAAAATTTTGCTCCAGTCGGCATCGGGTCTGGAGGACCCGATGCATTTTTTTTATTCCTTTATTATTTATTTAAAGAGGCAATTCTAAAACACTAACTGTCTCATTCATATTCATAGGGAAACCAAATATATCTGTCCCGCACCAGCGGTTGGGACAACATTTTTTACCCCGCACCAGTGGCAAGATGAGCATCGGATATAATCGACCCGATACCGCACCGAACGTGTTAATAGCTTCATATTTTACAATTCTACTTCCGTACAGACAAAATTAATAATGAGACAAAACGATACCATGTTTAATTTTGGATGTACTTTGTCAATTAATGGAGTAAAACCCCAACGAAGTTTCTATGGAAAAAATGTTGACTTGTTTGCTCTTAAGATACACCGACGTAGCGTGGCGCTGAAATGTTGTTGATCAGAACCTACAGCGCCTTAAAAAAATGAATTATCAACAATCATTGGAAAGCAATGTTGCTTTCCTTGCAATATTATAATAACAATATTTACCTACCTAACCATTTAGTTGTACTGTACAAGGTTATTTTGGACCTTAGCTAAAGCGAAGTAAAACCACCATTGCGGTTTTTCTAGAAGTCTGTTTTCCGAATGTAAAAATAAGTTTTTTAATAACTTCTTCTTCTTTACCAACACCTATTTTATTTTTGTACAATGCTGAATGTATTTATCTTCATTCTAGATATTTTACCACATCCGAGCGTGTGATCCAATACAGCGCAGGTTTTATTTAACCATGATGATGAGAACCCAGGTTAGTTCAATTTAGGTAATCTACTTACGTAAGAAACCAATAATGAGATGAGGTTCAGTACACTGATAGGTAAGGAACCTATTTTGAATTAGGTACACTAGGAACTAGTTGATTCACTTTTCCGTTTTCACTAACACTAAACAAAATAAAACTAAGTGTTCCCCGGGGTTTCACCTCCCGCTGCTCGGCTCCTATTCGACACAGCTCGATGTTTTATAACCTCGATTACTTTTACACTACCTTACTGTAACTCAAAATTTTAAAACATTATGTATCTACCTATCTTATTAAATGTGAAATTTTCATGCCCTAAACAGGCAAAATATGGTTTGTGCCTAAACCACCATTATAACAACTTTTAGTACCTGTATTTTATGCAATTATAATGATTCTTATTCGATCTCATTAAATGAAATATAACATGTAAGTATTGCATTTTTTTTAATGGAACCAGAAGTTCCTGAAATTATTCTATTCTAATTTAAGTTATTCTATTCAGAACTAAAACATACACATTGTCATTTTAAACTATGCTAAAAGATGACTAACATTATCGTCGCCTTACAATAACTCTATAGTTACACCAAGAACAGTAACATATTGCCGTAACATTTCCACCAGGCGTTAGGCAAGTCATACAGTTGGAGCGCCCGAGAAGTCTCCCGACTTGGTCTCCTTCTTGCTGAAGTTAGTGGCCAAGACCTGAGTGCCATTAACCCTGAAGCTATGTCTGGAATTACGGCACAGGTAAGACCTTATACTTTCTAAATACTGTAAGCATCTTGTCGTTTAAACGTCAGATATAGAGCGGCAGCAAAACTGGCTATCGCAATCAAAACCATTTATGTTAAAAAAAAACTATTATCAGTAAGTATCGTCTATGATCAGTAGCAGTGGTGACCTAGTGGTGCCAGTCCCAATTTTCGAATTACAGGTTGAGGGTTCGGATCTCAACAGGAGCTTTTCTTTTTGTAATTATTTCTTCACATAAAGCAGTTTACACGGAATAAAAACCCATCACCAGATTTTGACGTTCCACTTTCCCAATTTTTACAGCTTCTGGCAAAATTGTTTAACATCTTGTAACACCACATGATTGCAATAAATGTTCGAGTATGAGTTTGAAGATAATTCTATTGTTGCAGGTAATGCTAGAAATGCCGATACAAAGCCTAAGGGCGATCACAGAGATGCAGCTCCGTTACTTGGAGTCGAAGCCGCTGAACATCCTGGCTCGGAAGCTGATACACCAAGCGGAACAGCTCCAAAGTGACACAGCAGTTAGCCTTTTTAGCCCTCCACTCGTGATGTTATTGTATATTTCGTCTGTAATTATAATTTTATTGGATACAATATAAATTATAGGTTTTATTACAGTATGGCTTTTATTTGAATTAATTTTTCGACGCCATTATCATCATCACGATCATTATCATTATTTGCAGTCCTGTTTCGCCCAGTATAAAGGTCTTCGCACATTATAACAACTCCACGCCAACGCGGCAGCAACTCTACTCACACTCTCGATGAGTAGTCAACTAGTTGATCCACCCAATGGTCACTAGTGGACAACGCGGTGTCAAGGAGTGGCCAACGCGGTGCCAACGAGTGGGTTATTCAACAGACAACTCGTCTAACCTCAGTTTTCCCGTCACGCGTCAGTCGCAAACGCATAGTCGTTGCGTGGACAACGTGTGGTCGTTGCGTGGACGACGTATGGTCATTGCGTGACAAACGTGTCGGGGTTGACCTCTAGTGTACGATGCCTAGGCCACTCGTTGTACACTACTTTATAATCATTTTTTGAAATTGAACCTTGAACATATGATACAGGGCTTAAATTTCAATGTCTAGCATAGAGTCGAGTCGCCGGTGAGTTGTTATAATGTGCGAAGACCTTAAGCCTCCTCCCTTTTGTGTTACACTGCCCTAACTACAGCTTGGCTAGAACGGATTGAAACGGAACTAAATTTTATTTCTGACTGCGTTTTAAAATCTTTGATATTTGATGTAAACAAAGATCGCAGGTTTGTTAGATTCATTATTTTGCCATAAAACTTACGTAATAAGTGAAAAGAAATAAAATCATTCAAAGTGCTGGTAGCGCGAAGACAGTGGCGACTTCCGGTTTTCTACATTTTTATGTCGAGCTGTATGTGATCCTGAACAAGTTTTGACGAATCAATCGAAATAGTAATCAAGGTGTTTGTTAGCGGATAGATGCGGACTGCCCACGACCGGAATGGTCGGGCCAATTTGGGCGAGAGGCTTTTGTCCAGTAATGAACGGCAACTGGTTGATAATTTTGATGTTAATGATAATTTGCTCATTGCTACAAACACAGGTGTCCTTTCCGAGGAGGGATGATTTCTTGAAATATTTTCTTTGTTCTCAATGGTTAACCTCGTTATTTTAGTGTACTAACATATAGTAGTAATGTTGATTTTATGGGAAACTTTGTATAATAAAAGAAAATATATATATTGGTACAGCACATTTATAATGTCAAAACGGAAAATGGTTCAACATATTCAACGGCGGCAAATGGAAGGAGTATCGACCGTCACAGTGAAGCCGTGCCTGCAACTGAAAAAATAAAACATCAAGTTGGCGTTGGTAAAATTTCGATGGCAACCTGCCTGACTGTGGAAGGCAATGTGTTGAGCGACGTATGTACGAGTATGTTCCGTTATGTCATTTTAAAGACCAAATTAAATGGACCGGCTCAAATCTTCTCAAAAATGAACCTCTACTGATTTTGTTAAAAAGTTGCAGTTGAAACATTTGATTTATAAAAATGTATTACTTACTATAAGACTTCTCCACTGTGTCTGCGTCTCCGTGTTACGAACGTGGGGTCCTTGCGGACATACTTGTGTCAGTATTTGTATACACGGCAGTGGTACAGGACGTGATGGACACGTTGTTGATCCTGTAGTGCTAGCTACTGACTGCACTGGTGGACATGTCTGCTGGCATCCTTTCATCTGCGCTGGTGGACATGTCTGCTGGCATCCTTTCATCTGTTCTGGTGGACATGTCTGCTGGCATCCTTTCATCTGCTCTGGTGGACATGTCTGCTGGCATCCTTTCATCTGCACTAGTGGACATGTCTGCTGGCATCCTTTCATCTGTTCTGGTGGACATGTCTGCTGGCATCTTTTCATCTGCTCTGGTGGACATGTCTGCTGGCATCCTTTCATCTGTTCTGGTGGACATGTCTGCTGGCATCCTTTCATCTGCGCTGGTGGACATGTCTGCTGGCATCCTTTCATCTGTTCTGGTGGACATGTCTGCTGGCATCCTTTCATCTGTTCTGGTGGACATGTCTGCTGGCATCCTTTCATCTGCGCTGGTGGACATGTCTGCTGGCATCCTTTCATCTGTTCTGGTGGACATGTCTGCTGGCATCCTTTCATCTGCGCTGGTGGACATGTCTGCTGGCATCCTTTCATCTGCTCTGGTGGACATGTCTGCTGGCATCCTTTCATCTGCACTGATGGACATGTCTCTTGACAACCTTCTATCTGCAATGGTAGATCTATCTCTTGGCATCCTTTTGACTTCACTTTCGAACATGTCTGTGAGCATGCTGATGGTACTTTTTCGCATGGCACCGGGTCAGTCTGTGAGCATACGTGCGAATCTTTATGTGCTTCCGTGCATATTTCTGGGCATAGTTTTAAGCAGCTATGCTTTGCTATCAGGCTAATAGCCGGTGTCGTTACCGATGATTCTGTAATGCTTACTTTTTGTCTGGTTATAATACCGTCACTTTGTGAGTCATTAGTCTGGCATGAAGAGTTTATTACGTTGCATTTCGTTGTTTCTCTCCTTTGTATCCCTGATAAAGTAACAGTAGTAATAGTGTCTAAAGCAATTTCCGAAAAACTCCTTTTTACTGGAATTATACTGTTACATGTTTTTAACTGTTGCTGGTCGGATGGTCGACATGGTGGATTGAAATCACAACTGAAAAAAAGTTATTTAAAACGTACCTAGTGCATTTGAGACTAAATTGTTACAACTTGTAATCTACCTATATGTTTGTTAATTGCACATTACAGGACCCATTTTGTATGGCAGATTATGGAAAATCGAGTGTAGTAATGCAGGCCACTGAATAATATTGGCAAAGTTGTAATGCTGATATGTAAAAAATTTCGTCACTGCAGCCTGCAGCCCATAATCGGATAGACTGGAGATAGCTACTTCCCGAAGTGAAGATGTCTTGTCTCTTCAATGACTTCTAAACCATAAATTTATATCAATAGCAGCTGGTAATAGAAATTGAGTCAGTAATAACATCACTATTCAAACCGTAAAATAAGAAGGAAGAATCCACGAAAAAATTTAAACAAATTACAACTCACCTGCCATCCACATCTTCGTTCACTGAGCTTGTCAGCAATATGTAATATTTGCAATTATTCTCACAGCTCTGCGGAGTGTCACCTCGAGGAGGGTTATTCAGTCTTCCACAACCAGCACACTGGGCAACCATCACATTTGGAGAACAACCAGCGAACCCATGATGTTGAAAAAACTTCTTGGAAAATATAGACTGCAGCGAATCGCGACACGGAAGAAACTGATCATCTACAGTTATCTGTGATTCTTTTTCTGATGTCTTAATGTCTGTTAACGACCTCGACCTCTGACAATTTTGCGCACAAGAATAGACTGACTTTATGATATTCTGGACCTTAATATTAAGTTTTAGGTTGATTACGTCCCCATTATTTAAGATTGATACGGTATATTTGTCATGATCCACGACACTGTCTCTTTTACTACATGGACAGCATATTACTGAGCTGACATTAGCAGACTCATTAGTTGCGGAAATTTCTTGTGCATGTTGTTGTTCGTCTAGTTCTTCTGCATCTGTACAAGTTTGGACTTCTACACTGACGGAAGTAGACGCCAAGAATTTTCCTTCATATAACACTTCTGTTTGCGTTTCTTGCGGGATATTTGTAATGGCATCAATAACGTGTTTGACCGTATCTATTCTCGCAGATGTTGTTATCTCGCTTTCCGCTTTTTTTAGTGAATGTGTTGATATGATACATAATTCTTGTTCATCGATAATATTTTCAAGAGGAGCTCTATTTCGTGTAAGACTCTCTTGGTTTGTGATAGCATTGGTTGATAATGTCCCTGCCGGTGGAGTGTTACGTTCGTATGGAAGACACTCAGGAAGTAATACTGATTTTGCAGAATCGTTGGAAGCCGGGATAGGAGCAACGTTGGCTTTTCCAGTAATTTTGTTAGTTAGATTTTCTTTGTTAGTTTTCACAGGTTGTTTAAGAGCGGGAGATATCGGAGTCGGTTTCTTTAGTAATGAGGAGTTTTGTCCTATGGACAAACGTTTTTTCTCAGTGGATGGTCTTCCCGTATATAAACTACTTTTTCGTGTATGTTGTTGAGCTTCAGATATGTGTGGAGCCCCTGCTGCTCCGTTTCCTCCAGCGCTAGCTGGTCTAGCCCCCGGATTATTCACTGTGTTTTTAATTCCTGGCTCACTTAACCTGGCTGCAGTTTCGTCTACTCTTGAAATGGGTATACCCGATTTGAATTGCCCCAAATCACTCATTCTTAGTTTAGAATTTATTCTGTCTCTAGTAACGGGTCTGGGAGCGGGTGCATTAACTTTAGCACTAGAGTCATGTACTCTAGGTGAGGGATTTCTCAATCTGGAATCGGGGTCAATAGTTTTCATTCCAAGAACAAGAGCTTTGTTTTCATGACTACTCAATCTAACTAAATTATCGATCTGTTTGTTTCTTTGTTCACTCAGTCTAGTTTCGTTTTCTTTGGCACTTTTTCCTCCAACTCTGCTGGCGAAATTATTTTCTCTACCTTTCTGCTCGCTTAATCTACCACCATGTTCAAATTCTCTGTTCCGTTCGGCCGTTCTGCCACCCAATTGAATGTCAGCGCCTCTTTTCCCGCTTATTCTACGTGTGTGTTCAATTTCGCCCTTCGATTCGCTTGGTTTACGTTTATATATATTTACTGGAGGGTTCTGTTCGCTTGGTCTGCGCGCATTTTCATTTATTCTAGTTCGGGGCTCAGCTACTCCGTTTACAGTGACATTCTCTCGGCCATTTTTTTCAAAGTCACTAACACTTTTTTCTCTAAAACCATTTGCTCTGCCTTTGGATTCATTTTTCTTATTCAATTGTACACCTTCTGTTTCTTCATATAAAGCCGGCATTTCATGTTCCACGTGGTCTAAAGTTTCTTTCAAATCTGTAACTGATTTTTCTTCTTTTATAGGCTCAGATTCACTCGACCATGGCTCAATATGCCCCGGTTTTAATATATTGACAGATGATTTGATTACATCTTCACCTGATCGATGTTCACTTTTGCTCGAATTACCACCGGAATCACCTGGTCTAACACCAGAATCATCAGGCCAAGCTCTACATACACCTGGCTTATCTCTGCTTGCATTGGATCTAATTTCATGTTCAACCTCTCTAGCTCCGTATTGCCCCGTCTTAGATGTCTTAGATCCATTCCCAATCAGTTTAGTTTCTCCTAATGATTTGATTAAATCTTCACCAGATCTAAGTTCATTTTTGCTCGGCTTACCTTTAGAATCATCTGGCCAAGCTCTATTTTCATCTGGCTTATTTCTGCCCACATTGGATCTAGTTTCATGTTCACCTAGTGTAGCTCCGTATTGCCCTGTCTTAGATCCATTTCCAATCGGTTGAGTTTCTTCTTCACCCGTTTTTGTCCCAAATAGACGTGGTTTAACTCCGTGTTTACCTGGCTTAGCACTATTTACACTAGATCTTCTTTCGAGCTCGCCCACAGGTTCACTTGGGTTTACTCCACTTTCATTCAACCGAATCCCACGTTCACCTAATCTAGCTCGATTTTCACCTGGTTTTGTTCCATTTGAAAGCAAGTTAGTTGCAACAGTCGGTCTAGTCACATTTTCAACAGGTTTAGTATCATATTGTGCTTCTAGATTACCTTCTCTAATTCCACGTATTTCCGAGATAGTTTCATTATCAGCTAGTCTAGTGATACTTTCACTAGGTCTAACTGGTTCAGATGCATTTTCACCTGGTCTAGCTCCATATTCACCAAAATTATCACCATTTTTACTCAGCTTAGGTACGTTTTCACATGTACCTGCATTGTCCCCCAATCTAGCTTCATAACCAACCGGTCTCTCACCATTCTTACTTATTCTAGGTCGATTTTCATTCGATTTAGCATCACGTTCACCCGGAATAACTTCAGTTGCAATTAATCTAGGTGTACGGTAATTCATGTTAGCTTCACGTTCATCAGATCTTCGTATATTCTCACCCAGTTTAGGCCCAGATTCATTTGATCTAGCTCGGTTTTCACTTAGTTCAGGTATTTGATCAGCATTTGCTCTGAATTCATTAGGTTTATCTGTAGCATGTTGATCCATTGCTGGTCTTGTTCTGTTTGATCTGGGTCCATAATCATTTGCTGCATCCGTTTTTGCCGATGCCTGCAAAATTAATAATTACTTACTTTACTGCTTACTTTTTTTTGTTTTTGTCAGCAATCTAAAGGGGCTCCAGCAATCTAAAGGACCAAAGCCTGCCAGAGACGCGGGACTGTGTCATTAGGTAAACGTGACCCTGGAACGTAAAGGGCTGTTGAAGGATCACCGTGGATTTTAGTTAATACAAGTCTGAAAGTCGCTCCAATCCAGCCCTGGATGGGAGGACTCATTTGATGATTTTACCTAACCTCAGCAGTAGATGCCAAAGATGATCATGAAATGTTTATGGATATAAAGTGAAAAAAAGCTAAGAATTTTCTTTCGTCTAACAAACTTCTCTTAATTTTTCCTTCTCATAGTTCTGATTTTATTCAATCTTCGTTTCACATTCAGTCCATTATTTTTTTTGGACACCGCTTCCTCTCGTTATCAGGACGGCCACCAGTCGAAATGCATTTAAGCGGAAGTTGTGTCATCATGTCACACCTGCTATGTTGTTTCTCTACTGCCCTTGGTTGACTGGTAAAGAATGCCTCAGTCCGCCAATGGAACTCTGTGCTTCATGAAGTTTTAAATAAATACACTTCTCATCAAAAAAATCGAAACACCTCGCAGTTTATCTATATATATAAAAGAACAGGGGTTTTTCTTTTGACACGACTACAGCCGAAACCGCTAAACGCAGAAACTTGAATTTTGGACAGGATTTGCAGTCTAACATGTAGATTGGCAATAAGACGGGATTTTGCGAAAATCCTCCTCTAAGGGGGTGAAAAGGGGTGAAAACGTTTGTATGAAAAATCTTATTCCTTGGGTTCCTTGAAACTTACCACGAAGAGAACACAAGTAAGTAAATAAGATTAGCACCTTATTTTTTTAAAACTACCCTCCATTGGTAATCTAGGGGTTGTTAAAGTTTGTATGGAAAAATTATAACGCGTGAGCTGATGAATTTGAAAATCAGTATTTATATACTAGATAAGAATTAATCAAACACGTGTTGTTGGATTTTTCGAAATTCACCCCCCAAGTTGGTGAAAAGGGGTATTCAAGTTTTAAGGGGAGGATTTTACTGCTTGCTTCGATAAACTTAAAACTTGGCCTAAATATTCTCTCAATCAAATAAATGATGCGCATGTATACTTAAAAATCAACCCCTGACGGGGTGAACATGGGAAAATCAGGACTGGACCATTTTTAGATTTTCCAAAAGTATCCTAAAACGAGGGTGTCCGGGCATTAAATTCACTAATTTCGAAGTTAGAAACACGCGCAGAAGAAGTCGCGGGCAAAGTGCTAGTGATTTGATAAGGATTATCAGAAAAATGTGTATATTTAGGAATAAATGTAAAATGTCATTTAATAGTGAGTAGTATGAGGTTTTTAAATCCTAATGTTAATGTTCTAAATTCAAATTAAGTCTTCATAGGTTTCGTATTTTGTATAATGAGTAATTTTTACCCTGTATGAAGGAAATGGGTAAAACAACACGCGTAAATGAAAAAAAAATGTAAGAAACGTTTATTTAATAACTTGTATTCCCTCCGCGAGCTCTTATTACTGCTTCCATACGGTTCTTCATCGATCGGATGAGAGTCACGATCACATGTTGTGGTACATTATCCCATTCCTCTTGGATTGCATTTTGCAGCTGGCTAAGTGTTTCTGGGGCTGGATCTCTTGCTAGAATTCGTCTCTTTAATTCATCCCATAGATGTTCAATGGGATTCATGTCCGGGCTTCTTGCTGGCCATACCATAATGGAGATACCGACTTCGGTAAGATAATCTCGTACGACGCCCGCGGTGTGAGCTCTAGCATTGTCATGCATGAATATGAAGTCGTTGCCAATAAAATGTGCATAGGGCATCACATGAGGTTCAAGACACTGTTCGATGTACCGATGAGAGTTTAGTGCAGGCAGCCGTGGCCCAGACACAAAGGCAAGTTCTGTCTTACCGTCGGCGCTGATTCCTCCTCAAACCGTTCACGAACCGCCACCATAGCTGACCTTTTCTTCAATGCAGCATTGTGCAAAGCGTTCTCCATCTCTTCTGTAGACCTTGTTCCTTCCGTCGTTACCATACAGCATAATTTTACACTCATCAGAAAACAGTACTTTGCTCCACTGAAGGTATGACCAAGTTAGGTGCTCGCGTGCAAAGTTAAGGCGCGCTCTTCGATGGTCTGCAGTTAATTTCGGCCCATTCGCTGGCTTATGCGGTGCCAATCCGCGTTCCTTCAACCTTCTTCTTATTGTAGAGTCACTTACAGCTACTCTTCGTACAACGCGAAGCTGCTGCTGCAGTTGAAAAGCGTTAAGGCGTCGATTTCGTAAAGAAGTTGTTACAATAAATCGATCATCTCGCTCAGAAGTGACCCGATTCCTGCCAGATCCTGAACGGCGCGTGAACGAACCAGTCTCCCGATAGCGTTTGTAGACTCTTTGAACAGATGATAAGCTTAGATGCAATCTTGCAGCCACAACACGCTGACTAAGTCCAGAATCCAGCAATGCCACCACTTGGGCGGCTTCTGCGGGCGAAGTATCCATATGTTTTAGAAAAAAAAGTTTTTTCAGACGTCCCAAAGTCACAGTAAATGAAATAAGAAACAGAAAGTTTAAAGACAAGCGCTAATTTTTAGTTTTTAAACGAGAAACGTACGTGCTCCAACCCTAAATACACATTTGTCTCAAAACAGTGATTAATTTCATTTATAGGATAAACAAATGAAATTATTTCGAATTTTGATTTTTTTCTTCTTACTGTAATGACCAAACTGCCAGCTACACAGTAATGTTTTTTTTTCATGGAATTAATTCTCTTTTGTAAAAGATTAGGACAAAAACAATAAAAACGAAAGTGTTTCGATTTTTTTGATGAGAAGTGTAAATAAATTTAAAAAAATGAACACATACAGAGCTCATGTAGTGTCCCCCTGATGATCTTAATTCTGTCTGTTGACCAGTAGCTGGCATCAAAGAGTCTTGAGTAAATGAATCTGGAATGCATTTTGAACTTTTTAGGGTTCCGTACGCAAAGGGTAAAACGTGACCCTATTATTAACATTTAGTTTTCCGTTTGTCACCAGGCTATAATTCTTCCCGTGATAGTTACACAGTGGAAAAATTATCACGGATGAAATAGTTTCTAAAAAACAGAATAAAATAAATATTTAAGGGGATATAATAAGTCTTACATACGACAGATGCTTTTTTGTTAATTTATGCTCGATATTGAAAACGGCAAAGGGAAACGCTTGAAAAACTCAAAGAATATTTAGTTGTGTATTCAATTTCCCATTCAACAAACCGTTTTATAGATAAAGCTAACCTAGCGTGCGTAAGATCAACTCACACTTGGTCGGTTTTTGAATTAAACTGCATAATTGCGACTTAAATGTAAAATAACAATTATCGCTTCAGATACCTTCTTTTTCAGGGCACTCACAGCACGTTTGTGGATCACAACACCCTAAAAAGTAATAAAACAATATAAATTAATCTTGTTAATAACATGAAAGTTTGTTTGGATGGACATTTCTTACTCTTTCACACGAAAACTACTGAACGGATTTGGATGAAATTTGGTACACAGATCAGAAGAAGAGTCTGATAGGGGACTATAAGACAGACTATCGACAGGGATGTTGTCCCTCCCTGGGTAGGAGGACTCATTTTGTTGATTTTACCACGTAAAAAACATCTAGCACTCTTATCGCCAACTTCAGTGATTCCAATTTTCGAGTGCATAGTGGTGTTACAAATTTTAGGTACGTTTTGCTGAGCATTATACTCAAAGGCAACTTTTTGACTTTTGTGACTTAGTCAAAGAAGTCATAGCACCGCAGATAAAGAATCCTACTGGATTCCTTAAAAAAAAACTTACATTCTTTTTCGGGACATAAGCAACATGGATCGTCGGGTATACATTCTGCAAAGTAAAGCATTTTGAGTTTGTTTCATCCTCTTCGCTGGCCCTACCTCGTCAACGGGCTAGATGGAAAAATGGTGTCATAAAACCCGTTGATGTCGGCATTGACATGTAACGTGGTGTAGATGACACAGGGTAACTTAGACTTGGTTCCTTCCACTCTGCCGCCCGTGTCAAGTCAACGGGGTAGATTGGAAAAACCGGCCAAGTGTGAGTACAACTAGTAGATGAAAGGTACCGTTATACAACATGTAACGCCAAAAGCGCAAAACTTCTTGTGGGGTAGCCCAGACTTTAAGGGAATTCACAAAAAAAAACCCGGTTTTTCATACAGATGTTCTCCACGACACAGGGAATCCTAGTGTGGAGGCTAGTGATATTTAAATTTGTACTACTTTGTTGAACAATAAAGTTTTATTATTAGAGTTTTATTATTTATAATGTGCTCGACCAACTTCTCATTTTGAACGAAAAACCATTTTTTTTGGGAATTTCCATAAGTCTTAGAACAAAAATTGTTCAGTAACATAGGCTGAGTTACCCCACGAGAGGTTTTGCGCTTTTGGCGTTACACGACGTTGTATATGAAAACGGCAAAAGACTCCCTAAAAGACTGATAAGTATACAATTTTGTAAAAGCTATAACAGATGATGATGAAGTTTTGATAATATGGTATAGGGGAACGTGAATCACGTAATTTTGAGTAGGGGCACATTGAGCGCTTCCGAATGCGTGTTTTGAGAACCAAGTGATATAATTAAGGTACCTTTAAACATTAAAGATCACTATTTTTTTGGTTTTAAAAACGCAGGCTACGAAGTGCTCCATATGTATCAAATTACATCATTACAGTATAATTAACCTTTTACTTTCCTTCTTGCTTGTCGTTTTTCCCAGGACCTGAAAATATTAATAGAGTTTCTACAATATGAGTTCTTAATATTAAATGCAATCATTCTGGTATATATCCAGAATCTTGTATTGCAGGAAAATACCTGCAAATTGCCATAATACCAGCTCATAACTTAACACTGAACTCGGTCTAAAACCAACTCTCTGACGATTTGACATTATGTAGGAGTATTGGAATCAAAGATATTAGCATTTTGGTGTTCATGGCCAGCTGTCGCTTAACAACTAAAATGACTGCCATTCGCGGAGTATTCAATGAATTTAGGGAAACTTCGGTTACAATATCCCTTTAAAGTACGTTAACCGGTTAGACTGATCACAGTACGCCTGTATCCCTGCGCAAGAGTATTTACCTCGAAGCTTTCATCAGATACTGCTGGTAGCCAGCGTCAATGAATCTGTCAGGTTCTGGAACTGCCACATACGCCTGGCCATCTCGGAGACCCAGTGGTCCTTCTACCAGCTGCCCATCGATGGTGAACAGCTGTAAGGGACATCTGCAAGTATTCCGTGAATATTTATGGAAATCAACGACAAATTAAACGCTTTTTGATAGGAAGCGCAAGACTTGAGAATCTAATCTATCTAATATCTTTAAACGAGCAATTCTTGTATATTTATTCATAATAAAATTATGATCTCGGAAACGGCTCCAAGGATTTTCATGAAAGTTACATATTAGGGGTTTTCGGCTCAAGGAATCGAATTATCAAGTGTTCCAGGTTCGAGAAAAGCTCGGTTCCCAAGATATAGACATTTTAAAAACCGAGCGAAGCTCGGTCAACCAGACATTGTTACCATAATAAAATTATTAACCTCTAGAGCCCCGTGGCAAAACTTTGTGCCACCAAACCCTGACCGGTTTTTTAATCGGACTGTTACTTCCCTAGAGCTAGCAAGACAAAGGCGTCTTCTCTAAGAGTGAAAGTCAGCTACTTGGGTGCTCCAATAATTCTGAATTTGCTTTTATTATCTTTCGTTTCTTTGCGATTATTGTCTAGTGAAAGAAAAGTTGTTGTGTGCCTCGGAAGGCACGTAAAGCGGTTGGTCCCGGCTGTGATTTGTAGATCTTTGACAGTCGTTACTGTTAGTCAGAAGCTCTACAGTCTTACTATGGAGTATCGTATTACCCAGTTACTGGGTTGTGGAGGACCCACAGGCATTCGCTCCATGTGAAATACTGATATCCAGCTGAATTTGGTTTGACTGGAAGCCGACCCCAATATAGTTGGGAAAAGGCTAGGGAGATGATGAAAGAAAAGTGAATATTGGAAAATTCGAGACATAATTCTGTGCTGTCAGCATCCAGACGGGGGGCCTTAGAGGAATATAGCCTGCCGGGGTCGCAAGACAGTCGCGTGACCCTGGAAGGTTGAGGGCTATTGAAGGATTGCCGCGGATTTTAGTCTGACAGTTCTTTCCACTGCCCTGGGTGGACTTTTTTGATTTTACAACGAAAAAAAAAAGATAGCTTACTGCTGTTGACGCCTCCCCCCCTAGAGGGCCAAATCCTGCCGGGGTCGCGGGACTTATTCCATTACCGTGCCCCCATAAAATGCTAATGAAGGACAGCGTGGATTTTAGTCAGTGCAAGACTGACAGTCCATCCCACCCTGCCCTGGGTGGAACTATTTGATGATTTTACAACGAAAAAAAAAGGTATAGCTTACTGCTGTCCATAATGTGACTGTGCCAATTGGTCGAGTGTGTCCTCCCATAAGTTAAGCTCGCTGGCTCTAAGGTGGTACTTCCTTGGAGGTGAGAACTTCTGGCCGTTCGAGAACACGTATACCTCGATCGACCAGTCTTTCTCATCATTAGGCACTTTAGCGTCGTTTTCGTTCATGTTCGATTTACTAGTTACTACACAAGGTATTTCATCCTAGACATTTTATTCTTTTTTAAAGTCAGGAGCCATAGAAATACGATTATTATAACCAAAGCAGTATCTAAATTTTTATTTGTATCACTGTTTTTTGAACACACTGAGGATTTTATTTTAAAAACAATTTTGCTCTCAATAGATCCTTTTGTTTTTAACAATATGGAAAGTATTCCAAACACATAACCATTTAATATGAAACGTTTTCCTTAATTTTCTACAGTAATAATTTAGTGAAAATGTATTATATTATTTTCGAAAAATACCGCGACATTAGACATATTTCAGATTTGTTTTTTTTTTATGTCTGATATGACATCTGAGCCTTTGTGCCATATTTCGGATTTGACACTCAAGCTTGGGGTTGTCGTTATTTAGTCTTTTTACAATATTTTTTACCTATATGTATAATTAATAATTATCTAGGTATTATTGCCATCATTCATAACACAATGCAGACGCCCCCTTGTCCATGGAGAATTGGGTTTCCCTGTCTCCTGAAACTGGTCTTCATAAGGTAAGTGATTACATTACCTGTTGTTTTGATGTAATTGACTTTTACATAGATGAATTAGGGGTTAGTTCTGCCAAACTTTGGAATTTTATTATTTTGTAATTTTAGTTACCATCTCAAGATGAATATCTCTCAAAAAGTTTATTTCAAGTAAGCCATTTACAGGCACTATAGAATTCTCAAAAAAAAAACAACGAATTTTTTTACAGAAAAATACATTTTATTTACAAAGAAAGGAATTCTTTGTAAAGAACAAAAATGTACTACAAAAAATACATGGCTACAGTTCCAGTCATTAATCTAAGTAATGTGAGTGGTTTTTAAGAATCATGTAAATCACGAAAACCAGTTAAAACACAACATCATGTACAGGTATAGGTCTGTATCAATCTGCTGAGCAATGGTGGCAGTGGTATCTGGTATCGGTCCCAACTTACGAGTTGTAGGGCGTGGATTCGAACCCCGCCGGCGCATTACTTTGTGTAATTTATTTCATCACAACTGCTCTCAAAACAGTGAAGGAAAACATCGTGAGGAAACCGGCGTGTACTAGAACCAAAACATTCGAAGACATTGATATCTGCCAACACGCACTGGGCCCGCGTAGTGGACTATGGCCCACTCCCTCTCACAAGAGAGGAGGCCTGTGTCCCAGCAGTGGGAACATTATAGGCTGATGATGATGATGATGACCTGTATCAATACTAAAGCTGGAGCCACACTGCGGAAAATGTTGATATATAAATAATGTTCCTAAGATTATATTGCGTAAATCAACGGCATTTCCCGATAGTGTGGCCCCCGCATAAGGAAAGATTTAAAAATAGTGTAGAGCATTCTAATTTTAAAACTACACCGACCTATCCCGCCTGATTTAGTTGAACGTTACTCCACTACACTCACCTGGGGTCAACGGTCGCCGCTCCCTGCAAGGGGTCGGTGGTAGCACTTGACAATTTTCATTAACGTAGTAGCTCGTAGAAATAGTATTATTTTATGTACGTTTCCCTCCGTTTTCTGTCGTACATGAAACTTACTTGGTCTTGTATTACATCTCTGAAATGGTTGGACCGATTTTGACGGGACTTTTTTTTGGCAGATAGCTGATGTAATAAGGGGTAATTTAGAAACGAAGTCGCAGGCACATCTAGTCTATACATATAAATAAAATATACATATACATAAACAGTACATAAGCAAAATAATATTTTTTACAATTTTTGTCTGTCTGTATGTATTTCTGTCTGTTGGTAATGGCTAGATAGAATTTGAAAGTGTGGAGATTTTCAAGTACATTATGTTGCTATTAGAGTCGCTCAGGACCTGCGGAAATTTCATGATTATGTAGTATAAAGTGTAATGATAGATATAGAGCCTAGAGCCATGTAATAATTAGATTATAAAGTAAACGAAAACAATTCATTGATTCTTTTACAATGATATGAGGGTAACAAATGTCAAACCAAGATGGCGATTATAAACTTTGCCATAGGGCAAACCGTGCTGGTGACTCAATAGGTTACCATGGAACCTATGATCTAGGTAGGGTGAGTGTTAAATGATTCATACTTAGTTGTAGGTTTTTTCGGGTTTCACTAAAGTTGATTCGGATAATTAGACATTTAGGACTTTGGTTGTAATTGTAAGTTGAAAATCTCAGATAAAAGAAATAGGCAGATAAAACGCTACGAAACCGCGAGTGTGTCCACCAAAGTAAATACAAATGAAATCGAATTACATTCTCTATTGTTTTCTTTGTTTTTGAGAACAACTTTTACTATGGTTAAAGACACGAGACCCGATATTTTGGCAAAAAACAACAACGACGCGCAGCTTGGTACTGTCGCGACTTTGTATTCGATTTTGATTTTGTATTAACTTTGGTGGATCCACTCGCGTGTTCTGTGCGCTCTATCTGCCTATTTCTTTGATCTGAGACTGGATAAAATACTTTGTATCATGTTTTGTTAGCAGTTTAAAGGATCTAGTGTGACCACTATCTCACCTGTTGATACGCGAAGATGTTGTCGACGGTGAAGGACGTTTGCCTAAACTATGTACTTATTCTTAAACACTGTTTTAGGCTATCACGGTTTGTTTCGCCATGTAAGCGCCATGATCGCGGGATGACTTTATCATGATGGGTCATGCCGCGATCAGAGCGCTTGCAACAGCGTCGAAATATCGGGAACTCAAAATAATAAATAATCACGGAAGATATCCCGTACGTGAACTACTTAGGGTTACACCACATCTGACAGCACGGAATCGCCTTTTTCCGTCGCCCTTTCTCTTTCTGTCGCTTAGAACTGCCATTTGCTAGACCGAGACAGAATGCATAATGCGATAGCACGCGGCGGAATCCGCGAGGCGGCTGGGTGCTTTTGCATTGTCTCGGTCTAGCAAATGGCAGTTCTAAGCGACCGAAAGAGAAAGGGCAACGGAAAAAGGAGATTCCGTGCTGCCAGATATGGTTCAACCTTTATTCTTGATTTCAAGACATAAATAAAATGCTCCCTTTGTATCAAAATTGGTTGGTACCTAATTACTCTATTTAAACTTACTGTGTGTGCATTTAGTTTCATGTCACTCTCGCACGCTCATTTGCATTCGATTTCACTTTCCTCTCGCCATATTAGTTATGGCGGTGCCATCCGTAGCAATATTAGAGTAGTACTTACCTTGCTTTTAGAAATCTGGTCATTCACCGCGTCGCGTCCATGCATTATTGCAATGAATAATAGAACCATAACATTATGCTACCATTATGTTTTAAAAGACGGGCTTAAAACAGAAGGCATATTGTGCTATTATTCTGCAATATTGTTGCATTTCGGATGTATCTAGAATTTTTTTTCTGGGGTAAAACAAACTTGATTGTGATTATTGATAGTTAATGTAGTTTTGGTTATTCCAAGAGCGTTTTAGGAAAACTTTATGAAGACTGATCTTAGAGTGTACGAAGAATGATAGGTACATAAATAAATAATGAACTTATTCTCTCATGAGGATTGGCATCATTGAGAAATGATGTGAAAGGAAAGGAAACTATGAAGCCGCAACGTCTGACAGTGAAGAATGGAAGACGAAGGCAAGAAGATGATATGGAAAATTTTCTAGGAGCACCTAGACTTTACTTCCTTACGTCTCCTGACCTTGTTTAAAACACCTGCCTTAGACGGTTTATTCCGCGTTCAACCCCCAAGATTTTCTACCCTCTTCCGCGTTCGACCCCTAAACGTTTCCACATTAACTGCAAAAAAATATAAAAAATGAGGGTTGAAAGTGGAATTTTATTTCTTAAATGTATTTGTTCCACGTTCAACCCCCATTGGACAGTGAAACAGAAAAAGCAGGCATTTAAAACACTTGCAACTTACTGCGACTGCGACTTTGGAAAGCAAAGGTTAATTGTTGGAACAGGGTCGTTTTTAGTCAGTCAAGTCTAGGCAGTCCCTTCCGGTACACCGACGGCGAAAAGACTAGGGCTTGCAGAACCGGTACTTTTTCAAGCCCGGTACCGAAGTTTCGGTACTGGGACATGGAACCGGGATTTCCCGGGAAATTCGGTACTTTCGGTACTCACGTACAAACGCTATTAACTTATCGAATGAAAGGCACGAGTGCGTGCACACTACATAAAATTATCTAAATCAGTTGAAAAATGAACTCATTACAAATGTGGGTGGGATGGAGTAGTTCATAAAACTTTGTTTTATTCGTAAATCTATAATTGACGATAATCATCAGAACATAATCTCAAGGAACCGAATTTAAATGCTTTTTTAATCTATTGCATAGCTTTTATCGCGGGCTCTGATCGCGGCGCGGCGACCAAATCAAGACATTCCCAACAAAAACCTAACGAAAATATCCGACACCACGCATCGTCTAACGTTGTTTCAGTTCGGGAGACTTAATATCCGGAAAAAAAATATCCGTCATAAAAACAATTTACTTTATCTTACTAATTCTAAACGGCTAGCTACAAAAAGAGTTTTCGTAATGAAACCTACTTATAAAATTATCCTAAAACAAAGAAGTTCTATATTACAGTAGTGCATCACAAACATTTTAATTTTCTTTTAAAATAAAATAGTTATAATATCAACTTTGCAGCCTTGCTTATCTTTCAGTGTCTTGCTTACGCTCAGTTTTCAATCCAAGTGGGATTGAAAACTGAGCGTGGCGAACTTTTCAAAGGTACGAGATGCAGAAAAACTTTGCTTCCGAATGCAATACACAACTTTTTACCTCACTACGCGAGGAAATGCAGTAGGTGTGGCTCTGCGCCTCGCCTGCCAGTGAAGAAAATAATTGACTACAAGATATTTTGTCCGAATTTTGAACAAATCTTTGCGTTCTAGCGCGCAAAATGGAGTTTTGCGCGTTTTGCGTGCAAAATGGAGTTATTAAACTCCATTTTTCACACAAAACGCGCGAATGAATAGAATCTTTCCGAGCGAGTGAAGTGGAAAAAAGGTAGCTTCTCACAATCTCCGAGTACCACATGTATTTTTTTTAGTTGATATAAAGATTACTTTTAAATATAATAATTAAAATATGTTTTGAATATTGGAAATTCCTTCTATATTTTGAATTAGAAATTAATAAGCCTATCTTTGTCACGTAATTGCTTTCTTCTTTCCTCTATAGAATAAGTCTTTAACATCACATACTTGGTCACTTTTTTCCTTCTACTATAAATAAATATCATTAAACAAACTGTAGCAAAACAAAACTAGTATAATGCTTTAGCGAGATGAAAAAAATATAAAACTCAAGAAAAGAATGTAACAAATGCTATTTTCTTTAGAATAAAGGTAGTATCATAAAAAAGTAAAAGCTTTTTAGAGATAAATAAACCAAATAATTATAAATACACAAAATCTGAGCATTATTAAACTTATTCTCTTCAAAATGAAAGTAATGCAATAAATGAATCATAATCATCATTACAACTGACCCCTTACTTACATTGCTGATTAGTTTTTGTTTATGAAATTCTCATTATTTTCAAATAAAATGTTTTATATCAGCAATATTGTAAAAGAATAGTTTATTGGATATGATTTGTAAATTAATATTAACAAAAAGAAGGAAAATAATAAAGTACCGAAAGTATCGAAAGTACCGGGACTAAGGGACGAAGAACCGGTACAGGATTGCTTTAAAAATTCCCGGGATTTCCCGGTATTTTCGGTACCGGGATTTCCCGGTTGCATGCCCTAGAAAAGACGCTTATCGACATTAATGGTAAGCGTCCACAGGTCCGCATCGTACGTATCGGACGCATCGCATCAAACGGATTTCTGTGTCGGCAGCGTTCGGATTGCCGACGCGCGAGTATCAGCAATCGGATTGCCGATGCCTCCTTCATTGCTTCCACTGATCGGCATTCCGTATGACGTCATCGGTACGCATCGCATTAAGGCATTGCCGATGAGCCGTCCGTACGATGCGGATCAGCTGTGGCTGTGGACGCACTTGTATGAGTTTTCATACAAGGCAAACTAAAATCCGTTACGTACGATACGTGCGATGCCAAATATTGTTTAAAGCCTACGAACTGTGATGTTAGCACTTAACACGTTAGTTAGGAGAGCGTATAGAAATGTGTAGTCTCAGTCAAATGGCCCTCGGCCCACATGTGCTCCCACTCTGGCTCTTCTTGGCATAATCAAGTGTTATTTTATTCCTCCTCGGCTCTGTCTTACGCTGCCTTATTCGGTGGTAATGTGTTTAAAAATAGTGTCATCTCTATATTGTTGAGTTTTATTGATAAAATCTTTAAAAGTTGTCTTGATTTTTCATTAACTAGAAAATAAAGTAGTCTGGCCGCAAAGTGGGCACTTTATCGTCCAATGCTTGCAATTTTCAAGACTTTTGTCGTCATTTCCATCCCATGATATGATATGGGCTTTATCGAGTTCTATATTTTGAAGAATCATTGGCTGTATTTTTTTTGTGAGGCCTTACCACAGTATAATTATCTATATTACCGTGGCGTTACTATCTTTGTACTTAATGTCATCAAAATCGTTTCAACGATAAAGGTGTGAGAGTGTAACAAACCTCTATAAAACCAGCTTTTCCATATAGATATGTATAATATTTGTTAGGACGAGAATTTTATTATTGTCTTTATTAACTGCTGGCTACGATGGAGCGGGATGCATGTTGTAGTTCGTTTTATAAAAAAAAATTACATTTCCAAGTTCAACGGTATCATTTGTGTGGCAACGCAAAGAGCTCTCCTTTTTTGGGTTGTAAAAATTATCAAATGAGTCCTCCCAGCCCTCGTGGAGTAATAGGGACTATCAGAGTTTTACTCAGGGACCGAAAACCTTTATAAATTACGGTACAGGTATTGAAGAATTTTGGTTATTTTTCAGACTTAGGTTACCGCTATCTGGGTAACCAGACCGAAGAAAAATGTAACCTCTATTCAGGTTACCGTTTTAATACCGGTTACCTAAAGATGACGACTCTTTGTCACACACACAGGCGATGCGCGCCCTGTGACTATTGCCGACGGCACGTGTGAACTGTGCAAGATAGTGGTAATTTTTATTTCGGTAACCGGTATTAATACTGGTTATGTATTCACTTTAATAATAAAGGTAATCTTTAAAATTACCTGTAAAAGAAAAAAAGGTTGTTACCGAAAAAATACCCCTATTGATCATACTGGTTTCGGTCCCTGGTTTCTACTGAATAAAAGTCCACCCTAACCCTTTACCACCAAGTTCCAAGGTCACAGTATCCTGCTTACAGTCCCGCGATCTCTAAATGCGACAGATATCACTCTGTTTGACGTGTATGTTTTGGCGTACAGAGCACAAGAGGTTACTGTTTTAAATCTGGATTTAAAACAGTAACTGGCGGCCTACCATGAATTCTTAACGCGATCCAGTTTAGGCTGTGGGAAAGAGATGACGCTCTGTCTCTTTCCCACAGCCTAAACTGGATCGCGTTATGAGCTCGTGGTAAGGCCTCCGTTCTTGTCAAGGTATTAAACCTGTTATACTAACTTCTAAACAACATGCGAATGTCAAGCTACAGTACTATTTCCGGAAACAAAATGTAGGTGAAGCAATCCGGTATTAATTTCACTATATTGTAGTTCATCTCATGAGCGTGTCATATAAGTTACAAATAGCGTTCTATCGTGCTTTTTAATTACAAATAACTGCCAAAATCAGCCAAGTATAGCACGTTACATAACTTATATAACAAGTAGGTGCAAGTAGTGGCTATCGAATGGCCGCTGTACTCGGAACCGTGATGTTTCGGTAAATTCACGCTATAATTTTGTTCGATTTGTTATAAATTGAGCTCCTTGAAGTTCGCTCTGTAACGTGCCACGTAATTAAAATAATTATGTCGAATAACAGTCTTAATTATTGACCTACCTTTAATACTACCAAGCAACCTTAGGTAGTCCTTTGTCCGGTAAATTGTATTTACCCATGATACTGCTCATATATTTTATATTAAAGATTAATAATACATCTACTGTTTAATCTTCCGTATACCATCTACAGTCTGCTTATTACGTGAAGTTATCCCAACTGATTTATTAATTGTTAAACCTTCTAAAACATTGGAAACAATTTAAAACTGATGTAAATATTATATTCTAAGCGTACTCAGTTACTACACAGGTTAATATCCTTTTTAAGTTTGGATAACTAGTATCTCTAACCACTATAAACTATTGTCCTATTTTTAAAATTGTCGAGGTCGAAAAGTCGTTAGAAAAAACTTGCTACAACAAAGAACTTTATAAAAATTTAAACCAAAGCTTAGCTGAAGTATGTAAAACTTCTAATTATACCAACCAAGTAAATTGGACTAAAGGGCGTTCTAAACTAAGATGATACAAATAAACGAGACAACGCCGAAACCAGTGGCGTAGCTTGACCTAATCTAGGACGGGCAAGACGCATCTGAGAGGCTCTCTTCTTTCAGGATAAAAATGTCGATCGGATTTGTGATTTTTTTAAATCTGCCTGCTGAGGTACGGAAATAAAAGGTGGTTAAAAGCTATTAAAAGTTAAATGTGATTGTCAGCGACATCAGCTTTGTGATTCTTCTTTGACTCTTTCAGTACCCAGTTAGAAATATAACGTAACCAAGTCATATTGAAGTGGGCCTTGTTGGAGCAGCGGAAGCGCTTGACACCCTGCCTCTTCTTTAGCTCTGTTAGTTCCCAGTAAGAAATAGTAGTAGAAGTTAACTCGTTGTACAGCATCACTGACCGGTAAAAACCACGCTTTAAGTTTTTTTTGTGCCCCTCATGTGCGAGGCCCCCGGGCTAGGGTTCGCTTCACCCCCCACCTAGCTACGCCTCTGGACGAAACATTGTCTCTTTTATCTTCGGCCAGTGACTTATTATCAAGATATATCAAAGGATTTCCGACGCCAACAGAAAAACTTGACAGGGACTGACTTTATTTTCTTCTTGTTCTTCGTAGACGAGCATTTTATGCCTAAATTCGTATCCATTAGTCTGCTTGGATCGTGTAAGACGTCTGGAATTATAATTTAAGAATGGAATAACTCATATTTGCTTTTCACAAAATGAATGAATGATGAATTTTGTAATATTTTAAACACCTTAACGCCTGCTGCGTTGCCAATTGTAAAGCTTTTTAGTAAGAAAACAAAAATGGTCACAAAATTGAAAATTTACGCAGGATTCTTGGATCTTGCTTTTATTTATTTGTTGTTTTTTTCCCCACTATTATTTGCTGATTATATCGTTGCGGGATTCAAGTTAGCTAAATTCATTCTGCTAGATTTTTAAATCGAGATTTACTGCCCCCGGCGCTTTTCTGGTAGTCGCCACTGTTGATTCTGGCTTTTAAAAGTTGCAGTGTGTAATAAAATTAAACAAATAATTCAGCCTATCGCAGTCCAAAACACACTGTCCTCCGTTTACCTCATCCATTCTGTAATTTTAATATTACTAGCGACGGTCCATTAACGCGTCTCGATTCAAGATAGAAATTATTATTTTATGGGTTTGCCCTTCTATAAAATGTAATTTATCCTATTTATTGTTGATACCTACTTATCACAAACTGCCCCTGAAAGCATTGCCAGCGAGAGCATAATTATTGCCTCGATTAAAATATCAACCGTTTCTATTTCCAAATGTAAATAAGTACCTATATGTAAATATTTCCAGCGTTTTCTAAAACAATGAATTATTTTTATTTTTATACTAATAAAAATTAATACCTATCGTGTTGAATAAGTATTCCTTCTGAATATCTTTCCGTTTGTTCTTGGGCAGGCTGAGTGCAGTGTCGTTGCTTCGTAGAATGATAAAAAAAATAAAAAACAGGGAGTGTGTAAATAAAATACAAGGCGCGTGCTATTTGTGGCGCGACGCGCGTGCGCGACGCATCGCCCGACGCGCGACGCCACAGACTCGCTCGTCACAGATAAGACATCACTGGAATTGTGACGCATGCCGCACACTCACAAAATTACGTGTGCTAAATATCTATTTTGTGTTATAAAAACTATGATTATAAATAACATCATATAGACGGCCGAAATAAACTTATTCATTTCTATAATAGTTGTATAAAAAGCTTTGTGCTGTAAAAGCTCTTCACTGACAGGCAACAAAATACTTTATAGAAGTTGTATAAGAAAGTTATACAACTTCTATAAGTATTTTGTTGTCTTCATCAATATCGTATACTCGTATAATGCCTGTCTGGATTTGTATAGTCTTTGTGGGCTTGTGCTATTGTCCTTGCTACAGCCCTGCAGCTAAACGCCCGAATGCATTCTGCCAGATTCTGTCCAACACTCCTAAGAATTTCTAACACGCTCGAGTACTAATATTGATCATCAGGTTGAACAATTCTGACCGAAAGTTGATCAGTAGTCTATTGCTGCAATCCAGAATTATTGCGCATCAGTTAAAATTTGAAGGTGCTTTTGGATGACCATCTACTACTTCCGGTTTCAGGAAAGCTGTGTATTGTAAACTGAAAACGGCATGCCTAATAATTAGTGTCAGTGAACAACTTTCGAAGCTTTTTGTTTGTCAAAGCACGAAAAGAAGTTCATTACGTGAGCAAGGAGGCCGTGGGAGTAACAGTACGGGATACCTTTTATCCCAGGCTTAAATTCCTGTTAATTTGTTATTAACGCGGGCGAAGCCGCTGGGAACCAGGAGGCGGGTTTAATAGATCTTTTGAAGAGAAATCATTGTACAGTTACATGCTAAAATAATAATTATGTTTTACTACATACATAATAACATAATGTTTGCTTAAAACTCAACTGGTTTGCACTACCTGACTACATAAAGCTCCCTCATCCACCGACTCCGAGGTTCACAATATTTCGAGGTTTCTTCTTTTCCAGCTCATTATGCAGATGAATGAAGACCTGTGAAAATCCTGAGGATAGCGTTTTGGAAAGAGGGGAATGATAAACCATCGAGAATATACGGCAGCAAAAAAAAAGACTAAATTACCCATCCAAAGGTGCAGTGACGTGCGCGCCGCAGTCCGCGCGCGCTGTCCCCGCCGGCTGCCCGTGTGCCGCGCGCCACGCTCCACGCTCGCGATACTCGCCTTTGTTTATTGTTGGACGCGCGCTCTACAGCTGTTCCCAGTGCTGCACCGCGACTTGCCGCAGTGCTGTTCTTTTCAGTGATTTTGTTTTCTAAGTGTACTTCCTGTGGTGTTTCTGTGAGCTGTGAGTGTAGATGGGGCTAACGGAGCGGCCCTAGAGCTGCCAGTGCGGTGCGTAACGACACCTCTGCCTAGCTCGTAGGCTGAGAGCGGCTCGGTCATGGCGGCCACGGCCCGCCGCGAGATAGACACGGGCGAGGAGGACATAGCTGCCATCGCAAAACAAATTTCAGATCATGCCGAAGCCATATACCAGACTTGGAAGGCGCGTGGCCTCGCACCCACGGAAATATTATCGTGCAGGCCCACGCCTGGCCTCAAATTAGCAGAGAGTCTGAGGACTAAACCTAGGCCAGAACCTAAACCCGAAATAAAACAGAGACCCGATATTAGACAGGTTCATCGCCCGGACGCAGCGAGGGAACAAAGACCAGACGTCCGAAGAGAACAGAGACCCGACACACGCCGCGAAAGTTTTGAGCCCGAGGGAGAGACCATTGAGGTGATGCTCCCTCCGGACTTGGTGCCGGAGCGGAACGGCACAGCAGGCGCAGGCGCAGGCACCAGACGTGCTGATCCCGCCGCCATGCGGCTGGAGGTTGCTCGAGAGGAGGAGCGCCTGCTGCGGGCACTGCGTACCGGTGGTGTGGTGGCTGAACGCACTGCAGAACGTCCGGACGTGGTACCACCACTGTCGCTGGTAGACTACGCCAAGAGTAGATACCAGGACAGGCTGGAGACGGGAGCTAGTAGGAAGCCGGCTGCCGGCGCCAGTGGCGAGCGTCGCGCGTCTCTAGGCTCCCATGTCACGGAGGCGCGCTCCAAGTTTGAGGCACGAGCCCGACGCGCGTCCAGCGCTGGCGCCGGTGAGCCCGCCTCCGCAGCGGGAGGAGTGACGCCAGTGCGCCCGTTCCTAACACGTGGTTCAGTCGCAGAACGAGTGCTTATGTTCGAAAAATGTCCAAGTGAAGCTACACTTGAACTAGCCAAAAGGAAATCTCCAGCAGCCACCACTTGGCGAGGACCACACGATGTCATCAATAGAGCACAGGTGAGTTAAATTGCTACATCTGATGTAATCTAAATTGTGATTGTTTGTTTTATTTAGCACGCTGTCGAGTCTTCTTGGTAAACATAATAAAACGATGAGAGGTTAGGAGCCAGAGGACTAAAACCAGGGGTAGGAGTAAAACAAACAGTAATTATTTGTGCGCTGCTTGACTGTTGTTGTCGCGTCACAGACGCAGCGGACGCGGCTGAGAGCGCGAGGTTAGCTAGGTGTACGTGCGCAGGTTTATCCGGTGATATTTGTGTAGATATCGCGATTATTTTGTGATTCAAGTACACAGTGACATCAGCTGCTCTGTCCATGAAGACACTTGTAAAACATGTTATATTGACGATATTATTATTGTTTGGTGCTAACATCTATACAAAATGTTTGACATGATTTGCACAAAAAAATATTTGTTGTTAAGTGCAAATGAAGTAGAATGTATTACGAGGCACTCGAATAGGATTGGTAAACGTTCGAGTGTCCATAATGAGCATCAAGAAGGTCACAAGCAAATACCGCTTATATCTGCCCAGTGCTAATATTCTTTGTAAGTTTTATTTGTACAGTTCAAACTGTTGCTTCATACGCCTCCGCAGTTTCAGTAGCTTCTGCTTTATGTTAGGAGATGACAAAATTGAGAATACCACGTGTCGGTTGCATAGATAACGCTGTATCGATTGATGTAATGAAAAATCTGGAGAGCTTGTCGAATAGAATGAGTCCAATGAACCAGTCCAGTTCGATGTTATTCAATCATCGAGCGCAGCGTGCGCTCTGATTTACTAGCTGTACGTATGTGTGTGTACATTGTACGAGTCGGTTCGTTGCATTTTTGTCAAATTGCCAATTTGTTCGTCGTTGAACAGGGTCCCGCTTGCACGACGCTGTATAACGTGCTCCATAGATAAGCTCGACTTTTAGAACAATATTGTATTATGTCAAATAAAAACAGTGTCCAGTCATTTTCTGTGTAATTGAGATTCATCACAGTTGTTTATTATCCTGTAGCTTGAGTCATCGAGGCTAAACTTGTGGGTTTTCTAGGGAATCCTTTAATAATAAACTGAATTGATGCTATTTTTGTATAGATACCAACTTTAAACAATACAACTTTTATAGAGATTAGCGCGCAGTTCTCTACCACTGTTTGAATAATTGGTCTAAAAAAGAAAAACTCCTAGTGGATAATAACATCGCAGGAAATAGCAATCAAAACAATACACAATGATCGTTGGTTCTATTTTCCTCAATAACAAAACAATAAATTGCAAATATTGACGAAACAGGAAAATCCACCAAGAACAGATTTAATAGTATAATATCCCCGATAGAAGCAGGTCAATAAAGAAATGCAATAAGGAGTACGCCGAAAGATTGTAATTCGTGAGGTGTTGCCTAAACACGCGTTTTCGTATAACCGTTACATTTACGCACGTGGAATCATAAACTACGACAAGCAGGATACGAGTTCGAGGTATTCGTGTCACAGAGTAAGGTGCAGCACACGCCACCCAGTACATTTTGTTACTATGAACAGAATTGGGGACATGTTTTATCTTAAAACCATTTACAGCAAATGTCCATAACACATATGTGATTTGTATATTTCTAAACGGAAAGAGATTGTTCACCTCGTCAAACTACAACGGCCACAGAAAAAAATAGTGTTCCAAATTTAAATCCGTCGAAACGGCGGGAATGGCTTGGCTGACGCCCAGCAGCGTTAGCCGATTAGAGCCGACCGACATCCGAATGCATCCGAATGATTCGGGACCAGTAGGAATATAGATTCATCAGCTGCTGCCCGCGGCTTCACCCGCTACAACTCGAAAATTATCCCACAGGAACATAAAATCGGGATAAAAACTATCGTGTTAATTCCAGGTTATAAACTATGTGTACCAAATTTTAGCTTAATCCGTTCTGGTTTTTGCGTGAAAGAGTAACAAACATCGCCTTTATAATAGTAGTAGGATCAGTATAAATCTCTACAGCTCCATCGAATTCGGCTTGTAAACGCTTGTCCCGATGTATATAGGGTATGAGAATTGCGTGAATAAAAACACAGGAAACCAAAACTGCAGTATCACTTACACATCAGTCGGAAGTGGCCGTCAAATTGGGCGGAAGTGATTGTTTACAATCATAGTCGTTGCGTATGACATAGGTGTCGTGCGAGACTGTTCGTGCAGTCGTCAGTAATTGGGACGTCGTATTGTGCAATATGTTGCGAGAATGAGAACAGTTCCAAATGTCATGAATCCAGAACAATTGCGTTTTATCTCGCACGTGTCTTGTCTAGCACATCGATTAATTTACTCCCTGACATTTTCTTTGAAGACTTCGACTTGAGAATATAGGATAGTAAAATAGAAACGATTTCTGAATTAAGTTTACTATTTTTAAAAATCAACAGCTGCTGTACTATACGGACGTATTCAATACTATCTCTCCTCATTATCATTCATGTAAATAATTACCGCAAAACTGCGGCTTTGCCAACTCTCCGTACGTTACATCCATTTTGAGAAGTCAATGCCTCTTTTAAATAAAAGAGTTGCTCCTTCCGCATACATTTCGTCTTTTCATCAGTTGGCAACTGTCTAGCGAGAGGGTTATAAATAAACATGAGGCGAGTAGGGCCCTATGCGGCGGGTATGGGGCAGAAACTGGTCCGGAGCGATAGTATAGTAGTAAATGTTGATTTGGAGTAGTTAGGCAAGGCAATGAAGGCGCAGGACTCAAGGCCGATGGTTGCATGTGCTCACGCGATGCTGGGCCGGCGGAAACAGTAATAGTGCGATATTTTCGGACAACTCTAACTAGTGTCGTCAACTTTCTTTATTTGTTGCATTTTGACGCACTTGCTGGGTTGTGGGTTCAGTTCAGATAGTAAATAAAAAGATAGATGATAATGGGGTTTCGTTCAAATTTTGGGCAAATATGCCCCATTTCTGTTTCCAGTTTCTGAAGGAAAAATAGATCGATATGAGCTGGTAATTACTGACCATAGCGTCTACGATCCCTCAGAATATACATTACTAATTCACCAGAAGTTAACACTGCCAAAATGTATACCGGTGCTAGGTGTTTCTAAACGAACGTAGTTAAAAACTAACCAAACGAATTAAAAGAGAAAGTGTTGTGTTTAGCGATAATAATCTTAAAGCGTTGATTATGCGGTGATAATATTATGTTAATAAGTATTACGTATAACGTTACTGACATTACCATAAGCATTTTAATCGTTATCTTAGGCAGTTACTTTGAAGGTAACATTCTAGTTAGCTGTGTTATGTTGTGAATCTCATGGTCTTGTAGGCTCTAAAACATTTATTGGTGTTGCAAATACATCGTCTTTTATATCAGTTACATGGTCAAAATGTAAAATATTTATCAATCCTTATCCTGTTTATTAAGTTATTTCTGTTACTGTTGGTTTCTCAAAATAAATATGTTTTATAACAGTAATGAAAGAATTGGCGAAGCTGTTGCTGTCCATTTAATCTCTAATTTTTACAGACTCTTTTGATATTACAATTGAAATAATGTTACTATTGTTGTCTGTTTCATATCTTATATAAGTCAAAAAGCTTTATGATAAGAACTATCTTTATCTATCGGAGAAATATGGCTTAATTTTTAAAATTAGTACTGTTTTTTTTTTCCTAATTTTTTAAATTATATTTTACTTTACAACCTTAAACTTATTGCCATCTTGTTCATCAGCTCAAGTTAATTCGGGGTTTAGAGGAACGCCCTTTAAAACTTATGTAGACGTTTTATAACTTGTGAACTTCTGGGACCTTTCATTGGCGCGCCATGAAATCAAGCCAAGTAAGCACACAAGTTTCACTATTCACGACTGTGTGGCGGGTTTACAACTTGGCGTCACGTAACACGTAACATTTTGTTAACTTCGTCTCCAACTCGACACTTGTATGCAAACGAAAGTTTTCCGTAGAAACTATTCTCTTTCCTATCTTTGGTTAGATCTGGATGGTTGATTTTATTTTACTATTTCTCGTCTGAAGGAAATATGGTGAGAAAATTTTCTTGTCCAAAATATCTAAAGATTTCCTGTTATCAACATTCAATACATACTGGGTATAGACGCGAAGAGAAGATGTGTGTCCCATCAGTGGATTTAAAGCTTTAAGCATATTGTGATCAATCGAAAAACTTAATTCATACAATCTTGACTTCTTCAAAATCCGTAGACGTATTTGTCAACGTAACTGTTAATTTTTTTTATATTTTATTTAACACCAAATGACTGTCAGTTAGGTATTTCATTTTGGTGTTAAATTATTTATATGATTTTTCAAAAATTATCTTAGCGAATGAATTCTAATTCCTACACTGCCCAAACCACGTATCCTATTATAGTCACGTAACTGCATCTTATACAACAATTAAATCCTATAAAAGTTATTTAAAGGTGTTAAACTGATTAATGTTGTCTAAGTGTGAAGGTGAGATGTAGCTAACGACCGTAGCTTTATTACTAACACTATTATAATTTACATATTCTGCCTCCGATTTTCTTTTCTTTAACTGGCCTAAGGCTGGGTTTTCTCCAGTCTCTATTACCGCGTTCAACTAAAGAAACTCTTCAGCTTTATAATGTTTGTATAGATTACGTTTCGGTGGAGTAAATGTAGTAACAGCTAGTAAAATTAATATTTCTTGGAACATTTTCATCGACAACAGGAGCCCAGTGAGAGTTTGGGCTGTGTGAAAGACACAGAGCTATACAAGTCGTCTAGCGCCATCTCTTTCCCACAGCTTAAACTGAATCGCGTATGCCACCTGGCATTGTTTTCCGCCACTTTCTTCAAGTACCTGTGTTTATTGAGTTCGCAAGGGCAAACATGTTAATATTTATTTTATACAAAGAACGCGTTATTATGAAGAAAAAATGTTTTGTTTTCAGCAGAATTTTGATAGAGTTAAGTCACGCAATTGCTACAGTTCTAATAACTGAAACTTTATTATAATTTAGGTCGTAACACTGTCGGGAGTTGGAATAAATAATTAATAGAAACAACAAAGAAAATTTATTATTTTATATGAATAATAATGTAGACTGTATTTAGGCACTTAAATGCCAGTAAGTACTAGGTGGAATAGCTGTTTGTTTTAATTGTAATAAAGCAATAATTTTCAATAATTAATTGATGTTATGTTATTTTTGTTTTAGTGCCAGCAGTACTTTTCTATAAATAACAATAATATTTCTGTTTATTTTTGATGTTACTGTGTTTTACTTAACTATTATGTTTATTAATTTTCTTATATTTCGATATGACGCTGGTTTTCTTTCCAAATCTTTCAACTTCTGGCAATTTAGCCGCTTCTTCCTACCACTTGTGAATCGTATTAATAAATCCATTGCCATCATGAATTTTCTATGATAATGTAATAATTCAGACTCAGATAAGGTAATGTTATCAGTAACCTACATTTCGATAACTATTACAAGTTACATGTTTTACTAATGTAAGTCAACGACCGATATTGTTTGACATCGTAATTGGTGTTCAGCGGTTTCTTTTGATGTTTATATGAAAAGACTTGAAATTGAAGTAAATATTTAAAAGTACACTTGTTAATAAAAGAACATGCGCATAGACAGTCATTTCATCATTTGATCATTTAGTGTTACAATCCTGTACATTTTTAACCATTTGTTGACAATAAGTAGTAGGTATAAAAAAAGAAAGAAAAGAGATTTATTGACGACACACACAGGACAGAACAACGACGATTGGGATAGAACAAACAGAATTACATGAATAAAAGCAACAAAGGAAAACAATATTTACAAAGAAAAAAAAAAAAAACAAAAGGTAAAAAAAAAAAAAAATCAATGTAGGTAGTCCTGTGCGAGGCCAAAAGGCTCCTATCTCAGCATATTGTGCTGCTGTATAGGGTTTAACTTAATACTTGGCTTAACAATTGATTAAACACTTGATTGCCAATAGCAGCTATAATATTAAACTCCCATGAAAATATCCCAAAAAAACTCATTGTGGTTGTGTCAGCTTTGTCAGCCTGGCAAGATGTTGTAATACCCCCCCTGAACTATAAAATATAACTATGTATAATCTTTTTTTGTTTATTATATTGCAAACTTTTGGTGTAGTACTTACTTATAATTTTAATGTAGATACAATTCGTGCTGTGTCGGTTATTATGTCATCGATATAAATGGGTATTTGTTTATTGTATAAGTGCATAGAAGCAATGTGTTGGTATTTTATTTAACTTTTTTCCTTATACATTAAATCATCATCACCTGTAGGCAAAACAAATAATTATTTGCAGGGTACAAATTGTGTGAATTTTATTTCCATTCACAACGGCATTGAAAAATTGTACATGTATTTTTAATAAAATAAACTTTTAAGTTTGTCTTCTACGAGTTGGTAGAACTCTGGGTGTGATATTTCAACGGCACTTTTTTTCAAGCAAGTTCCGGCCGGGGCGGCAAGCTTTACAAAATACGCCACTGACTTTGGGTCACTATTTAAAACATGATTTCGTGCCCAGCGACATTAATATGAAAATCATATCGTCAATACATAACTTGACGTACGCAGTAGGTGGTATAAGAAGTTAATTTTTAACATCCAATTAGCATGTAAGAGAGATCAAAACGGACGTGTAAAACTTTCATCTTCCAATCAATATCATAAACTAACACATGTTTTATTACATAACAGTAATCTGTACGATTGTCCATCTTATTACGAATGATTAGAGTCGATTTATGGGTTGTCAAAATAAATTGAATGATGTATAGTAGACTTTCACTTCCTTCCTTATTGGTTTTGGGTAGCTTGGTAGGTGATTATTGCCCGTTTGTTGATTACTTATTGGACGTAATTGGTTAAAAAATAACGCTCATATAACATAACATAACAATGTCAATATTAAAACTTGTTTTTTCATAACTTAGCCATGCCATCGAGTTTCTTGCCCGTGTTTAACAACATTCGAATTTGGAATCTATGCTTTGAAATGGGCAACTACAGTACTTTCACAGTCGTTATACCTTGTGACTGGAGCTGTAGTGTCACTTTTTTTTTTCTTCTTTTCAAGCCCCTGTAACAGATCTCTTTGATATAATACTTAACGTTTTAGGTCTATGGTAGTATTGGTAGTCTAACACTTATTTCACTATCTATCTAACATCTTTTGCTCGACAAATGGCACAATTTAGTTTTCTCAAAAGGTCACCAATGCAATTCAAATGCAATGGTCACTTTGACCAGAAACAGAGGTTTTCATTTAAACCTAGATCAGGCAACACTTGTAATTATGATAACCTTTATGTTTACTTGAATTTATACTCAAATAAAAAAAAAATGCTTTTTGCGTTACCTATGTAGTCACCAGTCTCCTTGTCTATGCGTGATAGATCAACTTCTTCCTTTTTGGTTCGGCCGTATGTCCTGCAGTGGCAATCAATCATGCATCACAGCGTGTGGCGGTTGATTGATTGCATTTACACACGGTTGTACATTATGCTATACATATTATAAACCAGTATTAGCTGACCGTTCATTGTGTGGAACATCATACGAAGCGGGACCAAGACAAACTGGTTTTGAACAACTTGATGTACAGTACGAGAGTACGTCTGTGTCACCTGTGTCCACTTGTCTACTGTGATAAACAAACAACATGTTTTATGTCGACAATTGTTTCATTGTAGAAAGTGTAAAACAAAGGAGATCACTTGCGGAAACAGTGGTGATGCTTGTTGTTATAAAAATTATTCAGATGCTTTCCGACATTTTAAAGCACCAGTAAAATAAGAAAGGAACTGAGTTTAACTGAAGTTATTTTAACTGCGTTTCTTTTAAAAACGGTAATGTAGTAATTCGTTAACCCTTCGATTTGGGTCGTGCTCAGAAAATCAAAATAAAAAACATTTTCATTATTCATCTCGTCGCACGTTACTGTCAAAATGAGAATTATTTTCGTTTTCCTAAAAACAAATGCCAGTCAAAATCATGGCAAGGTTGGTTATAATAATGTCCATGATAGTCTAGAACTAGATTATTATTAGATATATTCTGAATTCGTTTGAATGCACCTGGCAATGACGTTGCAATTGTTTCAACTACAAGGTTAGCAAATAGCTCAAGGCGTATTCAAAAGAACTACTGAACACAAGGTTCTTTCATTGCACCTCAAAATGAAATTAAAAAGCTAACATAGGAGTTTCAAACATTAAATTCGTATTTAGAAGGAAGCAAGTGTCAATAACTTCAAAATTCGAACCGCGCTATCGCGCTACGGAGATTAAAATAGAGACGGTTTTATCATGCTTTCACTTTCACACGTCCGTGTGCCGTTGCATAAGTTATCATTTTATTATCAATCTCGTCATACTTGGATTATGAGATTTTGGTAACATTTCATGGGCGTTATTTCATTTAAATATGTGGGCTTGAAGGTTCTATTGTGTACGGTTGCAAGATATTACATTATTGATCAATGAGCATTGAATGCGTTGGTGTAGTAAACATGCGTACTATTGTTTTTTTTTTCTATTTATCAACACCACTTGTACTTAGGGTTGCCATCCGTTCGGGTTTCCCCGGAATTATCCCAATTTAGAGGGCGTTCGGGGATCCTCCGGGGGGCTTCGCTTGTAGTCCGGGTTTAAAAATTGATGTAGTCTTGGGCCGCCCGCGACACACGCACTCTTCACCGTTCCATCCATCCCTCCCAACGCAACCCGTGCGCACTTTGACTAATGTCCGGGTTCTAGACTCTAAAATCCGTGGTTTCCAAATTTTAGAGATGGCGATTCACTTGTACTACAATTGCCATATTCTTTACAAAAAAAGGTTCTGTATTTACAGGTTATACCTTCTTAGTGCAGTGTCTTAGCAAGTCTCAAGAGAGCAATTCAACCATCATGGCAAGTCAGCGCCCCCGACGACTTGTAGTGTTCACAACAACACGTGACCAAAATTTGGCGTTTCTCCTTCCCCCTGAAACTAGACACTAAATTGTCTTGTTGGTCTTGACATTATTGAATACCCAATCTGCAGTTCTTTGGCAGCTAATTATTTATTATTAGTTTTTAGAAAATTTGTAACGTCCGTTTCTTTTGGTGATTCCAGAACAACCAGAATATCCATGCAAATCATTCAACAGTTAATTATACTCTAATCATAGTTTCTTGACCGGTAAGTATACCTGGCTAAATTGGACAACCTGTTTTTTATGTCAATAATAAGATGCTTGAAAGAGGATTAATAATAATTTATTTAGCCAACCTAATAACAAGAGGTAAAAATATTGAGACAGGACTGTAATATTTCTTTTTAAATACATAATTATATCGCCATTCCAAAATCAAATACTGCTCTCTAGGTTGCCAGTAGCATTTTTGGTCCTAAGAATTCCCGCCACATTCTCCGTAAGCAAAGAGTTTCGAACATTATTTACTGAGGCACAGGTAAGTAAGCAAATGCCTCCTTCAATCTCAATCGATCAATATTATTTTTATTTAATAGTGGCTATATTTTTGTTGCCTTTGTAAACATGTGGAACATGTTAATGTTTCTCTTGAGTATGACTTGAAAATGAATATGCATACTTGTGGCCAGTTTGAAATGTAAAAACTTGGTTTGTTGCTGTTGTAGTGCTACTAAGATTGAACAATAAATATTAATAGATACTCATGTTTCGTCTCTTTCATTGTAATGTCGTAATCAAAATTATTTAAAAAAAGGAGCTGGTTTAAACATTGGTAATTGCTAAGTTTGTTATTTTTCACGAGTGGGATTAGGAAGTTAATTACCTATTAGCATAAAGCATCAGAATGACCGCGAATCTCCGTATAATTTACCTATAATTACCAGTTGATTCATGAAACACAAAACCTTGATGCGATTTTAAAATTAAAAAGGAAACTAAAAAATACTAGACACCGTAAATAGCGTTTTCATGAATGTTAATTACTGTCTAGCTTCCAAAATAATTGAATTATCATTTCCTTAATTACCTTTTTCGCTGAATCTTGTATTGATGACTTTGAAACAACTTTTAGGAAGGTGTTGCTCGGTCGGATGTGGTAGTGGCTTGTGATGGGACGTGAATCATGTACACAATGGCTGATGATGGTGTTGAGACTGTAAAATTAGGTATTCTCTTTTACAGCTTGACATAAAAATGTAGAAAACCGGAAGTCGCCACTGTCTTCGAGCTACCAGCACTTTGAATGATTTTTTTTTTTTTTCACTTATTACGCTAGTTTTATGGCATAATAATAAATCTAACAAACCTGCGGTCTTTGTTTACATCAAATATCAAGGATTTTAAAACGCTGTCAGAAATAAAAAAAATAGTTTCTTTTCTACCCGTTCTGGCCAAGCTGTACGCAATTTTGGCATTGGCTGGACAGAATTTATTTTGGAAACTAGTAAAATTAGGCGATCCAACTTTTCCAACACAGTTACAGCATCATTACCTTTAAACCTGGCAATTAGGATGTTTATAAGTAAAACAACATCATTAATCGTCCTCTCAATCAATTCCTGAACGAACCAAATAAACGCTCGCTCTACGATAAGAAATTGCAGATCATCATTCCCGTACCAAATTACAGTCGAACCATTACCGGCAAACTATATTTAGACGTAGGTAATGAGATGGTAAAACACAAGTCTCATGTTTTTATCTTAGCGCGAGGAGCCTCTTTATTTGAACAACTGATTTGATGTCATTAGATTGTGTTAATGGGGAAGGCAACTATCACAGTGACTCTGCTTAGTCTGCGTAGTAATGTCTTAAAAATAAGAAAATAATCCTACGGGGCTGAGAGATGGGCCACTCAAAACGTGGTGGCGTATCTTTGCAAGTTACACCCACGATCTCTATACGTCATGTAGTACGTTTTGAGTGGCCCCTCTCTCGGCCCCGTAAGGTTATTTTTTATTATTTTGAGGACATTTAAAAACGTGGTTAAATCTTAATTATTTTCCTCTCGTACTTGCACCAAGGCGTCTTAATTCAGCTTGTAGTTTATGCACTTGCATTGAAAAATAATGTTGTTTAACTATTTTGTCTCTAAACTCAACAAATATTACAGAAAAATCTGTTTGTTTTTTCGAACAAGATAACATCTGGACAAAGGTACCCAGCGCCATCTACAATATCTTTGAATTGCCATCCTCATTATGAGTTCGAATAATGCTGAATCGTGACGTACTTAGTTAAGTTTTCCGCGCAATTTCAAGGTTGTGTGTTCGAAACACAAAATATCGAAGCAATTAACACTATTGTTATAAGACGTGTCACTCAAATGTCAGTTGTTTAGTCAAAAACATCAGTTTGAATGGAGAATTTATAAAAATATTAGACGCTGGAAATATGTATCTTGAGTTTAATAAAATTTCGTGGGCAATTATCTTGAGAGCTAAGTAATTTATCCACTGTTTTCATTTACCTATTTATTTGGCAATTTCATTTTGATGTGATATATTTTCGATGAGCTTATAAGGGTCGGGTCTTTGGCAGTAACCATATTATGCTTTTAACCTTTCTCTAATGGCAATAGTTCGTGAAAGGTCATTTGAACGCGAACGCAAAGTGGCGAAAAGCGGTTGCGAAAAACCTTCGTCTTCATTTAAAAAACATTCATTAAACACAAACAGACGATCAAAATAAAATAGAGAAATAAGTCAGCAGCTTACTGCAATCAAATAAGTGCATCATTCAATTACCGATATTGCCATAACTCATAAAATATACTGGGTGTAATATTAAGTCTTGCAACACTGGCAACTGGCAGCTTACCGCCATACATCGCACGAACTAATATCCATAAACATGAATTTTACACACGCCTATAATTTCCGTTGGGGACCTAAATCTTTTCTAAATCGCTTTCTTTACAATTTTATTATTGTTCGAGGCTGTTTGCTTTCATCATCCAGTACTGGTTTGCAGCCAACTTAGGTTGTCAAATTGACATTTGACGCGTCAGATTAAAAGGTGGAGTTACTGCTACTTTACTTAAAAGAGCTGATTTTTCAATAGTCAGTCAACTTTTATCGGAGGAATAAAAGTTATCTGACTAAATATGAGATGTCGGTATTTCCCTGGAAGACAATAATGTCATCATTTTGCCCCCATCGCTGACTTGGCATATGACCTTGGCCTATAAAGTTGGTTGATGACTAAAGCCATCAACTGGCCAGTTCAAAATTGCTTGTGCTAATGACGGTCAAACACATTCGTGATTTCACCCTTACCGCTCTTAGGAAACATTATTTTTCAGGTATAATTTAAGCAGTTCTGTGAAAACTGGAGCAGTTAGTCTTGAATGGTGAATTTTAATTGGTACATGCGGTTATCCTTTCGTTGACTGTACCGAATGGTGCCAATTAGGGATAATGGAGACAATAAATAGTTAAATTATTATTGAATAAAGATGCTCTTTTATCAAAAAAAAAACGCAAGCAATTAATTTTTTTTTAAATTATTAAGTACATAATTTATTAAATTCGTTCCGCTGGTGTCAAACGAGCACTGATCTTAGTAACACTAGCGAAAAGTAAATTGGTAACGTGTTATTTTATGGGAAACTGTATTAATATTTACTGCTAATTATGTTTGCTTTGTTACGCTGATTTTATCCCTTAATTTGATCATTTATCCCGCTGTAGCTGAATGTTTTAGGTTCATTAACATCGAAATGGCGCCGCTGTGAGTTGCTGTCATTATGTCATTGACTCACAAGCAGCGTCGAAAATAGCAAATATTATTCAAACATAAATCTACGAAGAGAATCATTTGTTGCTTTATAGGAAAAATATAGAGACATAAATAAAACTGAAGCTTTGATTTAAAATTTTGAAATGTTTTAGGGAAAATTTAACGTTTCATAATATTATGTAAGTAATATCAATGAACCATCATCTCCCATTGTGTACAAGAGCGTTAATCCATTATTGGAGCGTTTTAATATCACCATTTGGGATGCACTTATAATTTTAAACAAACATCAAGTCGGTCAAAAAAGCAAGGTCGCGATAAGCAGAAGGGACACAATACAAGCCATTAATATTTGTATCAGATATACGAGTTATCTTGCTCATATTATAACAGTTTCGTTTATAGTCTGTGGTCTGCGGCAAAGTCGGTCTCAACGCATTCGTTGAAAAAAAGCGCGGGAAACCTGAAGTTGGCGGACGTGGTTTTTCTTGGCTCTGTTTTAATTTTTAATTAGATATTGGATTAGATTAAGTTTTTGTATATATTTCAACTTTTTATTTAGATTTAGTGTAGTGATAGTTTTTCTTCAAATTTGGTAAGTTTTTTTAGTTCTTTTTGTAGTATAATATGGATCCTCCGGATGACCCCGGAGGGACGGCACCATTGGAAATAGGTCACTATGTGACAATCTCTAATAACGAAACTAGTGCCGTTGATACTGATTGCTCCTTATCACTAACAACCAACAATAACAGCACAAAACGCAAAAGGGTGTCTGCTCGGCCATCTATTTGCAAACATTGCAACAAAAAAAGGCGCAAAAGTGGCGGGAAACGTCACAACGACTGTGATTGTGGTGAGGTGGAACATACTATAAATGACACAAAAAATAAGACTTCTGCGGACGATATGAGTGGGTCGTCTCAGCGTCCGGCTTCAGTTGCTCGGTTCTTATATAATTCTTCCGATGCTGCTCCGTTTTTAGTACACGTTCAGAGGGAGCAAACTGCCTCTAACGATAACACTTTTTTAAATCCAATTACTTTTGGGCGATTTTTGAAAAGGAATTCTTTTAATAACATTGTAAATGGTAGCCTTAAGAAAATAGGTCGTAACAGGCTGGTTGTTGCTTTTTCTAATTCTAATGATGCAAACTTATTCATAACCAGCAAATTGTTGGAAAGAGAGTACTACAAAGCCTTTATCCCCACATTTTCTGTGACTCGCATGGGTGTCGTCAGAGGCGTTCCTATTGAATGGACAGATGATGAAATAATTGATAACATCTCTGTACCAATTGGTTGCGGCAAAATATTAAAGATAAGAAGAATTAAAAGAAAAACTATTGTTAATAATGAACCTTTATTAAAAAATACCGAAACGGTTATATTAACTTTTGATGGACAAATTCTCCCAAAGCGTGTATATATGTGTTATACAGCACTTTCTGTGGACTTGTACATTTATCCGACAATACAATGTTATAATTGTTGCAGATATGGCCATGTTAAAAATCAATGCAGGTCTAAACCACGCTGTTATAAGTGCGGTCAAGGCCACTCCGGGGATGAGTGTACAGTATCTGAAGATAATCTATCTTGTTGCCTTTGCAACGGTTTTCATGAGGCTACTAGCAAGAAATGTTTAGAATATGAACGTCAAAAAAACATTAAAGAATCTATGGCCAAGTCGTGTATTTCATATGCTGAAGCTTCAAAGCTTCATCCCATAATTTCTAAAATATCATATGCTGATGCCTTGCTTTCCTCTCCCACAACTTCAAGCCATATCAATGCTTCTGTTCCTCCTCATTACTCACCATCTAAACAAAATAAAACATCATATAAAAAAACAGTTTTTATTAAACCTCGGTCCCCACCCCACTTTTCTAAAGGTTATGATCAGCAGTTCCATCAGGATCTTGCTAGGAATGTACCTCAATCAAAAGATGGCTGTGCCCTCATCCCTAAGGATGATTTATCAGCCTTATCTGTAAATGAACTAATCATTGCTTTGATAAAATCTTTAACTCAAACACATCACCTTTCACCGTCCATCGCTGCCACTGTATTAAATGCAGTTTCCGAATCATCATCATCAACTAATAATAATCATGGACAACAAAGTCCTACAATGGAATTGTCGAAGTGCAATAAATAAAAAATCAGAAATTATACATATTGTAAATAAATATAAACCTTTTGTTTTTGCTCTTCAAGAGACATGGCTTAAACCAGGGTCTTTGTTTAGGATCCCTGGTTATGCATGTCTCAGAGAAGACCGCTCTGATGGGTATGGCGGTGTTGCTTTACTCATCAAACATCATCATTCATTTTCATTTTTCACAATCCCACCTCATAATAATGATTTTTCTGTTATTGCAGCAGTTGTAGATAATATTTGTTTTGTTTCTGTATATATTCCTCGTCCATCTGTTGTAATTTTTAATGAAATTGTAAATATTTTTTCAATTCTTCCTAAACCATTTATAGTTTTAGGTGATTTTAATTCCCAGCATGAAGTCTGGGGAAGTTCGTCAACAAATAACTATGGTAGCACCTTACTTGACATTCTAGATAGTCTCAATCTTTGTTTATTAAATACTGGGTCCCCAACTCGACGCACTTCTCCACATGAGGGTGCTAGTGCTCCTGATTTGTCAATTTGCTCTGACAAATTAGCTTCGCGTTTGACTTGGGAAGTTATGCTTTCCTCATTTGGTAGTGATCATTTTCCTATAGTTTTATCATTTCCCGACAGTCAAAAACATTATTCTAAGAGCGCTCCACGGTTGAAGTACAAACTGGGTGATGTGGATTGGCAAAAATTTAAAGAGCATTTAGATATTATTGTTTCTGATCTTCCAAAAATTAAATTTGGTGATGAACAGTTATGTGCCGACGCCTTATCTGAAGCCATGATAAAAACGGCTGATAAACTTTTTCCTCTAAAAAAGATACAAAACAAAATCCCATCTCCGCCATGGTGGGACAAAGATTGTACAGATGCTATAAAAAAAAGGAAGCAGTGTGAACTTGCATATCTTGAAAATTCTACCGAAGAAAATTTTATTAGTCTGAACGCCTCAATTTCAGAAACAAAAAAGTTATTTAAAAAAAAGAAATTTGAAAGCTGGAGATCATTCTGTCTGTCTATTTCTCCTAACGTTAAACCATCTATGGTATGGCAGAATATCAGAAGGTTTAGAACAGCGTTTTCAGATTCATCTACCCCATTCATTCCACCTGAGCTGGTAAATAGTTTTTTAGATAACTTAGCTCCCTCATCTGTCCCGGAAAATATTATTCCAAATTCTATTCCCCTTTCAACACTAGATTCTCTTAGTGACCTTAATAGTCCATTTAGTTTAGAAGAACTCAAAGGTGTTGTACGACACAGTAAAAACTCCGCTCCGGGTGCAGATGGTATTCCGTACTCTTTTCTATCTAATATGAGTGACACATCTCTTCTCTATTTTTTAAAACTAATTAATAACATTATGATAACCGGAAATATTCCGCTTTCATGGAAAGCCCAAGACATTATACCTATTCTCAAACCTAACAAAAGTCCATCGAGTAGCGCTTCTTACAGACCAATTGCTCTATCATCGGTTTTGCTAAAAATCACAGAGCATTTAGTTAAAAATAGGTTAGAGTGGTATTTAGAAAACAAGAAACTACTCAGTGATAGTCAATTTGGTTTTAGGCGTGGCAAAAGTACCATAGATAGTTTAAGCATCTTTGTCACTGATATTAGATTAGCATTTTCTTCGAATCAATCCATAATTTCTGCTTTTCTTGACATTAACTCTGCTTATGATAATGTTGTAATATCAAAATTAAAATATAAACTGGAGCAGTTAAATGTCCCCATTTTACTAACAAACTTCATTCTAAATATGTTATCTGAGAGGTATATTAATCTTACACTTCAGGATTCTAGGTGTGAATCTAGAGTCGTTTGGAAAGGTCTTCCTCAAGGATTAGTTCTCAGCCCTCTGTTATATGACATCTACACTTACGATCTTGAGAGTTCTTTAAACAATAAAGTAAAAGTGCTACAATACGCTGATGATCTTCTTTTATATTGCCCTCATAGCTCTATTCAGACGGCTTGTAATACAATGACGTCGGGTCTCAGCCTTTTAAAAAAATGGATGGATAACAATGGCCTTGAGCTATCTACTTCTAAAAGTTCAGTTGTACTTTTTACCAGGATGCGCCTTCCTCCCCCTGTTTCTGTATATTATGATGATAATTTAATACCTGTGAAATCTTCGGTAAAATTTTTAGGAGTGGTCTTAGATAGTAAACTTACTGGTATTCCACACTGTGATTATATAACGGCAAGATGTGAGCAAAGGCTAAATATATTAAGATGTTTATCGGGGGTCTGGTGGGGTGCCCACCCCTATTCATTAAAATTAATATATAACGCAATAGTTAGAAGTGTGCTTGACTATGGAACTTTTTTATTGGAACCTGGAAATTCAGCTGCTTTTAAAAAATTAGACAGAATTCAATCAAAAGCACTGCGAATAGTGACTGGAGCTATGAGATCAAGCCCAATAAATGCTTTACAGGTTGAAACTGTAGATCCTCCTCTTTCACTTAGACGTCAGTATCTTGCTGACAAATTTATATTCCGTTCATTTCAATTTTCTAATCATCCGTTACGTCAAAAATTGCAGTCTCTTCTAGATCAAATCAATTCTTCCCGTTATTGGTCTAATAAATCTCTTCCTTGTCTTATTGTTAGCTTTAAAAAATTTATGGCTTTACAAGCACCAATTTACCAGTCATTATCATTTCCTCTCTTCAATCATTCATATGAATCATTAGTTTTTACTCCGAATGTTATCCTAAACCTAGGCATTAATAAAAATGATAATTTTGTAAAAGAATCATTTAACTTTACCAAAGGCTTGCGATGGGAAAATTGGCATCATATTTACACAGACGCGTCTAAGCACTCTTCTTTGGGAAATGTTGGAGTTGGGGTTTTTCACTCGCAATATGACATAGTACAAAAAATCAAGCTTCCTCCTGAATCATCAGTATTTACTGGTGAATGTTTTGGACTGTTCAAAGCCTTAGAGTATATTTGCATCATGAAGTTGGAAAAGGCAATAATATTTACAGACGCTCTAAGTGCATTGCAGGCAGAAAGAAATCCTTTTAAATGTAAACCAATACTTCCCATAGTTCTTTTTATTAGAGGTCTCTTGTATAAATGCTTTAAATTAGGTCTTGAAGTTTCTCTCGCTTGGATACCTGGCCATAGTAGTATCGCAGGAAATGTGAGAGCCGATCAACTGGCTAATGAGGCTGTAGACTGTGGTGATTTGTTCCCTTACATTAACTTTAGTCACGACTTGGCGAATTTGCCAATGAACTTTCTTTGGGATGCCTGGAGCAAGTTGTGGGCGGATAGCAGCACTACTAAAGGAAAATATTATTCTCATATTCAAACTTGTATTCCCAAGAAACCATGGTTTTTTAAATTTAACTTTGGTAAGGTTGCTACCAGTTGTCTTATTCGTATGAGGTTGGGTCACAATTGCTCCAAAGTCCACCTTGCCCGATTGCAGATCGTTGCCTTTGCGAATGTGGTGATGTTGGCGATTTAAATCATATGTTTTTTTCCTGTCCTCTCCTTAGTCATGATTCTTTTATATCTAGTTTACTTTCTTATAACATTGCTTTTCCTACCTCCATCTCTGTTTTACTGGCTTCTAATGACTCAAAAGTATATATGTATCTATCATCATTTATCACTGACAATAATATACGCATATAATATTTACTTTTATTAATGCTTTCCCTAATAATCCTATCCAATATCCATCCAAATTCCGTGTCCTAAATTAACCTTTCATTTTCTACCAAGTTTCCTCGTTTTTTGTTAGTGGCATTGCGCAAATAGCGACTTGCCAATAAAAAAAAAAAAAAAAAAAAAAAAAAAAAAAACGCATTCGTTTTGTGTAAAAGGAGTCCGCAATGTTGTAGTTAGAAAACTTTGTAGCATATTATGTAAAATATTAATAGTTTGTTAATAAAATGGAAAACTGCGATTTAATTAAAATGTAATTAAGCATCTGTTTACTAGAAACGATTCGAAGAACGCATTTAAATTTTAAATTAACAAACAGTTTTGATGTCTGCGAGGGTTCTCATTTTAATAACTTGTTTTATAAGTATTTATTGATCTTGATCTTGATTTAAATAAAAATAACTTAGAATCAAATCGGGAATAACTTTAAATATAAAGCAGATGTTTTTGCGTATTTGCAATGTTATTTACATATCGTGGCTGAGCGAAATTGATAGAGCTTCAGAGAGATCGGCAAACATTTGGGGTATTGGAAATAAATATATTCAGCATTTATGGAAAATCAGTGCTTTAAAAAATTCTTTTGACGTTTGTTTCGCTAAGGCTTTGTTTTAGCGCCAAATCGTCATAAAGTGAACGAGTTCTGTTTGCTCGGAACATGAAATATAGCCGGTGACAAATTGCAAACTGAGATTATTTGCTTGTACACTCATACAGTACAAGAATACTTCTGTTTATTTGTTGAAAACAGTCATGTTTTACTTGAAAATGTACACTTCTTTGTTCTTAGAAATAATAACTTACATACCATTTGTCAAAGGACTCTTGACGATGGTAAAACCATAGCCCAAACAACTTTCAGGTAACGTAGGGTAAATTCTATAGTTATTGATCTATTGATTGAACTGGTTAATTATTTATACATTACGAATGCTGATAGTGGCAATAGGCTTGCCAAATTCGTTATGATAGAATCTCAGAAGATTACAGAAGTTATAAAATTGGTGAGAATGCAAATCAGCTAATAAACGATAGTTGGGCTTTACCTGACATGCTGCACTACCACAGCGACAGACAAAACTAGTTTCTTATTCACAAAGCTGCTGTCAGTGACGTGTCGCGAGATCTCAAGGCTTTCTATCAACGACGAGCTCGGCCTAGTGTACAGCCTAGGAATTATCTTCTGGAAAATAGCATAGCAATCATCATCATCATCAGCCGGAAGACTTCTACTGCATAGTAAGCTTCGATCAAAAAACAAGATATAAGAAGCTAAGTCTTTGGCGGGGAAACTAGAAGCAATTTAAGAAGAGAAAGATAGCTATGGATAGAGATAATTGGCGTGCGATTGCTGATTTTAATAACTGGACATCCCACAGATCCATCCCACAGATATTAATTTTACGAGAACTAAGCAGTTTTATTCAATGACTATAATAATGTAAAAACGTGGGCATCTGATAAAACCGGCTGTCTAAACAATGAATGGAAGAGACGAAGGCCTTGCGGATAATCGCTTCCAGTTTCTTGATCGGCAAAAAATGTCGCATTGGAGACGATAAGATTGCGCTCAAAATTGTTTTAGCAATGACCGATATTATTGAAATCGTCCAGAGATTGATTTTTTAAAATGCATTATGAATATTGAAGGGTTGAAATGGATTTATGCCACAAATAATTTTAAAAATGTCTATTATTTCCTTTGGATACGTAACAGTTAAGACAATCTAAATTAAGCTCTTGGATCCCGGTTGTCGTACCGTTACCAAATACATGACAGTGGCTTCGAATACCTAATCCCTGAAAATCTCGAAATTGTCGATGGTTCAGTCTTGCCAAATGAAGGCCTACGGGTCTTTATTTCGTCGTTTTTTATTACTTCATGTAAAAGGTTCTGATATTAACTTACTTCTTCCGAACTAACTTGCGTTGAAACCTCCACTTTATGTAACTTACAAAGTTTGTTACTTCACTCCATATTTTTATAGTTACTTTAATAACTTTCTCGTCTAGACCCACAATAACATATTTCTTCAATCCCCTGAGAAATTGCTCTGTCTTGATGAAGAATACTCTGTGTGTATTTCTTCGTCCATTTAATTTTCTTATCCAATAAGCAAAGAGGTTCTGTAATATAACTTAATATTTTTGTTTGGGGCAATAAATTCAAATCTCGAGATGGTAAAACATTTCATTTTTTGAAGATAGTAAAGATATTCTCGTTGTGAGGTCGAGAGGTTATCAGTATAACATAATAAATTCAGAAACAGTGTGTATTCATTAAGTTTTATGTCTTTTTTTCGTTTGATTAAGTGTTAATCATTTTCAACAACTTGTTTGTTGTTTATCTGACAACATTTATGACATATTGATTTGTTCCAAATGGGTTATCAGTTTTAAGATTCACTTTATTGGAATACCGTTTTGTGACATTACTTCGAGGAAAGCGGGTTTCGACGAAAACCAAACCTATCCAGCTCCTTGTATGTTTATCACGATTTCATTACAATCAAATCGTATTGTAAAAACCGGCCAAGTGCGTGTCGGGCCACGCACAGTGTAGGGTTCCGTAGTTGCTCATCAAAATACTTATGCGAACTAAGTAAACTGATTCGCTGAATTTAATTTTAAAAAGAAGAATTTTCAAAATCGGTCCAGGAGTCATTGAGAAATCGGGGAAAATACATAAGAAAAAAGATTACAACGAATTTAGAACCTCCTCCTTTTTATGAATTTAGTTAAAAATAGTTGACGATAAAAACCTACCTATCCCCAAAAAACATACCTATAAAAGCTGTAAAAATAAAGTTGACAAACTTACATTTGCAGTTGTCTCCGATACATTTTGTTTAAGAAAATATGATATCAAGTACATTTTATAAGTTGGTCGACTATTACTCGTAAAGTTGTAAAGCCTACTTAGTCATGATAATTTTCTTTTAAACTTCGTTATATGTACTACTATTGTGAATTTTTTCACACCCCCAAACATAACCGTTTAGCTGGTAGAGGGGGGGGACACTCGAATCGAGCAAAATTTTGCACTTTAAAGCTTAATATTTCACAAACGAATTTTTTTATCAAAAAATTGTTAATGGAAACTATCATTATTTTTTAAAGGCCTGTTTAATGATACCCCACACTAAGGGGAACGCGAGAAAAAAAAAACCTCACTTTACGTGTAAGTACTGGAGGTACCCTAAAAAATTTATTTTACCACTTTTTCGGCACAACAAATCCGTATATTTACACCAAATTACAGCTCTCTAGTACTGTGCGTCTCTGAGCTAAACTGCGGACGGACGGACGGACGGACATGGCGAAACTATAAGGGTTCCTTGTTGACTACAGAACCCTAAAACCAATAGAATATTAATGTATTGAAAGCTAAACACGGCGCGTGTCCACAATGGACATTCCTCTGTTGCGTCCATTCATGCACCTCAATAATGAATACTCATGTATATAAAATGGGTATATAGTGGCACACTATGTAATTTGTATGAACATCGCTTTCCATGTAAGTAGATATGTAGAGCGTGTGAAACTGAGCCGTTGAAGAACAATGCTGGATGGCGGAAAGTGCCCCGTGAGCGTACCTACACCAAACAATGTACGTAAGTCTTAATTTATAGGGTCATAATGTACTTGTTTCGGCTTGTTAATGTAATTAAAGAGATGTTTTTCACATTGCCTTTCTAGATAATTGCCGTTGTAAATTACTGCTTATCAACAATACAACCAATTTAATTGTCCTTTTAATGGTAAAAGGACCATTAAATTGGTTGTATTGTAGGATTCTGTGAAATCACCAGACAGATACAGGCGACGTCAATCTTTCCCTAATTTTAAAATCTTCCTATCCGATTATGTACTGCTTGTGACAATTTCAAGATTTTTTCGCACTTATATTAAAAAAAATTGACACCCAAATGAGAGAAGATCTATTCCAGAAATTCTAGTTAGTTGGTTATTGGGGTAGGATGATGTGCTGGTGTATCGAGTCTGTTATCACTATAAAATGAATAATAGAGCAAAACGAATGATATTTGCAATAAATATTTAAAAAAAAATCTAATAACATCAAGTTTTGTTCAGTGAACTTCAGTGAAATTGCAGATTATAAGGCATCCGCATTGCGAATCCGCAAGATATGGATTCGTAAAGGTGAAGAATTCCATTGGATTTCGCTGGATTGCATTATCCAACTTTACTGGATTGTAATGTATAATTAGAGCCCGTTTCCCCTCTTGTAGCGATCTCAAGCAATGCGGTTCATTATAGGCTGACTGATTATGCACATAAGAAAACAGTTCAATCAACAATTATAAGATCTTACGACTTTCCGCTCTATTACAGCAGTATGCAAGTGCATAGCCATTAATGGACGTTTTGCTATCAATATGATTGTAATTACGAACGCTTTCCCGACGTCTGCCTTGTCTATGGTGTTTGTTCAGATGTAAATAAATGATAAGAGGCGTTTATACGTGTTTTGTTTGAATAAAATAATTGTTTCAATGTCAGGGTGTTGTAGAAATTATGAAGGTTAGAATTAAGATTAGAATATATTCTTTACTATAGTAATTTTGTTTACATTCTGGTAGGTACTCGTAGATTAGGGTGCGTAGAGATTTGTTGGCCTGTTTTTCGAAGACACATTAGGGACTATAACTAAGTAAGTTTGTCTAATAGTAAAGCCACTATTTTTTTGTAGTCCTCTTTCTATATATTTATATCGAACATGACTTTAGCGTTTGATAAATTGCTAGGTGAAGGGACGAATACAAAGTCAAAGTTTATCATTTAAACAATTTATTGAAGTTATTTATTTTTTCTTACTAGCAATATGTACAGGAAAAATTAAAATAAATAAATAAAAGAGAAAATTCATAGGGCGTCAAAGAATACGTCCACATCGCTGTCAACGGGAACGGTGCCCAGAACGCTGGCAGCATTGCCACGTTGTATGGCAATGCTAATTCGTTGACCTAGGAAAAGGCCAGCCTTCTGGTCACCTGAAGAGTCGACTAAACGCCTGGCGATATCTTTAAAAACGTTGTGGGCACTCGGACCCCATGGCCCCAAGGTTTCAACCCCAAACGGCTCAAACACATAGCTACTGGCTAAGCCAATGTATTTGCGCCGCTTGGAGTTTTCAGCACTTGCAGCAGCAGCGCCAGCACAACACGCTGAACTAGGAAGATGGGATGGCGCAAGGGTGTCGACACATGTTGCATCCCACACCAAAGGCCTACCCAGCTTCCATGGCATTATGGACATACCATCTGGTCTCTTCCCATCGTCGCGTGCCAAACCACTGGGTTCTAATACGGCTGGCACCCCGGCGGTGACAAGAGCACGACGGATTATGTCATTTAAGCTAGCGTGTCGTGCTAGCCGGCCTGCACTCCTGCTGCAGGAAAGGCCATGGTGCCCGAGGCAGTCGACTACTTCACCACATTGACAGCGGTGTGGAGCACCACAGGGAGCGCCCAAACGTAGGCAAGTAGCGATCCTGAATGTTGTATCACCCAACATAGTACCTATGTTGGGTGAAGGTAGCGCCTGAAGCCAAAGGCCCGATTCCCACTCACCCACAGCCAGCAGGCGGGCACGCTCCGCAGTATTGGTTGACGTATTAAGGAGATTATTCCGTACCAACCTGCAGAGCGGCTCATCCCATTGTCTCTGGGAAAACGGGTTCACGGGCCGATCCGTGTTTGGGCAAGCCACTTTCCAGGCGTCCTCGGCATCTGTCAAACACGGCACCTCAGGGTCGACCAGGGAGAGAGATAAAATTCTCCTGGTCAGCTTTTCAGTGCTGTGGACAGAGGATAGGAACGCCGGTAAGCTAACACTGGAAATTTTGCGGACACCGAGCCCACCAAAACGAATTGGAAGTGTGGCTTGAAGCCACGCTCGGTCATCCAGGGCCACGTCTTTATTTTAAATATTCTCAAAAGTTCAAGCAAGCATTCAGAAAGGTTATCAGATAAAGTTGATTCTGCACAATATTTCTGCAGTTTTTATTATAAGAACTCTTTTATCTTACTTGTCTTAATAAGTACAAAAGTGCCTGTGTACGTTTCGTAAGTAAGCAACAGCCATTTAAAAAAGATAACGCCTCGTTTTATTTAACGAAAAAACAAAAATCTTCGAAAGTATAATAAACCCAGTTTAATAAAACTTAATAAGTATTTATATTTGGCCAATAATGAAAGCTGTTGCAATGTTGTCAAGTGATCTTGAACCCACGCACTGCGAATGCGGCTCTAAACCACGCATAACTGAGTCAAGGTGGCCGGAAGATAAAAAAAGAAAATGTCTCAGTGTTGCCAAACCCCAGGATTTAATCTCCGAACTTGTAAGCTCTTTGATATCACTAGTTCAGATTGATTTGGTGCTAAAAGCTCCGTGATCCGAACTTATTACTTAAAGCTTACTTAAAGCCAACATTTGGTATTTCGGCGTGTTGTTGGCAACTTTGAAAAATTAACCCTTAGAAAGTGGAAGCGACGTTGGGTGTTATTTATTGAGGCGGGAAACTAAATAAATATTGGCAACTGGCTAATGAGGCTGTAGACTGTGGTGATTTGTTCCCTTACATTAACTTTAGTCACGACTTGGCGAATTTGCCAATGAACTTTCTTTGGGATGCCTGGAGCAAGTTGTGGGCGGATAGCAGCACTACTAAAGGAAAATATTATTCTCATATTCAAACTTGTATTCCCAAGAAACCATGGTTTTTTAAATTTAACTTTGGTAAGGTTGCTACCAGTTGTCTTATTCGTATGAGGTTGGGTCACAATTGCTCCAAAGTCCACCTTGCCCGATTGCAGATCGTTGCCTTTGCGAATGTGGTGATGTTGGCGATTTAAATCATATGTTTTTTTCCTGTCCTCTCCTTAGTCATGATTCTTTTATATCTAGTTTACTTTCTTATAACATTGCTTTTCCTACCTCCATCTCTGTTTTACTGGCTTCTAATGACTCAAAAGTATATATGTATCTATCATCATTTATCACTGACAATAATATACGCATATAATATTTACTTTTATTAATGCTTTCCCTAATAATCCTATCCAATATCCATCCAAATTCCGTGTCCTAAATTAACCTTTCATTTTCTACCAAGTTTCCTCGTTTTTTGTTAGTGGCATTGCGCAAATAGCGACTTGCCAATAAAAAAAAAAAAAAAAAAAAAAAAAAAACGCATTCGTTTTGTGTAAAAGGAGTCCGCAATGTTGTAGTTAGAAAACTTTGTAGCATATTATGTAAAATATTAATAGTTTGTTAATAAAATGGAAAACTGCGATTTAATTAAAATGTAATTAAGCATCTGTTTACTAGAAACGATTCGAAGAACGCATTTAAATTTTAAATTAACAAACAGTTTTGATGTCTGCGAGGGTTCTCATTTTAATAACTTGTTTTATAAGTATTTATTGATCTTGATCTTGATTTAAATAAAAATAACTTAGAATCAAATCGGGAATAACTTTAAATATAAAGCAGATGTTTTTGCGTATTTGCAATGTTATTTACATATCGTGGCTGAGCGAAATTGATAGAGCTTCAGAGAGATCGGCAAACATTTGGGGTATTGGAAATAAATATATTCAGCATTTATGGAAAATCAGTGCTTTAAAAAATTCTTTTGACGTTTGTTTCGCTAAGGCTTTGTTTTAGCGCCAAATCGTCATAAAGTGAACGAGTTCTGTTTGCTCGGAACATGAAATATAGCCGGTGACAAATTGCAAACTGAGATTATTTGCTTGTACACTCATACAGTACAAGAATACTTCTGTTTATTTGTTGAAAACAGTCATGTTTTACTTGAAAATGTACACTTCTTTGTTCTTAGAAATAATAACTTACATACCATTTGTCAAAGGACTCTTGACGATGGTAAAACCATAGCCCAAACAACTTTCAGGTAACGTAGGGTAAATTCTATAGTTATTGATCTATTGATTGAACTGGTTAATTATTTATACATTACGAATGCTGATAGTGGCAATAGGCTTGCCAAATTCGTTATGATAGAATCTCAGAAGATTACAGAAGTTATAAAATTGGTGAGAATGCAAATCAGCTAATAAACGATAGTTGGGCTTTACCTGACATGCTGCACTACCACAGCGACAGACAAAACTAGTTTCTTATTCACAAAGCTGCTGTCAGTGACGTGTCGCGAGATCTCAAGGCTTTCTATCAACGACGAGCTCGGCCTAGTGTACAGCCTAGGAATTATCTTCTGGAAAATAGCATAGCAATCATCATCATCATCAGCCGGAAGACTTCTACTGCATAGTAAGCTTCGATCAAAAAACAAGATATAAGAAGCTAAGTCTTTGGCGGGGAAACTAGAAGCAATTTAAGAAGAGAAAGATAGCTATGGATAGAGATAATTGGCGTGCGATTGCTGATTTTAATAACTGGACATCCCACAGATCCATCCCACAGATATTAATTTTACGAGAACTAAGCAGTTTTATTCAATGACTATAATAATGTAAAAACGTGGGCATCTGATAAAACCGGCTGTCTAAACAATGAATGGAAGAGACGAAGGCCTTGCGGATAATCGCTTCCAGTTTCTTGATCGGCAAAAAATGTCGCATTGGAGACGATAAGATTGCGCTCAAAATTGTTTTAGCAATGACCGATATTATTGAAATCGTCCAGAGATTGATTTTTTAAAATGCATTATGAATATTGAAGGGTTGAAATGGATTTATGCCACAAATAATTTTAAAAATGTCTATTATTTCCTTTGGATACGTAACAGTTAAGACAATCTAAATTAAGCTCTTGGATCCCGGTTGTCGTACCGTTACCAAATACATGACAGTGGCTTCGAATACCTAATCCCTGAAAATCTCGAAATTGTCGATGGTTCAGTCTTGCCAAATGAAGGCCTACGGGTCTTTATTTCGTCGTTTTTTATTACTTCATGTAAAAGGTTCTGATATTAACTTACTTCTTCCGAACTAACTTGCGTTGAAACCTCCACTTTATGTAACTTACAAAGTTTGTTACTTCACTCCATATTTTTATAGTTACTTTAATAACTTTCTCGTCTAGACCCACAATAACATATTTCTTCAATCCCCTGAGAAATTGCTCTGTCTTGATGAAGAATACTCTGTGTGTATTTCTTCGTCCATTTAATTTTCTTATCCAATAAGCAAAGAGGTTCTGTAATATAACTTAATATTTTTGTTTGGGGCAATAAATTCAAATCTCGAGATGGTAAAACATTTCATTTTTTTGAAGATAGTAAAGATATTCTCGTTGTGAGGTCGAGAGGTTATCAGTATAACATAATAAATTCAGAAACAGTGTGTCTTCATTAAATTTTATGTCTTTTTTTTCGTTTGATTAAGTGTTAATCATTTTCAACAACTTGTTTGTTGTTTATCTGACAACATTTATGACATATTGATTTGTTCCAAATGGGTTATCAGTTTTAAGATTCACTTTATTGGAATACCGTTTTGTGACATTACTTCGAGGAAAGCGGGTTTCGACGAAAACCAAACCTATCCAGCTCCTTGTATGTTTATCACGATTTCATTACAATCAAATCGTATTGTAAAAACCGGCCAAGTGCGTGTCGGGCCACGCACAGTGTAGGGTTCCGTAGTTGCTCATCAAAATACTTATGCGAACTAAGTAAACTGATTCGCTGAATTTAATTTTAAAAAGAAGAATTTTCAAAATCGGTCCAGGAGTCATTGAGAAATCGGGGAAAATACATAAGAAAAAAGATTACAACGAATTTAGAACCTCCTCCTTTTTTGAATTTAGTTAAAAATAGTTGACGATAAAAACCTACCTATCCCCAAAAAACATACCTATAAAAGCTGTAAAAATAAAGTTGACAAACTTACATTTGCAGTTGTCTCCGATACATTTTGTTTAAGAAAATATGATATCAAGTACATTTTATAAGTTGGTCGACTATTACTCGTAAAGTTGTAAAGCCTACTTAGTCATGATAATTTTCTTTTAAACTTCGTTATATGTACTACTATTGTGAATTTTTTCACACCCCCAAACATAACCGTTTAGCTGGTAGAGGGGGGGGGACACTCGAATCGAGCAAAATTTTGCACTTTAAAGCTTAATATTTCACAAACGAATTTTTTTATCAAAAAATTGTTAATGGAAACTATCATTATTTTTTAAAGGCCTGTTTAATGATACCCCACACTAAGGGGAACGCGAGAAAAAAAAAACCTCACTTTACGTGTAAGTACTGGAGGTACCCTAAAAAATTTATTTTACCACTTTTTCGGCACAACAAATCCGTATATTTACACCAAATTACAGCTCTCTAGTACTGTGCGTCTCTGAGCTAAACTGCGGACGGACGGACGGACGGACATGGCGAAACTATAAGGGTTCCTTGTTGACTACAGAACCCTAAAACCAATAGAATATTAATGTATTGAAAGCTAAACACGGCGCGTGTCCACAATGGACATTCCTCTGTTGCGTCCATTCATGCACCTCAATAATGAATACTCATGTATATAAAATGGGTATATAGTGGCACACTATGTAATTTGTATGAACATCGCTTTCCATGTAAGTAGATATGTAGAGCGTGTGAAACTGAGCCGTTGAAGAACAATGCTGGATGGCGGAAAGTGCCCCGTGAGCGTACCTACACCAAACAATGTACGTAAGTCTTAATTTATAGGGTCATAATGTACTTGTTTCGGCTTGTTAATGTAATTAAAGAGATGTTTTTCACATTGCCTTTCTAGATAATTGCCGTTGTAAATTACTGCTTATCAAAAGATAAACCAAGCAATAGTCCTTTTAATGGTAAAAGGACCATTAAATTGGTTGTATTGTAGGATTCTGTGAAATCACCAGACAGATACAGGCGACGTCAATCTTTCCCTAATTTTAAAATCTTCCTATCCGATTATGTACTGCTTTGACAATTTCAAGATTTTTTCGCACTTATATTAAAAAAAATTGACAACCAATGAGAGAAGATCTATCCAGAAATTCTAGTTAGTTGGTTCATTGGGGTAGGATGATGTGGTTATCGAGTCTGTTATCACTATAAAATGAATAATAGAGCAAAACGAATGATATTTGCAATAAATATTTAAAAAAAAATCTAATAACATCAAGTTTTTCAGTGAACTTCAGTGAAATTGCAGATTATAAGGCATCCGCATTGCGAATCCGCAAGATATGGATTCGTAAAGGTGAAGAATTCCATTGGATTTCGCTGGATTGCATTATCCAACTTTACTGGATTGTAATGTATAATTAGAGCCCGTTTCCCCTCTTGTAGCGATCTCAAGCAATGCGGTTCATTATAGGCTGACTGATTATGCACATAAGAAAACAGTTCAATCAACAATTATAAGATCTTACGACTTTCCGCTCTATTACAGCAGTATGCAAGTGCATAGCCATTAATGGACGTTTTGCTATCAATATGATTGTAATTACGAACGCTTTCCCGACGTCTGCCTTGTCTATGGTGTTTGTTCAGATGTAAATAAATGATAAGAGGCGTTTATACGTGTTTTGTTTGAATAAAATAATTGTTTCAATGTCAGGGTGTTGTAGAAATTATGAAGGTTAGAATTAAGATTAGAATATATTCTTTACTATAGTAATTTTGTTTACATTCTGGTAGGTACTCGTAGATTAGGGTGCGTAGAGATTTGTTGGCCTGTTTTTCGAAGACCATTAGGGACTATAACTAAGTAAGTTTGTCTAATAGTAAAGCCACTATTTTTTTGTAGTCCTCTTCTATATATTTATATCGAACATGACTTTAGCGTTTGATAAATTGCTAGGTGAAGGGACGAATACAAAGTCAAAGTTTATCATTTAAACAATTTATTGAAGTTATTTATTTTTTCTTACTAGCAATATGTACAGGAAAAATTAAAATAAATAAATAAAGAGAAAATTCATAGGGCGTCAAAGAATACGTCCACATCGCTGTCAACGGGAACGGTGCCCAGAACGCTGGCAGCATTGCCACGTTGTATGGCAATGCTAATTCGTTGACCTAGGAAAAGGCCAGCCTTCTGGTCACCTGAAGAGTCGACTAAACGCCTGGCGATATCTTTAAAAACGTTGTGGGCACTCGGACCCCATGGCCCCAAGGTTTCAACCCCAAACGGCTCAAACACATAGCTACTGGCTAAGCCAATGTATTTGCGCCGCTTGGAGTTTTCAGCACTTGCAGCAGCAGCGCCAGCACAACACGCTGAACTAGGAAGATGGGATGGCGCAAGGGTGTCGACACATGTTGCATCCCACACCAAAGGCCTACCCAGCTTCCATGGCATTATGGACATACCATCTGGTCTCTTCCCATCGTCGCGTGCCAAACCACTGGGTTCTAATACGGCTGGCACCCCGGCGGTGACAAGAGCACGACGGATTATGTCATTTAAGCTAGCGTGTCGTGCTAGCCGGCCTGCACTCCTGCTGCAGGAAAGGCCATGGTGCCCGAGGCAGTCGACTACTTCACCACATTGACAGCGGTGTGGAGCACCACAGGGAGCGCCCAAACGTAGGCAAGTAGCGATCCTGAATGTTGTATCACCCAACATAGTACCTATGTTGGGTGAAGGTAGCGCCTGAAGCCAAAGGCCCGATTCCCACTCACCCACAGCCAGCAGGCGGGCACGCTCCGCAGTATTGGTTGACGTATTAAGGAGATTATTCCGTACCAACCTGCAGAGCGGCTCATCCCATTGTCTCTGGGAAAACGGGTTCACGGGCCGATCCGTGTTTGGGCAAGCCACTTTCCAGGCGTCCTCGGCATCTGTCAAACACGGCACCTCAGGGTCGACCAGGGAGAGAGATAAAATTCTCCTGGTCAGCTTTTCAGTGCTGTGGACAGAGGATAGGAACGCCGGTAAGCTAACACTGGAAATTTTGCGGACACCGAGCCCACCAAAACGAATTGGAAGTGTGGCTTGAAGCCACGCTCGGTCATCCAGGGCCACGTCTTTATTTTAAATATTCTCAAAAGTTCAAGCAAGCATTCAGAAAGGTTATCAGATAAAGTTGATTCTGCACAATATTTCTGCAGTTTTTATTATAAGAACTCTTTTATCTTACTTGTCTTAATAAGTACAAAAGTGCCTGTGTACGTTTCGTAAGTAAGCAACAGCCATTTAAAAAAGATAACGCCTCGTTTTATTTAACGAAAAAACAAAAATCTTCGAAAGTATAATAAACCCAGTTTAATAAAACTTAATAAGTATTTATATTTGGCCAATAATGAAAGCTGTTGCAATGTTGTCAAGTGATCTTGAACCCACGCACTGCGAATGCGGCTCTAAACCACGCATAACTGAGTCAAGGTGGCCGGAAGATAAAAAAAGAAAATGTCTCAGTGTTGCCAAACCCCAGGATTTAATCTCCGAACTTGTAAGCTCTTTGATATCACTAGTTCAGATTGATTTGGTGCTAAAAGCTCCGTGATCCGAACTTATTACTTAAAGCTTACTTAAAGCCAACATTTGGTATTTCGGCGTGTTGTTGGCAACTTTGAAAAATTAACCCTTAGAAAGTGGAAGCGACGTTGGGTGTTATTTATTGAGGCGGGAAACTAAATAAATATTGATAAGTACGTTTATTTTTTTGTAGCCTTTGGGTTTCACTTTCAATTTAGTTTTTCTCCCACGTTTAAGGGTTTGGGTGGTGTCAGAATCTATTAAGGAGGGCACGAAACTCATTCATTCGTACCCTGTAACTTAGATACTTTTGATAACATTAAAAAGAAGTTCATAGAAGAAAATATTAATAAAACTTTATGGATTGTTTCAGCTTTGTACTCGTAGTTTGAACGTCTTTTTTAGAACTTATCTACAAGCACAGAAATATCCGCAAGCTTATAGGTAATACAATTTATCTCCATTTAAAACCTACCGTTACTATAATTGGGAAATTCCGTTGACTGAAGTAATAAAGATAGCAATTACTCACATGTTATTCTTTGCTATTACTGATAGGTGCATAATGCATGATTTCCTTTACATTCCAATTCTCATACTTCTAAATACGCACCCATAGATAAATTTAAGTCTACCATATCATAAAAGATGTGAGAGTGGGCACTGTGCACAGCGTATTTTGGAGCGTAAATTCACCGTGACATTCACGTGACGCGGCCGACACGACATCATGGCGCCCAACCATGCGTGGATTTGACTTTTGATGGCGACTAGGTGAAATTGTTTGCTGAGTTAAGAAGTGTTTATTACACGTTTAAATGTGAAAACGAAAAGTAAAAGTCATTGTACGGTTTAGGAATTGAACTAAGTAGATATCTGCCATTTTATGTGGTCAGCTTATTGAGTTCCTCATAATATCTTTGCGTGGCTTCCTCACTTCGAAGAGTAAAGTTTAATCATAAAATATTCAAATTGATCAGTCAAAGTGTTTCTTTCTTTCGTCTCTACCTACGTTTATTTTTGGCTAGCAACACACTACAATAAAGATGTAACATCGTCGGAGGCACGTAATCAAATGTTACTCAGAGCGTGTGCCCACGCTAGCAGAGGACATAACATAAGCATTCATTCATGCGATCTACATTACTTTCCTCTTACCGTTCGATCGCCTTTATAAGGAGCTGGCGTTTAGATTACGCCGCCATTTTTTGTTTCGTTATAGAAGTCTATGGTTGTTTTTTTTTTTTTTGGATCGGTAATGCAATGGAACATTTTAATAGTTTTAAATATATTTTTTTTCAAAAACGTCAGGGGACGTTTCATAAAATAAATAGCATCTTGGCCTTTGATATGATAAATTATTGTCTCTTTTGTTATTGATGTGACTCAATGCAATCGCTCTTGAATATTAAGGCGTGACTATTGTGTTCAAGAGCCGTGAAAATACATAATAAAAGTATTTTGACATCGGATAGCCAATTTATTAAGAAGTAAAACTATTTATAAAATAAATTATTTTAAACGCATGCGACGCGCATCGTAAAGATGATTTTTTGAGGAAAGAAAAATTAGATTGCTACCGACGCTACCGAAAAGCGTAAACGAGGAATAGAGAAATTCAGCTTGCAGGTGTGGGTTGCGATAGCCTAGTTGGTTAAGGCGTCTGGAGTACCTATCCAGAAGACGTGGGTTCGAATCCCGCTTGCAAAATCTAATTTTTCTTTCCTCAAAAAATCATCTTTATTTATAAAATATTTTTTTTTAGGTTCAAAATACCGTTTCACAGTGAAATAAGAACAGACCGCAGATCGTATTTTAGTGGCCTGATTCCATTGATGCGTCAGTAACTAAAATACAACAACACGTCATGCGATGCGTTATAATTAATAGCCGTGTTATGTTAAACTAGCTTATGCCTGTGACTTCACTTCGCATTGTTGCAAGAGATCGTATAGTACCAACTAGTCATCTAAAAAAAAAAACTATGTCCAGGTTCCACTTCTAGGTTATGTTATGTGTCCCATTTCGTTTAAACGTTCGTCGTTCATTTACATTTTGATTACAGTTTATCTTTATTTGACCGAGATATAAGTATGTTTTGAGAGTCTTTTTACAAAAAAATACGCAGGTTTTTGTGAAATAACAGGAGGAACTGTCATTTTTTTTTTTACTGTTTTTGCGGTATCCAAGGAGTACCAAAGTGATGTAACAAACACCGATACATCCACACAAACTTTCCTTATAATAATAGTTATTTAGTATACTTACCATGTTATGTAAAATGTAAACATTTTCAATACATTAGACATACATAAAGCTGCCTAATGTATACCTTTGTGAAATTAATCTGAAGTCGACCTTCCTTTGTTTGCCCAGGCTGAAATTTAATCACGTAACTTACGTAATAACTTTTGTAAGGTAAAAGTTTGGCCAATCATCATGTTTGAAGAGTCTGCGCACGTAAATCAATCAAGGATAGACAAATTTTTGAAAAGAATTGACATAATATGTAGTAAATACAGTCTTTTCCGAGTTATTGTATCAAAAAATACTAAACAGTGATCTCAACATTGAAACTTAAGAAGATTAATGTTTTTGACAAGATTTGAGATGTCAAAAGGGTGACCACTTATTTTGATCATTTCTTTATTTAATTCTGAATTCAATGTAATCAGTGCGAAAATAAGGTAATAAATTGCTATTAAATATTAATTCAGGAACTGATTAACATGCGGAAGGCAAATCTTTGTACCTATGTATTTGTTTTTCAATTTAATTAAATAATATTTATACCTAGTTAATAAAATAATGAGTCGACTTCGTAAATGTTTCTTATTAGCTCCCTTTTATAATAAACTACACAAAATTATTAAATTTCATTCTAATTAGCAAACTTGTTATCAATTCCGTGAACAGTGACTAAAGTGATACTCTAGATGGAAGACGGAAGACGCGCAAATTTTCCAAGGTCACAAGGAAGTAGGGTTACCAGACGACTGCTTGAAGGTCTAGACATAAAGGCAAAAAGCAAAATAACCTTTCATAGGTATCTTAGTTTTCCAACAAAAATATTAATTGAATTACACACATTTAATTTACAACTGACCAGTTACAGCGGAATTGATTCAGAAAGAAACCACTCAAAAGTCAAACAAAATGTCACTGTCATCTGTCAAATCTGACTGAACTGTTATGTCAACATTTTGTTGCGTTAACTGTTGACGTTTGTTATTTTCCCGATGAAATTCGGACTAAAGTCCCCATACAAGAACTCTTTGACAGTTATGACAGTTTTATCTTAGAAGTCCCCTTTGGCGTTTTAATGGAAGGACTCTGACAGTCTCTATCAGTGGTCGTGGATCGTCCAGCGTCTGGAGTTGCGTCAACAATTTGTGTGAAACTGTTTGACAGGTCACCTAAAGTCTGGACACATGACAACAACTGGGTTTGGATATTTTTGGGATAATCAGAACAGATGGTAACCCTGAAGATGGAAGGGAAGACAACTTGACTGTCAAAGTTTGAGGGTGACAGACTCGTTCAGAAATTATTCAAAGGACTCGCTGTGAAGACTTGATTATTATTTTGAACGCAGCTATTAGCTCTTACTGAACTGTTTAGTACTTTGAGGTCTGTGCCTTGTTTTGGCACTTTCAGGAAAGAGAATAATACTGTAGAGCGCAAAGGGTTTTAGTTTTTTTTAAATAATGAGGATTTTCAGAATATAAATGTTGTTTATGTTTTGGGCACTAAGTTTTAGGTTGCCGTTGTTAAAGATAGAACGTTCCTTATTTCAAAATAGATGAGGTGTCTTCTTTATCACAAAATTATGAGATACTAAATGAGTGTAATTGCCGAATGACTTATTTAGCACTAGGACTTCTTATAAAATACATTGCAATGCATTCAACGCCAAGTTACGTTAATCGAACCAATTCAAACCATAGATTTATAACCATAGACTCTTTTCTGCGTAATTAGATTTTTTATTCAAGTGTGTATTAACACAGCGCCCTTTAAGCACTTGTTAATGACTTAATAATATTACAGGACTGTTGCTTTGGCTTAAAAATAAAGCGGATTTCCATAATAATGTACAGAGTATGTCGTAATGTGATGTTAATTACTTTGTTCTTATGACTGAGGTACATATGGCTTTATATGGTTAAAATAACTACTCACCTTGAAGAAACATGTACGAGAACTAACAATAAAATTGCAGTTTTTTTTTTTTAATTATTTACCGCCATAAAAATATTAATAATTTTGTGACTTGAATTGTTTGGATATTTCAAGACCGTTTTAAGCATAGTTATTGTAGTTTAACGTTCAAAATGTCTCTGTATAATTTAAAACAAAAATGACCACCAAACTGCTCACAAAGTTCATCTATACCTATATAGCTAGGTTGTAACCAAGTCCCTCTAACCTTCCGGTATTAATGCACACATTCAAAACACAAATAAACGACAGATAACAGCTATCTAGGAAGTGTTGCAATAAATGGAGGCATTGATCGATGTCCTATCTAAAGAATACCTATCTGCCTACACACCTCCCACGTTCAGCTATGCATAACACACGGGACAAAGGATCACAGAAACCAGTTAGATCAACAATGTTCACCTGTTATGACCTAAAGAGTTGCGAAATGAGTCCCATGGCCAGTCAGGTTGGCTGAATAGAATGCAGTACCTGTGCCTTATCCGCGTAGAATGTAAAGCAGAAGTTTAGATTTGAATGTCGAATTTGTTCAAATAAAGCGGTCGTCGTTCGATGAATGGAAAGAAAAAAGAAAGGAATACGGTTTCGAATTTCGAAAGACTTTATTGTAGTAGACATTTTAGAGTTCAATAGCAAATTGATAATTTATGTAGGTTTTATCTGTCGCGTATATTTCCATTACAAGTTTCTGTTTTTTTTAAACGTCCATAGTAATAAATAAGGCGTGCCTTTAGTCCCGAAGTTTTTTATTTTTTATTTATTTGTAAGTAATAGCAATTTTTTTTTCATAACCAATGTTTCTGGCCTGTTTTTTTTTGTCACATCGCAGCGCGTTTCGAGAAATATTTAACGTAAATATGGAATCGAAAGTAAAAGCTGTGAATAAGAATATCAGTATTCACTAAAGTTATCTCTCCGATCGCTGTGAAAGCCACATCCAATCCAATATCTGGTACTAGTTTCTAAGTTAGTACCTTCCGATATTTTCATACGATAATGTTATTATAACTACTTAATAGAATTGATCCTTGAATTAAATAATTATTGAGATACCAAACTTCGTAGCAGTTTCGACCCAATCCAGTCAGAACTAAACCTGACCTAGTCTAACAAGGGTAGATTAGGGTCACAATCACAATCACCTGGCTCAACATGACTAGACTTTATGACTTTTAAGTTATATTAAGGTCACTGTTGCCAATGCCAAAATGTTTTAGACTTTTCTAATTTTGTTTTTAAGTAACTATTTATGTTCAACAATTATAAGGGAAATTACATAAATATTTAATATTAAAATACTTAAAACGCTAGGTACAGTTTATTTCTTTAGAAATATCTGACAGCAGACTCTCTTTGAAAGAAATGTAGACGATAGGTAATATGTGAGAAAAAGAAGAGTACCCTAAGTGCATTTTTGACTATTTTCTAACAAAAGACAAAACAAAACCGTTCCTTTTCCCACAGATCTACTGAACAAATTAGCACAGTTTAACGGCATTCCAAGCCGAAGTACGAAGGACTTGGCGGCTGCGGCAGTGCAGTTGTGCAAGCGGAGCGACCTCGCACCCACGCCGGCATCCGCCCCCGTTCCTCTCACCATCACGTGGATAACTGCAACGAGCCTCTGATCAAAGGTCAGGTGGCCCGTAGTCTGTGGGAAAGCGACAAAGCTATACAAGTCGTCTAGCGCCATCTCGTTCACTCAACTGTGAAGCTACTAGGCCACCTGGAGCTAGGCAGCAAGTCTCAGATCAAAGGTCAGTTGTGCCCAATTGGGAACAAGAATGAGGAAGCTGTAGGAAAATTGGCCTATTTCGTTGTGCAAGGTTTAAAGAGTTAAGTATAGGGGTCAGTGGGAGTTTGCGGCAGATGGGATGTGTAGTGTAGGTACTCAAGCGTCTATTATACTGGCTCGCTTGTTAATACTTAGCTCTATATTAAAAAAAAATGTCCAGATTCCGTGTTCGAAACAAAACGAAATGTTTTGAGTGAAGCTCTTTTTTATGAATGTGTGAGTGAGTGCCAAAGACTGAGCTGTTGTCAGTGGCTTCGCTTGCCCCTTGACTTTAACCAAAAGTCACCATAATGTAAAACGGAATATAGGTACCTCCAAATACTCACTCTCGCTTTTATAATGTTAGTTTATAAGATTGCAGTGTTTTGTTTCACAGTCTTCATTGAGGACTCACAACATTTCTGACTCTGCATTGTCGTGCAATGCCTAACCAGAAACGACAGCACATCGATACCATAGACCCAAATATTTAGTGGATGGTATTGAATTGCTGATGTACTACACGATAGTTTTCATTAAAAAATTGATCTATTTCTAGTTCTTATATTCTTAGTTTTACACTTGTATGTAAGCAGGATTTCTACGTGCAACCTGTATCTGAGACCAAAGTTCAGATGTGAATTATCCAATTGGGGCTGGTTTGGAGAAGTTGTGTGAAAATTGGCCCATTTCTTGTGCAAGGCTTAAAGGTTTAAGGGGTCAGTGGGACTCAGCGGCACATGGGATTGTTGTATTTCGAAATTCACTCTTTCGAAATCACTTCTAGTGTTATTTATTTACAAATGGTAATCTAATAAGTAAATGAACGTTAACAAGCAATATATATATATATATGTTATATCGTCTACAGATAATAATGACAAATCTCTGAAAGAGAAAACCTACGAATGTGGATTATTTACTGCTCATTAGTCTACAGTCTGGCTGTATCGACTATTCAACTGTTACGGTTTCAGTTAAACAACACAAAAGGCCTTTAGATTTCATCCAATCTATTATTTAGTCACCAAACCAAAATTACAACAAATAGGCCATACACTAAAGTATTATTTCACAGTGCGATAACAAAAAGTTCTAAATTACATTCTTTTTGGAGACAGATAATTAATTTTTAAACTTTTAAAACGAGTTCTAGAACACTGGCCGGCGATATTTAAAAAGTGAAATTAACTTTATGGCTCGCTTTTCGGTTGAGTAAGCATGCCCACGAGCTCAGACAAGCATCGCACGACTTGACAGTCAGCTGATCGGAGGCGATCATTGCAAATGTCAAGGGTCTTAAGAAACTGCCAAAAGTGAATGATGTGGGCACGACGACGAACAATACTTGGAATAGTAACGACTTAATGATATAAATAAGTATTATTTTATACACGACAAGACAAACGTACATTTATTTATTTTATCAGTAAATAAAGTAATAAGTGCATAATTATGGTTGGTCGCTGATACGGAATAATTCAACGAATTTGATCGAATCTTTTTCAGTGACCTTTTTTAAGGGGCAGGTCTTGTAAAATTCACGCGCGCCGAATTATTTGCGTAACTTTCTTTGTGATTTTTGAACAAAATAGTGCAATAGCTTGAAGTATTATTATTGCACATAAATAACCATAATATAAGTAACAGCTAGTTATTTTTTTAAAGTTGATTTAAGTAGATTATATTAGGTAAATCAAGCGTTCAAAACAGCTCTTTCCTGCCCGACGTCATTTCGAGTTACGTTGGTGCACTCAATCTGAGACAATGAAGAATTCATTTAAAAATCTGATCAGCGCATAATAACCGCAATATCCTCGTCTTCAAACTGCGCTGATTAGTTTTTTATATTTATCTTTCATTTTCTAAATTAAGATGGCAGAACATCATCAAAATTCTCGGATTTCATCTCTTAATAAATGGTTTTTTTTCATAGGAACTATGCATCGTAGGTATGTAATATTACATTATCTTGATGTCAACAGATCAATAAAGCAAATTCAAAAAAAAAATTGTACCTGAAGCGCTTTTTTTCAACAATAAAAAATATCTCAAATAACCTCTCAAAAAGTGTTTATAAACGAGAATTGCAAGAGAAATTCCTTAGTGGCCGGTGGACGGCCGGAGCGATCGGACGTGAGGTCCACGACGAATTTTTGTTGGTCCCTCTCGCTCGCACCTTTTCTCGCTCTAACGGTGATGACGCGCAGTTACGCATCTCAGGTTGCTCTACTTTATTATGTTAAAATATATTTTATAACCGACGGAAAAAAAGGAGGAGGTTCTCAATTCGACATGTATATATTATTTTATTTTTTTTATTTTATTTATGACCATTCTTTACTTTCTCTAAGGTGGTCCAATATCAAAAAATCTTTTTTTTTGTTGGACAGTATTTATCTGAAAGTTGGTCCCATTTAAATATCAAAATTAAACTCGGCCTATAGGTGTAGAAAAAGAGGAATTAATTGTCAAATTTCCTACAGAATTTTCAGTTGTGAACCGATTATTGTTAAAAGATATGGAGAAGTAACTAAACAATTTGGAGCGAATTCCGACCTTATTGACATTTAAAATTTAGTTTGTTTTTTCTCACTTTCACGATCGCTAACATTGCTCCTTCATTAAAATCCGGTGTTTGCATAAATGTCAGTAAGGTCGAAAATAGTTTGAACATGTTTTTTAAATTGCTTAACGATAGCAAGTTAAAAAATAGCTTCAAGCGATTTTCGCCCTTATTGACATTTAAAATTTAGTTTGTTTTTTCTCACTTTCACGTTCGCTAACATTGCTCCTTCATTAAATTCCGGTTTTTGTATAAATGTCAATAAGGTCGAAAATCGTTTGAACCTGTTTTTAAATTGCTTAACGATAGCAAGTTAAAAAACAGCTTCAAGCGATTTTCGACCTTATTGACATTTATGCAAAAACCGGATTTTAATGAAGGAGCAATGTTAGAGAACGTGAAAGTGAGAAAAAACAAACTAAATTTTAAATGTCAATAAGGGCGAAAATCGCTTGAAGCTGTTTTTTTTAACTTGCTATCGTTAAGCAATTTAAAAAACATGTTCAAACTATTTTCGACCTTACTGACATTTATGCAAACACCGGATTTTAATGAAGGAGCAATGTTAGCGATCGTGAAAGTGAGAAAAAACAAACTAAATTTTAAATGTCAATAAGGTTGAAAATCGCTTGAAGCTGTTTTTTAACTTGCTATCGTTAAGCAATTTAAAAAACAGGTTCAAATGATTTTCGACCTTATTGACATTTAAAATTTACTTTGTTTTTTCTCACATTCACGTTCGCTAACATTGCTCCTTCATTAAAATCCAGCAAGTAACAAAACCGTTGGTTTCTCTGTCTCCCGGTGGTAATGGACTGTGCCTATGACAAGGAGTGCAGTCCTTGGATGGGACTGTCAGATTTGTACTGACTAAAATCCACGGTGTCCTTCAAATAGCCCTTTATGTTCCGGGGTCACGGTAATGAGTACCAGGACGCCAGCAGGCTTTAGCCCTCTAGAGGGGGACCCCGTTATCATGCTGACGCTATTTGAGGCGCTCGTAGAACACAACGCGCTGTCGACCCGGGCATGGCCCATGCCTTTTTTTTCATGATAAAATCATCAAATGAGTCCTCCCCAGGCCAAGCGGGAGATACTGTCACACTTGTACTGACTTAAATTCACGGCGTTATTTAATAGCCTTTTACGTTCTGGGTTAACCACTGCGGCTGGGATGTAAGGTTTACGCTGTCCTCTCTCTCACGCGTTTCGCATCTTCCTTTGCCAACATGACTGCTGCACTGACCTTTTTTTAGGTTTAATTAGTTAAACACGATTGTGTTTAACAAATTAAACCTAACAGAATTTAACCTATGAGAGTATTTAAACAGTATTAAAACACTTGTGTGATACTCGTATTATTACAAACCAAGCAGGGTTGGCATAATTAAAACAAGTTGTTTTAAAACACCTGTTTAAAACAGTTTGAAATTAAACAGTGTTTTTTATTACCCGTTTCAACTACTTTTTAAGGCAGATGAATGCATATTAAAATGAAAATAAATTAATATTCAGGAGTCTAAATAGTTTGACATAAAACCTTTCGAGTTTAATGCCATTGTTATGTCATATTTTTAACTTTTATTGACACTATAATAAATGAAATAATGCTTAAAATTTTTAGATCACATGTTATTCCATTGATCTTTTTTCGTAAAAAAATCATTTCAAAGGGTAAATTTGAAAAAATATAGTCTAGAAATGAAACATAAGTGATTTATACGTTTAGACATCAACAAACAAGGTGGAATTAATTTTAAAAAATAACCAGAAACTAAAAAAAAAAAACTTATTTAAAACATTTTGAACTGTTTGTTTTATAAATTTGAAAAAAAACTGTTTTTATTTCCAACCCTGAAACCAAGTCATATTAAAACTCCTTATTAAGCAAAAATTTCTATAACTCCTTTTAAATAATCCTTAGTTGAGCAATGTTCTTACCGTATCAAAATTGTTTTATAATAATTCAGTGGGCAGGATGTATGCGGGGGATTGCGGGAAGGGAGCCCGAAATTTGACGTACGATCGACTGGCCGAACGCGATTCAATTTTGTGCAAAAGAAGACGGAAGCCTTAAATTACTGAAAGTTTAGGGCAAATTTAATTGAATCCCTAACGCGCTTTGGTAGTTATGTAAACATTTAATTTTTTATTATTATCTAGTTTATCAATTTTACAACCTGAGAAGTATTCATTTCAGGATAGCACTGAAAAAATTCAAACTTAGCTAATATTATTAATGTTACGAAAAACTAAAATTATGTTATCACTGTTCTTTTTTTTTAAATTGTGTATTTGCATAATTTGTAATCTTTCTCTCTATAACTGGCACATTAAGATACAGTGATATGAAGACCCCAATGTTTTATTTTATGCAAGGAGTGGGACAGATGATTCATTTTGAGCTAAATAGCAGTTGCATTCTGCTAATTACTGTTTAGACGTCGCCATTGTCATGAGACATAATTAAAGACCTTCATTAAGTCTTTGAAGCTACCTAGAGTGACACAAATGGAGTAGTCGATAATTTTAACCACACAAATCAGGTAGAATAGAATAAAACATCAAAAGAGATGCATTACATTTTCTTTTTTAACCGACTTCAAAAAAAGGAGGAGGTTTTCAATTCGTCGGAAACTTTTTTTTTAAGTGCATCTTAAAATATATCTGCAGCTGAAGCTATGTAATTATTTATAAGTTAAGTAGGTTCCTACATAATGTATTTCATTTCGTTGTTATTCTCATTCTGTGTATTGATTGACCTTTGATTTTTATTGAGATTGGATAAAAATAAAAAATGCAATATTTTAATAACAAGATAAAAAATGACGTGCTAGTATGCAATCTTGCGAAGATGTTTAATTATTCTTGTTATTTTGTTTTGATTGTAAAGCCATTAAAATCCATGAGAAAACAAAATGACGAACAACAACATTCGATTTTTGAACTAAAAGTCTGCTTTTTTTTTTAATGCAACGCAACGGATCGTGCCGTGTACAGGCATTAGGCATTCACACACGACGCCGAGTTTACGACCGCGGTATCACATTTTATGTAGTTCGTGGCATGCCTAAGCCCGAATAATACTCGAGTGGTCTAGTTATAGCCAATGAACGGAACGGCCGATAAATTGGTTGAGAGTAAAAGGGCCGGTCAGCGGCATGCCCGATACGGGCACTAATGAAGATTTATACGGCCGAATATACCTCGGAACTGAAGGACGTAGACCGCGGCGAGACGATAAAAAAAACACATCAATTGTTTTTAATAGGATCATAGGAGTAGATCCCATTTAGGTAGACGAACGGCAAGGAAAAATGGCGGCGTTTGCAATGCACCACGGTCGAATTGAATGAGAAAATAAAGAACCATAGAATCGTAATAACGTCATGCAGTAGGATGCAATAATAAAAAATATGACTAATTAATTTGCGGTTGCAAATTGTTTAGTCCTTGTCCGACCTACAACGACCTATGCATTCAAAGAATCTGTTTACTGTAAACAACACTCATATTATAAAACGGGGCCAAAAGAATTAACAGCGTGAGAACCAAGTAATGTAACAACGTATATATCACCTTAAAAATACTATCTTTATATCTCTAAGAAAAACGAATGTGGATAACTACAGGTCTACAGCGCTATTGTAAACGAATCCATTGTATGGGACATGTGGGCGAGGGCATAATTGGGCGCTTATCTGCCTGCTATTAGACAGACAATGCACAGTAGGACAAACAATGCAAAATGGCGAGGGGCGCAGTAAGTACACCCGCTCACAAAATTGCGGTTCCAATTGTGGCGTATGTATGAAATATGAGGGTTTCTTGGTAAACTTCTGATTAACTAACTACAGTTTCAAGGTCCTGACTGAGAGAATAAGAATTGATATCTCCCTACCAATCATGCTTTTAATTTGAGTAGAAATAGCACACTTTTGTCTCGAATTAGATTTGTCTCGATCGAACACATACTTCTGTTCTTTTAACTGTCTGTCAAATGATATGCGCCTTCACCAACCTAAGCGCACGTTTGTTTTCAGGGACGTAGTCATTTATTTAAAATCTATTATTGTGTTCGTGTATACTGACATAATTTTATTGAAGTGAAAACTTCTTTAGCGGCGTTGTACACTTTTTCTGTAATGGGTAAAAAATTTAAAACTCGCGTCAGGGTCACGTGACCAAAACTCGCGTCAGGGTCACGTGACCCTGATCGAAAATGAGTAAGACGTCATTCAAATTAAAAATAAAACATAGTAACAAAAAAGTTTTCACTTCTACCGGCACTCCTGGAGTGCAACCTTTTTTTTTTTTATTTAACTTATAAAATCAGTAAGCTCGTCATTTGTATGAGGTCTACTGTCCGCATTTTTTGGTTATATATAGGAAAAAACATGGGACCAAATAGTGCCAATATAAAAAAAGAATTAACTTGACAAGTTATTAATAATAAATTTTAAAGCTACATCAAAACTAGGTTAATTCTAAACTCTGAATCTCTCTCAATCGTTTTAGTAGGTAACTATATCTGTTGCATTTTTCATTTTACCCAATACCTTGAAGTCGCACTGTAAAAAACATTTCCTAATATTCTTAGTAACTTATACGTCTAAGTTGATAATAATAATATCAAAGGTCACAACTCATCTCCCTATATTTAGAAAAAAATCACATAATATCCCCAGACGCCCAAATGTGTTACAAAAATAATCACTTTCGCCTTTCGTTTGACATTTACTCTATTATGAATACAATATACTATAACCATCGAAAAGGCATTACCACAAAAATATACCTAACACGTCAGAATAAAAGGTTACGACGAGAAAAACAAAACTAATAATAGATTTTAAATTAGGTTTACATTACACATTCATCTCTTTGTGTTGTAAAAAGTGTTTTTAAAAGATTTATGTTCAGGCACAAAAAAACCTGAAAGGAGATCCCTCGAGAAATAAAGCTTTTAACATTCCAAGATACCAATGACAGTGAATACAGAATGAAGATAGATCCTTTTTATATCGTCTCCTTTACTCCAGAAATACGCATAGAAAGGGAGGGTTCTTTAAATTTTTACATCCTATAAAGGCGCCTGATGGAAAACGGTCACCGTAGCCTATCGGCCGTCTGCAACACCAGAAGTATCGCTCGCGCGTTGCTGATGCCTTTCTCAGCTTTATTGAGGGTGTGAGAAGCAGGAAGAAGCGTTGTGCCGACAGTTAAAGGAACAATAGCTTCCGTGAAAAGTGTGATGATCACTCATGAAGTACTGGCTCAGACGCAGACTGGCTACTTGACGGCTTTGTGCTAGTGGATGGTCGCCACAAAACGGGGACTGTTTGAAAGGATAGTGTAAGAATTTCTCCTAACCTTACCTAACCTAACAGATCCCGCCATCCCCTTCGAACCTAACGTGGGATGCCCCAAGTCCCGAGCTGAGACATTCCATAGAAAAAATTCGTGTAAGGGTCTGTGATCCACCTTTAAGTTGCAACCTAGATTCTAACAAAAGACAAGCTATTATTTGGAGCTTCAACCATCTCTTGACCTGTTTTAAACAATTGAAAATCGACAGAATTCCATTGCCGTTGGAGGATAATTATTTAATTGGTTACTTTACTCAACGTACAATATAACTAATGTACCAACAAACAGTATAAAGAGAGACATATAGCCGTGGTTAGATCATAAATTGGACACTTACAAAGACGTAACAGATGAGGAAACTGCGTCAGTAAATCCTCCTTGTATAGGTTTTGAGGTTACAATAATTAAGTATTGTTTACTTATTAGTTATAACAATTTATCTGAGCCTGTTTGGTTCAATGCCTTAGTACAGAGTATTGGAAAAAAAGAGGGAGATCCATAGAGCTGCGGGCTTTGTGCCAAGCCGCATAATCTACTTAGTACAATATTTATCATATTCAGATAAACATTGTAACAGTCTTTGACGAATGGCAGTACTTCTTTTTCAGGACACTATTAGCTTGAGTCATTCAGCAGGTTGATACTACCGATACTGACAGACCAGGGGCCTAGAATGTAATATTTTATCAACGCTTAAAAATAAAAGTTGCTGCAGTACCTACAGAGTTACAAAATTCTAAAAGCAACCTTTGTGCACAGATAATAACGATCACTGTGATGATGAAAGTAATGAGCAATCAAAGAAATTTTAAGATGACATTTATCCGACATAGGTCCTTTAATAGCCCTAGGGTTGCCATCATCACCATTATGCCATAATTGCACAGTAATGATAAAATAATCGCAAACATGACAAGATTTATCTCTCTATCTTCAAACAATGAATCTAGTTTTATTAATAACAAAGCGTTAATTATAATAGCAATTATTGCTTTGTGTCAAACGTGGCTATTTCTAACGACATGCGACACTTCTGATTGAACGACGAGTGGTGACTTGATCTTAGAATTTACTTCGGTGGACGTGGAAGGAGACATGTTTTTATGCAGCTCTATAAAATTATTATGAATTAAGGGAATCATAGAGTAAGGTCAGGTATAGTGTCTATGTTTATTCATCCTCGCCTAGCACGCTTTGTATTTAGATATACCAAAATCAGTGTTCATGGTGCACTGTTTTTATAATTGTCTTGAAAACCTACCGTATCTTTTCCAAATCTGTTTTTGCCTACAATGTTTTAAGAAAAACGAAATCCCTATCTGAGCTACGTTACGGCAATTAAGGATACATCACTAACTTACACAATACAACGTTAATGTAACGTCTCCTGCTAATCCAGTCATTAATAGTAACAAAGAGTCAAAGAACAATCGGATGACAATTAACGACGAAACAAAGGAGACAAACAGACCCGTTGGAGCGAGACGGGATGCCGCTTTTCTGAAGCACACAGTACCACGTGAGATAAACGGCGATCAATTTAATTCTATATTTAGCAACATTGAGATTTATGATTCAAGAGCTACTTTGAAGTACGAGCACGCTGAATATTATTAATCCGGGATTGGAGATAAAGATTTACTTTCGCTTGTTCGTTTGTGTGCGAAAGTGAGAGTAGTATTAGTAAACAAGGATTGACGTATGTCTTTGAACATAAATAGCTATGCTGCTTCATTTCTTGTGTTTTCCTTTGCAGTCGGGTGCTCATTAAAATCCGTAGCATTGTCTTATGTCTTCTAAAACTTTATCTTTCTGTTATTTCGTTTGTGTCAGTGTTAAATCAATGAATCTTTTATTAGTAAACTCTGATAAATTAATTTCACAATAAAAACAAATGCATTATTCTTCCCCTTTTTCTTTTTAGTTTTTTTTGACATCTATCTACCGTACTGAGATTATTATGTTCCAGTGTCAATCATCGTTGTCTATCTATCGACTTCATTATTTAATATTATTCTTGCTTTTCAAACATACCAAATTGACAGTATGCTCAATGGGGCTTCCCCATTAAGCAACTACAAGTAATTGTGGATCAAATGTACAACCACTCAAATAAATCACTTTTTTCCTCTTCTTCTTTTTTCGCCTCTTGATTCAGCTTGTACTTTAATGTAGATATGAGCGCCGATGGTCAATCAGTCGGCGGCGGCGCGCCGACTTTTTGGAGTCGACGGCGGCGGCGTCGGCGGCGCGGCGTGACTTTTTAACTACTTTCATTAATTATTTTAAGAGAAGAATTAGAACAATGTTTTACGTATAATTAAAGATTTATTATGATTTTGACGAGACAAATTGAATTGTCAAGATAAACTAAAAAAAGAGAAAACAAACAAAATTAACATTAAAAATTGCTGGTGGCTATTTTTACTGTAAGCCTTGGCTGTCCGGATGATTCGAGGGTACCGCACGATCGCCGGCGAATCAGCCAATCACCGGATCTGCCGGATTGCTCCCCTGGGATCTGGAGGCGACTACCTTCCGGCGCGTCTTGAATGGCGGTGGTGGCGCAACGCCGGGGCGTATCCCCGCTGCCTCGAGAAATCGAGGCACGGTGGGAAGAGATCGGGTGCGATCTCAGGGCAGCATGGAGGGACGACTGTCGGTAAGACACCTCTTGGGGTAGTGGCTGGACAGGCCTCACGGCGTCCGACCACATGACGCAGTTCCTCACCGGAAACGGAAGTTTCGGGAGGAACCTGTGTCTGATGAGGAAGGAGGAAACGCCTAGGTGTCACCACTGCGAGGATCGCCCGGAGGACACAGTAGAGCATACGGTGCAAAACTGCCCCTCTTGGGCAGAGTACCGACGTGTCCTCACGGCGGCGATGGGTGGAGACCTCTCGCACCCGGCATTGGTCGCGGCCATGCTGCTTCTTCAAGGCAGTCATGCTTGCGAAGGAGGAGGTGGGCCGCGTGAGGGAGAAGACAGCGTCCTCTCCGTCCCAGTGATGGACGCCCACGGCAACGGACATCGCAAGACGATCTCCGGCCACCGTAGGCGCGGGCATGCGGGTGGCCAGTACAGGGCAACTCGCTGTCCGACCACGGACCATGGCCGGGTGGTCGGCGCGTTGTGTTCCACGCGCGCCTCAAAGAGCGTCAGCATGATAACGGGGTCCCCCTCTAAAGGGCCAAAGCCTGCCGGGACATAAAGGGCTATTGCAGGACACCGTGAGAGTCTGACAGTCCCTCCCGCCCTGCCCGGGGTGGGAAAACTCATTAGACGATTTTACCACGCTAAAAAAAAAGAAAGCCTTGATGACTGCTCATCATCCTAGCCTAGCCTTTTCCGAACTACATTGGGGTCGGCTTCTAGTCGAAACAGATGCAGCTGAATATCAGTATTTTACATGGAGCGACTGCCTGTCGGACCTCCACAACCCAGTAACGGTGGATACGATACTCCGTCATAAGACTGGTTGTCAGACTTTACAGCTTCTGACTAACAGTAACGACTGTCAAAGATCTATAAATGACAGCCGGGACCAACGGCTTTACGTGCTTTCCGAGGCACGGGGGAAACTCGCTATGACAGATGCTACCCATCCACAGACCAACCTCGGCAAGCGCGGCTTAACCCGGAAGTTCGGTCTGTGCGCCCGCTCGGGTTCGGCGCGCCGGCGCCTGTGGATGGCGGCGGCGGCGCGGGAAATATCAAGGCGGCGGCGGCGCGCCGGCGCGGCGCTCATATCTACTTTAATGCACTTGCATTGAAGATTAATGTTGTATAATCTATTTCGTTTCTAAACTCAATAAAAATTACAAAAAGCCCAGCTCCATCTACAATATCTACCCATTGTTTTGGGTGCGGTCTATTTAGTAGGACTATTATAAGCGAATATGTTATAGATTTAAATTTCAGAGCCAGGTGATCTACGACGCATTTGATGTTATTAGCAGGTAATCAATCAACAAATAGGGAAGCTGCGAAGGCCATAGAGTGACATACTTATTATGATCAACTGAATGAATGGAAACCGGTTAGATAAACCTGTCTGGCTTAAAATTATGATAATAGAGGCTAACGTTTAGACGCCAACATTTTTATAGATACTAAATAAAGCAGTCTATATAAGCTAGGTTACAACACTCCGTCTTCTGCCGACTGCATCCAGTCTATTCCATCATTTTTTATACCTTTACTCCAGCTTCCTGCACAGCAAATATGCCTGGCATAGACGACAACCCAATGCCGGATTTGTTAAGCTTGTCAAGTCCAAACAAAAAAAAAGAAATAGTGTGTTGGGATCAGGGGGGTATTACGTATTAAAACCAGGCTTATTCTGGCGAATGAAAGTGACAGAGCTATACAAGTCGTCTAGCGCCATCTCGTTCACTCACTGGAACAAGCCTGGTTTTTAGACGTTGTAATATCCGAAGTGGCCTAATTTGACGTCTTTAAGCCAGAGCAGTTCCAGTATAGGAAAGAGACACAGCTATACAAGTCGTCTAGCGCTCGTTCCCTCAGTGTTTGTCATAGATGAAGAAAGGTGTAAGCGGTGGTGTAAAGGTGTTCCAAGAAACAAAAGATAATGTACCGAAAACAAAAAAAATGCAATAGCCAGCATCTAGATTCAAAGATCTCATATCACGGCGCAGTGGAGCGTGTCACGCACGCGTGCGCAGGCTGCGCAGTAAGGCGCGCCTGCGCCCGCGCAGCCGGCGGAGCGCGACCGGCGCCGCCGAGCGCGCCTGTCGATATGATGTAATCGCACAAGGTCGCCTGCTACCACGATATGCTTCGCTACAGAAGAGCCATACAATTCAAGAAGACAGGCACGTGTGCGTGACCAGACAAATGAAGGGCATGCGTCTTCCGGTTAGGGAGAAATGGTGCAGGGTCATTTATGTATTTTAATATTATTTATTGCTGAATTAAACGATCATGTCCTGCGAAGGGGTCAAAATATTATACAGGCCATGTGATTGTATGAAATTAAATTCTGAATCTGCTTTACCTATTTATTTATATGCCACCTGAAAGAAGTTAATAATTATAGAAATAGTTTGCGCTTAAGTACCGTTTTTCTTAATTTTTCATAGGCATAATGTGACATATATGCAGAATGTGGTAATTTCCGTATCAAAAGAATGGAGTTCCCAGTTTAAAACACTCATAAATAATCATATACCTGCCTTCTTATTTAGCGCCATCAAATACGTTTCTAAAATTAATAAGATTGGGTCTTCTGTAGCTCCATATTTATTGGCTTGCACTGTCGTACTGTCACTGAAACCGGTTCATTTGTGTACAACCAAGTTTTTTCTACAACTTACCATTCAATCACGTTTCCCGTCATATTATTTGGATCCGGATTCGTCTTTAGTATTGCCTATCTCATATTTTGCATGTATTTTGCATGAGATTTGATCTCCTTAATTCATTTTTTTAGAGTGGTAAATCATCAAATGAATCCTCCCACCCAGGCCAGGGTGGGACTGTCAGACTTGTACTGAATAAAATCCACGGTGTCCTTCAATAGCCCTTTACGATGCAGGGTCACGGTAATGAGATAAGTCCCACGACCCCGGCTCCTTAATTCATTTAAGATAATTTTTCATTTGCTTTTTCTTTATTTTGATCGGATCGGCTTCTGGTCTGTCGACTGATCGGCTTGTAGTAGATCAATCGTCACTTGATTAACGAAAATATACTGCAAGATGCTTAACTACTGACAACTAACAACCAGCACTGGACCCGCGTGGTGGATTAGGGTCCACTCCCTCTCACAGAGAGGAGGCCTGTGTCCCAGCTGTGGGAACATTATAGGCTGACGATGATGATGATGATTGACTACTGATAGAATGAACATCTAAAGAAACCTGCAAAATGTATAACACATTTTCGTCTACTTACAACATTTCATTTTCTAGTCTTACTTCACCCGTAAAGGGATCTTTGTACATCTCGTTTTCTTTTTCGACACACTTTGCTCTATTAATATGTGCAGCGTGTTTCCAGCTATTTGTTTTAAATCTAAGTCTAGAACATAGAAAGTAAGCGGTAGACTTATTTGTTAAACTGTTGAACAAATAAAAAAACGCTATTTAAATGCATTTAATTAGCTTAAGCTAAGCTGTATTGAGTCCTAGAGAAACCTCATAGGTTCTAACATAAATACGACGTATAATCTTTAAAAACTAGGGCTAAGCTTGCTTACTTTAACGCTTCACTAAGCGATGTAAGCGCTGAGTGGGCAAAATACATATTGCATTAGGTGCATGAATGTAAGATGTTATCTTTTAATGTTATGTTTGCACTGGCATACAGCTGAAACTCTGTGGTGTTGTATTATTATAAATTCATTTGAACGATGTTTCTACTCCGTTAGTTTAGATATCGTTTTTACTACAGTAATAGTAAAATGAAATTTAAATACGAAAATATTTGAAAATAAAACGTCATGTAAAATATTTTGAAAATAATTTATTACATAAACTTCTTTCTTTCTTAAATCTATTAAATCTAAGTTAACACAAATAAATTAAATAAATAATTACTTAACATATTATTGAACTGATTTTAGAAAAAAAAAATTGTTTCGAGATTTTGACATTTTTTCTTTTTTTAATAATTTAATGATTGTGGCGATTCAGGAGATCTTTAGATACAATAGCTCCATTATTTATGCCAGTAAGAATTATTTCCAATAATGCTTTAGTTACTGGTAGTTTTGAAGAAAACAATTGTTTCGTTTGTATTACGGGGAAGTCATCTAAAACATCATCAGTAACGGTATCTTGCTTGACTTTCGGAGTCGAAAAATGAGCTGAAGGTAAAGTTTCTCCCCAGTTTTCTACTTCCTCGGTCATATCATCATTTAACATTTTGTCAGTCGTAAACTCGTCTGCATTGGATATCACTTCTTCTGTGGATAAAGTTTCGTTTGTCTCTTCTGTTTCTTCGGTGAGGTCGTCATTGAACTTTTTTTTAGTTGGAAAATCGTCTGTGTCATAAGTCGGTTGATCTGTGTTACGAGTTTCATACGAGTCTTCTAACTCCTCAGTCAGATCATCTGATTTATCATTGAACATTTTGTCAATCGGTGACTCGTCTGTTGAAATATCTAATATTGGATGATCTGGAGCTACTGTTTCTGTCGGTAGTCGGAAAACTTTCTCATGTGTTTTGGAGATTGGATTTTTTCTGTTGGGACATCTGAGAATGAACTCTCTTCAGTCGTGTCAGAAATTGGGGTCTCCAGAAAATATAATGTTTTATCTAACTGTGAGCGTGAAGCTGCTGGAACAGATTTAGTTGCTGGTAATGAGAAACCTTTTGTGTTAATATCCGATAGTACATTCTCCAGAAGTGCTTTAGCTATTGGTAATTTTGAATTATATGGAGCTTTATTTTTATTACCTGGTAATTGTGGATCAGGATGAATTTCAGTAATCGGTGAGCTTAGATCGATATTAGATGATTCTGGTTCTGACCTAGGAATATCTATGCTTGGAATATTTGAAAACATTTTATCTTCTTCCAACGACAAAGGATTTTCAGAATGCTCAAAATACGGTAATTTTTTATCAGTTTTGTGGTCAGAAGGTGCTATGTAGGGTGAGATTTCAGCTACAGGAATAGTAAGACTGTCTTCAGTAGCTTCAGAATGTGGAAGTATATTTCCAATTGTGTCAGAATTATGATGTCGGGGTCTTGTCTAATGACAATGATGAGGTTGCTGGAATATCTTTAGATACTGGTATTGAGAAACCCTTTGTATTTATTTCAGATAGGACATTTTCTAAAAGTGCTTTAGTTATTGGTAATTTTGAAGACGAAGGTGTTTTACTTTTAATATTTGCAAATAATTGCTGATCGGTTGACGAAGACGAAGGTAGAAGAAGGTTCTCAGCCATCAGTGAGGTTAGATTATTAGTTTCTGGTTCAACCTGAACCATTGCTGATGAATCACTTTAGATTTCGTATTCGAACTTCGAATTTCTGATAGTAATTTACCTTCTTCTAACGATGACGGATCATCGGATCCCTCAGGAAAAGGTTTGACTATTTTCAGTTTGGTGGTCAAAATATGCTACGTTGGGGAGAATATTAGCTACTGGCAGTAGACTGTCATCGGTAGTGTCCGTGGGTGGAGAAGAGTCTGCAATGATGACAGATTCAGGAGAATCTATGTAGTGTAGTGAGGTCTTGTCTAGCACCGGAGATGAGGTAACTGAGAGAGATTTAGACACCGGTATCGAGAAACCCTTAGTATTAATTTCTGACAGGACATTCTCTAAAAGTGCTTTGGTTATGGTCAATTTTGAAGATGAAGGTGTTTTACGTTTATTATTTGGAAATAAATGAGGATCACTTGACGATGTCGAAGGAAGAGAAAGATTCTCAGCAATAGGTGGGGTTAAATTATCTTTAAAGTCTGGTTCTAAATGATTTATTGGTGTTGCCGTATCAAAATCTAAGTTTGGGGATTTTGATAACATTCTATCATCGTCTAATGACAAAGGGTCTCGGAATTGCTTAGGGAACGGTACACTAATCTCAGTTAGGTGTCCATTATGTCCTGTGTTGGCTAAGTTTTCAGAATCAGGACAATCTATGTTGTCGATGGACTTGTCTAACACCGATGATGAGGTGGCTGGATGTACTTCTACTGGGAATGAAAAACCATTGATGTTAATGTCTGTCAAGACACTTTCTAAAAGAGCATTAGTTTTTGGTACTTTTGAAGAAAAAAGTGCTTCGTTTCTTGAGATATCTTTAAATAGATCGTTAGCCAAAGAAGTTTTATCTTTGGTTATTGGTTGTTCATTAATATAATTATCTGATGATTGAATTTCAGTTTCAATTCTGTCTTCGACACTATCGATTGGAACTTCAGGCTTGTCTTTGTCCATTTTATCAGGCAATTTCGTACTAAAATCTGTGACTGGTGTATCTTCAGCTGTGTTCGGAACTACGAAATTATTTATCATATTAACAGTGCGTTCTCCATTGGGAATGATGTTTTCTATTGGCGGTAAAGTATTCTCTGTGATGCCAAGTAGGTGAGATTTTTCATCAACATTGTAGATCGTCATATCCACTTGCGAAGGTGGTGGAGGTAGAGCTTTAACTACTTGAGGTGTCAAAACTCCTTTATTAATTTCAGACAGAACATTTTCCAAAAGTACCTTAGTTACTGGTAAATTTGAAGCTGATGGAATTTTATTCATTGATAATGAATCATCCGTCGGTGTGTTGTTAGGGAGAGGTAACGTCTTATCGTTATTTAAAGATATTGCGCTGTCATCTAGTAAAGTGTCTGGGCTTGTATCATCTTCCTTCGTTAGCAAACTATTATGGACTAGTAGTGATTCTTTAGTATTAGCTGTTGGCATGTTTTGGGTTTGATTTATATTCACTAAAGACGAATCATCAGTTACAAAGGTTTCCTTATGTAGTCCATCAAAATGGGACAAATGTGGGACAGCTTCATGCATTGGTGATATGAATTCATCTAGTGGCAGAGCTGAGAATTTACAAGAACTAACTGCTACTTCCACTGGGTTGTTTGGTGTTAACAGATCACTAACCAGAACTTCTGAAAGAAGATTTAATGGTTTACCCACGTACATTGGCATATCAACTGTCGATTGTGGACTATCTGTAGTCTCTTGATGCCTCTTTATTGGCAAATCATCCAAAGGAAGTGAAACATCATAGATGGTTGGAAACTCTAAATCCATTTTTAATGGCAAATCTTCCATAGCATGTGGAAATCCATTGTCAGAAGTGTCTTTGATAGAGGACGCATGTACAGCTTCCGACACTGGTGTAACTAAATTGTCTATGAGATACGGTTTGTTAACAATAGAAAGATCAAAGACTGGTGTGGGTGGGTCTGCTTCATCTGTGAATAGATGTAGATGTGGATTGCCATTGCTCTCCATAATTGATTTTGACAGTAATATAGTGTCCGTAGAAGTGTCTTCAATTGGCGTTATGGGAAGTGTCTCATGTTCTTCTACGTGTAAACTGTCAATAGGAGCGACTGTTATTGGAATAGTCGTGACAGTTTTATCTTCTACAGGCACAGGTACACTATCAGCAAACGTCTGAGTGGGTGATACTGGATGATTAATAATTATTGGTAAAGTGTCAGTGTCCAAAATTGGGGACAATGTTGCATCCTTAAGTGATGGTTGACTGTCAGTAGGCGTTTGAATGGGTGAAAATGTTGCATCCATTCGTGACGGTTGACTAGCAGTAGGAGTTTGAACGGGTGATAATGTTGCATCAATTTGTGATGGTTGACTGTCAGAAGGAGTCTGAATGGGTGAAAATGCTGCATCCATTCGTGACGGTTGACTAGTAGTAGGAGTTTGAACGGGTGACAATGTCGCATCAATTTGTGATGGCTGACTGTCAGAAGGCGTCTGAATGGGGGAAAATGTTGCACTGTGACTGTCAGTAGGAGTTTGAACGGGTGAATTTGCATCTATTCGTGATGGCTGACTGTCAGAAGTGTCAGTGTTGCCCCATTCGTGAACTGGCAGTGGGAGTTTGAACTGGTGACAATGTTGATCTATTTGTGAATGGTCTGCATCCATTCGTGACGGTTGACTAGCAGTAGGAGTTTGAACGGGTGACAATGTTGCATCAATTTGTGATGGTTGACTGTCAGAAGGAGTCTGAATGGGTGAAAATGCTGCATCCATTCGTGACGGTTGACTAGTAGTAGGAGTTTGAACTGGTGACAATCTTGCATCCATTCGTGATGGTTGACTGTCAGAAGGAGTCTTAATGGGTGAAAATGCTGCATCCATTCGTGACTGTTGACTATCAGTGTAAGTCTGAATGGGCGACAGTGTCACGTCTATTTGGGACGGTTGACTAGCAATAGGAGTTTGAACAAGCGACAATGTTGCATCTATTCGTGATGGTTGACTGTCAGAAGAAGACTGAATGGGTGACAATGTCGCATCTGTTTGTGACGGTTGACTGTCAGTAGGAGTTTGAACGGGTGACAATGTTGCATCTATTCGTGATGGCTGACTGTCAGAAGGCGTCTGAATGGGGGAAAATGTTGCACCCATTCGTGACGGTTGACTGGCAGTAGGAGTTTGAACGGGTGACAATGTTGCATCTATTCGTGATGGTTGACTGTCAGAAGGAGTCTTAATGGGTGAAAATGCTGCATCCATTCGTGACGGTTGACTAGTCAGTAGGAGTTTGAACGGGTGACAATGTTGCATCTACTCGTGATGGCTGACTGTCTGAAGGCGTCTGAATGGGGGAAAATGTTGCACCCATTCGTGACGGTTGACTGTCAGTAGGAGTTTGAACGGGTGACAATGTTGCATCTATTCGTGATGGCTGACTGTCAGAAAGCGTCTGAATGAGGGAAAATGTTGCATCCATTCGTGACGGTTGACTAGCAGTAGGAGTTTGAACGGGTGACAATGTTGCATCCATTCGTGATAGTTGACTGTCAGAAGTCTGAATGGGTGAAAATGCTGCATCCATTCGTGATGGTTGACTAGCAGTAGGAGTTTGAACGGGTGACAATGTTGCATCCATTCGTGATAGTTGACTGTCAGAAGTCTGGATGGGTGAAAATGCTGCATCAATTCGTGACGGTTGACTAGCAGTAGGAGTTTGAACGGGTGACAATGTTGCATCTATTTGTGACGGTTGTCTGTTAGTATAAGTCTGAATGGGTAACAATGTCCCGTCTATTTTTGACGGTTGACTAGCAAAAGGAGTTTGAACGGGTGACAATGGCGCGTCTATTTGTGACGGTTGACTGTCAGTAGAAATCCGAATGGGTGAAAATGTTGCATCCATTCGTGACGGTTGACTAGTAGTAGGAGTTTGAACGGGTGACAATGTTGCATCCATTCGTGATGGTTGACAGTCAGAAGGTATCTCAATGGATGACAATGGTTGAGTAACTAGTAAAAAACTGTCTTCGTCCGAGGTGGATGACAAAGGCGAATGTAGTTGTGATATTGCATCAGTACTAATCTGAACGCTTGAAAAAGACTGATCCTCTTTCAAGGATGAACATTTAGAATCTGAATTGGATGATAATGTTGTGGTAGCCGTTGGTGGTGCTTGGCCATCAATATGGATTCCAGATAAAAGCATTTTGTCAAGTATTTGCCTGATCTTAAAGAGTTCAGTTTTAAGCGACATGTCTGTCGTCTCTGGAGTATTATTTAGGATTGGAGATGATAAAGGCATATTATCATCCGGTGGTGGTGCCCTATGCATAATGGTATCTGAAACTATTGTAAGAGGGACTTTTTCATGTAGCTTAGGGTCAGAAAGGGTTTTAGAGAATGAAAGGGGCGCTTCTGTAGTTAATATTAGCTCGGGGGTATGAGCCTCAATATGTTTGGTGGGTATTTCATCAATTAGTAGTGTACTTTCACTGATTTCTTTAGATATTGGAGTTGTTACTGGCTTAGCCGTTGACGCTGTCAAGTTCGGAAGTAACTCAGAAGGGGGCGTATCCTCCAGTAATTCCAGACTACCAAATGGAGTTTCAGACGACACACTCTTGGCCCAATGCCACTCTTGGAACATCATTCAGAAACTCAAGAAAACAGTCATCTAAAACAGTATCCGTGGAAGTCGTTTCATGTAAATGCTTTGATGTTATGTTTTGTGTTGGAATTAACAAATCTTTGAGAGAAGTGTTTGATTTGCAGAGCTGAATCAGTTTCACGTGTTTTTATTGGCAATTCATTGTTAATGACGTTATCGTATGGACCGTGAATCAACGACGTAATTTCATTGTCAGCAAAGTCAAAGATAGGATGTTCAAAATTTGGTGTTTGTGGCAAAGTGTCGGGATTCACTTTGACTTTGTCTGTTTCTACAGTTTTTGGAGATAACTTATCATCACAATTTGGAGTGATTAAAGTTGCATCGTCTGTCGACGATGTATGTATTAAAATATCTGAGAAAGGTTTCACTCCCATCGATGACGGACTGTTCTCATTATTGCGACACTTTGAATTTATTGGCAACATCTCGCGCATTGGCAAAGATGACCCACTGTCTAAAATGCCGTTAAGTAATTCGTTGACGAGAGCGGTGGAAGAAAGGTTATCATTCTGAACTGGCGCCATATAAGACAGAGCATTGTATAGTTGATTATTTGGCACGAGATTGTCGAGTGATGACGACTTTTGAGAGGGCATGCCGCTTGATTGAGTGGACGGTAAGTAGACAATGATTGGTGTATCTAGTGTAGTTTCGAAAACATGTGATTGTGGCTTACCAAAACCGCCGTTGTTCATTGGGATAATAATGATAGAGGTATGACCTGGTGCTTTTGTAGTTGTACTAGATGGATCTGAGTTTGATGTATTTGTTGGTGCATCGTATGTTGTAGATTCAGTGAATGATAGAGGCATTATGACATTTAAAGGACCTGTAACCGTTGTAGGAGTCTCTGGTAGCAATGGCTGCTCGCATGGCATAAAATCGGCATGGGTATCAATAAAAATCAGAGATTTTTCTTCAATCAGGATAGAGACTGGAGCTTTCAGCACTATTCAATAAAGCACTAGGTAAATCTTCATTCGATGAAATGTCGGAATGACAATGTCCTGAGGAGTCAGTACATTCAGCTGTGTTTTCAGTTTCTTTGATAAAGTTGTTAGATGATGATGGGGTGTCAGTATATTCAGCTTTACTCTCAGTATTTTCAATTCTTTTGCTAAAATTGCTAGATGGTGTTTGGTCGCCAGTACAGTCAGTTGTAAATGCATTTGTTTCAATTTTTCTGCTCAAGTTGCAAAATGATCCTGGGCCCTCATTATAATCACCTGTGTTCTCATTCTTTTCAATTTCTTTGCTTAAGTTGCTAGACGATGTTGGAGTATCCGAACAGTTATTTATATTTGTTTCAATTTCTCTGCTCAAGTTGCAAGATGATCCTGGGCCCTCATTATAATCACCTGTGTTCTCATTATTTTCAATTTCTATGCTAAAGTTGCTAGACGATGTTGGAGTATCCGAACAGTTATTTCCATTTGTTTCAATTTCTCTGCTCAAGTTGCCAGATGATCCTGAGGTATCAGTACATTCAGCTGTTTTTTCAGGGTTTTCAGTTTCATTGCCAAACTCGCTAGATAATGCTGGGGCGTCAATGCAGTCACTCGTATTTGCATTTGTTTTTATTTCATTGTTTATGTTACTAGTTTGTACCGAAGAAATGGTGTCGTCTTTCAACAGTATTTCTTCGATAAGTCGTAAAGTTTGAGCAATTACTCTACCATCCACATCTTCGAATTCTTTTGTATAATTTTTCAGATCAATTGCTGGGCAAACGTTTTCATTGTCGTCAATTACTTTGTACGGTAATGGTATGGGATCATATAGATTTTTTCTAAGTGGACATGTGTTTTCTTCTCTTGGAAGTGTCTTAGGTGCCAATTCTAACGTCTTCCTCATTTCCATTGAGTTGTTCGGAACATTCAATAGTAAACCAGCAGTAATAAAATCGTCCGAAACTTTTTCACAAGTTGCAGTTTTCGTAAAATTTAATCCCGTTTGTCCAGCATTACTACGTTTAGAGTTTTCTGTAGAAGTACGCCTATGTTCTTTTAATTTATCATACGATTGAAGAAACTTACTTGCCTTTGCTTTTGTGAGTCTTGAGAAAGGTTGTTTATTATCTTGTTTAAAGACTTTAGGGCTAAATGTATTACGTCCTGTTCCATCAAATGGTTTTTCCAGCGTTAATGGTAAATAATTCCGATAGTTAGTTCCCCACGTCTCCATTGTATTTAGTGGATATTGAACTTCTGGAAATATTTCAGAATCGAGTAAATGTGTAGGATCAGGATTCGAAGCGACATTTGTCTTTAAAAATACATTTTCATTATTGGCTTGTTTATTACTTAGAAGTTTACGTTTTATTTTCCTTTCCTTTTTCAAATCATTTATTGCAGAGCTCTGTAAATCACGAGCTTTCTGCAGAGTGTTAACATGATTATTTTCATTGAATTTCATTTCCATATGAAAGGGATCTTTTGGAAAATTATCCAGAGGATATTCATTTTCTGGAAAATTAAATGTCTTGTGTAAAGACTTCTTTGGCAGAGAGTTCTGGCTAGTTCTACCATTCTGAGCTGCCTTTCCAAATGTTTGTTTTAGTTTCTTGTTAACTATCGAAGGCGTGTAGGGCGTTGAGACGGGATTATTTTTAACGGGTTTCAAGTCGTTTATGTAACGTTTCAAAGAAGCCTTTGTGGGTGTTCTAGGCATACAATGTCTGCATGCTATCTGAAATAGACGTACTCTTTGTAAGAAATAAAGTGAAGTATACAACTGTGTACCTGTGTATTTACTATCATGACAGATGTTTTAACAAATTATATTATTTTAGGTTTTTTTTTCTCAAAACCTGCAAATCGAGTGTATGCGATAATGTGACTGACTTTCAAGGCTATCTTTGTATACAAATCTAAATACGAACGAACCTAAAACTTTAAAACCAACTCGTAGTTATGTTACCTTGGGAAAATCTGGCCATATATGTGTACTTAGCGATAAATACACAATTCTACGTAAACATTAATAGCTAAAAAAATTATATGTATCATCAAACGACAGTTTCAGACATTACACTAAATACGCGGATTGTAAGTTTGCTAATAACAGCCCGTTATTAAATCTAACACAATAAACATTTATGGGCCCACTCGCAACACGTGCACATTTATAGAGAGATATCCCAGTGATACTAGCGTCGAGAGAATTTATCAAAAATAGAATTGGTCATTCTATTTTTGACAATAACTGGTGGAAGCTGTCAGAATCAAAATGATGTTTAAAATATTTAGTGTCAAATGCATTTAGTTTGTGGTACAAATGGGGCTTACTATTTAAAAAGATTGATTAATATTCGAATGCTCTTACCTGAGTTAGCACGATTACCACTAAGGCTATAGTCACCTTTTCCCGAAGTCCCATTTCATTGAAATATTATAAAATCTACGAGTTTTTCATTTATACTGCTTCTACTCAATAATCGAAACGTGATGTATTATTGCTCTTATAGACAAAATTGTCCATCAAGATTACATGTTTCATATCAAATTATCATTGATTACCACACAATAACATGTAGATGAAGTTCTTCTTCGTACTGATGATTTCTTAATACATTTTTTTTTTCTTTCAGGTAAATTTCCATGATGATCAAATGATGTAAACGACTGATTGGTTATTGGTAAGTTTTATCATTAGATTTATGAAAAAAAAAAACATATTTCTGACGTACTACGTGTAATTATTATGGACAATTAGTAATTGATTTACATACATTTTAATATTCTTACTCTAAACCAAATAATTTCCTATGATCAAATATCCTGTAGAATGTAGATCCAGGCATCCCAAAGAAGCTGGAGTTGATTATATATTAAGTTAATAAATAGTAAGATTTAAATCACAAAGACAGCTGTTGTACACAATATTGTATTACACTAAACACCGACTGATTATAATGTCGTTTTCAACCCAAGAGTCATAAACCAAAAGAATTTAGCTGCGTTTCCGTCAAAATAACCAACTAGAACAGAAATACAGTTAACTTTTGGTACAAGAAATATCAGTTTCGTTGGCAACAGTCCCAATGCTGCAAACATCACTTTGCATATCCTCAACAGAAGTAGCATTCGTGATATAATCATTGAATAATGAAGCAAACATCGTTAATGTATCATTTGTATCCGAATCTTCAAATAATGGGTTCCTTATTGGTTCAGGATGTTCGTCTGTAAGGTCGGAATTTCCATTCAATTCAGTAATGGTGTCATTGTTATTTGGCGTCAGGTCTGGAGTCATTTTAAATATATCTGATTCACTTTCGAATGCTTCTGTACTATTATGGTTTACTTCGTCACATTCTGGTGTTTCTGCATTGGTTAAATTTGCAATAACTTTACGTTCTTCCTCGATAATTAGAGATTCTATATTGGTTAAATTTTTCATAACTTCGGTTAAGTTGTTTAAAATCCCCACGACGTAATTCGTCTCTTTACTCTCATCAGACTGTTCTAGCGACGTCCAATTAGTGCACTGCCGGTCCATTTCATTATCAGAATGTAGAATCTCATCATTTGCAGTATCGTCTTCTATATCTTCCTCCTTGATATCTTTGACAAGCGTTTCATTCATGGTATTGATTCCATTTCCGTTCGTAACTGTTATCTCATTTTCGTCAACTTTTTGCGATCGAACTGGCACTTTTTCTTCAATTTTTTCGTACTGTGTCCAAGAATAATCAGTAACAGTCTTTGCTTTGTTTTTTTCTTTAGCAACAAGAGAATTAAATGTTGATTTTACGTCATTTGGGAAGGGACTTGAGCTGATGTAGAAAGGCTTCGATGATTCTACAACACTTTCTGGGTATTCCACCTCCGGGAAGAACTCTGGAAAACTTAGGGTTGTACTTGGGTTTTCATAGTTGCTCGTACTTGTAATTTTATACCTGGCTGGAATCACTGCTTCTGACGCTTTAGATTTCAAGTTTTTGAAGTTACTTGTCGATGTTTGAGCATGTCTTTTAGGGTTGAAACATTTTATATTCTGCAAAAATAATAATAATTATATATAATGTTAATAGGTTAGAAGTATGCATTAAACTTGGTATTTAATTTTATGTAATACACTTTTTTTTTTCACTTAAACCAGTTTACTTACTTTTAGTGTTAAAAGTAGAACAAGATATCCCAAATTCATTGTGATGTGTGTTTTAATATAAATATTTTCAATTAATAAAATCTTAAACACTGATGTTATTCCTTCATTCTTAACAAAATATCAAAAAGAAGTGGTTGCCTGTAAACGCATATTTCTGGTTTTATTGTGTTCGCATGTTCTACAAGCGTTGTGCAAAAATGAAATCACGCAGTTACACACTTTTGGGACGTGCCATATCGTATAAAAATCCTATCATAACAATATTATCTCTACTGCATTGTAACATGGCAATAATAGCTTTATTACATAAAACGTTGATTACTTTACTTATCATAGTATATTGCAGACCATTTGTTTTATTTTTGACTTGCAGAAATGAAAGACAGATATCAAAATTGTAATTATTATATTTCTTCTTCATTCATTTTTAGAAAACAGAACAAGACTTTAGGCATTATTTACATTCCAGGTTTAAAAATTGGCTGTTATTTTTTAATTTAAATATGTTCTCTTGATCTTCAATCTTTTCAGCATGTACTTGTCTTTGATCAACGTTATTAACACCGTCCACATCCGCATCCGCCTCCACAGTTGCCACATCCGCAACCGCCACCATAGCCGCCGAAACCATTGCCATTCCTTCCGAACATCGCGAGGATCAGGATGGGAAGTATGGTATCCAGGTCATTCTTGCTGTTCTTCTCAATGATCTGTGGGTAGCCGTAGCCGCCATACCCTGGGCAGTACTGGCACTGGGCCCAGTGCATCTGTGAGAAAAGACAGGAGGCTGTTTATCATATCTGACTGATTTATCATTACAATATGTTGACAATAGGCCAGATCTGGGTGGAGTTGAGTACATGTTAACACTAATCATATTCTGTTTGATCTGCTTCGAATTTAATGGAAGCTTGTTATATTTAGCTGTGAGGAAACGAGGATTTTGTGTGTAGTTCGAAGTATTCTCAGAATCGATTGGGGGAAAGTATTAATAACTGTGGCAATACTCGAAAGTTGATGCTATTTTTGATCTAGCTCTGTTTGAAATCAGAAATTATTAATTGATAAAAACAGTCCCCATAGCACGTCAAATAGTGTTTTTTTTTTTCAAATCTACCTATAGAGTGAGAGTAATACTGCTTTTGTAAGAATGACAATTTATTATTTTGTTTTTTTCTTAAAACCCTCATAATATGATAATGGGGATGGCAAATGGGGAACTAATGGCGTTAGTATAGCTTGTTCCAAGCATCGTCACTGATTCAAATCAGTTCAAATCTTAAAGGTACTTCAAAAATAGTAATACGTCATTGATCGAATTAGGACTAAGGTGTGGTGGCGCCATCTACAATTAGCTTTGACTTGCCTTCCCCATTCCCCAAAAGAAAAGATAATGTAGTTTCACAATTTTCTTCAACACTATCGTAATCTCTAAAGTTGTACTGACACCCACAGCGGCATGCTCCGTAATGACTAGGTTGCCTTTGATGTTCTATATTTACGACGGCTGAGCATAGAATTGGGTGTTTCTGAGGAAACGTAATCTTAGCTACTGCTCGAGGCATAGACAATACGAGTAAAGGTTACGTGAAATTGACGGATATCAATGTTGTCTATACTTCCACAGATTAAGGAAGCCATAATAAAGAAAAATGTACGAAAATCTCACTCACTCGAAAGTAAGATAAAAGGGAGATTATTTAGTGAGACAGGTAACTCAGTGATAGAGTCTTAAAAGTATCCCAAAACGTTACCAATGCATGCTGTAATGCGAAATGATGCATCTAGTTCACCACTATAGTGGACAAGACGTATAGTGACACCATCATTTTCGCATTACAGCATGCATAGGTAACGTTTTGAGAGACTTTTAAGACTCTATCACTGAGTTGCCTGTGTCACCAAATAATCTCCCTTTACCCTATATAATCTTATTAAGAATGCCTATTAATAAAATAAATGAAACTCACATTCAGGACAAGCAGGAGAACTGCGAACGCGACAAACTTCACGGAAGCCATGTTAACACTTTTCAAGTAAAAAAATTAAACCAACTTTTATACATTTTCATAGTCAATATCAACAATACAAATTAGGCAACAAACTTCTAGGATTTCACAAATATAGGTATATGTGCCATGCTAAGCACGTAGCCCGCTGATTAAAAACAATTTCTTAATTTTAATTACTTAAAAGTTTGTTTCGTAATTCTTTAGATAACAATTAAAATAATTCATTAGGCCATTGTTTTTTTTTTTGTTTCTGATGGACAAAGTAACCTTGACGACCTTTTTTTAAAAAGGTCTGTTTTTTTTTCTTTTTCTTTTTTTTTTCTTTTTACGGTCTGTGCTTTTAATCACAGATGTTATTAATTGGACTGCGTCGGTTTGTTGTTCGTCGTCAGGATTGCCTTTGATCCCAAATGCAATTGGATTCTTCTCATTTTTTAGATAAACATAATTTATGTATGCTGTATGTAGGTACACAATAAAAAACCAATTTCTTCAGTGACTAAATTATCATTTATTTAACCTAGACTTAGCTCACGCTTAGCTCAGTCATGCAACATACGAGCCAGGGTGATTTCACTATTTTTTTAAGAGCTGTCAATGTCAATATTCCATAACAAAGATGATGACACTTGAAAGCATGGTTATGAGCGCGTTCAATTTCATTGGTGAAAGTCGTCCTAAAAAGAAGTTCTGTAGCTAAATGTACTACCACTAATGAAAGGTGTATTTTCTTTTTAAACCATAAATCAATCTTCGAATTCAATCATGTGGTGAAGTGCAATTCAATATTAGTAACAGTGGTTATTATTGTCTCAAAAAATACTATAAAGTTAATGCGTGACGTATACTAAGCACGCCGATTTTTTAATCGAAAATGCAAGAATCGTTACCATTAATTTCAATTTTTTGGCGAAAATTATGTGGGAAACGAGTATTTCCAATTTTAAATCGGAGTATTTACTTCACGCTTAAGTCTCGCATTCCTGCTAGGGTAGCGCCTCTGGCTCTTTATTTTATCAAATAGTTTCTCAAAACGTTTTAAATGTGCCAGACATTTAGCTTAGCTTAGCTTTAGCTTGATAATCCCCATCTCAAAACAATTGTAGGAGTATTTACGAAATATAATTCCAGTATATTCTAGTTTAACACTAAAATACATAACCACACTATTTGTCATGGTTCCATGCGTAGGTTTAGAGTTAATGTAACAACTGTAAGATCCTGAGATTCTAGCCTTATTCGATTAGTTTGTTGGATAAACGTATTCTATATAAATGTAAGTACCGTGGTAAGATTATATCGGGATAAAATCCGGAAAATGGATATTCGGCGAAGAACCAGAGTCACCAACATACTTAGCTCATAAAATTTGCTAGTTGAAGTGGCAATGGGCAGGCCACATCGCTCGTAGAACTGACAACCGATGGGGAACACGGACCGGAAGACGCAGCGTAGGCAGGCCTCCCACTAGGCGGACCGAATCATGAGGTTCGCGGGGTTAGAATTATATTAACGTAAGGCATAAAAAATCTATACCAGAATATGGTGTACATGATCTTGCAATGCTGTGTAATTTTTGATGTTTTACAACTTTCCTATCGCATCTGTGGGACTGATTTCGTGAATTTTAAGGATATTGGAACAAGATTGATCTAAGGAAATCACATTTTTGACTTGACCAATGTGCATGCGCAATGGTAGAGTGAGCCGTCTAGCTAATCTGCCTTTGGCTGGGTCATCAAATCTACATGTTATACATCAAATGCAACTGTCGTTAGGATCGCTCGTTCTGTAGTAACGGTGATAAATAAAAGGTTGCATTAAAAAAATAGACCTTCTCAATTACAATGGGTGAGCTTGCGCAGATGAAGACAAGTGATAGCAATACCTTATTAATTGCTTTTATAACAAGGCTGATCTTACATAATTACATAATAATTTTGTTACAATTGTAACCTTGACAGTAAGCGATATAAATAGTTTAGGTTTACATACAAACAATCTAACAAAATAAAACAAATACGTGAGTCAAATAAAATATTCTCATTTTATTGAAAGAATACACAATATGCAGAAATCAAGGAATCTGTACAATTTGTTTAAGCCACAGTAACGCTTGGCTTTCCAGTAAACAGATCTGTCTTTGGTAAAACGATCTTAACATGCAACGTGGGACTACAGTTGCATTGTTTGCAATTGTTGCAACTGTTATCATTGCAATTGTTGCAGCTGTTACATTTGCAATTATTACATCCATTGCCACAAGAATAGCCGCAATTGCAGTCGTTGTTACAGTTGCAATTATTACATCCATTGCCACAAGAACAGCCGCAGTTGCAGTCGTTGTTACAGTTGCAGTTGCAATTGCAGTTGCAATTGTTATTACAATTGCAACAGCTAAAATCGTTGCTACAAGGGTTGCCATAATAACCAAAAGGAGCAACCGGTGCAGCGGCATTGTTGTTAAAAGCTGACGAAAGTAATAAAGTAAAAAGCTCATCGTTTCGGAAATCATTAGAGCAGCAATCATTATTATTACCGTCATTTATGACGATAACGGGCGGTTGGTTGCTGGTTGCTTGAGGACAGAAGGCTTCAGGTTGCCAGTAGGGTTGGTTGCAAGGAGCGATGTTTGTTTGCCCAAAAGCGTCATAACCGAAAGAACCGTACGGGTTTGTATAAATATTGCCGCATGGTTGATCATACAGGTTGCAAGACGGGTTGCCGCAGCCGTTGTTGTAAGGACTGTAACCCGGAGTTCCACATACGTTGCAGGTCGGATTGTCACATGGCGTGTTACATGTGTTGCAGCTCGGGATATCACAGGCGTTGCAGGTTGGGTTGCCACATCCATTACCGTATGCGTTGAGAATCCGGTTGCAACCTACTCCATTACCACAAGCATTACAGTTTGGAAGACTGTAACCCGGAGTTCCACATACGTTGCAGGTCGGATTGTCACATGGCGTGTTACATGTGTTGCAGCTCGGGATATCACAGGCGTTGCAGGTTGGGTTGCCACATCCATTACCGTATGCGTTGAGAATCCGGTTGCAACCTACTCCATTACCACGAGCATTACAGTTTGGAATGCCACATGTATTACAGATCGGGTTATCGCAGGCTGTGCCGTAAAGATTACCATATAAGTTTTCATATGGGTTGTAGTTTTGATTGCAACATCCTCCGTTTCGGTTGCTGTACAGGTAGTCATATGGGTTGTACGAATTTTGGGGCAGCCATTGACACAGAACGAGATTGATCTGAAAAAAATATTGAAATTAATAACAACACACTATTTGTATATGCTTAGCCTTTCCCAACTACGTTAGAGTCAGCTTCCAGATTCAGCAGATCGAGTGAGTATTAAGGTCTTCGCACATTATAACAACTCCACGCCAACGCGGCAGCAACTCTACTCACACTCTCGATGAGTAGTCAACTAGTTGATCCACCCAATGGTCACTAGTGGACAACGCGGTGTCAAGGAGTGGCCAACGCGGTGCCAACGAGTGGGTTATTCAACAGACAACTCGTCTAACCTCAGTTTTCGGTTAAATTTTGGCAAATGGTTGCCCGTCACGCGTCAGTCGCAAATGCATAGTCGTTACGTGGACAACGTGTGGTCGTTGCGTGGACGACGTATGGTCATTGCGTGACAAACGTGTCGGGGTTGACCTCTAGTGTACGATGCGTAGGCCACTCGTTGTACACTACTTTATAATCATTTTTTGAAATTGAACCTTGAACATATGATACAGGGCTTAAATTTCAATGTCTAGCATAGAGTCGAGTCGCCGGTGAGTTGTTATAATGTGCGAAGACCTTTAAACTGGGGGTACCACCGGTCGGAATTCAAATTCCCATAAAAACACCAGGAGTATCTTCCAGGGGTGCCATTCGGTCCGGAAAATACCTTACAAACAGCATACTTTTTCTTTAAAATTATTGAATAAATATGAAAAACTAGAACAGTTTATTAAGTCTTCAACAAAACTTGAAAAGTACACCTAGTCCAAAACACTTTATACCAAGAGCTACCTAGGACTCACGAAACTATCATAAACATTTGTTTTTATCATGACAGTTTCATTTACAAAGAAAACAAGACTTTCCCAGTTTGCCTGCTCCTATTTCATCTGACACTTTTCGCAATAAAAACTTCTACAAACTTGGGATATTTTCAACAAGAAATTGGTACGTGAGTCGAATTTTGTAAGACTTTTTGAATAAAAATTGTTTCAGCATGTTGCCACAACAATTTACGGTGATGGATATTGCAAATTAGAATGGGTAAATCGTTATAAACGGAATTCATAAATACTTTAGTTGTTTTAGATAGCCCAGTAGAATATGGTGGTAATGATAAGCTAGTGGTTGTTGGTAGCTTCACGGATGAGCAGATATACGATTTAAAAGAAGAAGAAAATCAAGGAAATGATAAATGGGCTTTTTGAAGAAATAGAAAGAAAGTTGACAGTAGTAAGCTAGATTTAGTAATACACCTATGTATGATGATGATGAAGAGAAATAGAGAATTATAGAAGAAGAAGGTACTGCCCCGATCCCAATACTTATTTCGTATATTCACGACGGTACCCATCACAAACTTATTAATAACTCATTAGTAACGTCGGTCGTTTTAATCGCTATTGAAATAGTACTGTGTCATACTGACTACTCATTGGTAGATACTGAGTTGATTTAGTTGGTAACTAGTTTTCGAGTTGTACTACAGACATACTGTTTAACTGATTCTCCTTAGCTACAATGTTAAACAGCAATGCTAGATAGGCTGAATTTATTTGACATGATTTAAAATCATTACCAGAACATTTTTAAAAGAGGTGGTTGACTTATAATTACCACAATGATTTAAATTTTTATTAATGAATATAATTTTGAGTTCACTAACCTGTATTGTTAGCAACAATATATTGAAAATGGTTGCCTTTAGTGGAGTCATCTCGTCGTGCACTTTATTCTATTTGCCAGTGAATTCATTGGATACCTGTTTATATTCCAATTCGTACTACCGACATATGGGTTATACGATATTTCGTAATAATTGGGACACAAAATAATAATTTACAAGAAGTTTTATCAAGGACTTTATTGACAGACGTGCTTAAGCCAAATGTAATATTCAATGTTGCCGAGGAAAATTTTGTCTTTCATGTATTAAGCAACATAATAAAATGATGTTACCTGTCTGAAATCCCTTTAGTGTGAACCCAGAACGAATGTAACCTAAACTGCATGAATGATGATGGTTAAATGAATCATTATTCTTCATTATCATAAAACCTATTATCATGTCCACCTTATGAACCACAATTGTGCGTAAAAGTGTAAATAAATAAATCAAAATTTGGGGTTTGCAATAAAAGAATACAATTATTGAAATTTTAAAAACACCAATTTATTTAATACAGAAAGCAAATTGCTTAACAAGTACAACAACCACCCTCTGTTCTAAAAACGACACTGATTTCGGGGTTACACTGTGATTGGTAGGTCTCCTCGATGCAGTTGCAGGAGTTATCAGGACAGCTGCCACAGCCAGGGAAGTTGTAAGGGTAGGCACCGCTCATGGGATAAGGAATGGGGTAGGGGATGTAGTTGACACCAGAACAGGATCCGAAGTTAGGAAATCCACCGAAGCTGTAGTTGTCGAAGCCACAGTTTCCACCGCAGAAGCCTCCGCAGTTGCCTCCGCAGCCGCACCCGTTGTTGTATCCTCCATTGAAACCTCCACATCCACAGTTGTATCCTCCTCCACATCCACAGTTGTACCCACCTCCACAGCCACATCCTCCATTGCAACCGCCATTGTACCCTCCACAGTTTCCAGAGCCACAGTTTCTTTTGTTCCTCATAGCGAAGATGAGGAAGTAGAGAAGGTGGTTAATGTTGTCATCGTCATCATCTTCGATGATGATTGGGGGCATTGGCTGAGGATAGCTGGGAGCATAGCTGTTGTAACCATTGAAACCACTGTAGCTGGGTACGAAAGGCACGGGTTCTTGGATGCAGGATTCGTAAGGTGAAAGGACTGGCTTGAAGTAAGCGGGCACAACGATCTGAGGAGGGGCCTGGACGGTGGTGGCTACGGATGAGGAGCAGGGCTGGGTGACGTACTCCACGCGGGTTTGCCCGTAGACCTGGACAAAAGTAATGAAATTGATACATTTTAAAAGAGACTACAAAAGGTCAGACATTGCAGCCCGTATAGTCTGTTGGTCTGCAGATGATGATGAATTGATGGTGATAATAATCAAGACTTGATCTTCTTTTGAATCACTTCTACGTAAAGGTTGGACTACTGCAGGGACTTTTTTTATGATACCAAGAATAGAGAATGTTGTATTGTTCAACTTACCTTGCACACCAGCAAGAGAGCGGTAAACACGAAAAGGTTTTTGAACATTTTGAAGGTTGAAATGTGATCAATAATACATATTGTGTACTTTATATACACTGTGTGTTTAGACATCTAAGTCGGTTACTAAGTAAGTGATGTAACAAGTCCTTTGCAACCTTCGACACGTATTCAAAACATGAAACTATGTCGGTAAGTACAGTTTCGCAGTAGCACACATTTCTTAATGCACTAATTACTTAATTACTTCCAAGCCTATATAGTTCAATTCCAATTCTAAATAGGCACTTTTTAGGCTTAATCTATTAGAAGACATTATTTTTATAAAAACAGAATTTGAAAAATAAAACAGTAATAAAATTGTGTTAGTAAATATATATTTATTCAACAAAACAAACTGAAATATTATTTACTGTAAACGTGAAGGTTTATATTTAGATTGGCCAGCTCATGAAAATGAATTTACTTTACCATTAAATAACATGAATAACCCATTTGACATAGGACAAAGCCTGACAGATGAATATAATTTTATGTATAATCAGGTGAAAGATTTTTACACGCACTCTGTTGAACAAAAAGAAACCTGTTGTCATAGTTAAGTACAATATTCCAATTGATGTTTGATTTTGAATGCTGTAAGTTACACCAATACAGTATTAAAATAACAGAAAATACTATTAATTGAACTAATTTTCATATTTGCTGACCAAATAAGATGAGTACAAAAATGTAACATTATTTATTGAGCACAACACGTTGGGCTGTTAATAGGAATGGGGATCGGGTAAGGGATGGGGATGGTCTGGCCCCCACATCCGCAGTTGCCACCGCATCCGCCCCCATATCCTCCACCGCATCCGCCGCCATAGCCTCCGAAGCCTCCATTGTCACACAACAGGAGGAGCAGGATCGGTAAGATAGACCTCATACCGTCATCATCATTGTTGGACTTCACAATGATGGGGTATGGTGGTGGTGGGGCCCCGTATCCTTGCGGTCCAAAGCATTGTGGCGAATATTGGGCCTGGATCAGGAATACCTGGGAAACAAAGGAAAGGTTTCAACTGCAGAAATGCCAGTAATATCAATCAAAAGAACGAATTTTTGAAAAAAAGCTATCGTTTGAAGATTTCTACTAATATTTGAATCTCACAATTAAATAAAAGAAAATTATTAAGAGTAATATTATCGAACTCTAAACAACTATAAAATATATTGTAATTATATCTTACGGCGTTGGAGAATACAACAAAGCAAGCAAGCCACGCTAGGGAAGCCATTGTAAAGGTTTATAATAATTCGCGACACTAATCTACACCATATATACCACCATCTTGTCACAATATCACTGATTTTAAGTAATGTTCTTTGAACAGTACTATTCCCTTATCAGAGGCTACCAAAATTACTTAACTTCGATTAGTTTGTCACGTAAAGTTATGTAAAATATGTAATATTGATATTATGTTAACTCTATTTGTAGATTTCTAGTGATTGCTTACTATACTCTATCGCATTTTATCAACATTATAACGTAGACTGTTGGGAATAGTTGACACTTGCATAAAATTGAGTCACAGAGATATAAAACAACATTCACATTTTCAATGTTTATTTTATGTTTACAGTAAACATTTAAAGGAGCATTTATTTGAAAACTCCACAAGTCTACATCAAATACATTCGGTCATTTTTAATGCAATCATGATAAACATACATTTTATAGATATATTTTCTATTGTCTTAAATATTTAAACAGACCCGCTTGCACGACATACTTTCGTCTTAACTAATGCCGCTTTACGGGGTATCATCCAAGTCAACTTGCGAAAATGGCGCTTGCAAAAGCGTCGAAATATCGGAAGCTGAAAATTATGAACGATCACGGAAGATCCCGTAAGTGACAGTATAAGTTTAGTTGTAAAGCTTGAAAGCTTAAAACCGTGGTAACTTTTCTGTGCTATGTTCAAACAATTGACAGAAACCGCATTAAGTGAGTCGTGGTGCAAGCGAGCCTCAACTTCAGCTAAAAAACTAGCATTGTGTTAACAGAAGAAACAGGAACGGCATAAACTTCTCCATATCGCTCTGTTCATCTACTATAATGATGGGTGGTGGTGGTGGGCACGGTGGTTGTCCATATGGTAATGGGTTATTGTAGCCGCCTCTATATCCTCCAGGGTAGTTCGGTCCTGGGTAACCGTAGGGGTTCGCATCTGCTACCTGCAAGGAATATACATCTGTTAATATTCAATCAGATATTGTGCATATTCTTGTGAGTATTGTGCTACCAAGACTATTGTCTGGCGGACAAACGTTCACAATTTGCAACAATCAATGTATGACTTCAAACACAATTTCATTGTTTGGCGAACAAAATCTTTGCAGAAAAACTGTGGTTGTAAAAGCTAAGGCGTAAAACCCGAAACTCTTCATTAGATGGCCGACCTGTAACATAATCCGACCATCGAATATTTAATTGTTTCCAAAACCTTTCTTTAACCTTGTGGTTTGTAGCATACGGTAATTTTTTTAACGAACTTGATCCTTTGACACTCAACCTACCAAAACGAGACGAAGCTTAGAATTCAGTTGATCCTCCGCGTGTGAGGACCGTGACGATATCATACACTGTTCATATGTTTATCCGTAACGCTTCGTATGCCTTTCATACAAAGAGGCCTGAGGTCAGAGGCCCAGGGGACATCTCGGTCACTGCGCCCGCTGAGCCGATCTAAGCCGATTTCGACTAATCTTATTAGATGATGCTTGTTACGACATGTTCAAAGCCTTACAGTGCTAAGGAGATTGTGAATGACCTATTGAAACATGACTTTAAATTCACACCTGAAAGAATTTCAGACTAAAGTAAATTATACGTAGGATCAGCTATGTTTTGAAACTTTTGATCATAGCTGTCTAAAGCAACTTCTTGCCTACTTGGAATCTTATGATTGGTCCGAAAAGTGATAGCTAGCCAATAATAGGACAAAGACGAAAAATGTAGAAATATTGAGTCGCTTTCTTAGAAAGCGTTGCGTGTGTTTCCAAAATTACGTAGGATTTGCTTTGTCTAGTATCCATTGAAACCTTGCTACATGCGTGGAATAATAACGAGCAGTCTTCTTACATTCTCTCAAATAATTTCACTTGCTTGAGGAAAATATTTCGACAACCTGAATAAGCCTTTGTAATTGAAAATAACGTTTTGTGTGAGACGGATTACTATCAGATTACATAATCCTAGAAACTGGAAATGAGTAGAATTGGATAAAGCTAATAAAATTTCTAAAAATACGATGAAAAGTATTCAAAAGACTCTAGAGATATTCCGAATGTATTTTTTGTAAGAATTTCTCAGTTATAACTATGTGCCTGGATTGGTAGCAATTCTAACCACCACACGGAAACTTGCGCAAGGGTGTACTTTAGGTCCACCACTGTTTGCTCGTCCCTTGGAAGATTACAGGCATTGTTGAATATTACCTATTTATTTCTGCAACGGTTTCAAATATTCCTCTAGTGATTTTGTATTTCGTCTTTAGAAGCTATTACTAAGAATTTAGTAGAAGTGTGAATAGGCATGACATCATGAAGTTGTAATATTTCATAGTCAGATTGTTCTTGCCTTAAGCGCCGTCACGGTTATTTGAAAAACCTTGTGAATACGTGTTGAAATGTTGTAGCTCACAATAGATGTCCTTAAAGATGGTTAGAATCTCCAAGTTGTTTCACCTTAATAATTTAATTTATTTTCATTAATTAAAAATATCTTCATTTTTCATTAATATAAAATTTCTATTGCATTGTTTTAAACCCTATCTTATCACCCAAAATAATATTACTTAGTTAAACATAAGGATAGAAATAGGTATGAAGTATTTTCACATAGCTTGGAAATGGAAAGAATCAATGTCTTGATGCAGATGCGTATTTCCCTTTCCGTGTTCAACTGGCGACATCAGTCTCGCGAAATCAACACGCTTTTGTTTTACTACGGAATCCTACGATCCCGTGTTCAATTCGCGTCAACTGAGCACGCTTTTGCGATCAAGCAACGTTAAAAGAAGTTTTACAAAACAGTGTATAATTGAATGGGACTCGCTGGGACCCCGACTCGGACAATTTAGGTTAGAAGAGGATGGCGGGGTCTGAAAGACCCCGCCATCCTCCTACTACCGGGTGGTTTAAAAAAAAATAACCACGAAGAAGATGGCGGGGTCTTTCAGACCCCGCCATCCTCTTCTAACCTAAATTGTCCGAGTCGGGGTGCCAGCGAGTCCCGAGCTCGCTTCGCTCGCTCATAAAACTACGAAGCACATTTAAAGTGTTCAGTTCAACTGCACACGATTTTGTTAAACTTTACCCAGCGCCACTTGATCACAAAGGCGTGTTCAGTTGACGCGAATTGAACACGGGATCATAGGATTCCGTAGTAAAACAAAAGCGTGTGGATTTCGCGAGACCGGTGTCGCCAGTTGAACACGGAAAGGGAAATACGCGATGCAGATAGCATAATTTAGCAACCAGATATTTTATAGAATAGCTCTTTGTTTAGAAGGAAGAATATTTAAAACCTATCGCGTAGGAAGAAACTCATTCCTATTATAGAAATCACGAACTTACTAACATAAATCCGTAAGCCAACCTCAGTAAAACTTAACTCATTCTTGCTAATTAACACTATCCATGAAACAACATTATTACCAGCAAACCTGTCATAAACTAGGCAAGAAAATTAGTATAATAATAAACTTAGAAACTCACATTAAGAGCCAAGACCACTGTGAGAAGAATAATGATACTTGAGGACGCCATTGTGGATTATGACTGCAATGCAAGTGCACACAGATTTTATACAAAATGATTAAGACAAAAATTTCTTTGTCTTTTATAAATTCTTTGTTGTTCTGGTATTTGAGACTGCGATAGAGTACAGGTGTATGTGTGACGATGCGATACATAAATTTAAATGAGTCATCTATTTGGTAGTTTAGACTTAATCTTCTGCTCATGTGAGTAGCTAAAGGTTTTAGTTAGATAGTTTGCTGTTATCGCGTACGGTTGACATACTGCGTAGGAAACTTTGTATGTCTAGTTTCGATCCAATTTATGAGTCCGTAGTTTTGTACCCATGGCTTAGGTGACTGTTAACAGCCAAATTATTAAGAAAATTTAAAATAACCTTAATTTTTTCCAAAATGATCATGAGATGATGCAAAATGAGGGATTTTAAAGTAATTTTCTTACAAGCTCTTATCTCAACGGATTGCTTATCTAAATGAGTACCTAATTAACTGTACTTATGTATTTTGTTACGGATCGTTGTCTAATAAATAAAAACATAGTATTTGTTAGAATCATCATAGATATCGAACGTCATCATTCCAGAGTTATCCCATAGTGCTTATACTATATTCTATCACAGAGGTCTGATAGACGACCAGCTACCAGTTTGTGGATGACAACATTGTAATGATTCATAATATACTGTGTGTTGGTACTTTCGAATTCTGTGGCCGTAACTGGCCACATGTGTAGGTACATGCCACTTTATGCAACTCTAGTCTACAACGGCCATGGCATATAAGTACTGTTTGATCAACTGCCCAATTTATTGATTATTGATAGAAACAGAAATTATCTAACGAATAAAAGTCAATGGAGAGTTCAATCTTGTTTTATAACCATAATGTTTAGCAATAAAACACCAATTACAAATGTTAAATTTCTTATTAAACTGGTCCAATAAATACCTTACTTTAGTTTATTAATAATTATTATCACATAAAAACATCTTAATTATAATAGAGTAATAACCATCAACATTTTCAAAACTATCCTAGTTTTTTTCTGGATCTACTTATATTTATTCTTCTTCACTCTCCTCCTCCTCTTCTGAGTAATTTTCATCTGATGCCTCTTCACTGACAATTTTCACTACTTTTTTCTTTTGATTCTTCTTTTCTTTCTTACTGCTTTTACTCTTCGTTTCTTCGACATCACTTGCTTTTGCAGTAGCTTCTACTGCTCCTTGGCCATAGTTCATCAGATTGGAATACCCTCCGAATATTGTAGGTTCAGTAACATTGTTACTACTGCATCCATTGTTAGGACACCCGCAATTTTGGCAGCCGCAATTACTCTTCTCTTTTAACAAGTTGATTATCAACGGAATCAAAGTTTTGAGAGTTGATTTTGACTCCCTCTTTTGTACTGAGTAAGGAGGATACATATTATATTGAGGATCGGAGCCTTGCAGTTCTGATAAAATAAAGTTAAGTACTGAAGGTTCTTCTATCAGTTGCGGTTGTTGATTATATGTTGGTTGACTGAGCGGGTTGGACGGCTGCATGTAGTTGGTCAGAGGTTGAGCTTGGACTGTTATATAAGGTGGTTGGTTGGTTACAGGAGTCACAATAGCCTGGGGCTGTAGAGGTGCCACTGGTGGACCTTGTACTGTAAAAGATGGCCGATTATCCGGTCCAGCCACTCGAAATTGGGTCGGAGTAAAGTTAACATTTGGTTGGCTTTGTCCAGAAGGCTGAGATTGGATAGCTCTGGCCAAAAACTGTTTCTGCAAGTCCGTTAATTGATTCTGCGATGGATTAAAGTTTGTCATCTGTTGGTTTGGTTGGGGTTGGGCGATATTATTTTGAGAGGCAAAAAGGGATAACAACGAAGGATGACCCTTTAGAGCTGCTAACTCCGCAAGTGAATTAGATGAGCAGGGTGGGGACTGTGTTTGTGACGGACACGTATTTGAAGTCGAACCCACATTGTTTTGCTGCTGACTCGGTTGGGCATTTTGTCTGCAAACGTTATTAGTCTGCGTGGAACCACTTTGTGATTTCGAAGGATTTAAAACCAACCCAGGAGGCAACTGTAATCCCTGTTTAGTGAATTGTAAATTACCTAGTGACACTGATCCACCTGCCGGCTGCAAATTGCCTTGCACACTTAATGATGGTTGCAAATTCCCCGGGAAATTCCCACTGATAGTTTGTTGCAAATTGCCTTGTTGCTGGAAATTAGACTGCTGCAGCAAATTTGTGTTTAATCCTCCGTTCGGTGTCTGGTTCATGTTATTTGGTGTGCTCGTCCGCTGCAGCGCTTGTTGTTGTAACCCTATAGCGTTGTTTACGCCTCCATTTTGATTGTTGGGTAAACCTTGTTGCGCGGTATTCCCCTGAAACACAAATAACAATATAAGTAACATAAAAACATTGAATAACTTAAACGAAAAAGATAAACACTTACCTTTAGATATAAAAGCAGCACGAATGTACAACTAAGTATGGCTGACGCCATATTGAAAAACTGTACAATATTATTTTAATGGTTCTTATATACGATTAATTATATCTTTCTTGTAGATATGACGTAATTACGAGTCAATTATCTCTGTATCTGTTATCTGTGCGTGAGATGTGGATAGTTATGTATTATCTCGGCACGTCTCTTAAATGGAAATCATACGAAATGTCCGATGAGAGATATCGCTAAGATAATGGTGTCTTTAATTTTGATGAGCTCACATCCTTTTGTGTAGGTATAACATCTTGCAATCATGTCTCGGTCAGTAGGTATCGATTTTGTACCCACAACAATAAGAAACATTGTTTTGTTCACGCCTCCTGAGTTTGAACGACATCGAGGTCTTGACTAAGCATAGAGTATGCTAAGACTTAAAAGCCAAGAACTTAGCACTTATGCTTGAGGTTAAAACAATAGTATTTGAACGTCTAGTACACATGCTCACGGAAGCTTCTAAGAGTTGCTAAGATGGCTCTTAACCTTGGCCTAACCCCGAACGATCATTGAAATAAAGTAAAGATTACTTTTAAATTAATTTTCTTCTTGGGTCTTGAGTTCTTAGGAATTAAAAATAAATTGAATCAACGTAATAATTTACGTCAAATGAAGGCCCTAATCAAGATAAATAATCGTTGTAAAACAGCTGAAAGTTAGGAGTAGCTACCAGGCGCGCAGAAACTAAAGGCAGTAGAGCATTAACAGATAATTGAACGATACATAATTGACACAAGATAGCACGAATGCTCGTGATCGATCCATCGCTAGCTAGTAATTTATTGTTTTATTACAGTTGACAGAACACTACTTTTTATTGCTTGTAAGTATTTAATGGCTGCTTTTCTTTTTCTACACGTTAGTGGACAGTCTTCCTTTTCTTCACGTAAGCGGCCGATGAGCTGTGGGCCAAAGTAATAACTTTGAGAAACCCTGACACAGCCAGAAGGCGTCGCGTCACTTGTCGTAGAAGATAGCAGGACGAGTAAGACAAAACAAACGACCATTGATTCACTTTGACCCTGGGTCATGAGACTGGAAATCATGGGGAGAGGCCTTTTCCCAGCAGTGGGATGAAGTAGACTAGCAGTTTCAGTACTAGTGGCGGCAAGTGTTATATTTGAGTTTCAAAATCAATCTATCTACAACGTGTAACGTTAATAGCGTAAAACCTCCCGTGGGGTAACTCAGCCCATGTTATTGAACAATGTTTATTCTAAGACTTTTGGAAATTTGCTTTTTCATACAAAATGAAAAATTGATCGGGCCGATCAGTATGAAAAATCTTTTTTTTTGTTGCGAATTTCCAAAAGTCTTAGAACAAACATTGTTCAGTAACATGGGCTGAGTTACCCCACGAGAGGTTTTGCGCTATTAACGTTACACGTTGTATTTTTCGCTACTGAAAACTGACATCTAAGAGATTAATGTAACCACTTTTGAGGAATTTTACTTCCAAATAATTACTGAAATCTCTAATTGCTCTACTATAAATCATATACATTACATCTCGGAATTTCACGTAGCTTCACACGTTGACGTTGCTAGCATGTATTCCATAATGAATTAATTTTCAAGGAAGAGCTAATGTCACAATGTTGAAGGTTTTATAATAACCCAAGCTTTTGCATCGTAGAAGAAATAAGTAACTGCTTAGAATTAAGCTTAATAACAAAATTAATACTTTTATCTACTCTCATATCGTAAAATTCGAAATACAAAACTCAAAACGAGTTTATAATGACATACTTTATACCATAGAGTATCGTAATGAAATTAAAAAATTAAATTATAACACTGTTTGTCTAACAAAACAATGTTATAATTTAATTTTTTTTCATTATGATACAGATTACTGATCATAGATACATTTTTTTACTTTTTTATCTGTGGCTGCGCGCGCTTTCTAAGGGAATCTTGGGATTTTGACGTTTGTGTTTCGGTGGATGACATGGTGGATGATTATTAGTGTTTATTAATTTTTATCTTTTATTTGATATGTTCGTTTTCAATGAGAGTAGATAAAGTAGTGTATGAAACTGTACATAACTAGGTATTATACCACTCGTGTGATACTATTATAAAACTCGCTTCGCTCGTTTTATAAACTCACACTCGTGTATAATACCCCTCATTATGTACCAGTTACATAAACTACTATAGCATGTTTACAATCTAATTTGTAAAGTGTAATATCGTCGAAATGTATACAGCAGTTTTGATTTCAAATTCAAAGAACTACAAATCTTTATATTAGTATTGCAAGCGATTGATCCTAATTTTCAAATGAATAAAAACTATAGGGGTTAGTTTTTATGCTTAATCAAGGTACAAATCTTGTACAAAGAAAAGTGATACTAATGGAAGGCTGGTCGAAGGAATTGTAGATGGCGCCACCATAGCTAGGTCCTTTTCCGACCAATGCGGTAGTACTATTTTGAAGTACCTATAATTATGATTGGAACCAATGACTATGCTGGGAATTAGCTCTGCTAGCGCCATTAGTTCCCTAGTTGCCATCCCCATTCAGAAACCATCAAAAACAAAATCAATTGACCATGAGACAGTTAATATTACGCTAGACAAATGAAGCGTCGACATGCATCATGATTGTCATCTACAGTCCATTCACAGGTATTATATCCCTGGTTTATCAACTAAACAATAACTGTAATGTGGCGAAAATATATTCTTGAGTGTTACACTATATTTATTTTGTATGTTTGTATTGTCATAACTTGGACTGGGTGAACCGATTATGATGATTAATTTTTTATTCGATGCAGTATATCTGTCAATTGATCCCATAAAGTTCGGTTCTAACTGTAATGTGGTGAAAATAAAGATGATTTTATATTTTAACAGGTTTGTCAAACAACAAGAAAGAACTGGACAACACTGTAATTTTGCAAACGATGCAAAAGTCAAGGGTTATACAATCCGCCATGCTTTCGGTTATGTTCAAAAGAGATACCGTGACCCTGTCACGCAAAGGGCAATTTAAGGACCAAGGCGACCCTGAATTTTAGTCAGTACGACTCTAATAATACCTTTTTCTACTCTGATCGGGACGAAATCATTTTGATGATTTCCCACAATCCCACCCAAATAAGGGGTAATTATGTCTGCGAATGGACTGTAATGTGTAATATTGCATGATATCTGCCACAATCAGCGATTATTTATTAGAAAATGTTGAGTGTGACAGTTTTATGTAGGTAATGGGTTTCATGTTGCTTTCATTCACGAGTTATTATTGTTATTGTTTACCTACCGATTTACGCACGTGTTTTTTGCGCATCATGCGCTAACACGAGTGCGTAACGTCAATTAAATACGCCGAGTTTTGTGTCGTAAGTACACTTCAAAGTGCAATTAGTATAACATTTACGTCCAATTTTTGGTTAAAAATCACCATAAGTTTTAATTAATGAATAAATCCTCAAAATTTAGTAAATAATTCAATTTTAAAATAGAAGTATAGATATTTACTTGATGTTTAAATAATGTAGGTCATGTTGCCATCTTAGGTTTTGTAATCGAAGCGTACAAAGACGAGTGAAGCGAACCAAGTAAAGTGCTGAGCGGAGCGACTAAGAACAGATTTTTACTAACCAAATTGGTTTAAAGTCTATCGATTCCCGTTTCATCATTAATTCTTCTTCTCCGTTCCGCTTGTCTCGGGTTCAGTGGCGACTTATGAGTACGTAAATACCTCCTAGCGAAGACCATAGGGCGAAATTCGAAAGTTTGAATATAGTTTCAAACTATTTTATTTAATAATAATATTCCACAACTATCACAGCGCCATCTAGTCCCAAGCTACGCAGAGCTTGTATTATGGGTACTAGACAACTGATAAACATACTTATATATTTCTAAATACATATATATACCCAGACACAGAACAAATGATCGTGCTCATCACACAAATATTTGTCCTGGGTGGGAATCGAACCCACGACCTCCGGCATAGCAGTCAGCACTAAACACTAGACCCACAGGCCCTTCGACATTGACATCCCGCAAGCAAAACTCGTAAAGAAGTATTATGTGCTATCTTTGGGAATGTTCATATGGCACACTACGGATTTTCCATACGGTATAAATCAAGTAACTTCTAGGCTTTTACCTATTGTGTTCAGCATCACTTTTATAAATTATGTAAAGAAAATGTTTCACAAATAAATAATAAATTCTTGCTTTATAACACGATCCTGTAAATTATCTTTTAAAATATTTTCGGCGAAGCAATTTCGCTGCCATTTTCTTAAGATCCGCGGATTACTTGGAATCAATGCGATGTTAATAATGCTCTTGAAGAGAGATTGAGGATGATCAAATACTTCAGAGCTTTACATATAAAACCTTTTCCTTTTACATGCAATCATGTGAAAGCATTGTAAAAAATACCGTATTTTTTGATAATACTGAATACGTCTTATAATTCGATGTTACCTCGCTCTGTAGCGTTCCATAGCAACGACATGTCAATTGTTTGTTTATTGCAGCGTAAGTGCAGTGTTTTCTTATGACGTTGTCACGTTCAACTATCGTCACTAAAGGTGTGCGTCCACAGGTCGGCATCGCACGTATCGGACGTATCGTAAGTAACGGATTTTAGTTTGCCTTGTATGAAAACTCATACAACGGCGTCTACTGATCCGCATCGTACGGACGGCTCATCGGCAATGCGATGCATACCGATGACGTCATACGGAATGCTGATCAGTGGAAGCGATGAAGGTGGCATCGGCAATCCGATTGCTGATACTCGCGTCGGCAATTCTATCGCTGCCGATACAGAAATCCGTTTGATGCGATGCGTCCGTTACGATGCGGACCTGTGGACGCTTACCATAAACCGACTTTATAGACAACTGATTTTTTAGCCATGTTTGGCATATTTTGTTAAGACTTGACTGTCGAAGATGGTGATTTGATTCTTCCTACACTCCTCATCATTACCACTGTTGGTTATTTTAAGTTTAAGACTATTTACCCGACTACGGCAAAGCAAAAGGAGGGTTATCATATTGAACGGTATATGTATATTTGTCTGTTCCCTCATAACTTCTAAACTACTTATCTATCTAATATCTTTAAACGAATAATTCTTGTATATTTATTTATATATATAATCAGAATCTCGGAAACGGCTCGAAGGATTTTCATGAAAGTTACAGATCAGGGGCTTTTTGGGCTCAAGCTCGATTTATCAAGGTTCGAGAAAAGCTCGGTTCCCAAGATATAGACAATTTAAAAACCGAGCGAACCTCGGCCAACCAGATATTCATTAAAATATGACAAAGGAGAAGTTAGAAGCGTCTCAGTTGTCCGCTGATTATAGGGTAAGTGACGTATCGTGTTTATTGTATGGAAAACGGGACGGGGGTTTACTTTACGTCACCATACACCTTACAAAGGTAAATAGTCATACACAGGGCTTCTGTATTCCAAATACTAGATTCATTTTGCTAGATGATCCCTGTCACCATAAATATTTATGTCACGAAGAATCCACTGCAGTCTGTCGCAGCTGGCTAACTAAAAAACGCAGTAAAACGAGAGAAAAACAATTTACGTTCTGTTTTATGCAGACCTAAGTCAGGATACAATGCTGATTGTTTACCAAGCAATCCTTATTTTTTGTCTAAGGAAAAGTCTATTGTTGAAGTGAAAGATGGAGAATTAGATCTGATTTTACAGATGGACTTTGATTTCTTCATTTTTACTTTCATATTTTTGTATTTATTTACCGTTGCATGCTCTTTCGCTCACATTCATTTAGAATTTTATAATCAATTCGTCGTAGTACATAAATTGGCATTCTATTAGACTCATAATTAGACTGATCTGCATGAAATCATTAAGCTAAATGATCTGAGGTCTAAAACTGCCCGTTTTAGCAAATTCCTAATGATTCCCTTCCAACGTTATGTAGGTATGTCTGTTTCTATCATTCATTCAAGAAGTGAATCATTAGGAAAATTGTTATGTTGCCGTCTAAGACCTGCAAGATCATCTACCAACTTAACAAATTTTGCAGTAACCTCCGCAAAATATGATACGCCTTAATATCCCAAATTATTTTTTCATCAATCCAGTGTAGGCCTTGGAAGCTCAAAACTGGGTGTGTTGTGTGCATGATAAGTTTACGCATATTAGAGGAAATTGCTTGTCGATAAAAATTGATGATACAGCTTTTTCATCATGTTTTATTAATCGTCTTTATTTAGTGATGTCATGTCGTACAATTAGTTAAAAATAAATATTATTTTATTATTTCTCTGCGTCTTCTTTTTTATAATCCTCATTATCAGCAGGTGGGTCAGATTTTTCTTCGTTATCGTTATCTTCTGCTTCTGCTTCTGCGTCTGCTTCTACATTTGAAGTATTCACTGTTTTAATAGTGATGTCACCCTGACCTCCACCATCACCAGGACTGGTCATTGTGATGACTGGGTTGTTGGTCGGGATGGTATTGGGTATGGTATTGGTATGTTGTTCGACCCACAGTTGCAACATCCGCAACAACCGCCGCCATTGCCTCTGTTTCTTGTTGCTAGTAATAAAACGGTAAGGAGTAGACCGATATCATCATCACCACTGCTGTCTGTGTATGCTATGGGGTTACCACCATAGTATTGCTGAAGTCCTAACTGTTGTGCTGATACTTCGGTTTCCTGTGGGATAAAAATGCTTTATTATTATATGAAGAAAATGTGGGTCATACTAGATCCTTGAAGAATATTACGTAGCGCTAAATTGTACAGGGGGGGGTATTACAACCTCTTAAAACCAGGCTTGTTCCAGTGAGTGAACGAGATGGCGCTAGACGACTTGTATAGCTCTGTCACTTTTACTCGCCGGAATAAGCCTGATTTTAAGACGTTGTGATACCCCCCGACGACTGGCGCTATCGAGAGGTTTTTGCCCAGCAGTGGATAGTACGGGCCAAAAGTAATAGTAAGAAAGCATCCTTTTTTGGACCTAATCTTATCTTATTACAGTTTTCTCAAAACAAACTCATAAATGTCCTTTTTTGGTCAAAATATTTTCATGCTATGTCTTGAATAAGAAAACTCGTAACGTCTTCAAGCGATAGCCGTAGAACATGTCAATAAACTTTAAGAAAATACTGTTTTCCTATTACTAAAGTTAAAGAGGTTGCGGAACTCTTTCTGTTTGCTTGCCAACTTATATTCCGTGTAAGGGAATTTGTTTGTTCGGAAAACAAAAAGTATTTTCTGTTTCCGTAAGTTTTTTTAAAAAACAAACAAGATATTGTTGTTATTCTTTAAATGACCAGTTCCTAGTTATAAATGTATGTAATCCCTAATACAAAGTAGATAAAAAACTTTCAGTAATTTGCAAATTAATTAAATAAAAATATTAAAATGAAACTAAGTGACTCAAAGTTTTAAAACTCACCTTACAACCAAAGAAAATAATAGAAAAAATGGCACTAAAATAAATAATTAATTTCATATTTAATTATATTAAATAAATAATAAATAGGGACATTGATGCTACACGGCTTGTGCTACACGGCACCAATAAAATTGTAAAACTTTCTCAATGGGAAGATATTTTATATTTAATAAAGATAATATCAATCAATCTGTCTTCTTATCTTATCTTAAGATTATACAATCGTAAAAATAAATTATCTCACGTGCTGGAGAAGATAATATTGGTATTTTTTATCTCTTCCTCTTAATTTTAAGTACCTTGAATTAGAAATAAAACTCCAGCCATTATAGCAATACCTACATTGTATGTGTCTTTCGAAATCGATTCTATATTAATTAAATGCAGAAGGTCGCCTGTCATAAAAAAATTTTTAAGTTTTAAAGAGATTTTTTCCTAAAACAGAGTATACCATATAATAGGTAAAGAGATGTTTTCCTAAAACAGAGCTATGCAAACTCGGACCCCATGAACGGAGAGTTTCGACCCCAAGCAGCTTAACAATTTAGTTAACAACATCAAACAATAACGCAAAGAAACTACTGCTTTATTTTTATTTAGTTTTTTGTTAGTTTCTTAACGTAAGAGCCCGTGACCCTTTACCTACGTCATCGAAAGTTTGTCAGCGGATTGTCAGTGGTACAGACGATGGCCAATTATGGATTTGGGAATGCGTTTTGGCAGGTAAACCGTACTGAAGGTATCAAATTTTAAGTTAACTTACGATCTTTTTCCAAAAAGCTTTTTTATAATACAATCAGCATGTAGTAAAGAAATATGCTCTAGCAGCCACAAACTTATCATGGTGGCAACCCCTTGCCAGACACCCTTAATGTTCAAGAATTATATAGTTTACTTACGTCATAGTATAAAAGCTGAAAGCGATATAATACTCGATAGGTAGTAAGTAGATGATGTTTCCTCAGCACTGGCTGCAAACATCAACTTACTACCCGCATAGTAACGTTTTTAACGTAAAAATCATAATTTCGTGAACTTAAGTGATTCTGCAAGGGGTTCGCCACGTTACGCCTGTCTGGCTTGAGGAATCAACTTTACCCGGTATTTATAAAAATCAGCTTTTATACTATAACGTATAAAATTATAAGCGTGAACTTTAATGATGTCTGGTAAGGGGTTGCCAATGTTAAGTGTCTGGCTAATGAAAATATCATCTTTACTACTTTTAAATATAAAAATTTTTATACTATAACGTAGGTAAAATTATATTTCGTGAACTTTAATGGTGTCTGGCAATTGCCACCATGATAAGTGTCTGGCTGTGAGGAAAGATCATTACTTACTACCCGAGTATATATATTCAGCTTTTATACTATGACGTAAGTTAAAATAATTTCTGAACTTTAATGGTGTCTGGCAAGGGGTTGCCATGATAAGTGTCTGGCTGCTGAACATCATCTACGTTACCCGAGTATTATATATAAAAATCAGCTTTTATACTATGACGTAAGTAATATATTGGAACATCGAACTGTCTGGCATTGCCACCATGATAAGTGTCTGGCTGCTGAGGAAAATCATCTACTTACTACCAGTATTATATATAAAAATAGCTTTTATACTATGACGGTTAACTTACATTTTACGTCAAGTACCGTTTACTGCAAAGCCACTATTACCCAACTCTAATGGTCCATCGTTCTTACCAGTTTGGAAGTATCCGCTGACAAACTTTCAGCCTTTATAAATGACGTAGGTATGGGGTTCACAGGCTCTCGCTCTTAAAGTAAGTTACCAACTCCTTATATAAAAGATCGTAAGCTTGTCAAACAGACTTCGAAGCGAATGCGATCCGAAGTGTTTTTATTTGTAATGTATGGAATTCTTTGAATCCAGTCACATAGAAAAGCGAAAGCGATCCGATAGTCTATGTGACAGGCTTCAAACAATTGCATACATTACAAAAAAAAAAGGTTGCACTCCAGGAGTGCCGTAGAAGTGAAAACTTTTTTGTTACTAGTTTTATTTTTAATTTGAATGACGTCTTACTCTTTTCGATCAGGGTCACGTGACCGCTGACGCGCGTTTTGGTCACGTCAAGACGCAGTTTAAAACCCAACAGAAAAATTGAAACGCCGCTAAACACTTAAAAATCGTTTCGCTTCGCGTTCGCCACGCCTGTCTGTTTGGCAATAGCTTTAGGCATTTTGACCTTTAAATTATAAAGCCAGTGAGATGGAAAATCCTGAAAAGCCTTTCAATATTTTTTATTTTAGTTTTGTCCAGAATTATTGAGTTGTGAGGAAAGATTCGAGATCGATTATTTCCAGATAACTAAGAACTGATTGAAATCTGAAAATCCATTAATTCTTAACCCCGTTCAGGAAATATATTGGAATCGAACTGGGATTTAATTAATAAGTTCTGTTACAAAATGTAGCGCCAGTATAATAGTTGAAATGGCTTTGTCAATTCACTCAGTTCGAAACTTTAGTTTGTTAGGTAGTTTTGAATTGAATTTATGTTATGTAAGTTGTTACCAACATAACTATATTTCTGACTTCCTCATTGGTCTAGTAGTAGAAACCTCCACTGACTTTGTTGATTGTAAATAATATTATAGTGCAGCGCGTATGTGGGCAGGCACAGGTGTATTCTTTGGCCCAGCGCACACTGCTGGAGGCGCGTTCGAGTGCTTAAAAAAAAAACAAAGTCCTCAGGGCGCGCACATTCCGGAGAAAGATCAGCCACGGAGGTATTATACCCCCAAAATACAAACTCCGTGCTGCTACTGAGATTTTTTTATTGAAAAATTTATGCTCTTCCTGGAAAATTAACCCAGGATCCCAGGCTCAGCAGTCGCGTCTGCGATCACGAGACATGGGCGGTGTTGTTTTAAAATGTCACTGAAGTAAATTACATCAGATTATAGCAGCATATTTTCCAACAGCTGATTTCGACTCAACCAATTAGCAAATCACCAAAAAGAAAAACCTTCACTAACAAAAGTTATCTCCAACGAAATGCTCAAAAGATACAGCTAGCATGACCCGCCATCTTTTTCTTTTATCTTTTGGTAAGAAAAAGAAAAGTTTTATCTTATTCGTAATAGATTGCGGTGCCTATTTCTTATGCCGGGCGATTTACTATGGAATGTTACTGAACACTCGTCCTTTTGGGACAGATTCTAACGTTTGAGAAAAAATGTGACAGCTATTTGACATAATAACATCGTTCGTATATTATTGGTAGACGGTGAGTGAAGTTACTGTTTGTTTTTATGTAGATACATAGAAAACAAACAGTAACAGTGAATATGTGATAGGTATATAGAAAACAAACAGTAACTGAACACTCGTCCTTTTGGGACAGATGGTTGCGCTGCAAAAATTGATATTCATGTTTTTCTAAGAAGCAAATATTCGAATTATGCATAGCATCAAAACGTTGCTGAATTCACGACTAGCGCTTACAAATATTCGATGAATTTGATATTCGAATATACGTTTTTCTAAGAAGCATTTATATTCGAATTATTCGAATAATTGTACAGAATGTGGCGAATATTCGAAGTATTCGAATTGGAAGCCCTATTCACGACCAAATAATATATAATGTCACCAGTAGAAAACTGTCGTAATATTTTATTTTTTTGTGCCAAACCAGGGCGAGTCGCTAGTTGACTATAAAAGCCTTACCAATACTATTAAATAACGTACAATAAATTCTTCAACAATATAAAATGTAATAACGAGCATTAACGACAGACCCTTGTCCGCTCTGTCCCTTTAAGATCATCCTATATTTCGTCACAGACAGTTTTATTCATCAGTTTAGTAGTCCCTGACGTACACTCACGACCATGAAATATGAACATTAAGCAAAATTCAAAAACGATTCTCTTCTACAGACTTTCATGAACACTGTATTTTGGAGAATATAGTTAATATAGGGCCAGGGTCTTATCACAAATTAGAAACCATTTTCAGGTTAAAATCGCTTTCGAGCTTTGTTAATCTCAAAGGTTAAAATTACTGAGCTCGCTACGCTCAGGACCTCGACATCAAATCAATTTTAATTTAATATTTTTACAAAAACAAGAAAAACCGTTGAAAATATAAATAGGTAATAGTGGTCCCCCGGAATCGGAAACAGGATCCAAGCTACCGGCCAGCGCGGCGTTCAGGGATCCAAAGAAAGGAACCTCCGAAGAACTGCTTTCTAAATCAAGCCTTTGATCCAGCTGCCTAACAAGAGGCTCCTAAGATGTTGGTCGAGGCTCTTGGCAATGAAGCCATAGGCCGACACGCCTATCGAATCGGCACAATGATCGCTGAATCCACATCCCACATATTGACAACCTCACGAGCCAAATCATTTTACTTAATTTGCTTATCTTTTTCAGCTTTCATATTTTAATCATTATTAGGATCAGCTAACCCTACTACTATTCTTGTATTAATAATTTTGATATCATCTGCCCTGCCATTATGAATAATATCTATACAGATAAACTGATTAATTTATAACATTGTCTTAGACAATTTAGATATGACTGTAATGTACACATTTCATTTGTCGTGACTGTACTAACACATTATGTAAGGAATATTACCAACATATGAGACGCCAGACTCTTCGAACACAGTTTTATAGCATCATCCATCACGGTGATATTATTCAGTAAGGCATAAAAGTAATAAATGTTATTAATGTACAAAATACATGGTTTAGACGCACAGAGGAAGGTCGCGGGACTGTCTTCAAATGACACCGTGGCCCTGAAACGCGACAGTCGTTCCAGTTATTTTTTTTTTATGAGAGCAAACCCACCACACTGTTCCCAAACCACTGCAACTCCTGAAAGCCAGAATCAACAGTGGCAACCACCAGAAAAGCGACGAGACAATGAAGCTCGACGTGTTCTGGAGAATGAATTTTCCTGTCCTGGATCCTGCAACGAAATTAATTAGAAAAGAATAGTGGAGGAGTAGGAAAAAAATTGTTTCCACTTTCCTCCATGCAAACAGGAGACAGAACAAAAGAAGGCCAACAGGTACAAAGGGACATTACAAGTGGGAGAAGCCCAGTTGCCTAGCACGTCGTTCCTGTTAATCGGAATCCCGAAAATCTGACAACCATTCCTAGCATGGAGTTTCGTGTTGTGGAAGTCCAATAGACTGTTGTTCCAAATAAAATACTGGCTATTCAGAAACGTTTTAAATGCCGATTATTAAACCAAAAGTATGGCTTCCATAAATTTTAAATGAGGAAGGATTTGAAAGTAACACCAATTAACACTAGCTACGGTTTAAAGATAATTTGATAACTTTATTTAATAAAGAGGCTTTGGTCCAATTTTTGAGATGTTGAAAGTAATATTGGCAAGGGATTATTTTTGGCTAGCTGATGTTTACGGCTTCGTGTACTTGTTCCTCGAAATTAATACCACGGGAACATATTTAAGTAATATAGGGAACACTGTTTTAAGCTTTCACGGTTTGTCTCTAAATTTAAAATGTCACTTACGGGATATCTTCCGTGATTATATGTTTGTTTGAGTTCCCGATATAATATAGGGAACGGTTGGATACCGTTTAAAATGTTCCCGTGGTGATGGTGGTGGTGTTTTATTTCAGACTATGCCGAATATCAAGATCTGTTTACTAGTTTTGTCGGTGCGGTGCCCAAACTAATTCAAATTTATTGTGATAGTCTTTAATTACTGTAAGTGAATACACACAACAAACAAAGTTTGTGCTGCTGATATTTTTTAAGGAAAAACAATTGGACTCTTTTAAGCTATTGTCAAACAGACATCAGGCGAACCGAATGCGATCCGCAGTGTTTTCATTTGTAATGTATGGAATTGTTTGAATCCAGTCACATAGAAAAGAGAAAGCGATCCAATTGTCTATGTGACTGGCTTCAAACATTTCCATACATTACAAACAAACACGCCTCGCTTCGCGTTCGCCACGCCTGTCTGTTTGACAATAGCTTTAGTGCTTGCACTTTCTTTCAAACAACGCACAAAGTACCGCTTAGTTATCGATCTATGCCTCTTCAAGTCGGAAATGTTCCACGTGCATCCAACTGGGTCGAAAGCTCTATTAACTGACATCAACCAACGCATGCCATATTTTTAAGGACGAGGAAATAAAAGAACATTCAATATGTAGGAGGTTTAATAACAACTTATTTTCACAGTATTTCATAATATTTTTGAAGATCAATGCATTATTCATCAAGCTGTTAGGGTAACAGTTCATTTGCTTTAAAATAAAACATTTTTATGCTCAAATCTAACGTTTAAATCCTCTGTCAAGTGACCAATAAACAAGCCTCAATGAAAAAAAAAAACAACAAAAACAGAAATTACATTTCAGAATTATTTTCTTTGTCAAAATAAAACTGTCACTTAAAGTGATTTGTCTCAACTTTTTGCGTCAAAATGAAACTGTCTCTCAAATTCATTCAGCAACTGCACATTTACTTTTACAACGCCCTCGAGTTATGACAGGATTGCTAGTAGGAATCACTATGGGAAAAGGCACCAGAGTAGGAGCAGTACACTGGGAGCAGGAGCACCCTCCACCACCGTTGTTCCCACAGCCGCCATCAAACATAGTCAACAAAAGTATTGGGAGGATACTCTTCAACGAAGACTTAGATTTCTCCATAACTATTATTGGAGGCGGGGGCATTTCATAAGATGAGTAAGGGGAAGAACATGGCGCAGTTTGTGAATTAAAAGATAATGGCTCAGAGCAGACGGGTGCCATATTGATTTGTAAAGTAACAGGCAACGACTGACAGGGAGCTGGAACAGGGACCGGACTGGGTGGAACTGTTGGGATACAGTTTACAGCTGTGATTTCAGTTTCAACTATCTGTTGACAATTTTCTGTTGGTGTATTATAAGTCACTTCTTTTATTATAGTCTGTGGTGAAGGAGGAGGAGGTGATAGAACGGTAATTGGCGAAGGAGGCAATGACGGAATTTGAAAAGTTACCGATTCAATTTCTTGGATTGGTTCTGTTATCGGGAATGGGCTGGGAGCACCATAATTCGTAGTGGCAACGGTATTGATGGATAAGCCTGGAGGATAGGATGCAAATGAAAATTCGTTGAATCGTTGACCGGGGAATACATTTGGAGGCGCGTTCAGAGCCGGATAGTATTCCGTCACAACTGATGGCCCCATTGGACAACTGACAACAAAGCCATTCTGCGAAAAGACAAACACATTTTATAAAATTAAGCATATCTCAGTAGTATTATATTATCTTAAAAGTAAGACAGCTGAATAATCTAATTGAACTTACGATGAGCGATAAAAATATATGGACAGAGCAGAGTGTCCGTCTGCGCGGTGACATTTCGAATAATTATGATTAAGGGGAATTAGTTTACTTAATATACCATGTTTTCATCGCGATATTACACACTCACATAACTTACCTATCTGTTACACAAAATTATTGCAGTCACTAAGTTTTTCATACTCACTTTTATTTTGTAACTATGCACTATGACATGCTGCAAAACTAGATAAATGTCGAATTGTCCTTGAATAATTAAAGTTATTAATATAGGTCGAATTTAATAAATGGAAAATTACAATATTTAATTTTATTTACGTAAATATTGTGCCCGCAAATGTCAGCTATTTAATCTCGTCAATTAGTCTCTTAACTCCCGCTTGTTATGTCCTCGCGGCCATTTTAAAATTGCAACAATTGCAATTTCAAGCCTGCAATGTTTTCGACTGATAACTATTGCAATTTCTGTGTTGTGTGCCGCGACATTTTGTACTTATCAAGATTTTCTTCCTTGTTACAGGTGAGCCGAGGGCACAGCGCGATTTGACACGTAGCTGGTATGTCCGACAGTCATAACTGTCTTGTTATCATAATGGATAAGAATATTTCAAATGTGGGTTTTCAAGCAATCATCTTGACAATAAAACACCATAAATATTTTAGAGATCACTGATTTTTGTGCGCTTTAGGAGGATCGCATAAATAATGGGAGATTTTTTGGCTTGCTACGCCCAATTTTTCCGAAAACAGCAACCTTCGGTAGACCTGACAATGAGCTTTTGCCAAAAACAGTGGTTTATTGCCAAAAAAACATTCTCCGTGGGTGGTTAACGAAATCTGAAAAGGGACATATCGCATAATCGTAAACATCAATTCAATTTCCCCTTAAAATTTGGTCATTACTTGTAATTTACGTTCGTCCGAAGAAATCGCGAAATGTAGTGAGTGACGAATGTTCCAATTTTACATACAATGAGTTTTTTTATATAAATAAATCTTTTGCGGTCGACCTACGTCATTGTTTATAGTAGACTGTGTGCCGAAGAAATCGGAATAAGAAGGAGAGATTTATTCATCGTCTGGTTTGTGTTCCACCTCAGACTAAGCGGCTATCTCCTTGGCTTATGTAATAGAATATATTTCAATCTAGACTTTGTTATCAGTAGCAAGTTTTTCAGAAAAGTCTAGATTCTATATAATATGCATTGCGTGCTATCTAACACCATTTACAAAAGTAACTCGTAGAAATGTGTTATTGTCAGTTTCCAATTCTTAACATTTTTCAATGACAAAAGTAATAATTTTATGGACAATCGATTGCTAATCTAAACTGGTGTTGTGTAATGAATGGAGCAGGAAAAAATGGACAGATAATGTGAGGAATGATATGAAAGATAAAGGAGTAGACGAGGCCGTGACGTCAGACAGGGTAGAGTGGAAGAAAGTAAAATGGGAAAACGCAGGAAGTTAACTAGAATCTCAAACACAAATATTTTATGATTTTATTCAAGAATCTAATAACAAGGAACTAGTCAATCCTTTGAACGTCATCGAGGTGTATTTTGTATATATCATCGTCTATTTGTAACGGAAATGTATATCCGGCATTTGTAGTTTTTATAGTTCCTAGCGAGCCCTGTATGTCGTGGCGAGGAGACAACTCGTTTGAAATTTATGCTTTGTCGTGAACTGTGTCTTCTGCTTTTGATGGCTCTGTTATACGTTATTGGGGTTACTTACCCACTTGAGCGCTTTATTTCTTACTTACTCCTTTGGCGTTGTCAACTCTGTTGTTTGTTCGGGTCATATCGAATAGAAATACGGCTTTTAAAATAAACCACAGAATAAGGCTGCTTTTCCACCAGAGATGCGCTATGCTACGTTGCTAAGGATGCGTTTGATATCCACCAATCATACTCATTATGTGTGTGTGCGTTATGAAAACAAATGAATATGATTGGTGGATATCAAACGCATCCTTAGCAACGTAGCATAGCGCATCTCTGGTGGAAAAGCAGCCTTGCGACGTGAAGGAAAATATGAGAAAGGAAAAAGACGGACAATTCGGAATTTGAATATTTAGTTTGATATTTTTCTTACCTTTCTCGTACTTACTGTGTACAAGAGGCCTTACTGTTTGTCCGATATGTATTTTTTTTTTTTAACTTTTGGTTTAATTTTTAAAAGATCCATCGATTCCAATTTTGAAAGCACAATTTAAAACGAACTTTTTTTGTGTGGTGTTCCCCCATTCCCTTTGCACTTTGTCAACATCATTGAAGTGCCAAAAAGTGCTTACAGCTTTAAAATCTATATTGACAACACCGCCCTTTCATAACTCCGTTCGATTTACGGCTAAAACTTCACAATTTTGTCAAGTCACCGCTCAAACTTCTTAAGTAACAAACGTAAATAACCATTCGTTAAAGGAAGTCGATGTAAGGAAGTTTGTTATTCGTGGTGATACGAGACTAATGACGTCCGTCGGTATCGGCTGCGGCTTGATTGATGTCACTTTTTGTTCTATATGTGGGTAGTTGACTCGTTAGTGTGGCAACACTGGCAATTATGCCTCCATCACATTAATGAGCGGTGATTATTATGTTAGTGAAAGCTGAAATCAAGTAAAGAGATCTTGTTGTTCGTTCTGTTAGTTTTAGTTTTTGAGACTGCCGTTTAGTTATGTTAAGGAAACTCGTAATTTTGTGACAGCTTACTGGCAAGGGAACGGGTACAGCTTGGGGGAAGCTTCATGACCTGGCAGATAGTATAGACTGGCCTCCCACTAGGTAAGTGGACCGACGACATCGTGAGGGTCGCGGGCAACCGATGGATGTAAGTTGCGAATTGTTGTTGTTCGTCGTGGGTCGGTCTAAGGGGGAGGAGTTCAGCAGTGGACGTCTTCCGGCTGATCATGATGATGATGATAGTATAGAAGTGTTCGAAATATGCCACGAGACTCCGCCAGTAGCGAAATCGCGTATTTCAAAGTAATCAATGTCTTATATTCGCGCCGCCCTTCGCACCGTTCAAACTCGTGAACGAGCCGATGAAAATGAACAACTACAGACCAAATGAAATTAACTCAAGTGTCTAAATAAAATAGAACCATTTCTTGCTGTAATCCTTATTGTATTTTTTACTAAGACCATGGTATTTTTTATATTTCCCAATAAGGCTAATAAGTATAGACTACACTAAGGCCCGTATTACAGAACGTCACTTACTCAAGTATTACTTAAAACTAGATTCAAGGCATTTGATTGGTTGAAATCTAGATTTTAAATAGAGATCAGTGCTTGAGTTTTTTTTTTTTTTTTTTTTTTTTTTTTTTTTTTTTTTTTTAGCGTGGTAAAATCACAAATGAGTCCTAAGGGCAATATTCTACTGACTAAAATCCACGGTGTCCTTCATAGCCTGTTACGTTCCGGGGTTACGGTTAGGGAATAATCCCGCGACCCCGGCAGGCTTTGGCCCTCTCTGAGAGGGGGGCCCCGTCATTATGCTGACGCTCTTTGAGGCGCGCGTGGGACACAACGCGCCGTCGACCCGGGCATGGTCCTTGGTCGGGCAGCGAGTTGCCCTTTACTCGCTGCCCGCATGCCCGCGCCTACGGTGGCCGGAGATCGTCGCGCGACGTCCGTCGCCGTGGGCGTCCTACACCGCGGTTGGGGCGGAGGGAGAACTCTGTCCTCTCTCGCTCGCGGCGCGCCTCCTCCTTCGCGAGCATTACTGCTTCGCAGAAGGAGGCGACCGCTTCCCACTCCGTCTCGCCCCGCAGCATGGCCGAAACCAATGCCGGGCGCGAGAGGTCTCCGCCTATCGCAGCCGTGAGGACACGTCGGTGCGCCGCCCAAGCTGGGCAGTCCTGCACCGTATGCTCCACCGTGTCCTCCGGGCGATCTTCGCAGTGATGACACCCAGACGTATCCTCCTTCCGCATTAGACACAGGTACCTCCCGAAGCACCCGTGCCCCGTGAGGACCTGCGTCAGGCGGAAGGTAAGGACGCCATGACTTCTCTCCAACCACTCCTCAAAGAGGGGTCTTACCGCCGCAATTGCGGCGTGCCCGGCCGTCGGTCGCGACAGTCGTTCCTTCCATACTGCCCTGAGATCGCGCCGGAGGTCTTCGCGCCGCGCCTCGACTTCGCGAGGCAGCGGGCTCACGCCCCGGCGCTGCGCCTCCACGCGCCACTCATAGACGCGCTGGAGGGCAGTCGCCTCCAGATCCCAAGGCAGCAATCCGGCAAGCAGGTTGGCCGATTCGCCGGCAATCGTGCGGTATCCCCGGATCATTCGGATAGCCATGACCCTCTGGCATGCGACCAGCTTCTGTGGTCGCGTCCGGATGCTCAGGGCCCACACAGGGGCCCCGTAGAGGGCCATGGACCGCACGACACCAGCGTACAGCCTACGGCAGGAAGCGTTTGGCCCGCTGAGATTGGGCAGCAGTCGCCTGAGGGCGGCCGCTGCACGGTTCAGCCTTGGGGCCAAACTCAGGAAATGCTCCCTGAAGTTCCACCGGCTGTCGAGGACGAGTCCCAGGTACTTCATCGTCCCCTGTACGCCGATTGGAACTCCTTCCACCGTAATGCTGTAACTCGACGGTGGCGCGTTACGGCGGCCATGAAAACACATGGCCTCCGTCTTGTGCAGCGCCACCTCGAGTCCCAACCGCCGGATCCTCTCGACGACTGTCGCGACCGCTTCCGTCGCCACGTCGGCCGCCGCCTGGTGCGACTCTCCCTGTGCAAGGACGAGCGTGTCGTCAGCGTAACAAATTACGCTGACGCCGTCAGGGAGGTCGCTGCGCAGCACCCAGTCGTATCCGATGTTCCACAAGGGCGGTCCCAGGACCGAACCCTGTGGAACACCGCACGACATCTCTCGCCGGTTCCACTCTCCCCGGTGACCGGGGTAGATGACGGCTCTGTCCGTCAGGTAGTCCTCGACTATTCGGCGGAGGTAGGTCGGCACCCGGTGATACCGGAGTGCCTCCCTGATGCAACTCCAGGGCAGGGTGTTGAAGGCATTGGTGATGTCCAAAGACACCGCCAAGACGACCCTGCCCCGGGCTACTGCATCCCCCGTCGTGAGGGCTCTCAAGCGCATAATTGCGTCCACCGTCGAGCGCCCCCTGCGGAAGCCGAACTGGCTCTCCGACAGGTTCGGACCCACTCGATTCAGGTGCCCGGCGAGGCGGTCTGCAATAACTCTCTCAAAGAGCTTGCCCACCTCGTCGAGCAGCACGATGGGCCGGAATGCGGACGGAGAGTCCGCAGGGCGCCCGGACTTCTGGATCAGGACCAGTTTCCCCGTCTTCCAACGAAGCGGGAACCGGCCCCTCTCCAGGCACGCGCTTAAGAGCCCCCCCAGTCGAGGCCCGAGAGTCCCGAAGGCCAGGACCCAGGCTTTTCCTGGCAGGCCGTCGGGTCCTGGGGCGGTATTTTTGGCTTTGAGCCGTTGTACCGCCACTCTCAGGTCTACCTCGGTCACCTCTGGAGCGTCGTAGACGTCGTCGTCGCTGTGATCCGCGTTTGCGTCAGCTTCCTCCTCAGATTCCGTCGGAGACGGAGCCATGGGCGGGGGAGCATACTCCTCCCCTCGCGAAGGGAACAGGGCGCTCACCACGTCCTCCACGAACTGAGGCCGGAGACTCTGCGTCAACGGGGGAGCCCAGGGGCGGAGCTTTTCTCGCACCCACTTGTAGGGGCGGCCCCATGGGTCCCCGTCCAGAGTCCCCAGCATCTCCTCGCGGGCCAATTCCTTGGCCCGCCAGATCGCGTCGCGGAGGGCGGTCTTCGCTGCCCTGTAGCCCTCGTGCAGCTCCGCCTCTACAGTCGCCGCATCCGGAGGTCGGGTGCGGCGCCTGCGGAATCTGGAGTACCGGCGGCGCGCAGCAACGCACGCTTCGCGCAGCGCTGCCAACTCGCTTGACCACCAGTACAGCTGACGCCGGGCGCGTCCTTGCCGGACCCGGGGCATGGCCACGTCACAGATCTCCGACATGGCCTCCCGGAACCACTCAGCCTCGTCGTCTACGTCGGCAGGCCTGTCCGGTGGTGACACCCAGGCCTGCACGATCGAGGCTTCCAGGAATAGCTCCCGGTCCAGCTGCTTCAGCGCCCATCGCGGACCACTTAGGTTCCGTCCACTTGGGACCGGCGCGTCTGAGGTCTGGGTGGAGACGTCGAACCGGATATACCGGTGGTCGGAATAGGTCTCCACCTCCTCCACAACACGCCAGTCGGTGACGCGCGGTGACAGGGCGGCGCTGGCAAACGTTACGTCTACCACCGACTCGCCCGTCCACCGCACGCACGTGGGGACGGAACCCCGGTTCTCGATCACTAGGCCATGCGCACTGACCCAGCGCTCGAGCCTCCTGCCCCGATAGCAGTCCGTGCTCCGGGAACCCCAAGCCGGACTTTTGGCGTTGAAGTCCCCCAGGACGAGCGCGGGGAGGGAACCGAGGGCGACGACGACGTCTCCCAGCTCCTCTAGGGAGTCTTGGAACTCGGCGATAGATCGGTTCGGGGAGAAGTAAACGCCTACCACGGCGATCTCCCCGAATTGAACCGGGCTGCGACAATCCCGTGCCCTCTCTCGACACGATCGAGGGGCGGGGTACCGGCGGCGGCCGACGAAATTAGGGTCACCGAGCCGTCCAGGTCCGCTACCCAGTCATTCCTGGGCAGGACAAAATACGGCTCGGCGACCACGGCGACGTTGATCAACCACTGCGCCATGCTCTGGAGCAAAAGATCCTGAGCAGCGGCGCAGTGGTTGATGTTCGCCTGGAGGAAGCGCAATGGAGACATTAATCTGAATCCATTGCGTCCTCCTCCAGGGCCCTCCTCGAGGGCGTGGCCACGGCGGCGGCGGCGGCGGCGGCGGGAGCGGCGGCAGCGGCGGCGGGAGTGGCGGTGACGGCGGCGGCAGAGGGCTTACCTCTGCCCCTGGCCTTGGTGGGTGGGGCGCAGGCCCTGCCCCCAGCCCGGTGATCGGCCGGCTTGCCAGCCGCCGCACATGCGAAGCAGTGCGGCGGGGCAGAGCACGAGCCGGCCTTGTGACCGGGCTGGCCGCAGCGGAAGCACCTGTCGCTGCGGTCTACCTCCGAGGTGCACACGCACGCCGCGTGGTTGCCCACTTGGCAGCGGAAGCACCTCATCGGTCTGGGCTCCAGGACCTTTACCTGGGCAGCCACCCAACCAACCAGGAGCCTTCGGCCCTCTTGTAGCTTCTTGGCCGCCGACACGGGGCAGCTAACCGTAACGGTCTGCAACCCCGCGAAGCCAGGACGGAGGGCGCCCACCCTCACCTGATCGGGAGGGCACCCCCCAGTCCTGGCCACGGCAGCCACTACATCCTCCGCCGTCACAGAGTCGTCCAGACCCAATATGCGCACGTCTGCGCGCTTGGTGGGCCTGGACACTCGGGCCTCCTCCGCGTTTAAGGACGCTCTGAGCCTTTCGGCTAGAGCGTCAGCGGTAGGGCCACTGGCTGCACCCGGGAGCTCCAGCATCCGAGCCCCCGTTGCGGTGACCCGCAGTCGGAGGCCCCCGGCGATGCCGAGCTCCGCGAGGTTCACCGCCTCCCGCGCCTTGGCTAGCACGTCACGGTATGACACGCCCCTCTTAGCCGCGTCCGGCTGCAGTGTAATCACTACAGCCGCGGTCTTAGGGGCGCGCAATCGCGCCGCAACGTCGCGCTCTTTTTTGCGCCGCCGTCTCTCCCTCCGCCTCGAGGACCTGGCCTTATTGGCAGCCTTCCTCTTCTCCCCGGCCACTTGCCAGTCGGCGCTGGCCGGGGGAGTCTTTGGAGGAGGCTGGGCTGGGTTGGCCTGGGCCTGGGCGCCCTTCTTTTTAGAAGCCGACCGTGCCGGCCCCGCAGGTGTCGGGGTCGAGGTCGGCTTGGACGGACCCGGCGTCGCCTGACTAGGCTTTGCCGCGGCCGTCTTTGAAGGGGCCGTCTTTGGAGGGGCCGTCTTCGCCGTGGCCGTCTTTGCCGTGGCCGTCTTCGCCGGGGGTGCCTTGGTTGGGGGCGGCTTCGACGCGGCCACCGCCGCGTACGAGGACGCCGCCAGCGGGGGTCGCAGCACGCGGCTCTCCAATACGGAGAACCGCTGCTGGAAGGCGGCCAGCTCCTGTCGCACCAGAGTCAGCACTGCGTTCTCCTCTGGTGCGGGCCGGCCTTTCTCCTTACCATTCCCCCCACTCCCCGCCTTGGCACTCCCTGTCGGCGCCTCTCGACGGCCAGCCGCCCGAAGGCCAGCCAGGTCTGACCTGAGGGCGGCGTTCTCCCTCTGGAGCTCGTCATGGCGGCAGTCAAGCGGGTGACTTCCGACCGCAGTTCGGACATATCGTCCCTTGCAGCCGGAGCCCCGCCGTGAATCCGCGTGGCCGCCATGATTAAGGCCGTGGCTTCGCCGATCGCACCCTCCTTACTGCTCCTCTTTCGCTTCAGGGCGACGGTGCGTATTGCGGCTTCCACAGCCTCTGCCAGTTTGGCCTCGTTCGAGGCCAAACCCGTGTTGGGCTCTCCAGAGGGGGGCCCCTTCCCGAGGACTTGCCTCGGCCTTTACCCCGCACACTCGTGGGGATCTTACGGGCCGAGACAAACCCTTCTTCTGACGACGAGATGTCTTCGCGGGGGCGCTTCAGGAACTCCGACCTCCTGTTTGCGCCCCCCTCGTCGCTCCTTGCTGCGCTTCCGGAGACTATGCTCCGGAAGCTCACGGCGTCTGATGCCGAGTCGGACTCCGACTCAAGCACCATCACACCCTTCCTCCCCTTCCTCGGAGCGGCACTCTGTGCCCGCTCGGTGTTCGGTGCCGGTGAGTCGGACGTACTGGACAAGTCCAGTGACTCCTCCTCACGGGCACGTGAGCCTCCCTGGCTCAATGCGGCGACTGCCGGAGCAAAAACAGGGTAAAAGTCCTTTTTGTCCCCCCCAGAGTACGGTGGGACTGACCGGACGGATCCGGTGCGGGATTCTCCAGCTGCGGAGCAGCTGGTACCCGCCTGGGGTAATTCATCTTTAAAAAACTTTTCCATGTTTATATTCACTTTTTTAAAGAGGTGAGTTCCTCTGTAACCTATCCCCGAATTTCCCTCCCCGGCTCACTTCACGGTTACGTCTATAGACTAGACGCGTACCGGAAGTGAGCATTTCCCCCCCTGACCCAGTCTCAGACGACTGGGCCCGCGCCGCCTGAAAGCTCGAGCTAACTGCTCGATCCTCCAGGCGGCGCGCCTTTCCCCGGTGTATCCCTCTTAGTTTAAAAGCCCCACCACGACGACAACGTGGAGATACGACGGTGGGGAGATCAGTACCCTTAGCACAAATTTTCACTCTTTTACTTTACAGCGTCTTTCCAGTATTTACAGCGTTTTTGTATGAAAAAATGGAACAGCGCCTCTGATGTGCGAATCAAGAACTAATTTTTTCCTCGAAAATTGTCAATTTGAAATTGTCAAAGTTCCAGTTTACTTTACGTCACAAATACTGGAAATTCGTGCTAAGGGTACAGTGCTTGAGTTTCGTTCTGTGATACGGGCCTAAGTCAATATCCTAATAGTAAGTAAGTGATCGATGTCGTGATTACGCTCGCACTTATATACATTCGACATTGAAGCTGAAAACTATTCCGAAATCTACCGAGAAACTTTTGACACTGCAATGTAAATGAGATAGTTTTAAATAAACGCTAGATCGAGACGCTCATTTAACTTTCAGCTTGCTGTTTTAGTAATGGGTTTGTTAACATCTTTCCTTCTGCCTTTTTCGATGCAGTGTTTTCTCGCAGGTTATCATGGTCCTAGAACGTAAACATCGACTGAGGACACGATGGTTTGTAGCCATTAAAGTCTGACAGTTTATTCCTGCCCACACATGGATCCATTATTTGATAATTTAACCTACTAAAAAACAGAAATAGGCCTGCGGTTCCTCCATCACATTCTTCCTGACACATAGTCTTGAATGACAAGTATTTATTCAAGTCAGGCTACCCTCTGGATAAAGCTTCTTCCATGTGGCACTACGACATTTTGACTCTCAATCACATTCATTTTTAACTAATATTAAGGATCGACAAACCGTCAGGAATATGTGCAATATAATCAATTAGATACAAAATATACAAAAACATTTTCAGTAAAAAATATACTGGCGTAAAATTTCATTCTCCCTAGCATAAACCTACGAGTATAATATCAACGAAACTGTAACTTACAATTTCTTATTATTAAAGTTTAAACCAAAACCAAAAATATCTAGACTTCCGAATTAATTCGACAAGGTACCTCAAAACTGAAACAATGCGGAGTACCAAAAACAATAGAGTAGCGTGTTCGTTCAGAATCTTGTAAAGCTTTATAAAGACTTGAGCGTCAGCGGTGAGCTCAGAGGGCACCCAGTGACTAATTGGCTCCAACTACCACTGTCCACTTGTAATACAGGTTTTTTTTTACCCGGTAAAATCATCAAATGAGTCCTCCCACCCCGGGCAGGGCGGGAGGGACTGTCAGACTTGTACTGACTAAAATCCACGGTGTCTTTCAATCACGGTGATAAGATAAGTCCCGCGACCCCGGCAGGCTTTGGCCCTCTAAGCCCCTTCGTACACTAGGCGACGCAAGTCTCCGATACCTTACGATTTTGGTATTCATTGACGCGTGCTTGTGTTCGAACCTCTATGGGTTTGTATTGCGATATCAAAAACTTGAGTCGCCTAGTGTACGAAGGGCCTTAGACGGGTCCCCTTAGAACCTAAGGGGACCCGCCATTATGCAGATAGCTCTTTGAAGGCAGGCGTGGGAACACGACGCGCCGTCGACCCGGGCATGGTCCATGGTCGGACAGCGAGTCGCCCATTACTCATGCTTAGCTTAAAAAGCAACTTACACTACTGATAGTCTGCTGTCAGATTGTGTACTTAAATATAAAGTTAGCAGTCAGTTTATACAGTCATGTGGCAAGTTGCCAGTCCAGACCAATCTACGGACTAGGAGTTAGTAGGTGTCAATCGACACTATAATTTCGATACCATTACGTTCTCGCTTGCTCAATAATTCATACGGGAGTTTCTGAGAATATTCACTAGTTGGCCAGTTTATTACATTTTACTATTTAATGTATTACTTGCTAAATATTCTACACTACTTAGAACTGGTGTGTAATTTATTGGCGATTTGTACCTTGTAGGTCTAAAACGATTTGATTTGATTTACTTCTTGAATGAATAATAGATAATAGTCATTCAATAATATCTACTGAAAATTCATAAAGTGAATTATTAAGAATAATGCTAAGAGGCCGTTCTAGACTCGTTGTTCCTTTAATGGCCGATATTATTCAGATCAAGCAGTAACTTTGTGTCCCAACTCAACACCCCTTTTTTTAGCGTGGTAAAATCATCAAACAGACTCGTACTGACTAAAATCCACGGTATCCTTCAATAGCCCTTTATGTTCCGGGGTCACGAGGGTAATGAGATAAGTCCCGCGACCAATTCCCTTCCCTTTGGAAGAATTTATCTATAGTTTAAAATGTGCTAAGTGCTTCAATTTCAACACAATTTTCTATTAACAGAGATACTAAAGTGTGATAAAAAAATTTACGTTTTTTTACGTTACCATATCCTATGACAAATGCTGTTAAAAACGAATACAATACTTCGGTCGCATTTTCACGACATTTGCGCAAACGCAGCCTTTAATTATAATTAAATCAAAGAACACAGACTATGAACAGCTGTGCCGCAAAACAGACGAGTGTCGCAATTTGGTGTGAACGCATAAAGTGACGTCACATCGACGCGTAGCCTTTGTAAACGCCGCTTTTCATGCAGATTGATCGCTTTTTTTCACACGAGTGTCAGTAATTAGTGCTTGCTGATTGATGATTTTAGTATAAAAGTGTTGTGTCTTTTTAAACCCGTTTTTTGAGGTTACTGTGAGAGGTAGTGACATGAAAAGTTGGGTGCGATTTAGCAAGGACGTCCTTGACGCGGCCTATGTTTTGAAGCATGTTCTTTCAAAGAGGGCTTTCTTTACGCTTGTCGGTTTTTCCTACTAGAAATGTTTCTATGAGACTGAAGAGCATGTTTATAGAGCTTATTATTACAAGCGGAAAAATGACAAGTGTCGAAATTATCGAATCTGTCTCGGCAATTAATTTTAAAACGCTTCCTTGTTTTGTAACGTTTATAAAACTGTAGTAAAGTTGCTTAACAATAAAACGTAGCGTTAAAATAACAAAGACATAACCGAATATTTAGTAAAATAATACATTCAAAAATAAAACATTCCATTTCGCTGATGACAAGCTACACTCGGTTCCAAAAATAACGGGTCAGTCACATAAACCCGAATATCTCCCGAACTACGTATGCCATCCTAATGAAACGAAGACTGTTTAATTGAGAATTTAATTAGACAGATAAAAAATAAAATAAAACTTAGTTGCACCCACAATTTCTCTAAATTAAAAAAAAACTAAAGTAGTCATATTTTCAAAGTTACATTTTATTTTATGATTGGTTTTTTGCTTTTTTTCATCACTGCACTTCGTTCAAAATACTTTGCATTGCCTTCACGAGCTGTTCTACAGCTTCCAGGCGATTAGGCATGCTAATTTTATGACAAACAACTTTTCTACAATGCTCCGAAATCTTTTGTAACTGCTGTTGGTCTAAAAACTCACTTTATTCGCTTTGGAGGTGGCAATTTAAGCGCTGAAACAGTAAGAAGACGTCTTGTTAAGCAAATAAACCATTGAGGCCCGCAAATGGCCCCAAACTGGAACGGGGACATCGAATTGCAAGACAGAATACGTGCGCGAGCAAATGTCTTGGACAAGACGATTAATAGGTAAATGTCTCACGGACGAGTTTTCATGCTTTATAAGCATGATGGTAAGCAGTTAGTGTATTTTAAGAAGGGGAGCGCTTCCATCAAGCGTTGTGGAGTAAAAAGTTACGGTGGGGGCTCCGTACAAGTTTAGGCTGGATTTTTACTGAGGCCCGCACCGAGCTGTACTACAAAATGGAATTTTCTAAATGCAGAGAAAGGTACGTGGAAGACATCCTTGAACATGTGGTCCTTTCATGGCCAGGATGGACCGGCATGGCATATTAATGCATGATAATTTCCCTATACCGGAGAATTGTACATGACTACCTTGAAGAGGTTCGGTATTGAACTCATTTTTGGCTAGCGCGAAGCCCGTATACTTAAACCCCATCGAGCACGCCTGGGACGAGTTTCAGAGATGCGTGAAAGGTCGAAACCCCCCACCAATCACGCTTCCCGAGCTCAAACAAGCACTGGTGGAGGAATGGGTAGGTATTCCTCAGCACCGGCTTACAGCATACCTAATTAAAGCTGTCAGAAAGAGCTCGTGGAGGCGATACAAAGTATTAAAATATGAAGAAAGTGACTGAAAAACACCAAAAAAACAATCATAAAAAAATGTAATCTTAACCAAAAATATGACTACTTTAGTTTTTTTTTAGATTTACGAGATCTCAACTACCTGACGGGGTGCAACGGACGGATTTTATTTTTTATCGGACGGAAATGGCGAAATTTAAGGGTTCTTCGTTTACATTACGGAACCCTAAAAATAAAACATTCCGGTTTATGTGACTGATCACAAGCTATTTGATACGACTGTAAGGCGTAAAATTACGTCAAACATTTAAATTACAATTTTCTTTTCAAAGTTAATCGAGTTTCCAATTTAATTTCAGTCTCATTAAAATTGACAGACAGCCTTGTTTATTGTTTTAAATAATTAATTAAAACTACACTCTTCTATGAGCAAGTAATTTTGAGTAATAAAATGTTCACTCCGTCTTTTGTAATTGTTTAAACTTTCATTGCAATTACAACTTTCTCGAACTATACAATTTAGTTGTCGAAACAACTTTTCAAAGTTGAATACTGATTGATTGATGTTCTATACAAACTAGAAGTGTGTACTCACATAGAGCTAGAAACTAGTGGATAAAGTATAGAATCTGGATTGAAAGCTGAGGCTGGCAACACTCGAGTTCAATCCTCTTTGCTCAAGCATTTTGAACGTTGAAAGCGAACTTGAGAAATTGCTACGATCAGATATTGACGTAATGTTAGAGGTGAGAATTTGAAGATCATATTAGTGTCTAATAGACAATTTCAGCTTCAAATTGAATAGCAGTAGTTCCTAAAGTGGTTCAGAATATAATCGTGTCCTTTATTGCTAGATTTAATCAAAATAGTCTTGACGCCTACTTATTACATGGATAGCCCGATCAACGAGGATTTTTTTATATAATCTGTATCACCTACTCTCATCATAATGCCAAATCGACGAGTTCACAAAGTCATTGCTGTGTTACGAAATCAATTTAAAATCTTCAAGTAGATGTCTACTTTTTGCGTAACAATCGGAGTTTCTAAATGGAAGAAATCGACGAGTAGGTACCTAACTCTCTAGTTAATTGTTTTCTTTTTTAACTCTATTGTTTTCACGGTTATAATAATTATAAATGGCCTAAACAATTGATCGGAACAATTTATAATTACAATTCTTTGCCACTATCTATTACACTGATTCGGAAAAGCCCTTATAAATACATGGTAAGTAATCTATATCTCTACTATATAAAAATAAGTCGGGTTTTCCTTCCTGACGCTATAACTCCAGAACGCACTAACCGATTTCCACGGTTTTGCATTCGTTGGGAAGGTCTCGGGCTCCGTGAGGTTTATAACAAAGAAAATTCAGGAAAAAATTCAACAGAAAAGCGGGAAAGTTTTTCTTCATCTTTTAATCACCAAAAGAAATGTTAGGTACATAAAACGAAGCCATCTGGTGGCGAAATGGAGTTCGCCGGGTTTTCTATAGTATTATACATATAAAAATCAGTGCCACTTTTCGTTTAATTTTATAACTCAAGAACGGACTCACCTGTCCAAATGTTTAGGCTTTGTTCGGACTATTCAGTAGATGGTTTATTTAATGTTTGCACAAAATCGATCGAGTGGTTCTTCATTTATCACATTTCTTGTAACAAAAGAATTCAATAAATGGCGGATCATTTTGTTAATGGGGATTTTGTGCTGTCAAAGTATAGCTATTTTTATTTTTGTTATCTAGCTATTTTTGTTATTTCATCTGTACATCTCGTACTATAAGGGCTGCCTCTGGGGCGCTTGCCGTATGGAACCTTCCACCTGGTTACCCTGATAGTCCACCTATTGTCCTCTAACCTCGCTATGTGTTCTGCCCACTACCATTTCAGCTTTTTAGCGTATACTTTGGCATTAGTAATTTTACTGATATTTATTATTATTTTTTTTATAATAAGCATGCTTCTTTCTATTTCACGTTCCACTTACAACATTACCACTTTATAAGTGTCAGTAGACGGTAACGTTAAGGTAGGAAAAACTAAAATAGAAAAGATATAGAGTTTTCTCGTAATATGTTTAGATGTAATACCGATATTGAGAACCTTTAATGGCCTACTTTATTTGGTCGGCTAAAAATATAACAACATCTTAAATTACCCGACAGCTCATCACCCGTTTGATAAACCCTCATTTAACTTAAAAGAAAACACGGAAGTAAGATTACCATACACCACGTAATCATGGTTGCCCAACCACTGATAAGCGGCGCGATAGACCGTTGCCCTGCGCACGAGTGCCGCCGCGTACCTGCGCCCGCGCACCTATCGGACGAACGCGCTTTATCTCTAGTTGAGAAACATTCATTAACAAGGACTTTTATTGTGTTATTTCGAATTTTGACACGTGATTTCTGTGATGTGATGAAATAATTATGGTTTGTATTACCTCTATGATGTTTTTAATCGTTCAGAAATGTTTTTTTCTATTGTAGGGTGGTTAAAACACAAATGCCACAAGCATCTTTATCTGTTGTATTTTTATTTTTATTTATAATATCTTATCAGCTAGATAAAGTAGATACTAAAATACCCAATTAGTATTCGGTATTGTGTTCATTTGTGCCCATTACTTACGGGGAAAAATTTCGGGATGAAAGGTATGTTATCGCTATGTTCATGCAGGTACAATAGTTCTAAACCAGTAACAAACATCCATCTATCATCACTCCTCACAATCTTATTCCCAAACAACAGCAGCAAGGAGCAAGTCTTTCCACCGGGAATTTCTCAGTAAACTTCGAGAACCAACCAGATTTCGGCGTTGTTGTTACAAACATGAGAATACTGTCGGAAATGCATGTAATAATCCTTCTTTATACCTATACATTTCCTGGGAATTGTATACAGTTCGTAGATATCACACAACTGCAGTAACATTAAACACCTCAGTCTTCGGGACTCTTATATATATCGTGAGAGCCGCATGTCCTAGAACCAAAAATTCGAAGTTTGGGATCTACGAACTCGCACGAGGCCTGCGTGATGGATAATGGCCCAATCCTTCCACAGAGAGGAGGCCTGTGTCCCAACTGTGGGAAAATTTATAGGCTGATGACTATAACCTTCAAAACTCTACAAATGGCCCACCACTCCTGATCTCGATCGTGATAACCTCCTAGTGCAATTCACTATGGATCTGACCTTGTTACTGTAAAAGCATCGCCTGTGAAATTTCATCAAAACTACTCGGAAATTGATCAGATTTCGACCTCCTAATCGTATAAGTGAGCCAGCATACCGAAATAACAATATTAAGGGGGCGGGGTATGTTGGTAACCTTTGAAAATAAAACTTTGAATTATATACACGTTATACCCTAACTGACACGATACGAGAGCAGTGGTGGCCCAGTGGTATCGGCCCCGACTTACGAGTTGTAGGTCGTGGGCTCGAATCCCGGCAGCCTATTTCCAAAGCCTATACTATTTCAGTCACGAGTCGGACTCTACTCGATTAGCTTTTGTTTGTGCATATTTCTCAACAAAACCTAATCTATCTCAGTAAAAAACTTGACTCAAATAGATTAGCTTTTGTTTGTGCATATTTCTCAACAAAACCTAATCTATCTCAGTAAAAAACTTGACTCAAATAGATTAGCTTTTTGTTTTGATATTTTCAAAGAAAATGCACGTACAAAACCTAGTTCTATATAATTCATGTCACTCGAATAGCTAGACTTTCGGCGAGTTATTTTTAAACATTACGTACGAGCAAAACCTTGTCGAGTAGAGGCTCACTAGCTATATGAGTAAATTTACCTCGGAATTTAACTTTTCTTAAATTTTGTAGTACTTGAATATCGCAAATACGACTGTGGGCACCCCGACTCGGACAGGTTAGGTTAGAAGGGGATGGCGGGGTCTGAAAGACCCCGCCATCCCCTTCGTGGTTATTTTTTTTTAAAACCACCCGGAAGTAGGAGCACCGCGAAGCGGTGCTCCGTCGACGTTTTCAACATTTTACTTAGTTTAGTGAAATGACATGATCTCATAACCTTAAAAATGCTGACTTTATATTAGTATTTTTGTCATAATTATCACTAGATACTTTTCTTGATAATTGGATTTCGTGAAATCCCTGATTTCCTCATTTCACTGCGACATGCATAAACAAAACATCGTCTTTTTTTAGAGTTTGACTCGTGCGTGACTAAAATGGTACTAGATTTTGTCCGTGCATTTTCTTTGAAAATATCAAAACCAAAAGCTAATCTATTTGAGTCAAGTTTTTTACTGAGATAGATTAGGTTTTCTTGAGAAATATGCACAAACAAAAGCTAATCTATTTGAGTCAAGTTTTTTACTGAGATAGATTAGGTTTTGTTGAGAAATATGCACAAACAAAAGCTAATCGAGTAGAGTCCGACTCGTGACTGAAATAGTATAGGTTTTGGAAATACGCATCCCGGCAGGCGCATTACTTTGTGTAATTTATTTCATCACCACAGCTCTCAAAACGGTGAAGGAAAAACATCGTGAGGAAACCGGCATGTCCTAGAACCAAAAATTCGAAGACATGTGACATCCACCAATCCGCACTGGGCCCGCGTGGTGGATTATGGCCCACCCCCTCTCACAGAGAGGAGGCCTGTGTCCCAGCAGTGGGAACGTTAATAGGCTGATGATGATGATGATGATGATACCCTAACTGAACCAAGTGAACAATAAGCGTGAGCGTGTTCGCCGAATAAAATTGTATGCAAACAAGTTCATCTTTTTCGAAATTATTGAACCCACTTTAATGGAATTTCATACAGTTCGAAAAATCATACTTAATCAGAAAGTCAACTGCTTTCTGATTAAGTATGATTTTTTTAAGTATGATTATTAAAGGGCTATTGAAGGACACCGTGAATTTTAAGTCAGTACGAGTCTGACAGGCCCTCCCGCCCTGCCCGAAGTGGGAGGACTCATTTGAAGATTTTTATATTTAAGAAAAAAAGACTCCGCTGTCTGTCTGTCAATTTTTAAGAGGAGTCCCATCAATGATGTTCTAAAATATCATTCAGTCCCATACAAAAAACGTGATTTTGATAGAAATCATGCGCGAGTCCGTTACGCTCTTGCTTACTAATAAAGCAAGAGCGTAAGTAATAACTTACGTCAGATCGATTCTGCCTTTTCAGAGATCGCCAGCGACCAGAAAACGAAATGCCGCTAGACGACATGTATAGCTCTTTCTCTTTCCCACAGTGGCATTTCTCTCGCTCTAAGACGTCATGGTATAACACCAGTTTCATCGATGATATTCACCTCATCATCATCTGCCTAGCCTTTTCCCAACTATATTGGGGTCGGCTTCCAGTCAAACCAGATTCAGCTGGATATCAGTATTTTACATGGAGCGACTGCCTGTCGGAGCTCCACAACTAGGGATGAGCGTTGAATCAACGAACTAGTTGAACCAACCGTTGATCTCCTGTCAACGTATTAACGTTAACTGAATATGAATCAACTAGTTGAATTCGTCAACGACGTTTATCAGTTGAAGTCGTTCGTTCGTTCGTTCTCGTTAATTCAACGAGAACGAACGAGTGTACAACTAGTTGAATTCGTCAACGACGTTTATGAGTTGAACTCGTTCGTACGTTCGTTCTCGTTAATTCAACTAGTTGAATTAACGAGAACGCAAACGTTATCTTCAACGTTGAGTTTTATGGTTCGATATTTTTAAAGTCATAGATTGCGAGCGATTGAATGAGTTGATTTTCGAAATATTTATTTTAAGAATAGTACATAAATATTGGTGGAGTTTGTTTAATTATCCCAATGTATTAATTGAAATGTACTATTTTTTGAGACGCACGAGGTATAGCGAACAGCCCTCTGTGAAAAATCTAATAATAATATTTTTATTTCACAAAATTTGAATCAAATTATTTCTTAAATAAAACGCGCAATCGTTGATTATAAATCGTTTAATGAATCAACGGTTTACGTTGCAAGTTGACAGTTAAATTCGTCAACAAGATGAACACGTTAACTCATTCAACTCGTTGACGAATTTAACTAGTTGATTAACTAGTTGACAAACGTGAATCAACGTTAACGTTTCGTTGACGGAAAAACCGTCAACGACCCATCGCTATCCACAACCCAGTAACTGGGTAATACGATACCCCATGGTAAGACTGGTTGTCAGACTTTAGAGCTTCTGACTAACAGTAACGACTGTCAAAGATCTACAAATGACGGGACCAACGGCTTTACGTGCTTTCCGAGGCACGGAGGAAACTCGCTATGACAGATGGTCACCCATCCACAGACCAACCTCAGCAAGCGCGGCTTAACCCGGAAGATCGGTCTGTGCGGCTGTGATTATTTAGCCACGAGCTCCTCCCGAACGATGATATTCACCTCTAGACAGTTAAAACTAGCAATCACATAAAACTAAATTATCATTACAAATCACAAAAGTAACAGTACGTTATTTACCAACAATGGCGTCACCTGTTCCATTGAACTGTCCGTACGTGAGGAGAGTGGGGTCAGACTTGAACAGTGTTGCCATTTGTATGCAGTGGGCAACTGTCCCCTCAGGTGTGGTCGGGTGCTGTTCGTGCTTTAAAGGCGCGTTTCCATTCGGCAAGTCTTGCATACAAGTATGTGACGTAGAAGCTGCTTGAATTGGTAAAAACAAAATCTACAAGTTAAGCCTGGGGGGGGGGGGGTATTACAACGTCTTAAAACCAGGCTTATTCCAGTGAGTGAACGAGATGGCGCTAGACGACTCGTATAGCTCTGTCACTTTCACTCGCCGGAATAATGTAATACCCCCAGATCAGTAAACTCAATATAGTCCAAAGAGCTGTGGAAAGGGCTATGTTTGGAGTCTCTTTGCGCGATCGACTCAGAAATGAGGAGATTCGTAGACGAACCAAAGTTACTGATATAACCCAACGAATAAGCAAGTTGAAATGGCAGTGTGCAGACCATATAGCACGCAGAACTGATGGCCAATGGGGCAAGCGCAGCGTAGGACGTCCACCCACAAGGTGGGCAGACGATCTTATGAAGAGCAAAGGATCAGGGTGGATGCAAGTCCGTTTCAATCGGTCTTATTGGAAGTCTATAGGGCAGCCTGCTTATGTTCAGTAGTGAACGTCGCGTCGGTTATCTGTAAAGTCGGTTTACTGACTATATACATAGTTGAACGTGACAACGTCATAAGATAATACTGCACTTACGTTGCTATAAACAAAAAATTGACACGCCGTTGCTACGGAACGCTACAGAGGGAGGTAACGCCGCAAGACGTCGTCTTTTTACGTGCCTGCAGCGTCGAATTTTAAGGCTTTTTTTTTAAGATTTTCGTGAAAGTGTCATACTGCATTTTTAACGAACCGGCACATGGGAACCAACTTTGGTTGTTGCTATCCATTCAAGTTGGAATAGACTTCTATGCCCAAACGTCTATCGGGTTCATTAAGAAAATTCAGTTTTCTTAACAAATTGCGAAAGAAAAAATATTGAAGGACTGAAAAAATAGTAGCCATTTTCACGAAAATCTGTCAAGGATAATAAATGAAAGGCAAATAGTAATTTACATAAGCTGTAAGATAGTAATTGAAATTCTGAACTGAGCAAAGTATAAAATGTCTTTATTATTTTATGGCGCATACCATTAGCTCGTTTAAGTATATTTTTATCGAGGTCCTTAAAGAGGTCGCGGGTCTCGAGACAGAGTACCGCAGCCATGAAACGCAAAGGACAATTGAAGGAATAGGAATAGGGTGGTTTTTAGCCAATATGAGCCAGAGGAGTTCCCTCCCGCTCCACCCAGGGCGGCAGGGGCCTTACCACGACCTCTTAACGCAATCCAGTTTAGGCTGTGGGAAAGAGACAGAGCTATACAAGTCGTCTAGCGCCATCTCTTTCCCACAGCCTAAACTGGATCGCGTTAAGAGGTCACTGTAAGGCTTCAGGACTCATTTAACGATTTTTCAACCCAAAAAAGCTAAAACCCAAAAAAGCTTTTGTGTCGGCGGTGTTTAAAGTTTCAACATTCCTGTTATGTTGTTACAAAAATACATTGTTTAGGTTAATTGAATGAGTATATTTTTGGCTTTGTAAATAAATAGTACTAAAAATATTTCCAAGGTATAGAACGTGTAACGTTAATAGCGCAAAACCTCTCGTGTGGTTAACTCAGCCCATGTTACTTATAAATGTTTGTTAAAAATTCACAAAAAGAAAATATTTTTCATACTGATACGCCCGATCAATTTCTCATTTTGTATGAAAAAGTATTTTTTATGCGAATTTTCAAAATTAAAAAAGAAAACTCACGTCGGTCGTCGTATAAAATACAAGTAGGTAAATCAGTGGTTAACTTTATTTAAGTCAACTAAAAAAAATATTACTTCGTTTATACCTACTTCCCACCATATATGAGATACGAGTTTTTTCAACTACCTTGAAAGGGAAAAACGTAAATTGAAAAGCAAAACTTTTTATAAACACCAAGAACATTAAACGTGTGATCTTTAATGGATGGGCTACCTTAAAGCTAGTTATTTCCGTAAAAGTTTTCATCCGCAATTTTAACTCCTAAAGTTTCCGTCAAAAGTTCCCCGAGTGGCTTTTTCAGGAAAATGCAAAGCAATTTTCCAAGGGATTCCGTTGGTCATTGAAAAAGTAACTTTTAAATGGAGAGAGTAAGGTTGAAAACTGAACTAGATTTGCCAAGTAATACTCCCAGTCATTCCGGTCAGTGGCTATTTGAAAATAAACGTTTTACCACAGCGGGTTAAGGTTGAACTTTCCGTGATGTGGTGTTAATACTGCACTGGTGCAATGCCCTTGACCGGTGTGGAGAGCTGGGCGCGTTTACTAAAGCCTTCAAATTAAATATTAAACTTTATTACGCGACACCACTAGAATGTGAATGTGCTGAATTACTGTGTAATGAGAAAGGTGTAGACTTATGTTTACTTTGAAATTAACTTTAAAATTCTTCCCAAATGACAGCTATTTGACGTTTATATCTCCAATGTTGCCATGTTACAAAAGTTTATTCCACCATAAACAACACATCTAAAGGATGAAACACTTTATTCTGAATTCGAATTTTTGAACCATTTCATTGTATATACAGATAATGTTACAATGGTGTTTATGATAGTCTACGCTCAACATATTTCCCTCCATGGAGTATTCGGAACGTTTTACGAGACTCTTTTTAATTAAACCGTTCAAGCTCGAATCTGGCCACTTTTAGTGACAAATTGGGTTATAAACCTTGCAGGAGTACGTGCGGCTTTCACAGGTTATTTTTCCCCGAAAAACGCTACAACGATAAAGCCAAAATGTGTATTGGAATGGCAGGTATTTCAGAAGTGTTACCTGAATAAAAATATTTACAGTTTTTTTGGCAGAGAGTTCATAATAAACATGAATCGTTAACTCGTTCAGTGGGCCGCTTTTTTTTTATATTTTTTATATTTTACCGCGGCCGCATACTGTCAGAAATTTCTAGCACAACAATATTATGATGCTCGCCGGAAAGCAGTCGCTGTCGCTGCAAACATTTTGTATTAGATGCCGCACACTATGCACTATGAAGAAAAATTCCGATGCATAAAAAACGGATAAGTACATTCTACATTGTAAAAGTTGAAAGATCAAAATGTCTAATCCCTATTAAGCGGAGGAAAGCGCAGCGTAGGACGTACGTTGCTGGTAGCAAGGTGGACAGATGACCTTATAAAGGTCGCCGGGAGACGCTGGATGCAGGTCCCCTCCAACCGGTATTAGGGAAATCAAAAGGGGAGGTCTATGTTCAGCAGTGAACGTCCTATGGCTGAGATGATGATGATGAATAGGTATGCGGCAACGACGATATAATACTAGACTCCGCATGCACGATCTAAAGAACACAAACTATTCTGCCAAGTTGCTGAGGTACTACGTAAGCGAGGGGGACGTTCACATAGTACGCATTTGTACATTTGAGTCTAATGCGGCTTTCAAGGTACTGCATTGTGATTGGCTAACTCAAGGTCTGTGCTGTCTCAACGTATGTTTACGGCTCACAGGATTGGTCGAAATGAGACGAATATAAGACTTTTTTGCCTAATGTGTTGACAGACATCGGTCGCCTGTTATTACGAGTCTAGTATTATATCGTCGTTGGTATGCGGAGTGCACCCGGCGGCGGCGATTGATTTTTCGACAGGAATTTCTATCTGTGACCGCACCGCCATTTTAATAAAACAAAATGTTGCAGTCGTGTCTATGATGCAGTTGATTATCTGTATATTTTCTACAAAGTTAAATAGTCTAGACTGTATCGCTGACTAATTACTGTTAATGAAACGTCTGTCCCGAGCGTAGTCGGGGAGAAACTCTTGTTTTATTGTAAACAAAAACAAAATTAAACGTCCATCGTCCATGCTGACAGAAATGAAAGCGCTAAGTTTATCTCTCTTGGATAAATTCTTGCAACTGTTTGAGGACTTTTATGAGAAAACTCCCTAGAGGGTAGAATTGGTCAAAATCCTTTCTTAGCGATGCCTACGTTATAACATCTACCTGCATGCTTTGGCATGCAGGTAGATGCTTTAACAATAGAATTTTTGATTAAAAAATATAAGTACCTACCTACCTATACTGAAAATGAAGGAATAATGTTTATGATTGTGAACTTTCTACATTATTTAACCGGTTTGTTTTCTCAAGGCATAGCATTTTTAAATACCTAATTGTTAATAGGTATTATTTGGTGAATTAAATAAAAACCCATAAAATTAAAAACTTCACTTACGTAAAATAACACATAATTTTATCTATTACCTAACAAAAATCTATGATGTGTTAATAAAATGTACCATCTTAAAAATGTATTTCGCAAAATTCCAACGCCCATCCAAGTCCGCCATGTTCTCTCGACCAGCTGTTTCCAATCAGGGCCGTTTTCTTCCCGGTTCTTACAAAAAATGTTGAGCGAGACAAAAGCCAGCGTGCCGTAGTGTTGCAATAAAATTTAGATCGGCCGACGTCCGGGTCCGGCCGGTCAGGGTTGCCAGATCAATTTTCCGAATTTGCCCACTAGGTATTTTCTCTCCCAATTTGATATTACTATCCAATTAGGTAAACATAAAACAGGACGTATAAAACTATTTTACTTATAAAACGGACAGATTATATTTATTTTCACAGTAACTGTTGCCAGCGCCTTTGCTCGTGTGTAACTCGAAAATGATCCCAGGGGATTGTAATAGGTCAACTCGGCGAAGACCGTCTGGCGGGTAGGACCGTACTATAGCCACAGCAATTAAATGGAAAAATGGTTGATTGGAATGGTTGTTGAATGGTTGATGGCAAGACAACACGGACTACAAAAAATTAAGTTTTAACAGTTTAAATAAACCATTTTTTCATTTAATTGCTGTGGTTATTCAGACTTTGTTTATTGCTTATTGTACGGTCCTACCCGCCAGACGGTCTTTGCCGAGTTGACTATATGGAAAATTAAAAATAGTTATCCGATGTGTCAATCTATGTTATAAACTATCTGTGTAGGCACCAAACCCCAAATCTATTCAGTATTCATTGCATCAAAATCAATTCATAGATAGATCTATCCCACTCATCCTACCCCACCTTTTATCTTTATTAATTAGCAGTGGTGGCCCAGTGGTATCGGTCTCGACTTACGAGTTGTAGGTCGTGGATTCGAACCCAGCCACTGAGTCAAAACGGTGAAAGGAAACATCGTGAGGAAACCGACATGTCTTAGAACCAAAAATTCGAAGACATGTGACATCTACCAACACGCACTGAGCCCGCGTGTTGGATTATGGCCAACTCCCTCTCACAGAGGCCTGTGTCCCAACAGTGGGAACATTTATAGGCTGTTGATGATGATGATAATTACCTGAGTTTTCCAGTCTAATTTTTTCGCAGATCTTATTTCCCTCATCAATAAAGTTTTTTCCCCGAAAAGGGGTAATAATCCTCAATCTACCAATGGCAATGCTTTCCCTGCTACGTGCGGTCATCGTCTCCCGATTGCGGGCCATATTGATTGGCTCAAAAGTCCGTACTGGTCGATATATACCCCACATTGTTAAGGACGTGTTTGCATGGCTCATGGGAGCAAGAAGGTATAACGGGAATGAGATAGTTACAAAAAGTTTCTTAATTACATAAATGGACCGTTTGTTGGAGATAAATGTGGTATTAATGTTAGCAGGTTGTTTAGTTTTGAGTTATTTTGTTTGTAACTCAATGTTCTGAAGCATTCCACGTTCCCCGTGGATTCACGCCCGCTGCTCGCTGATATTGGTAATAGCGTGTATTTGTATAGCCTTTGTCGACAAACGGATGGACCAATAATATAAAAATAACTCTTCAATTCTAACCAGGAGTTCCTCAGATTAGCACGTTTAAAAAGACTGCGGATTTATAATATTAATAGTTGATACAGACCATAAAATGTCTAAATATTTTGCTATATTGACTTCAAAAGTGAGTCTTCAGAGACTAAATCAATGAGAACAGTATCAATTATCTCTTCTGTATTCGCACCACATCATCATCAGCCGGAAGACGTCCACTGCTGAACATAAGCCTCCCCCTAGCTTACCGTATTCGCACCTAAATTAGCTAAATAGCGCACAAAATATTTGTTAATTTTGTGGACCTTTCTGATAATTATTTAATTTCGACTTTTTTAGCTTCAAAACTCTATAATATCCGGAGACAAAGTGAATTAGAGCTTAATCACTTGTTTCTTATCTAAAAATTTCGTAGTTCTTTTTAATATAGTTGGCGATTTATTTCACAAACTTTAAGTATACCTAAGCCTATTTCTGTACTAGAAATAAACCCAGCAAATACTTACTTGTGTGGCCGACCACTAGAAATAGAAATAGTAAAACCTACCTTCTTTTTATTAATTCAAGAACTACTGCAAGTCAGGCTGTACCTCTTTCACTCTACAAATTGTTTACCTACTGTCTGTCGTCGTAACTTCTCGTCGCTTGTAAACTATTCAGACTTCCTGAATGAGGGGCTATCCTTCCTTGCCTAGAAATAATTCTAGGTTTAATTTTACTTTTTCACGAGCATTTAGCCTTATTGAAACTATTAGATTAAGAGTTTTTTTCCATCATTATTTTCAATTTTCATTCATTAGACTCAGACCACTTCTGGACATGGATTTTTATGGATTTCTCTTTATTTTTGAAAAAAAAAAAAGAAGGCTCCAATCACAATCTTACTGTATGAATATTGTTAACGAAATAAACTATTTTGTATTTTTGTATTTGTATTTTGTTAATTTTCAAGCTGTGTGTGACGTGTAAAGGCAGTCTTGACTTAGTTCTCAATATTATCACGCCAGACCAAAGATATTAAACTATATACGAGCAATAGACGAGACATCACGAAGAAAGTTGTGATCCAAAACTTTTTACCAATAGGTAAAAAGTCGCTCAGTCTAGTAGTCGCGATACTATGCAACGCTAGATAATGCTACTGACGCACGGCATCAACAATTTTGTATGACAATTTTCCCTATCTCAAAATCTCTTTGCGCCAGACATGTGACATCTGCCATCCCGCGCTGGGCCCGCGTGGTAGATTATTGCCCACTCCCTCTCACAAGAGAGGAGACCTGTGTCCCAGTTGTGGGAACATTATAGGCTGATGATGATAAGTGGGTTACACAATATTTAAATTAAATTACTTTAAATTTAGAGCAGTGGTGGCCCAGTGGTATCAGCCCCGACTTACGAGTTGTAGGTCGTGGGTTCGAATCCCGGCAGGCGCATTACTTTGTGTAATTTATTTCATCACCACTGCTCTCAAAACGGTGAAGGAAAACATCGTGAGGAAACCGGCATGTCCTAGAACCAAAAATTCGAAGACATGTGACATCCACCAATCCGCACTGGGCCCGCGTGGTGGATTATGGCCCACCCCCTCTCACAGAGAGGAGGCCTGTGTCCCAGCAGTGGGAACATTAATAGGATGATGATGATGACTTTAAATTTCTAGTTTTAGTTATTTTTGTAAATATTTTCTTTTAATTTTAGTTTTTTTATGTAGTAAGTATGTATATTTAGGTATTTTTAAAAATAATCTGTTAATAATCTTGTTATAGTTGTAATAATGTACAAAAAAATATAAAAAGACTAAATCAGCATGTTGCCTTTCAAACTGTTAAAATAGTAAAAGCAAAGGCAGACGTATCCACTAACTACAGGGTGTTCACGTATTATTGATAGGTAGCGTCCACATTCGGTCGATAAAGGAGGATGCCACATTTCGCCACTTCGTCAGCCTCTTACCGTGGCGGCCTGTAGAATAGACATGGAAAGCGACCCGATAACTATTAAACGCTATTATGTTTGGGAGCGGATGTGTCTCTGCTTTAAATTGAATCTTAGTTAAAAAAACTAGGATTTATAGAATATCTGGCTTCACTAAAAGCGCGTTTTGTTTCGAAATCTAGACATTTTTACAATCTTGGAACTATTTAACTAACAAAATTTTACATTTTAGATTATATTTACTATAAACTAAATATGTTTAATTCCCAGTCTACAATCAAGCATTATACACAATTTTCCCTTACAAAATTACACTCAAAAATTTTCCAATAATATAGGACACCATACCCGTACGGCTCTCCCATACTCCACACCGCACCTATTTTTAACACAAGCGCCAAATCCCATTAAAGTATAGAGTACGGGCACACGGGTTTGCAGACGGCTGCATTCAAAATGGCGACCGATCAATGGTTGCCATGGCAACGCGTCGTGCCCGCTCAGCTGGCTCCTGAAACAAGCTGAAACCAAAACATGACAGAGATACACTTATAGTATACGCTTTATGTATGACAGAGAGGGGGCATCGAAGGACAAATTATGGGGAGCTGTGTGAAAAGGATACCATAAGGATAATTAAGTTTCGTGAATTTTCTTCATAAACAGCGTTTTGGAGGTATGAAAATTCGTTCAGAGGAAAATGGTTGATGTTGTAAAAACAGCTGAAATATGAAAAATATTATTTGACCAGTCTTTGAGAAAGGCAGTCTTTAAATATATTGTTTTTTGACTAAAATTAAATTAAAAATGATTCGGAGAAGCGAGTACCCTTTTGTTTCAGTTATTTTTTTTTCTAAATGTTGGCTTATGAGAGCTAGACCAGATGGGTAAAATAACTAATCTATCATATAAAATGTTGGTAAATAAAAAAAATGCCTCCAAGACGAGAGAACCTTTTAAAATCGAAAATATGTCAATGTTTGTTATGTGTAAATGTAGGCCGGGTAATGAGAGCACCAGATGGGTAATATAATGGGCACGTGTGGATCTAATTTTAATATTAATATTATATTCCACAACTATCACACAACGCCATCTAGTCCCAAGCTAAGCAGAGCTTGTGTACTAGACAACTGATAAACATACAATAACGAAAAACAAAAAACCCGACTGCGTTAAAAAAAACTAAAAAGAAAGAAACAAGCCCAGTAGTTAAAGAATTCACTCATTCACACTCACAGTCGGGGCCCATTCAAATTATATCAATCAAATCTTCCCAACGGGCCCCGACTGTGAGTGTGAATGAGTGAATTCTTAACTACTGGGCTTGTTTCTTTCTTTTTAGTTTTTTTTTAACGCAGTCGGGTTTTTTGTTTTTCGTTAAAATTTTTTTTCATACTTTTTAGTTACTATTAAGAGAATTATTGTTTTGCTAAACAACTTTCAATCGTTATATATCCTAAACTATTACTTAAAATGAAAAATTATGAAGGGAACCTAAAGATGATTTTAAAATACCTATTCAACGATACCCCACATGATATAGTTCTTCGACATTTTTTTTTTCATTTTGACGATATGGCGTCTGGTTGTCGCTGTGGTGAATTTTAATGACTGTCATGTCTTTAGTGACACTCGCAAGGTTAAGACGAATCGATTGACGTAAAAATTATCAAAATCGACCTACGCATTTGGTCTCTAGAACGCCACATAGAAACAAACATACATACATACATAATATACAGACTGATAAACACATTACCCTCCTTTGCGTCGCGCAGTCGGGTAAAAACGTTCACACGTCAATCTTGGTGGTGAATTTTTCAACTTTCAACTGGGCGTGGCTTTATCCAAAACTATGAGGAATATCGAAAAACGTTGAAAGGAGTCTCTAGGCCGATTTTGACTAAAATGTAAAACTGCATCATTGGATTTCAGAAAAGTCAATAAGCCTGGCCAGGAATTGAAACCTCTGATTTTGGAAAAAAAATATTAGCCTGTATTAATTAACATTCAATACAAGTAATAAATCACACAAAGTAATGCGCCTGGCGGGGTTCGACCTCACGACCTACAGCTCGTAAGTCGGGACTGATACCACTGGGCCACCACTGCTCTATAAGTTCTTTTAAATCTCTTTGTTCAATAACAATATCAAAATCCTAAACAGAGTAACAAACTCAACAAACCCTATTTACTTGATCAGTTTAACAGTAATAACGTTCAAAACTATCAGCAACTAGTAACTACCTTCCGATAGTTTTGTGTTTGATATCCAACTTAATTTATGTTGATGTTCACCTACAGGCCACACACAATATTACATTCCCTTAGGAAAGATACAACGATCCACCAAATAGCAATAAGGTCTAACCACATTTATTCAGTTCACTACAGTTCTGGTTCAGCTTTTGTCCATCTATAACTACATAGGTACATACCTAACATACTTAATCTATACATCTAAATAAAATTGAAGAGTCTTTTTGTAATATTTAAATAATCGTTTTGCGCTATAAACGTTACAGGTTGTATATTCGTAATGCATTTAGCATTACGAATATACAACGTGTAACGTTTATAGAACAAAACCTCCCGTGGGGTAAAGCCGGAAACACATTATTAACACCCGACGCCACCCGACGAAACGTGATGCGTGTTGGGTCAAATCAAATGTATTATTTTCTATGACCAGAATCACACTATGAACACCCGACGCGACGACACGCGCTCACTGCAAATCGGGTGTTGACACGTTGTGTCGCGTGGCGTGTTGTATAATGTGTTTTCGGCTTAACTCAGCCCATGTTACTGAACAATGTTGGTTCTAAGACTTCGAAATTCGCAAAAAAATTTAGCTTTTTACAAACAAAATGAGAAATTGATCGGGCCCATCAGTATGAAAAATCATATATTTTTTGCGCATTTGACGTTACTTGTTCATAACTCTACAATATTCTCTAAGACTCGGAGAACATAATACCTATTGTTACAAATTAACGCTCAGTTCATGAACTTTCGTGTGAAAACGCTAATTCTTCTGTTTATGGTTGTACAGACGCCAGCACATAACCTAAGCTGTCACGTTTTTGATAGATTTTCAACTTCATCACAAAAGCTAAAGGTTCATATTCGATTGATAAAGTTTTAAATATTGAGGCAGGTTGTTGCGTGAGTCTGTACTACTCGTACTAATCATATTATGGATCATAATTGGTAGTTTGTCTATGCTCGATATCCATTGTACAGACGACAGCAGGTCAACCTACCCGAATCTGTCAGATTTTACCAATCAAACACTAACCTTCTACTCTTGTGATAAGGTTGAAATTCTATTAAAGAAATCTGACAGATTGTGGTAGCTTGATGTGCTGGCGTCTGTACATAAATCGCCGTCCCCGAAAAATAAAATGATAACTACAAAAATGTAACTTTTCAGGAAAAATAAAAAAACCATTTTTTCGTCGATTGCTCTTCATATACTGAACGAAGATAGATGATTGTATGCTTTTAAAAAGGGTTATGTACTATAGTTTTATACTATTGTATGGGTTTTGTAATTACGTCAATGTTTTCTTTTTTTTTTTAATCAATACTTAAAAAAAACCGCTTTATAGATGCACATTGTTGATATTTGCTGCATTTAGCAGCAATTGTGCAGATTATCGTCTTTAAAATAACTTCTGAATTCAAATATTATAACTACGTTCTAGATTTTTGATAATAATAATTGTGTAAATAGTTTGATTGGTATTTAACCTTTTTAGAAGTACCTCACTGGCCACTTGCGGTAAAAAAAAATGTGTGATGTCATTAAAGTTTATTTTTATTTTTTTCTTCTTCTGAAAGTAAATGTTGTTCCAATATTTTTTTCAAGCATATCAGCCAGTTGAATAAAAATAATATGTAATGGAAACTTTTTAGTAGGTATAGTTATTTAAATATAATTTTCATAAAGAGATTGTAAAAATTCGTTACTATTCTTCGACATAGAACATAGTCCATTGCAAAAATATTAAACGAAATAGTTATTTATGATACTAGTGCGGTAAGTTGGTGTAGAAGTCTGACAGTCCCTCCCGCCCTGCCCGGGGTTGGAGGACTCATTTGATGATTTTACCACGCTAAAAAAAAAAAGGGTACAGATCTAAATAATCACATCTCTAAGTATTTGTTTGAATGTTTTAAGAGCAAAACAATTCCATTATTACGAGTATTTACCATAAGTACCTTTAATTACCTTTAACATTCAAAGATTACACATAATTGTGATGTAAGAAGGCTTATGACCATAAACGAGTAATGTAAGGAGGTTATTATTTCAGTAATTCAGTTCACGAACAAGGCAAAGGCTACATGTCATGCAGCCTCTGTGACGAATTACAAGTTAATTATGTGCCGACAGACACGAAGGCACGCGTGAGTGACGTTAATATAAAGAAAATAATGTTCCCACTGCTGGGACACAAATGTCCTTTTTGTGAGAGGGAGTGGGCTGTAGGGGAACAGTGTATAAGTCGGGGACGCGAGGTATAATGGGGACATACACTCTTTAGGCATACTTAACACAACACTAACGTAGCGCAAGCACCATTAGGACGTCATTTGCAGGCGGCCATTAACAATTAATGGCGTCCTGTTGGCGCTTCCGCTACGTTAGTATTGTGTTAAGTTTGCCTTTAAGTGTGTGATTTCCCATCATACCCCGCGGGCCCAGTGCCGGTTGGTAGATCATATTATGTAAAATGTCTTCGATTTTTTGGTTCTAGGAAATGCCGGTTTCCTTACGATGTTTTCCTTCACCCCGAACTACAACTTGTAAGTCGGGACCGTTACCACATGGCTGCCAAAGCTGCTCTACAGAAAATACGCTTATCTTTTTAATAAAAAAATATAATTAGTACCTACCCTTTAAATTGGCGATATTTTTTTTTGCTAAATTTTCAAATTCTGGTCCTCATCCATACAATTAAATAAATTATGATTACTAGCTGACCGGCAAACTTTGTACCCCCTCAAAATCAGCTTTCAAACCTTCCCTGGACCTTAAAAAACAATTGAAAACAAAAATTTGCCAAATCGGTCCAGCCAGTGACTAAATTGATTTTTATATTATAGAGAAAAAACAGAAGATTAACATAAAATATTAAAAAATAATAATTAAAATATCATCATCATCATCAGCCGCCACGCCGAACGACAATTCGCCACTTGCAACCATCGATTGCCCGCAACCCTCACGATGTCGTCGGTCCACCTAGTGGCCTGCCTACGCTGCGTCTTCCGGTCCGTGGTCGCCACTCGAGAACTTTTCTTCCTCATCGGTTGTCAGTTCTACGAGCGATGTGGCCTGCCCATTGCCATTTCAAGTTGCAAATTTTATGAGCTATCTCTGCGGTGACTCTGGTTCTTCGCCGAATATCCATGTTCCGGATTTTATCCCGCAAATAAACTCCGAGCATAGCTCTAAATCATTGCTCGTTGAGTGCCTTTTATTTTCTCCAAAGGCCAGCAGTTAAAAACAGTTTTAAGAAACTACATAATTATATTTTGTATGTTTCATTTTGACCTTTTCATTCACTGTTTTATGTGATGGGCGAGAGTTGTTCTGTTTACAACCTTGTTTACTTGTTTTATGGCTTAAAAGTTAAAACTAGAAGGTCGGCTTTGTTTTATCAGTTTAACTATCTGGTTTCATCTCGATATTTTTTTTTATGAATTGTTAAAGTATTAAACACAATTCCTAAAACAACCTAAACACTATATTTTATGTACCTAACTAATAATTACTGAAAATGCATTGGTAAGCTTATATCTTTGTACGTGTAAAATAAAAAACCGGCCAAGTGCGTGTCTGGCCACGCACAGTGTAGGGTTCCGTAGTTGCCCATCAAAATACTTATGCGAACTAACTAAACTGATTCGCTGAATTTAATTTTAAAATGAAGAGTTTTCAAAATCGGTCCAGGAGTCTTTGAGAAATCGGGGAAAATACATAAGAATAAAGATTACGACGAATTTAGAGCCTCCTCCTTTTTTTGAATTTAGTTAAAAATAGTTGACGATAAAAACCTACCTATCCCCAAAAAACATACATAAATAAGCTGTAAAAATAAAGTTGACAAACTTACATTTGCAGTTGTCTCCGATACATTTTGTTTAGAAAATATAATGTCCAAGTACAATTTATAAGTTGGTCGACTATTACTCGTAAAGTTGTAAAGCCTACTTAGTCATGATAATTTTCTTTTAAACTTCGATATATATACTACTATTGTGAATTTTTTCACACCCCCAAACATAACCGTTTAGCTGGTAGAGGGGGGGGACACTCGAATCGAGCAAAATTTAGCACTTTAAAGCTTAATACTTCACAAACGAATTTTTTTATCAAAAAACTGTAAATGGAAACTATCATTATTTTTTAAAGACCTATTTAATGATACCCCACACTAAGGGGTACGCGAGAAAAAAAAAATTCTCACTTTACGTGTAAGTACTGGAGGTACCCTAAAAAAAAATATTTTACGAGATTTTATTTTACCACTTTTTTGGCACAACAAATCCGTATATTTACACCAAATTACAGCTCTCTAGTACTGTGCGTCTCTGAGCTAAACTGCGGACAGACGGACGGACGGACGGACGGACGGACGGACGGACATGGCGAAACTATAAGGGTTCCTTGTTGACTACGGAACCCTAAAAATCAACGAGAATTCATTTTTCCTAGATTTACTTACATTCCTAAGTACAATTTTTTAAGGTAAAATGAGTCCATTACTATCAGACTTGTGCTGACTAAAATCCACGGTGATCCTTCAATAGCCCTTTACTTTCCAGGACCACCGCGATTACCTGATGAGATAGTCTGGCGTCATACTTAAGAACTAAAAAAGTCACATTAGTAGTAGCCCAAGTTTGAACTCACTACCTCGTGCACAAGAGACGAAGTGCTAACCTCTGACCCATTACGACATTTCATTAACATAATTATTTTTAATATAACAACATGTAACAGTGTTGTGTTAAATTCGCGGTGAATACATAATAGTGGTTTGATTAATGAGAATGGCCGCGTGTCCCCGATACTGCGCGCAAGGTTGCCGCGTAGTGCGGGGGCGCACTGGACTCTGCGCGCGCGCACGCAAGCGCAACAGGGCTGCGACCGCACGTGTTAATCCTGGTTTCATTTAATTAGTTTAACTAAGTAACTATGAACTTGTTAAACGTCTCCTCTTTTACAATAGGGTAGTTTCCTGAGTCAAAATAATTACATTCTATTTAGTCCGTATTTTAGATTATAAAAAAATATTGGACACGTATTTTTTCTTTTTTCGATTAAACAAAAAAGAACAAAGATAATAGCCTATTTAAGTTACCTGTGACGTCACTCTGCGCGAAAAATGCCACGCATCGTGACGTCACACGTAACTTTAATAGGCTTTATCTTTGTCATTTTTGGTCTAATTTACAAATAAAAAAATACGTGTCCCTTATTTTTGAATAATCTAAAAGACGGACTAATTACATTTTTTTAGGAAACTAGCCTATTCTCCTGATTAAGTTTTTTAAGTAAGTACTATATGTATAGTTAAACTATATTTGCTACATTATACTCGTCTGTTATTAATGCATCTATTATGCCTATACTAGCTTTTGAGAGCCAAAGCCTGCCGGGGTCGCGGGACTAACGCATTACCGTAACACCGGAACGTAAACGGCTATTGAAGGACACCGTGGATTTTTGTCAATACGTGTTTGAAAGTTCCTCCCGCTCTGCCCGGGGTGGGAGGACTCATTTGATGATTTTACCAAGGTAAAAAAAATGCCTTTACTAGCTACTGCCAGCGGCGGCGGCGTCTTCGCCCCGCTACAACTCAAAAATTATCCCACGGGAATATGAAAACGGGATAAAAACTATCCTATGTGTTATAAACTATCTGCATATCAAATATCAAGAAGTAAGATTTCGTAATTTAGTCCGAGTTTTTAATTAAAAAATAAATTTGAGACTCAACAGCCCTATTCAACCTGCACGAATAAATAAAGACTGTTACCACCTTTTTATCTGCACAGATTATAAATATGTTGTCGTTAAAAATATTCCGTGCATCACAATGTGTGTCATACATACTTACGTATGTATAATATTATGTTTGTATGCTGCATCCATTCACATTATGATGAGTGTTTTTATGATAGAGTTGATGACTTCAACAAATGTTTCTTGCGGTGTAGTGATGGTGTATTAAGTTGTTAAAGTAGACACACAGGTCGACTGACAGACGTAAGTTTTATTTAAATATATGTAGGTAAGTATTGGACGATTGACGTAACGTTTTGATTGGTACCTAGTGTTTTGATTAAATATACTCGTACTTACCTATACCTGCGTACTTATAATTAGGTAACTACGTCATGTTTTTAATGAAGGGTTCAGTAGTTCTTGCAAGACTTGTATCTACATTAGAACCTCATTTATTTGGGATGAAAAATCATCACATAAGCCGGTCATCCATCACACTCTGGATGAAGAGGAAAGACTGGGAGACTTGACAACTAAAACCACGGGTGTAAAAGGCCCTAATATCAAAATGGTAACCGAGTCACAAAAGGCTATTTCTAAATCAAACATAAAAAAAAATTCTAAATCTCAAATCTCTTTCCGACTAAAACGACGGCTACGCAATACAACATAACTATTAGGTTTTTATTATCCATCACCGCCACACGTCCATGTTTCTTCTATATGTATAAACTATACGCTTTAGAAAAGATCTAGCAACCCTCGAAATAGCCGAAATAGCACTAATTTAAAGAGACATAAATGTCTTGTAACATTACACCTAAGAAGGACTCTTTAAAGTTAATTGGATGTGATTGTACTTTATTTTAAAACTCGATCTGCTCAACTTAAAGGCTCATCTACTCTTCTCAGAATGGATTAAAGGTAACCTAGTAAGTTTTCGTACCTATTGTGTGAAAAATGAACTTGAATTAAAACCTTTCCACAATAAAAATAATGCCAAACATCATCATCATCATCATCAGCTTTCATAGCATTGTTGGGGTGGCTCGTCGCTCATAATTCACTTCAAAATATGTATCGCTATTGCTTATTTTATTACAGATTCTGTGTCACGCAAAAATAACCCAATTACAATAACACGCATAAAAATATTATCAATATTTATTGTAAGATAGCTGGAAATGTTATAGATAGGATCTCACGTGCGATAGAAAAATCAATTTTACCGATATAATGGATTGAATTTCGTTTAGTAGGTACGGGATTTTTTCGTTTGATTAGATTTTCGCAAGAAAATTCTTAGAGTTCGTTCATCTAGAAACGACCTTTACATTTCTCTGATAGTTTAAGAGGCATGTGACGACCATGCCAAAAAAAATCTCAAATAAATGGAGATACTTTTTGAGCAATGTACTTTTTCAACAACTTTTATCACTCGGTGACTTGCTGACAATTTTCAAAGACTAGTCTCGACGCTTTTTGAACTGCAAAAGTTCAGAAACGTCGAAACTTTGGCGTCGCATTAATTGACTTTTCAGTGACATCTTTTGTGACAGTTGACATCTATCACTGATGAAAAGTATCTTTGTCTATGCTCTACAGTTTACTGCTGTAATCAAGAATAAATAAGAAGTAAATCTTATAATAATTACATGTCCTTCCACTTCACAAAAGACAATCACGAAACACTCGTTTTCAGGTTATTTCTCTTCATTTAGAACCAATCTATTTGTACCTCCCTCAATAAACTAACTAACAGTACAAACGGCCGCTACGTTTCCCTCGTTTGGTTCAGTTTTATAGTTTTAATTACTCTTTTGTCCAATGACCTACATTGGGCTGACTTGGACGTCCATTGGTGGATTAAGGGTAAATTGGCCAATCTTCTTCGAATAGCGATAGATGTGGAAACCTGTTATTGTGTTTATCTGATGTATTTGCTAAAAACTTCTTTGCCTTCAACTGGCTTTTTTTAATTATTTCTCTTGATTGATATGAAAGGATTTGAATAAGTATGTTTTTTCTACTATTCCGCTTTTTTCTTCTGAATAAACTCATTGCGGCATCCAACACAGTCAAATTCATTCTCCGATACTTCATCGAGCTTCATTGCTTCGTCGCTCTGCTGATGGTCGAGGAAACTCCTGACACCTAGAATCAATAGTTGTTAGTAAACTAAACGGCGGGCTTGTCTCAAAACTAAAAAAATCTTCACAAAAAAACTGAGATAATATCTTTGTTTGGAGATAACGCATTTTTCTCACAGTGCTAGTCAAAACTTACAGCTGCTACGAACATTTATTACATAACCATTTTATTATTTTTCAAAAAAATACCACACTCCTATAAACAAGAAGATACCAGCCGCCCTAGACAAGTCGCAAACGATAATTGTTAACGCTCGGTTCTCCCCAATAGATTTTCAACCTTATTCCTTCGAGTCTTTAGTTGAAAATCTATTTAGGATTTCTAAGCGTTAGCGACTGGAACGAACGACAACGCCATGAGGTGAGATCTAGGGGGGCAGGAGACCAGAATTTAAAGGAGGTTGGTACTCGTACTCAGTCTGGCAATAAAAACAAACATTATTTTCAAGATTTATTTGCGACCCCAAATGAACTGACTCGAAAGAAAACACAGGATAATGAAACACCGTTTTAAAAAATAATTAAAACCTTATTTATTTAGTCTCTTCTTGCTAATTGACATAATCTTTTCTCCAGTTACGTATTTTAATTTGTTTTAGGTACAAAGTTATTCTTACTGATACAAAATTCTAGCAAATATTGGGATTATGAGTAACAACGGTCTTTGTAGGCTTTCATCTGAAGTTTAGGTATAAAAGGCGTATTATTGTAACAAGCTTTGTCATAATTACGCAGGCATAGGATTAAATAGTGGTGACTTAAGACTTTAAGACACATGTAAGAACCTACTCTGAATTTAGTTGAATGAGAAAATTCATGAAATATTGCCGACGCCTCGCCTGCCTGTTTTCCCAAAGAGGAGTATTTTATTTAAAAAAAAAAAAACATTTTTGGCCAGTTATATAAAAGTCCCATGCCAAAATTCTATTGTTAACTATTGTCATCAATCGACCAAAGGTACAGAATTACGTATAGAATTAAATATTTGCAGACGAAATAGTATATTTTTTTTTTAAAAAAAAAAAGCAACCTACTAAAAATAAATAACAAAAACAAAATTAATCAAAAAACTTCACACGCAAAAATGATGGTAATAACTCTTCATATCATTGTTGGCAGAAAAACAGTTTACATTCCTCCGGGGACACAGCAGCAGCCATTTTATAATAACGAGGGGCACGTTCCCCGGGACCCGAGAATCAAAGAGAAAACAGGTGGGACTCAGCTTTGCGACAAAGGTTTACAAATATTCTTCGATATATTGTATTGTATGTCAAAATATGAACCTAATAATCTGTTTTGTATACTTTATATTGTCACGTTTGTTGGGGTTCCTATTAAATGGAGTCAGGTGTTTTGATCGGAGAAAATTAAAATACTTAGAGAATTTTGTGCAGATTAGTAAGGTAGCAATGAATAAGACCCACGCGGGGTATGATGGGAAATCACACAACACTTCAGGCAAACTTAACACAACACTAACGTAGCGCAAGCGCCAACAGAAAGTCATTTGTTGATGGCCGTTTGCAAATGCCGTAAGTGTGTATGTCCCCATTATACCTCGCGTGTATGTCTTTATACACTGCTCCCCAACACGCTTTGTGTGTGTTTTTGCGAAATTAGTACATACTACACCACAAAATACCTACTTCTTTTGGCCGTGAAATAGTTAAATGAGTCGTCTCGGTCTGGGTAAAGACATTGTACACTATCATAAGCCTCCTGTCTGACAGTCGCTCCGTTTCACCTCGGTTCAAGCGTCAATCATTTGCAATTATATTTAGTCCTGAAAGTTAACTATATATTCCTAAAATTATGTGCACTATTTAAGCCAACAATCAACCAAGGATGATCACGGATAAAAAGGTTTCATCACCATCCTAAACTAGTTTTAAAAGATTTTCATAAACTAAGGGGGTGGCAACTGGGGAACTAATGGCGCTGGTATAGCTTGTTCCAAGCATCGTCATTGGTTCAAATCAGTTCAAATCTTAAAGGTACTTCAAAATAGTACTACGTCATTGGTCGGATTAGGACTAAGCTATGGGTGGCGCCATCTACAATTAGCGTTGGACGAAGATACCGGTCACAAGGACCAATATGTAAATGTAAAGAAGCTCGAATCGGCGGAACCCTGTCCTTTTCACGACACTCTTTATTGATAAATTTACATGCCCAAGTAGGAGAGTGAACGTGACAAATATATTCTATATAACGTAAGTACGTAAGCTTTTCTAAATGCTAATGAGGCATAACAATTTACATTTTCAGAGGTTTATTTCCATTTTCCATGGTAATAATACTTTTGTGTATTTCTGAGTCTGAAGCGTAGGAGCTGAGATCATTTTATAAATGATACGAATGTTTATTGTGTTTTATTTCAGGTAAAAAATTTAATAGAAATTCCGAGAACTTATTTACTGAAAATAACTGTTAATGAGGGTATTAAAAGTGTGGGTTTTTATACAACACCAATTATGAGGTTTAAAAATAAATAATCTTTGAACTGAACTCTATAGAGATATTAAAGGCTAATTGTGTGAATGGGGCATGTCAAAACAGTATTATTAATTATAGGAAAAGTTTTGCAGTCAAAAAGCCTTGATAAAATAGCGCCCAAAAAGGCAAGTTGGTGCAATGCACTTGTCATAACCGAGGCCAGATAAGTCACAAATTATCGAAATAATATTCATTCGACCACCAAATATAGAAGAACATTAAACACTTATGAAAAGTAATGTAAAGTTTGTAAGAACACGAACTTTTTATCGACGCAATAACACTCCGCCTTAAAGTCTGAATGCCGTCCAACCGTCCATTGCTCGTTTACTTACTACTTCAACAAACGTCTTTTATAATAGTGGCGCAATGGTTGCAATCCACTTGACATTGCCAAAGGTGAAACGTTAAATTCTCGTCACACAAGCCCAATAACGACGAAATTAAATGGAGTAATTGCTGTCTGAAGAAAGACCTAATGCTAAACGTTTTACGAGAGCCCGAATTTCTTTGTGTACGTCACTGATCTTGAATTACAGCCCTGTTTTACTGTTCACTTGAGGAAGGGAATTATTTTTAAGTTTTCGGCCTTCTGGAGAAGATAAGGCTTAATGACCGCTGTACTTAGAGGTCGCAAAATATACGTAATAATTTTGATGAAACTCTTCATAAAATGCTAGAAATTAGTGGAATCCTTTTTTAAAACAATGCCCATCTTTTGGGATAACTCCTATCCTGAGTACACAGAACACACACACACAGCCAGACCCAAAACAACTCATGCGGAAACCGAACCGACGACACTCAGCTCAGTTCATCGGTACAGCCGTCAAGATATTTAGATGTTAAATTATTGCCATATTATTTATACTGTGATTATTGTTTGTAAAACGACCATCAAGGTATACCTTGGCTAATAGCAACTCCACTGTTTCCTCTCGCCTTGGGTGGAGCGGAAGATACTGTCAGGATTGTACTGACTAAAATTCACAGTGTTCCTTCAATAGCCCTTTACGTTCCAGAGTCACCGTTACCAGTTTGCAGGAACTCTTAACACCAGAACACAAGAATTGTAATCTCCACGCCACGCTTGAGAATAATCGCAGACAAATCGACGCCTGCAGAATTGCCGAACTTTTGTCTCATTCTCCGTCTCTCACCAAACCCACAGGTGTGAAGGGGATGGTAAACTTTGTAACCACACAAGTACATTTTCAAGTTACACCCGTACATATTAATGGTTGCTGAAGCCTCTGAAAGGCAATGTTTTGCTTGCGTATGTTTTATTTAATCTCCTGAAAAGCGGTGAAACGGAGTTCGGATGCGGTTTTCAATGGAATTCGTCTTGGTTTTGTTTGGGGGAATTGAACTGTGTGGGAATTGATTTTCCTTAAAACTATTTTTGTTTGTTGAAATAAATCTTGTGGTAGGTAATAACTATTTGAGTTCTTAAACTAAAACGTAAGTTATCGGTCAAATGGCCAGTAGATTCATTTTGGCCTAAAAATAACCCGATTCTAAATGAAACAGTTTAAAACAATTAATCAAAGAAAACTTTCTTTGCCAGTTTGCCTTTTCTATTCAGTCATTCTCACTTCTAAAATAAAGTGCATCTGTGTGTTTATGAATCTTAGAATTTTGAAACGACTACGTAGTATAAATGAAAAAAAAATCTTCAGATTTTAGAAAACAAAATTCGAGCATTACCGTGATAGCTGGTAAAAGCATTTCGTTGGTAAGAGCAACTTGCAATATCATGGTTCTTTTCGTTAACCAAACTCTTTCTTCAGAGATAAATTAAATCAACAAAAACCCACATATTTTCTACAAAAAACAATCGTATTATGTCCCGTACATTAAGTCCGTGACCTCCAAACAAGTAAACTAAACCTAGTGTAGTCACATCACGACCTAATTTCTGCCATCACATGACCCCATTACGGAATATCAATAAAGAGTTTTATGTTAAAAGTCTTTCTAGCACATAGCTCGCACGTGTCTATGGCGCGTGTTTTTGTTTTTGATACTGGCAGCATAATTATGTTTTTTGCAGAGCTCAGAATCTCAGGTTAGCCAACATAAGCGGCTAACCTGAGATTTATTTAAAAAAACTGTTCCACATGCAATTCTCAGCTTTGCCAACTTATTAGCAAGCGGTCAACGAACTATGAAATGAGTATTTAAAAAACATACCGACCGAATTGAGAACCTCCTACTTTTTTTGAAGTCGGTTAAAAATGCATTATTGTAACTAGGTAGTTTTATCTGCAGCTTCCCTTCTTTTTTCTTCTCTTTCAAGTTCAATAAAAAAAGAAGTACACCATACACATTATTTAAGAAGATTCCCACTCATTTATTAATCTATCTAGATACTCATTATTGAATAAGTGTACTTACTTAACATAATTATAATTACACCATTGCCTTGTACACCATTTTACAAAAGAAATATGCGAACGATGGGGTTAAAGGGGTATGGAAGGCACAATAAAAGTAAATTTAGCTTTTAAGGAAAAGGCAAAAACCTTTTTTTTTAATTAATCATATAATGTTGATGGAATTTCAACGACTACAATATTATTGTAGTCTCTATTCATATTATCTATTAGTAAATCTTTTGTTATAATTATTAATCTTCTCGTTGTTTGCTTCTGATTGTTTGATTGACAGCCAATCCAAACTTTTGCAATACGTTTTTCAGTTGTTTTGCTTTCAGGAATGCGGAGAGGTTATTAACATTCCGTGTGTTTCTCATTCGTTTTTGTTGACTTTAATGCTTGTTTGTTATGACTACATGGGGTATTAGAATAAAATATTATAATCTAATTAATTTTGCTTTACCTTATTACAAAGATCTGTCATGCAGTGTTAGTTCACACGCGTTGGAGCATCCACACGACAGGCTATTCCATACGGGCAACACAGTGCCTAAGGAAGAGTTTTTGCCCGCAAGGCCCGCTCCCCCCTGGAGAGGCACAATATAAGGGACTGAGGGAAAAAATCCACCCGTGTTCCTTCCTATGCCCTTATTTTAAATGACCCTTTAAAGGAAAGTATAAAAGAGCATCGGATTTATATATATGGATGGAGAGACATTTGGAGATTAATGACGATATATTCCCTTTACGTCGAGTCCCGTTACGTCGAGTCTGGAAGTCTATTGTTCTCCAAAGTATTAATAATTAAAGCTTTCTAATACCTTTTTGTCGAGTTTGGTGAAGAAGTACAATCAGGGAAATAAATTAAAAGCCAATGGCATCAAAACATTGTTTTATTATATTGTTCTATTACTTTTTTCGTAAATATCACAGGATCACAGGAGCAAGTCGACGGCGGGGCTCCTACTTCTGCATGGTTTAATAAAAGTATTGGAACAAACATTGTTCAGTAACATGGTCTGAGATACCCCATAAGAGGTTTTACGCATTTAACGTTACACGTTGTATATGTAGATAATAATAATGTAGTCTGGAGTGAATATTGGATAGCCTTAACTATCTAAAATGCGATGAATAAACAATCCTTTACCCGAAGACTATTTTAGTCTGATCAAACTACAATTAAAGGCGAGCAGTTTGTTCAGCCAGGATTAACTCACACAGACAGGGAGACGAATAACAATCAATTAAGCATACCTCGTCGTCTAGCGCTATTTACAGTCTGTCTACAAAGTTTCCAGCATCTAATGAGACGAATACACTTCACAAACATAGGTAAATGCAAATTGAACTTGTGCACAGATTTTTACTCTATCAATACCTTGCCGGGGTCGCGGGACTATTTGGTAACCGTGGCCCGAAACGTAAAGGGCTATTGAAGGACACCGTGGATAGTCAGTAGATGCAAATCTGACAGTCCCTCCCGTCCTGTCCTGTGTGGGAGGACTCATTTGATGATAATATTAATCATTACCAGCTATTAGCCATGTTTCTTTTTTAACTGTTTCCAATCTATCTAAATAGGTACTGTTAAATGTCAGCGTTTAACATGGAGAAAGCGTAGCTGAATTCCAAAAAATTGTTACACCAAAGACCCTTGGTTTGTAAGACTGGCTGTCAAAATAACCTGAGAAGGATTAACCGAAGTTCGAAGTTCTGCAAGTGACAATTGGGAACATCGTCTACAACCCACTTATATGACCTTACCAAGACACGATCGAAACTCAGTGCCTAACAGCGGTTACCTATCTACTGGACCCCAAGTCTGCTAATTTTGTAATGATTCAATTGAATATCAATTGGATCTCAGTAGCAGTTTTAACTAGATTTGGTATTCTGCTACTAATTTAAGACCAATGGTTTTCCAGTGACATTCCATTGAACTGCTATCAGAATATTTGCTAGTCTGCTCTTCAATCGTGTTACAATTATTGTAAATCGATTGTGGACTTTATCGGTATTCTACTCTCTAATGGCAACACCTATAACTGTTCATCTGAGAGGCAATTACACTTACACTAAGATTCCATTACGACTCTATTGAGCTTACATACAAGTTTTTACAGAATACCAAATTTGTTCTAATCGTAATAGAGTCGTGATTGACTCTCAATTGAATCTCAATAGCATGTGAGTTAAATAAAATTAGCAGACTTGAGGCCCTGACTGACCTCGGCAATCGTTGAATATGCGGCGGCAACTGTCTATTCACAAGTCCCTATTCCAATCTATCATTGAACCCAAACATCGCTTGCCTATTCCCGTTTCCGAATTTGGTGCGCGCGAGTGCGCGGGTGCGCGCCGACATGCGCGTACGACTATTAATACCACGTGCTCGGGCGCGTCGAACCCCTCCCCTCTTTCCCCCCCTCGTCTATCCCGCTATTTATAAATATAGACCGAGGGAATCCATTGCGAATTGTACGTACACCACGCTGTTGGACATTATCGATGCTCCGAATACTCCCAAACGAGTGAGTCAGACAGTAAAATTGTAAATAGAAGGCGAATCCGACCTCTCGTATGTAAACGTTTGTTGTATTTATGGTTCGAAAGAATCGTGTTTAAAAATGTGTGTTTAACAGTTGGCTGACAAGTGGGAGGTTATTGCTACTGCAGATTACGATGAGGGAAATCGTGGAAATTGGCCTTTTGCGTCAACGAGCTGTCGAAAAACAAAACTTGGATGAAAACTGTTGGATTTTTCAGCACGATTTCTTGATATTCTGAAGACTTTTTAATCACGACTGAAAGTCAGAGACTCGAAGTATCGATAAACACAATATTTTTGTAACAGCAGATCCATTATCAGTATCAAAAGTACCTACCTACTTAAGAATGACAAAGATTGAATATAATAAATTGATTTTATGAATTCCACATCCGGTTTTCCCAATTTACAATTCAATTTTCCGGAAGTTGTTCAAATATTTTATAGGTATTAACTCGTTTTTTCAAAAACATTCTCTTAAATTTTTCGACAATACAATTCTGTGTCATCAAAAAATCTGTGTTTTCCAGTAGTGCTTTTTTATATCATTGATCATTTTTAACACGAAAGATTTTTATAAAATGCGACCAGTTTTTTGCAATATGCGTCTATGAATACAAATCTTTTTATATTTTCACGGGTTTTTAACTGCTATATTATGACATTCCATGCCTTCGAAACCCATAAATCGATTCCATGAAATCTATGTGATCTACATTCAGTTTACGAACAAACATCGTAAATTCTGTAGACATTTTATGCCTTGGAGACTTCCTTGTAGTTACTGATGCAGATATAACTACTTTTCACTACGATCCATAATATCTTATTTTTGGAAAAATAAACTAGCACTCGAGCGCGGCCGCGAGCGAGAGAGGACAGCGTCCTCCCTCCGCCCCAGCCGCAGTGGTAGACGCCCACGGCGACGGACGTCGCTTGATGATCTCCGATCACCGTAGGCGCGGGCATCATGCGGGCAGCGAGTAAAGGGCAACTCGCTGCCCGACCAAGGACCATGGCCGGGTCGACGGCGGGCGCTTTGTGTCCCACGCGCGCCTCAAAGAGCGTCAGCATAATGACCCCGGCAGGCTTTGGCCCTGTGAGAGGGGGGCCTCTCAGAGGGCCAAAGCCTGCCGGGGTCGCGGGATTATTCCCTTACCGTAACCCCGGAACATAACAGGCTATGAAGGACACCGTGGATTTTAGTCTGTAGAAGTCTGACAGCTCCCGCCCTGCCCGGGGTTGGAGGACTCATTTTATGATTTTACTAAGCCAAAAAAAAAAAAAGCACTCGAGCGCAATTTTATTTTAAATAATTATGCTCCTTTTGGTAAATCGAATCTGATCAGAATCATAGACAAACGTCAAATTAATCGATATTAACTGGCCAGTAACAATGTCAATTTGGGAATGATTCGAATTTCAAATTAAACCAGAATCAAAAGCCGAGGGAGGATATCTCTATCCAGCCAGCAATATCTACGAGTAATTCCCTTGTTCTAAATTAGAATTAGTAATACGAGTAATAACTAAAGATTTACGGCCTTACGAAATTTAATACATGTTTGAACGCATTTCTCTTTGTTTCATCATTTCAGTTTACTTTAGATAACAATGTGAAGTTTATGACTAAGAGCTCTCCTGTACCATTGTTTATGATGCGTTACCTACCTCATTTTGATACTGTAGAAGTAGAAGATGAGAGCTAGTGTACGATCATTTTCTTTATCAAAACGTAGGACCGATGCCACTATCTGCCTAATCTTGTTCAACCTTTAATTTTCAATGTTGAGCCTCCAAAATAACCTATACCTATCCATAGTTTTATAACTTTTTTATCTTTTTCTCTGATATGATATTTCTGATAAAAAAAGTCAGGTTGCAGATCGTAAAAATCTATTACCAATAAATTCTTCACCAGTTTTTAAAGCCCCTATTTCTAGCAGTTCTCGTTTTTTTTTTTCGGCAGTTGGCTATAAAGTTAGAATTACAACTTAAGCAAGTCTCTCCCAAACTGAGTTACCTTTCCTATAAAATTTAATTTAAACCCCGTGTACTTGTTGTTTATAACAGTCATCATCAGAAAATTAACTCAGTAAAATGGTTATTCTAAAGCCTGACAAATTTTATCTGTGACTTTAAAATGGGTTAAGGTATTAAAATTGAGAAGGAGAGTGAAACTATAAAATCTCCATCACTGATAACACTGTCACTTGAAAAGACGAAACTAAAAGTAAAATAGTGAAAACTCGTGCTAAGGGTACAGACCCTTAAGTACCCTTTTACTTTACAACGTCTTTCCAGTACTTTCAGCGTTTCTTGTATGAAAAAATCCAACAGCGCCTCTGGTGTGCGAAGAAGGAACTATATTTTTCCTTGAAATTATTGTCAATTTGAAATTGTCAAAGTTCCAGTTTACTTTACCTACGTCTCAAACACTAAAAACTCGTCCTAAGGTTACAAGTATCCTGAATTTTACCATCGTAATCCTTACTTGAAAGCGATACTTTATAAAAAGGTTAGTATCAAAAATTCGTGGAACCGAGTTATTTTCAGCCAGTGTTTGTAGAAATAAAATAAGGACGATAATTAAAACCTTTTTCCTCAATGCTACCGTATAAATATTTTCTCTTTAAAAAATAGGTATTATAAATTACGACTAAGCTCCAAAAAGTGAACAGATAATATCTTTGGGCTAATTTATTTTATTTTAATAATAATTTATGTTATTTTGGTTTTTAATTTTGTCTTCTTCAAAATCGTGGGTGGAAGTGATCAACGCGTATCAGGGTCATAAAAACATTCAAGAAGCGCGTTTTCCAGTACGGCTGAATCATTCTTTTCAAATGCCTAAAAGCTTGAAAGGAGGAAGTTTCATGACTTGCTGAAAGACTGCAGATAATGAGGACTATATTATACCCAGAAAGTCTAAACTAAATAAGTGACTATCGTATTCAATTGTTCCGCATTTCTTCAACGACTTATTCCGCTCTATAAGCTGTTCTATAAGTTATGTCAATCCAATAACTTTTACATTTCCACAGTATCACTTTTTCCAGACCCGCACACATAACCGTCATTTGATGCAGTAAAATATCCATCCATTGTGTTACTTATTAAATTAATAATCTCCCCTCGCATGGACGAATCCGTCGCATTGTCAACTAGTTTGTGCCTGCGGCTTCATCCATATGGAAACAGGAGCATAATGAAATAAATTATGCACCAAACACGACACGATAAACCTACACCTTTATAAGCACAGTTTTGTAAAACAGCAACACACGCATGCATTGGTGAAAACCTACCTTAAATAAATGAGAACAGAGAAGAAATAAAGTTCCTTGTTCGTAGACTAGGCGTTTTTTTTTTTTTATAATTTGGCAGGAATAGGCTTCAAGTACACTGTAAATATAATACAGATATCTTGTGATAAGGCCTCTGTTCTATATATTTTATAATGTATTGTATTATAATATAAATAAAATTGGAAAACAAAAGTGTCTGTTTATTATATTGAAATAACCGAGTTTTACTAAATGCATAGAATTTTAAGGTAGGTACATACACCAAAATAACATTTATTACAATTTTGTCTGTCTGTCTGTTTGGTATGGCTAATCTCTGAAATGGCTGGTCCGATTTTAAAAATACATTGTTGAGTTCCGACATCCACGCGAACGAAGTCGCGGGCACAGCTAGTGTAAATATAAAAGCAGCAGGTATACAACATAGTTTCGTTCAGAAATTCTTGCCAAAAAAGATCATAATAACATTGTGAATTCTTGAGTGTCTTCATCAATCATCATTAAATGGATTTCAATTATGGGTTTAGAATTTCATTAACATATGCTTTTTATAAATGAGCCCATTTATATTGTCAAACGTCAAATCAATCGGATGTATAATTGAATTGTAGTTTAGGCGGGAAACAGGTGTTATTGATTTATGTTCCATACGACGACTGCTGTTGTTAAGATTGCTTCCCACGGTCAACTCGTCCTTTGCATCAATAACATCAACATCATCGCCTTCAGAGCATTTTCGGTGATTGTTATAAGTGATCAGATTACAATATGTTTATTTTTAGTAGCACGTCCGTGACAATGCTAGGTAAAAACGTTTGTGATTAAAATATTCCCCATTATTTTCCAGTTTTCACTGTTTGGTTTTCTCTAGCTAATAAAAATAAAATGGATGTATAATTAGGTTTCAAAGAAGTATACATTATATAAATAAATTAGTGTTAAGTTTCTTCCAAATAATATTACCTGCTTATAAAAATGAGTGATTGATAAGTTTCTTCCAAATAGACGCAGGCTCAAAACAAAATATATTATGAAGTCATAGTAAATGTCTCGTTTTATAACATTTAAATTGTGTCTGTCTCTAACGACATTTTACTTGTACGCTTAGAAAAACATCCGCATTGTTGAGAATATTTTAATAGTTTACGTGAGAATTTACAGTAGCTAAACTTAGCGTGTGAATTGGTCTTTATTAATTTTGGCACTATTCACGTAGGCGTCTCAGCCATTCGGGTTATTATTAAGACAATATAACATGTTAGCGTTCATTACTATATTGGAAAACAATATCTGAGGCTGTCGAGTTACATTTTGTGGTTACCAGGAGCTTAGAAGATTAATGAGTTCGTTACACAGAGTTATGTTCTGCGGTTATAATGTGTTGTGGTCAGGTTTACGGTTTCGGTGGTGTAAAGATGATTCTCTTGTGTTTTTTGAATAGACAAGCTGTTTGAAGTCTACTTTTGGGATAACTAATCAAAATTTGATTATTGTACATACCTACTTAAAGAAAAACCTTATTAAAATTTTGTAGGTAAATCAAAAAGAGAGCAGGTGGCTCAATGTTCGCTGCCCCGACTTACAAGTTGCAGCTCGTGGATTCGCACCCAGCCCAGCACATCGAAGACATTTGGCATCTGCCACCTCGTACTGGACCCGCGTGATGGATTATATAGTCCAACAATCCCTCTCACAGAGACAATGCGTACGGTTAGATGATACAAAAATCTTGACAGCATCGAAAGAAAACTGCCGAATGCTGACTATGCTGAGTAGCATAACGCTGAGACAGCTGTCAAAATGCTTCACTGTCGTGTAAACCCAACATGGTTTCAGCCGATAATTTATTCAGCATAGCTGACTGTTCAGCATTTTTAGTCCAGATTTTGTATCGGCTAACCCTGACCCGATGTCTGTGTCCCAGAAGTCGGAACATTGTAAGCTGATTAATGCTACCAGGTCCTTCTTAAATGACAGATTTTGAAGTAGGCGATGAACATTTTGAAAATAAGCCAAGAACAGACAAGCAGAACAGCATAATATTAGAGAACTCCAAACATAGTACATACGTTAAAAGATTTATAAGTAGGTTTCAGGTGGTACCTACAGCTGGATAAAAAAGGATTTGTGGGGCTTCAACTGACCCAAATAATCTCAATGAAACAGCATTACTCCATTTTTTTCGTTACATTAGTAAGGAAAATAATATGGATAAAATTCATTTCGAAATAATTGAGTTGAGAAGGTCAGATCGAAATTTTATTGCTCGCTCCAGAAACCGCGAACATTTATTTAAAGTACTTTTGAGTTAGATGTCTAGACTCTAGACGATTCCCGGAATCTTCTGGATATAGGCTGCCCAAAGCATCGATCGACCATCGACGAAACTATTTTTTTTTTTGTAACGCGATGGATACGTCAATCTTTTATGGTATTTTTGGTGGATCGTCTTCATAGGAAAACAACCAATCTGATCCCTGCACCTATCTTTCTAGCCTTCTAACCTTCTAGCCCATACTGTCCCACTGCTGGGCAAAACCCTCCCTTAGCTTTTCCAAGTTCTTATCCGGGGAACCAGCCCTCTCTGTATTAGATACAGAGTACATTTTAATATGACCTAAAATTTTGATATTTTCTGTTTTACGACATGGTCAATCACCCTATCACATCAACACGTGCTCTTCATTAACATAATAAACCAGTTCATCGACTTTACAAAATTAACAATACATAATGAAAACCTGATAGGTGTGAAAATTGGCATAGTAAGATGGCGCCTTTGCCAGAAACTTCGTAGTCGAAAATTTTAACAATAGCCCGACAAAGGTCGCACATTATAATGCCAGTTAGGAAGAATGAGACAGAATAAATGAAATATTCGCAAAAAATTTTAGTAAGGTCGGCCGTATAATGGATCTCATTATTACGATCCGTCTTTACAAGAAACAGGTCAAGTGCGAAGTTATTGTAGAAGTAAAAATTCTAATTTTATTTCTTTACTACCGGAATAAGTTTCCTGTTTATTTTGCTAAGCGATTACTGTTATAAAAGCCTTTGCATTTATTGTTATTGTTGGGTTATTAATGCATTCCTTCATTCTGGCCATAATAAGGTTATCATTTTTAGATATTTGACAGTCGTTACAGGTAATGAAAACCATATAAACTGACAATCAGTTTTGCCACCAATTTATTTTTTATTGTTATAATTTATTAACTTAATATATTTTACATAATTATAATCTAAACTATAAATAATAACTAACTAATTATAATATGTACAAAAAAGAAAAAAATTAAAACATTAATGTCTTGCCACCTAATTTATTATTTTTCGCTTCATGCAAAACACTGATTTCTGTCCACTGTCCACTGATTCCAGCATGTAGGAAAAGGGGTAGGCAGACGATAGTGACACATATAATATGGCTCCCCAATTTTTAAAAACAAATAAGTACCTCAAGCTTCATTCTAAGTGAAACCGTCAAATGTTTAGACAAAAAAATTCAGTCATACTTCACAGTGAAATTACTTCGTAACCATTATTTTTCATTGTTTGTTTAAGAAACCCTAAGTTTTGTTTTGAAAACATAATAATCACTTAAGCGACCACAGAACGGAAAATTATGTAGCAATTACAGAAAATGTCGACGGCGAAAATTACTTTTGTGAAACATGAATTATTTCAACAAGAATTTCTCCTGGCAAATGTTGGCGAAAGGGAACAGACGAACAGTCATTTTGTGTTATTTACTTTATAGGGCTATTCTCAAGGATTTCGCGCGAACACATTCATCAGTGTCGTTTGCAAAAGTTTTCAGAATGAGCGTAGGTCACCGGGAATTCATTTGGACGTTAATTACGATGTTGGACGAGCAAAAACCGACCGTAAACTTAGTTTTTGTGTTCGGAAGCAGTATGTGGGTGACAAAGGCGACTCAATCACCGGCGTCAGGCCCTTTGTGCCTTTAGGTTCATTTTTCACACCCTTTTGTTAGCGTGGTCTCAGGCGCGACTACTGACTTGTCCTAGATACGGTTCCCATACGCTAGGGATTCCTCAGTAGCAGTTAAGCAGTCTGGACTTGTGCCCGGTTGATTGCATTAAGCTCGCTCCCTAATAAGGGACTATTAGGTACTGGTTGCTATGTTACGTATGTAGCTAAAACATCATTTATTCTATTGAGTAAACTAGTAGTTTACGAGTATATTTTGTATTTCTGTCATAGCAATGTTAATGTGGGCCGCTATTGGCCTCGGTTGCAAATAGACGAACGCAACAGTACTCGTAGTAATTTTATTGTTTAAAGCCAGAACGATGTTCACTTGTTCACTAACAGAATCATACTGAGATCAGCTCAAAGTCAATATCCCTTTGTTTAGTTTTAAACGTTGATTTAAGTTTAAACATATTTCTTCTTACTACAAACAGTAAACATCTGTTGAGCACTTGTCTAATAAAGTGTAACAGTAAAACAACCCTTATATCAACATCAAATGCAATTTTTCCAGCTAACAGTTTTTTAAGACAAGTTTTCAAACAATTGTTTAACTTTTTCCCAGTGGATGGTTCAATTTGGAAAATACTCTTCCATTCTATTCGATAATCAAATCATAGGATTTCCATTTTCAAACGCGGCGATGCCGATGTGAGATCTTTCCATTAATTTAAAATGGACAACTTTTTTTCACTATTTCAGACAAAGACGGATAGTTAATTAAAACGTTCTATCTCACCAGTGTCAACCCAGTTAACTCTACAGCAATTACGAAAAAAGAGGTTTTGTTGAAATAACGATAGTCACGGCTTTACAAACTAATTTACTCCTTAGAAGTTTATTACCTCCTTAATAAATATTACCTTTTTATAAATTCCTCTTTAATATAAAAGCCACAAAGATGAAAGAAAGTTATTAAGAAGTAAGACAAAGCATCTTTTATAAAGCCGTTTTTCCCTCATATGCTTCGTAATAGCAAGCATTTGCAAATATTAGAACCAAGTCGCGAGTAAATGAAAATATTATTCTACTCATATACGTGGTAAGCAACGTGGTAAGTATACAGGGTGGAATTTTGTAATGCCACCTGGAGGGAAAGTACTCTTAATACTGCAGATAGAAAATTTTACTCAAAGAAAACATTCCTTTATTTTTGATTAGAAAGCAAACTGCATTCAAAGATTTTCGAAAATTCTCTTCTCCCACCCAGGAATCGAGTCGGCTAAAATCTGAAAAAAATATACCCTGTACTTTTATTGCACCGATCGTTAGGGTCAATTATAACGATGAAATCTCTATAATAAACATGATAAATCAAATGAAAGGAAAACCAAGAATCTTAAATTAAAGCTCTCGTAACATGTAATATGGTTTCTTGGTCCATATAGGTGGAATTTTGTAATGCCACCTGGAGGGAAAGTACCCATAATACTGCAGATAGAAAATTTTACTCAAAGGAAACATTCCTTTATTTTTGAATAGAAAGCAAACTGTATTCAAAGATTTTCGAAAATTCTCTTCTCCTACACCCGGGAATTGAACCAAGAAACCATATTACATGTTACGAGAGCTTTAATTTAAGATTTCCTGGTTTTCCTTTCATTTAATTTATCATGTTTGTTAGAGAGATATCATCGTTATAATTGACCCTAACGATCGGTGCAATAAAAGTACGGGTATAATTTTTTCAGATTTTAGCCGGTTCGATTCCTGGGTGGGAGAAGAGAATTTTCGAAAATCTTTGAATGCAGTTTGCTTTCTATTCAAAAATAAAGGAATGTTTCCTTTGAGTAAAATTTTCTATCTGCAGTATTAAGGGTACTTTCCCTCCAGGTGGCATTACAAAATTCCACCCTGTATATACCTATGTTTAAAGTATAAAAGATTTGATATAAGGCAAACGTTTTCTTCATGAACTCTGTATTTGTAAACGAAAATACAAGAGAATATTATTTTTGAACGAGTGTTTGAAATGTAAAGTAATATCAGAGTAATATGCTACTGTTTTGAATAGTATAGAAAATAAAGACTTTACAAATACACAAATATACCAGAGACAATCATAGGAGTGAGGTACCGTTTACGAAAATTGATGAAATCATAACATTGATATTTTATTCATCTACCCATATTGAATGAAATAACCACAAAGTTTGCAGCAAATCTCGCTAAAGCCAAACCAGTTGATTCGTATAAATCAATTTATTTTCGTAGCATTACAAATAGAAAAGCCCTCACTGTCCCTCATCCGCCGGGATATAGCCCAAACGAAACGACGGTAGACATCCATCAGTGTATTTCTATTACATCGCTCGCTCAACAAGCGAACTGCGAAAATATCAACAATCCAATACGCAATAAATCAAAAGAATTGCGACTCACTCACCTTGCGAACAATATATTCTATTTCTATTACGTTTGCGCGTAGTGGCAGTTTTGGAGATAACGTATGTTAGAGAATCATAAATGTGAAAAATGTGGGAGATACGTTTTTTGGTTATACACCTACTACATGAGCGTTTTGAGACGGCTTTTATCCCAATTCAGTTGGAAATTGAAGACACAATGTTAACAATAAATTAAATAAACTTTCTGGGACTGACTGTTTTAGGTAAAAATAGAAATTTATCTTTACCAAGTCTATCCCACACAAGTTTTCAACTGCCGATGAATCTAGCAGCAATATTTTATAAATTAAACATGACTTAACATCTTTAATTCCTAAACTGTTAAATCGGTTTATTTATAAAATATGAACTCCCAATACTAATATCGTTCTTCTCTTCCACAGAACTATGCCGCCTCAGCACCTCCAAAGCCACAATCAGCGCCTCCTCACACAACGCTACAACGTAGTGTACGCGGCGCAGCCAGCAGTGGTGCACCTGCGAGAGTCATCCCTCGGTTCCACTTCCCCAAAGGCAGACCACCGCCTGCTCATCAGCAGGACCATGCACTTCATAAAGTACAATCTGCGTTCGCCACCTTCCCCAACAGTCAGGTGAGTTGTTTTATTATGTCATCTAGATAAACGAGCGTTTTTAATGTTAGTTAAAAGATGGTTTTAAATATTTCTGTAAGTTATGGAGACTTTCATTAGTGCTGATAACAAGATAAGATGCTAACACAATATAGTCAATATGTTGGTCTTCATATGCAAAAGTTAATAACAGATATAGTGTGTAACAGATACCTGGTGGTAACTGTTCATGAAGCAAGCCCTCAAAGTTTTGTATCTTTGCAAACTAATGCCAAAACAAACATTGATTTTAAAGCTGAGGCAATACCACGAACTCTCAGCGTCATCCAGTTTAGGCTGCGGGAAAGAGATGGCGCTAGACGACTTGTATAGCTCTGTCTCTTACCCACAGCCTAAACTGAATCGCGTCAAGAACTCGTGGTAAGGCCTCTGGTCACGGATAGTAAGTTGTAAATGATGGGACTGCACGAGCTACATTTGACGTTTGTGTTTTGTATTATGGTTTAAGTGTTCTCAGTATTTTGATTTACGTTCCTTAATTTAGAATTGATTACAAAATCAAATCATACTATTTACTTACCAACCAACGTCTGACTACAAGTCAGTAAATTTTGTTAATAAAGCCAACTTAAGCCCCTAGCTGCTTAACTCTTGGTCCAACTTTTCTATTGAGTGTTCGACGATTAATTTATTTGCGACAGACGAACGGATTCACGTCAATATTTAACTCAACTAAAAAGAACTTTTTAAATCCTATAAAAATCTGAGAAACCAATTTGGCTATATCATGACAAGACGTTGAAAATTCTATATCATTATATTAATTTCTAGGCTTGAGGAAGCCTCGAAGTTTCAACCTAAAACTTCGAAAGACGAGAACTTTCGAAGTAAGCATTTCATTTCATATGTAGAAATCTTATTCAATTTCTTCGTACATTTTGACCTATATTATGTTGTCTGAATTGGCTCATTACTCTGAATGTAGCGACTAAGCCTGCTTTATACTTCACTTGAAACTTGAGTGAGTATTTATTTTGTCTTGTGCTTTTGTTTTAAAAGAAGTATTAACCCTTAATTTCTCTCGCTATGGAAGTCCTTATTTTTGTCAGAAATTACTTGTATTAGGTCCAAAATCAAAGTAGTTTTCGTCATTCCCGAAACTATAACTTTCAACATACCTAAGAAACGAAAATGTGCAAAGTTGGGAGTATTTTCGAAATGTCTTCATTCAAAGCAATACATGTACGTATGTTACGTGAACGGACTTGTGAGAAACGTATCGTCCGTGTTCGTAAGATTTATCACTTTGTTTGTGGAAGAAAACCGAAAATCGTTTGCTGTAATAACAGAACAAGGGTAGATGTTTACTGAAACGTAATAGATTTGTCACACAATATGAATCAATTTATGCTTCTTGACTAGTATATCCAAATTTTAAATTGAGTATTTAAACCTAGCAGCCTATTTAGACCTACGTACGACTACAACTCATGTGAATCCAATAGACCAGCCGATTAATCAATTTAGTCATTTTCACCATTATCAGCAGGTGTCGGCCACATGGAAATGGAATACAAACAAATCATCTTTACATAAATTCTTCTGCATCAACTTTGTAAAATGTTAATGACGATAATGAGACCGACAATTACTCTCTATTAGTGTCCATTCGTAATCGATGGCGTCAAACGTCTATGCAAGAGCAATCCATTTATATCATTGGCACGGCTGTGACATTTGTAACCACTTAAATTTAGACGCCATGTCAATCAATTCTGATTTCGAAACGAGCTGACCTTTTGATCGGTTCAGAATTAAAGATGGCTGAGTTTTATCCTATCATTATTCGAAATTAAGCCGTTAAGGGTAATGTCGGATTAAATATACAAATGTTATCTGCACACTCGATGGAGCGAGGGTATCGACGAAACCTCAGCGGGCTCGTAAAAAAACAATTTTCCCACTCCAAACGAATCGATAAATCCAATCTAGTACAAATTCCATTTAAGCTTCGGATTTGCATTTGCTGAATTTACGATGTTAACGCTAAATCTGACACAAAATACTTTACACATCGAAATAATAAATATGCGGGAATGCTACTGGGGGCCTGAAAACGCCTGAATCATTTTAGTATGAATTGCGATGATTTTCCTAAAATTCTCTCAGATTAAGAATTAATTCATTACTTGGATTTACTGTGTCTTAACTGTGACTTAACAATTTTACTGTAATTCATATTATTGTCCTTTTATTATAATGTTACAATGGCCTTTTGTAGCTCTCTGTTTACTTTGACAAACGTTTCCATATGATGAGTTTTTCGTTTGACGTTTTGCTACATTGGAATGATGTTTAATACCTTAACCTAGAGAGTTGAAGTGTTTTGTTATTTTAGTGCATCTAAACAGACTAAAGTTTACGTCATATTTTTATCTGCCTTGCACAATGTGTCATAGTTTCAAATAAAATGTTGCAATACTGCGAGAGTGTGAATAATATTTAATTTAAACGATAAAAAAAATAACCAACCTAACATAAACCATAACTAAACGACCGAAAAAACTGATTTTACATCGCAGAAACAACGGACAAAGGGACATAATTATCGTTCAATAACATAAGTCCCTGACAAATATACTTGTGCCACATTTGTCATCTGTGGCCAGCGAATCCTTCGTATTACAATAAATTTGCCGAAAAAAATACCAATCAAAGTTGGTCGACTTCCAAATTCGGTCATTTTGCCGCCGAGGACAGCACTAGCGGATAGTTTATGTAATTTGACGAAGAAGGCCGGAACCTGGTTAGCCACATTATTGGACGGCCCTACCTCAAGCCCATTCCGTTCATAGATATCTAATATATCGACAGATTGGATACATAAGAGATGTTTTCCCACATAAAAGCTAATGAATTTTGTTTGGATAACAATGTTGAATAGGAAAGGGATGTGTTTCCGTAATGGGGATGGCAACTGGGAAACGAATGGCGCTAGTATAGCTTGTTCCAAGCGTCGTCATTGGTTCAAATCTCATAGGTACTTCAAAATAGTACTACCTCATTGGTCGGATTAGGACATAACTATGGTCGCGCCATCTACAATTAGCTTTGACCGGCCTACCGCATTCAATCAATTACGAAGAAAACATTTAGGGGCTGTTTCCACGAGCGAGAGAATCGCGGCGATATTATCGCCATGCCACGTTTTTCTATACACTCTCCATGGAACCGTCTCCACACGGCGATATTATCGCCGCGATGCGACGAGTGGCAACGAGCGCGCAAAACGTCATTACATCGTCGCTAGCCCGCCGCGACTAGCAACGCGAACGCCGCGCGCTCGCGGCGCTCTCGCGACGAGCGCGCGGCGGGCGCGCTGTCAAACTGTCGTCTGGCACGTAACTGAATCCCTTCTCTTTGGCAACGAGACATCATGGAAACGCGGCGATACCGTTACGAGTCGCCGCGGAATCGCCGCGATACCGTAACGACTCGCGACGATACGCGGCGGAATTATCGCTCGTTCGTGGAGATTATCCGACGATATAAGGGCGGACTCGTCGCGATTCTCTCGCTCGTGGAGGCAGCCCCATAGAATGTTAACCTTAAGGCGGCGCTAGTCGCGAGCTCGAACTCACTGGCAGGCATGGTCAAAAACCATGATATTTCACCGGAAATCGAGCCATATTGTTCATGTGTGCGCGAGCGTCATCCCCCCGTGGAGAAAACAGGGGAAAACTTATTCAGTGAGATGCACGATCACTCAGAGTAAAAGGCGCGCGTAAAATAATACGAAAAAGCTTTTGGCTGTTGGGGTTTTATGAAAAAACCACTGCACCAATTAATTTCAAATAAAATTTATTAAATTCTTCGATAAATTTGCTGTGTCGGTACGGACTTCGTTTTGGAAATTTGATGCTTCTTTAGCTTCTAATTTACACCTAAATTTGTATTAAAATTAGCAAAAAAACGAATCTTTAGAAGCTCGTAACTTTTTAATAGCTTCATATTTTACAATTCTGCTTCCGTACAGACAAAATTAATAATGAGACAAAACGATAACATGTTTAATTTTGTATGTACTTTGTCAATTAATGGAGTAAAACCCCAAGGAAGTTTCTATGGAAAAAATGTTGACTTGTTTGCTCTTAAGGGCGGCCAACCCGTCTATCTTTTCATACAAACGCTCGTACGTGATTATGGCGTTGTAACAGATATTTCTTTCAAACTTTTGAACTAATAGGCATCTTGTGCACTATATCTAGGTTTCTATCAAAACGCGAAATCAAAATTTTAAGAAACAAATTCAGTACAAACCTCCAAAAATCAGCTTTTTTGTACAAATTTTATGTGATGTTTGGGCGTTTATAATGTACTTATTAATTGTAACCGGAAAGAAATATTTGCATAGAAACCTTGCAAATGTAATGGAGTTTCTAAATGCATTTTTTTTTTTCATAATCTTATAAGGCTTACGAATAAACACGTATTTCTTGGAACAAGTTTTATGAAACTTCCGCACACTATTTTCCTTTTAATGTTGTCGCGTTCTCACTTGCGTGTTAGCTATGTGGTGGTAAGAGGTAAGCAGGGGCCGAGTCGAACGGGGACGGGTTTGCCTCCTGTTCTGGATGAAACAACAAGCTTTTTGACCATGCTCGCGTTGTCGTTCGTCGGATGGGGAAGGGCCCTCTTAAGATCATTATTTACTGAGAAATAATAGAATATCTTGCTCACACGCATTATAAATGCAAAAGTAACATGTTTACAACATAATAACGCAGATGTAGAAGATAAAATACCTTCAAGCCAGGAAATCTTAGATCCAGGTGCATATACTTACATATTTACAATTCAATTCGCACACTTCGAAAGCACAGCAAATAAAATATTAAACATGCATAGGTACCAAAGCCAAGCTAAGGAAGAACTATCTAAAAACAACTTCAATACTGCGAAATGCAAATACGACGAGAAATGCTTATCTGGTGAAGCTAAGTTTCCTTACAAGGGTATCGGCACGACTGTCTGCCGCAAAAGGCATGCCAATAGTCAAATGTTTAGATAACCTAATAAGTGGAGGTCTAGAGAAAGATCGGCGATGGTCGTCGTGGGTCGGCTTGTTAAAAGAGAAAGATATAACAGGAAAAGTCGACGATCAAATGTAATTGGATGAAAGTACTTGGATGAGTTTGTTTTTGTACTAGATTCTTTTATTATTCAAGTCCTTACATAGAACGTTTGTAAAGGTTAAAACTGATGATTACTGGCATGTTTTATGAGGTTACTGTGACAATGGAACGCAACGTTCTATAAACGGGACAGGTTAGGATTAAATTCAATTAAAATGAAATCAATTTGAAAGCTTTGACGACACAATAAAATGCCAATGCCGAAACAAGTTAGTAAAAGTTCATGAATAATTAGACCTCCCTATTAGTGATTTGTCTAATGGAAGGATGCTCTTTTTTCAAGGGATTATCGAGGAAGTTCACAGCCTGTTCTAAACTGGCAATATGGCACTAGTGACTAGAGGTTCCTGATAAGCTTCCTGTCGAATTATCTATTCGCTCTTTCTACCACTATTATTTCGAAAAGAGAGCGTATCCTGTTGTCATTGCATTGCAGTTGACCATACGGGAACATGTAGAACGTATTTGATCAACATTTAGTCAAATATAGTTATTTGTGCAACAAGAGAGCAAAGTCGTTTTTTGCTGCGAGTGCTGATTTTGAATCTTGAGCAAGCGAAGGATTCAAGGATTGAATCACGAGCGTAGCGAGTGATTCTAAAGTTGAATCCTGAGTGTAGCGAGAGATTCAAAGGCACGAGATGCAAAAAACTTTGCTCTCGTGTAACACACATAACTTTTCACTTCAGCAGCGAGAACACTTTAGGAGATAAAATAATAAATAGGAATAGATTAAAATAACTTTTCACTTCAGTAGCTCAAACATGTAGGTTTTGCTGCCTGAAATCAGTGAGCAAAATGCGATTTTGCTCACTAGTGAGACAAAGTAACTTTTTAATTTTTGGTTTCAAAAAGCCACGAATGTCATAGTCAGCCTTGAGTTAATCATACAATTCGAAACATTAACACTCTATCTCTTTCCCGCCAATAGAAAGAGAGAGAGACAAAGACCAGCCCTTTCGAAGTTCCGATTTTGAATTCGGTCTCAAAGACAATAACGTTCGGAAATTTGTACTAACTAAAGAAATTTTGCAAAAAGATAATAATGTCTTTGAATGTAATTTATTGAATTTTTAACTTATTTCTGTATTTAAATGAAAATAAGCATTTACTGTAAATATTTATTTCTAGTTTCAATATTGTTAGTAAATATTTAAAAAATAAAATATCATGGGTGCTATTTCCGAACACGCCTTAATTTAAAAATAAAAGAGCGGGAATAAAATTTCATGGCTGGCGCAGTGTTGAGTATGTTAAAAAAAAAATGAGTAAAACTAGCGACGAGAACAGTACTTATTTTAACACCCGAAGAGTTAAAACAACCTCAGAAGTCTCGAAGCGAGAAATATCTGAAACCATACCATGTCTTTAATGAATGGAGACTTACAAAGGGCGCAAGCAGTTTTTCGGAGACGGTGTTGCTATCTTATTTTTTAGATTTATCACAGACGAGACGATTATCTACAATGTGGAGTATTTACTTATTGTTGAAAGCTACTTTAATAAAAAGTTATTTCAATCTATTCCTGTTTATTATTTTATCTCCTAAAGTGTTCTCGCTGCTGAAGTGAAAGTTATGTGTGTTACACGAGAGCAAAGTTTTTTGCAACTTCCCCAAAGGCAGACCACCGCCTGCTCGTGCCTTTGAATCTCTCGCTGCACTCAGGATTCAACTTTAGAATCACTCGCTACGCTCGTGATTCAATCCTTGAATCCTTCGCTTGCTCAAGATTCACAATCAGCACTCGCAGCAAAAAACGACTTTGCTCTCTTGTTGCACAAATAACTATTTTTTTAAAAGTAGCTTTCAACAATAAGTAAATACTCCGCATTGTAGATAATCGTCTCATCTGTGATAAATCTAAAAAATAAGTTAGCAACACCGCCTTTTGTTAAGTCTCCATTCATTGAAGACATGGTATGGTTTCAGATATTTAGTTAGAGTTAGGAAATTTAATTCTGCATTAATAATTTGTTGTTTTAAATGGTTATGTTAAAATAAGTACTGTTCTCGTCGCTAGTTTTACGCAATTTTTTTTTTTTTTTTTAACTTATTCAACTCTATACGCCAGCCATGAAATTTTATTCCCGCTCTTTTATTTTTAAAATTAAGGCGTGTTCGGAAATAGCACCCATAATATTTTATTATTCAAAATATTTATTAACATATTGGCGGGAAAGAGATAAGAGTGTTAATGTTTCGAATTGTCTGATTAACTCAAGGCAGAATATGATATTCGCGGCTTTTTTTAAAACAAAAATTAAAAAGCTACTTTGTCTCACTAGTGAGCAAAATCGCATTTTGCTCACTGATTTCAGACAGCAAAACCAACATGTTTGAGCTACTGAAGTGAAAAAGAACTTGCAACAAACAAGCACAGGATCCATTATTTTTTTATGATTTGAGATTTTTTATGAAATAATAATAAATATGATTTGATGACTACATTATAACCTTACAACTATGAGAAATTATAGCGAATGATAAAAAATGAATGCGTTGAAAGTTAAAATACAAATCTCATAGAACTTTACGACACTGAACTACTATGATACATTGACGCAAATGATCTAGGCAGACAGTCTGACTTTACAAACTTAGGTTTTGAAACATACCTAGATTCTACAACGAACTATCAAATAAAACTCAAAAAAAAACACTAAGGCCTACACTCTTTTCAGAGTTCTAAATCAGGCCAAGTAATACTCGGAATATTCGAAATAAGCAAATTGCCTCCTCGGTTTCCATGAAACGGTTGCCAAAAAAAAAGGGTAAGAAAAAATCAATACATCTACGGATTCCATTTAGATTATCTCCTGATATTGTTATTTCTTAGAAAATCATTTCTCCTGAGATACTCGTAGTTTATGCAACATGTGCGAGTAAATTCAGCTAATCCCAAAGAACAGCGAGCACAGCTTTGCAAGTTTTAGGGTTAGTTCATAACTAGACACAACGATTCTAGAAATGAATATCATTTCGTGTACTAAATAAAGCGAAGCGTCGCGTCTTGGTGTGTGCTCACCCAAAGATATTACGAATCCGGCATTAGAATATCGTATTATTCAAATAACAATATTCAATCGAATGAAGTAGCAAAAAATATTATCAACTGACCTAGATAGACGAAAGGAGATGGTATCAAAATTCACCCAAAATCAAAGATGTGATCGATACGGTCAAACTGTATGCCAATAGATTCTCTAGAACTATCTTAATAATCGTACCAAGTTTCAACATCCTAATCCATGGGATATCGGAGTTATGAGCTGTCAAAGTGTGCAAAAAATATCCATCTTGTTCCTTGAGATTTCACGTTTGTGCTGCCAAAGTACTCATGCTGCCGATTATTTTGCGTACCAACGACGACGCCTCAGATGATATTAAACGATATTACAAAAAAAAAAAAACTGGCCAAATGCGAGTCGGACTCGCCCATGAAGGGTTCCGTAGCAGCAAGTAACATGTTCTATGTTAGGGGTTTGGTTTCCGCACTTAGTCCTTCATGTGGACCATTGTGCGTGGGCCGTAGTGGCCTTTGGTGGCTTATTCCAACCAGCCCACCTCCCTCCAGAAGTTGATCAGGTTCTTTGGTCTGTGGAGAACATCTGTGTAAGTCCTGGGTGTCCCGAGGGTCTGTCCTGATCTGGGTGACACCTGTGCACTCGAAGAGCACATGTGCACCGGTTTCCTCAGTCTCCATGAGAGCCCTGCACAGGGGGCTGTCCGTTATGCCTATTGTGTGGAAGTGTTTGTTTAGGGAGCAGTGTCCCGTTATGGTCCCTGTCAGCAGACGCATGCCGGTCCTGTCCCGGCGTAAAAGACGTCTGGTTAGCCTGCCATTTAAGGATGGTAGAGCTTCCCTGGATTGCTTGCAGCCTGGTGTCGAGGCCCACCATCTCTCTGCTTGTGTGAGGATGCGCTCCTGCAGCCATCTACGTATCTGGTTGAAGGGGATGGGTATAATGGGTTCTGGTCCGCAAACTGATGCGCTGAATGCTCTCCTAGCTAGTTCATCAGCCGCGTCGTTGCCCAATGATCCGCTGTGTCCTTTAATCCATTGTAGTGTCATTTTGTTGCGTTAAGATACTGTTAGACGTTCTAGTTCATTGTGACATTCTAGTATTAAGCTTGAAGTGGTATATTGTTTCTCCAACGATTGAAGGACTGAGACGGTATCAGAGAATATACGTACGAGTATATGGGGGTCCGTAACTATTCTGGCCTCTATCCTAAATATGTCCCAGGGTGATGCCATCATTGGCTGTTGTTCGATGGCATCATTCTTAATTCGCGTGTGTTTAATTCTTGAGCCTTTGTTTAGGGTTCCCAAGGCCGTGGAGGCGCAGCGCCGGGGCGTGGAGGCGCAGCGCCGGGGCATAACCCCGCTGCCTCGAGAAGTCGAGGCGCGGCGGGAAGAGCTCCGGCGCGATCTCAGGGCAGTATGGAGGGGACGACTGTCGCGACCGAAGGCCGGGCACGCCGCAATTGCGGCGGTAAGACCCCTCTTTGAGGAGTGGCTGGAGAGAAGTCATGGCGTCCTGACCTACCGCTTGACGCAGGTCCTCACCGGACACGGAAGTTTCGGGAGGTACCTGTGGCTGATGCGAAAGGAGGAGACGCCTGGGTGTCACCACTGCGAAGATCGCCCGGAGGACACGGTGGAGCATACGGTGCAAGACTGCCCGGCTTGGGCAGAGCACCGACGTGTCCTCACGGCTGCGATAGGCGGAGACCTCTCGCGCCCGGCATTGGTTGCGGCCATGCTGCGGGGCGAGACGGAGTGGGAAGCGGTCAGCTCCTTCTGCGAGGCAGTAATGCTCGTAAAGGAGGAGGCAGCCCGCGAGCGAGAGAGGACAGCGTCCTCCCTCCGCCCCAGCCGCAGTGGTAGGCGCCCACGGCGACGGACGTCGCTTGATGATCTCCGGCCACCGTAGGCGCGGGCATGCGGGCAGCGAGTAAAGGGCAACTTCGCTGCCCGACCAAGGACCATGCCCGGGTCGACGGCGCGTTGTGTCCCACGCGCGCCTCAAAGAGCGTCAGCATAATGACGGGGCCCCCCTCTCAGAGGGCCAAAGCCTGCCGGGGTTGCGGGATTATTTCCTCACCGTGACCCCGGTACATAAAGGGCTACTGAAGGACACCGTGGATTTTAGTCAGTACAAGTCTGACAGTCCCTCCCGCCCTGCCCGGGGTGGGAGGACTCATTTGATGATTTTACCAAGTTAAAAAAAAAAAAAAAAAAAAAAAGGGTTCCCAAGGCATGAAGCCTAAAGGCGGCTAGGGCCGCCTCTTTCTGCACGATAAGGTGTAGAGGTGGCAGTCCAAGCATTGCCTGTAGGGCAGCGGTGGGTGCAGTTCTCATACAGCTAGTAATTGCCATACAAGCAAATCGCAGCAGCTTTTCGAGGTCTTTTTGGGTTGTGCTCAGGTTTGTTCTGGGCCACCAGACCAATGAGCCATACGTGCCTGTCGGTCAGTATGACAGTAGTATATAGCCAGTGGGTGGTCTTGGGACTGATCCCCCAATTCCTGCCAAGCATTCGCTTGCACTGCCACAGGGATATGCTGGCTTTTGTAGTGATGTAGTTGATGTGTTTTGCCCAATTCAGCTGTTTATCCAAAAAGATGCCCAGGTATTTGGTTTCAGTTGATAGGCTTAGGGTGGTTCCAAAGAAACGTGGAAACTGTAGGGTCGGTAGAAACGTGGAAACTGTAGGGTCGGTAGCTTCCTCTTTTTTGTGAAGAGGATCAGCTCGGTTTTTGAAGGATTTACTGATAGCTGGTTTTTATTGCACCAGTCCTCCACTATTTTCAATGCTTGGCGCATGAGGTTGCACAGGGTATTTTCGTGAGTACCATTTATTATTATGGTTATATCGTCGGCATACCCTACAGAGAAGTTCAGCAAGTAACATAATATTTATAAACGTTCTTGTAGTTGGTTGTAACTTTGAAAAGTTAATTGCGGATTACGGTTTATGACGTTTTAAAAAAAACTAATAATCTTGTTCAAACCAATTTTCAATTGAAGTTTGCATGGTTATGTACATCATATATTTTTTTAAGCTTTATAATTCACTTATTTTAGAACTTACAGGGGGGGGGGGGACACATTTTACCACTTTGGAAGTCTCTCGCGCAAACTGTTCAGTTTAGAAAAAAAATATGTTAGTAAGCTCAATATCATTCAAGACCTATTCATAGATACCCCACACGTAAGGGTCAGGTGAAAATTTTTTTTTGAGATTCAATTCTATGTATGGGGGCAACCCCCAAAATTAGTTTTATTTTTATTTTCGTGTGATAATCCTAATGCGGTTCACTCAATACATCTACCTACCAAGTTTCAACAGGATAGCTGTTATACTTTCGAAGAAAAAAGTCTGTGACATACGGACGGACAGACAGACAGACACATGACGAATCTATAATGGTCCCGTTTTTTGCCATTTGGCTACGGAACCTTAAAATGTGCCAGCATTACATAACAGTAGTCGCAATTGATGTATAAAATCTGATATCTCACCGCAAGTCTTGGGTCATCCACCCAACGTTTAAGAAACAAAACACTTTGGGAAATGTTACTTTACAGTGGTCACCCATTCAAAGACAGACCTCGGTGAATGTTGCTTAACTTTGGCAACTCATCCTCAGATTGTTCTCAGCAAGTGTTGTTTTACTTGGCACATCCATCAAAAGACGTACTTTGGAAAGAAAGAAAGACAGAAAGAAAGAAAAGTTCATTGTTAGTCACACACAGAACAGAACAACAACATTAAAACTAAACAAGGGCAGAAGACACGAGTGCTGCTGGCAGGCATCCATATAGCAGTTTTGCAGCGGCATCTCTCCATATGATCATTCATTGAATGGTTTTCTATTTTTTTTGAATCGTGGTGAAATCATCAAATGATTCCGGAAACTCAGGGAGACCGGGAGGGACTGTCAGACTTGTACTGACTAAAATCCACGGTGTCCTTCAATAGCCTTTTACGTTCCAGGGTCACGGTAAATTGATAAGTCCCGCGACGCCGGCAGGCTTTGGCCCTCTTGAGTCCCTCGTCATCATGCTGACACTCTTTGAGGCGCGGGTGGAACACAACGCGCCGTCGCGCGTCGTCGACCCGGGGTTACTGTAATGCTGGCACTTTTTTTTTTGTGTAATAACAGCTATGGCGTCGTTGGTACGCAATAATTATCGGCAGCATGACTATTTTGGCAACACAAACGTGAAATCTCAGTATCAAGTGGAACTTTTTTGGCAAACTTTGACAGCCCATAACTCCGATATGCCGTGGATTAGGATATTGTAACTTGGTACGATTATTAAGATAGTTCTAGGGAATCCATCTGCACACAGTATCGACTACACTTTGATTCTGGGTTTATGGTCCATTCATTGTGGACCATGTCCTTTGCAAGATTTGACAAAACAAAGTTCATTATTACTTTAGTTGTTAACGTCAAAGTTGAAATTAAATTAAAATGGCGTTAGTGTTGACGTGTGACCAAAACAGCTGGACTAGGGCCAGATAAAGCTGGCGTTAATTACTAATTAGAGACGTGGTGACAGCCTGACACTGATAATATTACTACAGTACCTATTATTATAATGTTCCCTACATTATCTTCATGTAGAAAAGGGAACAGCTGCCTAAAGTTCTATGAAAAATGTCCCATTTTGTTGCACTGTGGCCCGGTCCACCTACGGCCCGCGTATGCTGACGATGCTCAACGCGGTCGTTGAGATTAACCCTGGATTGGACTTGTTTGCTGATGAATGGAAGACGATAATGTTGGAATGTTTGCTGTTCTGTGAGGCGACGACAGGATATTAAGTTTGAATGGCTAATGCTGTACTACATAATCCACGTGTGTAATTGTACTAAGAGATGTTGCCTTTCGAAGACTTCAAAGCCCTATTCATTTGAAAGTTTGTACAATAGTCAAATTATATATATGTCGCCCATACAACAATTCTTGTATAATGTAAAAAACAGCAACTAAATGACCCAGAAAACGTATTTATTTATTTCTTTTCTGAAATCAATATTAAAAGTATACTGCTATAACGTGAGTAAGCAAGAGCACTAGATGTATTCTAATATGAATTGCTACTTAATTCATAAATTATACATTCCATTCCAATATGAAAATACTGTTTACCTCTACTACCATGCATAGGATGTGGAATTAGGTCGCTCTAGTGTTCATGAATGGACGCCTGTTATTGCAATATGCACTATTTCATTCATTTGATTGAACGATAAGTTGCATACGGCTTAGTGGCTAGCACTAATGCGGAAACTAAAATTAAGATAATTCTATTGCTGTTTCAAAAGATGAGAATTAAGTTATATTTTTAGTAGTCTTTCCTTTTATGCCAATCTATATTTCCAGTCATCTTTGTAGTTTTGGAAAAAGATTACATGAAGTAATATTAATTATATTTAACTAGTCGTTCCTGCGGTTTCACCCGTTGCACGGGTCCTATACATAATAATATATCCTTACTCATCAAATGAACCACCTCACACAAAAAAAAAACAATTCGGATCTCTCCAACTTTATAATGTAATCGTTCTTTTTATTTTTGACTCTTATGGAAAAAGCATAAATGCATAATACTTAAGAAAGCTTCTTTTTTTTCAATAATTTCATCAGCTAATTAAACTAAAAAGAAATCGCCAGATACTTAACAATTTAAGAATCGCTCTACTTTGTTCAAACGAAGGGAATTCAGAATAGAGATCACCGAAATCTAAGCCATTATCACGCTCGTTCACAGCGTCATTAATATCTCTCAATTCCTCGAATTCCCGTCACACAAAACAGCCATACATCAGTGGCTGGTGGACCATTACCCGCTATAAAGCCGCTCCTAACGTTTTCGCTCGGTTTCAGTCAGCCGTGCACTGAACAATAGATTCGGTCACTCAGTTTGCATCGAGGTACAGTCACAGAGCAAAATGCTTGGGGTCGCACGCTTGCTAGCCGCTGCGTTACGAACCTATAATAATTATAAATGCGAAAGTGAGTTTGATTGTGTATGACGCTTTCACGCATTAACTGCTGAACCCTGGTTATTGGTAACTAGGTTTGAACGTACATATACACACGATGCACAACACTAATAAGCAGTATTTGCTTTAAACTTTACAGAAATATTTGAATTGATTGACAAAATCTACACTGATCATAGGTACCAAACCTATACATCGTCTTCTATCTTCTAAGTCTATCTTTTTCTTCTTCTTCTATACATAAAATTGGAGTGTCTGTTTGTAATATTGAAAAAGCCGTTTAACTACATGCATTCGAATATAAATATACGATTAACGGTACATACACCAAAATAACATTTTTTTCAATTTTTGTCTATTGCCAGGTAGCTGATGTAATAAGGAGTAACTAAGGCTACTTTTATTTTCGAAAAATTCGTTGATAATCTTAAAAAATATAGGTATTGTGGAGTTCCGAGATACATGCGAAGTCGCGGGCACAGCTAGTTGAAAATATAATTCGTTGGTTAATTCGGTATTCTAAACGAATTGCTTAGCTTAGTGTTCCTAATGAATACCATTTATTACACTTGCAAGCTATTTTCGCCCCATGGGTGATCAAGCGTAACTGTCCATGATTGTACGTCGAAAGTACGTCGGGGTATCGTCCGACCGATGCTAGTGCACTTGGCTACTCGCCAGATCTGACCTTATGTTATTCTTGCAGCCGCTGTACTCTAGTTATCCTCAAAATGAGACAGTACAGAACTTGAAATTAGTTTTGTCGTGTTGAAATTATTTTTTCGAGGAAAAAAGAATTTGATTTTGTTAGAATTACTTTTTGAACTTAGTTAATGGAATTCTTTGTTCTTGAAATAACATCATTGGAGACAGGTCGTTAGCACTGCTCTTTGGCCTTTGCTTTGGTTTATTCCACTTTGTTCACCTGGGTAATCACCTGGAACAAAGTCGACAAATTGGTGTCCAATTCACCTAAAAATATCACCTGAGTGATATCACCCAAATTGCGGACAGTCAAAGTTGTCCATTTGTTCACCTCGGAAAAATATCATTAAACGTGAACCTATGGCGACTAGACAAGCGATTTAGTGGACTTTTATCACCTATGTCCAAAGCTACGGACAACTATTTCGAAACAGTCCTAGGAGAACAGATTATGAAAAAGTGTTAGTGCCAGAACTCAAGAACCTGAACAAAAGTAGAGAAACAGGATCATGAAGATTTTTGTCCCGCATTGTTTTGCAATGGAATAGATTAACTTTTATTTTTGTTATGGCTTGAGCACACCAAAAGGGTTAAACTAGCTAAGATTGCTTTTACCACACTCTAGTCGTCGTTCCACGATATTTTTTTTTAGATTTTTTCGAATGGTTTTGAAATATGCAATATATTGGTACAGAACGTGTTTTATTCCACACTTATCTGGCGAAACTATAGGCGTACATAAATTCAAGCTGGTATTATTTTAACAGATCTGTATAAAAATTTCTTCTAGTTAATGCGAAATAGACCACCAAAGACAATAACTTTCCTTTTGATTTTTTTTTAAATTGGTTTATAATCTTTTCATATTTATTTTTTCTCTAAATGATTACGGTACGAGCCTTATAAGAAACATTAAAGTTTGTAGTTTTTCTTTGATGTTCTAAGGCCGTTTAAACAACAACGTTAGCAGCGCGATAGTAGATAGCAAAGTCGACTCCCGCTGTCTGTACTCGCAATTTGATTTTGGCTTATTTAAATAGACATTCAAGATGAAGGTTAACATGTATGTAACATCGCATAATAGTGAGGTGAAAGCCGTAGTGGGTCGCTAGTAAATCCTAAAAAATACATAATCTCGCTTGATGTGCTGGCTGGCGTCTGTACCCAACTTTTATACGCTTAGGATGTTTTCTTACGATTTTTCAAAACGCTCTCTATATAAGATACGAATTATGAAATATTTTTTTTATCTTTGGTGTGTGATCCCATTGAAGTATGGCGAGCGATAGGGTATGTAAGATAAAATGTATAGTATCTTACCGTTTAGCGCGCTTAAAAGTCCCACAACTTCGTAGAAGAAAAGCAAACTGAAAAAAAAGAACAATATTGTCTTCAGACAATTTTTTTTTGCAATAGAAGACGACAATATTACATAGGTGATAAAAGTCCACTACATTGCATAAAAAAAGTCGCCTTTGTTCACCTGGGTGAATTTTTCCGAGGTGCACAATAGAACTTTGTCTACGCAATTTGGGTGATTCACTGCAGGTGATATTTTTCCGAGGTGAATTGAGGACACCAATGTGTCCACTTTGTTCACCCAGGTGATATCACCCAGGTGAACAAAGTGGAATAAACCTGTGCTTTACTTACGCAAATGAAAATCCAATGCCATGTTAAAAAAAGAAAACTTCCAAAAAGTCTCATTTTCGCGCCGAAACTATCGATTATACGTCAACCTATGGCATAGACAAACCATTTATTTTTTCCACATATTCCATTCCTCAGATTTCTGATAAAGACGTTAAAAACTCGAACAAGTTAAAAAGAGAACATGTAGATGTCGATGTTTTTCACCAGATCATAAAACGTTTAGCGCCTGGCTGGAATAATAACTATACGGTTTGCTTTCAAATTTTAGTGTCCTTATTCATAAGTTTTACATAATAGATGCTTAACAAGTTTACAGAACTTGATAAGTTAAGTTGCTTGCGAACTGTTGTTTGCGGATTAAATCGTAGTTGTTTAGCAATATCTTCTATTGGTTGGGAGCCAAAACCCTGGCGTAACACTCCATAACTTAAATCATAATCCAGATCCATCGAAACCCAGTTTATCCAGTACGAGCACATAAACTATGTCTCCATATGTTTTAGACAACATTTATTGAGGTTCTGGCTTGAAAATCCGGTGAAAATGTCAAATGTATTCGTCTTGTATTCAATTAACTAACTAACTTCAATTAACTAACAGGCGAGCCGCCCCCACTACATTTCCTCACTGTGTGAGGTGAAAAGAAAGAAAGAAAGAGAAGAAGAAAGAAAAAGTTTTTATTGGACTCACACAGGACAGAACAACAACAAATGAATACTTAATAAAAAGTAAAAAATAAAACAGAAAACATATTAAAGAAAAAAAAAAAAAAAAAACCACAGTATGCTGCAAATATGCGTCCTGTACGAGGCCAAAAGGCCACTATCTCAGCATATGCTGTGACCTAAAAAAAGTCACAGCGCTGGTATTCTGATAGGGCCCTAAGTGATATCACGGACAGATACAGCAAAAAATATATATATGGGAATTATATGATTATAAAATATCTATAACAGATTAACATACGCAATATGACAGTCCACACATCTTCTCTACTTAGTCTGTGGTCTACACCCACGCCACCGCTTGTCTATGCCAAGTTTGACTGGCAACACAGACGAACGAGACGCGGGCGCAGACGTAATGTCAAAATGGTGTCAACACGGAAAAGTTGTGTGTTGCGCTCGATAGCAAAGTTATTCTGCGAATCGTACCTTTGTAAACTTTGCTACGCTCAGGATTCTATATTTTAACGGCTCGCTTCACTATTGAACGGATTATAAAAATGTATGGTTAATCCGAAGATTATCCTGGTTGTAATTGTAACTTTAGTCCATGTTTATTAATAAGGGGGTTAGAGATTACCCATGACATGTTTAAGACCATAGGTTACTTTTTTTTGCATATTGCATTGTCGTCGGATAATTTCCAACCTTTCTGCTGGTGAAGGAACTCCGGGCAATAGCACTAGTCTATCATATTTTCTTCTGTGATGTTTTTTATTATGCATACAAAAACTTCTAATACTAGCGGAACTGCTCGCTTATTTAAAATCACTACCTGTAGTAATACTATAACTATCAAAGTAAAAAACCGGCCAAGTACGTGTCGGGCCACGCACAGTGTAGGGTTCCGTAGTTGCCCATCAAAATTAAATACTTATGCGAACTAACTAAACTGATTCGCTGAATGTAATTTTAAAAAGAAGAATTTTCAAAACGGTCCAGGAGTCTTTGAGAAATCAGGAAAAATACATAAGAAAAAAGATTACGACGAATTTAGAACCTCCTCCTTTTTTTGAAGTTAGTTAAATAGTTGTCGATAAAAACCTACCTATCCCCAAAAAAACATACCGTAAAAACATAGAGATTGAGAGTTTTACGAGATTTTATTTTACCACTTTTTCGGCACAACAAATCCGTATATTCACACCAAATTACAGCTCTCTAGTACTGTGCGTCTCTGAGCTAAACTGCGGACAGACGGACGGACGGACGGACTGACATGGCGAAACTATAAGGGTTCCTTGTTGACTACGGAACCCTAAAAAAGTATCTAACATTTATCTATCATTCAGTACTGTACACTGTGATATAATCACTTCACAGCAATCCACTTTCACTGATCACCTTAACGATTAAGATTATTTTGTCTATGAAAAGAAACCACTTATTTTTTAATTGAGATTCTATCGTTAGTTAAATGAACAATCGCGTTATGAAAACTAATTACTAAAGAAATAAAGATCGAGATTTGTCGTGACTGCTTTTCTATACATATAATACTCTTTTCTCATACAGGGTTAATTTAAATAATGTAACGAAAGTAACGAAACTTTATGTAGGTATGTCTATAAATAAATAAATATAAATAGGTACGTATTTGTGATTACATTATGTTATGTATGTATTATTGAATTTGTATTCAAGCAAAAAGCGTTTTCGGTAAAAATATACGAACGGATTTGACGAAGTAAAGATTATAAACAAATCACGTGAAGGATACGGAAATAAAGACAAAAAATATGTGGAATTTTATATAAGAACAAAAACTAAGAATTGAACAGCACATAATACAATTTTAAGAAGATTTTTAAGAAGTCATCGATCGCAAGTTCTTCACTCATCTTTCCCAAAACTACACCACCAGTGAAAAAAAAAGTCTCCTACAATATGTAACAGCGTAAATCAATAAATGTACCTAACTGGTCAGCCATGCCTGAATGATTTGTGTAGGTCGCCTAATATCTTGTATGAATATGTAAGACCCTTATAGGTATGAAGGCTATAAATAAAATTGGTTTGCATACCCATATCAATCCTCACTGAGCTTGGCTCATCTTAGGCCTACGCTCAAGGGTTGAAGGCTGCGTTGAATGGTCACTGTAGTATCCAAGTTGAGATAGTATGCAAATTCTGTAACTAAGAATTACGAAAAGAATAGAAGCCTTAGCATAAAGTTTCACGTTTTTATGACGTAAAGTAAACGGGAAATAGGGTAGTTTCCAGGGTCCAAATAATTACATTCTATTTAGTCCGTATTTTAGATTATAAAAAAATATTGGACACGTATTTTTTCTTTTTTCGATTAAAGAAAAAATAACAAAGATAATAGCCTATTTAAGTTACCTGTAAAATGCCACGCATGGTGACGTCACACGTAACTTTAATAGGCTATATCTTTGTCATTTTTGGTCTCATTTACAAATAAAAAAATACGTGTCCCTTATTTTTGAATAATCTAAAAGACGGACTAATTACATTTTTAGGGCAACTAGCCTTTTCTGGCGTTGACGTTAAAAAAAATTGTTCCTCTAATTTCCCCCGCTCATGTGATACAACCACGAAATAATCACCTCACCACATAATTAAGTTCACCACTCCCGCTCATAAAAAAAACATTAATTACGTACGATATCGGTGCACCGACCTTAGCTTACCACGATGTTTAAATACAAACAAAGTAAGTATATACTTCCATTCATTTACACATTATGTTCTAAGTACACCGCTAACCGCGCAGTAAGTTACCACAGACCGCTGTATACTCAGTAGCTAACTTAGTATAAAGGGTTACATAACTAAGTTTTTGTAAGTCTTTCTTATGTGATAATGGAGAAAATGTTGGTACAATTGCGGCGCTTGAAGATTTAATTATGTTTTTGTTCCTACATAAAAAATATATGTTTTAAGGGATCATAAAGGTTGTAATGGGACTCTTACTCTTGTTGCTGCTACAAATCTTAAATCTTTTTTTTTCACTATTCCTTCTTGTACCATTGGTCTAAACCTAAAAATCTACCTACATTTAAGGGGCTACTATACAACAGACATACTTTTTATCGAAAATGGTAAGGAACCCTACGTGCGACTGCTTCTGACTTGAAGTGTGAAAGAAACTTAGCTTCAAATTACAACGACTTCCTATTCTATCAAATCGATCTGATCTTTTTAACTTTAGACCATTTAAAGCTAATTTTCTTCAATAAATATCGTGCTCTGATGACTGGTCTTCTTAGGCCCACTTGCAGTTGCAAAAAGTCGAGTTAACTTTTAAACTCAGAGTTACTTAGTTGCCAACACGAGGTTAAATTGACAATATTGTATGACAAACTGTCAATTTAACCTTGAGTTAGCAACTAACTCTGAGTAAAAAGATAACCCGGGCTTCTGCAAGCGGGCCTGAGCGTGTCGGTAAAAAAAAACTAAGTATATAGATTTGCAAAGTCTCCTGGCGGCGTTGTTATATCCATATCCTCAACAACACAGGCGATAGAGCATCCGGGCGGTACAAGATCGAAAATATTATACCACTGTGCTTGACAATTGACAATAGTCCATCACACCGAAGATCTAAGCAATCCATTTTGCATAAACTTAATTACTTATCATGTTATTAGCAAGCTTGTGTTTAATAAAATTACTTATAAATGAGTCGCTACTTACCAATTAGTTATTTAAATGTATTCTAGAATGCAAATAACACATTCACACCTTTGCAAGGACAACAAGGACATTGTGCGTATCTGTTTACTTATCTATGGTCGCAAGCCCATCCTACATGCATGCAATAGATCCAATAGATCCGACGGTAATTACCATAGAGGCATAGAGTAATCAGGGATGGCAAACTTTGGCGCCTCTGTAAATGAGTGGTCAAGAGAACTTTGGCGCCATCGCCATCAAGCTTTCAGTTAATGTTACGTCGGACCTACATTTTACAAGAATGCAGATTTATGGTGCATCTCTCTATTGTAATAAAATTGTTGATAAAAGTATTCAATTCTTATTTTGTGTTGTTACTATCGAACCTCTACGACTAGGCGTTTGCGTTTTTTGTTGTGAGAATTAATTTTGGGTTTAATCGTTTATCCTATTTATCAACTAGGGCTCTTGCCAGCGGCTTTGCTCGCTCGCTATTGCCTGTGTCACCAGGACTAAAGCAGCTTTCAAATCGATCCAGTAGTTTTTGGTTCATACATTACAAACATACACACTTCTTTAGTGGTGTAGATAGGTTCGCCATCCCTGCTAATGACCATAGACCATCCTATTAAAGCCCTAACAGGCGGTTGACGGACGAATGTATTAAAATTCTGCAACTGTGAGTCCTCGTTGTATAATTACGTGCAGTGTAGCGAACAAGCACAGCTGTCGTCTGGGGAAAGCGGAGAAAACTAAGATGTTATCTTCAGTTTTCTGCAATTATTAGTATTCCAGTCTCGGCCTATTACCTTAATAGTATTTTTTTTCGTAGTTTAGTAATTTAATTACCATTTGGAAACGTTACTAGACGTGTAGATTTATGTTACAGCTTCCCAACCTGCCAGAAATGTCCATTAATTTTGGTCATGATCACACCACAGTCAAGTATGACCTAAATTCGTATTCAATCTGATATTAATTGAATAGTTTTGAGACATGATACGTTTCACATTCAAATGTTAATTTTCTTGGGACATTTCAGGGTTTTTGTCTCAAAACAGTGAAGTGAAGGAAAACATAATGAGGAAACTTTCATGTTTAGAACCAAACTTCGAATTATGTGTGGCTTAACTAAGAACTGGGCTGAATGGATTCTATGCCCACTCCCTCTAACAAAGGCCTAACTCTGCAAAAGTGGGAACGTTAGGCATGAAGCGATGTTGTGTCGTTATGCATTTTCCTAATGAGTCTCAAGACTCGCTGGAAGGAAAACATCGTGAGGAAACCGACATGTCCTAGAACTAAAAATTCGAAGACATGTGACATCAACCAACCCGCACTGGGCCCACGTGGTTTTATGGCCCACTCCCTCTCACAGATAGGAGGTCTGTGTCCCAGCAGTGGGAACATTATAGGCTGATGATGATAATGTGTCGTTCTAGCATTTTCCTAATGAGTCGCATCTCTCGCTAGCTATCTTTATTATCATTCTCAAACATGCAAAAGATCTACTCGTAAATAGCGCTTTAACAGTAATCTACATTTAAATTATGAGTCGCTGAACCCTATCTACGCCTCCCTATTGAGTTAAGGTTGGCAACACTTTGCGAAATGCCGACTGTGGCCGATGATCAACGAGCGACAACGAGCATTTAGATTTTATGATTATTGTCCCCGCTGTTACTGTGGCTTCTACAGTTCTACGTCTGTAAACAAGTTTATTCTTCACTTTCTGTGAAAATAACTGGGTTTATTTAAGTTTTTCTTTTAGTTTAGGTAATAAGTTCTTACTGTTTTGTTTTTAGGCAGTAACTAAGTATATTTATCATACGAGCTCTGTTAAAGAAACAAGTCACGGAAATGGAAAAGATTATTTAGGTAACTTACTTTACTAAAATATTGGCTTTAAATAATATGATTAAACTTAAGGGCTTCACACACAGCAGCTATAATGTACATTATAGCACGATACATCTCATTACATCTTTCCATAGAAATTCGAAGATGTAAAAATATACATATTATAGCTGCTGTGTGTGAAGCCCTTTATTGTGTAGTACTTTGTAATTTTCCACAAGTTTCCAGTTTATTTTAACTTCGTAATTACTTAGAAGACACAAAAAACTTGCATGATTAAATTAGATTCCAAACATTGTACAAGTTAACAAAAAATCGGTCACAAAAATGTCAAGCCATCATTAATTACACACATAATACAAAAGGCCTAAAAACCAGTGCACAAAAATCTACGGTTGGTACAAAAAAAAACCGTGTTACCATACCACAAATCAAAATCTTAACTTTGAACAATTTGTCAGTGTCTGCGCTGACGGAGGACGTGGGACTCTTCTCACGGATATTACAACACGCAACATAATGCAAATGACGTCCTCACATACCTATTGTTCCGTATTTACGACGACGGGGAAGTAATTACAAGCAATTGTTGTTTTTATTCAAGTATTTATTGCGATTTCTAAACAAATTCACGTGTTTTGTGCTGAAGCGCGACGTACTTTGGCGCAAAAATGAATTACCTAATAATTAATAAGTATGGGGTATCATTTCATTGCGCCGTGTTATTTTTAGCGCCAATTTTTTGCATGTGTTGTCTATGATTATTAACTTTTTTAAGGTGCCAGGAACATATTGAGAACTTTTTCAGTTATGGCCGTTAGACAAAAAGCATAAGCTACGCTAAAACAATTAAGTAATTAGTAAGTTTTTCTAATAAATTGCGGCACTCGAATTCGAAGTGAAAAAAGGCGTTTATCCAACCTCGCTCGATATGAGTCGAAAATACCGATTCTTTCCAAATGTGTTCCAACTTTAAATTACGAATCATAAATCAACGCGTTCAAAATTGCACATTGAATGAATGAAATCGATCTGCAATTTGTTCCGTCTAGAAACAAATTGCAGACCGATTTCGCATTCCTAAGAATTATGTCATTGTGACCGGATTGGGTATCGGAAGCGCCATCACGGGCGAGTCCATCAAAGGGTCGGTTGTTCGACAAGCCGAGCCCACTTCGCGGGCTGACGGCCGTTTCGCGACCTCTTTCCCTATTCAACACATTTGGGTCAATCGGAGCACGGTGCAGCTAAAGTTGCGATATTTTTAACGCTACAACTTGGGGCCTTTTGTGACTCGACGTGAAGTATGAATGGACGTATTGTAGGAATACTGAAGAACTTGTAGCAAGGAAGATTATCAATTCATGGAGCTACGATGTTGCTACAAAGATTTTTATAAAGTTTTCAGAAGAATTTTGTTACATTTTAGCCACAAAATCGGATAGTGTTAATCTATTTAGCCGAGAAGCCAAGAAAAAATGATCATTCATAAAATACCTAGCATTTTTAATGGAGTGTTCATAAAATTAATTCAGAAAAGTATACTTACTTAGTTTCATTCAAAGAACTGGTTTAAATAATGCTGTCATGCGATGATAATGCAGATTTAATCAATATTAATTAGACATAAGTTTTATTGAACCTACCAAATGGCCTAACTAGGAACAGGGCTTCTAAAGGCCATCGTAATAAATAGGTTATTTAACACTAAAAGTTACTGTTATTAAATCTACGTTAAAAAAAAGTGGTTTATATGATTGTTATATAATAAAACAAAATGTATCACTTTAACATTTGTTAGTTTAATTTATGCAATAAATGAATTAATAATAACTGTTTATTTATGAGAGTGGCCTTCCATGGTACACCACCTATAATTTTACGTTGTCTATTCCCGATATCCAAGAAGCGAGGGCCTGTTACGTACTACCAAAATAATCGCGAGCGATTCGCGGCTGCGTCTGTGATTTTCAGTTGGATGGATCTTTGTAAACGGAATGAATTTGTCATCACATGGCTATATCTACGAAATTTTAATAATTGGCCTTCGAAGGAGCATGGCCTTCCATGGTCCACCCACCTTAGCATTTTATTGGAGTGTTCATAAAAATAATTCAGAAAAGTACACCTAGTCTCATTCAAAGAACTGGTTTAAATAATACTGTTAAGCGATGATAATGTCATTCTGCTGCTGCCATAAAATGATAGATAAAGGTCAAACCTATAATCTACACCCACCCTAGCCTGTGCCCAACAAATGCATATTACGAGGGCGTCCTCTTAAAATTCAAATCGGTCAAGTGTAGATAGAATAGATAAAAGATTTTATCTGAAAAATCAGTTTGACTAAAAACATATAAAGTCAGATCGTAAAAAAAATTAATCCTACCTTTAAAAAATAAGACGATTTTTATTGAGAAAACATTTACGGTAAATTTAAATTACAACCACATTGACATTTAAATGGTTCATCATACAACCTTTTTACGAAATTAGACCAGGAACCAAATTATTAAATTATTATTACTAGACGGGACGACTATTCAACCAAACCAATAATAATTATTTTTTGTGTTGAGTCCAATAGCCATCGTCAATATCCATGGCGTTTTTCAACTGACAATAAAATTCATCTCTGTTTATTTTACCGGGCCACACTAACAGGGAATGCCGTCTTTTATCGTGAAAATTTACGAATTTTCCCGATATTTTGACTCCCGATGTTGAGGAGAAAAATCTGGCAACAAACTCCTCTTCAATACTTAAGATAATACTTATTCCAGAGAAGAAAAAGAACCTTCGAAAAGGAAACAAAATCGTAACAATATCTTGAGCAACTAAAAAGCACTCGTCGCGGCTGTAAACTATTTAAATTCTGGGTCATTTCCTGCTTGTAGGTAAGTGGCTATCATGGCCTCTAGAAAACGGCACTCGTTGGAACACATGTAGAGCCCTAGGCCAGTTGATTGGATAATAGAATTGTTTGATGATTGCCCAATTCAGTATATCAATTAATCTGAAAACAACCACAGACAAAACAACCACGTATTAACGTTGTAATGTAGGTAAGTGTAGATGTTTGTTGATGCATACGAACGATACAGGAGTTATAGTGTGAGACAACTGACCAATTTTTAGAATTCTGTACCCTCAGCACGAGTTTTCACTCTTGTACTTTACAGCGTCTTTTCAGTATTTACAGCGTTTATTGTACGAAAAAATGGAACAGCGCCTCTGTTGTGCGAAGAAGGAACTAATTGTTCCTTGAAAATTGACAATTTGAAAATGTCAAAGTTCCAGTTTACGTCTCAAATAGGTACTGAAAATTCGTGCTAATTTATTAATTAACTTAAAATAATTTGAAAGAATCATTCGTTTTGAATCTATGAATGGTCATAGATACATGGGTAACCACTAAGCATCCTTACATACCTAGTTACAATTGTCATTTGCAACTTCATTAAACTTTTAGGAAAGCAAAATTCAAGATCATAAGCAAGGCTTGATAAATGTGAATTTCCTCAAGTTCGAATCAAGAAGGAAGCATTATCTTATTTCTGTAAACAACCCAAATATGAAAAACTCAATTTGACAAAGTAGAGAACTCAATGTCAAACGATAATGCACGTTATAAAAAGTTCACTTCACATTAAAGTTTTGGAAAACCGCACTTAAAAAGAATGCGGTAAAACTTACTTTACAGTGTCATAACATAACAGTAAAGCCACTTCATACCGTAGACTTCGTAAACTTAAGGACCCTTTGTTATGATGGTCTTTATAACAAGGGATTATGAGTTAATACAACATTGTAAAGCTGGTTTGACGTGAGTTAACGTCTCCTTTTAACTACTTATGATCCAGGTTGACGGCTGAGACACAAAACCACGAGATAATATCAATCACCGCATGGTCATTAAAACAGGAAGTCATAAGATTGGCTCCGCGGTCCGTAATCAGTGCCGTATTATCCCATTAGGCATTTTAGGCCAGTATCTATGGGCCCACTATGACCAGGGGCCCAGTACGCGCAGTTAAAAATGGGGATTGTGTGGTTTTTTGAAAACACGGTAAAAGTGAAACTTTTTTTCACTTTATAAGGTAAAAGCCCCCATTATTGACACGAGTGACGGTGAATGTCTGAATTTTTTGTTTAAAATTAATCTAACTATTTTTTTTTCTCTATTAGACACTTTCATTAATTTATTAACTTGTATAATTAAATTTTTATACTTATTAAATTATATTAATTTGAAATCAGCAACTCAAGTGTTTCTTTTATGGCATTCATTCTTGATATGGCAAAATGGTATCAGGGTCTATTATTGACAAATTGCGTTGTTGTGGTATGAAAAAGGGAGGGCCCGAAATGAGCTGTGCCTAATATGAGCATGGTTAATCCGGCTCTATCCGTAATCTTGGCTCCTAGGTCAAATATGGCTTGTCATCGTTACCTACCCAACTTCTTCCATTCTTCCCTACGAGACGTCACAGTATCATTTCTTTTCTTTCATAGCTTAAACATGACTTGTGAAAGCTTTTGCTACATTGATTTGCACAACCTTTCACCCCAAACGCGTCGTATTATGCCATCTCAATACCTTTTTTTTGGTAGGTAACTTGTTAACATCATCAAATCAGTCCTCCCACCCCGGGCAGGGCAGGAGGGACTGTCAGACTTATACTGACTAAAATCCACGGTGTCCTTCAAAAGCCCTTTACGTTCCGGAGGTTACTCGTTAGTCTCGCAACTGGCTCCGTAACGTTGCAGGTAGAAAAGTACCCATATCGTAGTATTTCACTTAAAATTCAGAGACACGGGTGGCGAGATATGGACGAGGAGTTTGTAGATGCAGAAAATTTGATTAAATCCCCTCCCTGACATTTCTATAATCAATCGATACTGTCTCCAGATTTCTCGGATCATCTTTCAAAGATTAGATGTCAATCGGTAACTTGAACTTCAGCATGTGACACGTGCTGTGTTAACACTAGACACTCTACTCGAACTAATCACTAACCAACGTGTAAACGAGCCATATCATGATCAAGTCATGGCGTCGCCGTCGCGTAGTTCCGCACTGCGCTATCCTAACCTAGAGCCTACAAGCCATAGAGTATCTGACAAATGGAAGCGCTTCACAGTTTAAATTTAAGGTTGCGCTGACATCTCGTCTCATTAGCTATTTCGTCTCTTTCCCTATTACGTCACATTCACTAATACGTCACCTTGTGCATCTGGTCATTTTCTTTAACTCTTAAATGCGGGTTTATATTGTTTTATATAAATGAGTGTAGTTTGAACACATCCACGTTTAATCCTACTATGTCTACTATTATTTACCCTTTTTAGGGGTCCAATTTCACCTGACCTAAATTCTTTATACTTATTCTTGCGTTATTTTCTGAAACTGTGTTCCATTGGCTCTTGGATTCGTCCCAAAAAAACATGAAATTAACGAATAGAAAAGGCGCCCCACGTTGGGCGCCATTTCGCCACTACCTTTTTAGTCTTATTTTCGTAACTATCATAATTGCTTATTTTAATGCACCCAAGTATCATAATTTAACTCTTAACGTGATGACGTAGTATCGACCAGTTTGCCTAACCTAAGAATCGAGCCCCAGGCTCAGCAGTAGAGGATAAAACCACTAAACCAACGAGACTTATTTAAACTAAATTGCTGTAATTTAATAATAGCGTGAGCTACTTTAACCCCGGTATTAAGCCAGGCTAAATAAATAGAATAACTTAATCCGTATACTGTTAAGCTGAGCGGAAAATAGAATGCTGTTAGCGAAAATGAGCGCGATATTTTACTGCGGTTGATTTTTAAGCGATTAATTTGTTACGCGTTGGATTAGATGATTTTGACCTTATTTTTTAATAGAAACATTTTTTTTTTGACTCCATTTTGATTTCGACCATTTCTAGACTGTCTAAGTGCTGTCATGAAAGTACAAGAACACGCAATCGACTGTCTCTTGGTTCAATGCTAATCTAAAAAGTAGTCGAAAAACATAGAGAAGACATAATTATTATGTGCTTGTCTTGTTTATCTGCTAGTTTCCGTCTTGTAAATCCTTATTTTCTGGAGATTTTTTTAATTAACCGAAAATTTTTCTGCTTTAGAGAAATGTATACAAACGTCACTACGGGTTTTCAACAACAAGTGGTCATCAAATCCAAACGTGTCTCCATATAGGTACTTTCTCCAAATACTCCAAATAGGACGTATAATAGTAACTAGACTCTAATCAGTAACCCATAATTACCTTAATCTTGTACTCTTATATACACAATTCAGCAGCATCACGCACCAACAGGCATTTTATCATGTTTATAACCATAGACCTACTAAGACCTGTCAACGAAGCCAAACAATAGATCGCAATATTCGATATCCATTGCCGGCTACATACTGCATTGTATATTACATCTTCTGACATAAGCGGCAAGCTAAATGAATACATTGTCATGGAGATAATCTCCATGTCACTCAATCATTGAGTGGCAGTTAATTGTGAATAGTAATGCCCTTGGTATTTTATAAATGCCCGAAAGCGACTAATAAATACTTTTCGCCTGGGCATCCCAGTTAAAATGCTTAATTTTTTACTAAACAATGTTAAGTAAACATAGTTACTCCTTATTATGCCCACTGACCGGGCATACATTTGTAATTTTTGCCTAATATGCCAAGTTAATGCCCATTTCGTTCATAAATAAGTATTGTAATCCTCGAGCCGTCTCCAATAGCGAGTGATGGTTGCGCTTCAGTGAAGCGTGGCGGTAACAAAATGCTGCGCTATACTGACATAAGTGTGGAGAGATATCAAGTTTTTATTACATACAGTAATTGTTCTTACTCATGCGACATGCTAGTATAGTTTTTCATGATTTATGTGTAGGCATGCGTGTGATTTTCAGTTAAAGAAAATGGCAACACTTCATCGCTTCGCGGCAGCCATGCCAGAAATATAATAATAAATAATAAATATTCCACAACTATCACACAACGCCATCTAGTCCCAAGCTAAGCAGAGCTTGTGTTATGGGTACTAGACAACTGATATACATACTTATATATTTCTAAATACATACATATTATAGATAAATTACACCCAGAGACAGAACAAATGATCGTGCTCATCACACAAACATTTGTCCTGGGTGGGAATCGAACCCACGACCCCCGGCATAGCAGTCAGGGTCACTAACCGCTAGACCAACAGGCCTCTAAATATTTATTTAAAAAAAAGTTAAATAGTGACGCCCGATACCAGGCCTCTAAATATTTATTTAAAAAAAAGTTAAATAGTGACGCCCGATACTTTTGACCGATACAAAAAACGAAAATAAAAAATTGTTTTAATTTCATTTTAGTTAACCGTAATTAAAATAGTTTAAATTTTTGTTTTTGGTCAATGGATGGCTGAACTAGCAGTAAAAGCATAAAGTATCGGGCGTCATTATCCTCAACGGAAGTCCAAAAGTTCCTTTAAGTTGCAACAAAATCTATCTGTACTTAATAGTTCCATGCAAACACCTATGACTGTTTATTTATTTACCAGACGTAGGTGTGGTGAATAATCCGAAAATCCCCTTTTATCGTTTATTTTAGCAGTCATTTTGAAGTCCATATACAGCAGTGTGCTGACGAGCGATATGAATAATAAATCAACTTCGCTAAATATTTCTTTCGGTAAAACTAAAGCATAGTAAACTTGTTAATAAATAGTGTGCACCTGGGCCACCGAATTATGTTAAAATTGTCGGGTGCTCCGTGCTTACCCAACCCTAATGAGTTAGTATCGGAATGACCTGTAAACCCTAATCGATTCCAACAACTTTCGCGAGAACAGACTCAATATCTATGGATACTGATTTGAATTCAAAAATATTCGAATACTAAACTGTGCTTGCTATTTTCCAGCCAGGCTTGTCCTCTAAATGTGCAATTATAAAGAAAGCACGTTTATATTATTACTGTAAACCTTGGATCTACTGCGTTTATTTTTATAACTTCAAAGTTAACTTTTTCAAAGGACATTCGATACGGGTTCCTTAAAAAAAACATTCTGAATTTTAAAACCTTTTGAACTTCGAAAAAAAAAACAAATTCAAGTTTACGACCTCATTTTAAATGGTTCCAAACTTAAATTGTATATGTTCTATTTTAGTTAATGTTCTTGATGTCGGATCTGTAGGTGGTGGGGTGATGTGCCCTAAACTTTTATTAGATAAGAATCATTATTTTTATCTTAGTCCGAACAGAACATGTGGTATGGTTCCCAAATTTTTTACACCATAAAATATTTCAGTGATATTTACAACATGGAAAGAATGGATCAGTTATGGTTGGCTTCAACCAAGCTTAGGATTTTCAAATTATGGATAATAATATGAGAGTTTTCCGAACGACTCAAGCCAGTTTTATTTCTAGGTAACTTTATATTTACATATCGACACCGGAAGTATCAATTAACGTAAGTAAAAATACTACTTTTCAGGAGAGCCAAAAAACGATTTTTATTTTTTTGTTTTGTCCATAACTTTTTACTGTCTGGTCCAATTTTTATGGTGTTCAGAGCAAAGTTTCTTAGAATTTCCCCTTCTTTCTTGTTTTATATGTATTGAGGAATACCCATTAGTTTCAAAATAGCATGTTTTACATTAGAAAAAAATGTTTAGATGACCGTTAGTTACTGAAATTTTAGAGTAATCCGTCGAGCATAGTGTAAGCAGCAAGAGAAATAGAAAATTATACGAAATTTTATTGTAAAAGACTTCAGCGTTGCAATTTAATGTAACAATAGTTATTACTCAATTCATACTATTTTAGCACTATGGAAATGAGATTATAGAGTAAATGAGTTCAGTTTCAGGTTTTACTACTAGCTATTGCATATTTAAGTCGCTCGGACCTCGTCCTACAGCTCCGAGCTAGCTCGGTTACTTGGCTCAGAGTAGTTCTTTATAGTTTTAGATGTTTATGAAGCAGGATTTACGTGTTCCTTGTTAAAATTGCTAGATGTGCGATGATCTTCTTGATCGCTGAATCAAAGGAATAGTCCAAATTGTTCTCCTTCTCACAGATTACTATCCTTTTGCTATAAAGACTTATGTTTTTCCCATCTTAACTCTTCGATTAACATGTCTCTGACAATTCAGATACTATATAAAACAAAATTCGTTTTTTTTCTTTGTTGAATATAAAATATTTAACATTATTAACCACTATCCGAGTACACTTTGTATGCAACTTACTCGTTTGAGCCCACTTGGTCCGAGCACACTCTGACCGCGTCAACGCGGCTTTTATTGGCTTTTATGATTTTATTACATTAATTAATTTAAGTTTTCTTGGAATTTATTGCTTATTACCATTTTTTCCACCTGGCAAGAAGTGATGATGTAGGTAGCGGCTCTGAAGAGGATACCTATCTTTTTCAGAGCCGATATTGAATGAATGTAATGGAAACGAAAAGTCGATGAATTAAGGCATAGGAATTGTGCGATACATGATATTAGTATGATGTCAATGAAAGTAGAAGTGACGAGTAAAGCGGACGTAAGAGGAAAAGACAGAATAAAAGGTGCATGGGTTGCGTGAAAGATGAAGCAATAAATATCTGTTTGACGTATTTCATCTGTAGTAATTTCACCTCATTCCGACTTAGAATGGAGATCGTGCACTGTGGTGTTCCTTGGGTGAAGCCTATGTAGGTATATTTAGAAATTATAATGATGATGAATTTCACCTGCAGAATCGCTTTCCGTTGTCTATAGTTTGTTTTTTATGTCTAATGCCGTAATTTTCCAAATTTCTTTACCCTTTTCTGTTCCATTTAAATTATTTCGAGGTAATTCTTCAGATTTTTTTATGTCGTAAGTGTCACCGATCCCTAACATTTTATATAAACATCAGCTATCATCAAACATTTTTTTAAAGTAAGGGACATGTTGTTTACAGTGAGAGACATTTTATTTACGGTAAGGGACATGGTTTTTAAAGTTAGAGGCATTTTATTTAAAGTAAGGGACATTGTCATTTAAATCGACTTATTTTTGACTAAGGTAAGGGAGTAAATTATTTATTACGGGGACTTACTTCAATTTTTTGAGAAGAAAAAGTATTAATGACTGTTACATCAATTTTTTTTCACGAAATCGTTTTTTGCGGTCAAAATGTTTGTACTGTAAGGGACATTTTTTTAAAGATCAGAATTTTTTTAATAATACCAATCGATAGAGCTCGAAATTCTGAATCCAATGATATATATAACTCATTTTCGCCAAAATGTCCCTTACGTTAATTGATACTTCCGGTATCGATATTTTTAAACTTCTTACTTTAAAAACTACCTCGTAAGTACAAAATATGTTTATCAGGTTTTGTCTTGGTTTGGTGAAGATTAAATGTTTATTTATTTGGTGTTCCGCATAAAATCGTCAATATTGCATCGAGACATCATAAATCCTACATGATTAACATGCTGAACGAAATTGTCATAAATTTTAATACCAATTTTATTATTTTGTCTGTAAAGTAGTCATAAAGTCTCCAAATCTGCATAATATTTATACTAAGTGGGCTTCAAGTTTATAGCTGTGAATAATTATAATATTTATATTAATAATTCATATTCATAACTGCGAAGGTCCTTTGAGAAATACTGCAATGGCTGCGTATCAATTTCATTCAACTTATGCAGAGGCGACAATGAAATGAATCCGCATTCCGCACATGAATTATTTTAATAATGATTCAGAATCTGGCAGACTTTCTTTAAAACTTACATGTTTCTTACATGCCAGGAAATGTGATACACAATGACAATTATTGTAACTATAATAATAATAAAATAACTAATATTTAAAAACTTTCTCTACTCATACTCTGAAAGTAGGTCATTACATGACTGATAAGCCGTTTGAAAGTTACTCATTGCATACCTAGGGAGAGTCGCTTTCAACTGACAATTGGACATCTCATCCAAAAGAAAATTTTATTAATATTATAATTAATTTTATTAGGCGACTGAAATCACGTTCGTGGGTTTAGCTCAGTTTGGCATCAGAAATAGTGTTGCGCTGAAGTTCAGACCTGAATGTTGCGTTGGCGCAATCTATCACACGTCGACGTTATACCTACTTTTAACATAAGTATTATTATCCCCAAAAAAACTCAATATCTTTTAATAAGATAAAAAGGTACCTATGAATCCCCCGACCAATAAATCTACTTTACTATTTGTTACAAACGAACGCGCATCCCTAATCCAACACGGTACCTACTAATAAAATTTTCACAAACATCACGATATCCCCGGCACTTTTTTTGTCAAACCGTTGACAGCAAAAGGCGTTATGTCATTAATGGGCTAATATTCCTAATTCAAACGACAAGTGTGCCCCGTGCGGGGTCACCGACCGGCCGCAAGTGGGTCACGTCGACTTGACGTGACTATTTATAGCCGATGGACGAATAGGTTTGACAACACGGCTTGTGCCCCGCGGCTCACGGTTTGCGGCTGCCGAGACGCCCTTCCTATGTGAATTTAGAATGAACACTTGGTCGCATAGGAGTGCTGCTGTTGTGGGTTTATGTCAGCTTTGATTGCCTGGCAGAAAACTTAGGGGGATCTTATCTATTTTGGGCGATATTTACACAGCTTTATATTCTGTCAGCACGATTAATAAACACATAACTTTACTATTATAACGAAAATGCAAAGGGGATCCTGGTGTCCTGAAACACAGGCCACGAGCCTAGCTTAGGCACCAGTCTCTCACAATATATACTGTCTAAATTGTATCTTTGTGTAATCTGAATAATGTCAAATTTCAAATGATTGCTTTCTAGCTCTATTATAAATAAATAACCTACCTAACTTGCGCCTGTATCTTGGTCACCAATACAGAGGCTAAACGGGTACTAACGCCATAAAAATATGAATTTACAGACCAGATAATCTCTCAAATATTTTACGGCTTATAGCAATCGATTCAATAAATTGCAAACATTGCTAATTAAAAAGTTTATCACTACGTGAAAATTGACACAGCTATAAAGTCGCTCAAATATCGGTACTAAATTCTACTGACAAAGTCGGTCAGGCGTCTGAACGTCTGAGCGACTGTCCCTTCTCAAAACTTAAGATTTGAAGAATACGGATGGAATTTGATTAGATTTTTATTACCAGACGAGTAAAACGTTTTCATTAACCTTAAGCACGATGCACTTTTAAATAGGACAATGTTATCCGAGGAGTGAAAGTTACTCATTTATGTCCCGAGTTTAGGTAATTATGTATTCTTAACTTTAAATTATTTTAATTTAAAATCGCGCTGTTTACTGGCTATAGTCAATATTTGAACATCGTTCAATAGAAAATAGTTTTTTTTTCTTAGTCAACTGTCAGTTGAAATCGATTCTTCTTAGGCCTGCAATGGGTAGTAATTTATGGTAATGACCTAAGTACTTTCAGATTATGAGTAATGAAAAACAAATTTTCCGTTTTGAGACGAAATTAATAAAAGACATTGTAGCGCATTTGATGATCTTTTAACTGCATGAGTGAGTGGAGTTCGCGTTGCGGAATTCTGAGATGAAACACATTTTAACTGTTGCCACTGAGACACTAAAAAGAAGAAGAGGTTTCATATTCCAAAAGATTTTTTTATAGTTGATTTTAATTATACTAAATGTATAGAAACACATTAAAATACAATAACAATTTTAATGTAAGACAAAAATAATGACCATTTGAGCCACATATGCGCTGAATTGAAAGACTTTTTTTGTTGATACCTACCTTGAATCAAATCTCTTTCTGAGAATGGGCAATGGGGTTAGGCCAAATAGAGGCACAATGCGATTATACGAACATACATAAATATACATAATATTATGTAATGTATTGATCCTTTCTATTCATTTCGTTTATCCCCTCGGAATATTGGAAATCTCCTCCTCCCTTATTATTGTGGCCTATACGGAGAAGGGTTGAAAAACATCTACATTAACTTATGTATTTTTTCTTTGTTTACGTTATGTATGTAATAGACCGTACCATGATAGACTTACTTCAAGTAAATACTTCAAAAGGACGGCTAGCAATAGCATTGATTGAAAAAAATAAGTCTTTTAAGAATATTATTCGAGAATAATTAAATTGGGTTTTTTGGGATCCTGTTTCAACCCTTTCAATGTCTACATTAAACTACTCTTTATTCATGAGTATTAATTAAAATTCAATGTAATTTAGAAGATTGCAGCATATACCTACTCTAAGATTATCATTTCTTTTAAGTGCGCCATAAGCCGCTAATGCCAATTTAGAAAAATTACTTACCTTTTTTTACGTGACGCAATTTCCATTGAGGAGCCATCGACAAAACGAGTAGCACAAACAAAATGTGAGAGAGCACGTGTCATCACTCGTTATTCTTGGCCCATTTTCCTAAAGTGCGGAAGTCAGGAGACAGTATATGCGGCTCCATTCCACCTGTCATGACCATCGACATTCGTTGAAGGAAACGGAAACGCGAAAGATAACCACAGTCCGAAAGGTTTGGGACACATTATAACTGTTGGATGGTCGTTTTTGGACAACAATGGACCATTAGTAACACTTTTTGTATCAAAACTGAGACCATTTTGGAAGCAGAAAAAGTGGCTGCCATTTCTGGAGAGATAAATAAATTTCATTAGACGGTACTTACTTAGATCGACTTATCGTTATGTCTCACTTAGATGGATTTATGAGACTCAAATTTTTTCACAACTAAAATTTTAGACCTTTTGTGAAAGAAAACACAGAGGAGGTTTTTAATTAAAACGACCCTTCTTTCCCGAAATTTGACCTTTGTTATGATTACAAGACCCATCCGTTTATTTAATCCACAATAAGTTATAACCTTGTGATCTGTGTGTGTGTGGTAGAGGTACTTATTATTTTAATAATAAATACCTAAAAGATTTCGGTAGAATAAAGTTCTAACACAACGGGTCCTACGTAGATAGACTAACCTATTACAAGAGCGAAAACACAACTGCACAGGACAGATAATTGTTTGATAATGAATCTGATATAATAATTCAAATATTTTTACTGATACAGTTATGTCTAAATTTAATGCTCATTTGTAGGACCCGTCAACATTATGTTGCTAAGGTGTAGAAGTTCAGAAAATTCCTCATCTGATACATCTCAAATATTCCTATTTAAGAAATCTAGTTTACAGGATCCTCTAGCTATCGGTATCTTTTCTGATGGGCTACGCTCTGTCAGTTGTTGAACTGTTGTTAATGCTAATTTCAAGGATCACCCTCAGTACCGCGTTAGGGAATTTCAACGACGATATAATACTTGACTCCGCATGCACGATCTAAAGAACATAAACTATTCTGCCAAGTTGCTGAGGTACTACGTAAGCGAGCGGGACGGGGTACTGCGTTGTGATTGGCTAACTCAAGGTCTGTGCTGTCTCAACGTATGTTTACGGCTCACAGGATTGGTCGAAATGAGACGAATATAAGACTTTTTTGCCTAATGTGTTGGCAGACATCGGTCGCCTGTTATTAGGACTCTAGTATTATATCGTCGTTGGGGAATTTCAATGTCCTCAATGAGTACATTTTTGGCTAACAAACTTTTGCTGATATAAACTTCTCAGCAAAAGAGCCAATAGTGGACTTTTCTTCTTCTTATCGTGTGGATGACAATCTATATTGACTCGGCCCAGACTTGGGCCACGAGTTTAGCGCCCTCCGAAACGTCCACCAGTGCCCATACCATCTTACAGAAATGTTACACAGGGCGCTTCGTACTCTACTCTTAACACGTGTCGTTTAACTCTCTTCTCATAACATAGATACAAGCTTACGGAATGTATCTATGACATTTTTTGTTTGTTCTTGTTGCTAACAGGTCTATATCTGGTTCTTGACCCCGTAACGAACAGTCGGCAGGGCACGATAATAAGTGCATCATCGTTTGTGGAGCAGCACCACAGTTACACTCCAGAGCAAAGCTATCAATGAAATTCTATCTGAGCAGATTTTCTTTGTTTCGGCCTTACTTGGTTAAGGATTCTGTGTAGCTTTGATTTTCTCTCAATATAAAACCCCATGTTTCTTTGTCCACAGGTCCCCCGCGACAGCTTCAAACACATAGTGAAGGCGTGCGAGTGCCCGCTCTATTGGAAGATGCCGCTGTTCCTGGCCACACAACAGAACCTACACGTGCCTGTTGACGGACACAAGTTTATAGACTTTTGGAGAGAGTAAGTCCTTAACCGTACTGCGCATTTATGACATTAACTAATATAAGCTAGATCTATCCAGTAGGCCCAGCAAAACTTGTGCTGTAACCTGCAGCCTTTTTTGCCGCCATTGCGAGCTTCTCCCAACCACTCCCGGGTATTCTGTGAGTTTGCCTCATTGCCCAGTAAGACCACTATTTGACGTCTAGATTTAACAACTTTAGGCTGCTTTTCGACCAGAGATGTGATATGCTACGTTGCTATGGATACGTTTGATTGCTGCACATAGCATACTGCATAGCACTGATGGAAATGGATTCAACTAAGATGCGTTTTATATGGCAGGATGCGTGCTATGGATACGTGCTATGGGTCGTCTTCCCTACCATCGATACATCGCATAGCTTAGCTATGCATCTTCCTCGCGCAGCTACTTAGTGGCGACGATCTTCATAGCACTTCTTAGGGTGCTCCCACATCTATCGACGCGGAATCGGATTTTTCCGTCGCCCTTTCTCTTTCTGTCGCTTAGAACTGCCATTTGCTAGACCGAGACAATGCGATAGCACGCGGCCGCGTCGAGGATTCCGCCGCGTGCTATCGCATTATGCTTTCTGTCACGGTCTAGCAAATGGCAGTTCTAAGCGACAGAAAGAGAAAGGGCGACGGAAAAATCCGATTCCGCGTCGATAGATGTGGGAGCACCCTTACTCGCATCGCTACATAGCTAAGCATCAGTGGAAATGGTCACATAGTTTCGTAGCTCAGCTTTTACATTCTCGCAGAAAAACTGCATAGCACTTCTCTGGTGGAAAGGCGTAAGCGGGTCAAAAATGCCAACTTATGAAACGTTGCTAATATCAATTTCGTTAAAACTGTTCCCTATCAATTATGTACTCTATTGCTTGAACAATACAATTGAATATTCTAATTTTGTATATAAATTTGCGATATATTTTAGGTCCCCTGAACTCTGCCTGTAAAATCCATCGTCAAACCTAATTCCCGTGATTGATGGTTGATCAGAGTAGATTTTTCAACACGTCCCTATAATAAATACAAAACATGAAGGTTATATTCACAAGTTCAGCAATATCATAAAAGAAAATCAGTTAATCTTTCAAGTTCTTCAGGTTTTGAAAAAGTTTTACAGGCGTGTAACGAGCCCAACGGGCATTGTTTCGTTTACTAGTGTTAATTACGGTTCCCTTGAAAAATCTTAAGAAAAAGAAAATAAGTAAGTTTTCCCTTGAAAGTAATGGCTTAACTTACTTAAGTATACAGATGCTAGATGCTTTTATTTCAGTGCAGTGCTGGCCCAGTGGTATCGGTCCCGACTTACGAATTGTAGGTCGTGGGTTGGAACCCCGCCAGGCGCATTACTTTGTGTAATTTATTTCAATACCACTGCTCTCAAAACGGTGAAGGAAAACATCGTGAGGAAACCGGCATGTCCTAGAACCAAAAATTCGGAGACATGTGACATTTACCAACCGCTCTGGACCTGCGTGATAGATAATGGCCCACTCCCTCTCACAGAGAGGATGCCTTTGTCCTAGCATTGGGAACATTATAGCCTGGGAATTTACCTACTTTTTCAGACCATGATCGTTAACGAGTTCACTGCGCGTTCTGACGAGAAACGGAACTCCTTGCGTGAGTCTGTTTCCCGATATCTAGAACCTGAAAGTTTCAAAGTCTTGTGTGAATTAGATTACGTGTGCAACCGTGCTCTACATGCTTCCTTATATACAGATGCAATCCAACGCGGAACGAGTAAAAATAAAAGAAGAAGAGTTCTTTAAAACAGTGTTTTCATCAAACTCAGGTCTATAGTGCTAACGATAGCTTATGTCTATGCTGCTTATAGGAACAAGATCCGTATTCTTTGATTGCCACTAGTCTCGTAGATACTAAAGCAATTTTCATCGATGAACGTTGTAATATCTCACTTTATATTATTTATTTGAATAATAAGCACACAAATTAATGTGTGTTATTATTAATCAACTAGCACTACGCCCGCGACTTCGTCCGCGTGATTTTCGAACTTTGCCTTTGTGAATTTCTAGAATTTTCTATAAACCTCACGGAGCCCGAGACCTTTCCAACGAATGTAAAACCGTGTAAATCGGTCCGTGCGTTCTCGAGTTATAGCGTCAGGAAGGAAAACCCGACTTATTTTTATATTAATCAACAATTAAACTGTGTCTAAAATTGACAACTAACTACATAGCTGACAGTCAGCAATAGTTTCTCGACTCCACATAAATAGTTTCGTAATATAGGCCCGCTTAAGGCGCAGTCACGCCTTGCTGCTCCAAATGTTCAGTGACACACAACTCCAGGCGAGCATTGTTGATGGATGCACCCATCTGGAACAGATAAGAGCTGGGCCGAGGAAGATGAATGTCCAAATGCTCGGTTTAATTTACTATGAATGGCTTGACATCGTGATGAGACGCAGTTGTCTCGTAATGTAATAAACAAATGAAAATCGCTTCTTAATTTTTAATTTGGGAACACATAAACCGACGTGGATCCGTCAGATGAGGTAACTTAACACTGCGTAGAGCTGAATACATAATAAGTACGCAATCGGCTCTAAGCTCCAATTCCTTTGGGCATGCGGGCAGCGAGTAAAGGGCAACTCGCTGCCCATGGACGATGCCCGGGTCGACGGCGCGTTGTGTCCCACGCACGCCTCAAAGGGCGTCAGCATAATGACCGGGGCCCCCTCTCAGAGGGCCAAAGCCTGCTGGAATCGCGGGACTTATTCCATCACCGTTACCCCGAAATATAAAGGACACCGTGGATTTTAGTCAGGATTCATTTGATGATTTTACCACGAAAAAAAAAGCTCCAATTCCTTACCATAGAGTTTGTTCAATCCCGGAGTTTTCTGCAAAACCATACAGCACCAATCGTACGTTTTTTCCATTCAAAACTAATCCCCATATTCTCATTTCCAGAATGACTTCCCAGTGCCACGACATGGCCTCCCGCTTCGTGTACATCCTGACGCGAGGGAAGAGCAACACATTAGCACCGGAGGACTTTGTCCCTCTCGTGCAGGACGTCGTCGACACACATCCTGGCCTGTCTTTCCTGAAAGAGGCCACCGAGTTCCACTCACGATATGTGCATACTGTAAGTAGACGAAAATGAATCGTGGAATTATGGGTTAATAGTTTTGAAAGTCGATCGCAGATGTATAGATACAATCTGCAGAAGATTTGTCAGTGGATTGGACCAATTTTTAAATTAAGCAACCCTTCTGTACATAGGAGATCACGTTTGGTTGCAACTGCCACTTGAAAATCTCTGGCAGATCTTTCTAACAGTCAGAACCTAGAAATTCTGATACCGGATTTTTCAGAGTTATCAAGCCAAGAAACTTGATTGTAGATTTTAGTTAGGCAGTAGCTCCCCATACAAAGAATATCGGTATTTTACATTGTTTATCTGGCAACCCACGACATAATGTTAAAAGGCATACAGATGAAACTTAAAACCACATAGAATAGACGACAAATGACCGATCTCATGAACTCGTGATCCTTTTACTTCAATAGTTGAAAAATACGAGTACGGAGCACGAGGTTCACAATTTCTATTGTCGTTGAACGGAATTTCTCGAATTTATCAGTGGATTGGAGTGCGGTCAGTAAATGGCCATATATTTATCTAGCTAAACTATCGCACGGAAAACTGGAACCAGTGAGAAACTGTGGCTTGAAATAAAAGACTGTCGCCTTTGTGAATAAAAATATGTGAGCATTATTGTAATGTAAGGTGAGTTCGAAATGGTCGGCCATCTAAGGGTGCTATTGGCCGCCATTCCAAATCTCCAGAAATGCGATAATCCGCTGCTGACGTTTTTTTTATAAAATGAGCTAAGAGAAGTGTAGAAAATTTCATAGGTCATCAATACAAAAAAAATAATGTGGGTATATAAGACCGCGCGATATTATATTTGCATTTCAAAGACTATTGAAATAAACACGTTCAGAGTAAAAATTATAGAAAAAACAAAATATGTCGTCACTAAATAGTTAGCCCAATGATGTATTTACTTATTTCTGAGATAGTTATTTAAAGAAATATTTTTTTATGATATTGGAACTTTTTTTTCAAAATACCCAGTTTTCGTTGTGACTTGATTCTAATTTAAATCCAACTTCTCTTACAATACCCACATCTCTATGTTATACGCGTTTTTGTTCCACAAATAGAGAATACCCGGAAGCGGCCAACATATTGGAGTGGCCCACATCGGTAACTCAGCCCTTTGGGAAATTCCGCGGTGCATACTAAAGGAAACACACATTACGGCAAGCGGCCCAATGGCCCAAGTATTTATTTTATACCTGACCACTTTTACGTGAAAATATTTGTTCTGGCCAGTTCCTACTGAAGCTATTACTTGGCAATTAAGTCAGTTTAGGTACTTAAATAGATGGTATTTTATTGTTGTACCAATTTTTTAATCTCTAGTTTTTACTCTAGTTCCGTGGATGTATTTACAAACATTAACCGCCTTCAAAATTGAAGGGTTTTGAAAATCTGAATATGGTCAGCAACTTTTGATGCTGACTGTACATACATAAACCGAACGAATTGAGAACCTCCTCCTTTTTTGAAGTCGGTTTAAAACAGCTAGTCCCGAATAAACCGCCTAAACGACTTCTTGTTGGTCATTTATTATTTTTATTTATACAAGTTTTTGTTCCGTGCGGGAATCGCAATCAAATCCGTGATCTGCAGCGCATCCACTACGTCAACAGTGCCGCGTTTGCTAATTCTATGGTTACAATGTCGGTCTTATCGCTGATAATAGGTAATTGTTCTAATCGATCATTTTAGCCAGCTTTTGGCTGTTTGTTTACATACGTAAAAGGGCAATTAGTCGCACGCGAGTTTGTTACTTTCTAGAATGAATAAAGTTAAAGGAAATATTTGGGTACAACAATTCCTAAAAGTTCAAATTAAATCAGTTCAAAGTAGTACGTGTTCGTTCGTCAATCGTTTTTTTTTTTTGTGCATATACTTATGAATTTCGATATATTAGGTATATTACAGTTTACTGTTATTATACAACGTGTAACGTTAATTACTCGTTCTATAAATTGGAAATTCGCAAAAAAAAAAAAATGTTTTTTTCATACTGATGGGCCCGATCAATTTCTCATTTTGTATGAAAAAGCAAATATTTTTTTTGCGAATTTCCATAAGTCTCGGAACAAAAATTGTTCAGTGACATGGACTGAGTTACCCCACGAGAGGTTTTGCGCTATTAACGTTACACGTTGTATAACTTCAGTAATATTCAGACTCATCTTTTGTATTTCAAATTGTTTTTTTTTTTTTCTATGCGTTGACTTTTCATTCTTTACGAAAAAAAAGTCACTCACTCAGGGGTGAAAAATATCGTCACAGTCGAAAATAACTTAATAAAATGCAATAACAATTGTTCTTTAACATTTCAGGTGATCGCTAGGATATTTTATTGCGTGAATCGAACTTGGTCGGGCAGGATATCGATCCCCGAACTCAGAAGATCGAACCTCCTACAAGTCATACAGCTACTGGAAGACGAGGAAGACATTAATCAAGTTACACAATATTTTAGGTAAATATTTACTTATCTACTTAAAATTCGGGCACGCCACAATCGCGGCGGTAAGACTCCTCTTTGAGGAGTGGCTGGAGACGTCACGGCGTCCTTACCTATCGGATGACGCAGGTCCTCACCGGACACGGAATTTTCGGGAGGTTCCTGTGTCGGATAGGGAGGGAAGAAACGCCCGGGTGTCACCACTGCGAAGATCGCCCGGAGGACACGGTGGAGCATTCGGTGCAGAACTGCCCCGCTTAGGCAGAGCAGCGCCGTGTCCTCACGGCGGCGATAGGCGAAGCACCTCTCGCGCCGGGCATTGATCGAGGCCATGCTGCGGGGCGAGACGGAGAGGGAAGCGGTCGCCTCCTTCTGCGAAGCAGTCATGCTCGTGAAGGAGGCGGGCCATGAGAGGGAGAGTACAGCGTCCTCCCTCCGCCTCAGCCAAAACCGTTCTAGCGTGATGTGAACAACGCATTCTACATTAATCCCCCCTTTGTTCTATTTATTCAAACCATTAGCAATATTTTACAAGTGAAGCTATAAGTGCTCCTAAAAGACCAATAAAAGTTTCTCGTCCTCACAAACTTGATCCATAAATGTTTTTCAAAGTATCCTCTATTTATGAAACACGTAATCTTGTTTACATTTCAGTTATGAGCATTTCTACGTCATCTACTGTAAGTTCTGGGAGCTGGACAGAGACCACGACCTCTTCATAGACAAGCACGACCTGGCGAGGCACAATGACCATGGTAAGTACCTACTTCCAATTACTTATCGTTTTTTTTCTTCAAAACTTGCTACATCGTTCTCACCACCACCGACGTACCACGAATGATGTAACAAAGGTTCTGTATTAATTCTGGCGATCTAAAAAAAGTGTCCATGGAGTTTCTTGCACGTTCTTCTCCATAGAGATCTACTTCTTGGAACGGGCATCTACGGTACTTTCACAGTTTTTATGTCTTGTGACTGGCACTGTAGCACCACAACTTTTTACTATTTATTAATAATTATTCCTTTAATTGTCTCTGACAATTCAAAAGTGCCTGTAACTGGCCTACTTGAAATAAATGCTTTGATTTTGATTTCTGAGACCACTTTTTAACTCCTGAGGCCTTACCACGAGCTCTTAACGCGATTCAGTTTCGGCTGTGGTAAAGAGACAGAGCTATACAAGTCGTCTAGCGCCATCTCTTTCCCACAGCCTAAAGACTCACGCTTTAAGAACTCATGGTAGGCCACCTGAGCTGTGTAAACAGACTGAAATCTTCCGGAAACCTCGATAATTTATAGAAAACTAGACACAACTATGTATTTGCTAGAAGTTCGTTTATCAGGATTCTTTTAAAATTCTGGTGGATTATGGAAATCAAAATTAAGCCTGAGTCCTTTTTTTTATCGTGACAAAATCAAAAAATGAGTCATCCCGCCCTGGGTGGAGTGAAAGGAACCGTCAGACCCGCTCACTAAAATTCATCGTGTTCCTTAAGAGTACCTATACTGGTCGATCATTCTTCCATACAAACGTGGTATGGCTATTAATGCACTGTTTAATGGTATACATTCAAAATAAAAAAGGTCTTTTCTATATTTATCTCAGCCCGTGTCGAAACAAAAATTACAGAATTCATTATGATTGTCAAAACTTCCTTATTTCAACACTAATTTTAAGATTTTGAAGGGAAATAAATGATAAAAGTAGACGGAAAATTGCAAAACAGTTACCATTACAGCGATATATTATTTGTTCAAAAAAACAAATAATCATTAATTCCGCTCACTCGCCGCCGACTAACCCCCTTAACAGCCCTTTAAGTTCCACGGTCATGGTAACCTATTTAGACAGTGGTGGGATCAAACCCTTTCCTTTCCAGTTTTATACTTCCTTTTTTTTTCGCGTGGTTTTAATCTTCGGCAAAGCATCATCATGATAACTCCATCGGCTTTTTTCTATACAAAATAAAAAAGTTACCACCCCTTATAAGTTAATACCCCGAATCATCGTTCACGCGGTAACTTATCAACTTTTGTTTTGCGGAAGATATAAAAACTTTATGTCATGTTACATTATAAAGTTTTATTTGTTGGTGAATTGGGAGGTTTATGATTTGTTTTTGACTTGCAAAGAGAAAAAAACAAAAAGTTTTGCGCGTATCCCTTTGAGAGAGACATTTTATACATCGATGTGTCAAACTTCCAACTGCTGTTTCATTTGGTTTCAAGTGGTTTAGAAGTACATAATATATTTCTAAATTAATATCCTCTACTTCTTTCAGTAATAACTGGTAGGTACTAACAAAATTCTAATTTTGTATAGTAATTTAAATCAAACTTGAAAAAAAGTACAACAGAAACACAACTTCTAAAAATACAAATAATATATGTAGATAGACCGATGTGTTTAGCAAACACTTCCGGGGGCTCCGTCGGAAGTGGCCAAAGCCTGCCGGGGTCGCGGGACTGCCTCATCAGGTAAACGTGACTGGAAAGTAAAGGGCTATTGAATGATCACCGTGGATTTTAGTCAGCGCATGTCTGGCAGTCTGAGTGAGAGGACTCATTTAATGATTTATCCACGATAAAAAAAAACGGATAAAAAATACAGTCTTTCTCAATCACTAGCAAATAGGTATATGTATCTACTATTTTAAAAATGTATTGGTCATTACATTTATTTTCTACCTTTGCCTCTAATTTATTTGGACTTGGCCTCAGTGGTTGGTCTCTAAGCTTCCAACTCATCATCATCAGCCGGAAGACGTCCACTGTTGAACATAGGCCTCCCCCTTAAACCGCCACGCCGAACGACAATTCGCCACTTGCATCCATCGGTTGCCCGCGACCCTCACGATGTCGTCGGTCCACCTAGTGGGAGGCCTGCCTACGCTGCGTCTTCCGGTCCGTGGTCGCCACTCGAGAACTTTCCTTCCCCATACCTATAGTCCAATTTTATACAAAATCTTTAAAGCCAATTCACCGTCTATTGCAGCCCTATCAAGCCGCATGATCGAGCGCGTCCTCTCCGGCTGCGTGACGCGCGGCAATCAGAACCGTCTCACACCGGACGGCGAGCCTCGCATGTCCTACACGGAGTTCGTGTGGTTCCTACTGGCTGAGGAGGATAAGACGCATCCCACGGCCATCGAGTACTGGTTCAGGTATGTACCATGCAATGGCGTACTAGCCCAGTGTCAGCCGTCAATACATTGTGAAACGCCAAAAGCGCAAAACCTCTCGTGGGGTAACTCAGTCCATGTTACTGAACAATTTTTGTTCTAAGACTTTTGGAAATTCGCAAAAAAATGGGTTTTTATACAGATGTGCCCGACCAATTTCTCATTTTGCATGAAAAACCATTTTTTTTTGCGAATTTCTTCACTTTTTATTAGGTATTATGTATTCTGTAAAATATATGAACTTCTGTGTCAAATATATATGAACTTTCCATTCATACCAAGACAAAAAAAAAAACTTGAGAGGTGTCAAGGGACACCCGGATGGAACGAAGTTACTGTATACACTCAACAAAAATAATCGTCGCGACTCCAATCCACACCACTCCGCTACACTCCACTCCACTCTTCGAGCTCTAGCACCCTTTCGCAACGCGCGATAAGGAACTTCGTTCCAAAAAGTGTCGTGACAACTTTTCGTAAGATTTTTTTCCGTCTACCCCCTTTCACAACGCGCGATAAGGAACTTCGTTCCAATAATTGAAAGGAACAATTTATTCTAAGAATTAAAATTCAATCTGGGTCTGTTCAAAACTTCAAAGGGCTAAGATTTGTGATCCTACTTTCCTAAACCAGTAAACCTGCTTCAGACTTTATTTAATTTTATGACATCTTATCTAAAATTCCCCAGATGCATGGACTTGGACGGCGACGGCTTCATCTCGATGTACGAGCTGGAGTACTTCTATGAGGAACAGATGCAGAGGATGGAGGCCATCGGCATCGAGACGCTGCCCTTCAACGACTGCCTGTGTCAAGTAAGACTTGCACTATTGTCTTTCAGAAACATTCGGCCCAGGAACTAGATGGACGATTATGAGCGCATATTCTGAAAGTTTATAAGCTCATAATCTGAAAGTTGGCAACGTCGCAAATGGTTGTCAAAATATTTACAAGTTTTAATTAATTTTTGGCAATGTATGGAAATAAGAAATATGGCTCTGTAGTGCACTGAAAACTGGAGGGAATGCAATAATTAATATAATAACACCGAATAGATATGTAGTTTTAGATTTAAAGAAGCATTTGAGAGAACTTTCCAAATGCGTTTTAAACACCCGAAACGGTTACAATATCAGAAGTGTTATGCATTCCTATATCATTTTTTTAGTGCACAACACAGCAATATTTCTTGTTTTCTTATAGAAACTTTGCCAGATTAATTAAAACTTGGAAATATTTGACAGTTTTTTTGCGACGTTGCCAATTTTCAGAATATGTGGCCTTAAAATTAATAGTGCTAGACGGCACATAAAAAAAAGAAATCGCATAATATTTATAGAAAAAAAAACTTGAGAGGTGGCAAGAGACACCCGGATGGAACGAAGTTACTGTATACACTCAACAAAAATAATCGTCGCGACTCCACTCCACTCCACTCCACTCCGCTCCGCTCAGCTCAGCTCCGCTCCGCTCAGCTCAGCTCAGCTCAGCTCCGCTCCACTCCAATCCGCTCCACTCCACTCCACTCCGCTCAGCTCCGCTCCACTCCATTCCACTCCACTCCACTCTTTGAGCTCTAGCACCCTTTCGCAACACGCGATAAGGAACTTCGTTCCAAAAAGTGTCGTGACAACTTTTTGTAAGATTTTTTTCCGTCTAGCCCCCTTCCACAACGCGCGATAAGGAACTTCGTTCCAAAAACAATACGGGACGGACTAAATAAATTGAACCAAAAAAATTTGACACGTACGTGTTCACCGTTTACAATAAATACGAGAAAATACAAATCAGTCTTACATTATTAACGGCCAGAGAAACACAGAAAAAAATATTATCCCCAAAAAGTCCACGAGCTCTTCGCTGGTAACACCTACGCATAAAATAAAAAGTAATAATTTTGGACAAGACAAGATGTTTATAGAAATCAACACGCAGTGAAACTTGCACCCGCTCCTCATCTGCACGCTATCATAAGAAACAGGGGAGATGATGAAAGAGATGACTTGTCTTCACAAAATGCTGTCCACCATTTGACGAGTGAAAGGCCAAGGAAAGGCCCATCTGAAGGTTTCTAATAATTTGGTGACATATGGTGAAGTTTGATATAAACTGATAAAGTTAAAATACATCATCTCAGGGAAAAGCTTGGAATTGTGGCAAAAGCCATCGATATTTTTTGAATGCAAGGTTTCAATTTCACTGTATTTATTGCCTGAGACAAAAACACAATAAACTATGGGAGCGACAAAATAATTATGTCTGTACTATTATATATTCTGTGATTATGTCCCATTTAGTTATAATAGTTTCTCGAGTCGTTTTCACCCGAACCAAAAACATATACCTACCTACATAATATATCGTTTCCGTCTCATGGACTTTTTCTGATCGACTCATTACGTATGCCTCTCCCAAAAATCTGCAATAGTAATTATTCTCAACATAATTTCGTGACGACCATATAGCCTGCTCTACACTACTCGCGAAGTTGCCTCGACGAAGTAGTCGTCGAAGTTGATCGAAGTCCCGAAGTATGTGACTCATGCAACTTCGCGAGGAGCTCACTGATCCCTTTGACTCGGTCGCAAAAACCGACAACAAATGGAAGTCGCCCGAAACGAGCCGAAGTTGCACTAAGCGAAGTTCCCTTCTACACTATCGTATTCGGTCAACTTCGACCACCTTCGCGAGTAGTGTAGAGCAGGCTCAACCTTACCAACTTCACCATACATCACCGCAGTTCAAAAGCCCAGGTTCACCAGAAACCTTCCCCCCACAGATGCTGGACATGGTCCACCCGGCGACAGAAGGCAAGGTGACGCTGACGGACCTGAAGCGTTGCAAGCTCACACCCATCTTCTTCGACACCTTCTTCAACTTGGAGAAGTACCTCGACCACGAACAGAGGGATCCTTTCGCCACACAGAGGGACTCGGATTGTGAGGTGAGCATTTTGATGGTTAGAGGAGTTGAGGAAATAGGGGCATCCCTTTTTCTCTCGTGCAACCTTATGATTGATGGTTTGAAAAGTTCGGTTCCTTTCGCCGCTTTTGAAGACTATTCAAATGCACCCCAATGTCGACTCTTGGCAAGGTTTCAGTAAAATTAAATCAATCAATATTACTTTATATGGTAGTTTTACTTCAGCGATTCTAATAAGTTCCTCAAAAGACTTTGACTAGTTCTCTACCTGCTTTTTGCGTATATTATGTATAGAACATTTTGAGACCCTATCAGTAAAGCTGTCTGGACCCATAATTTTGCTCTCTAATTTATTCTTCACTTCACTCTCATAGAAAATGAAACGTGTAGAAACGAGAGAAAAATAAAAGAAATTATATTTGTGTAAATGTTTCAGATGTCTGAATGGGACAGATTCGCAGCCGAAGAATATGAGCTGCTGGTCGCCGAGGAGGGAGGCAGCGACGCACAAGACCAAATGTAAGCCCCTTACGTACCCCAAGCCACCATCACTATTATATTATGTACTATCTATATACAACACGTGCAATAATAATGTTTGTTTCTTACATAAACAGGCAGTTATATAGGATAATGAAAGAGGCAGAGAAAAAGAAGTGTATGAATCGATTCTTAGAGTTGTGCAGAGCTAATGGGCTGAACGGATTCGGCTTATACAAATAAATAATTTGTCACTCGGTGGTAAAGTAGACTATAGATTAGACATGTCTTGAGCCCGTACTCGCACTAGAATGAACTAGAAACATTACGCATTTTGAAGCATTGGGCGGCACCTGGGGGTGAAAGAGCCACTTCAGCAGAAAGATGAATATATTACGATAAAATTTGTGAAACGATCCCCGACACAGTTAATCTTACGCGCATAACTTTCGAACCACGGCACTAAATTGGATTTTCTTTTGTTGTGTTCGTTATTGCTAAGAATAGATCTATGGTTAAGTAAGAAAGTTGCCTGAAACTTACAAGCCGGGGCGGCCGCTGTCTGTCTGTGATTAGAAATACGAATTTTATCGCAATACTCATTATCCTAATATGGTTCTGCTAAAATGGCCTTTTGAAGCCCCTTGATCACAACTGTGTAATAAAGGCCCCGCACATACCCTCGTTACTTAACTACTGGACTCCTCGTAACAATATTAAACTTAGATATCTTCTGCGATATGTTCTGAATGCAATCGATAATAATTATCACCTAGTCAGTTATTAATTCAAGGGATCATTCCTATGTACATCATTTTAACACACCACAAGATATTAGACTCATGTAGTACTTTAATTTCTGTAATTATATTATTTATCTATGTTTTATGTATGTATATATTTCAGTACTTATATATTTTTCTTTCGGTCATTATATATTGTAATTTCTTTCATCAGGGAGGAAGACAGATCTGGCTATGCTAGGGTAAGACTGTGTTGGTGATTTGCCGTGTATGTCTTGTGATACTTTGTGCACCGGCCATGTTGCGGCGCGTGTGACGGTGTGCGCACGCGCACGCGACGCACTGAGCTTGGCGCTGTGCGGATCTCCATTTGCATTTTGCTCATTTACGATTTGTCGCTTTTACGAATGAACATTGCACTCAAATGTAATCACATTAAACCAAAGATGTACCTATCGAAACAAACTTCTAAATCTCCTCTCCCAGAATTCATTGCTGTTGATTTTGCTTTGAAAAGTCTTTGTCTGCCTTACTGATGAAAATACATATTATAATTCCTGTAAATATGTCAACCCTCCCCCCGTCCCCCGTCCCCCACTCCGTACACAACTGAACATTTTAAGCTTTTGTTTGTCAATAATACCGAGACTCAGCAACGCATGGAGCGAAACTAACAAAGATGGAACTTTCTCACTTGCATTCAGTACATACGAATTTGAATGACAGTCGCATCGAGCTGCCTCGCACATCACTAACATATTGTTTGGTATTTCAGCTCGTACGATGAGACAGACGAAGACTGTTTATCGCCAAACATGGACGACATCACCAACACGGACGTTATCGAAGACTCCAGCGTCGAGGAGTCCACGCTCAGCGAGTATGGCGCCGCAGCACGGGTCCGCCCCGGGGCCCCCGGGCCACTCGCACACCCCGGGGCCCCCGGGCCCCTTGCACACACCAGTGCCCCCGGGCCCCTCGCACACTCCGGGCCCCTCGGCCCCGCGGGCCCCGCTGCCCCGGCTGGCCCTGCTGGGCCGCCCGGCGCCGGCTATGTCAACCTCAGCTCCATCTACTCTATCGGTGGCGACCGCTGGGCCAACAACACTAATCCTCCCGTCAAGAACGGACTCTCTGACAAAAAGCTTCCCGAAAAGCCGGTCCCACCCGAGAAGCCCGTCAGCCTCATGATGGTCAACGGCAAGATGGACAACCGGTACGCGGGCTTCGGCAACAACAGCTTCCTGTACTCGCAGCTGTTAGGGTCGAGCGGCGCGCGCGCCAAGGAGCCGCCCTCGTACTCGGCCGCCACCAGCGGCGCACTCTTCGACAAGTCCGGCGATCCCAAGAAGACGGTCACGTCGCCTGTTAAACCCAAGTCGCCCGTCACGAGTCCCGTGAACGGAGTCAACAAGATCTCGGACAACTACGAGCGCGCCGTGGCCGAGCGGCTCAGTCCGCAGCGGGAGTCCTCCCGGCTGAACCGCACCAGTCTGTTCAGTAAAGTGAACACGGGCGTGGTCTCCAGCAAGGTGAAGAAGAAATCCGCGAGGCCGGACGACGAGGACGACGACTACGCGCGCGACAGCGACGAGTGCTCCATATAGGACACGCGAACCCAGTGATGTTGCCATATGCAATAACTAATTAAATGGTTTTATTTCAGTGAACACCAAAGATTACACGATGAACGTGCAATTCGTGAAAACGTTAGATTACCTACCTTACCTGATATCAAATTAGAATAGTGTGTAATATTGTCTCAGTCGTTAATCGAAACAGAGAAATATTTTTTCAGCGTATCCTAGTGGACGATACGTGCCTTGTGTCAGTGTAGCGAGTTTAGACGATTCCGCGTTCGGACGTTGTTAGTCGATTAGTGGATTTAGAACAAAAAGTGCATTATCCTTGAACAAAAGAAAACTGTTCTTTGTATAGAACCTTGTGTTAGTATCGCATAGACTAGTTACAGCATTTTGATAGTGTAGTATTTATGTACCTATGTATTATTTTAATTTACTTCTCAAATTAACCATATCAAACAATGCTATTTTTGTTTGCGCAGAAGTTTATGTGTTTTGATTTTGAATTATATATAAATATTTAACTAAATTCTGGTCATGTGATCTATAATATGTATTCTTCACCTAAAATAATTACAAAATCATATCATTCCTCCATCCAGGTCGTATAAACATTTGTAATAATAATCATAAAATTCAAATTGTTAACAGAATCACACTGTCATTAGAAATCAGTCGTCCATGTAGCTTTATTTATTTATTTATCATGACAAAAGTCAGTATAATAAACACGCACAGATTAATTTAGAATAGTAGATAGAAATATTTTTGATAAGGGGTTGGCTCCTGTCCTGCATCTACCTTCTTTATTCGAAGAATTTCATGTAACGTGGTGTGTTGTGTAAGTGCATGTGTGTGACAAGATTGTGTTGTTGTTGTTGGCTCTTTAAGCAGCAGCAGAGCATTGACGTTAGTGAAAATATGTATAATTTAATAATCGAATTGAGGCCTTACCACGAGCTCTTACCGCGATCCAGTTTAGGCAGTGGAAAAGAGATAACGCTAGACGACTTGTATAACTCTGTCCCTTTCCCACAGCCTAAACTGGATCCCGTTGAGAGCTTGTGGTAAGGCCTCTGGGCATCGGCGTCGTTCTGCCGCCATGTTGGAGGCGTGTTGTGTGAATTAAAGGAATTGTTTTATTCGATCAAATTCGAAACTTAAATTAAATTTATCTTTTAAATTGTATATTGAATATTAATTTAAATAATTGAAAGTGATTGTGTGTGGATGTTCGTAAAAAGGAGGAGTTTGTATCGACATAATAGGAACATGTGAAATAGCGAAGGCAGCTGTATAAATAATAAGCTTCTAGGTAATGCTAGGTAGATTACGTTATGCTCTAGTCTACAGGTGCTGTAACAAGCCAACAGACGATCTACCACTCCTGAGCAATCTGTTCAAGTCTTTATTCAACAAGTTTGTCACAACCAAAGAATCGGTTGTTAGATTTTATAATCGCCTAAAGTACTGAGTTTTATTATTCATGGATTTTATATTTCAGTTATTATTTTAATAAATTCTCGATAAAATAAATTCCTAAGTTATTATAATGAGAATTTCATAATATTATTCTAATGTTAGTTACGATTTTAAATCCAATTGTTTTCAAGTGTGTAGTTTCGAAAACTTGATGTGTGACTTGTCATACATGTAAAAATTGTGCCTCATTTATTATATTTTATCACGTATAATACCGCAACAGATCACCGGCCTCACCCGTACCTACCTATCCTATAGCTTCATTTAATGTTAAGACTAGTCATTTCCATAAAATGTAAATCATTTCTATTTACAATCCTCAATTGAACTAATTTTACCAAGTATTAACCAAAACGATTGTTCACATTTTTAACAAATTTTATTAATATGTTGTGTACTGTTATATTAGAATAATTTTATTAAGGTATGTTCTAGATACCTACCAGTTTTGAGCTAAGCTGTTTTAAAGTTGGAATCATTTAGTTAATTAATGTAGATTAGATCTGTATACCTAAGTTACCGGTTTTTTAAGGTAATTTTTTTCAGTAAGAGATTGACTGTCGTAGTGTTCTTTTGTACCTAGTTGTTTAATGAGTTGAGTAGTCTGTTAGGGTCGTTTCGCCGGTTTCGCGACCACCTTCAGTAGGCGACCATTTGACGGACTAAGTTTCTTTAAATCAAGAAAATAGTGTTTGTAGAGGTAATATACATAAAAAATAAATATAACGTGCTTTCTAATTAATTATGAAATAAGAATTTATAAAGTTTGAAACAAAAGGTTTAACCCAGAGCCGAAAAAATATTGTTCAATGCGCGTCTTGATTCCGTGGTGAGTGGAGGTACCGCGAGTTGAAAAAAAACTAACACGGCGCGCGGCGCTCAAAGGTAAGTTTTAATACTTATTTCATGTTTTTCAAACCAGTTACATGTTCAATTGTATAATCGATAAGTATGGATTATAATTTTGTTGTATTTTGCTTTTTTAAAACTTATTATTATGATAAAATCAAGTGGTCGGTAACCGAAATGCTTATTTATCAAAAACGTTAGATAGCGACCACATGGTCGCAAACCGACGAGTTCAGCATTATTTTGTTTGATCAATAAATGATCCTTATGCTTCATACAGGACTGTTATAATTTTGAATGTAGTATTGTAAAAGTCTTTCTTTGTAGTCCTTTGGTAAGCGACCACCAGTTTCTTTTTAAGAAGTTTATTTAATTTACCTACAAAATTGGACGCTAAACAGGTGGTCGTAAACCAAAGTAAGCGAAATAAAGACATTGGTTTCCGACCACCATAATTTAGTATGAGAGAAATAACGGCCGCTAACAGAAATAAGTATGAAAGTTCATTGAGTACCTATGCGACCATGTCTGATTTTTTGTATTTCGTAATTATTTAAATGTCCGTTTCATAATTATTATTTGTTGTAGGTACCTCATCATCTCGGCCATAGGACGTTCACAACTGAACATAGCCATAGGCCTCCCCTTTATACATATAGATCTCCACATTATCCACGTATGCCGGTTGGAAGTGACCTGCATCCAGCTTCTTCCGGCGTCTGTCCATCTTGTTGGTGGATGTCCTACGCTGCGCTTGCTAGTCCGTGGTCTCCACTCTAGCACTTTTCGACCCCATCGGCAATCTGCTCTGCGAGTAATATGGCCTGCCCATTGCCGCTTCAGCTTTCTAATCCGGTGGGCTATATCGGTGACTTTACTTCGTCTACGGATCTCCCCATTTCGGATTCGATCACGCAGAGAAACACCGAGCATAGCCGTCTCCATAGCTCGTTGAGCAACTTTGAGCTTTGAGATGAGGCCGACTGTGAAAGACCACATTTCGGTGCAATAAGTCATCACTGCTAACACACATTGGCAGAAGCATTGGGTAGAAGACTTTCGTCTTGAGGCACTGAGGTATGTCGGACGAAAAGACATTGCGTAGTTTCCCGAACGCTGCCCAACCCAGTTGGATTCGGCGGTTGTCCTCTTTCTCGAAGTTGGACGTACCTAATTCGACTAATTGTCCTAAGTAGATATATGAGTCAACAACTTCGAGTACCGAGTTTCCAACAGAGACTGGGGTGGGCACAACATTGGCATTTGACATAATTTTCGTCTTGTCCATGTTCATTTTCAAGCCCACCCGTTGTGGAACTCGGTCGAGGCCATCGAGCATCATGCTGAGTTCCTCCATCGACTTGGCCATGACTACGATGTCGTCGGCAAACCGAAGGAGAGTGGTGTATTCGCCGTTGATGTTGATGCCTGGAATGGCAAGGACTTGCCATTCCAGGAGCTTGAAGGCGTCTTCCATTGCGGCAGTAAACAGTTTCGGGGAGAAAGTCCCCTTGCTTACACCTCTTCTCAATGGAATCGCCTTCGTGATCTGCTCCTGTACTCGGACCGACGCGACGCATGGTGGTGTTAGCGCTGCATCGCTGGAGTGACTTAAGTACCGCCCATGTTTCCACCCAATCGAAGACTTTCTTAGATTCCACAAACGCTAAGCATAATGGCAAGTTATACTCTTCGGTCTCTGTATAATTACCTCTTATATATATATATATAATCTCTCTGTATAATTACCGCAACGTATGGATGTGGTCTATGGTGCTATAGCCTCTTCGGAAACCGGCTTCTACGGGAGGCTGCAAGTCATCAAGTCTGTGTTCGAGAGGGTTCAAGATTACCCTTGAAACAGCTTATAAACATGACTTAGAAGCGTGATGTGTCTGTAGTTCTTCAATAGGCTGTTATCACCTTTTTTGAAGAACAGCACCACCTCACCCCTGCTCCGTGCTCCAGGCGTTTTGCCCTCGGAAATGTTGTTTATTATTTTTAAATGTACTACATTTTATTGATATTGTTTGACCAATGATTGTTGATTCTATTACAACTATGACTAATTCTCTACAAAATGTGAGATTGTTATCTTTAATTATAAGAAAACATTACACCAAATGATTACCATTTTTGTTTTTATTAAATAGCAAAAATTAAAATATTTTTAAAGCGATTATAATTGTTTTATTGGCATATTTTTCATATTTATTAAAGCGGTCGCAAACCAGCTCACTGATGGTCATAAACTGATAAAAATGGTCGCAAACCGGCGTTTTTGCTATATTTTCACTTTTTCAGCATTTTATAAATATTTTTGTATGAAAGTATTTTATTTTATGTTTTGTATCCAAACTACATTATATTTGGGACAAATTCACAGTAACATATACTATCTTGCGTGTAAACAACATTTTTTTTTCTTCATCTAAAGTGGGCAACCCAGCTAACTGGTCGCTATCCGGCGCAATCACCCTATAAGTGTTTTAATCAATAATCAGGTAAACTTTTAAAACGTTTTATCTCATTACAATGACGTGAATCTGAATACATGTATCTGAAAATCTCAGCCATGATTCGTAATTCGTAATAGTGCCATTTTTCTTTCAATATTTTTGCAGACATTTTATTTCGATTTTTGAACTTGCTATATTAGTATGTCACAGGGATTTGATCAAATCCCTGGTTTTATCTTTTCCCTGCGACAAGTACATAATGTAACTAATATCATACGCAAAATGTTTAAAAAAATAATTTATCTTTTTATCACTAAAATAATATTAACTTGCATTTGAAATATATCTTTCAACATTTGTAATGTACGCATTTGGTATGCATGGAATGAAAATGAAATGGAAACGTTCCTAAGAAAAGCCTAATAATTAAAAGTTAAGTTCATCTTTTTAATGAACTAAGTAGCTACAAAATTGTAACCCTATAAATTAATTAAGATTTTCTTAATTTAAAATAGGTAGGTACGATATTTAGTTTTTATATTTATCGGTACCGGTCTAAAATATTTTAGTTTGATTATACATATTTAAATTTTTAGACGAAATTTTGATCGTAATTTCACTATTGTCAATATGATGCACAGTTGTAGACTGTCATTAACAAATTAGTTGAATAACCTAGTGCCGCGAGATTAATCACAATGAATCATTGTTAAGTATAAGATTTTTTACAGACATTAGTGGTGACAAAGAAAATGGTGTGTTAACATTAATAAACGATGACAGACCTATTGTTAAGTCTCCTAATAAAGTACATAACTGTATTTCACATTGTTTTCTTTTATTTTCTTCTAAAATACCTACCACGCGAACGCGTCAGCTTTCAGAAATTAATTAATCCTCCCATGGATGCCATAGTGTCAAAGACATTAAACTATATACGAGCAGTAGACGGGACATCACGAAGAAAGTCCCAATGCCCGCTATGTAGGTTCTTTTAAATCTCTTTGCATTGTGTTGTTACGGTTGGCGCTGAGGCTAAGGGATCGACTACTGCACAACGTGTCGTGGGTACAATCCCTCCCTGGAACATAATATATTTGTATGATCTGCAAGTATTTGCTCTGGGTGTTTGTGTACCTATGTGAGTTTCTAAACGCACCCAACATACAGGAGAAATTCCAAGTGTGGTGCAGTTTCATAAAAAACATTTCGCACAAGTAGACGCACAAGTGAAATGACACGACTGGAAAGAGATAAGATGCTCTTACCCGTGCTACGAAAAATACAATGGATTAAAAAAAACCTACCCACTTATTTACCTCCAATAGGCTCTAATGCAATCCTACCCCACGCTTAGATGGTTCGCTTGGAATTTTCTCTTAGGGTCAATTCACACGTACCACAATCACACCACAACGACGTCATGATTGTGGTCGGGAGTAATTTTGTACTGAAAATGATCATTATTATTCACACGCATCACATTTTGCCGTTGTTATCAACCACCTGCGTAATACGACCACATCGCAACCACATCGCGACGGCAACGCCACCACTGGCGACGGCAGCGCGGCCATATCGACCACCCCGACAACAATCTTTCCTCCATGACTAAGTTCAGTCAAGGCGTATTTCCTCTACGAAAGCCGGAGTATACTGCACATGACCACGTGGTTACCACATCGCAACGACAGCGACAACGCAACCAGTTCGACATTTTGTCGGTACCACAACGCAACTGCAAAAAGGCGCTGCGACACTATTCATACGTAACCACAGCTTGACCACATTTTGTCGCTGCGACGTTGTGTGGTTGTGGTAGGTACGTGTGAATACACGCTTAAGCCGGGTCCGCTGCGCCGTTTTCGTGTTTGCAAACATTATTATAACATGTTTGGAAAACAACAGGGACAAGGCTTAACAGTTTTGTTAGCGAAAACAATTATATAATGTTTGCCGAAACAAACGGATAACAACACCCGCGTTCGCCTGCGGGGAGGGGAATCGTCGCATTTTATGATACGTAGTATCTCTTAGTAGTCTGTTAATTTATGTTCGCGCTCATTGAAACAAGACGTCAAGCACAATGTCAAGCATCACTCTCCGAACATCTAAAAAATTTCGTATTCCAAACCTATCATCATTTTTCAATTCTTGATAAGACAATAGTATTGAAGGAACAAGGTAGCAGGTAGGGTCGGACCCGGTATCTATTTCGGTTACGTCTTTGTAGAAGTAAAGCCAATAAAGCTATTACAGCAGCAAAACATTTTTTGATGTCGGCCCGTCTGGTGTGTTCTCTTTTGATAGGTAATGTACCGTAAAACCGGCCAACATTGCCCTTGGCGAATATATTTGCCCAAACACGAAAAATAACTAAAATCTTGAATTGTAAATAAATTTAAATAGCTGACAATATTATTTAATCTTTAGGATAAACTAGACTATTTTCCTGACAAAACTATATTAGTTACTTCGCTAAGTTCACTCAGTTGTCGGCGAGACATGTTTAAAGTAGGACTAGTCCGAGGTGGTGCCAAAACCTTGTTTTACGTTTTTACACACTGACAACGTAAGACATCTCTCAGATAAGTTATTTCAATATTCCAGTAGTAAAAAGAACCAAGCTTCATTTCTATGCTAGTTTGGGACCAATAAAACGTAAAATCTTCAAGATAATGCAGTGGGCAATGATTCCCGAGCTTGCGTGAACATAGGAGTGACAACACTGCCCACAGCAAAAAATCAAAAATCGTGTTAGGGATGGCACCCATTATATCTAGTAAGAGTTAACTCAGTTTTATCAACCAAAATGTTTTTATAATTCCTATGTTAAAACTCTTTTTAAAAGTAAATATTATATTTTTACGTTATAACGTCTGCCTGGCAATGACTATTTTTCCTTGTAATCATTGTTATACCAATTTTTAAGATTTCTTTGTAAGATTTGTTTTAGAATCTTTAATATTAACCTTAAGTATAATAATACGTGCAATTTATAAGTAGGTATTGTACCTGACTGATTTATTATTTAAAAAAGATTTTATTTAAAAGCAGATTATTATTTATTACATAAGTGTGTGGCAACCCTAGCCCACCGTTTCAGTTTGTATGAAAAAGCATCTGGTGTGTAGTGTAACATTGCCCACCTCAGTAAAATTAAAAATATAACGTTTTTGATATATATTGATCACGAAGGATGGCAACTTTGCATGATTCACTAAAACATAAATCTTATTCAAAGCTCTAGAGCAAAAAATCGACTAAATAAAAACGATAATAAAACCGTAATAGAGTCATAGTAGCACATCACTAAATTCGACAATCAGCTGTCAATCAAATGCCAAACGGTGTCAACGATGTGTCAACGTCAAAAATGAAAACATCAAAACACAAATGTCAGTGTTGAGGGTAATTTTTTGTAACGTTCTTTTGAAAAGTAATGAAATATTGTACACGGCGCATAGATTAATTCCAAAAATGCCCTTTTACGCAGTAGCAAAAGGTCGGACTCCAGGAATATTTATGACGTGGCCTGATTGTGAAGCACAAGTTAAAGGTTTTCCTGGTGCTAGATATAAAAAATTTGACTCCGCTGCAAGTGCTCAAGAATTCATCAGTGCAGAAGGAGGGCCAGGCACTACTTCCAAGACAAAAAAACTCAACCACCAACCTAAATTCTCCGCCAACGCTTCAAGTAGTAACCTCAAAAGGACTTATTCCACTTCTAGTAATATTCAAGGTAATAGTGTTGCAGGGAAACATAAAAGAAAATCTGAAGCTAGTGCCGGCTATGCGAAGGAGAAAAATGATACTGATGAAGATTTTTCCGACGATTCCGACGACTTGAACACAATTATATCAAAACAAATGGATGACATAGAGAAAAGACTGCAAACATTTGAAAAAGGAGTTGATAAAATAATTAAAAAAGGTATTAAGAAGACAATTTTAATAGACCCGCCTCAGAATAAAAGACAAAAAACGAATGGTGGAGAATTTGAAATGGATAATGATGGTTATGTGCAGGTGTACACTGATGGAGCCTGCTCGGCAAATGGCAAGACTGGTGCACGAGCTGGACTAGGGGTGTACTGGGGAGACGGGCACCCCCTCAACATCAGTGAGCCAGTGTCTGGGCGGGCCACTAACAATTGCGGCGAGATCCAAGCTGCTACCAAAGCTATAAAGCTTGCACTACAGAATGGAGTTGACAAACTGTCAATCAATACAGACTCCAAGTTTGTGATCAATTCTGTCACCAAATGGATGCCTGGTAATACCCACTTTTACAAAATCATATTCTTACTTTAGCTATTCTCCATTTGTTTTGTGTGTACATTAAAAAATAAATCTTATTCTATTCTAATTATAAATTAACTTAAAAATGTACAGGCAGTGTCAATGTGAACCCCCTTGGAAGCATAGGTGCTTTCCTTTTTCTACCACATGGTAACACTGTCTTTAGGGAAAGAATATAAATTAGTCAGCTATGAAAATTGCATACAGTGCATATTAATATGATATTATAAAGTAAATTATATTGTTTCAATTATATTTCAGGCTGGAAACGGAAAGGATGGAAGCTTGCGTCTGGAGAGCCTGTCAAAAATGAAAAAGACTTCAAAGACTTAGATAGTGTACAGCATAAGTTACAAATCAAGTGGAATTATGTGGAAGCACACAGGGGAATACATGGCAATGAAATGGCTGATGAACTTGCAAAAAGTGGGGCTATGATGTACAATAAATGAGAAAAATAATCATTCCATTCCATTGTTGATTAATCTATTGTTTAGGGTGAAGATTCTTTGTAAAACAAGAAATGACAGGTTCATTTTATGTGGGATATAACCTTGCCAATCCTGTTTGCTATTTTTGTAGGCTAATATGCCAATATATAGTGTTGTGAATTTTATAGTTGTTATGTTTAGAAAGTCAGGATGCCTTTAAAACTATTGCTATGTGCTGTTATTCAAAATAATTATGAGTATTATGTAAGTATTTATTTATATTAAAATTGGTTGAATAATTGGATAACTTAGTCTCCGTTTACAAGTGGTTTAAATAGTGTTGTACACACTGCTCTACTTCCTGACTGGTGCTGTGACTAGGGTCTAGTATGTACAACCCTTAACTTTATCTTGTAATGTGTAAAAGAAACTGGGAATTGGGGACCTGCTGGAAACTTGTAAGATTGAAATACAATTACTATGTTTACAACTAGTTTTATATTATTCATCTCTGCAGTTTTAACAATGCAATAAACCATTATTCAGACATAGAGTGGTTATACCTCAGATAATAAAATAGGCAGAGAGAGCGCTCAGAACACGCGAGTGTGTCGACCAATGTTAATAGAAACTCTCGCTCGACAGTACCAAGCTACGAGGATCATTCATATACGCAAGCTACGCATCGTCTCGCTCACACGTCACTAGGTGATTGCGTCGATGTAGCCCGCGAAATTCATTTTTTTTCAAATTATCAAAAAATTCGCTCCACCAGCTCTCACATAGAAAAGGTGCATCGTAGTTAGATTTTGGAGATTTTAACATGATGCACCTTTTCTATGTGAGAGCTGATGGAGCGATGTTTTTGATATTTTTTATATTTAAAATTATACTTGTTATTACCGCAACTCATATTTTTATAAAGTTACAACATGTCACTGGCCCGCAAATTGCAAAAAACGTAAGAAAATTTGAATTTCGCGGGCTGTTTGGAGCATCCCCCATTAGTGGTTTGTCATTTAAACACCTTCTACGCGTTCAGACCCGACCGCCGGCAGAGGTGACCTTGGTCGCGTCAACAATACCCAACCGTCTGGAACGTTGTCGGCTGACGGTCGGGTCCGACCGCGGACGCAGTTTGTCGGGACGGATGCGCTCCCGACTAAGGTCATCCAAAGGTCGATTGACTCCGCCCATATTTGGTCGCCTGACCAACGTCTACACGGTAAACCCCTTCTACACGATCAGTCTCGACCGCCCGACAGAGGTGACCTTGGTCCGGTGGGTGTGAAAATCTACCGTGTAGACCTTGGTCGGGCGACCAAATAAGGGCGGAGTCAATCGATCTTTGGATGACCTTGCTCGGGAGCGCATCCGCCCCGACAGGCTGCGTCCGCGGTCGGACCCAACCGACAGCCGACAGCGTTCCAGACGGTTGGGTACTGTTGACGCGACCAAGATCACCTCTGTCGGCGGTCGGGTCTGATCGTGTAGAAGGGGTTTAAATCAAAAAATGCCATGTTGTGTGTTAAACTGGTTACACTGCAAAAGTTCACAAAAACTAAGACAACAAGATGGAATATCTTTCCACCAGTAACTCTTGTTATTTTTATTGTGTTGATGTCGAACTTCAAAATATCAGCTATTTAAACTGAAAATAAACTTTTTGGCCATAATTTTTATAGTCAAATTATGGGGGAGCGTTAAATAAAAGAATAGGACTACGTGTGAGCAGAAGCGCATGCTCTAATGTAATGCCTTCAAAAACTAGCCTATGGTTACATGGACTTACTGCTACTTAAAATGCTAAATTGACAAAAATGCAAGAACCGTCTCGAAGGGCCACCCTAAACTGCAATCGTGCATTTTATGCTCTCACGGTGATCACTCGTTGCGGTTCAGGTTGCATAACTCCTCCCTCCTCAAGAGCGAAATTATCAGGGTTGTTAAGATTCTGATGATTTCGCTTACAGTTTAATAATTTTATCTTATATCTAAAAACAAGAAAGGTTATAAATCCTAAAGGTAGAATTACATACAGAATTATCGTACCTAAACTAATGTTCTTAGTGTTAACCGCACTATAATTTTCACTGTATTTCACTTTGCTCATTTTCACTACTTGAGCTAACTCTTTCAGCTCATCTAGATTTATACCTTTCATATTCACTGCACTGACACTGGGGGTACGTTTTTCTGGCTTCAACGCTGGCAGGATAATGATCGGAGTTATTGGATAATTCAGATGTGTATAAGAAAATTGGTAATTTTGTAGATGTATGTGCCCGATGTTAACTTTACAGGCATCTTCCAGGGTTACGATGTACGTTCCTTGTAAAGACTCGTGGCTCATGACGTCACCATGGCATTTTTTGCTGGCTATAACGTTATTCTTTGTATATAGGATCCAACTTACGCGTCCAATTCGTTGAACTTTCAAATCTTCTATGTCAACTATGTGCTGCTCACATGCACTAGTATTAGAATGGAACTTCATCAACTGTTCTTCACATAATGGCTCTAGATGGGTCAACACATCATCATTGGTGCATAAAAATTTGTCTTCTATTGCAATCTGGTTACAGGCTCTCACGACTGGTAAGTAATCTGAGTCTTTCACCAAAAGGTAGGGATATTTAGGAACTACTATTACAGTTTCGTTTAAATCTGTGTTAATAATAGGTAAAGAGTAAAGTTTAAAATAACTGTAAGTACTGTTTTCAATTAATGGAATCTCTATTATAAACGTAATCTGGTTTTGTTTAATAAATGCCTTAACAGTTAAACAATCTTCAAACTTAACTAAATTAATTTCGTTCACGTCATATAACAGATTTTCTGTCTTAGCTATAGATTGTAACATGTATAATAATTCAGTAGAATTAACAATCGCTCGATGCAGTACAGACACCTTACTAAAGGCTAAGGCCGTTTCAATCTCACTTAAAATTATATTAATTGTTCTAAAGTTTGTTAAAAACATATTAAACATTCCTAAAACGTAAGTAGAGTAAATTGAATTTTCTTCTTTAGTAATTATATTTTTAACCAATCTCTCAATTCTTTTCAAACGTTCATCTAAAATTAGTGTATTGTTATGTAAGATTTCTGTACTGTTGACAAAACCATTTAACATTTTAGAGACCAAAGTTATTTTCTTATCCATTATTATTTGGTTGCTTTTTAACTGAGAAATGAGAGAATCATATCGGATTGCGTCACTGTGATCTAAATTACCTGTAACAATTTTAATCATAGACCCAAGTGGATCGATTAGTCCTCGCTTAAATCTTTTAGCTGGTACTAGTTGCTGAAATTTTTCGATAGTTCTATCCTTTAAATAATCCGTTTGAGTGCGAATGCCTAAGAACTCATGGCTGTAAGGTTTGTTAACATCTACCAATTTACTGAATTCATTATATTTAATTAAACTTAATTCTAGATCATTACCTAAACTATCTAAATTTAAGAGTTTTATAATTAACCACTTATCTACTTGTTTAAACGCCTGTCCTTGTTTCACGGGAAGGATACCGGGGTTTTTCTCAACCTTTTGAAGTTGAAGGGCCCATGTTATTTGCGCTGCTGCCCATAGCAGGAGGCACCACCTGCGGAGGACGTTTAATATTTTTAAGGGGGACTTTTGTGAGTCTAGGTCCAATTTTTACAGGTACTACATTATGTTCTACGTCACCGCTAACAGTTGCCTTTCTATAACGTGGCTTGTCTTTACTTAATCTGGTGTTAACCTCTTTTGCATAAATTACGTCACCTATTTCAAATTTCTTACTTATCTCACCACCCTTGCTATTTCTAATCTTTTGCTTTGTCTCTATCATTTTATCTGATATGTAAGTATAGAGTCGTTTAGTGCGCTTCGCATGATCTTTTAGCAATTGCTGAGTGTATAATTTCTCGAAATTTGCATTCAATACAGTATTTGAATCAGTATGACCGAAAACCACTTCAAATGGTGTCAAACCGGTTGTTGTATGTATAGTATGATTGTAAGCCATTATTGAGTAGGTCATAACTGATGCTGCATCAGTACATTTTCGTTCGTACTTGGCTAAACGATATATTTCTATTATAGTCGAATGGAAACGTTCGACAATGCCTGTTGAGTTAGGATTATTAGGTGTACTAATATGTAATTGTATGTTGTACATTAGCATTAATTCCTTCATTAATTCATTATTAAATTCACTGCCCGGATCGCAACTAATTTTTTTGGGGGTTCCGTACATGGAAAAATATTTAATAAGTGCACGTATTACTTCGGGTGTAGATCGATTGGATATTTCTATTGCTTGCCCTAATTTACTGAACGCGTCGACTAATGTAAGATAGTATACAGATTCTATAGCGAAGAGGTCTATGAAAATTTCCTGAAATGGTGCATTTTGTGTTTGAGTTAACTGTAGAAAAGGCTTTATGGGTTTTCTGTCATATTTGGTTTTTTGGCATGCTTCACAATTATTTATTACTGCTGAAATCGTCTCTTGCATGTTATTCCAAAAATAATTTCTCCTTATCCTAGACATGGTTTCTTTTATACCTCTATGACACGTTTTTCCTTCATGATGCTGTATGATGATATCCTTTTGTTCCTTTTCATCTTCAACAAAAACTACACGCTCTGTACATTCCACGAATTCAACCATTCCTTTTTTAAATAACTGTATAATAATTTTACTAAATTGTTTTTTATGCTCTCCACTTTCAAAATATATAAAGTATTTAGTTTTATATTTAATGTATTCTTTTAAAAACTGTTTAATTAATTCATCATTATTTAATGGTAGAAATACTTCGAGGATTTTTTGTTTTTCGTGAGAAATATCACTAACTTGGATATCGTTTTTATGCCATGTAAAGACTAATATCTGGTTGGGTTTAGTGTCTACTGCTTCATGTAATATTGGAATGCCAATTGATTCCATATCTTTAGCTGAATGTACTGTGAATGTTTTATCTTTAGTGGGAATAAGTGGAATTGGTTCATTTGCATCATTTTCCGAGCTGGCTGTTACAGTTGCAGACAAATCTGAGATGGAAATTGTTCTAGAGTCGTCACTATCGGTATCATGTAAATTATCTAATTGCTTGGTAGTTTGTAATTTTTTCGGTCGTTGTTCCTTCTCATCTAAATTAACTGCCATTGATAAGTCATCTTCATCTGAGCCTAATACATTTAATTTAATACGGGACAAAGCATCAGCGTTTGTATTCTGCTTGCCATTTTTATATTTAATTTCGAAATCATATTCTTGGAGACGAAGTCGCCAACGGGTGAGTTTGCTATTCGGTTCTTTAAGGGAATAGAGCCAGGCTAAGGGTCTATGGTCAGTATAAATGATAAATTTATTACCATAAAGGTATGGGCGGAAATGTTTTACGGCCCAAATGATTGCTAAAAGCTCACGTTCTATAGTACTGTATCTGGTCTCTGTATCACTTAAGGTTCTGCTGGCATAAGCTACTGGTTTATCAGACCCTACGGTGCCTTGTGATAGTACAGCGCCTAAGGCATTTAACGAAGCGTCTGTAGTTAAGATATAAGGCTTATCTGGGTCAGGATACTGGAGTAAAGGAGCATTAGTAAGAAGCTCTTTACATTTTTGGAAAGCATCTATGTATGCTTGATTTATAATAATTTTGTTCCTCTTCTTTAAGCAACTAGTTAGTGGTTGTGTTACCTTGGCAAAATCTTTAATAAATCGCCTGTAATAACCTATCAAGCCCAAAAAACTTTTTATTTCTGTTACGGTTTTTGGCAATGGATAGTTTAGAACTGCTTTAATTTTATCATCATTAGGTTTAAGGCCATCCTTAGTTATAACATGACCTAAGTATAAAACTTCTTTCCGGAGAAATTCGGATTTATCAAGCTGAATTTTGAGGTTATTGGCCTTTAAACGATCAAAAACGGCTCTTAATTTCTGGATATGTTCTGCGAGAGAATTTGAAAAGACAATAATATCATCTAAATAAACTAGGCAATGGATTCCATGCAATCCTCTTAGAACGCTGTCCATTGCTCGCTGGAAGGTCGCTGGAGCAGTTTTAAGACCAAACGGCATTCTTAAAAATTCAAAGTGTCCGTTTTCAGTGCTGAACGCTGTTTTCTGTCTGTCATTTTCATTAACCTCAATTTGATGATAACCGCTTGCTAAATCTAATGTCGTGAAGTATGTACTTTTACCTAATTTATCGAATAGATCAGTGATATTTGGAAGTGGGTATCTATCGTCAACTGTTATTTCGTTTAGCCGTCTGTAGTCAATTACCATCCTATATTTTATTTCTCCTGATGCATCTTTCTTTTTAGGGACTAAATGAACTGGAGCCGACCAAGGTGAATGAGATTCCTGAATGACATTTTCCTTAAGTAACTTTTCGATTTGGTTTTTTATTTCCTGTGACTGACTAGGGGGTTGTCTGTATGGCTTGACATAAATAGGATCTTCGTTTTTCGTCCTAATACAGTGTTTGACTTGATTCGTGAAACTTAATGGAATGCCATCACAGTAGAAAATATCTTTATATTCTAGGCATAATGCACTTATAGCTTTGCTTGCTTCTTCACCTGACATGTGACTCAGACGAAGCTTTCGTAAGTTATCTGTCAATAATTTTTCTATTTCAATATCTTTTAAATTATTCACATCACAATCATTTTCATAATTTTCATACGGTTCTACTTGAAATGGTTTATTAATAGCTAACTTAATTGGTTGGTCAAGGGTATTTTGAATAATAGTAGTAAAGTAACCGTCTTTACATTTGACTAAAGCGCTGGGCATACGCACGCCTTCAGTAAATTCTCTAAAATCCACTACAGCATTACCAGAATGATAATTTGCAGGAATTTTAACTCTTTGTTCCGATCGAGGCGCTAACTGTAATATATGTTTATTTTTATCGCGCATGATTGGTATCACCGTAGTTTTAGTTCTCAGGATCTCATTTTTTAAATCTATTACTGCCTCTACACTATGTAGAATATCATTACCTAGTAGACCGTCGAAGCTAGGGTCGACTTCATATAAGTGAAATTTATGAGTTTCATTAGTATTAAAAATCGGAAGTGCTGGAATCGAAAGTACCAGTTCGTGTTGGCTAGTACTATGAGTGCTTCTAACTTCGAATGGATCGTGATAAATATATTCGTAAAAATAGTAATAAGCCTTTTCCGGGTTAATAAATGATTTAGTACTACCCGTATCTATCATAAATTTGGCATCTATTTCTGGAATATATATGTACGGTAATTTAATGCATGTATCGCAATTCAAATTTATTATTTTTCTATGTTCTCCGAAGCCACTAATTGAAAATCCTCATTATTTTCCGCTAAAATTTCCTTATTAATTTCTTCCGAATAATTCTCGTTTTGATTTTCGAAAAAAGGGGGATAATCGTAATACTGATCATATTCTTCGTTACATTGGTAGTCGCAGGAAAACTGACTGTTATCGTTATGATCAAGGTCAAGCTCATTTAATTTAAATCCTTTTATAAAGACCTTGGCTGGAGGTGCAGTACGCATTGTGACGTCACTGGATTGAGTTTGAGGTTGCTGAATGCCGACTGACTGTAAAGGTCTATTATTTAATTGCTGTTGATTTCCAAACTGTTGAGGGCGCATCCCAAATTGTTGCGGACGCATGCCAAATTGTTGGGGACGCATCCCAAATTGTTGCGGACGCATCCCAAATTGTTGCGGACGTATTCCAAATTGCTGCGGACGGTAACCGTATGTTTGACCTTGAAATCCGAATTGTGGAGGACGTGTCCCAATTTGTTGACCTTGGGGGTTACCGAAATGTAATTTGGGTTGTAAATTTGATTGCGTAAAAATAGGTTTATTATTATTAATAGGCGTATTATAATTATTTGTGCCGAATTTAAAAGTTGGAGTATTATTTGGTACAACTTGCTTACTGGAGGACGTCAGCAGTATTTTATTTCGGGCATTATATTGATCATGGAAATTAACCTCTTCTAATACGAAAGATAAAGCCTGTTCCAAAGTAGACGGCTCTTTTAATCTCACAATACGCACCATATTTTCCGGTAGATTATAAAGAAACACATTTAATGACGTATTATTATAAATAGTTATTTTACTTTCCCGCATAGTACTACTCGATAATCTATTAACTTTTGATATTAAAATACTACGCACTGATTGAATACGATTGCAAAAATCCAAAAATGATTCACCATTTCTTATGCGCAAAGTTTCCAATTCAATAGCTAAACACTCTTCACTTCTCGGGTCTCCAAAATGCTGTATTAGTAACTCTTTAAATTCTTCCCATGTAACAATATCCTCGCGCTCACTGATAAGCGCGGCTGCATTCCCCGCTAATCTACTCGTTATAGCATGCATTACATACAAGTTTTGCTCGCCACTTCCCCTGTATTTATTTATAATATATTCACATTTGCGAATAAAAAGATTTAAATGGCGCTTATCGCCATCAAACAGCGGAATAATTTTAATCATTTCATTTGGAATCATGATAATTTTTACTTCATCAACCATTTTAATACTATAATATATATACTAACACACAATAATAGTCTAAAATACAAAATAAAATAGTAAGCTAAAAGTGCAATAGAGTTTCTTTAAACACAAACTTTAAATATTACGCAATTATCGAATGATTTTTTAAAAATTTAGTTCATACACAGAACAATATTTCAATATTTTTTAAATGCAATCACTTTTTAATAACTTATTCTATAACTAAACTAGCCTTACAGATTTTATGCAAAACCAGATAACGTTATAACGCGAGACTTCTAATCGCAAAATAACAAACAAAGGAAATGGGAAAGGAAGGTGAAAATTTGGACTCACCAGCACGCCTTTCTCATTTTCAGCTCCAAGTACAACTCGACAAAATTTCTTTGGTTCGTAGAATCACCACAGCTGCTCAGGGCCACCCGAACGCGTAACACGAAAAAGTTTTATTTCGGAAACAACGCGAAGGACAGCGCAGCTCTATTCGGCGATCCTACCGGCTGCGCCAGTCAAATTATGGGGGAGCGTTAAATAAAAGAATAGGACTACGTGTGAGCAGAAGCGCATGCTCTAATGTAATGCCTTCAAAAACTAGCCTATGGTTACATGGACTTACTGCTACTTAAAATGCTAAATTGACAAAAATGCAAGAACCGTCTCGAAGGGCCACCCTAAACTGCAATCGTGCATTTTATGCTCTCACGGTGATCACTCGTTGCGGTTCAGGTTGCATAACAACATGCAGGTTAGGGTATATTTTGTCATTTTATGCATTAAACCAACCTGTGGCTGAGGCATTGCTCGTGTTATATTCTGCAATTGTCCCACGGGACCATATACCGACATAAAAAGTATCCTGCGTCCAGGTACACCCACATAACCAGGTTTTAAAATAATCTGCTTGCCAAATTGTGTCAAAATCCATTCAGCCGTTCACTTTTCCTATAATATTAGTAAGTCTAAAAGTCTAAAATATTCAGGAGGATCCAGAATGTGACAGTAGACCGATAATTTAAGTACCTCACTCAAATTATGCTAGGTAGTCAGGTTACTACGTTAAGTATTTTTTATGTTTGTGATTATGCAGGTGTATCTGCATAATCACAAACATAAAACCTTTAGGGGTGCCAACGCCCATGGGCTTAATACAGATGCATTAAAGTTAAGCTACCTCACCATTAAAAATGAACCATACGTACACACCGTGGTGTCAGTAACTGGTATTCTCATACATTTGGTAAATTACCAGCTATTGACATGTCATGTTAATAAAATGGTTATTCATACATTTGAGTGTACCAGATATTGACCTCATCATTTTAACAAGTTAACGCTCATTAAAACTTGAAAATCATGTGGAAAAGCATTGTGTCTGTCTTAAATAACCAAAAAATACCAAACTCAAAGGAATCTATCGTGTAAAACTGAAATAAAATGACGTTGAAAAAAACCGTCAGCTTAGCAAATTGTTAAATTTCTTGATGATTTTAGGAGGGTATTTTGTTATCATAGGTTTACGGACGCATTATTGCTTTATTTAAATTTTCTGTGACGCCAATATATTACAAGATAAATTATATTTCATTTTCTGTATTCTTTATGCAGCAGTGCAAGAAGATTTATTATTATTTTTGATAAAAACTGTTATGCGGTCAATAGTTGGTGGAAGGTCAGCAGTTGGGTACTTTACCCTAGGTAATTTTTGTTTACCGATACCGATTGAAGTGACCGTAACAGCGGCGTGAACATCCGTTCATTTTATTCACAGATAACTATACATATATTAGATTTTATTATTGTAAGCAAGCCATCAAAGTTCAACTGTTTCAATCAATAATAATAAAAACAATGTATGCTGGCAATACATTCCTTTCCCTTTTACCGCCAAAATCAATTAATTCGACAACGAATCAACGACCACAGTTCGCAGACTGATTGAGTCACCATAAAAATATTTTGTATTTAACAACTTGCTATTGGTTGGTTAGCCCGACACACAACATACACTTCATCCTGATTGGCCGCTAGTTTGAAGGAAGGTCACTTGATGATGTTGTGAATGGACACCGACACGCACACAGGCACAGAATATTTGAAATCCGACCGCCCGGCGCGCCCGCTGCGCTGCAAGAAAACTGAACCCGCTTATTGTAGTTTTGTTTGTTCTGTCGTTTGGGTGTCCCTCCGCAATTTAAAGACGCAGTTCCGAGTTCAGTTTACGACTTGGCTAGCACAGTGCCCCCCGTAACTTGTTGCTACAGAAATTCGATCAGCAATAGCAACTTCAGAAACAGCAGTGATTTACAACTATTTCTAAAACAAGATGTCGTACATGATGACCCACGACGGTTACGTGAAAGTCTACACCGATGGTGCCTGTCCTTCAAACGGCATGTCTGGAGCGCAGGCTGGTTGCGGCGTATTTTGGGGTGATAATCATCAGCTGAACGTGAGCGCGCCGGTCAAAGGGAGCCGCCCTACCAACAACAGTGGCGAGATCCAGGCAGCTACGTGGGCTTTGAAGCTAGCAAACGACAACGGAATCCGCAAGCTAGAGATCAACACAGACTCTCGGTTCCTCATCGACGCTGTTACCAAGTGGATGCCAGGTACTTTATGAGTATATTTCTTTATGTACTTTATGAGTATGTCCTTTGTGTATATCTTTGCTTTATGTACCTACTTGTTTTTGCAATGAATTTTGAAGAAAATGTTATGATACCTAAAAGTACCCTACAAATTATTATTTGTCAAGATCCTTTATGTAGGTACTTACACTACATAAAAACTAACAGAAAGCAATGCAGAGAAGTTTTTCCCTCAATAACTTTTTTTAAATAAATATAATAGGTAATGTTTTTCTTTATACAGGTTGGAAACAAAATGGCTGGAGGCTTGCATCAGGACAACCTGTGAAGAATGAGAGGGACTTCAAACAGCTTGACTATGCCATGCGCTTCGTTCAAGTGAGGTGGCAGTTTGTGCCGGCCCATCATGGAGTCTATGGTAATGAAATGGCAGACAAACTGGCCAGGGAGGGGGCTTCGATGTATTATTAGATAGATGGAAGCCAATTTGAATGCTGCTATTCTACCTCCTTAAAATAATTGTGTTATTGAATTTTTGAGAGGTTGACCTATTGTTCTTTTTCTGCTTTTTTGTGTTAATTTTAGAAATACTTCTTTTGTCTTTAATTAAGTTTATGGATGAGATCTTCATTCTATTTTGAAACATATACCTTTATAGGTAATTTGTCATTCCTATTGATCAATCAATAGTTGTTATTATTTTAGTTTTAAGGATTATTCATTCCTTGAATAGGAGTTTGGCTTTGTGTGCTTTGTACCAACTACTATAATTAATTTGATTTAGATAGAAGTTTAAGAAATGTTGTTTTTTTTTTGCTTGTTTTTAAGAATTTATTCTGGATTGATTCCAATTAAGTGATTGTAAAGTCTCTGTTAAAAACTAAAAGGAGATATTAAACTTGATTTATTAAGAACTTGATGTTTTGAGTGAAACACTTAAGTTTCAACCACTTGAAGTGTGTCCCAACATAATTTCATGGCTATATTTTATTATAAGACATTCTTAGACACTTGAAACTTTTGAGAGAAGTACCTATAATGGGCCTCCACCAGAACTCCCATAAACTAAACAATGACATAATTCTGAGTATAATATACTATGGATAGGTAAACTGGACATGGACCATGTCACAAGAATGAATCCCTTTAAAAAATCAAAAGTTTATTAGGTACTTAGTCGTAATAAAAAGTTGGTTGTCTGTAAATGCGTCCACATCTGGCGAATGCACAGCTCGCGCGCCTTTGCAAGCTGCAAGCGCTCAGTTCGCGCGCCTTTGGGCGCACTAAGGGTCAATTTATACTAGCGCAGAGTCGAAGCGTCAAATTCTTTACAATGGGGAAGGCAAGTGTCAAAGTGAAAATGACAGTTTGGTCCCCAAAGAACTGTAAAATCAAAGAAATTTTCAAAAAAAAAAACATTTATTGATGTAAAATGACTAGATGTTGTGTAATAAGCTGTAAAAATGATGGAATACACTTTTCAAAATAATATCTACTTTTCTTTTGGAGGTTAAGTACCAGTATCGCATCGCTCGAAAATCGAAGAATTATCACCTGGAACGAGTTTTGTAATAGTTGTGGTGTTAAGAAATTAAATATATTGTGATATTTCTCGAATCTAAATAGAAAAAAAGGTTAAAATTACTGACTTAAAACATTATGATATTTTATCAAAATAGAAAGTCAAAACCAGCATTATATTCTTGATAAAGGAGAGGACAGGTAAAACATACCTAAACTCAAAAATTGAAACCTCAACTACAAGTAATTGTGGATTTATTACGGTAAAATCAAATGTATAACCACTCAATTAAATCACTTTTTTCCTCTTGTAGATGCGCCGCGGCGTCTTCATTATTCTTTTAGTATAAAGTACTTGCATGGACGAATAATTTTCCATATTTGTTTTGTATTTATACTCAATTTTTATAACAAATAATCTTATTTGTTTTTTTGTAAAAGGTAGACGTGGGGACCAACTATCGAAGCGCCATCTACGATTAGCTTTGAGTTGCCATCCCCATTAAAGTGAAGCCGCACGATTTACGATCAGCGTTGTTCACGCGCAGACGCGCGAATTTTGAAGAATGCGCGTGACTTTTTAAAATGTTAGAAGTAATGTGTGCGTTACGCTGTGGAGTCAAGGTTGAAATTGTTATGTTCAGTTTTAGAAAGACGCTGCGATGTGCTTTGACGACCCTAAACTATTGCCGTGCTGCGCGCGCGCGGCTCGCGGGCTGCGCATTCGCCAGATGTGGACGCACCTTTATGTAGTCTGTGTGTGCCTTTAGTCATACAATCGAGAATAATCGCGATCTCAGGTGTCGCAGGGTACTATATTTCTGATGAGGTAAGATGCAATTGAACCCGAGTGATTACTGCATTCCTACCTACCTACCTATCAAGTTTTTGTTTACATTTGAGATTCTTTCATGTCTCGAGTTAGAACTTATTTTGTCACAAAAAAAACTTTGCCCCTTTTTACGCTTGATTCTTCGTCAGTTTTTAAAACAGAGTAATGTAATTACAGACGCCAAGGCCAACACATCACCCTACCTCCAATCTGTCAACATTCTTTAGTAGATTTTCAACCATATCACAATGTATTCAATAACAGCGAAGCTGCGAAGGGTAAAGCGCCTTTCTATAGAAACAAAAAACAAGGTCCTTGAACACACGTGTAGCCATAGAAGAAACACGTCGACGTCTAGCGGGTTCCCCTCGATCTTTTTATAACCTTTTTGTAAAGCGAGTGGGCCTTTCCTGTGTCAAACTTGACCTTGAGATACTTGTTTTGAAGCATCAAATTGTTATTTTAAAAGACATGCTATTTCTACGGCTGAGCGCTGATTGTAACTCTGTTATCCAGTCGAATGCTATGAAGATTAGCTAGCCGCTAGAAAGTATTTGTCACCTTAATCGGCACATTGCCAGATATATCTTCATAATAGCACTTGAATGGGGAAATAAAAAATCACCGGTGACCAGCTAATCAAGGACAAAAATTCTTGTTTTTACCCGACTACGGCAAAGCCAAAAGGAGGGCTATGATTTTGACCGGTAGGTATGTTTGTCTGTTCCCTCATAACTTCTAAACTAGGTCAAGTTCTAGGTAAGTAAGTGACGTGTCACATTTGAACTCGCACTGAGCACACTTGAAATATGTACGTAAGTACATTTGAAATTCATTCGCTACTTTGCTTTTATGGACAGACTTCAAAAAAGGAGGAGGTTCTCATTAATATACCAAAATAATAGCTTATAATGTGACCCCAAAAAAGTGAAATAAAAAAAAAGGTTGCACTCCAGGAGTGCCGGTAGAAGTGAAAACTTTTTTGTTACTATGTTTTATTTTTAATTTGAATGACGTCTTACTCATTTTCGATCAGGGTCACGTGACCCTGACGCGAGTTTTGGTCACGTGACCCTGACGCGAGTTTTAAATTTTTTACCCATTACAGAAAAAGTGTACAACGCCGCTAAAGAAGTTTTCACTTCAATAACTAAAGCCCGACTACGAAAAACGCGCTAGTGCTAGCACAATATCGGTCAGATGAATATTGTTCTTGTTTTTTACTTTTCAGTGCGCGTTTTTTCGTAGTCGGTGTGCTTAGTGCGAGTTTTTTTACGTTGACGCGATAGTCTGATATCTTTATACGAACAATTCTTGTATATTTATATATAATCAGGATCTCGGAAACGGCTCCAAGGATTTTCATGAAAGTTACAGATTAGGGGTTTTTTCGGCTCAAGGAATCGATTTATCAAGGTCCCGGGTTCGAGAAAAGCTCGGTTCGCAAGATATAGACATTTTAAAAACCGAGCGAAGCTCGGTCAACCAGACATTAACGTTTATACGCGTTTGACCCTCATTGGTTGAAAGTTCTCACGACCTTGGAGCGGACCTATAAAGCGCCGAACGTAGTAAAACATTACGAACACGTCAACGTAAAAAAACTCGCACTAAGCACACGGGTTTTAGTTATTTTTGCAAGTTTTGTCCTAGGCGAAGTTCCATTCCCATTTAGTGATCTCTTTTTTATCGTAGTAAATTCATCAAATCAGTCTTCCCACCTGGGCTAGAAGGGAAGGACTGTCAGACTTGTACTGACTAAAATCCACGGTGATCCTTAAGCCCTACGTTCCAGTGTCACGGTTACTGACGAAATAATCCCGCGAACCCGGCAGGCTTTGGTCCTCAAATGGGCATCCCTCACCAGAGGACTTTGAGCACCGTCAGACATCTATCTCTGCTGTAACCGTATTCATCAAATCGGCTCAGAGATAATAGCCCGGTCAAGATTCCATGGTGCATAAATGTCTGTATTCATTTCATTTTGTTTCGAGCGTATGTTACTTTGTATGAAAGACAATTTAGATAATGAATAAAGAGACAAGCGTACATGGGCGTAGCCAGCCATGTGCACAGGATGGGGCAAAATTCTATTTTTTTTTTGTGTCGTCTGACGATTGTCGAGTGTGAGGTTTCTCACAGATATTAAGTAGGTATTGTATTAGGTAAGTTCCTACATTATTTAATTTTGGTTAAGACACCTAACAACAAGTCGGAGCCCCACCCTGCCCCATCGTGGCTACGCCCATGCAAGCGCAGCTTCCTGTTTTTACTTACTTTGCAGTATCGATATTTGTTTTGCTGACTGACATTCTTATTTTGAAATAGTTTATGCTATTTACCTACTCCTCTTGGTTCTCCTAATCCTAGCGGCACATTCATGAATTTGTCGCTGTAACCAGTGACTCAGAGTAGGGCGGCGAGCTGTTTAATCATCATGACTGTGTAGAATTGTTTGAAACACTCGCAAACAAGTAATGACTGTCTTATTCATGCTGCCCGCCGCACCGCTTAGAACCAAAATCCATACAAATAAAAGAGGGAAATCGGTTTCATCATATATTTATTGAATGAAACAGTTTCTTAGGTACCATTATGTACTAAAAGCTCTTAATAGTAACGTAACCTTACTATTTACAAACAGTGACGTCATTTGACACTCGCCTTCTTTCGTTCGAAGAAAAAAGGTATAGCTAACGAAATTATATACTTCGTTAAAATTGTATTGAGTTGCATGTTTGCTTGCTGAGGGACACTATCCAAGTTGCGAAGCGTATCGTTAACTAATATTGATGCAAATCCTTTCATTCCAAACTGACTTTAATTTTTTTGTATAATGACACCTTAGCTATAAATATTCGCGAGCTTGGATCGCATCATTTTTATTTAGTCAGAAACATTAGTATATACAAACACGATTAAATAAATGAAAGCCTTTGCCCCTAGCAGATTTGTATCTAGTAATATCGGTAGTGAATAAAAACTAAAATGCACATTACAAGTGAACTTAACATAAACAGTCTTAAAATTATTGTAAACAATAGGTTGTAGTCATAATAACAGATAGATGAGTTATTACAACTTGAATAATGTAATACTTAGTTAAAAATGATAACGTCGAGAACGGTATAAACAAAATGCTAATTGAAAGGAAAAAAAATGTTATTTTCCTACAAAAATCCAGATAAAATATAGACAGGTACTACATTTATTTCCTCAGTAGCTAGGTACACGACAGGCGTCGAGTGCCTCGATTTATCTATTTCTGCCATACTAAATCACGGATTTCGAAATACATCTTCACATTTTCGTAAATTAATGTGAAGTTATAATGAGTTGGATGAAATAATTCTGTAGCATTAGTTAAAAAATGTTATGGCTGCTATAACAAATAAATGGTGTCATAACAACTTATTATTTGAAACATAATGAAACATCAATATATAAATTGATCAAAAAATTTACAATATTTACACAAACTAGGATTTAAATAAAATGATTAAAATCCTTTTTGGAGCTTAATTAAATTGGCTCAACTTACGATATTTATTAAAGAATAAAACTTAAAAATATGTTGAGAATAAAACATGCTTATTACAATAAGCTTCACTCCATATTCGGCGCGCTTTGCAATTAATACAAGTCAACAGTAATTATCTGTTGCTGTATTTTTTAATAGAAAGTCGTTTCACATCCTTCTTTACAATATGTTATTGCTTCAATGACTTATATTTTGACTTTTAGTGTCCGACTATACAATTAACATTTTATTAAAACTGGATTCATAGCTCAATAAAAATAACGAAACAAAAACAAAAGGATACCACATTTTCGTAAAATCACATAGTTTTAATTATATACATTTAATTAAAATTTTATCTATTACTGAACAGAAATATCTAGCCAAAGACTAATTCGAGTCTGTAGTTGAGCGCATACATAAAATGTTTACGTCGTTTCCACTTTTAGCTGTAAATACTATATGTGGCTGACTACACTAAACCTTTAATTCAGTCCCCCCACAACCATAACAACCATGAACTTAATTATTCGATAATTCACACCACAAGGCGCAAAATGCATTGCACAGAGAAACTAAATTGTATGTGTTTAGTTTAAACCGCTGAAATAATTTATGAACTATGTACATGTGACTGCTAAATGCGGAGGACATCAGCTAAAAGTAAGAGTAACCGCTCGATCACGATCTTCAACTTATGAACTTAGCCACAATATTACATTTTGTATCATTTTAATAAGTCCTTTAACTATAGTTAGTTGAACTAAAAGTTTGTCAAAATACATTGTGATCTTGATGCCCTTTGACAGGCCTGTCTAGTGGTTGGTGACCCTGACTGCTATGCTGGAGGTCGTGGGTTCGATTCACACAGGACAAATGTTTGTGTAATGAGCATGATCATTTGTTCTGTGTCTGGGTAAAATTTATCTATAATATTTATGTATTTAGGAATATATAAGTATGTTTATCAGTTGTCTAGTACACAAGCTCTGCTTAGCTTGGAACTAGATGGAGTTGTGTGATAATTGTGGAATATAATTATTATTATTCATGGTAATTTTTCCGTCCTCAAGAATGGAGCTTATAATGGAATCTAAAGCAACAAATTGAAGATCACAGCAAATTATTACTAGCGGTCAAAAGGCTACTACTTCCTTAAGACTTGATGAAAAACGACAAAATAACATTACTGAGTATCAATACATACCAGTTTTTAATCGTAAGAGCTATGACTTATTGCTGTTTAAAATTATCTTCAATTTACTAAACAACACATTATTACATTTATTTATGACAACTGATTGCCATGAAATGTGTTTTCTATTTGTACGTGACATCAAAATGTTGACTGCGCGCGATCACTGAGTATATTTTAAAGTTATGCACCATTTATTATAACATTAGAAGAATTAATTTGGCCAGAAAACTACGAGTTACCTTTCAGCAAAGATTCAACACAATCAGTTAATGATTTTGATACTAAAAGGTTAATCAAGATGTCTCCATGAAGGGAGTAAACATGAAAATATGGCATACGCCTCGTTTTTATTCGGACATGACCACACCGTGGTGGACCACGCACATACATGAAGCTTTAATTTCCGAGAGGGTGAAATCAATCCTAAAAATGGATCGATAAAATATGTAGAATGTATGGGCCACTAACAGCCTGTTCACGAGTTTGGTATAAGCATTGAGCGGAGCGACAAGCGGCGCTGATGAAACAGTTACTTTGTAAGAACGCGAATTCGCCACTGGCGGCACCTATGGCGTATTTGAAACATTTGATCTTACCACTCGGCGCTAAGTGTTCAATTACAGTCGCAGCGGGGCCGGCAGCGGAATCCGCTGGCGGGTAACGCAAACACATAGTTTTTGACTAAGGTGAACCAAGTGCGGGCGGGGCGATTTGAGCGGAAATCTAGTGTATTTCGTGACCCCCCACCCGCTCCCGCTGCCCGCCCCGCGCCACTTTAATTCCACACTAAGGGAAGATCGTGAACGGTCCGTTATGTCTAATGTTATGATAAATGGAATATGGTCTTAGAACCTGCTGCTACGGCTTTACTCACTCATTTCGTCGCCAGTAAGATCGATGAGCGGTGGTTCAGTGAGCGTCGACGGCAGCCCGGGCTGCGTGTCGTCTCATGTGTAGTATTGTATGGAGTGCGTGCGCCGCGCCGGCGTCACCACGGTGGAGTTGTTGGGCGCGCCCACTATGAGGTACCCGCCTGACGATGACACCACCTTCTTATTCGCGTTCACGTTCTCTTCGTTGTTCATTAGCTGGAAGATAAATGTACATTATACTGTTGTAGTGACGACAATCACAGATGGAGTGAATCAACAGGACTTTTAGTCAGAACAACTCTTGATAGTCCCTTCCGTTCTGCACAGGGGGCGGGAGTACTCGATTATGATGATTTTACCATACAAAAAAGGGGCGACAATCAAGATTAGATTTTATTATTTTGTGGTAGATTCAGCTGAAGGGTATTTTGTACATTGTGGTTTGCTATTGCGTATATGCGCTAGTGACAAAATCACAAAAGTACTAGATTAATATTATCAGAAGTTCTGCTATGGCACTTATCTATGTAATATCTTTATACGAGCAATTCTTGTATATTTATTTATATATAATCAGGATCTCGGAAACGGCTCCAAAGATTTTCATGAAAGTTACAGATTAGGGGTTATTCGGCTCAAGGAATCGATTTATCAAGGTCCCAGGTGCGAGAAAAGCTTGGTTCCCAAGATATAGACATTTAAAAAACCGAGCGAAGCTCGGTCAACCAGATATTTGTTTGTTTATATGAAATACGTACTTGTTTGTTGATGATGATGGGCGGCATCTGGTTGGGGGTGGAAGGTTTGTACGTGCCGACGCATTTCACTGTCTGGTTGCCGCTTGTGTCTTCTACCATGCTCACTGGAAACAAATACGATTTAAATTATACATTACAGTCTTAGAGAGATAATCATTCAGTAGATACTCATGCCTATGATGTCTTTTTTCGATACAGGAGATAATCCTAGAGGGCGGCAACGTTTTTTTATAACACAAAAAGTATACATTTTTACAAAAGTATGATAAAATTCAGTTGTTGCGTAACCCCCGACACATGAGCTGATAATTATGGAACGCCTAATCAGATAGCACCATCTTGCTCCCGTCACGTCAATGTACAAAAAAAAATGGAACTCTCAAATTAGTGGAGTTTGGCTTCACATATCGTAAACTCACCGCATACGATGTTGGATGCGAGACGTTACGCGGCGTCTATTGGCCGATGAACGCGCATGCGCCTGAATGGCGGCCGAAATAAAGAGAAGAAGAGAGTTTTTCTTTAATTTTAGATTTGCTGCTCTCCGGAGACTACTTGTTGCGAAGAGTTTTTGTCGTGAAGACTTTCCATGTCAAATATAAGGGCCGCTAGAAGCTATTTGACACCTTAGTACGCGCAGTTCCATTTCTTTAACCGTATAGTTCGGTAGCGCCCCCGAAAGGGGCGCGACAAGTAAACCTACGCTGGCTCAATAGTGGGTCCAAAAGGGGCAGACGTTGTAGTCATACGACATCCTCATTATAAATTAAAAATATATAATATTCTCTGCGTAAAATCCTATGAGTGCGCATTAATTAACAATGTTAAATAAAAATCTGATTTATTCACGAAATTAAAACTTCTACATTTAGCGCCTATTTTCATAATTTACCGTAACAAAATCCAAAAGTGTAAATACGATCTTCGACATTTTGATGGCAGTGCTGGGTGGGGCCAAAAATCATAAAAAACGTGGTTTTCGGACATCCAACGGATCATTATAGGAGGAATGAATAACTCGTCATTTAGTATTGTATCGAATTCATACGTATTTCTACATAAATTAGCAGTGGTAATGAAAAATTTGATATCTGAACTCGAACTTTCGCGCCACTTTTGTTTGTTTACATTTTTATTTTGCACTTGGATCACACACGCGAGCTTTAACTCCATAATGATAAAGATAAATATCATGCCAAATATTATAAATAACGTAAAAAAGACCAGATCTTGGCGTAATTCTCTAATACAGGGCCAATAACACGTATTTTTCATTACCACTACTCAATTTGTATTCGTAATCGACAACCATGTTATTTTTTTTTATCGTAATGATGTGTGAAAGCGAGTATTCTAATCGATTCCATAATTGATTTTTTTGTCAACTCGAGTGAAAAAAATAAGGAAATTAGGAAATCGATTAATAAAAATTAAAATAAATTTGTTTTATGCTTAGAATACACTTATTATCTATTATAATATAGTTTAAAGCTTTTATAATAATATTACGCACATTGTCATTCCCAAAAAACAATAATAGACAAAGGAACAATGTCAGATAATAAATGTTTGAATGCGCGGCAATTATTTTAATTCAAAAATTTTGAATTAGGAATGCACTCGCTGTGGTACTCGATAGTCAAAATATTATTTAATAACTTTTAATTTATTAGCTAATTTTTATTGTACATTTTATTTTGTACAATCAAATAATTTTTAATGTTGAATGAATATAGAATGCCTTGGATTTTGATAGGCTTATTATAAATGAGTTTGTTTCCTACCAAATATTTTTTTTTTTATCGTGGTTAATTCATCAAATGAGTCCTTCCACCCCGGGCAGGGAGGGAGGGACTGTCAGACTAAAATCCACGGTGTCCTTCAATAGCCCTTTATGTTCCGGGGTCATGAAATCCCGCGACCCCGGTAGGCTTTGGCCCTCTAAGTTCTCATTATGCTGACGCTCTTTGAGGCGCACGTGGAACACGACGCGCTGTCGACCCGGGCGTGGTCCATGGTCGGACAGCGAGTTGCCCTTTACTTGCTGTCCGCATGCCCGTGCCTACGATGGCCGGAGATCGTCTGCCGACTTCCGACGCTGCGGGCGCCTACCACTATGGTTGGGGCGGAGGGAGGACGCTGTCCTCTCCCTCTCGCGGCTCCAAAAAAAGATAGCCAAATTAATTATTTTATTGTACAAATTTGTTTCGTGAGATTGGTTTGGTCATGTAAGTATTACACGTCAGAAATCGAGCTTTTGAAATAAAAAAAGAAAATGCTAGGTATTAAATTTTTTTACACTATTCGATGTCGCTGAGGATCAAATTCGGTGAAGTAATGATAACTTGGTAAAAAATATTAACTAATATACAAACAATAATTTAGTCATTGTACAGCAGAATAATATCAAAATTCGCGCAAACTCATTTAAAGTTCGAATTTCAAAAAAATCGTCAATGTATTTACACCACGAAGTGATAATAAAAATTTGAAATAAGAACACTATGTTGTGAACATGTAGCGAAACATTATTTAATGGAAAAAAATCCTTATACCTCAAGTTTGTCGCATGTTTCTACTTCACAGAATATTGATAGTTTGATTGCTGAATTTATATTTCAAAAACTTAATTTTTATGATGTTATTTAATTTTTATCAAATCGGCCTCGAGACTTCCTTAAGGATTTTTCGCTATTCCTCATAGTTTAAAATTTAGCCAAACACGCACCGTTGGAAATTCTAATTGTTTGTTACTGCAAGGAATCATTTAGAAGTACATACTCCCATCTCTCAGCATTAGATCCGAACCCGGTGTTTGTCTTTTCACGTTTTTTAGATCCGTTTTAAAAAGATAATTTGAAATTAATTAACGAAAACACAAAATGGGTATAAGTAAAACCATATGATTGTATTTAAGTTTAGAAGACACATAGGTATGTTTAGCCTCCAATGAAACACCGATAAATAAATTATTGCGTAAACGAAATAATACTTGAAAATTTGAAATATTATTAAATTATTCAGATTTAGCTTTCTATAGTCAAAAAGCAGATAAATCAGTCCATGCTCTATGTCTTGTTTTACTTTTTTTTTCATGTTCGATTATGTTGCGAGTATCGATTAGGCTGAATGAAGGTTTTTAATCGTTTTGTGAATAATGGGTTTACGGTCAGCACTAAAAAGAGTCATGTTGCAACATAGTTTTTGCAAATTTTTATCCAGACTTTGACCGTTATTATTTATGAAATTATGTATGAACACTGGCAAATCTAGTAATTTATATAGTAAGTTATTTTATTTATTTCACTGTTTAACCATTATTATCATGTGATAAGCTTCTTTATGTACATATTTTTCAGCATATCTAAATTACCTAGTTTTTGGAACGATGTAGCATTTTGTATGTTACACACATTTTACAACAGAATGAGGCAGTTTTATTGACCTCAACATGTTCTTAGAGATATTGTTCACAAACTTATCGCATGAAATAGCTGTAGTAACATATTTTTGATCAAAAATTGGATGCTGAAAGTTGACAAAAAATATTGTGTAATAGCTCAAATTTCGAATCACCTGGTCGACTCAGCTGATGTGTCATGTGTCAAAATATTGTCGTGCAGAGTGGTTAAAGCACTCAACAGGGACTCTCCAGTCAAGTCATGGAAAGTCACCAGTGAGTTGCTGGTCTTACAGCAAAAGTTTCTTGCGCAGTGCAATCGCAAAACTTGCTGAGTATCCATACCATAGTGTTCATTACGATACTCGATCATACGCATCGACCGCGTTTTGCGCTCTCATTGGTTGAGAGTTCATACAACCTTGGAGCGGGCCAATGAGAGCGCCAAACGCGGTCGATATCGATGATCAAGTATCGTATTGACAACTCATGGTATGGCGACAACTTGTAGATAAAGAAACATCAATAAAATCTATCAAGTTGTTGTTGGGTTTCCCGAAAAAGTCCTTTCGTGTCCTCCGTGTCGTCCGTGTGATAACTTAGAGGTAAGAGATTAATTATCGCCCTTATAATTCATAATAATATACAAACCAATAATTGAAGTTTTCTGCGCGCTATGTGGGTCTGCGTTGTAAGGTCGCTGGGGGGCGATCTTGCCGCCGACCGTGAGGGTCGGCACCGGTGTGTTTTTCTGTAACACCAATACGTCCCAGCTGTGTAAAAATATGTGTGCCTTTTGTAACACCGACTACACCATGTGCAACACTAATACTTGGATAAGAAGCGTAACTACATTTTAAACAAGTTAATCAAAATGTTTAATTTGCTCGGTAATCAATTTTTACCGATGTTAGAAAACAATGCTTTTTCATTTGATTTGTACACTGCATGCATAATACCAGTATGTATCATATGAATTAGAAGTGAAACACATTATTCAATCTTATTTTCGTTAAAAAAATGGTAATATTAAGGCGGGTTAAGGTCAATTCACACCGAGACGCAACGCTACGTAACGTAGCGATACTGCAAACGTGTACTTTTTCAAGTAGTAAAGTTAGATTTTAAAGTCAATTTTGAGTAGCTCTATTGAAATGTGCGCGCAGCGTCAGAGGCCTTACCACGAACTCTTGACGCGATCCAGTTTAGGCTGTGGGAAAGAGTCCGAGCTATACAAGTCGTCTAGCGCCATCTCTTTCCCACAGCCTAAACTGGATCGCGTTAAGAGCTCGTGATAAGGCCTCAGGTCTCGGTCTCAGCTGACCCTTTGTGACAAAAATGCAAGTATTTTCTAAAGGCATATTTTTTTTTAATTAAAGCAATAGTTTTTTTTAACACACACTATACAATAGATATTAGGAGTAAATAAACTTATATTAAACTCACTGGTAAGTCTGGATGAGGTTGTAACCTGTGTTCCGGTGACGACGGTGGGTCGCCATTACTATCCTTCTGAAATTGGTCATTTGTCACATCAATATACGCTTTATTTTAGGAACCAAACCAAACATTACCGAAAATCCGATAAACCTTCAAAAAAACAGTTAAAATTGCTTTTAGTAGCTCTGTAATCAATAAATAGTAAGGCCATTAAGTTTACTAGCTACTGACGTCACAGTTTGCTATTACCATACAGAGTAAGTTGAAAATTTACATAATTACGACACAGCAAAACGTGGTACAACTATCATCAATTAATAGTTAAGTCATTTATTGATAAATAGTGGCGCTGAGTGCACTTCGGAGCCCTAAAAATCCAATGTCATATATAGGCAAAACAGGCTGATTTATCGGCACTTTTTGAAGTTCAATTATTACTTAAGTTAGTCCCCCAAAAACGCCCCCCTTTGACACTTCCTAGTGTTTTGGCTGGGAAGAAGTGGCGGAACAAAATCCCCAGCAACACATCAGTCTGTATAGTGAAGAAGAACCAAGATTTTTACTATTAAATAGAACTTTCACATTATACAATCAACTTGAAATTACAACAGTGTGGTTAGTGCGAGTTTTTTTACGTTGACGCGATAGTAACGTTTTACTACGTTCAGCGCTTTTATTGGTCCGCTCCGAGGTCGTGAGAACTCTCAACCAATGAGAGGGTCAAACACGTATAAACGTTACTATCGCGTCAACGTAAAAAAACTCGCACTAAGCACACTGGGCCTGCAGCCATGTAACAAACGATAAACGCAAATACTGAGTAGGCTTTAATATATATTTAACTTTATTTACTTGGGTATAAAGTAGAAGATCTATTGAAGATTTCATAGCGTTCGTTCCAGTAGTCAACGCCCAGAAGTCCTAAATAGATTTTCACCTTTATACCCAAGATCATAAAGTTGAAAATCTATTGGGGAGTAACGTGCGTTTATGATTATGGTTTACGACTTGTTGTGACTTGCCTAGGAGGGCCTTTCCTCAACTTTATTTTAAGAAATGCACTGTGCAGCTTAACTTTGTTAATAAATAAACTATTATTATTATTATCGCCTAGTTACCTGTGTCCGTTGCTGGCAGACGGCGGCGTGCGTGTTCCAGTGCGCTCGCTGGCACGTGAGCTCGCAGTACGCAGTGTTCCAGCAGCAGTAGTACTGCGCCTCCTGCCCGCAGGCGGCGCACCTAGCGAACGTATCATTTCATTATCAAATCGGAAATGCTGTCGAATTTATACCGCAAAACTGGTTGCGACATCCTCTGCGTCCAAGAGACCCATCGAGGTGAAACCCAAAGTCGGCCACACATCGAAGGACTCAAGCTTATCGCCGAGATTTCATTATTATCAGCCTACAATGTGGAACTCCTGGGACACAGGCTTCCTCTCTGTGAGAGGGAGTGGGCCATAATCCACAAAGAAGGCCCAGTGCGGGTAGGTAGATGTCACATGTCTTCGAATTTTGGTTCTAGGACATTCCGGTTTCCTCACGATGTTTTTCTTCACCGTTTTGAGAGCAGTGGTGATGAAATAAATTAAATAAAGTAATGCGCCTGGCGGGGTTCGAACCCACGATCTACAATTTGTAAGTCGGGACCGATACCACTGGGCCACCACTGCTCTACGCATCATTTATGATTAGTCTATAGATTCTTTTTTTTCATATTAATGTACAAACAATGTTATTATTACATTATTTTCTAACAAAATCAACTGTTTTCTTCCATATTGATTGAATATTGTTTTGTGAAAAAAATACTAAAACAATTAATCAATTATGTAAAATCAATTTGAGTAAATTTTTTGCGTGTCGATGATCTTCGTCAAATTGTATCGTGTCCTTTTTTTCTTGTGACAACCACGATAAATGTATTGAGTACTAGCTGTAGCCAGCGGCTTCACCCGCTACAACTCGAAAATTATCCCTCAGGAACATAAAATCGGGATAAAAAACCATCCCATGTGTTAATCCAGGTTATAAACTATCTGTATACCAAATTTAAGCCAAATCCGTTCAGTGGTTTTTGCGTGAAAGAGTAACAAACATACCTACATACACATAGGTACAATCGACAAAGTTGAATCATGACCCATTTTGACAATAAATCGTTTGAATCCGTCAAATTGACAAAGATCAAAGACGTTACCATGGATATGTATGTTTATGCGAACGTGGACCTAATTGTATTTGAATGTTTGTAGGAAAATAAGCTTATGGCGGGTCGTAATTCAACTTTGTCGATTGTACATACTTCCTCACAAACTTTCGCATTTATAATATTAGTAGGATTTAGTACATAGATGTTTCGGGTCTGAGTATTTGTGTATGTCATACAAACATGTTTTCTAAATGCACCTACGACATAGTACAAATTCCTAGTGTAAGATTACATTCAACAAAGGTTGAGTGGATTCCTTACCATGGTTTAGACTTGGCTACTTTGACGGCCGCCTCTAGCTCGACCTGCGCCGCTCGCCTCGCCTCGCTCACAGCGCGGAGCTTCTCCTTGTCGAACGACGCGCGCATCTCCGCTAGCGTCAGGTCTGTAACAACGTAGAAGGTTCATTTTCGATTGGGGTAGGCTGAATTTACATTATGAATGACACAAGTAATAAATCACTGCTGATTTGTTTTTATACACCGAAACTCATAATTTAAACCATATCACCACGTTAATAAGAGATAATTTAGGTAATCCTACCATGGTTATGTTTGATCTCCTTGAGCTCCTGCTGGTGCCTCCATGTCTCCTGTTCCAGCTGCAGTCGTAGCGAGGTGAGCTGCGACCACGGCTCGTCTACCTTCTCTATTGAGTCCTCTAGTAGCGTGCGGAAGAAATCTGTCAGCTGGAACAATGTTATATTAGTTAAGATTTGTAAGGTAGGTAGTAGACAGGCTAGACCCTGCGTCTACTTCAAAAAACAAGTTTATTATGCGTTAAAACCTTGCCAGTTGGCAAGTTGCCCTTACAGTCAGTTCACACCGAGACGCGACGCGAAGCGACGTGACGCAACGATACTTCAAATCACCGCAGCGCGGCGCCGCACTACGTCGCGCTGCGTTGCGAAAGATGTATCTTTTCGTGTAGAAAATAGAGTTACATTTTGAATAACTCAATTAAAATGTGCGAGGATCGTCATGTCTCGGTCTGAGTTGACCCTTAGAACGGTAATAAGGACGGTTCATATCAGACGTAAAATACGTCGAACGTATTATCATGGAATGTTTTTTGACGCACTAACGTATCATCGGTTGAGTGTGAAACGTCGATTGTTTTTCTATACATTTGTCTGTTCTGGCGTTACGCGATCGATAATACGCGACGCATGTTCCGTCAGATATGAACCTTACCTTATTTTAATAACGGCCTCTTCTGACAAAACCAAAGAGCACAAAATGATCCAAATTCGTGGAATGCATATAAATAATAATAATAATTGGATCAAGGGCTTGATTCAGAAAGCAGTTCTTCTGGACACGGCGCGCATTGTTAGGAGGTTCCTTTCTCTGGAGCCCTGACTGCCGGTAGCTTGGACCCTGTTCCCGATACCGGTGGGCCACTATTATTTATATTTTTAAATGTTTTTTTTCTTTTTTAGAAATATTTAAAAATGTAGACTATAGGAAACTAAGATGAATAAAAGAATAATAATAATAATAACGAAAATGATCCTTAATTTCTTAACAAAACAGTTGCTATTTGGTTGCAGTTAAAATAATCCTCGTTTAGTATTACCTTGACAGCGTTCTGGTTGAGCTTGGCGGTGACTGGGCCAGCAGTGGAGGGCGCTGGCACGCTGCCGATGGGTGTGCTGGCGTCCAGTGGACTCTGCAGGCAGTGCGCCGGTCGGGGCTGCAGGCGGGGCGGCTGGAGGACGTAGCATACCATTATTGTTACAAGATTGCTCCATTTTTTAGGGTTCCGTAGTCAACAAGGAACCCTTATAGTTTCGCCATGTCCGTCCGTCCGTCCGTCCGTCCGTCCGTCTGTCCGCAGTTTAGCTCAGAGACGCACAGTACTAGAGAGCTGTAATTTGGTGTAAATATACGGATTTGTTGTGCCGAAAAAGTGGTAAAATAAAATCTAGTAAAATATTTTTTTTTAGGGTACCTCCAGTACTTACACGTAAAGTGAGGATTTTTTTTTTCTCGCGTACCCGTTAGTGTGGGGTATCATTAAATAGGCCTTTAAAAAATAATGATAGTTTCCATTAACAATTTTTTGAAAAAAAAAATTCATTTGTGAAATATTAAGCTTTAAAGTGCTAAATTTTGCTCGATTCGAGTGTCCCCCCCCTCTACCAGCGAAACGGTTATGTATGGGGGTGTGAAAAAATTCACAATAGTAGTACATATAACGAAGTTTAAAAGAAAATTGTCACGACTAAGTAGGCTTTACAACTTTACGAGTAATAGTCGACCAACTTATAAAATGTACTTGATATCATATTTTCTTAAACAAAATGTATCGGAGACAACTGCAAATGTAAGTTTGTCAACTTTATTTTTACAGCTTTTATAGGTATGTTTTTTGGGGATAGGTAGGTTTTTATCGTCAACTATTTTAAACTAAATTCAAAAAAAGGAGGAGGTTCTAAATTCGTTGTAATCTTTTTTCTTATGTATTTTCCCCGATTTCTCAAAGACTCCTGGACCGATTTTGAAAATTCTTCTTTTTAAAATTAAATTCAGCGAATCAGTTTAATTAGTTCGCATAAGTATTTTGATGGGCAACTACGGAACCCTACACTGTGCGTGGCCCGACACGCACTTGGCCGGTTTTTCTGTCTTAAACCTAGCGTTGGTCTTGGCTTAATATTTGTTTTTTTTTTATATTATGAGATGTTTTTCTTTCTAACTCATATGAGGATATGCTCATCTTCTTATTTCGGAAAAATTAAGCCACCTCTGGTGGGTTAGTGGCGTTATATCATTTTCGCAATATTAATCATAGAAATTTAATGTTATCTTTTTCCACTTTCGCAATGTTGTTTTAGCACCGAGTAAAAGGAGCCCTGTATAGCGGGGCTTCGTCGATCGGGGAAATGTATTGAGAAGAGATATTTTTGCGAAACCCCACAGATCTCTGACATGCCTTTGGACTTTACCAAACGTTTACACACACATATTATCCAAAATAGATTGCAGACATTCAATTTTGTAAAAACCTCATTCAAAAAGCCTTATGACTATGTACATTTACGGGCCAATCGCGTAATAAAGCTTAAGAAATTATAAAATGTACAATGGCAGAGCAAGCATGAATAAGGGCGTACCTCTCCAGGTGAATTTTCAGTCCTATTATTGAGCACAGTGATGGCTGTTCCGGGCGTGGCCGCGGGCGCCGCGCCCGGCAGCAGGCCGCCCAGCACGGGGACCGTACTGCCCAACACAGGCGCCGCGCCGCCCGGGAGTGCTGCGCCGCGGTCAGTGATGCCGTTCAACATCGGAGGGGACGCGGTGCTCTGTAACAATACAAATTACTCAAACTTACTGAAGATGCGATGCGACGCAATTTTCGCAAGTGAAAATCATCCTTAACACCAACGACATACGACATAAAACGTGCGATTGACAACGAGTAGATGAAAAACAAAACACGCTCGCCACGACGACGTAAGTCAGTTGAATTGCATCTCTATATCGAAGTAGCAAGGACGATTATCATTTATAGTTAGTAGAAATTACAAAACGCACGAATCGCGTCAAGGGTAAACTCCCTTAGAATATTTTTTTTTTGGGCGTTGGTTAATCATCAAATCATCAACCTCTCGCTCTGGGTGGAGCCGAACGGGAGTGTCAGACTGTAAATACCACCCTTTTCCTACAATAGACAAAGCCACGATTACTATTTTGAAAGATCCCTCGAATTATTGAGTCAAAATTAAAAGCCATAATAAGAATTCAAAAGAGTTTTAATTGTCATACCCACCGAATCAACAAGGTAGTAATACGAATTAACGAAGAGCATGTCAGTCGACATTTCTCACAATTGTATACTATAATCCATTAAAATCTCAACATTAAACTCTTCACTAAATTCGACGAGGCAAAATGCTTATTCCCGCCCTCCCGGGTATTGGGTCAAATCAATGGCGACTGGTACAGGACTCTCACTCTTTGTTTGCTGACGTCACGAACAACACACTAGCGCTATACAACTGTATAGGTACAGGACCAAAACACCAACATTGCCGAAACGCGGCAAACTTCGTGTTTACGATGTCGGGTTGCCGCGCTTTTTAAATTTATCATTTTGCATAAAGTTTTGATCTAAATTCTTGTGGAGACCTGTCACTGACATCCGTCTTTCTTTGAATAGTGTTCAATTTGCCTCTTACTAAATGGAAAAGTATAACTCTTTCACTTTTGCATCTAGCCTTTTAAGTTGGCTAACCTGAAGATTGTTGTGTACTTGTAAATTACGCTGGAAAGGGAATCAATCAAATTGCAGGCTAGCCAACACAATAAATAGTAGTAAGGTTATTGCTCTCACAACACCGGTGCAGCCCGCGGCACTCAATTTGTGGTAAGCGTCCACAGGTCCGCATCGCATGTATCGGACGTATCGTACGTAACGGATTTTAGTTTGCCTTGTATTAAAACTCATACAACTGCGTCCACTGATCCGCATCGTACGGACGGCTCATCGGCAATGCCTGCATGCGATACGTATCGATGACGTCATACGGAATGCCGATCAGAGAACGCGATGAAGGTGGCACTGGCAATCCGATCGCTGCCGCTACAGAAATCCGTTTGATGTGATGCGTCCGATACGTACGATGCCGACCTGTGGACGGCTTACCTTTGGTTTGTATTTTGCAATTCTCAGGTCACTTAGATTTTTCAAGTCGTTTCTAGATGTTTAATTAATTGCAATTTCTTAAATTCATAGGTTCATCCAACTGATAGTCAAAATCATAATACAACTCAGTGAAACTCTAAACTGACATACATTCTGTGAGAAAAATTGTTGATTTTAGTTTTACTGATTTTCATGAAATATCAAAATAAAATTGCAAAATAAAAAATAACCCGTGTAAGACAAGCCACTCACTGAAGATATTTTGTCGACAAAAATTAGCTACACAAGAACATAACTACGATGCAAGGATCGTATTTCCAAGACCCGAAAATTTAGAGAACGAAGTGGTGTTAGACGACTTCCATAGCTCTCTTTTCTTCACTGAAATTACTCTGACTGGCCACCAGAGGCCTTACCACGAGCTTTTAACGCGATTCAGTTTAGGATGTGGGAAAGAGACAGAGCTATAGAAGTCGTCTAGCCCCATCTCTTTCCCACAGCCTAAAGACTCACGCTTTTAGAGTTCATGGTACGCCACCAGGGGGGTCTTAAAACCAGGCTTATTCCGGCGAGTTAAGGTGACAGAGCTATACAAATCTTCTAGCGCCATCTCGTTCATTCACTGGAATAAGCCTGGTTTTAAGACGTTGTAATACCCCCCAGATCTGTGTTACTTACATCAAGGGCCCCCACAGACATGACGGGCTGGAAGCTGAACATCCACTGGCCATTGACGGACGTCATGAGCGGCACGGTGTGCACCGTCGGCACGGACGACACGGTCGGCACGGAGGACACGGTCGGGGTACTGCTGGGGGAGGTTGCAGGCTGCATCAGAGGCGCTGTCACTGTGTTCACTTGGTTGTTAGCTGAAACAACATTTTTATACTTGTTATAGTTTTTGAAGTGAGTGCTGAGAAATACTTAGCAACTTAATACCTACATGAAAATTTTATTTTTTCAATAAAAAAACCGAGTGTCAATGTAATGTATTTTTGTCGTCAGTTCAGTTGCAAGCACCCATATTGGCAACTTTAACGATCTTCATCACTTCAGTAAGTTACAATTCAAAGTTTACAGAAAACAAGAGATAGTAGCAAAATTACTGCTCTGATCACTTTCATTAACTTTTCAGTGTCAATATGACCAGACATAATTGTGTGGGAAAGAGGGTTAATAATATAAAAAGACTTACCAACAGAAGAGACGGGCGGCCTTATCACGGAGGTGACAGTAGCCGCGGCGGCCAGCTGTGGTCGCGGCAGTCGCACGGGCGCCTGCGTCATGGGCGGCTGGATCGGGATGTACACCATCGAGTTCTTACTGTTCAGCTCCGACCGACCCTCCTCTGGCTTCTTAGGCTGAGGGAACGTCTTCTTCGCTCTAGGACGGATTTCAGGCACTTTCGTAGCCAACGGGGGCATCGTCTTCCGTGCATTCAGTGGCGTCACCACTACCTTATTTATCCTAACATCCCGCAAATTCATCGTCGGATTTGGCACGTTCTGCGGATTTACCGGCCGCAATCTAAACGCGTTCATGAGATCCATCTTCTCCATATGCCTTTCAGGGTCGTCGAGATCGATAGGTTCAGCCTTAATTTCTACTTGTACTTCGTCGTTGGTGGTTTGTTTCTCTGGTGACGTCATTCTGGCGAATGCTCGGACGCCGACGCGACCTACGACCGGTTCTGGGTCGTTACGTAGTCTCTGAAGCTTCGAAACCGCATCTTGCATTGTTGTAACATTCTCTGAGCTAGTAGGAGTGAAAATGCTGGAGTCAGATGTAGCTTCTTCTGTGATATCTATAGTATTAGCGTTTGTCGTAGTTTTAGTAACAGTGACGCCCGAGTTCTGGGCCGTGGTGGACAAGCTTCGCACACAACTGATGGTGGGAAGACCAGAACTGTTATTGGATACTGTTGATTTACTAGTTTCACGTGCCAGAACAGCTAGGGTAGTGTCGTCATCAAATTGCAACCGATCTTTCACAGATTTTGGACTAAGTAGATCTGGGGTTGATTTGGAAGTCGTCTGCTTTTCCATTCCCGATTTATCAGAATCTGAATCTTTGTCTTTCTCTTTACCTGAAGAGCTACTAGCTCTTCTTTTCTCTTTAGAATTTTCAGATTTCTTTTCAGTTTTGTCTAATGATCTAGTTGAACCGGTGCTGTTAGTTGACCTGCTACTTCTCGATAGTCTTCGTTTCTGAACCCTGGATCGTTCCTCTTTCGAAACTTTATCACTTGGTGTTTGATTTTTCTTATCAACTTTTTCAGGTTTTGATGTTGACGGCTTTTCACCTTTTTCGGTGGATTTCGATACTGGTGTTTTATCACCTTTGGGCGTAGATTTTTCAGGCTTATCATTTTTAGTAATAGGGGTCTTTTCTCCTTTTTCAGATCTTGTAGACTTCGGTCTCAGCGGCGTCTTATCTTTCTCTTTATCCTTATCTTTGACAGGGGTAATAATTTTAGCGGTGGTGTCTTTGGAAGAGGAACTATTTCTTGTTTTACGTTTTTCTTTAGTTACTAGCGCTATTCTTATTGGAGTGACTCTTTGTTTGTCGTTGTCGGCGTCGTTTGGATCATTGTCTTTTTCTTTGGGTGGTGTTTCATTTGTTTTGGATTGTGAGGCTTCAGTCGTGTCTTCCACAGGTGTGACATCCGGAGTTTTGTCATCAGCCTTACTACTGCTGGGTACATCTTCATCGGGTTTCTTATTTTCTTCAGCATCATCTAATTTCATTCGTTTCTCAGAGGCGCTGCCGTTGCTGCCACTAGTTTCAATGATAGTTATGACTGCTTCCTCGAGCATGGACTGGCGACGCTTTCTAGAAGAACTGTTTGAAGTAGACTGAGGGTCTTCTTTTGTTTTGTTTGCAACAGGCGTGTCGGCTTCCACATCTCTGTAAAAATAAAATATTGATTAGTATATTGTAAGAAGTAAAAAATCAAAGTTTTATTTCTATTTGAAAACTAACTTCTCTGAGTTAGCGACGCTTTTATCAAGAGTAACAGAATCATCGTCTTCCAGTTTGACAATTTCAGCTCCGTCCGCCATTTTTCTGGCTGTTGTTGTATCTTCATTGTCACTCGCATCGCTGAAACAACAACAAAAATATCTTACCTCACAGCGATGTATCAACATGGAATGTAGCATATCAAAACAGTTACGGATATATTTTATAGGTCATCAGGTAACTAGGTGAAATGACGTTTCATTGAAGTGGGAGGGGTCTGTACAGTGATGCCATCTATAAGCTGTAGCAAACATAAAGTCCTGTAGATTTTTGTGTCTTTAAAATTTCATATTGTGGCGTTTCACGCCAGAAGGATACAAGTACGATAGTATCCAAATGGGTGTGTTTTTAACGTTTATTGTGCAATATTAGATAAGACAATGGGCTTTCAGATAAGATGATAAAGGTAAAGACACGATATCGATGTAATTGGTAGTTGCACAAATTTCTGTTTTGGCAGATCGAGCTCAATAAACGAAGGTAGAGTTGTTCAGGATCCTACATACAAAAATATGATTCCGATTAATTAAAAGATGAGCAGTGTGAAACAGAAAAAAAAAAACCACCACAAAGGCCTGTTCAGATATAAGCAATATTCTCTATAATCTGCTAAAATGTACTGACAAGCCAGTAGCCACGTGAAAATGTGATGTATTGTCCTTTTAAGCAGTCGTGGTGTGTCTTAAAGTAAGTACTGACCTTCTTTGGCATTACGTACCTGTCTTTGTTAAGAAGATCATACAGGCGCTGTAGTTCCTCTTCGTCACTATCCGAACTATCCGAGTGAATCAGCAACCTGATGTTTACAATATTATCTTGTATTGTTTTGCTTGTTTTATATTAAATCTTGTTTCAAGTGAATTAAGCTTATATTTGAACAGGTCTTAGACTTATATGGCGTTTATTTGTAATAAGAAAAGATCGAATATTGGACGTACACAATGCATTGTACCCGACATCCACATAACCCAATATTAAGCTGTTAGCGCTTTTACTCATGACGTGATGCAATGCAAATTTAAAAACTTGCTTCACAAACCAATTTATAGTGAAATCCATCCTTATTACTACGAGATAAAGGCGCTGCCAATATAAAACGTGTGTTGTCCGTGGTTAGACGTTAAAAAAGCTGCTTGCTTCTACAACCCGGGCGCAATAACTTGACACCTGGCTCCAATCTCCGATCCCGCTCCCACTACCCCGAAATGTCTGTAGTGGGAGCGGGATCGACATTTAAGCCAGGTTTCAAGTTATTGCGCCCGGGTTGTACCATGTAAATCAATATGTCGAAGTAGTATTTGAAATCAGTTGGATCGCTTCATGAGTGAACGCGCTTACGCTAGAATGGATCTCAGTCAGAGCCCTGAACCCATGTTTTTTTTTAGTGGGTGTTAGATCAAAAGCTAGTGCAAAGTCTGTACTTTGAAAATACTAGGTGTAAGTGACATCCCTTCACAAACTTTCAGGGCCTTGCTCAGTAGACGAAACTGAACATTTTTTTTTTCAGGAAATTTAAAGAAAATCAGCTTCTCCATACAAACTGTCTAATCAAGTTCTAGACACGCGACTGAGCGGGGCCATTATAAATTTCTATGGTGAGGCTGATTTTGTTCATTTCCTGAAAAAAAAATTGTGGAAGATTGTTCAGTTTCGTTAGACGACAAAACAGACAGAGACGTTAGAAATGGAAGGAAGAATTCGCCGCGGCAGGCAAGATCCTCGGTGGCTCGGTTGGAAATGAGCGTCGGATGTACTGAATCCGAAGGTCGTAGGTTCGAATCCTGTCCGCGGATCGGATTTTTCTTTCCTAAGAAAATCTTTGAAGCCCTGAAAGTTTGTGGAGGGCTGTCCCTTACACCCAGTATTGTGTACGAACCCTTCATTAAATGATTCCTTGGAACTCTTGGAGTTTGACCTGCTCTTCTCCTTGGCGGCAGGCGACGCCTTCTTTACGAGTGATCTCACTTCACCTTCGAATGTTGGGATCTATAATAGAAACAGTAATACGTAAGAAACTATGAATGTTGACGATTTCACGTTTTCATAAAAAAGCGGCCATGTCTACAACAGAATGTGTTGTCAAATTAAACCTTGATAGGCTCTCGAAAAAACTTTGTAATTTGAACAAATGAAATGATTTAACCTTGAACCTAATTCATCAGCATCATAATCACCTTATTTATCAGCCGTAAGACGTCCACTGCTGAACATAGGCCTCCCCTTTAGACTTCCAGTAGGACCGGTTGTAAGCGGCCTGCGTCCAGCGTGATTCTGTAGCCTTCATAAGATCGTCTGCCCACCTAGTGGGTGGACGTCCTACGCTGCCCTTGCCGGTGCGTGGTCTCCATTCGAGAACCTTACGGCCCAATCGGCCATCAGTCCTGCGTGCTATATGGTCTGCCCACTGCCATTTCATCTTGCTAATTCGTTGGGCTATGTCGGTAACTTTGGTTCGTTTACGAATCTCCTCATTTCTGAGTCGATTTCTGAACCTATAAGAGATACATTTGGTGGCCTACCACGCGTCGTAAAACTAGAGTAGTCCAGTGAGAGAAGGAGGTGGCGCTAGTGACTTGTATAGCTCTTTCTTTCCCACACTGGCTTAAGACGTTCAAGTAGGCAACTAGCTCTTTTATTGGCATGATTTGACACAGGTCAGAGTGACCAGCAATATCTATATTTGTCTGCGGAATTAGACTGATGCGACAAAGGGTTTGCCTAAATTATAATTTAAGTATACACCACTAAGGAAGAAAATCTAAGGATAATGAATAATAATTGCGCTTACCATCATCTTGAGTTGCTCATACATTTTGCTTGGGTCGAATTGAGTCTTGAAGGGCGGGTAAACGAATCTACCGTACTTTCTTGATATGTTTCGAATGTGTTGTTCTGCTTCCTGAAATGCAATTTAAAATTTTGCTTCACTGGATTTATTAATGCCTTTTTTTTTGGACCTCTATATAATTCCAACCGTCGATATTATTATCTTAGTACATGCCACAAATGACAACGACATTGTCTCTGATCCTCATAATATTTTAATCTATGTAAGACCACTCATGTTTGGTATTGATAATGTAAAAAATTAGCTAAATCGGTTCCCATACAATCCTGACGATATAGCCTTTTTCTTCTAAAAAAATCTACATGTATATTTCAAACAGTGTCCATAAAAAACTACTATATTATTATCTTTACCTGCATACTATCAATAATATCCTGCCGCTTAGTTCTGAAGTTATTGGGATCCTTTTCAGAGTACAAGAAGCAGTCCTTAGCAGGCACCCAGGCGCGGTCGTGAGCTCCGAAGAACCTCACGTCGACTAGACCAGAGCTGTTCACTGACATGCCTTTAGCTGGCCAGTAGGGAAAACCTGGAAGGTGAAAGGAGTTTTTTAATACAGTTGCCCAAAAAGTGGCGTATTGCAGGGACGTATAGCGGCAAAAAAAAACTCTGCTTTTATTCTACGGTCGGCGCCATTTTCCAACTCGCTTTAGCTATTAAAGTGAAAAACAAACAAATTACAGTATAACTAGACTGTAGAAGTATTTAATTGAAAGTAATTGGGAAGGCTTTTGCCCAGTAATGGAAAACATAACTCAAAATAAAAGTATTAAAATCGTCAATACCTTTCAGCTTCGCCCAGAACAGTATGTGCGGCGTAGAACAAACGTCGGTGAACCACGTGGGCCTGCGCGCGTGCGCGGCGGCGTAGCACTCGGGACACGCCTCGATCTCCCCGCACTCCGCGCGACACGAGCGCACCAGCGCACGCGCAGCCGCCGTCAACTTCGACTGCACTGCAGAACCAATGTCATGCGATACTAAGTAATTAAAACAAGTTTTAATAAACCACATTATTTGAAATATTATCGCAAATGCATTCTCTCCCACACTGGTTTGGGTGTAGAAGTGTAAAAAGAAATTAAACTTATGGCAATCTATTGCATATGATGTCAATATTATCTGATCATGATCTGTATGAATTTATTAAATTCAGGTTTGCAAATCATACAATCAGCTTCCCATTATGCAGTGGTCCGACCGGTGGCGAGAGGAATAGAATAGACACATTTATTTCCAAGCGATTATCTCGGTCTTAGATATCTGCCCCATATTTATTTACGTGGACTAAAGATAAAACCAGAACAATCCTCGGATTAAACAATTACATTTTTAAGGATTAACCTTGGCGTAACTTTAGTCCATGTTTATTAAGAAGGGGGCTAAAGGATAGAAAATATTGATTTTCTACATTTCAAATATCGTCAAGCTGGGTTTTTGTATATTCTTCCATTTATGTTACGGGTGTAGATCGTCTGTTTTCTTATGCGTCAAACACGAAAAAAAAAAAAAAAGGTTGCACTCCAGGAGTGCCGGTAGAAGTGAAAACTTTTTTGTTACTATGTTTTATTTTTAATTTGAATGACGTCTTACTCATTTTCGATCAGGGTCACGTGACCCTGACGCGAGTTTTGGTCACGTGACCCTGACGCGAGTTTTAAATTTTTTACCCATTACAGAAAAAGTGTACAACGCCGCTAAAGAAGTTTTCACTTCAAAAATATTCCGAAAATTACATTTTTTTCACGCGGATCTTTCTATTTCGTTATTTTCGATTATTTTGTCTTCGTAATCACAAAAAACTTGCATGCAATACTAACATGTATTGAAGATAATACTGTTGTGCAGTATCCATTGCGCGTCAGCAATGAAAGCCTCGGTGCTGCCGTACAGTCCCTCGTTGATGTTGTCTTTCATAAGCGACAGGTCCATCGGATGCACCACGTATTTGTCGTAGTCAGGGAACGCCGCGCGGTCTACTGGCTGCATGAATGGTTCCACCTGAAGATATTATAAATGAGTTTTAATTCGTACATGGATACATTCACGTCTTTAGTTATATTTTGTTTCAACACCCAGTGGATATTAGTCGACAGTAATACCTAGTTGAAAATTCCACTAACTCCTGTTTTAATGCTGCAAGAAAATTGCCGCATGCCGGAGGAGCACTGTGTTAAAATAACCACTCTATGGAGCTCAACGGGCAGGAAACTTCAACGCGGCAGGCCCTAGGAGATGGTGAGATGAGCTGACTCATTTTTAAAGGGGTGGTCTATAATCGCATTAGATCGCGAAAGATGGAAGGTGGGAAGGGCGGCCTTTGCCCTGCAGTGGGACAACGTAGGTTCTTAAAAAAAAAGCGAATTCAATGAGATTCCTCTGCTTCTTTCTGCTGAAACTTGTGTATAAAAAGAATTGGATTCACGCAAAACCAGAGATTGGTCAACAGGAGGGCCTTCTGTACTACGATCCTTACATACTCCATTTATTTCGTCGTCTATGTTTATACTTCTACTATACTGGCGAGCAAATGTATGGAATCAGTTACTTCGATTCCGTGCGGTCTTGAGTATTTTGTAACTAGTTAAGAATAGTCAAATTGGTAACATTTTCGGAAATATAATTATAATTAAATCAGAAGGATGATTACTAATCACTCTTTCAGTACATTAAATAAGGTCTTGTTTCCCGAAGCTCAAGAGTCGGCAACTTCTAAGATCACAAGTGTCTATTGGTATAGTAAGCTATAATGCTATAGAACGAAACGACTCATTTGTAGAATGAATCATGCAATTTGCTTGATTTCGATAATTTGGGGAAACATAAAAATAACCCAGTATCGCAAATCTAAACGACAGTAATGATATCTTTTTTTGGAAGAAAAATAGCCCTCGGCTTGTAAAAAGCAGTATTTTATTTAAATTTCCATCTATTTCCAAACCAAATTTTGGCATAGACAACTTAGAATATCAGATTACGTAAATTATCAGATAATTTGTTTCGTATAGTATTTCGAAATTGACTCGTGAAAACTTAACAAGCTGTTTGATAATTTACGTGGTTTTTTTTTTCATTTTAAAGCAAGATTCGCCGCAACAACGGCCTTATGTTAGCTTGTTCCGGTTTGCATCCGTTCATTCAATACAAACATTATCTAGGTAGGCGTGCCACACGAGGTAGCTGGCTATACCTCAGTGTTTCGATCCGCATGCAAATTACTGATTGCACGGGGATGTTCAAGATAAAACGGGAGAGAAGTAATGAAGGATTTTTAAAGATATTTGTAAATGCAATAGGAACATGCTTTGTGGTATTTTTCTAGGAAATCCCTACTCCGTCAAACAGTATGATAAACAATTTCTACTCATTTAAAAGCATGTCAAAATGACGAATCAAGAAAAATGCAGCACACATTACAACGACAATACATAATGTACAACACTCGCACAGGTTTATTATTAGCGGTGTGAGAGCGAGACGGCAATAACGACGCCGCCTTATCGATTTGCTCTGTTGGAGGGAGATGGGGAGAGTTGTTACGCGGGGTCCGCGCAGCTACGTAGATAAGTGGCAAGGTCATTTCACCGAGTCCCACCCGCCATCGCGCCAGCCGCCGCGCGCCTTCGCGGAGCGCTACATACATTTTAATATCTGTCCGGCTGTTGGTTCATGCGTTAATCCGGTGAAAGTACCCCAACGCTGCCGTTTAGCTCATATTGTAGCTCCACGCAGGCATACGTCTTTGTTCTAGCGAATTTGAATGCTAGAACAATGACGTGGTAAATCTGTCATCGATTTTCTGTCTACTTTTATAACTGTAGAGGATATTTAACTTTTTGATAGTATCTTTTTATGATAACTACACCGACATTTACGGCTAAATATTCATCAGAAAACTAATAATTATGGTCTATATTAGTTTGCTATGCTGTTATGCTAACATCGAAAAACAATAGCTAGCTAACAAAATTCATGTCGTATGACCTTTGAAGTATGACACGCCAAGACTAACCAATAGGTAAAAATGAGGTAGTAGGTAATAAAACGTAAAAATAATTTACCCCATTGAGGTCCATCATTCTTTCCAGTGCATGCTTCAGGAGATCGCAGAGCATTCCTAGGGAGATCTTCTTCATGGCTGGAGATCTGAAAACAAGCGCAAACAGTTGCAATCATCTTACTTTTGTTATGGAATAATGAACCTTAGTTATCGTCTTCCTGCCCTCATACTTGAGGTCAAAATGTCTTTTCTTCAGCTAATTAGACGTGAATCAGACATCCTTTAAATTATACCTCCCTAGTACACGCGCATGCGAACTAATATGATGATAAACATGTTCTTTTGCTGCGAAGACGAGGTTGGATGTCGGAAGTTTTTTTTACCAATACCGACATCTTTCGACCTAAATAATACAGAACTGATGGAATGCACGATTTTAAATAATGTAATAGAGTTAATCAAACAATGAATTTGATACATTGCAAAGATGTTAGAAAAACTATGTTCTGAATAACATGCAATAGTTTTGAAATGGTCTATGAAAATATGGTCTGCTAAAAAATTGTAATGCTAGGAGATAACCTAGTTTCATATGAAATAAACTAGATTATTGTGATAATATTATTGATTTTATTATGTATATAGATATCTCTTTTGGAATTGGATTTATTTAAATATTTTAAACATTGGATACGGAATTTTAAAAAATCATTCCCTTTTCCGAATATGTTATTGATGAAAGATTTTAGCATTCAAAATTGTGGAGTATCAGACTTCAGAAAGCTATTATTTAAAGCGATAGGATGGGAAAACCAATAGATAAAATACTATTTTCACAAATATTAGTGGGCAGTGATAAGACAAGATTTGTCATAAATATACTTCTTTTGCAAAAAGGTGTTATATCATCAATCAAAATTAATGGGCTGAGCTCATGCGTTAGAATGAAAGAATCGTAATTGAGCACATGCATCATCTTAAATAATGTGATTACAGAGTGCATTCACCTGGACTCGGAGCTCTCTGCTTGCAGCACGATCATGCACTCCGGACAGACCCAATTCTTCTCCAAGTTGATCTTGTTCCTCTCCGAGCCAGTCAGACATTTGAAATGGAAGGACCGTGGGCAGACCGTACATTGCATTGGAGGATGCATCTTCTCATTGGTATTCTGCTCCACAACCCAGTGACACCGCCAGCAGTACGCATCAGACCGAAGCTTATTGCTCTTCTCTGTAACCTGCTGACAAGTTGATGAATGTATTTTAGTATTTTTTATAGAATACAGTTAAAAGAATAAGTCTACAAGAAAGATTTGTAATGTTATGCCTCCTGGACTAAGTGAGTAACATGAGAGCACATTTATTTTTCACAATTAGTTGCAAATATCTGCATAAATTACTTAAAATGAATAAAACCAAACAAACCATTGTTGGAATTAAAACTGTGTTTTATGTCAAACACAAGTTTCCAATGCTAAATTATTGTGACAAGTAAAATCATAGGCAGCCATTTTGTTGAAGATACTATTGTCAATTAAATGGGGGTATATTGACAATAGTAATTTCCAATGAATATTGGAAACCATTGTAACTGGCAACTTGATTATGATTTTCAAGGAGGCAGAAATGCTATTTTTGTCATTTACAATTACATGAAAAAATAAAATGCAAAATGAGATTGTATGTTTAACCAACTCACCAAATGATTGTAAGCATTGTAATTGTTTACAATATTTAGAATCATTTGGTGATCATCAGTTATATTATCTACCTCATTAATATTTAAAAAAAAATGGACTGTTGGATGATTCTTAGTTAAGATAATTCTGGACTTAAATAAATGAAGTTACTTACTACTGCAGGTTCAGTCTTCTTCAGTTTTGGAGGAGTCGGCCTAGTAATGGGTTCAAGTAACTCAGTTTTATCTCTTTCTTCTTCCTCATCATCAGAGTCTTTGTTACCTCTACCAGTGACTGAGTTCAGGAACTGCTTCACCTTACTCACAAACTCAGGGTTTTGTGACCGCATTGACCTTTTGAGGACAACCTTGTCAGACTTCTCACTACAGTTGCTTTTCTGGGACATGTCACTTATTCTTCTAGTGTCATGTATCTTATTAGGCTCTACTAGAGAAGAATTCAAGCTTGAACTAGAAGTGTCAAGGGCAGTTCTAGACTTTCTTGTTTTACTTGTGAGCTGAGTACATTCACTGATAATCTTTGACTCTTTGGCAGATTTTATTAAAGATTTTAATTCTCTGCTGATGCTCTTGTGTTCTTTTTCTGACGACTCGGACATTGTTTCAGTGTGAGAGTCATTTGATGTTTCAATGGTGATGTCTATGTTGGGTATAGTTTTAGTACTTGTGTCATTTATTTTGCTTGTTTCTTTGCTTAATATCTTACCATTGACTACAGTATTGTCAATAAGTCCTTGTTTAGAGTCTTTTGCTTCTGCAGAGTCCAAGGATTGAATATCTTTACAAGGAGATTTATGAACTGCTTTCTGTGCTTCTTTCTTTGGAGTGTTTTGGGTTGCATGGGTTGGTTTCTCTTCAGATGGAATTGGTACAGGTTCCATAGAGGAATCTGCAGCTTCTGTTTGCTGTGTTTTAGCAGCAGGTTGGACTTCTTCTTCCTGGACTATCACAACCAAATGCTCCTCGTCAAGATGGCTTTGAGCTTCTGTAACTTCAATTTCTTTATTTGATGACTTTGCTGGAGACTTAATAAGGGACTTTGCTGGAGACTTTGGTGGAGATTTAATTGGGGACTTTACTGGAAGCTTTATTAAAGGTTTTGCTGGGGACTTTACTGGAGAATTTGGTACTTGTGTTTCTATTTCTGGCGATTTATCATCTGGTTTCGATCCAGTATTTATAAGTTCATAACTTGGAGACGGTTGCTCCTCAGTTTCTTCATCAGCAGATGGCTCATCATCCATTTTCTCAACAATTACGATCATCTCGACGTTCCCATCGGAGCCAGTGACTTCCTGAGTCTCAGGAACATCACCAGTGGTGGACGACACGTCGGTCTCCATGTGGGACTCCGTGTTCTCCTCCATCACCTGTGACAAAAGAAGCACTTGGTATTTTTAGCCTGACCTTTTGTGATGTAAGAAAACGTGGTCCTTCTAACTTGAACAGTGGTCCAGCGTCATGTCCTAACAATAGACATCTAAATATTAAAGGAACCGGTCATTACCCAAGCTCAACCACCCTGCCAGCCACTTACATACCTACTTTCAATACAATCGTACAAATACATGGGCTTACCACACGGTTTTGTTATTTTTTGTCCACTTCACAAAATCACTACACTCTAATTACTAATAGCCGTAATGTCTATATTTTGTCATACGATTTGTGTTTCAATTAGCAATTGTTTTGTGATCAAAAAATATCTCCAACCAACGAAAAAATCCACACATCGCCATCGCACGTACAGCTACGTTTGTTTTATTAGCAATCGACAGATGTCGCTGCTTTGGCAACAGGCAACGTTCGGAAATGTTTGCATCCCTTTTACACAATATATGCTTCTCGTTTACTAACATGATAAACCATATATTGCAGCTTACTCTAACACACCGGTAACGGCTGTTGTCAAAGTTGAAAGAACTCTTCGATGAATGAATGAAGTTAGATTTCAGTTCAGTTTGTTATTATTTTAAATTGCCACCCGGCACCTAGCACCTGCACAAACAATTTTGATGTTAAAAAATTACCAGAATTCCTTCGATAAATAATTAAGATTCGTTTAATGTCTTTGTTGTTGTAAAAAACTATTTGTAAGGATAATATGCGGGTTTCGTAAAAAAAAATGGGTTTACAGCCGTGAGCCGATTGCCAACTTGAAAATAAAAACCAATGAATGAATGAAACCACCGCACAACAAAGTAACGTCACATAGAAACGTCAATTCAATTCTCAGATGGTTATTTATTATTTTACAATTATTTGTTTATTGGGTGTTAGTGTTATAAATAATGGAGTTTATTGAGCTAATACATATAAATAAATTGGACGGTGTTATCCTGAGGTACCCGCACCAGGAAAACGTGGATGGGACTGTATGTATCACAGGCCATCACCTTATTTTGAGCTCACGAAAAGAAGGCGTTCACGAACTATGGGTATGTTTAATTTACTTTATTTTAACTATCTTACTGTTGATATCTTGACTGTAATATCCTCAGCTGACCTAGCCACTCACAATTTAAATACAAAGTGTACTTTAGCATCTGTAACCATCAGCTGATAGTCGATACATCTGTTCCCACAATGGCAACTAAAGACACATTCAAAGTAAAGACTCCTTACTCTACCGTATTCCTGAGAAGAAGTTCAGAATTACTTTAACATAAATCCTGAAACTGAAAGGGCAAGTTATCCCTACAAATATTTTAGTAAGGGACTTGCAGCCCAGGTAGGAGACTAGGCAAACAGCAGGACATTACCTGCAAATGTTCTTTTAGGGTGTTGTTAGTAATCCAAATAGTGTTGATACTAAACTGGACACAATAAAATCCATTACCCATTGTAATCACCTGGATGTTTGGCTACAATAGAAATGTGTTGAAAAGGAAAAGTTAGAAAAGAATTCAGAGGATAGCTAAAAAAGAGATAGATGGATGCTATGTATAAGGCTCTTCACTTCTGCGTCCATAGTTCCTCCTGAACATAATAGGCATGGTTAGCCAATACAAAACTGCACAAAAATTGCTGAACAGTCAGCTATGCTGACTAAATTATCGGCTGAAACCGTGCTGAGTTCAGATGAGAGTGACAGATCGAGATAGCTGACTGTTCAGCATTTTCTGTCCAGATTTTGTATCGGCTAACCATACCCAATGAAAGAAACAAATCAATGTCTCTCCTCTCCACAACGCAAGCAATTTTAGGCAGTCTAGAAGAACAATACTTTGGAGTTATTAAACCCTATGGTATTAATATTATCAAACTGTGATTTATAATTTCAGCTTCTCCACAAAAATATAGACAGTATAGAAAAGAAGGAGAACAAGCCTATCGCTGGTGTAACCCAGGGTGGCTCCCTGCTCCTCAAATGCAAGGACTTGAGGATATTTCAACTGGATATAGCTGGCACCACTGAGTTGAACCAAATGGCCCAGACTCTTGAAAACTTGTCTGGTTTACAAGATCCTGGACTGTTCTATCCATTTTTTTATAGACATATGCACCCTATTGTGGAGAATGGATATACTTTATACAGGTATGTTTTTTATTTATGAAATTATAAGAATGAAACAAAACATGATAATGTTTTGTTACCCTAATAAATCTTCTGTTCCAAAACTCACTGTATGTACCATAAAATTATTATATTTATGAATTACAGCAATAACATTAGAATCAACCTTTTTAATTTTCTTTATTAATTTGACCTGATCAGCAGCCAGACAGTGCTGAAATGACAATGCTGAAAATATCTTAAATACTAAAGTAACATTTCACTAATATTGTAAAAAGGAAAAGTATTTAGAATAGACATAGTGGACATACACCATCTTACGTTTTCCGTTTCTTTTCTGTTTCCTTGTCTAAGAAACTCAACATTATCGTCAGCCAGCCTGTATTCGTCCACTGCTGGACAGGTCTAAAAAACTGTCAACATCAAAACAACATTTCACATGGACATTTATTAAGGCATTTGATTTGCAGGTACACTTATTTTAGACAAGAGTCCAACAGATCTTTATATTTGTGTGGTACTGTTTATTATCCCACTAGTCAATGCCAATGCTTCAATTCACCCATTCACCTTAAGTAAAATATTCTATGGGAATAACATCCACTCCACAACCTTTCAGTTGTGTAATAAGTTAGAAACTAGTAGTGTGTACTCAGAAAACTAACTAAAAACTGTGAAAGTAAATAATTTTAAAAGTATAGATTTCTTTATCTAATAGCGTAAGCTCGTGGCTAAATAATCACAGCTGCGCAGGCCGATCTTCCGGGCTAAGCCGCGCTTGCCGAGGTTAGTCTGTGGATGGGTGACCTGATCTGTCATAGCAAATTTCCTCCGTGCCTCGGAAAGCACGCAAAGCCGTTGGTCCCGGCTGTCATATTTAGATCTTTGACAGTCGTTACTGTTAAAAGCTTTAAATCTGACCAACTAGTCTTAACATGGGGTATCGTATTACCCAGTTACTGGGTTGTGGAAGTCCAATAGGCAGTCGCTCCATTTAAAATACTGATATTCAGTTGCATCCGGTTTGACTGGAATTTAAACTGACCCCAATATAGTTGGGAAAAGGCTAGGCAGATGATGAGATGATGATTAATTTTTTTTTTTTTTTTTTTAGGTGGTAAAATCATCAAATGAGTCCTCCCGCCCTGGGTGGGGCGGAAGGGACTGTCAGACTCTTACTGACTAAAATCCACCCGTGTTCCTTCCTATGCCCTTTATGTTCCGGGGCCACGGTATCCTGGGTTAAGAAAAAACCCGCGACCCCAGCAGGCATTTGGCGCGAAACACGACGCGCCACCGACCCGGGCTTGGTCCTTGGTCGGACGGCGAGCTACCCATCACTCACCGTCCGCAAGCCCGCTCCGCCGCTGTGCCCTCTGCTGATCAGAGGGACACGCGTTGGAGCATCCACACGACAGGCTATTCGCATACGGGCAAAGAGACCACTTGGGCACACAGTGCCCAAGGAAGAGTTTTTGCCCGCATCCCAGGGTGCACCGGCCCGAAAAACTGGTCTTCCCCCTGGACGTATCCGAGAGGGAACTCCAGTCCACGGGCGCACGTGGAGGTTTCCTGTCATAGCACCCCGAGATGATGATTAATAGCGTTATGTTTTGTTTTATAGTATAGAGGGTGAATTTACAAAAGTATTGGCAACGGAAGAGTGGCGGGTGTCCCGCGTCAACCAGAACTATGCAGTGTGCTCTAGTTACGGGAAGGCTGTGGTGGTGCCCAAGTGTATCGATGACGACACCATCGCCGCTGCAGCCACGTTCAGACAGGGGGGACGGTTCCCTGTGCTGTCTTATAGACATAATAATGGGGTAAGTAGGTTTTGAAATTTTGGGTTAAACTATTAATTACTTTTTACTAAAAACTTACACATACAATGCCTACAATCCCCGCAAACGATGAATGTACATAGTATATCCACTATACTCCAATATTGTCTCTGTCCCCTATAATATGGGGATAATATTAACTTATAATCTTGTATTAATACAAACAGGCAGTCCTAATGCGCGCCGGCCAGCCCCTGTACGGTCCGAAGCACCGGCGGTGTAGGCCCGACGAGGCGATACTGAACGCAGTGGTCGCCGTCGGCACCAAAGGCATCATATACGACCTCAGAAGCTCTAACTCTATATCACAGCAGCAGAATAAAGGTATCCACAACCAACGTCTTGTTGTAGTCTGGCCCCAAAAAGTATTTACTGTGTTCTTTCAGTGCGCAGACATTCCAGGGGCTTTACCGCGAGCTCTTAACGCGATCCTTTTTTGGATGTGGGAAAGAGATGGCGCTAGATGACTTGTATAGGTCTGTCGCTTTCCCACAGACAAAACAGGATCGTGTTAAGAGCTTGTAGTAAGGCCTCAGTTGCTTTTAGGTACATCAGGCTAATTGAGTTAGATCCATCTTAGTTATGATCTTTGCTTCTTGGCTAGAATAGACCAAGTGCTAATCCATAGTACATAAATGTTAAGTTTATACAGATTTTTGAAAATATATTCTAATACTAGCTGTTCTCCGCGGTTTCGCTCCCGCTGGCTCGGCGCCTACTGGTCGTAGAGTGATGTTTTATGGCCCTCCTTGATAAATGATACACCAAACAAAAAAAAAAAAAACAATCAGAATCAGTAATGCCAAATTAACGCGTTCGACCTTCTACTCTTTTCTACCTAAGACTAGGTACTCTGAGAAGAAACATCCGAAACAAACTCAGAGGTCATAGTCTTTTAAAGTCCAGACAATTTGTATTGATGAGTCTTAATAATTGTATTTGGTAACTTTTCAGGTGGTGGAACAGAGAGCAATTCGAACTACTCGCAGTGGAAAATATACAACAGATCAATGGATGAAGTGGACAACCAACAACCACTTTTAGATAGCTATTCTAAATTAATTGATGGTAATTTATTGAAGGACTTGATTAGATTATACTCATACTTTTAGTCGCTATGGAGCTTATACATAGCGGTAAAATCCTCATCTGTCATTTCAATCTTTATAATTTGTCTAGAATTTTTCCAACTATGTTGTGGTTTGCTTCCAGTCGAACCGGATGCAGCTGAATATCAATAATGCATGAACTGCTTATCTGACCTTCAAAATTCAGTAACTAGCTAGCTTAGTAACACTTTCGAGCTTAGTAACGATTGTCAATGAAAGCTTTGGTAATTCGATATCGAGCAGATTTGTGAGTGATATCGTCCATCCATGCGATTCCATTAACAAACACTAAGGGACTACTCATGGCGCGACGCGATATCAAATTGCATCGATTGACGATATAAGTCAGATATCACAAAGGCGTCCGGCCGAAGAAAATGTATGGACAATCGCTAGTGTTTGATAAAGGAGTCGCACGGATTGACGATATTGCTCGAAGATCTGCTCGATATCGAATTGCATGTGCGGGTAAAGTCACATAACCAACATTGATAACAATTTACAGGAGTTCACTTAAAGATCACCTTGGTTTTATGATAATATACTTTTGAAACTATGTCCATCTACATAATAATTATTAAAATTTCATGCCAAAGATTTGATCCAAACCATTTAAAGGCATTTAGTAATTATTACGAGAATAAAAAGTACCTCGTGGTCCAGTATGATTTTCAACATCAACTCGGGTAAAGCCGAAGGAATCTAACTAAATTGTAAATTGTTTCAGCGTGCAACGACCGCGAGATATCGAGTGACAAGTGGATATCGCGGTTAGAGTCGTGCGGGTGGCCCGAGAGTGTGCGGAACGCGTTGCATACCGCATGCATCGTCGCACAACATATACACCAGGTTGAACATTTATTGCCTATTTTATGACCATAATATTCCGTGTTCTTCCTGGAAAAGACCAATTGGTGAGACTCCCTGGGTTTTTCTTGATTTTGTTGTCAGTGTACTAGTGTACAACCTGCTAAAGGTAGCTGGCAGAAACTGGATGTGGAAAGCTTAAGACCGCGGTCAGTGGCGTAAATTGGGAGAGGCCTATGCCCAACAGAAGACGAATGCGGGCTGATGATGATATACTAGAGAACCGTATAAAAGACTCCTGTTAAAAAATATCAGCTCAGTCCAAATTGAATAACATCACAGGGTAAAAAAAATACTAGACTGCTTAGCCAAAAACATCTGGTGATGTTTTTGGGCGATCATGGTTTAATGCAATAGTTTCACATCCACACCCTCACTAACTAGCACTAGCTTCATGAAATAGTCATCAAGTCGTAGTATAGCTATCGGCTTAAAGCCGTAATTGACAAAAATATTGCGGAAGGTTTTCGGAATAATAGGAGGTTTCACGCAAAGCTCGGCTCAGATGGCGCTACCAGCGCATTATTTCATCATCGAAAACCTCAATGTCATCAATGCTATTTTGACACTTGACCATTGCCAATAGGGATGGCAACTGGGGGAACTAATGGCGCTAGTATAGCTTGTTCCAAGCATCGTCATTGGTTTAGATCTTATAGGTAGTTCAAAATAGTACTACCTCATTAGTCGGATTAGGACCTAGCTATGGTGGCGCCATCTACAGTTAGCTTTGACCGGCCTTCCCCATTGACATACACTACACATTCGAAGCTACATTTGACGCTGCTTACGTTATGCGCTTGTAGCGCCGTTAACGGCTAAAACTCACAGTGAGACTCCGTATTGGATCCATTGTGCTGCTTGAATTAATGTAATTTTATTCATTCACCCCCTTAATTATAAAAACATGTATTGCTTAGCTACCGATTAAATATCACCTGTCCTTGTCATTTCTATTTCAATGAATAGAGATGGCAAGTGAATTAAGAGCTATATAAGATAAGTAACGTCTAATCAATGTTTATAAGTAAGGGGGTTAATGTCTAGTTTTTGGTTACAGAAAGCGGAGCCCGTGTTAGTGCACGGCACGCGCGGTGAAGACGCCACGTTGCTGGTGTGCTCTCTAGTCCAAATCATACTCAACCCTGACTGCAGAACTATTAGAGGGTAAGACGGTTGATATTTCCAAGTTTTCCAACCCATTTAAGATTCACGTATGCAGGTCATACGTGCTGTTAAATGTTTGTAAGGGGCGTGCTCTTCTGTCTACCCCGGGATTTAGAGCTGTGATAGTATTGTTACGAGTTGGACATAGGATAAATGAATTAACAAAAAATGCTTACACAAACACCACTGAACAATATTTACTACGTCGCACTTAAAAGTGACTATGAATTTACTTCGATTCGCTTTGATTGTAATTGACTTTAAGACTGACTGAGCCGGCTACTATAGTTTCATGGTAGAAGGCTCTAGATCATGATCATAGACTAGAAAGTTCCAGAAAAAGCTTTAGACTTCTACGACGACCCATACTGGAACAATGACGTTGGCAACTAAGGAACTAATGGCGCTAGTATAGCTTGTTCCAAGCATCGGCATTGGTTCAAATCAGTTCAAATCTTAAAGGTACTTCAAAATAGTACTACGTCATTGGTCGGATTAGGACTAAGCTATGGTGGCGCCATCTACATTAGCTTTGACTTGCCTCCCCCATTCAGAGCTACAGAATAATGTCTTCTGGAATATTTTGGTAATTAAATCGACGTTACTATACCATATGGATACACATTAGCTGTCTTTACAATGATTTTCGTTTTCAATGAATTATGAAGTTTCATCAAACATTAACTGTGGTACTACAAAAACTTTTGAACGCCTGTTGAACACTTGTCTAAAAAAATGTCCGATTATGACGTTGAAATAAGGTCCGTTTTGCAGTCACACTTTTTGTTAGACAAGTGCTCAACAGATGTTTAAGTTGTTGTAGTAAGGCTGATTGAATTAACCTTTTCCTTTTCTCTCCCCCAGCCTCCAAGCCCTGATCGAGCGCGAGTGGATCCTGGCGGGTCACCCGTGGTACTCGCGGCAGCGCGTGGGTCCGTACGGGCCGTCCGCGGCCCGCGCGGCCCCCACGTTCCTGCTGCTGCTGGACTGCATCAGGCAGTTCCTGGAGCAGTTCCCTTGCAGCTTCGAGTTCAGGCAGTCGTTCCTCATCACTCTCTTTGAGCATTCTTATGCTAGTCAGTTTGGTAAGTTATCCGAGCAGTGATGGCCCAGTGGTATCTGTCCCGACTTACGAGGTGTAGGTTGTGGATTCGAACTCCGTCAGGCGCATTACTTTGGGTAATTTTTTTCATCACCACTGCTCTCAAAACGGTGAAGGAAAATATCGTGAGGAAACCTGCATGTCCTAGAACCAAAAATTCGAAGATATGTGACATCCACCAACCCGCACTGGGCCCGCGTGGTGGATAATGGCCCACTCCCTCTCACAGAGAGGAGGCCTGTGTCCTAGGCTGATGATGATGAATAAAAAATGAAGGAACGAGGTGGCGATAGATGTTTTGTATAGCTCTGTTTGTTTTCCTCACTAGAACTACTCTGGCTTTAAGAAGTCATGGTAGGCCACTTGGGGGGGTATTACAACGTCTTAAAACCAGGCTTGTTCCGGCAAGTGAAAGTGACAGAGCTATACAAGTCGTCTAGCGCCATCTCGTTAACTCACTGGAAGAAGCCTGGTTTTATGAAGTTGTAATACCCCCTCAGTACATTTCTGAAATTATCTGTAGAAATGACAAGAAAGTGGCTTTAATTCTGAGTTTTCGAGTATAGCCACATTCTAAAAAAATAATGCAGTACCTAAATGATAGATTTTTGAGGATGGCCTTATGACGTGTCTTGGGTTGCACCGTGTTAGTTTTTTTAAAATCTCTTTCTAACTAGGGTTGCATGGTCAAATCTTTAGCTTTCGCCCTGATAATATGGCACCTATTCTTGAATCAAAATACACCGATCATTGACGAATTAAAACCATAAAAACACTCACTTTAGCATAAGTTTTTAGCTAGAAACTTCATGAGAGAAAAGATAAAAGAAACTTGTGTTTTTTCTTGCACGATATTAACTTCGCAGTATCGCCATTGTTTCGACTCTACACTGACCTAATTTCCTTGCACCCAGGAACATTCATGTGCGACAACGAACAAGAGCGCGAGACCCGTGGCGTCCACTCCCAGACCACCAGCCTGTGGTCCTGGCTGAACCAGCCCGACGAGTTGCCCAAGTACATCAACCCGCTGTACGACCCCACACCCAACGTTATATGGCCCTCTGTCGCACCCATGAGCTATGTCATATGGGAAGGTATGTGGAATTTTTACAGAGTATAAAATATACCAGCGGATTAGCAAGCTGAAGTGGCAATGGACAGGCCATATTGCTCACAGAGCAGATCTTTGAAGTGTATCTTTGATTCTACTTAATTATTGTTTCATCCAAATTAAGAAGAAGAAAAAACGTTGCTGAAAATATTCCACAACTATCACACAGCGCCATCTAGTCCCAAGCTAAGCACAGCTTGTGTTATGGGTACTAGACAACTGATAAACATACTTATATATTTCTAAATACATACATATTATAGATAAATTACACCCAGACACAGAACAAATGATCGTGCTCATCACACAAACATTTGTCCTGGGTGGGAATCGAACCCACGACCTCCGGCATAGCAGTCAGGGTCACTAACCACTAGACCAACAGGCCAGTCTAAAACACTTCCTGTTCTCTGTATTTTTCTATAAAATACAGAGTTTTTCTTTGTGCCACTCTATGTTTTAAGAAATAAATACGAGAGGAACGACGTGTGATTACTCGCGACGCGCGTGCGCTCGGGACGACTTGCAAGAGTGTAATGACCGAACCTCGTAAAAAAACCGACAGCCGGGTGGAGCACTCAAAGCGAGCAAACGAGGGGCTCGTTGCTCGCTGGTTTCCCCGTAACACGACGTACTGTCTGCACGAATGCTCGCGTTGTAACACGTTACATTACGTTCCGTAACGCCGGCAAGTACCCACCTTAGATTAACATTGGGTTCAGCGCCGAATGTTGAAAATCCTATAGCTTCCAGTAAGATAGCCGTCGCCGTCCACCAAAAACATACTTTAACCAATTTTATTATTCCCAGAACTCTACCTTCGCTGGCTAGTGGAACAACACACAGAACAACGCGAGGAGCAGTACGGCAACATCCGCTTGCGTGAACAACAACTACGTGCGCACGCGCAGCAGCTGCGGCGCGAGCTGTTCGACCTCGCGCACGCGTACTACGGACAACTGGACGATAAGTAACTTGCTAGTCAAAGTAATTAGGGAGCTTACCCATGACCAATTTATACTAACTAAAACTTAAAAATCGTCCTTGCCACTACGATATAATGATGCAATTCGACTGACTTACGTCGTCGTGGCGAGCGTGTTTTGTTTTTCATCTACCCGTAGATAGCCGTACGTTTTATGTCTTATGTCGCGTAGTGGTAAGAATGATTTTGACTTGTAGTTGAAATCGGTCGAATAGGATAAGCTCCCTAGCGCATTAGTCACTGTAGTTAGAGTAGCTAGTTTGGTGTAGTTGGCCTAAGAGGCGTATTGTGAACATTTGTCTATTTTGTTGTAATCTTAAGCTGCCACTGTTGCAAGAGGCATGATCATAGATGAATCATTTTATCCGTGATTATGGCGCTTGCAACAGTGCCGAAATATGGGAAACTCAAAACAAATTATAAATATGGTAAATGTCATTTTTAGATCACATATGATAGTGTTAGGCCCGGGTTTCCGCTAAAGTAGAGAGTAACGGAGACGAGACGTATGTGTTGTGAAAAACCAAACAGATTTCACCTAATCAAATCAAATCAAAACGTTTATTTCAACTAGGCCAATTACAGGCACTTATGAATTGTCAAAAGAAATAAAATAAAACAATTACAAAAATAGTTATGGTGCTACAGTCCCAGTCACAAGAAATAAAAACTGTGAAAGTACCGTAGGTGCTCATTCCAAAGCGTAGATCTCTATGGAGAAGAATGAGCAAGAAACTCCATGGACAGTAAAATAGTGAAAATTCGTGCTAAGGGTAGATTACAGATTTCACCGAATCTAAGCGGAGAGATGTGGAAATCTGATTGGTTATTTAAACCACATCTCCGCTCGGCTCTGCTCCTCTCCGCTTTGGTGACCATGTCAGTTTAAACGCATAAATAAAATAAACAATTTATAAAACGTGCCCTAGTAGTGCGTGCTAGGTTGCCGGTAGGAGTAACCCCTAATGGGTCGGGAAAAAAAATGGCTTTATGCTCTTGCAATCAAATAATTCACCGTTTTGGGTTTTAAAACTAAACGCGATAAAAGTGATACATGATGATCGGTTTAATTCAACTAAGCGTCTAGATATAATTATGTGAATATTTTACGATCGTGAATTTACGATTGAAATTCAATCTGAATACGGGGGTAAATGCCCGTGAGAGCATCGTCAGCTGTGGCATAATTATATCACTTATGAGCATACAAAACAAAGAAACTAAGTATTTTGCTAAGCTGTTCTAATGTCATGAAAAAAAAATTTAGAGAAATTGTTCTAAATAACTACCTCATCTAGGGCGAAATGAAAAAGTCTTCACGTTATACGATAAGAGGATAATACCCTTTATATCATGTTTCACAAAGTCGCCTCTTAAAAAAATAATCTGCGCTGTCAAACCTTGCAATGAACTTTTGAAGACAAAAAGCAGCACCCGCCGAAAACGCAAATATTAAAAAAAAAACCTATACACTGTAGGTTTTTTTTCGTAAGGAACCTATAGGTATGGTAGAATGTTGTAGTTAAGAGCATTTTATTTAAATAAATGATTATTTTAGCAAATCGATCGCAATCTATATAGCCCAGAGCTGGCTACGAATTTAGCGTCCTCAAACATCACAGGAAACGCAGTACGATATAAAGTGCCCCATCGTTAGGGGAGTAAAATAGCCAATGAAAAATATGTGTAGAGGCTCTGGAATTATGTACAGTACCCTTACCACGAATTTTCAGTATTTGGGACGTAAAGTAAACTGGAACTTGGACAATTGACCATTTTCAAGGAAAACATTAGTTCTTTCTTCGCACACCAGAGGCGCTGTTCCATTTTTTTTCATACAAAAACGCTGTAAATACTGGAATGACGCTGTAAAGTAGAGTGACAATTCGTGCTAAGGGAACATTGTTTGTGTATAGATGATCTTTACACCCTGTAAACTTTTGAAAAGCAATTATTTATGGATTGAATGTATATGAGTCGAACATTATAATATGTAATTATAAAATAAGTATTCTCAAAGCCAGTCGAACTTGGCTGTTAAAGGATCTCTTTAATATAAACCACTAAGGCCTAAAAAATAGAGACCAATTTGAAACACCATAATAATATGTGCATGTAACACCAAAATAAGGGAACACGTGTGTAATTTATTAATATAAGAATAATATGCTAATCATTTGGATTAATTACGGCTAGCAAACGCACCTTTAGTATTTAGTAATGTTGGTATATAATACACTCTGATATTGCGACGTTGGTTTGTATATAAGACGTCAACTATCGTCACACGCGAAGGCACTGAAATATATTGAAAATGAATATGTCATTAGCATCGTCAATATGAAAATTAACAACAATAAAAGTTAACAAAACTTTAAAGATTGTTATAAGCGTACTTATTTTTAATTGATCGCCCTTGCACTGAATAAAATATAAAAAGGAACCAATTTGAAACTATTTTGTTTCCGTTTTTAAAATAAGCATTAAATAAAAACACCATTTAAATTAAAAAATAATACTTCAAAAGTCTCTTCATAATGTCATACGAATTAAAATGAGCTTTAAAGCTAAAAATGCTGCTTGTATTGTCTGTCTACAATTTTTGCTATGAAAATTGGATCTGAAATCAATGTCAAACTGTCAATTGCACAGTTTTAACATTTTAATAAGATTTTTGTCACTAACACTTAACATGTTATTTATCTCTGTCTTTTTCTAAGTACTACCAGTGACGGTTGACCACGTTTAAGCCTTATGCTCTTTCATTAATAAAGTTGAAAGTGGTTTACCATCATTTTCCGTTACGGTACTCATTATCAGAGGTACTCAACATTTGGCCCGCCGAGCTTATGTAGCAACATAATAGTGTAAGTTAATTTATAGAATATAATGATTGTTTGTCGCTCTTGAACAGAGACCGGATTACATATTTCCCTTAAATTCCTTCACTGAGAGGCCTGTACCCCAACTGTATAAAACTATATCGTGACTATGTTAATTTATGTTATTCTGGGCTGATTTTTAATATATGAAATTTAGCTGTTAAAGAAGAACTGCCGATATGTTTCTTACTTCCTTTGATAGTAAGTTTTTTTTTTACTTGGTATAATCATAAAATCAGTCCTACCACCCAGGGCACGGCGTGTAGTTCTGTCAGACTCGTACTGACTAACATCCACGGTGTCCTTCAATAGCCCTTTATGTTCCAGAGTCACAGTAATGAGATAAGTTTCGCGACCGTTTACTGGTAAGTTTAGGCAAAAAAAACTCTGCTCATGGATGAATTAGGTTGAGTAGCTCTGATTTAAATGAATAATCTACTAATTTTAAATTTAAATAAATATTTTTATTATCTACTCTGAGCTTCATACCGTGCTAGGCCTAAATGTTAATAATTATGATAGTGCTTTTACACCGTAATAATAATATCCATAAATGTAAAATAAAACAAGACTGCAATGTATCCTTTTCATTTATCAAACCTTATGAAGTCGCCTAATACAACAGAAAATATGAATAATAAGTCATTAAAATAAATAATGAAAAAGTGATGTAACGTAAAAAAAAATCACCTATTTTTTAATTTTCTACTACGTATATTTTGTCTACAAATACGGCTCTCTCAAAGTTGCCATCTCTTTTCATCCTAAAAATGTCATAATTTACATTCCAGCAATTATGTGCATTATTTAATATATTTTTAACTTGGCAAGAGAATTATGAATTATTTTAAAGTAATGGAATCGTTAATCTTATGTAACAGGTATTTTTTTCGTATTTATTTAAATATAGGCTTTAATAATAGTTTTTTTAGTTAATAGCAATTTAAGTATAATTGTGTACAGAATATTGCTAATAATATGATTAATATGATCACCACAATTAGTTATTGTAATCCTTTTATTAAAAAAAAAAAAATGCCAGATTTTAAGTTTTAACTGTTCAACATTGAAATCAGGGTATAGGAAGCTTATTACGGCTCCTAAAAATGCAAATATGAACCAACTGTCTTTACAATACGACATAAAATAAGATTAAAATAAGACTATTGTGTATTCAATGTATGTTTATTATGTTATGATCTTTAAAGACACACTGTTAATTTTCTACAACTCACACACACCGCAACTAGGATGTTAAACTTAAGGCGATACGCTAACTTTGGATCTTATGTAAATATGAAAATTAATGCTAGCTTTGAATATTGTTAAAATGTGATAACAGTATGTATTAAATCTAATAAGCATCTAATGTAAATGCAAATAATTTACAATTAATGAACATTATATTATTCTACCAACCATGTACCTAAAGAAACTGCCAGAATATTAGTTTGGCGCATAATATTGTGCTTAGTATTCACATATTTGTTTAAACTAAAGGAAAAACAAATTGTATAGTCACGAACATCATCATCCAAAAGCGATTTTACTATAGACAAGAATTATTTAGTAAATGCATTTTGATTCCAAAATATTATTTTCTTAACAACATGAAAGTAGCAATCTAAACAGACTGTAAAAAATAAAAAATATATATATTGAAGTGCAAACTTATTGGTGGACGTGACTGATCATAAGTGATTTATATGACATTTAAAAAATATAATAGCCTAGTTTGACATGTCAATATGCGAAATGCTTATTTTAAATGATTGCATTATCTTAGTAACTGGATCGATCGATAATAATATTGATAAAATTTAAAGAACATGATAATTATAATAAAATGTTTGCCGAACTCGCTTGCATGCTGTATATGTCATATCAATCATATAGCAAATTAAATGGAGTATATAAAGTGACAAGTGTTATAATTTGTGTCACAATTTAACGCCAAGTCTCGCTAGATTAGAACTTGTTCATAAATAATGACAAATGTTACTAAGGCAAATAAATGATAAAATCAAGCACATTAAGCTTTGAAATAAAAAGATTTATGATTTAATCTAATTTATTATAACACGTACTTATATGAAAAAAATAAATATTTAATGTCAATTTGAGATGATATGAATTTATTTGTTAGTCAATTAAATATTACATTGCAATTGAAGACTTTTGATTCTACTGCTTTCGCAACCCTTACATGCTTGTTAATAGTAGATTATTAACCAAGGGCTGTATGACATCAATTGCATACGAGGTTTTTGGCGCCTGAGCGAAGCGAAGGCGCTAATTAACCCGAGTATGCAATGATTTACGCCCGAGATAAATACTCTGCTTTACATATCGATTGTGAGGTAAGTAAACAACAAGACAGCAGGTTTCAATGAACATTTATTAAGAAGAAAAAAATGTGTATTTAATTAAAATTAATAGTAAAATTATTACAATTTGTAAGAGATATGGTCACGTTCTTTTTAGGTATATTTATAGTTTGAATATGAGTTTGTGATGATAAGACTTGAGTTTGAGTGACTTGAGGGTTCACTTGGTTAATAATCTAGAAAAAGAACTCAAACAAGAAAATTAATTATTTTCGCGATGCTTTCGCGCCTACTAGTAGACTGCCTTTTTTTTTTTTCACGCACGCAAGCGCAAATCTTGCTGGCCAGTTTGATTTTTAAATCGATTTCATCTAACATACGATGTGGAAACAAATAGTTCCATATTTAAAATAAAATCTTTATAAAATAAATTGTCTAGATTCCGATTCGAGTAATTAATCGATACCGAGAAAAAAAAAAATAACTTTTTAAAAATATTTTTCGTGCAGTATGAGTATGACAGTTCTTTTTTCAAATTCCAAAACCTATGCTGTAATGATAGTCATACACCCCGGCATTCAGGGGTGTAAGGGTGTACTTACAGAGCAAGAGATATGTAAAGTTTTTAAAACTATGTACTTTGCACAATCATAGTAGGTATTTAACAAAATTTTTTCACATACAGTCGATAAATAATTTGACAGATTAATGGATTGCATGGACCTGTTCAGTCATATCGTGGTTACAATAGGTATTCGTTAAACCTCAGCGATGCTCTTGGGGGATTACAGGAGTGATAGTACTAAGTTTATACGTAAGTAATCGTCTCAACTCCAAAATTAAGGAAAACAAAAAAATAAAGCGTCAGTTACAAATGACACTCCACTTATTTATGGTAAAGTCCAATTCCATACTTAAATACAACACACGCACAATGTCACAGTACAAAGAGTAGCAACAATTTCCAAGTAAGACATAATTATGCGCGCAAGGATGACTGCTGGACATTCAAATGATACGTTTTTATCTAGCACGCGCACAACACACACATACAAAAAGTCTGACGTATACGACTGTACAGGGTCGTTTTTTCCATTGGGCACTCTCGGAATTTCCCTAAGGGCCCACAATCCTTGGGGGCCTTGAGTTGCTGTAATTGTGTCCATCACACTTCCAAGAAAAAAACTCACTCCCAATCCTAACTTATTACAAAGGGGTTCTCAAATTTTTGAGCTTGCTTCGATGTTTTTTTCATCCTCCTACTTTATCGTCATCATTTCAGCCTGTCTCAGTCCACTGCTGGACATAGGCCTTCTCCAAGAACCCAGCTTTTTTCACCCACCACTACCAATTACCTTCTTCAGATTTATCGGTCCATCTCGCCGGGCGGCAATTACAGTTATGATTTTAGTAATTTTCCGCGTACATAAGTCAATAATTACGTATAATTTTTTTTGAATGATCAATAGAAATCCTTAGTCGATTCACTTGTTGCCCTTTTTTGCATTCCACAAAGGCCCCATCCATGATCTTAAAGTGGCCGGAGCCTCCAATAAGTTAAATACGGCCCTGACTATAGGTATTACGTGAGAGGATGAGATTCTATCAACATTTTGAATAAGCATAAAAATCAATGCGCTTTTTATATTAATATTCTATAAGGTATTAAATAAGTATGTGAGTGTAGTAGTCGGCGGGTAGTTGTAAATGTGTCGGGCGTGCCAACAATGGGAGATGGCCGATAAAGGGAACGTGTGCTCCTATAGGCGACCGCTCATTTATTTCAGCTTTGATGTTCTGCCGGTGTTCGCTTGTATAGAAAAGTACTGAGAACTAAGTTTAGTACATATATATTTTTTTACTAGTGAAGTTGTTTTGAGTAACATGAAAAAGAGTTGAGAAACCAATAATCTTTCCTTTTGTTTTGTCGATTGCCTGTTTAAATTACCTACCTACTTCTAAATGTTTATTTTTAACCTACAATGAGGTTCTATTTGTTTCAAAAACACTTTTCACAAAAAAAACAAGCAGTTTTCATTATACAAATGGAACGCGATGTAATTAGTTCTGGGGCTGAGTTTTTCAACGGGTTTGTCAACAGTGGTGGAAGTAGTGGGGGGGATAAAAAACGTTATGAAAGGCTTCGGGGCCTCGCTGCCGGCTGCCGCTGTAATGATGCGGTTGCCGTAATGGCGGGCCAGTCGTTCACCTCACTCGGTACTCACTCTATGGCTCACTGTCTCTTGTACTTGCGATGGTTGTTATTCCAACTTGGTCTGTTTAGGGAGGATAGCCTTTTGAACCGATTTCTGGAGGTAAAACAACTTGTTAGAAACATCTTTCCGTTTGGGATTAGTACACTCGATCGGTTTATTTTTCTACTTATGGTTAGGTCATGTAAATCTTGGAGTTTTAGAATATTGTGGACATTTACTGGTTGCTCCGATGCTCCAACCAAACATGGGAGACTCCGTCAGTAGCTGTTTAGCAGAAATTATAGTTTACTGCTTTTCGGGTTTTGAGATGCAATCAGTAAGAAACCACACAAGTAAGACTTGGATTGAAACACACTATCTAAATTCCGTAATAATTAAAGATTCTTTGGTTTATTTACGGTATTGGTTTAGCTTACAGCTTTAGCACACTTGGTACATTATGGAAATTAGTACGGCGCATGCATGCAGATCCGGAGATCCGGCGCTACGATTGCAATACAATTATCTTACATTTTCCCTCCGTTTGTGTTTTTTTTTTTTTAATCGAGGTTAAAATACATCGAATGAGTTCTCCTACCCAGGTCAGGGCGTGAGGGACTGTCAGACTTGTAGTGACTAAAATCCACGCAGTCCTTCAATAGCCCTTTACACTCCAGGGTCACGGTAAAATTACCGTGCCGCCTTTTAATTAGCCTGCCGGGGTTGCGGGTCTTATCAATTGATAAGTCCCGCAACCCCGGCTGGCTTTGGCGCTCTAAAGAGGGGCATACCCGGGCATGGTCCATGGTAGGACAGCGAGTCGCCCATTACTCGCCACCCGTCTGCCGACGTCCGATGCCGTGGGCGTCTTCCACTGCGGCTGGGGTGGAGCGAGGACGCTGTTCTCTCGTTCACGCGGCCCGCCTCCTCCTTCGCGAGAAGCAGTCATACTTATGACTGCTTCTCAGAAGGAAGCATTCGCCCCGCAGCATGGCTTCGACCAATGCCGGGCGCAAAAGGTCTCCGCCTATCGCCGTCGTGAGGCCCTGACGGCGCTGCTCAGCCCAAGCGGGGCACTCCTGCACCGTATACTCCACCGTCTCCTCCGGGCGATCCTCGCAGTGGTAACACCCGGGCGTTTTCCTCCTTCCCCATCTGACACAGGTACCTCCTGAAACTTCCGTGTCTGGGTAGGACCTGCGTCATGCGGTAGATCAGGACGTCGCCGTGACACGATATTTCTGTACTTACCGTACTACATTTTTATCTTCTTTTAATACGAAAAGTAGACAATCTTGTTTGTTACTGGTATCCTAATTTGTATATGAGCAGACCAGTTCTATTGGGACAATGTCTGACCTTCATCTCACTCGGCAACAGCTACAGTCCAAATCTTGATACCACTACATCTGAAATAAAAGAACTAGTTAGGTACACAAACGCATTTCAGTTTCAAAATATCCTATTGTTTCTTGCGCTACGCAACAGTGAAACGTTACCCGCATGACGATTGCACCCAATACATTAGAAAGTAAAGCAAACGAACGCTGATAAAGTAACACCATAAAATCTGTAGCGATTTGAAAACCAGTACCTGACTTTCCTTAGCAGGAGACTTCGAGACTTGTATGGAAGTTATAAAACGCGGTTCAAAGTTCGCGGGCGCTATCTAGCGCATCTGCACGAGCGCGCATTGTTGCGGGCAACGCTTTCTCCGCGCCCGCGCCCCGCACTGTGCTCCAATATTATTGTTGTACGTACTGATGGGAATATGAACGTAACTGTAGCGGTATGTGCTCGTAAACATTATTAACGCACCTACTACAGCCGATGTAATCGGCGCGTGGGTACAAAGAAGGCTTACATGGAATTGGAGGAAGGAGTAAGGGTAGACCGAAGGTCCATTGGATGGGCTCTGTGAACTGCTGAGATGACGAAAAAAGTAGAACTTGGGAAGAAGAAGACATCCACCGCCGACCCTAAATTTGAGATAAAGGTGGAGGAATAGGTACTCGTAGGTATTGAGTGATCGCGGAAGTATAAAAAATATGACAATTTATCGCCACTCATCAAGAAAGGTTATATTCTGGTTCAATGGTCAATTTAAATGAGAGTACAGTTTGATTAGCACTTAGAGAAGGGAGAGGGACATGACTGATTAATTATCCGCCTCGTTAGCTAGTAAGGATGCGCCCTGTTTCCCACACTTTCTTACAATGGAGGCTTTTGTGGCTCTCCGTTAGATTGTTGATCGTATCCTAAAAGCAGGTACCTGATGTAATTAAATCTGGATATCCAGCAATATAGACTTCCTTACTGCCTGTTGCTTAGCATGAAGGAGATAGCGTTAAGCATTTATTTAAATATTTGCTTCAATCATGCACTGGTGATTGCTTGTTTGGTCATTTATTTTTCGATAATGAGAATATGTAAGGTTTCAGACGTGTTGGGAATGAGTCGAAATAGACCGTGAAATGAGTTAAGAAAACTGACCAGATGCACAAGGTGAGGTATTAGTAAATTTGACCTAATAGGAATAATGAAAAAATGCCATCAGATCCAAAATAGCAACCATTTTAATCGCCCCTCTTGACATCGATGTGTAGCTTTGTTGTCATGTTCTTTAAAAGCAGAGAGAGTAGTTGTTAATGATATTGGCCCACTAACCGATGGGCGTTGGCTTATCAAAATGTCATAATCCCAGACGCCATATACATAATGTGAATCCTGATGATGATGATGACAATATATTTGATATCACAAACCACAGCAATAACTTAACATCGTAGAAAGTGTGCAGCGAGATTTGTAACAAGAACGGTACGTTAGGTGCTTACATTGTTTCCCCCGCAACAATATATTGTGAAATTGAAATAATAAATAACTCTTCCATTGTGTATAACAATACGGCGGATAATTACCCGAGCGTATGCAAACGTCGAATGAACTATTTTGTTAAACAGACTGTAAAAGCCTTTGTGCCCGCTTAATGTTCAAGAAGTCATTACGGTTTTGTTTTAAGTGAGACTCTTTGTTATTATAGTGCTAGGGTTCCGAGCGGAAGAGTGAAAATTAACCACTCCGTGTTCATGCGATGCATCGTGTATGTTCTTTCCATCTTGTGCGCCAGATTTTATCTCAGATAGAAAACAACAATTTCAACTGACTGATTTCTTTTTAATAAATACCTTTTTATTTACTACCATGTGATGCGCATTTCGACGCTTTTACATTCAAATAGGAGTCAATTTCACGCGGAGTCTAAGCATAAAATGAGTCAGTGTTGCATTCAGTATAAAGTAGTTGCACAAGTTTTTCTGGAGCAGCTATTGAACTTGCCTCTGATACATGACTTACGTTTTAAATCACGTTCTTTATCAGTTATGCTTTGATCAAGTTTTTCAAAGATGGAGTACCGGTACCTTCGACTTGAGCGCAGGCGAGCGGTGACGCGGCCTGCCTTCCGGCTTTTGTGTCTCCGGTGCCGAGGCCCTGGTTTTCCAATAAACAATATGTATTACACCGTTCTACTTCTAATGATAAAGTAAAGTGCAAAACGTGTAGCACCTAGCTTTGTGTCCAATATGAGAGAAATCAATAATTTTACATGTTCCGGTGATCAGTCTCTGTGACGATTTATGGATTGAATGTATTAGTACATATGCTACATTATTTATTTACTAGCTGACCCGTATTAACTTGTAATGAAATTATGAGTGTTATGAGTATGGGTCGGTTAGTGTTGATATTCCGATTACGTGCTTTGACTGTAACTGCTGTAACCGCTGTCTTTCTATTGCTAGGTGCTGCGCATGTTCAGCGCTAGATTCCCTTGCACGGGCACTGCGATTTTCGCACTCTTTGGGTAGCGAGCCGCTGCGAGCGCTCAGTGTTAGAACGAAACTCCACCAAAGCTGTGTCGAGCTATGCGGAGTCGAAACGTGGTTTGAACAACCAATAGAATTGCATTATTGATACAGCACCACTCCGCACAGCTTCAGTGGAGTCCGTTGTAAGACTCCAGTCTTACAACGGTCTCCACTGAAGCTGTGCATTATTCCTATTCTATCCTATGAACAAAAATTGAGATAGTACGGCTAATATGCATATATTTGCTTTATATTTTATAGCCTATACTTAGCACTAACGAATAATGTAGTACCTTTCTAACAGTGTAGATTATCGATAAAAATCAGTCGTGTCGTCAAGAATTTATTCATTTTGCCTTATTATTTGTTTTTAGAAGACCAGTAGTTGAATATGAATAAAATGTTAACTTGGTTATTTTTTGCGTGGTCATGACTCCATCTAAGTGGTATTTACTTAATGTGTGAATTGTTGACATCACTATCAAGATACCGTTTTAATAGCGTCGGAATATTTTCTTTATAAAGTAACGGTAACTCTAAAGCATTTCTGTAGTAAACAATTTAGTTGAGGTTTTGATTACTGTCTGTCTACTTGAGCTAAAGGATGTCAGGAAATTGAATAGGTACGACAATAAAGGCTCTTTTTCTCGTGTATAATGTGCTTGTAGTTAAAAAAAACATCATCCAGTTCCTAGCTATTAATACTAGTTTTAAAGCCACATGTACAGTGATCTGAAGAAGGCAGTTGGATCTTGGGATAGACAGTATACGGTAGCCTGGTGCTAATTATGAAACCCTTTGGTAATTTTGACCACAGTGACTTTATTCGATGGACTTGTTAGAACAGCATTGACAACATTTACGTGTACTAATTTTGAATTCGATAAAACATTTTTAATTTAGCACCTGTGAATAATAAAATGTCGATATTTTTTTTTTTATTTACCACCTGTGAAATTCTATACTCAAAAATATCTCTGGTCTATTATAGGTCTGTTCGAGCAATAAATTGTATCTAGCCAGCTAGCCATATCTTATGTGGTTTACCAAAGAGGTTTAATACAAAGCAGAGATAATTAGCTATTTATTATTACACAGCTTATTTGCCTACATTTGTATTATGTGGCGTAAATAGGTACAACTACATACCTATCAGACGAGCTCTAGTAAAACAGGATTTGGTCATGACCCTTATAACTTTGTGATACAGTTCATTTTCCTAGTTTAAAATTTATGCTGGTAATAGTGTAGGTGGGCAAAAAGTTGTTTGTGTATTAGGCCGTAGTACAAGTTATGGCGGTAAGTACCTGCCTATGGTGGTGATGACGTCATCTTGTAATGGAAAACAATCCACCTTGAATCTGTTAGTCATGGAGATATTATTCTTTCAGCGGTCGTCGGTAGGTAGGTGGTAACAAGTGTTTATGGTTAGTTCTGTTTTTTTTTTTCTATTGTGATGGGTTACCTGTATGATTATTGTATTGATGGGACGCTGATTTGTAGTTTGGTATCAAAGAGTATTTAAGTATTTCGAACTTTTTTCCTTTCGATATATGCTTCATAAAAAAAATAACGTAACCAACACGTCAGATGCACGCCTATAACGTCTCAAATATTATATCAAAACACTCTGTGTAATTTATCAGGTTTGGCAACCCGGTTTCCTCACGATGTTTTTTTTTCAAAGAAATAATCATAGATAGTAGAAATCTTTTAAGAGATCCGAAATACTTACAAAGAGAGACTTTCCACACGTTACATGTACGCCTAATATCTCAAATATTAATATTAAAACACTCTGTGTAATTTATAAAGTTTGGCAACCCTTCTGATGCCAGAACGTTAACCTATAACAATCGAATATGAACCTTTTATCTTCCACGACAAAGTTGATCTTTTAGCGTGTGACAGATAGGGGTAGCTTGATAAGCTGTCATTTGTATAAATCGTTAACACTCACCGTTGATACAAGATGGCGCCACTATCTGGGGTTCTCCTCAAAGCACGTCACTAAAGAAATAGTAACAAAATAGCAAAATAACAAGTTGTTTGTCAATTATGTTATCGCAGAAATGGAAATTACGTGAAATGATTTTATAGTGACTCGAAGATTAAAGACGGCAAATAGAAAATAGTCTAGTAAGCATATCAAGGGTTAAGACTCTGTAGGATTTATTAGAGGATGGAGAATCGATTACTATCACAAATTCTTAATCAGACTTTAATTTTCCCACTGCTGGGACACAGGCCTCCTCTCTGTGTGGTGAGGCGTGGGCCACAATCCCAGTGAGGGTTGGTAGATGTTACATGTCTTCGAATTTTTGGTTCTAGGAAATGTCGTCATGGTTCCCTCTCGATATTTTCCTTCACCGTTCACAGAAGATTGGGGATGATTATTATGTATCAGTCGTTTATCATTGCTGTATTAACTGACCATTTGGTAATTTTCATCGTCTGTCATCGTCTCATATTTATTTTCGCCACAAATCAGTATTTTTTCGTCCATTAGGGAAAATCCAGTCATGCTATCATTTACTTCATATCATTTCCTTTTTTCTCACTTCATCTTAAAGAATTTTATTTGGTCTTTTTCTTCCTCTCCATCTTCCAAAATATACTCCACCACTCTTTTAATCTCATCCATTTCATTCCTCCTTAGTCATGTCAATTCATGTCAATTCATGTCCAATGGTGAGGACAATTCATCAATCAAATTCAAATAATTTATTGTGGATCATAGGTACATAAGATGTTGTGTTGGGTACAGGTAAAATCTGCTATGTCCCGCCGATTAGGCATACAAAATAATATTTAATAATTTATCAAATTGTCATACAATACAGATCAAACACAAGGCAAGGCGGCCTGGAGGAACATCTCTGGATATCAATCCTGCGTAAATTCATTACTCTGAACGAAGCTGGACATAGGTAGGTTTATGCAAAAATTAACACCGTTATCGTCACATAACGTAAATACTTATACTACCTTCAAGTAGGTATATTTACGAGCTATGTACCTACATGAATCAGATGTAGTTAATGTTAAACACAGTCCCTTCCTAGTAACTTTAACTGCCAGCTCATTAGTTACCATCCACGCCTTGCAGATTATATCTAGGCAATTTATGATTTCTCTGTTTACGTAGAAAACCCAGTTTTCTAAATCATCCGTACAGTAGGTCGTATGTTATTAGTAACACTTGGATCTTGATCGTTTCTTATTATTTTTTTATGTGGAGGGTAGGGCAGGGCAGCTAGGAGGGGCTGTTAGACTTGTACTGACTAAAATCCACGGTGTCCTTCAATAGCCCTTTTTCGACAACGACTCGCACCGTCGACCCGGGCATGGTCCATGATCAGACAGCGAGTTGCCCATTACTCGCCGTCCGCATGCCCGCTATCTTGATCGACTCTAGCGCAAACGAAGATTCAATACAATAAGCGACAAGCGTGTTATGTTGGCTATGAAACCTTTTTTTATGTCAAAACTCTTACTAAAACTATTCGAATAAAATTCTACCCTGTTCATTCGATTGCTCTTTGCGTTGCAGGGCCTCCTGCTTAGACAGCCTCGGCAACTTCTTCGTCAGCCCTGTTAATTACAAAACGATTGCATTACACACTACAAGGGGATAGTTTGGTATGAAAAATTTTATAGCCATTTATAAAGAACCTAATACAAAATAAGCTTTGTACTTAGAAACTGGAGCAGAAGGGACTAGGCTTTCAAGCTCTTACTGACTCAAAATCACTCCGTTTAGTCAGATGCTCTTTAAAAAAACTGACGAGGTTCCTATGGGAACTTCGTCAGTTTGCTGACTTTTTTTCGAAGCATCATCGACTCAGGTCTACTCTCTCACCCGTCAACGTAAATACGGAAATGAACTCGAAACTTGATAGAACCCTACTCCTTATTAGTTCTGAATTCAAAGTTTAGATACCTACCTTACGGGAGTCAGGACAATCGTTCAATAATGTGGTCACCAATTTTTAGTTTGTACCACTAACGTTCGTAAAACTAATCTTATGTCCATCAGTGTTAAAGAATATGAAAGAAACGCCTAAAATTATGGCCAAAGTTGCGGGTTTCGTGCTTATAGCAATACCCCAGCTTAAGGCCCGGTATCCACAAAAGCGGAGAGGAGAGGAGATGTGTTTGAATAGCCAATCACAGATCCACATCTCCCCTCCGCTTAGTTTCCGTGGACATCAGATAGGTTATTCAAACAAATCTCCTTTTCTCTCTTTGGTGGATACCGGGCCTAAAACACCTCTGACGTGACAACTACCGTGCATACATAATACTCGAGTGATGAACATAATATTTCACCAATTCTCATATCATTAATATTAATAATACAATTAATAAGATTTACAATAACGACAGTCCGGTTCTCACTCGCCCGGTGGCGCCTGTTAGTTGTCAGGCAATCATTTGATCATTTAACTATAAATGTGTTATATGAATACATAATTATTTCTTCTCATTCTACAACACGTCATTGAGATTGAAAATTAAGATATTCATTTACATTTACACCGGTAATAGGTTTCGAGTGCGAAATCTGTTGGAGGACGTAATAGGTCCTTTTAGGTCATTATGGATTTCTGTTTGAATATCTTCTGTTACTTTTACATGTTCTGTTTTTTGAAAAACAACTGTCTCTAAAGCTACTAGTACACTGTTTTCTTTTGCTATGAATTCAAAAAAATGGTTTAAGTTAAAGATCAAGATGGTTCGTTGCAAGAATTCGGATAGGTTTATTGCATTCTTCAAAAATAATAATTGATCTTTTTAAACTTTCAAGTGAATATAAGTTGATATTTATATATTTCAAAGTTAAAACAGCTAATTGTATCATTATTTTCACCTAACTTAGTGTTTACTGTTTTGCAAGTTTTATAATCTCGAGTTAAATTAAGGTGATTGCTTCGATGTAGCCCGCGAAATTCAATTTTTTTTACGTTTTTTTAATTTAAAATATAAAAAATATCAAAAAACTCGCTCCATCAGCTCTCACATAGAAAAGGTGCATCATGTTAAAATCTCCGAAATCTAACTACGATGCACCTTTTCTATGTGAGAGCTGATGGAGCGAATTTTTTGACAATTTTTATATTTAAAATTATACTTGTTATTTGCGCAACACAAATATTTATAAAGTTACAACATGTCACTGGCCTGCAAATTGCAAAAAACGTAAAAAAAATTGAATTTCGCGGGCTGGTTGGAGCATCCCCCTTAACGAGAGATTTCGTAAACCAACAATTTGATACGTTTCGTTCTAAAACAAAGATCAATTTTCCCAAAATTCTAGTCTTTTAATCAGCCTTGAATCTACAATACCGGTAGATTTATCTTCTGTGGTATCTTTGTAGCAACAAGGCATTAGACTTATTTTAATTTGTCGGTTATATTTTTTAGGCTCCAGCCATTGATGATAGGATACGTTACGTCGAAAACGTTATTGTATTCGTGATTCGAAACTGGTTTAAAAAATTCCATGTTGAGAAGTCGTTTAAGTATTGATTTCTGGTTGCAGAAGATCGTGATTATTTGATTCATCACATAGGCATGTGATGGAACGCTTTGGCAATGAGCAATATTATGACTCGTTTTAGCAACTTCATGATCTTTGTTAAGTATATCTTATATCTATTAATATGTAAGTAATCGGATGAGAGTGAAGTGATCGAAAGTTCAATTCCTAATCATTGTTCTTGTTAGCATGATCTGTATAAGGCTAAGAGACTTGTTATTAATCAATGCATTTGATTTCTTTTTAATATTTTTTGCAGGAAATATTCTACAGTTTTTGGTCCTTTGATACAGCTGAATCAAAGAAATTGTATTCACACTGTGATACAGAAAAAGTAGATTCAAATTCTATAACAATCTAATTCATATTAAACTCCTTCATATCAAACATTCTTCCCATTTGAATGCCTAATCCAAAATACATAAATAAATTAACCTTCACAATACCTGGAAGCAGAGGAACGGAACGAGAACTAGACAGATAAGGTTGCATTCGTAAATTGTACCATCATGTTGCTATGGTAGTAGCCTGTTAAAAGAATGAGGTCTAAAAATACTCGGGTAGCAACAAACCTGATTTATGATCTCGACCCACGGCGCTAGCGTCTATCCAAGTTGTTTTATAGCTTAACTGTCCGTGTTTACAGTGTAAGATCAATTGGCGGCGCATGTGATGGCCCGTCGATAGGGAACTTTATCTCGCGGACTTTACAAGATGCCCGACGATGTGGGTAGGTCCAATTGGACGTCATACAAAATCTCATTATGAACATTGAGCAGCAAAACAATGGAATTTTATTATTTGTAGGTTGGTTACGGGTAGTTTTGTGGATTCTATTGTATTGTGTAGCTGTAGTAGGTCGCCCAGCAAATGAACAATTGGACCCATTGCAAAAGAGGACGTCATTTGGTTCTTTTCAGAAATGTATACTTAATAATATAGTACTTAAAAGGACCAAAATCCAAACTAACAACATTTAGACTGTTGTTATCCTGTTTATGTTTCTCTTTGACTGTAATAACAATTAAAACATCGTCAACGGATGCAAACCGATTGTCTTTTTAATCGCGTTACGAAAGAATTGTTTCAAAATGCACTTCGGTTGCCGCATTGAGTGTGGCCACCAACACAGCTTCTCATATTGCACCCGGTGGACGAAATTCGTGGAAAATCCAACTTGATTATAGAATTACGTTGGGTGTCGAAAGATCTTTATTTTTTCACAAGTCCGGTTTGATAAAACGTATCGGCTCGGAATGGAGTGGTTTTCTTTCTATTCTTCGGTAAAAAGCGAACAGCCGGCCGCTTGTTGTTACTCATTTTACGCATCAAATCACACGAACTGATCCACTTTGAATGGCATCAATCAAAACTCTGAGAAACTCTTTCCTCGAGACAGATGATGGTATAAAACATGTAATTTGTTTACGCATTGAAGTACGCACGTAATTTATCTATTCTATTATCTATGGGCATGGCATTATTCCTGTTCCGAAGAACGAACCAGATGATTTAGCTTTTACATCAATATTAAATATGTATGGTCTCAGTATCAAAAACAAGATACATTCAGAAAAAATCTGTGTAATTTGTACATTTTTCAGTCACAGCATTAAACTGACCATAAATAATTTTATATCCATCAAAAAGTGGTTCGCGTGACAGCAGAAAGCCGTCGGGCGGGCCAAGGAAATTTGAGCCCATCAGTCGCGTTCATTCGATTCATATTAACGCTCAAGTAATGTAACAAATAAAGGGGAGGTCGTTGTCCCATCCCGGGCGAGACGCGAACGCATCACAACCACGCCCGGTCCTCGCACAAAAGAAATAGTTAATATTAGAGCCCGCTCCTCCAGTGTCATTAGCAGCGGCACAAAGCTCCGCAGTCATTCCACGCTCTTACTATTTGTCAGAGGCAAAAAGTGCCTTGTCCACAATAATTACGGGACCGGCTTTCGAGAGCGCTCATAATTCGTCATGTTCTGGTCGGCCGCGTCGTTTCTGAACGCATCCATAATTTGACGTTTCCCGCCAGCAGTCACGACGGAGCGCGGGAGAATGTCACTTAGATTATGTTAAATAGAATGTAGAAAAGATGCCTAACCTACCCTAACATTTGAAGGTTAACGGATCAAAACACGTTGTCAAGGACTAATACAATATTAAGTTTTGGCCGAAAGTAATAAATTGCCGTCCAGATACAATAAAATATTCAAGCTATAAAATATAATTCAGTACGAGCGAGGTAGTAAAACTAAAATACGTACAAAATTTGCGGTCCTCGCATACGAACGCCTGATTGTTGCCAATAAACACAAAACTCTACCTTATTTTGTTGAAACGTTTTATGGTTTAAAACTAGTTTGATCGGAATATTCGGATCACCAGAGTACCAAATGTCGGTCGGTATATCAAATCGGTTAATATTAGGAAATGAACCGCGGAGGAAAGCGGAGTTCGCCGACCGCTACTGCCGACAAACAGGCGACACTTACAGATCAATTGATTGTTAACAATTGACGGCAGAAATGGACTTGTTTTTTTATTTAACGCTTTCTTTTCTGTTCCAGCCATTAACTTTGATATACTTACTTGGAAGATCTTAAAATCACAAAAACACTTCTGCCTAGTCATTGCAAAAACGTGTGTGATTCTGGGCTCATCAACTGTCTTCAAGCCCACTTCTCAATAAATATCAGGGACTCATAAAAATACTGTAATAATCTCATTTGCAAATCGTGTTACTCTGGATTACTCAAAACCTGGAAATAAGGTAATTAGAATGTCATCGTGTATTGCCAATGTAGATACGGATGACCTGCAATCGTAGATAAGAAGTACACCCGTTTTCTGCCGTCACCAAAGACTTATACTTGTTTCTAACCCCTCGAGATGATCTTTTTAAGCAGAGAAATTGAAGGAGGCTCCTTAACTGTTTTGATCCTTCAAATATTATATTATGATGTTTAAATAATTTAGTTACCTATACGACAAGACCTCTTGGCGATCCGGTTTTGGCTGTGGGAAAGAGACAGAGCTTTACAAGTCGTCTAGCGCCATCCCTTTCCCACAGCCAAAACTGGATCGCGTTAAGAGTTCATGGTAGGCCACCTGATGGATGCGATATGATGATTGTTTTGAGCAATCATTAGAGAAACTGAAGAAAGATCTCTGATAGATTATTTATCTGCGTTTATGGTTATCATAATATCGAATGCTGCATAAATACGCGGTTATTCCAAGTTGATAGTATCTATTTCCGTTTCTAAGAACACTGAGAAACTAAAACCTGTCTGTGCATACCTAGTACATTATAAGCACAGATTATCTTACGTTTACTAAGATTACTTTATGAATCATTTTTGAACTTCAACTAAACAAGTGACTGGGAAGATTCACCTTTGTTTCTATTCTCGTCCCTATTTAAAAAAATGCATGATCATTAGACGGTCTACGTTTCAAACGGCATGGTTACTATTTCCTCTTTTACTGCTAGCTTCTTTTCTACTCCAATACCTGTCCCGGCTTGGCTTCGGATCTCCGGGAACTTTCTTCAGGCTTTCAAAAACATGGCCCTAAAAATATAGAGATACGATCGAACCGCTTACTGATTGCTTGCTTGTTCATGAATGAATTTAATACCACTCTCTCAATAATAAAGTTCTTAAATCTTTACTGATTGCTTATTTGCTTGTTCTTTTCATCTTAAATCTATCTTTTCAGCCTCCTACAAAATAACTGCCAACATTTTAAAGCTCAATTTGTCAAGCAACCTCAAGGAAGATCCAATCATATCTAACGATTACCTACATCTAGAACGCAGGTCATATTTTACCTCGAGCTCGTGCGTTTATTTTACGACATAATCCATCTCGACAATCATTTGTCATTCGCCGCAAATGACGTTATTGACAACCTGCTTCGAATAAACATGTATGTTTATGTCCACTCGTGGCTAAATAAAAATAACCGCACTGGTGTCTCTTCAAGGTGAGCCAACTCTGCTTGACGTGGTTGCTCAGTAGATGGGTCCCTCCGTACCTTGGAAAGCACTTTAGACTGTTGATCATGGTTGTCATTTCGTGAGAAGTATGGCAGAAACTGAAAGAGAGAGAGACAAGGTTCAATTATTTCACCTGCCGAATGGAATTTCCGAAAATTTCTCACATACAAAACTTTTCCTATCATTACAAACAAAGATTCGTACAGATATTCATTAGCAATGCGCGTAAATACAGTCTTTAGCAACATTATTTTATACAATGTAAAAATGTGCTTCAGTATACAATAATTCGCCATTGATTTACTCCGAATCGCCAGACGAAGCCAACTAACCTATGATCCTAAAACGATTAAGATAATGATAATGTTTAAAAATAACTTTAATTTTAGGAACAAAGCAGTTTTTTAGTCTTCGATTAGATTTGTCTGGCTCAGTTCAATGTTCTGAAGACTAATATTCGACAGACTTCTTATTAACACTAACTTTTTTAAGTTAAGTTTGATCTTGCCCTCTATGTAACCCAGAAGCAAATCCCGAGCCCTAGCGAGCTCTCTCAGGTGGAACTGGAACTTCTGCGAACCAACAGAACACATTAAAAACTGTTTGGCACCGGACCCCGACAGAATGATGGTCGAGATATGGGTGGCCATGGTAGGGTTATCACCAGCAGTGGAATTATTAAGCCGTCATCGCAAGTCACTGGTGTCGTTGCCCGGGGCGGCAGTCCACCCCAGGAAACCCAGCATTCTAGAAGGTGGATCTATCTCACATCTGAAACTACACTGTTCTCTCGATCATCATTCGTAAATTGACTTTAAAAATATTAAGCCTCCTCTTCACAATCGGCCATAATGGCCGTGTTTGCCGAACAGAAGGAGACGGCGCTATACTAAGAATCGAGATAGAATTATTTGCATCTTGCTTTCTGGTATAGCGCCGTCTCCTGTTCGGCAAACATGCCATCATGGCCGATTGTGAAGAGGAGGCTTTAGGATTTACTTGGAAATTTAAGTTAATCCTTAAACTTTTAAAGCCAAATTCTTATTTGGACTTTTACAGCCATACCCAGATAAAATTAGTTGATCAAGTAAATTTTTGCAATGTCTTACGTGATTTTAAAAGACTTGTTTTCATAGTCATTATATTATTTGTCGAACTTATATTTTTATTGCTATGTATGACTGCCGTTTCAAATAATAAATGATCGCTTACCATCATTATGACATATATTATAAAGATTAAATTCCCCAATTAAACTTTCATACAACCGAAACACTCAATAAGATAATCAAAACCATTTGAAAATGAAATTAGCTGAGCTTACTACCGTCGATAATACAATTAACTGTAAACAAAAACATCAATCGAGTTTCGTGTGAAAATCTAGAACGATGGGGGTACTTTGGGTAATGAATAACTAAGGGGTGATAACACAACTGTTGCCGGAGAACGAACCCGCACCAGTGCCACGTGCCAGCGATGCGGGTGCAATCAAATTAATAAAAGAAAAGCTTTATTCTTTAGTCCGTCAATTAAAATGCTGAACAATCATAAATACTAGCTACAATCTACACCAGTGGTTCCTAACCTTTTCAATATATTTACCCATAAAGCCTGGGTATCGTATTATTACTCAGTTACTGGGTGTTGGAGGTCAATCCAGCAATAGCTCACGCTCTATTAAAAATATTATATTGCCGATATTCAGCTGCATCCGATTAGACTGGAAGCCGACCACAATGTGGCAAAATGCTAGGCAGTTAATGTAGGAAAACGGAATTTATCCCAACTTAATGAACTAACATTTTATATCAACAAATTACACTTGATTTACTTTGAAACTAGGTACTATCACAGTATAAATATCTACAGTAGTGGATCTCGGCCGCATGATAGAAATAAATACCTACAGCCGCGCGGTACGTAAACATGCGCTAGGGCTGTTCGATCCGACGCCCGTCTCTAGCATTTTAATTACATTTGCCTACATTCTGTATCTATTTAGTTTTGTGATTGTAAATATACTTTTCTTATATCAGTAAACAAATAAAATACTTTGTATATTGAATAGGAAGGATTTTAACACAAGCGTAAGTACCTACCGTATCATGATTCATTCAGAACTGTCTATAACTTACCTATTTCATTCGTTTCAGTAACTTTCCTTTAGTATATCCACTGTATTTATTAATTCAAATACCCTTTTTTTCGTTAGATAATAGAAAATATTTATCCATTAAAAAGTCACACATTATGTACCTACCTGCCAGCTACTAGTACTTAAGTATAATTATTTTATAGTCAGTACTTTTCAGAGTTTACAGGTATTAAAAAAAAAAAACTTATGACTGGATACGTTATTGACAAATTCATACACCCAAAAACAGCACAATATTTCCTACTCGTCATATTAAATTATGTCCATGAACTGATTTTGTTAAAAAAACAACACACCGTCCGTTCATCACTACGGTACGGCCGTGACTGTCAGCGCCCCGAGCGCGCCCCGACATCGAGTCACGTGGTATAGCTCGCGTTTCGTCCGTTTGTATGAAGATCAAATACTGTTAGATATTATTACCGTGGTACTATCCTCGCGTAGCCCAAGAAATTCTGCTTTTGCTGACATAGCTCTTTGTCTTGAAAAATATTACAACCAGTAAAAAATGGTATTAACCACTCTGCACGACAATATTTTGACACATGACACATCAGCTGAGTCGACCGGGTGATTCGAAATTTGAGCTATTACACAATATTTTTTGTCAACTTTCAGCATCCAATTTTTGATCAAAAATATGTTACTACAGCTATTTCATGCGATAAGTTTGTGAACAATATCTCTAAGAACATGTTGAGGTCAATAAAACTGCCTCATTCTGTTGTAAAATGTGTGTAACATACAAAATGCTACATCGTTCCAAAAACTAGGTAATTAAGATGTGCTGAAAACTATGTACTTAAACAAGCTTATCACATGATAATAATGGTTAAACAGTGAAATAAATAAAATAACTTACTATATACATTACTAGATTTGCCTGTGTTCATACATAATTTCATAAATAATAACGATCAAAGTCTGGATAAAAATTAGCAAAAACTATGTTGCAACATGACTCTTTTTAGTGCTGACCGTAAACCCAATATTCACAAAACGATTAGAAACGTTCATTCAGCCTAATCGATACTCGCAACATAATCGAACATGGAAAAAAAAGTAAAACAAGGCATAGAGCATGGACTGATTTATCTGCTTTTTGACTATAGAAAGCTCAGTCCATGCAATAAATCTATGAAACTAAATCTGAATCATTTTATAATATTTCATCAAGAATTATTTCGTTTACGCAATAAGTAATTTATTTAATTTTATCTTTTATATTATAGTAATAAATATCGGTGTTTCATTGGGGGCTAAACATACCTATGTGTCTTCTAAACTTAAATTCAATCATTATGGTTTTACCTATACCCATTTTGTGTTTTCGTTATTTAATTTCAATTTATCTTTTTAGAACGGATCTAAAAAACGTGAAAAGACAAACACCGGGTTCGGATCTAATGCTGAGACATGGGAGTACTTCTCAATAACAAAAACAACAAGAAATAAACAATAAGAATTTCCAACGGGGCGTGTATGGCTAAATTTTAAACTATGAGGAATAGCGAAAAATCCTGAAGGAAGTCTCGAGGTCGATTTGATAAAAATTAAAAAACATCATAAAAATTAAATTTTTGAAATATTAATTCAGCAATCAAACTATCAATATTCTGTGAAGTAGAAACATGCGACAAACTTGAGGTATAAGGATTTTTTTCCATTAAATAAAATTTCGCTACATGTTCACAACATAGTGTTCTCATTTCAAATTTTTATTATCACTTCGCGGTGTGAATACATTAACGTTTTTTTTGAAATTCGAACTTTAAGTGAGTTTGCACGAATTTTGATTTTGATCTGCTGTACAATGACTAAATTATTGTTTGTATAATTATTTACGTTCATATTTTACCAAGTTATCATTACTTCACCGAATTTGATCCTTAACAGCGACATCGAATAGTGTAAAAAAAAATATAATACCTAGCATTTTCTTTTTTTATTTCAAAAGCTCGATTTCTGACGTGTAGGTAATACTTACATAACCAAACCAATCTCACGAAACAATAATATAAAATAATACAATACAATAGTACAATAAAATAATTAATTTGGCTATCTTTTGTTTGGAGCCGCGAGAGGGAGAGGACAGCGTCCTCCCTCCGCCCCAACCATAGTGGTAGGCCCGCGGCGTCGGAAGTCGGCAGACGATCTCCGGTCACCGTAGGCACGGGCATGCGGACAGCGAGTAAAGGGCAACTCGCTGTCCGACCATGCCCGGGTCGACAGCGCGTCGTGTTCCACGTGCGCCAGCCAGAGTGCCAAAGCCTACCGGGGTCACGGGAGTTATTTCATGACCCCGGAATATAAAGGGCTATTGAAGGACACCGTGGATTTTAGTCAGTACAAGTCTGACAGTCCCTCCCGCCGCGCCGGGGCCCGGGATCAAGGACTCATTTGATGATTTTACCACGATAAAAAAAAAACTTTTATTTCGTAGGAAACAAACTCATTTATAATAAGCCTATCAAGATCCAAGGCATTCTATAATCATTCAACCTTAAAAACTATATTATTGTACAAAATAAAATGTACAGTAAAAATTAGCTAATAAATTCAAAGTTATTACATAATTATTTTGAATAGGGAGTACCACAGCGAGTGCATTCCTAATTCAAAATTTTCGAATTAAATATTTGCCGCGCATTGTTCCTTTGTCTATTATTGTTTTTTGGGAATGACAATGTACGTAATATTATTATAAAAGCTTTAAACAATATTATAATAGATAATAATTGTATTCTAAGCATAAAACAAAGGACATGGCCAATTTCTGTATGGACGTTTGCATAGTTATTAAATTCAATGTACACCAATGATTTTTGGTGTTTTATATTCGTGAATATTAGTACATTAAATTGCAGTAAATAAAACACTTAAAGAACTTGTCATTACAACAGACTAAACCAAAACAGTTTCACTAAACCTTTAGTCAGATAGCTGGCAATAAGTGCATAGAATAGGATTTGCTATACTAAAAGGCGCTTTAATGAATTATTTATTAAAATCTGACAATAATAACCAAGTACCTATAACAGAATTTCATGTTTTTCTTTAAATTGTATTTTTAGGGGTTGCCTTAAAAACATTATTTTAAGAATTATTGACCGAAAACGGTTTATTGGACAATTAACAAGGAAAACACAAATTAAACAAAATAGTAGGTATAATTAATTATTTATTTATTACAGAGAATAAAACCAGTCTAAAACCAATTCCTGTACCTTGTCCGAAGCTAATTTCAGCATTTTTCGTGATGGGTCATGCACTGCTTGTCTATTTGCTCGCATCCAATACACATACCAAACATAGTTGTTTCTTGAGGGCTGAAAATAAACCCCAGTTCTAACTGGGGTTTATAAACACATATAAAAGCTTGTTTTCAAGTTTTATGTTTTTGTACAATGAGAAGTATTATGCCTACTTTAAAGAAGTACATGTAAAACATAACGATTAATATGATAATCACACAAACATACTATGAAAAATCATTTTTATAGATAAATATGTACTTAACTACATATTTAAATGAATTAAAATCAAAATGCTTACCACATTAATGGTATTTTGTGAAATTAGGACAGCGAGCAATGGACACTCCATACTGACATTATGTTGTCTTATTTTTCTCACTCAGTCTCATGTTCACGACTTTTAGTATTCAATAATAAGAAGCATGGTTGACAAATGAATATTATATCTACAGGTAACTGAAAAAAAAATGCACTAATTAAAATCGCATACCATGAAAAAACATAATAAAAACAGATTAAGTATTTTATTATTCCAACTTCATACCTGGGTTTGAGCATTGGGTAACCAACGCGAAAGTTTTGTTTGATGGTGTGCAGAAAGCGAGGATATGAGATGCCTCTGCAGCCTTTGTATGGCTATTCCGCAGTTGATGCACCTCATAATAATCCACAAAACAAATCCAAAACGCAAAGCAAATCAGAGTCCAGTATCATTAGCAAGGTAATCGTTTAGTAGAAGGTATCAGTCCGTAGGGGGTCAAAAATATCAGAATATAGCCGCAAAATACAAACACAATAGACGTTGAATCTGCAATCAAAGAGCGTCTGCACTGATATTAAAATTAAATTGACATTTGACGTTAACAAAACCACACTATCAAACCAGTAAACTCGTTCCGTTTTAAAGCTTTTTTGGGTGAATTGGATAAAATGCAATTATTATGATACGTATTTTTTAAAAACATAACAAATACCAATGAATATAGTTTCTACAAATGAATACATTATGAATGAAATGTTCCTAATATAACGCACACGGAAGTCCGCGGCCATTATCGATGAAATAAAAAACCAAGCCACCGACTTCCGAAAGAAAAGTTATTTTATACTTTTCTGTGTTTCGTTTTGAAGTCGGTTCCTTTTTTTTTAAAGTTTTTTATTTTACCCTTTTTAGTTTAGATATTCAATTCACACTTATCGGCGTCTTTGAAAATCTACGATCCTAGTAAGCAAAAAAAAAACGGGGCACTTCACGAGATATCCATTAATGTTATATAATAATAATTACAAAATACTTTTCTGAAAACCGCATCAAAATCCGTTCAGCCAAACGCGAGATAATCGCGGACAAACATGCAATGGTCACTGAAAATCTACAATCGAAGTAAGCCACGCGGGCAACGTCATGGGATATCCATTAGTGTTATATATATATTAAAACCTTTTCAAGAATGTAGTGAACACTTTCCTGAAAACCGCATCAAAATCGGTTCCGACAAACGCGAGATAATCGCAGATAAACATGCAATGTTCGCTGAAAATCTACAATCCAAGTAAGCAAAAACGGATCCAGGCGGGCAAAATCACGGGATATCCATTAGTGTTATATATTAAAACTTTTTTCAAAATGTAATAAACACTTTCCTGAAAACCACATCAAAATCGGTTCAGCCAAACACGAGATAATTGCTGACAAACGTGCAATGGACACTGAAAATCTACTATCCAAAGTAAGCAAAAACGGATCCACGCGGGCGACGTCACGGGATATACATGTGTGTTATATACTAAAACCTTTCTAAGAATGTAATGAACACTTTCCTGAAAACATCATCAAAATCGGTTCAGCCAAACGCGAGATAATCGCGGACGAACATGCAATGGTCGGTAAAAATCTACAATCCAAGTAAGCAAAAACGGATCCAGGCGGGCAAAATCACGGGATATCCATTAGTGTTATATATTAAAACTTTTCTCAAAATGTAATAAACACTTTCCTGAAAACCACATTAAAATCGGTTCAGCCAAACACGAGATAATTGCTGACAAACGTGCAATGGACACTGAAAATCTACTATCCAAAGTAAGCAAAAACGGATCCACGCGGGCGACGTCACGGGATATACATGTGTGTTATATATTAAAACCTTTCTAAGAATGTAATGAACACTTTCCTGGAAACATCATCAAAATCGGTTCAGCCAAACGCGAGATAATCGCTACAATCCAAGTGAGCAAAAACGGATCTACGCGGGCATCACGCAATGGTCGCCAAACGTAATCGCGGACGAACATCTAAAAATCACATCCAAGTAAGCAAAAACGGATCCAGGCGGGCAGCCATTAGTGTTATATATTAAAACTTTTCTCAAAATGTAACTTTCCTGAAAACCACATTAAAATCGGTTCAGCCAAACACGAGATAATTGCTGACAAACGTGCAATGGACACTGAAAATCACTATCCAAAGTAAGCAAAAACGGATCCACGCGGGCGACGTCACGGGATATACATGTGTGTTATATATTAGTGTTAACACTATGGAAACATCATCAAAACTCGGTTCAGCCAAACGCGAGATAATCCAAAATGGTCGGTAAAAATAGTGTGAGCAAAAACGGATCTACTCACGGGATATCCTGAAATACTTTTCAAAATCGTAGTTTAAAACATCATCAAAATCGGTTCAGCCAAACGCGAGATAATCGCGGACAAACATACATACAGGTTGAACTGAGAACCTACTTTTCTTTTGAAGTTGGTTAAAAACTGACAAGTTCAGGGAGGCTAAAACTTACGCAATAATTTATTTTCATATTTTTATTTTTTAATGGCATTTATTAGGTACGTGTACATGGAATTGTGATGGAATGCAATTTTTGTCCATGTCCTTTATTTAATTTTTTTTTAATCGATTTCCTTTTCCATAATTTTTTCACTCGAGTTGACAAAAAAATCAATTATGGAATCGATTAGAATAATCGCTTTCACACATCATTACGATTAAAAAAAATAACATGGTTGTCGATTACGAATACAAATTGAGTAGTGGTAATGAAAAATACGTGTTATTGGCCCTGTTTTAGAGAATTACGCCAAGATCTGGTCTTTTTTACGTTATTTATAACATTTGGCATGATATTTATCTTTATTGTTATTGAGTTAAAGCGCGCGTGTGTGACCCAAGTGCAAAATAAAAATGTAAACAAACAAAAGTGGCGCGAAAGTTCGAGTTCAGATATCAAATTTTTCATTACCACTGCTAATTTATTTTGAAATACGTATGAATTCGTTACAATACTAAATGATGAGTAATTCATTCAATGATCCGTTGGATGTCCGAAAACCACGTTTTTTTATGATTTTTAGCCCTACCCAGCACTGCCATCAAAATGGCGAAGATCGTATTTAGACTTTTGAATTTTGTTACGGTAAATTAAGAAAATAGGCGCTAAATGTAAAAGTTTTAATTTCGTGAACAAATCAGATTTTTATTTAACATTCTTAATTAATGTGCACTCATAGGATTTTACGCAGAGAATACTATATTTTTTAAATTTATAATGAGTAGGTCGTATGACTACAACGTCTGCCCCTTTTGGACCCACTATTGAGCCAGCGTAGGTTTACTTGTCGCGCCCCTTTCGGGGGCGCTACCGAACTATACGGTTAAAATCCAGATTGTTTTACCCTCTACCACTATTAATCTGTTATACCTGCTGTTAACCCTCACCATACAAAATAACTGATTTACCCCCGCGAGGTTACCATCCTAGAGGTTCGGTACCAATGGTCTACAGCTACACAGTCCCATTTAAACTGTACCATAGTTATTTTATTTCAATCCAAAGAACCGTTCAGTGATGCTATCGACGCGATTCCTTAGGAAACCTTTTGTAATTAAGAATGAGTCGTGGCCAGCGTGATACTTAAGCTAGCACTTTCCACTCTTATCTGTTGACTAATTCCTTGGTAGAGGCACTTTGTTTAGACCGATAACTTCGACATAGGACACACTTTGGATACTTTTAATGGTGAAATAGATCGTTGTGAATTTATACTTCTAAGAACCGAATTACGCTCTTCTTTTATCTTCTAGCGCAGCGCGTTTGGCAACCTTTTTGTAGACAAGGCCCACAAAATGGCAAAATCAATATAAAATCATATATTAATTTCAAACACTTGCTAGTCAAGTCCCAGTTTCCGCTTGCCGAAATCATGAGTTGATTTCAACTCAACCTCATTTTAATAAGCTAAAGACTGACAAAATAAATATAGATTCATTTTAACACGTTTGCATGATCGATGACGGTATAACAGCTAGCCGACAAATACCTACACGATATTAGCACCTAACGTCTAAACACAAAGCAAATTTAGATAATTTTAGTGTAGAAAAGAGGTAAAGACTAGTCCGCGAGCAAAATGTTAAATTATTTAATTGCCACTTTCAACAAGACGAAGGATACCTTAAACACTGACGTAATTTAAATTTATTAGTTTATTAAATGATGCAACTCTATGATTATGTTGTTTGAAATCAAATAATAGAACAATACAGTCGTGGAACTCTGGATGCTACAACCCTTAGGTACTCCTTTCGCCTCGTCCACCGAGGCGAAAGGAGTACCTAAGGGTTGTAGCATATGGCCTTATGTGATTTCTGCGTATCCTCAATATACTCATTAGAAAAAGGCGTGAATTATTGTATGTGTATGTAATATATTACAGTTCTGCCTTTTAGCTCTTCTGTTTTTGTTACTGCGAGGATGAGCGATTACGGTGTAGCAGTTGGGAACCTTTTTGACTTATGAAGCAAAGATGCAAAATAAATGATGAAGCGAGCGCCCGCGCCGCATATGCAAGAAGTAGGAGGCATGGGGAGAAGCATGCGCAAGGAGACAGACGCATGGGGAGAAGCAAGCGTGGCGAGGAGCAGGTGCTGGGACTAGCACATGTATTTATATGTATTTACAAGTACTTTTTAAATAGAAAATCAGAAGAATGGAAATGGTTAATTGACCATTGAACTCGTTGTTTATCTAATGTCACAATGTTTGTTATACTGCATTGTCCACGAGCGGGGAAGTCCATCTGGTCATTTTTAGGGTTCCGTAGTCAACAAGGAACCCTTATAGTTTCGCCATGTCCGTCCGTCCGTCTGTCCGCAGTTTAGCTCAGAGACGCACAGTGCTAGAGAGCTGTAATTTGGTGTAAATATACGGATTTGTTGTGCCGAAAAAGTGGTAAAATAAAATCTCGAAAAATATTTTTTTTTAGGGTACCTCCTGTACATGAAAAGTGGGGATGTTATTTTTTTTTCTCACGTACCCCTTAGTGTGGGGTATCATTAAATAGGTCTTTAAAAAATATTGATAGTTTCCATTAACAATTTTTTGATGAAAAAAATAGTTTGTGAAATATTAAGCTTTAAAGTGTTAAATTTTGCTCGACTCGAGTGTCCCCCCCTCTACCAGCTAAACGGTTATGTTTGGGGGTGTGAAAAAAATCACAATAGTAGTATATATAATGAAGTTTAAACAAAATTGTCATGACTAAGTAGGCTTTACAACTTTACGAGTAATAGTCGACCAACTTATAAAATATACTTGGATTACATATTTTCTTAAGCAAAATGTATAGGATTAACTGCAAATGTAAGTTTGTAGAACTTTATTTTACAGCTTTATTATGTATGTTTTTACGGTATCTTTTTGGGGATAGGTAGGTTATTATCGTCAACTATTTTAACTAACTTCAAAAGAAGGAGGAGGTTCTAAATTCGTATTTTCCCCGATTTCTCAAAGACTCCTGGACAGATTTTGAAAATTCTTCTTTTTAAAATTAAATTCAGCGAATGGGCGCTTTTATAATTTACCGTGCCACGGCACGGCACGGCACGTTTTTATCGTCACGGTAAAGTAGGAAAGCAAAATGTATGCAAACGCTTTTAATTTACCGTCCACGGCAACGGCACGCCGTGAACGTCAACGATCTACCGTGCCGTTGCCGTAGCATACCGAGCTCCCTATGATATCGTCGTTTGTTGATTTAGTGTGTGCGTACAAGAAATTTGTATGTGTGCGTGCGTAGCCAAGAGGCTGGGTGGCAGGGCGAGAGTATGTAAGGGAGAAAGTATGTGATAAAACGATTTTGTTGCATCGTGAAGCGTTGAAAAACTTATTTAGGTCTTCCTTGAGCTTATCAAATAGTTCTGTAGTATGACCCTTCTAAATATTTTACTTTCAAAAGCGGATGTTGCCAATACTTTCTAGTTATATGTCAATTTTTACGTCTTAAATATAACAAATAGAGCAAAAGTAGTCGCTGTCTCTTCGAGAACATTCTGCACTTTGAAGACGCGCAAACCGTGTTATAAAAGCACCCTACGGCACGGCATGCCGTCCACGGCCAAAAATTGTTCTTCATTCCACGGTAATATCGAACCGTGCCGATTTATAAGGCCCAATCAGTTTCGTTAGTTCGCATAAGTATTTTGATGGGCAACTACGGAACCCTACACTGTTCGTGGCCCGACACGCACTTGGCCGGTTTTTCTATTATCCTCAATGTTCTGGTACATACCAATGTTCTAAAATAAACATTATGTTCTCAATCCGTTTTTGTATGTGATTACGACTTGGCTTTATGAGCCAAATTATCGAAACAATCAAATTATTTCATGTCTTCGTAATGATCTTCGAAATGACAATATAATGTCGCTCAAGAAAAAATGTAGCTTACGGTATAATTCTTGTTTCGGAACATAAATTATGTGTTGCTCTGTCTGTGTCACATGAAATGAAACGCAGTGCAGATACTGACACATCTAGTGTTAACGTACCTTGAAATTGAGTTCACTCCAAAACAGATAGTGTAGATGTTCAATTTAATACTTCTCTAAAGATTTACAATAATGAAATCAAACAAAGTGACATTATTTAAAAGTAACTTGAAAACAATGTGGAAAATGGACACGAGCTTGACCTTTTGTACCAAAGCAATCAAGTGGCATTATAGTTATGAACTGTAGAAACACTCGCAGCACTGACTAATACTGGAACAAAACGAGATATCTTGTTGTTAGCTTATTACAAGGGCACATTAAACCATAACATTACAGGTTTACTTTCTATGCGACCTCCTGAGGTCACAGATATTCAATAACGACTTAAACCTAGTGCAGCACAAAACCCTCGCGCCATAAAAGGACACGATTGTAAAGCTCGTAAAAAATGATTTATGTACTCCTTTGTACGCACAAGTAAAGATTTGTATGAACAGAAAGTACGAACAACAGACCATGTTACCGAGAGCCTTGAATTTGTGAACGTTTGCTCTGATTTAGTTGCGTTAAATGGAGTTGTAAGAGATCGTTGGGGTCGAGGTAGGCTGGCCGTGTTGCGGCGCGGGGTACAAGGTAAAATAGACGAAGACGAACGATGGTATCTGCACGTGGAGCGTGGTACTCGGAGGGCCGTCGGAACCGGTTCTGTAGTAACCGGCGTAGGGCACTAGCCGCTTTTACGCTCACCATAGGCCTGTGAACCGCGGTTTTATCGAACAATATTATGTTTATTCCCATGCTCGATCGCTACGTGGGATCATTTGGTCTTGAGATCCGCGACTGTTTCACTTTCAGAAATTGATTTATTCTGAACCCATTATTTTCCTACATTGTGTGAGTCATCAGTTAATCTTTTTACAAATTTTTAGTTTATTTTATAAGCCACTAGAATACACGTACAGACGTTTAGAAGGTCTGATTTTAGATACAAAAAAGGCACCTATTCAGATAGTGTACCTCGTGTTCGCCAATTTCTGTTATACTAGCCTAAAAATTTAAACAGTTAGCGTTATTTACTGCTTCCGCTTCAGTGTGTGGGATTGTGCAAAAATGGCCATTATATACTATTTCGACGAATTTAACCTTATTTGGACCTGTAGACTTGTTCTTTAAAGAAGACATTAAATTTAAATTTCAACGCTTGTTTTAAATGCTGGTCCCGCCGTTTAATGTTGTTTAAGTGTCATATACAGTTTAATGACACGACAAGGTTGTCGCATAAAAACTGAAATTGACACGTCTATCGACATGACGAGTGCACATCACTACGGGTTACTCGTCCTCAAACAAAGGAACAGCTAGGCAGGAATCCGTCAAGTCACGCCGACGAACCCCGCTCTGCGCTGCTCGGCCAGCATAACAACCGAAAACTAATCGAAAACACCCGGAACTAATCATTTTCTAATTATAAAAAAATGCGGATAGCATCGAATTCCTTGCTTGGGGCGAGCAACCGAAACGACTCGAGGAAAATCTTGAATCACTGAGACATGGGACTCAAACACCATAACGACTGGAACAATGGAACTATTAGAGACAGGTGTCAAAACGGAGGCAATTGATATCCATAAATACATTAGAATTACGTATCGAAAACCGTTAGTGGTCTCGCACGGTACTGGCCACTCGTACGCAGCCTGCCCACGCCACCCGGATCTTTCCCGCATTTTTTTCACGTCCTCATACCAGTCCAATCTGCCAAAACACGTAATTAAGTTGCAGATTGCCTCGATTTGTACTGTATATATTGTGTTGTGCTCAATTTGGACCACATATTTATTCGTAAGTCAAGTTGTAATCTAAATTGTAACTGACATTGAAGGCGTGCGGGGCGACCGGTCAGATCATTTGAAATATTGTAGTCGATGGAGTTTAAAGCGTGAACAAGTCGATTAGATAGACTAGTGTAGTAGATGTTTAACTCGTTTTAGATGCGTGTGAATGTTATTCCTGCGAAGCGCGGGTCTGTGGGCTCGTGGCTCAGGTATCGACCGCGCCCGCAGCCCGCAGTCCGCGCTCTCCACGCTTTTATTATTCTTTATTTATTTACGATGGGAAAAAATATTGTTCCATTAAACTAATATTGATCATGATTATCATAAGCCCTGTCATCCAGTCATGCAGGCTTTTACAAATTCAACTTCACCTCACTCATCAGTTTAATAATTTAAACATTCCTATGTTTTATTAAAATCATCAGGTCAAAACCTCTATTCAGCTTAACATGCATGACTCACGTGTTTTGGGAAGTTATTCATGTTTAATTTTAATAAACGCAATTTATAATATGCTCAAGCCATATTATTATACGACTTAACACTACACCATTTGTCAAAGTTATAAATCGCGGTGCACATAAATACCTCGTGTTGGATCTACACAGGTTTATTTCTAGTGACCAGTTAGATCGCGGAAATTGCGGAGTTTTGACGTCAAATGTTGGTAATTCTCTACCAAAAAAGTTCTTTAAATTCCTTTTAAAACATTAAGCAGCTAATTGCGCTAACAAAATTGCAAAAAACCGTTGAAGTAAAAACTATCCAGCAGTTCCCGACAAACTTGACGAGATATCTTAGAAACATTCTCAGAAGTCCATTAATTAACATAAGAAATAATTTAAAAGTGGCTTGCTTAACATTTCCTTGCGTTTCTTGGAGTATCAATCAGCTCGGGCCCGGATGCAAAGGAGTCTAGTCAACGTACACACTGAGGCAGGTTTTTGCCACCGGTGCTGGCAACAATTTCCTGTCATCATTTCACATTATGTTATAGAATATAATGTCGTATCTTGCCGCATATTATAATATGAGGAAATTCTGTGTATAGTTTTATATTTTAAGGACACCAAACTTATGTGGTATAAATGTTGTAGTTGATAGCAGTCTTTTATGTTGGAATTTTAATGTGATCACTAAAATATGATTTTAATTAGTAACGCCTTTGCATAGTAACTTAATTATGATTTAATAATAATTGGAAAGAAGTGTAGAAAAGAAATAAACGTTTTTACAAACTAAATAGAAACCTACTTGGAAGATAAAAACGTTGGCTATGGTACTATGTAGTCAGTTCATCGACAAGTCCTCTCTTGACATGATCAATTTACCATAATCTTGCAATGTAAAACAAGTAAAGGTTTGATATTAAATTAAAAATAAATAAAAATATACATAGATCCTGTCCGTATTTTCTGACAGCCATAGATAAACCATTGTGAGATGTTGAAAACCAAAGATTTATTTACAAACGTATTAACTTAAATAGTGCTAATGTCTGTATAAGACTTGAGTAGCGTCGATTAAGACGTCTCAATTAAGCAGCCCTTCGATACTTGACCATTAAGAAGTTACAGAATCCCAATGCTTGAAAAAAAAAAAATCAGGTCTTGAATTCGGGCAGTCATAACTCATTGACTTCTACGCGGGTCAACGTTGGGGTAACGTCTTGTTATCTAATAAAATAAAGGTGCATTCTTTTCTATTCTATTCTACACGGGTCAAATGTTGAATATACTCATAATCATTACAAGGTTATTAATAGCTATTGCAGACCATAATAGCCATTTGAAATCCAGTTTATGAAGAGATTACTGAATAAAGACGTAGACGACATAACACTGTTTTAAACCTTTCACCATGTCATCTACGTATGCGTGCGCTACCTCGTGGTCCTTCTGCCCATAACTTTTGTAGTTCCAATCACAAATACGAAAGGTTACAATAATGTAGTGACGTGTTAATCGATCCCACACTAGGCATAGCGGTCGCTCAACAATGCACGTATAAGAATATGTGTGAGAGAGAGATGGTACCTAGTTGTGAAATTATGAGCCGTGCATGCGGTTAGCGCAGTACCTCGTGTGAAGCCATGGCCATCACTTATCTAGTTATTGAAAAGATGGTGATTTTGATGGTGAAAACCTCATTTGGCTCTTCAATCGTACATAGTCATGTGGTTTATACAGACGTGACAGTTATTTTGGCTCTTTTTGGATCAATCAGAAAGCGGCTTTATGCAAAGAAGCGCAGCATTTGCCCAAAAGCGTCAGTGGTCCAGGTTTTGGTCGTTAAATATGGGGGTATACGTTGGTATGGAAATATGTTGCATAATTTATTCTTAATTAGCGAGAAAGGATGAGGTTTAAGAAATCCGATAAACCATGGAAAAGCTGAGAAAACACAGCTAATTAGGAAGTCGTAAAGATTTATCACAACCAGTTGCAGTCACGGTGCATATTTATATTCCAAGTTCTGTCATTGAACCGACAGTGAAGCCCATGTATTTTCCGAAGATTTCATTTCGTAACCAATTTCAATGATCCAGGTACAGGTAAACTGAAACAATCGCGGGATTAGATATTTAATGGAGCGTAATACCTTCCTCGAAATTTAGTTCGATTCGTAGATTGGTATGTCCAAACGGTCACGGCACGGGACTGATTCGTCAAGCTCTTCGCATCGGCTGCTTCTAAAAACTGATGTACTGGGCCTCTTCGGTCTGAGGAGAGGGGGGAGAGGGCTGCGCGGGGTGAGGGAGGGGGTTGAGTGATCGCAGCTCTATTACGTGCTGTTGGACGTAATATCGAGAGTACCGTCATAGTAAATCGGCCGTAACCTGTGTCCGAGTGCCGCCTCGCTACGACGAACTTCATAGTTTTTGCTTTTCTACAATCAATAGCATAGGAAAATCCAACGTTATTGTCGTATCATGCCAAAATAAATTGAACACTAGATTTATTTGAAACGAACGTGGGACACGAGGTAGACTTTAGAATTTAAATGTTGTTAACATGTCTCTTGCCAGTGGTAAAAACCCAAAGCTTAGTCGTATTGCAGTTCAAGAAACTAAATGGAATGTCATGCACGTGGTTATAAAAACCGTAATAAAAATATAATTAGCAGAAAAGGCAGATTAAAATATAATTTTAGGCTTAATTGCTATGTATGCAAATCATCTTTTATGTTATTTTTTTTACAAAAAATGCAACTGCTAGTAAATGTCAGCTTATATCTAAATACAAGTTCATTGTAGCTAGCCGTCATGGTGAGTCATTAAGATCGTTGAACCCTTGCGTCAGCCATCTTGGATCTGCGCCCGCGCAGCCCTCTCGAGCCTTCTCGTATTCACCCCTTTTAAGAACAACTAGAAAGTATCTATATGTGTAACGTATTGTTTGAAGTAATAGTTATTAAGCTGGCGATTATTATAAAACAAAAGTTTTTTTCTAGAAGTTCCGAATTTTGATCCTACGTAAAGAGTTAGTTGGTTTTCGAAAGTCTCTCTTTTCATCAATCTGGATATTTTTTTCTACACTGTCAATTGTCATTCTGGCGCTACGGGTCATACTCAGAATCCCGAAAGGTCTGCCAAAGGGTTATAACCCAGTAACTGGGTTTTGGCTAAATAATTACAGCCGCACAAGCCGATCTTCCGGGTTAAGCCGCGCTTGCCAAGATTGGTCTGTGGATGGGTGACCATCTGTCATAGCGAGTTTCCTCCGTGCCTCGGAAAGCACGTAAAGCCGTTGGTCCCGGCTGTCATTTGTAGATCTTTGACAGTCGTTACTGTTAGTCAGAAGCTCTAAAGTCTGACAACCAGTCTTACCATGGGGTATCGTATTACCCAGTCAGTGGGTTGTGGAGGTCCGACAGGCAGTCGCTCCATGTAAAATACTGATATCCAGCTGAATCTGGTTCGACTGGAAGCCGACCCCAATATGGTTGGGAAAAGGCTAGGCAGATGATGATGAACTGGGTTTTGGCGATAAGCCAAATAAGCAGTCGCTCCATGTAAAACCGGAGTCCGGTTCGACTAGAAACCGCAACCAAATCACCAATATAGTTTGGAAATAGGCTAGGCAGATGATTTTATTTTTTTATTTGAACCTTGTATTTTATGCCGAAAAAGTTTTTTCTATCTTTCTTTTCCAAAGAATATATTGAAATTGTCTTTAAACTCTAACTCAATATACCTACATATTTACTTACTAGAGTACCTACGTATACAAAAAAAAAAGAAAGTTGAAGTAATTTACTTTTAGATTCCAACTTTCTTCGCTTACAGAAACCGCAAGAACCTCCAGAGTCAATAATAATAGTTTTCGGGTGGTGAACACTAAATGTGTTAACTATAACTTTCTGCGGTTTTTATAGAATAAAACTAGAAATAAACTCGGTATCGAATAGAGAAATAAAGTTGTAAATCGATTGTAATCTAAATGCTTCCGGACGTAATAAAATATCTCGGTACTGGTTTGGTTGAGCTTACGTTAAATCAAAGGAAATCCACTTAGTCCACAGATACAGACTGTTTTAAAAACACGATTTGATTTATTCTAAACTGATTTTATAACGAGGATCTGAATTTTTGAACGTTTGTTTGTAATTGATAAACCCAAAAAAACATAAATGGATTTAAAATCCTTTCATCCCTAAAAAGCTATATCATCAAGGAATAACATAGGCTATATTTTATATAAGCCTGAATTCTATCATGAATCTTCTCGTTATAAATTATACACTTTAAAATTAAATATTTTATTTGCTATGAGTTTTGACTGTTGCAGCATATTATTATGGTTAGAATTTTTCTGAAAACAGCCCTGTAACACATAAATCATACAGTACCCTAAGCACGAATTTTCAGTATTTGAGACGTAAAGTAAACTGGAACTTTGACAATTTCAAATTGACAATTTTCAAGGAAAAAATTAGTATTTTCTTCGCACACCAGACTCACCAGAGGCACTGTGTATAAAAACGCTGTAAATAATGGAAAGACGCTGTAAGTGTAAAGTAAAAGAGTGAAAATTCGTGCTAAGGGTACAGGTAAGGCCTTTTGGATACACAACCCCAATTAAATGTCATTTATTTCAGTTTTTTAATGATGTTCTTTTGGTCAAACCACCTAAGTGAACCTTATCTACCTACGTTCCTAAGTTTTACTTAAACACCCTGGATTCTGCAAGATTTACGACGTGTTTAAACAATCCTTTATTTTTATAGCGCTATAAAGTGCGGCAATGATTGTAAAACTGAACAATCCAACATCTGAAGAGCTTGTGTTGCGTCAGTCCGCCTTATAAAACAACAAATGTAAATTCTGCTGTTATAACGAAACATTGTGGCGCATTTTGTGATTTCTGAATGGATATTGGATTGTCCACCGGAGCTGCAGACGATTGTCTTTTAAATTACTTATTGTTTCATATTTTTATCCATAAAAGTGCCTTCATAGAGCTTAAAAACCTAAGCGTCCTCCTTTATCCCGGAACGGGCACAACCAGGGGCCTGAAACGTATATGCAGCTAGCTGATAGATTCAGCAAGGTCCAGAAATATAAAAAAACGTATGTACCGAAAGAAGTAGCAAGAAAAGAAGAAGAAGCAGAAAGTAGCCGTTTATTACCGGTAGAAAAAGGTATAAAAAATCCGTAGATCCGGGAATACTGGTCACAGAGTAGTGAAAAACTCCTAGTTACAAGACTACACATACTTTTCGGGGCGGGAAGTAATAAGGCGAACAATATAAATAAATCTGCAGTTACTTTACTAACTAATTTTAGGTTATTTATTCAACATAAATTACTTTATAAGTATTTCCCGATTACCGATAACTAGCACTTAACTACAAATTAAGTCTATAATCAGTTGCGTACTGAAGATAAATCAATTTATCCGCTATTCCTGGTAATTATACAGCAGACATTTTAACAATGTACTGATATAAAATTACAGCTATTTAGTGCATACTATCTGTTGCCAGCGGCTTCACCCGCTACAACTCGAAAATTATCCCACGAGAACATAAAATCGGGATAAAAACTATCCTATAAGTTAATCCAGGTTATAAACTATCTGTGTACCAAATTTAAGCCAAATCCGTTCGGTGGTTTTTGCGTGAAAGAGTAACAAACATCCATACATCCATACTTACAAACTTTCGCCTTTATAATAGTAAGTAGGATTTCAGTATTTCACTTTGTTACAGATAAATAGCTCCTATTCCTTGTAATTGGCTGTTCGTAACATTAGGGCCTATCTATTGTGCCTTAGAGAAAGGCTCGTATTAACGTATCCGGGTAAGAATAAACTGCTTAACGTATATAAATGTAATAGTGATGTATGTATCAGCTTGTTAAGCATAAGTTACATGTGCCATGGAGTAATAAATAAATGGAAGGTTTGCGAGTGGGTGAACTGGCGGCGTGTAAAAACATTGTACAGAGACGGTAAAGATGTCGTCGTGGTGCTTATCAGATATCACAGAATAATACCACACAATATTAGGCACTAAACTTAGACTTAGGGTACGTCATAGTATAAAACTGGATGAAATCTCTGGACATAGATACGATATAAAGAACACTGAATCCGTAATCAAAAATGTATTTTTACTGGGTCAAAGTAAAGTTCAGTTAACTAGACGGGAATGATGTTGTTTTAATGTCATAGGTTCGAAAGTAGAAGAATACAAATTGCATGTTGTGACTAAACACAATTGGCAATAGGATTTATTAAAACCCATTTACTGTTAGATAAAACCAAGGATCAACAACGAGTGGTCTATGGATCACTAACACAAAATTGGTACCTAGAACGGATGGAATGAAAGACATAGGGAGAGGTCCAACTGTAGAATAATGCAGGCTGATAGAAAAATGAGTGCATAAACCATACATGAGCAGTCCATTTACTCATTTCTCCATTACCACGCAGCCTTGCAAAGTACTTGCATGGAGTATATAGCAATTAAATGTCATGTACCATGTCATGTGGCTTAGACACACCTGTCCGGTGGCCAGCGTACCTTTACCAATTAAAACGTTCACTGCTAGGTATTAATAACTTGATGTAATTGTCTTACAAAGTTCTCGTTGATAGGGGATACAAGCAGAAATTAGTAATGTTTTTTTTTGTCTGGAAAGTTGAAATTAATTGGCTGTTTTACTAAACGAATAACTTATTATTTCTTCAGAAGTTGATTTTGTTAATGCATAATTTGCAGAATCTATTTCTTAGCGTGAAAATTGACGTTGTCCTATAACCGGAACTTTGAGAATATCTGGGATTCAGGTTTTGCATAAAAAACCTACACAAATTATGAAACTGATGCAGATCTTCACATGAAACACACGTTTGTTACATTCACAAATAAAATTTAAATCTTTTATTAGTTTTGCGATATGCTATGAAAGGTAAATCCGATAAACATTAACCCTTCGCCTATACTAAGTAATAATTTATCAATTTAATTCGCAGGATTGACCCCCAAAAGGGTTAGGATTGAATATAGACAGTGTTTTCCACAGGGACGCTCAACACTCATGCTAATGCTGCATTCAATGGTTTTTTAGTGAAAATCATGGTGTCTACGAAAAAATTCGTTATTCAGCTACGAAAAACACTCCGTAGACATTGCCTACGGTGCGGCGGTACTGCCTACCCAAGTTAGATTAAATGATTTTCAAAAAACAACAACAACACACATTTTCATTGAAAATGAAGTCGTTTTAGCTGCGTTCATGTCTCATAATAGCTGATCGCAAGATTACGACAGAACTAACAAACGGCTGACCGTCGCAAAATGGTTTAACTGCACCGCAGGACTGAATTATTGTCTCATATTCATTATTTTAGCCTTGAGCCAGTAGATTTTATAATAATAGATACACAACTAACAGTTTCTCAGATAATTCCCATGTTTATGGTCAATTGCAACTGTGTTTGCTGTTTGTATTAATATTATCTGTGCACGATTCAACTGCCATTATTGTCTCTGCTTTGCTGAATTTGGTTCGGTTGTATCTTATAGTATGCAAATTGACTTTAGGTATATTTTAATTAACAATAATGCAAGCACTTTTAGATTTGAAATGATCTGCTACTTAGGTCCAGTGACTGCCAAGATGTCGTGAAATATTAATCAAGAAGACATGTTGCGCCCTGCGCCATCATCATCACCCACAGCCCGTCTTCACCCTCTGCTGGATATAGGCTCCTCTTTGTTTGTGTCAAGCTCCACGGTCTTGTGCCAGCCTCATCTAGGATACTCCCGAAATGGCAACAATTTCGTCTGCCCATCTCGCCGCCAGACGACCAACACTTCTCTTTCCATTGGCGTCCTGCACCATCCCCTAACGAATTAGTATTAGGGCAGGAGATGAGGAGAACGTTAATAATGAATAACGCCAGTCAATGGCTAGATACAAGTTTTCTTTCATGTTTCCATACCAAATGCCCAAGTTACCAAAAACGTGTAGGTACCTGTACAGCGGCGGACCTAAAACCGTTAAAAAATCTCTAAAAATTTTAAAACCATTTGAATTCTATTTCAAGAAACATAGAAACTGAAGCGTTTTAAAACGCTTAGAACGAACCAAAAAATACTCAGAATAATACTCTATAAAATAATATAAAACTAAAATACAGTGATATCTCGGCAGCTGGTGCTATTAGCCGCAGCAATTACGGCGAAGAATGAACACCAACGACGCTTCAAATTGCGCAATAACAATCTTTTTTTTTTCTTCTCTTTTTTCTACCATGATGTTGATGACGTGTCGCGTTGTGGAGGGAAGCGCTCAGTGTAATCATAGCTTAGATCTGAGGCTTGTAGTCCGGACCACGAATTCTTAGGAAAGTGTCGGTTCGTTTAATGACATGGTCGGAAACTATTTATTTGTTCTGACTTCTGCTGCAGAATGATGCTAATGCTAAGGACTACAGCACCACGTGACTGCTGAAAATAATGATATGAGATGGTGAACTCTTTTGCATTCCTATTTCTTAGTTACATTTTGAAGGATTTCTAGGGATAGCTATTTAACAGGGTCTCTTACAGAAACGAAAGCCTAAAGCAAAGCAATCGTTTTACAATGATTCTTCCACGAATTTCAGAGTATCAATCATCCGCTAGATCTCAGCACAACAATAAACAAAACTATCATTGTATAGAGTAACAATAAAGTGCGACAGTAAGTGTGTAGTGTCAATAATGGCGCTGTTCCCATCGTCAGCCCGCGCTCACTGATTCCCTGGAACAACTAATGAGCACACGTGTGGGAACACCGAACAACGCTTCCGCGTCAACCACAATACTTTACCACATTAAAAAAACGCCCTTAGAACTAAAGAAATAAAGTCCACAACAACTGCACGCTTTCATTCGATCCTTATTTCAACGCACACGCAGATCGTGCCAGTTCACAAGAAAGGTTCAGCGAATATGTTAGAAATAATATTAACTTTCCATTTTTTGTTGGGTAGTTAATCAACTGTACTTGTATCTTGAACGACAAGAACAGGATAAAGAGGAAAATGTAATTTTTCGAAAATAATGTTCAGTTTTTCCTGATTTTAACTTGGAATTCTGACTCCATCGCGGGAAATGGCGAAATGGTATCGAAATAAAAGAAAAAAAAAATGTCTTTGATAAGATGTCCATGGCGCCGAGCTTTTCTGAACTGGCATAAATGATTCCTTGAGCCGAAAAACCCCTAATCTGTAACTTTCATGAAAATCTTTGGAGCCATTTCCGAGGATTATATTTGACAAGAAAATTATAATCAGGTTCCCAGTGAATCCTGATTTCTTCTCCCAATTATAATAGAGACTGCTTTATTCCCCAAAATAATGGGACTAAACACTCATTTTAAAAAAGGGAAATGGGTGGATTTTAGAAAGCGGGAGGACACATTTAAACAAAAAATGGATGGATAAGACACAGGTATACGAATGAGTCTGGGTTTATGTATTACTAGCTGTTGCCAGCGGCTTCACCCGCTACAACTTGAAAATTATCCCACGAAAACATAAAATCGGGATAAAAACTATCTGTGTACCAAATTTTGGCCAAATCCGTACAGTGGTTTTTGCGTGAAAGAGTAACAAACATACCTACATACACACATACATCCTCACAAACTTTCGCATTTATAATATCATACCAATCTTATGCAGATTACATGCAGGTGAAACCTCGCAATCCTCAATCTACGTGTTCCAGTCATAGGGCACTGTTTGTCGTGCGTAAAGCACAGAGATAAACAGTGTATCGTTGTACTGAACGAGCAGTTATCATAGGACTTTAGCTAAGGTTATCTGACTTTTAATGTATACGACTCTTGAGAGATAGTGAAAACTGTCCCTTTGTAAAGATTTAAATGATAGGCATAATTGAATTACAAACCAAATAAAAATTGCATTTATAATTGTCTATTATGCATATTGTGACAAGCGTCGTAACCCGAATATTTTCAAAATTGGAGTGAACAGGCTTCATCAGGGTAAGCTCCTTCAATTGTAGACTTTGTCTTGTCAGCTCTGACCTACACTAGAATCAAGAGCAAACTAAAATAAAAATAGGAAATTCAAAAAGCCAATCAAGTTGAAAATTCCCTTCAAAAAATGTTATGATAGTTACACTTACATTTACCTATTAGGTACACAAAATTCTACTCAAGAAAAGTATACCATTAAAATGTCTAGCCAAGCAAGTTTATAAAAGTCGAGTAAGTGTCAAATGGCACCCAGACATCATTAGTTTCTCCGGTAGTTGCCATAAACGGAACTAAATAAACAAATACGCTCCCTTGATCACATTACATTATGCCGACGCGTCGTGGTGTTTTGATACTCTATGACAAAACAAGGAAAAAAATAACCCAAAAAGGGGGTCAATTGTGAACATCGTAAACAAAATTTACATTCGATATTATTCTTACTAAGAATTCTTTGTGAAATTTTTCGCAAGGGCAACAAAATTTGGCCCACAGTGCTCACAGTAAAATTCCGCTTATTTCTTAAATCGTTTTTCTCGGAAAATGTTTGTGATTCATTGGCTTCCAATGTCAGCTTATGTGTTGACTATAAGATGATCTTGTGGGTATGAGAAATGAATGATGAAATATTATCGAATAAATAATCAGAAGCAGAGAAATTACCAGTAATGCTACGCTACAAGGGTCTTTTGGCGCTCGAATGACATTGACAGTAAGACAAAATTGGGCAAAGGCCTCCTCTAAATGAGAGGAAATGGGCTACTATGTAATCCATCACGTGACCCAGTGCGTGAGGGTAGAGGTGATTTGACCACCATCTCGCCTGACGGCAAGCATAATGGTGTGGCCAACCGGTGAAACACACTTGCCTAGAAGTGACTCTTGACTTGAAGATCCCAAGGTTATAGCCATCATTCCTGATGGCATGATGGTTTCCACCAGTACGCAAACTCACACATTTCAAATAGTATGTAACTTGCTAGTCCCATATTATAGCTAGCCCCGAGGAAAAAAATTTCCCACCAAATACTGACCGATTTTTAGACTTATTTTTCCAAAAATAAGGTTTTATATCGGTCGGGGTTTGGTGGCACAAAAACGTGCCATTGGGGAGCATTGGGGATCGGGCGGTAGAAAATGACAACATTAGTTTTACGATTCGATCCACGCGCCAAAATATCCTTGCACAGCTTTTCTATTTACTCTACTAATTAAGTGCCTACCTATGTTCTTCAAATTAACGTGAAATGTTAACGTGTCCATAGTAATAATATGCATTTCTCACGCCTTTTAATTTGGAGATAGGCAAAGTATCCAATAGTGTTGTTAATGTTGATCTCATTAAGATTACAGCGACACGTGATTTACTCTTTTTACAAGCAAGCTGACTGATGTTTTAGAATTTACGTTTCGGCCAGCTATTTTATTTTGTCTGGAGTTTGTGAAAAGGACAGTACTTTTTTTATCTTGGTAAAATCATCAAATGAGTCCTCCCACCCCGGGCAGGGCGGGAGGGACTGTCAGACTCGAACTGACTAAAATCCACGGTGTCCTTCAATAGTCCTTTACGTTCCGGGGTTCACGGTTATGAGATAAGTCCCGCGACTCCGGCAGGCTTTGGCCCTCTAGAACCGGCCCTGTCACAATGCTGACGCTCTTTGAGACGCGCGTGGAACAAAACTCGCCGTTGACCCGGGCATGGTCCATGGTCAGACACCGAGTTGACCTTTACTCGCCGCCCGCATGCCCGCGCCTACGGTGGCCGGAGATCGTCTGCCGACGTCCAACGCCGTATTCTGTAGCACATGTGATAAGCTACGTAAATGCGACTACGTACAGATTGGCAAAAAAACTAGAAAACCGGAAGTCGCCACTGTCTTCCGGCTACCAGCACTTTGAATGTTTTTTTTTTTCACTTATTACGTTAGTTTTATGGCACAATAATAAATCTAACAAACCTGTGGTCTTTGCTTACAACAAATATCAAAGATTTTAAAACGTTGTCATCAGAAACTAAAAGATTAGTTCCGTTTCAATCCGTTCTGGCCAAGCTGTAGGCACCATGCTTTAAAACTTCGTAGGCAGATAAACCACTCGTCGTGTGTGTCTTAAAATGTTACTTAGCATTTTCTTAGTCATGCGTCAACCTCGTGTGCTTACTATAACAAATTCTTATTTGCTTAACCAACGTTTAACTAACGCCGGTTTATTTACTCTTTAGCGTATTGGGTAACAAGTTGATTGATTCCTTTTAACCCGTATGGCTTGGAGGGTGAATTAAAAAAAAACTGCTTGCTCAGTGGCGGATTTCCCGTAAGGCCAATAGGCCGGGGTCTAGGGCGGCCAGAAATTAGGGGCGGCCAAGCCAATGGGGCTTAAAAAAATACTGATGGTAATCTAATCATATATGTATAAACTAGCAGCTTCTAGTAAACGTTAACCAATTTTCTGAATCAGTGTAAAGTACGCGCAATAATGTTAATCTTCTACTATATAAAAATAAGTTGGGTTTTCCTTCCTGACGATATAACTCCAGAACGCACGAACCGATTTCCACGGTTTTGCATTCGTTGGAAAGGTCTCGGGCTCTGTGAGGTTTAAATAGCAAAGAAAACGAAGCCATCTGGTGGCGAAACGGAGTTCGCCGGGTTTGCTACTTCAGTTATAATTAAGTCTATGATGGTTGATGGGAAAGGGGTGGCACATAGTCTTGGGTATAGAGCGGCTAGGACTACTACAAATCCGCCACTGGGCTTGCTTTAAAAAAAATATTATCATGGACTAGTTATTCTCCATAGTTTTACCCCACTGTTCGGCTCTTATATGGTCGTAGCGTGATGTTGTATAGCCCGTAGCCTTCCTTAATAAATGGACCATTTAACTGTGGCGACAAGCCTTTAATTTCATAAATGTGTCACCACCTTTAATAATTACTAGTGTTTGCCCGCGGCTTCGCTTGCGTTATTTTAGAATTTGAGAAACAATACGGATCGTGTGGCGCCATCTGGAATATGAACGTAATTGTTTTCTCGGCAACAGCTCTCTTCTGTTATTCGGGATGTAAGATACCTTATATCCGTGTCTATACTCCTGACAACGTATATGCTAAATTTTGGGACGATCGATTCAGTAGGTAGTAATGCGTGAAAAGGTAAAAAACAAACATACTTGCATTTTTATTATTAGTTTAGATCAATAATGTTATATCTAGGTACACACGGCTACACATCAAGCTATACAAAACCAGTTTATCGTAGACTCACTTTGTATGATCATTCCGCGCATACAACGATCAGCTTGTACTGGTTTTGTATAGCTTGATGTGTAGCCGTGTGTACATAGTTTGCATAGGAAATATCCTTTATTGAGCGACATTAATTTCAAAGAACCGTGTTTATTTTAAACATTAGACTATCATTTTTGGGTTGATTTACAGTATCGCTGCAAATTGAACGTACGATAGCATTGCTCTTCTCCCTTGCATTCCGCGTGATACCTAAAAAATAACTAATTATCTGACTCGATGAGTACAACTTGTCGTCGTTTAAAACAAAATCTATGCACTGGTTTGAATACCAATTCAAAACATAAATAAACACAATTTTTTCTAATCTTTAAAATTCCACACCTCGAAACAATTACAATTTAAAAAAATATCCAACTTACTACTTACAATTTAAATCAGTGTATATTTATATCCTAGAAAACTATTGAAAAAAAAAATTGTAATAATTTAAAATCGCGAATAATATTGAAATAAAAGTATACACATTTTTTTTAATTATTTGAAACTCTCAGGACAAATATAAGAAAACTCAAAAAGTGAAAAAAAGAAACAGCGAGATTTGATCCAGAGACCCCTTGCACGAAAGTCAAGCAGGATACCAACCAGACTGGCTAGTACGCTGACAGTGTTTTCAAATAGCGGTTCTTATACAAATGTCAACAATGACTGAAAATCAACATATTATAAAATTGCTAATCCCCCAAAGGGAATAGCGTAATTATACATATCCTATTAATAGAAGAGCGGTTTAAGGAATATTTGGGGAAAAATTGACTAAATAATATCCAGTGGTTTAGCTTCCAACTAAAAACAAACAGATAAAAACAACAAAATTTAAAATTGCTTATCTCCCAGGAAAAATAGCGTAATGATACATAGCCTACCAACAGAAGCATATTATTAGGAATATTTGAGGAAAATTTTATCGACAACTTTACAGTAGTTTAAGAGATAGATCAAATCAAAAAAACATAAAAAATTTCGAAAGAAAAAAAATGATGATTTGGCATCAGAATCGATCCCTTATCTCGAAAAAAATACAAAAAGAAAAAAATATTCAATGTACAGGAATGACAGCTCTACGATTTTATTATATGTAAAGATAAAGATAAAGATAAAGAAGATTAGAGGTAGCAACACCGGGGAAACAGACGTTTTGACACTCGACGCCCCGCCAAAAGGTAGAACTGTATAAAAGTATTGTAAAACTTTATTTCATGTTGTTCCTGCTATCACACTTACTTTCACACCAAAAACCAACGTGTTTAATTTAGTACTTACTGCTAATCGCCAAACAACACAAACATATTTTTTTAAATTCAGTCCAGTAGTCCCTGAGATTAGCGCGTTCAACCAAACAAACAAACTTTTTAGCATTATAGTATTTGTATTGTATAGATAATGATAAATTCAGGAAAATTGACGAAACTAAGGAAATGGTGATCAGCAGAAACATTGGTATAAAGAAAACTTTGAGAAACCCTATTTTGGATACCCTTGTTTTGCAGTAGAAGAAATCTTAGCACATACTTTTACTAATCTATCACTCTAAGACAAATGTTCATAATATATCATAACCATAATATTATAAACATTTTAAAATTTTTGTACTTTAACCTCACTTTATACGACTCGTAACGCGGCATAATCCCTAAATAACCATAACGCGTGGGTCATCGACCCGGCGGCCTTGCCCTTGACAGAGTACCTCCATGATCCGCGTCCATCACTGACAGATACTATGGTGGTAGGTGACCAGTCTACCTTGACAAGCGGACAGACGAGGAACTAGTAATAATTGTACAGGTTTTTTCTTTGGACGGTAAAAGCAGCGCCGCTGTGAGGTCTCAGGATATACTGGGCGGGTCATACGCATTCGTTTCCCGTGAAACAGTTTTGAACAAATATCTATTGTGTTGGTTGTTTTTTTTTTTTGAGTTTTTTGTTTACATTACCTTATTTTTTACGTAATTATTGTCTCTATAGCTATGTTGAAACTTTGTAACTACTTGAAAAGTCTGTTTATCATAAACTTTATGACTTTATGACTACCTCTACTCGTCAATTAAAACTACTAGTATGTACTAAAGTTATGTTAAATATCAGAGTCACTACATTTCACAGCGCGATTGGCGCAGTGGCTCAGCGATCGATTGCTGCGAAGCGTGTCGCTGGGTCAATTCCTGCATGTAGTAAATATTTGTCTATGATCTACAAGTACCTACATACCTATTTTTACTTTGTCCCAGGTCTTAGCGTTTGTGTATGTGAGTTTATAATTATGTTTGTACATATTTGTAAACACACCCACGATAAAGGAGAATTTCCTAGTGTGGAACGTTTAATAAAAATACTTCAGGATATTTTTGAATGTCGTAAGCCATTTATTAACCTACTAGCTGTTGCCAGCGGCTTCACCCGCTACAACTCGAAAATTATCCCACGGGAACATAAAATCGGGATAAAAACTATCCTGTGTGTTAATCCAGGTTATAAACTATCTGTGTACCAAATTTTATCCAAATCCGTTCTGTGGGTTTTGTGTGAAAGAGTAACAAACATACCTACATACACATACATACATCCTCACAAACTTTCGCATTTATAATATTACTAGCTGTGCCCGCGACTTCGTTCGCGTGGATGTCGGAACTTAACAATGTATTTTTTATCAAATTGACAAAGTTTCATCCCCTATTTTACCCCCATCGGGGTAGAATTGATCAAAATCCTTTCTTAGCGGATGCCTACGTCATAACATCTACCTGCATGCCAAATTTCAGCCCGATCCGTCCAGTGGTTTGGGCTGTGCGTTGATAGATCACTATGTCAGTCAGTTACCTTTGAGTTATATATTAGAAAAATAGTAGGAAGTAGGATTAAAGGAAAAACAAAAAGAAAGATTAGACGAATTTATAATCTCCATTTAGGAAATAGATTGTAAGTAGTAAAGCTATTGCCTAGTTTTTGTTACTAAGTTGGACCAACACGCGCCACAGTGAGGCTTCATTCAGCCTTCTGAAATAGTGCTAAGTGCCAACAAACTGAAAACCTTGAACCTGTAAATACTGAACATCAGTTTAAACGTGCAAATCACGACATTGTGCCTAGTGTAGATGTGGTGTTGGAACAGATGCTAGCATATCAAACCTTCTCCTATTGTGATAAATTAAAAATGTATTGAAGAAATTAGACAGATTGGGGTAGCTTGATATGATGGTGTCTGTACGTATCATATACTATTTTTCACTTTACGCATAAATTGAATGTTCCTAATCAGTGATGAATCTACAGCGTTATCAACAGGTATCTTACTTTCTGTAATCCACAGAGTTCGCAGAAGCCTTAAAGTTTTTTTTTTTTTTAAGTTTGGTACTTTTAACAAATGTGACTAAAATCCAACGCCGTTAATTCAATAGCCAATAAAATTCCATCATGGTCTCGCAGTTACCTGATAAGACATTCCCGCGATCCAGCTACATTTTTCCAGTTACGTTGCATTTATCGCCACCTGCTGCTCTGCCCAAGCTGGGCAAAAGTCTTGTTACATTCTGGGAAGGTTTTATGCTCTGACTGCCCGCATTTCTTCCGAAAGACAATTAGATCGAATTGAATATTAACTAAAAGGGTAAAATACGACTCCAAAAACAAATTCAATGCAGTGAAAGTGTACACCCTGGTTTTTGCGTTACGTCTTCCCTCCCTATCCGACACATGTACCTCCCGAAACTTCCGTGTCCGGTGAGGACTTGCGTCATCCGATAGCCCGAGATATTGCTCAACTTAGGGAATACTGCAAGTCTCATCAAAATCGGTTCAGTAGTTTTAGAGATAAGGAATTTTTTGCCCACTTGGATCCTAGATTTTTAAAGTCGAATGTGTTTCTTCACGATTATCTCGCGTTTGGCTGAACCGATTTTCATGCGGTTTTCAGAAAAGTGTTTGTTATACGAAGATCGTATTGACTATCTGAACTAAATAAAAAGGGTAAAATAAAAACTGAAAAAAGTAGGTACCGACTTCAAAAGCAAATAGGTACAAAAAAAGTATAAAATAACTTTTCTTTCGAAAGTCGGTGACAATAGTCAATGAAATAAAAATCAAAGCCACCGACTTCCGAAAAAAAAAAGTGATTTTAAACTTTTTTGTATATTTGTTTTTGAAGTCGGTAGGTACTATTTTTAAGTTTTTGTAAGTTCTTTCTTCTTCTACGTAGTACTTAATAGATAGTAAACCTTACAATTATAGTTTAGGTAATCAATTTTCTATCTACGAGTAATCACCAATTAGCGTAGCGCGGTACTCATCAAAGCGTAGAAAGTAGGCCAAAGGTGACGTACCTACCTCAAAAATTAAAATATTAAAAATAAAAAAGGAGCAATTCAGTAAAACTATTTTATTTCTTAGAAATAGTGCAAATTCATTAAGTAGGCTTCAGTGAGAAGAAAATACATGTTAAGATTTTTCTTAGACAGCTAATAACAGTTAAGTTAACAACAAAAACTATTTAAGTAAAAAATTGGAGAGAAAAAACCAAAAATCGGTCAGATATGGTAAGAATATCCTGGGTCAAAACTTAGATCTACCAGCGAAGCCTCAAAAGATAAAATGAATGAAATCAATACGTTTCCTACCGTAGCCTAATAGGTAGGCAAGTATAGCAAAAAAAGACGTTAAAAATAAATGAGAAAATATTTCGGCTAAATGCAGCAAGAGGACGAAACAGCATTTGAAATACTGTGAGCTGCTATGCCGAATACTGTAGGATTTATGTTATCACCGTTAATTACACCTGAAGAAACGCCGACATTTCGCACTGGCCCAAAATAGAAAAAAAAACATGTAAAAATCACCAAATGAGTCCTCCTATATACCCAGGTAACCCAGGGCAGGGCGGGAGAGACTGTCAGACTTGTACTGATTAAAATCCACGGTGTCCTGCAATAGCCGACGACGTTCCAGGGTCACGGTAATTTGATAAGTCACGCGACCAAAATTTCGGTAAACTGAAGTGAAAATAGCGTTTCCAAAACATTTTACAAAATTACTAAACAAAATTTTGAGAATTATCTCATCCGCCATCGTGGATTTTTATTTGAATCACAATATGATTATTTGCGGCCTAGAAAACGAGCCTTTTGATGAAGTAAGTTGTGAAAAGTCTTGAGAATTTTCACAACTCGACTGCGCCCATCAACGCTACGTTACCGCGTCGACTTGGCAAGTTACACTACCTTACCATCGTGTCGTTTGATAAAAGCTCAAAACGTTTGTGGCATTACAGCCATATCGCGTTGCGATCATTTTAAACAAAAACTGATCGTTTTCGAAAATATCGTTCTTTGGACCTTACATTTCGTAAGAAAAAGTAACAGTTTTTTTCATCTTTCTAAACGTTCCCCTGTCATAATTTCCAACCTCCGGAAATTATAAATGTAACTTAAATAATTATGTCCTAAGCAAAATCAGGGATAAAATAATAAAATTCACCTACACCAAAAAACCATTCGCTACGGTGCGGTGTAACATGTTATAAGTTCACAAACAAAGCCTTGAACTACACGAAAACGGTTTCTTTCAAAACCTTATCCTTCATCTCGTCGAAAGACAAGTCAAGCGCTCCGCTAGCATGGATATTATAATATAGTCTAATCTGATCTCATTTTCATACGGCGGCCGTTCCATGTCCTGACATGAGCTACAGTAGGCTTCCTTCCACGAACTGCGGGTTCTGACGCCACCATATATCAACGGTTTATGGGCTTACGTGAGAACTTGGATATGCCCGACAAACGCAATATTATGTTTTAGTGAGTTACTTAATTATGAGTAGGCAGTATTACAGTTATTACGCGATTTAACCTTTCAACGAGTGTTCATAAAATTCTAAGCTACAATTTGGAGGTTTTTAATTGACATGACTGTCATGAGCTACTACCTAACTTACTTCTTTCATGATTGGATAGTTTCAACCACAATTTTCACAACGAGCTACCTGAACTAGGCAGGACTCTATTTCATTTTTATATGCGTCAACAAACTTCTAGCTAACATTTGTCTAAGTAAAAATCTTTTTACATGAACCCGAGTGCTCTATGCAACTGAGCTTGTATTTGTTATTTGCCAATTGAGATAATAATATACTAGATGCACTCGTTGTTTGCACCAATTTAAAGACACAGCGGCTCTCAGACACACTAACTATTAAAGCTCCCAGCATCCCTTCAGAGAGTCACGATCGAAATGTGTATAAAACAGGCTGGCGTAAACACCAGTCGGAGCTTGCCCGACCACTTCTTGTTACAAGATTACAGAGGCGACTAACTCCACTTAATGTTTTCTAGATATTGCATCCAATGACAGTTCGCATGCTAGAGAAATGATTGAAAATTCCCTTCCAAGAAGCGTGAAATGAGAGGAGGGTGGTGCGCCGGCGCCGGGCCGCCGCGCTCTCGCCTGCCCGCGCGCATTCCTGCTGACCGCAGCCCTGTGTTTAGGAGTCACTGGCATCCACACCGCCTGCGCACCACGGCTTATGTTCGCACATCACCATACACACACGTAACATATCAAAATACAATACAATCGAAGTAATATCTTCGGAAGATCAAAGATATTTAAAGTTCTCGTGTAAGGAGGTAATTGCAAAACAGTTCATAACATTCCTATGCTAATTAGGAAAACAATTATACTGAAGAGTAATCAAACATGTATTTTACAATCGCACCTCATCCGTTGTTAGTTTCGCACTAAGATACAACAGAATATTAATTGCAATTCTTGCAGTTTATTACCGAGCTTCACGTAATACAAGAAGCTGGCTATCAAACTAAGTACCAATAGAGTTGGGAAATCTGATGTCGTAAATATGTTTGACAGAGACTTTAGACAATATAAAATAATAAGTTAGTATCGCGTACATCTTGATAAACAAGAGAACTATGTATAAAGGTAAAGGCAGATTATTTGGTGAGACAGGCAACCCAGTGATTGAGTCTTAAAATCTCTCAAAACGTTACCTATGCATGCTGTAATGCGAAATGATGCAACTAGTTTACCACTAAAGTGTACAAGATGTAGTGACACAACTCCCACACATCATAATCTCCCTTTACCCTATTTAACATTTTACACTAGCGACCCTAGATCTTCGCTTCCAGCCCTAGCTTCGCACAGGTTGAAAACCTCTCAGGTGGATTTTCTAAAAACTTTCTTCCATCAAAACTTTAGGTACTCGTTCTAACAAAAGCATATATGTCTGTCGAATTTAGTTCGGAAGGCGCGTGCAGAGAGACTTTAGCGACTTCGTTGTAAAATATGTAATGGCAGGTTGTCTACAAAACATTTCAAAACTTTCCGATTTTCAGGCGCTATCATAATTTTCAGGGCCCAGGGGATAACTCTTGATGTTTCATAATCTTAGAAAACATATTACGTAAGACAAAGCACGCACAGACGACGTATCGTTGACATCCATAACATTGTACTAGGGATAAATGCACAGGAAACGGCCTGTGAGTGCCAGTGAGTTGGACACGCCATTACAATTAACTGTCCAAGACACCGATCAGCATGGCCGCAGTAATTACCGTCACGCAACTAGAATCATTTCATGGAGAACCTTTCTAACCGACTCTTTTGAAGATCGGGCTCCCACGAACCGAATACACTAAATATGATGAGTAATATTGTATTGTGGCCCGCAATGAGTGATGGGAGTTCACACGGCGTATCACTCATGTAGGTTTTAGTAAATTGGAGCTTGAAATTAGTTTTTAGTGTTGCAGGCAGCCATACGCGTAAAAATTATGTTTTTCCTACTCCTCCGCAGTTATTTTCTGATTAATTTCATTATGCGTTCTGAGACGGTGAAATTCATTCTTTAGGAGTAGTGTGGAGGTGTTTACCAAGCTTGCTATATAACAAAATCGCGACTGTCACTCATAAATTGCAGTGGTTTGGGAAAAAGAGCGGTTAGTCCCAAAAAACAAACACCAGCCGGCCTACAGACTTATGATGACTACGCGTAGCACTCACAATAAAGGCGAGAGTATCTGTGTTTCGTCTGCCGTATTATGGGGAGATTCTTCAATATTTCATTAGTTAAAGATAATAAGAACAAATACCCAAGTGTTAAGTTTTGCAACAGTCAACTATGAACAATTGGACCTACTCATAAAGGACTAAATGGGGACTGCAGTGGCGTGCAGAGGTCAACATTAAAGCAAGCGAGGGCAGTAACTTATGAAGAGTAAGTAGTAGGTTTTATGTGTTAGCCTAGCTTTTATATCTACCAGTATAAAGGTTCCACCATTGTCTTGGAGCTAAAATTTCTTCGGAATGTTTTTTTTTTCAGACTGGTTTCTTCCTGTATCGTGGGTGTGTACAAAAACAGAAACTGACATACACAGACACCCAGACCTGAAACAACTAGGTACCTACTTGCAGATCATACAAATATTTGTTTCGTGCAGGGATCGAAGCCACGACACACTACACAGCCAGTCGATCGCTCAGTCACTGCGCCAACGTGTCGTCAAAGCAACGAGTACGGCCACAACCTGCCCAACTAGCTCGCCAACTGCCGGAAAATCTCAAAACCTATACTTAATCACCTATCAATATTTCAGATCAATTTCCAACTAGTTGTTCCAATATGGTCAAAGCAAGCATGGTGATTGGTGGAGTAAATCAAATCATAAATAATTCAGCTTCACGCGTGTTCCGACTGTTCCGAGTTGCCTGAGGGCGACAGGTAGCGTCACCTGCACTGCTGGACGTTAATTATTCGTCGCAACGAGAATATATATATGAACGTTATCAACGATTGAGTTGATTATACTTACATATAGAATAAATTGCTTCAGATTGAACATCATCATGTTGGAATTCCAACATACTAATATCATGACTCGCTTATCCAATTTTTTTCCAAAAAGCAGCACAAAGCGGTCATGTACAGATGCCAGCAACATCAAGCTAGTGCAGAATCGGTCAGATTACTTTAATAGATTTTCAACCTTATCAAAATGGTGGTAGGTTAATGTTCTAAATTAGTATAATTTGAGAGACTCGGGAAGATTGACCTCCTGACGTCTGTACAAACACCATTGATGACATTTGTAGAGCTGTAGATGGTCAAGTTTTAAGGTTGTTACGCCTCTTGTCCAATTGCGACCTCCATGCCTCTTCAAAGCTGTGAACCTGCAGTGCTATTCTGTAAAGATGCAGCGTTGAAACAGCAGCTGCAACTGCTTTTACTGTTCCAAGGCCTCTTTTCATGAGAAAGTATGAGCATTAAGCATAACACTCGCTCAAGGTGGGTTGGCGAATTCAAGCTTAGATCGAATTGTATTCGCCAGCAGCTTTGCCCGGTCCCCCATCCCCCTTATTATCTGTTACTCAGGACCAAAGCAGCTTTTAACTGGTGAAAGAATTTTGATTCGGTCCAGTAGTTTTTGAGTTGATTCATTACAAACATACACACAAATAAAAATCTTTTCTCTTTATAATGTTAGTGTAGAATTGTAGATTATATCCAGGTTTTGTTACGATGCGTCTGGTAGCAAGGTGCCACTAAACCAATCTGTCATTTCTGTCAAACTTACATTTTTCGATAGATTGAGATAGGTTGATATTATATGCTGGTGTTTGTGCCATACTCGTGGAATAATAATGGTGTGGTAACGGAACTGCATATCATCAAACAGACCCTTCGATGCCAATTAAAGTCTTTGTATAATCTTACCACCTTTTATAACAGACTGGTGACCAGCTACGTATCTCGGTGTCGTGGTGACCATCAAATAGCTGTCAAAAGGTATGTTAGCCTCTTAACAGGTGATAAGTCATCAAATTGTCAGTTCACAACTGCTGGTCAGTGACTAACAAGTTAGCCAATAGCCGAGCTGGAGAAGACATAGGACACTTTTTGTGGTGTGGTTTGCAGACGAATTCACGTGAAAAACAACAGCCAGTCAGATAAAGTAAGTAGGTATCACTTCAATATAAAAAAAAACATTTTTCAGTATACAACAGTCTACTGAAACAACGTTAAAATAAAATTATGAGTTATTAATCGTCTCATCGTTTAGTCGATAACAGTCAGCTAATCTAATTAAAAACTCAACTATTTCTTATAGAAAATTGCTTGTCAAATAAATTTTATACATGGGTTCATAGTGCCCATGTTCCTTCATCCTTGGGTCTAATAAAAGTGTGATGTCGGATTTTAAAATTCTGAGCTCAGCGGTCTAGAAAACTGAAAATTTATCTGCACTTTTAATTAATTGATGTCGTTTCTTCGTCATCATCAGGTCGACCTCGACCTCACCCATGGCTAAGATAGTAGATACGCCTCTCTTTCCTTGAGTCGAGCTCATATCAGTTCATGGAAGTACCAAATTTTTCAAAAATCCATATATTTTACGTTACTCCAATATCAAACCAATCCAGTTTGGATCCCAAGATAACGGGTAAAAATTGTCGCAATAAAGTCTCGATTAGGTACTAATAACTCTGTATAAATACAATTACTTAATTAGACTTGTAGGTGTCAGTCCTAAAAACAATGAATTGTACCTAAGTTCAGCAGAATTTTCACACTTTAAGAAATATTTTGACAGCACATTGCTTAACTACTACAAGTTTTCCTGAAACGACTTTTACGACTTTCAAAAGTTTCTTGCATAGCAAATACCTGTTAATAATATGACTTACCTAATGATTCTACAATATAATATAAATTACGTTTAGGTACCTAGGTATTTGTTTTCCTTGCATATGAAAACAAACACAATTCTCACTTGCAAATAATTAAACAGTTCGTAATGGCTCTCGAGTCAGTCATAAACGCACATTTTCTGGTTACTAAGGAGAATTTACAATACTACTTTTTTGTACCTAATGTGTGATTTTCTCAACTTCAGTCCCTAACAGTAAATAAAGTGTCGGATACCAAATAAAACCCAGCAATGCAACTTAGTTTTTTTATCGTCCATCATTATTTTAAACGGTACATCGTAAAAGCTCTCTCGCCTCCACAGAGTACATAGCACGCAATCAATTAAAATAGTTTTATTCGGAATGTTCACACAGGAACTGTAGGCGCGCTTTCAATAGTACCCCATCATTAACACTAGTTTCACAAAACATGAGGCAGCCAGCCGGTGGCACAGCCGGTGGGCACCCCGCGTGACGCAGGGGCCGCTGGGAAGTCAATGAAACACCGCTTTGATAGCCAACATCGGCGACACGCACTCTGCGCAAATTGTTGCCTACCTACGGTTACGCAACGATAAAATTGTCGCTTGCATGCCACCACTGTGCAACGTGGCGAATAAAATAACCACTCCGACTGCCACCGTTTCCTGGGACTTGTCTGTCGCATTGTGAAAGAATTCCGACGTTGCATTATTGTGATTGTGAATGCGACAATAGCTTTTTGAAAGACGAAAAGTATGATACAGAACACGTTATGAATAATGGGGACGTCTATTGTACTATAGGACCTCTACCTACTTGTCTTACCACATTTGCGCTAAAGGTAAAGGGTGAAAAGGTGTTTAATCGTAAATCAAATGCATGCAACAAACTACTATCTGACGGCTTTATAAGCAGGATAACCTTTATCTGCGCCAAACTCGGCAGTACACGCAGCATTTGCATCTCTTGATTTTTACTTTTGGCAAATTGCCTTTTGGAGGTAGGTATACATTTCACATCTGAATAGGCGACACTTTTATTCTCAAAACATGACTCCAAACTGGAGAAAATGTCAGTCAACCGTTGAATTATGCACATTACCTTAGTGTTCGTTTCAGAATGCAGTTCTGTGCTACGTCACGGCACATGCACGTCAAACGTCACCATTACCAATCCGAAAGGCTTTACAAATTGCCTGTAAATCATGCCTGTTACTCTAGTTACATGTGTTTTTCCGCATATTTACCTACGTATTAGCTCCAGTAACATGTTGCATAACACTGAGTCATTGTCGTAGCCAACAGCCGTCCACGGGCCCTCCGTTCACCAATTAATCCGTCCAATTGAATATCTAGCGCAATACCTATGTCATTGTAGTACATTACCTAGTCAGCTGCCTGTCGAACCGCCAATAAACGCTTGTTTGATTTACAATTATTGGTTTTGTCGTTAAATCACCGTAGCGGACGATATGGACCAATGTTCCCAATGAAAATACTTTTGCACGGATGTAATTTTGTATGTAGAGAATGATAATCCAATTTGCATTGCAAAACCTTCACGTATGGCACCATGCATCCAATAGATCACCAAACTTTGATAACATTCCCATAACGTACAGTGTGGCTATGATTGCACAGGTTTGAATTATTAATGAAATGACTGATAAAACATTCCACATAGCATTGCAGTGCTTGGTGGACAGGTGTTGTACAACACAATAACTTCAAGGTGCCAGTGAATGGTCGCTGCGTGAATGAACACGCCACTAGCGACTAGTACTGGCTCCGTATCGCAGCACTCGCGATCATAAACAAACGACCAATAGAACGGACATTGTGTCCCAGTTAACGATACATTTAATTCCAGCTAGTGTCCTTCTTAATCGTGGATATTGGCTCTGAGGCCGCGCAGATAAACAGACGATCGACTAGCTAATAGTTATTCCTACCTACAACGATACGTACCTAATAAAATTCCTTAGAGTATTACGTTGAATTGTTTTGTGTCGACATAAATTACTTATAGTCATCAATAAAAATGTTAGTAAGCATAAAAATTGCGGACTCGTGCGTTCGCGGACTTTAAACTGAAGAGAATGAAGAGAGCACGTTAATATTCGAAAAATATTTATGACTTGCTAAAATGGTCAATTCGTGTTATCCAATAAGGTCTGCGCGTACGCACCTCACGGCTCGTAAAGGTGTGCTGTTACACGATGCGACTCACGTTTTATGGCTTAGTCAATGGTACAAAGGTGTAAAATAATTTAACCAACAACAATTATCTCATTTAAAAGCAATACGGAACATTTTCATCTTTTGGCGGCGAAATGTAAACCATCTATGGTAGCAATTTACTCACGCACGATGCGTGAATGCATGGTCACCAAAATTAAATAACGATTTTGTATCCGTCGACAGTGACGGCATAATTTACAACTTTCATGAATATTAAAATATGGATATTCAATCTGATTATGACAGTTGTTGGTAATATCACATTACATTCCCTTTTTAAGGGTTACACTAGCTGTGCCCGCAACTTCGTTCGCGTGGATGTCGGACTTTGACAATGTATTTCTTAGTGCGAACCGCTTAATTTTCGCCTTGTTTTTTATAAATCATAATCGTTTTCATTTATACCCTATTATTATTAGAATTTATTTCGATTTTTCAAGAACATTTGACATGTTTGTGATAAACGCCCTTTGTCGTTGCATCCCATTCCATCCCGCTCCATCCCGCTCCATCCCACTCCATCCCACACCATCCCACTTCATCCCACTCCATCCCACTTTATCCCACTATATCCCACTCCATACCACTCCATCCCACTCAGTCCCACTCCATCCCACTTTATCCCACTACATCCCACTCCATCCCACTCCATCTCACTCCATCCCACTCAGTCCCACTCCATCTCACTCCATCCCACTCAGTCCCACCTCCATCCCATTCCATCCAATTCCATACCATTCCATCCCACTCCATCCCTTCCATCCCACTCCATCCCATTCCATCCCACTCCATCCCGCTCCATCCGGCTCCATCCCGCTCCATCTCACTCCAACCCACTTTATCCCACTCCATACCACTCCCTTCAACTACATCTCACTCCATCCCACTCAGTCCCACTCCATCCCATTCCATACCACTCCATCCCACTCCATCCTATTCCATCCCACTCCATCCCGTTCCATCCCATTCCATTCCATCCCATTCCAGCCCACTCCATCCCGCTCCATCCCGCTCCATCCCGCTCCATCCCGATCCATCCGGCTCCATCCCGCTCCATCTCACTCCATCCCACTTTATCCCACTCCCTCCCGCTTTATCCCACTCGATCCTACTCCAAACCACTCCACTCCAGTCCACACCATATATTTGAATATGTAGTTTTTTTATTCCAAGCTAGATCGCGCTACTGCGCGTCTCGGTGTAAACTGACCGTAATTTTACTTCTGGTACACTTTGAATTCAAATATCTTTTGATAGACTGATCCGATTTCAATGAAACAAAAACTAAATGTTACTTCAAGTTACGGTCTGTCGTTGTGTATTAAAGTTATCTGCATAACTTTCGTACATTTTACGTGATGCCCGAACAAATAAACATACAAACAGACATACAGACAAACAGACATACAGACAAACAGACAAAAATTCTAAAAATGCTAGAAATGGGTTCTATTGGTTGTCCTTTATAACCCTGGCTATATTTTTTGAGTTTTTTTTTAATGTACAAAAACTAATTTTCTACAGTTTTATTATATGTATATAGATATAGATTTATACATATTATGTTATATATGCTTCGACAGCATATCACATACAGCCATTTTCAACGCTCTAAAAAACCAAAACATTGATCCCACCTACATAAATTTACTGCGCATCATTTATAAAAATAGTACGGCTTCTATAAAGTTACAAACCACAGGTCCAAAGTTTAAAATAGAAAAAGGAGTAAAACAGGGTGACCCGCTGTCTCCTAAATTGTTCACTAGTACTCTAGAAGAAATCTTCAAGAAGTTGGCAGACGACTGGAGAGAGAGGGGCATTGTCCTCGGAGAAACGAGACTGTCAAATCTACGTTTCGCCGACGACATTGTCCTTTTTGCATCCTCAGCCGCAGAACTTCAGCGTATGCTTCAAGATCTGAGCGATGCAAGCCTTGAGGTTGGACTGAAGATGAATATGTCGAAGACGAAAGTAATGTGCAATGAAACACCTACAATAGTAAAAGTAGATGGGGAGGCAATACAACATGTCCAGGAATACCTTTACTTGGGCCAAGTAGTCTCTTTCCAGGCGAGACAGGACAAAGAAGTCGCGAGACGGACAGAGAACGCCTGGAAGGGCTACTGGTCCATGAAGGAACTATTCAAGGGTAAGTTGCCAATGGCACTAAAACGCAAGCTCATGGACATGTGTATACTCCCCATCTTAACATATGGTGCACAGACTTGGTCTTTGACTAACATCCAGAAGTCCAAACTCAAGGTTTGCCAACGAGCAATGGAGCGCAGTATATTAGGTGTTAAATTAACGGATCGCGTTCGAAACACAATACTGCGCTCCAAAACAAATATAGCAGACGTGGCTCAAAAGGCTGCTCAACTCAAATGGGACTGGGCAGGACATGTCTGTCGCATGCCGGACAAACTGTGGGCCAAAATAGCTCAAAACTGGAGCCCTGATACAGTAAGACGGGGTCGCGGCAGGCCGCGAAGGAGATGGCGGGACGAACTGGACAGGTTCTGTCCAAATTGGAAGGAGGACGCACGAGCTCGCGAGAAGTGGAAGGAGTGGAGGGAGGCCTTTGCCCAGGAGTGGGACAGAACAGGCTAACAAAAAAAAAAAAAAAAAAAAAAAAAAAAAAAAAAAAAAAAAAAAAAATGTTATATGTAATTGTAAATGAGCTTGGAGGTGAATGTAAACGCTTCAGATAGATACATAATGCGTGCGCGCCGTCGAATGGGCTGTTTAAAGGAGATATACTTCATTGGCCATTACAGCTTGTGTAGTTACTGGTTACTGCTAAATGCAATCGTCTCGTTTACGTTACTTTATGATTTAATGAAGCAGCACTCGATAGTGGGCAATATTTCTACAGTTATGAGCTCTTGAGAGCGATATTCAGAATGGCCACTTAGTTTTACAAGTTCGTTTACAAGCAGCAATTTTGTACTATTGGAAGCGAATTCAGAAGTACCTACCTAAATGATGGCGTTATACGTAGAGTTGGGAGAATGGAAGAAGAAAACGTGTTGCGAGTGACCCCAAGTAAAATGGGATGATGGTGGAAGTGAAGTCGGTAAATCAGGATATACGGGAAGAGGGAGCATCGATGCAAAAATGTTTACCATGGATGTAGACCCCAGAGCACTGACCGCAACTGACAAAGACTGCTTTGACGGCTGTAGTGGTCGATGCAGGTAGAAAGGATCCCATCCTGCATAAGCTAGGATTTCGCGTGATTTTTCATAGAAATCTGATCATTTCATTTTATTTCTTCTATTGCTCTTTCTCCCTGCCCTTGAAATGTTTTTGGGGTCGGCACAAAACATCTTTGTCTCCCAATTCTCCCCTTCCAACGGTTACGCTATTCAATCATTTTTCATTAATTCCTCACACGATCCCTGGCTTTCCTTGGGTCTTCCTCGCCCTTCGTGTATATTTTTGCTACTTGGCTTATAATTATTAGATTTTCTGGACTCACGGTCTTCCTTGCAACCCTTGTGGTTGCTTCAACTCGAATAAATTGCAAGCAATTCTTACTGAAGGTGGATTCAATTAAAAATTGAAAATCAAACAAGTTTTCTAATGGAAATTCAATTTTATTACCAACATAACAATTGTTGTAGGTACACTTACACAAACAAAAGATAGCAAGATTTACAATTGCTTACAACTAATACAGTACACTTCAGTAATTACAAAAGACATTGCCCAAATCAGGCCCACAGTGAACAGTAAACTAGAGAAAAAACACTACATGCATTAATTTAGCCATAAAAAAATAGGTATTTGTGTGTCTTCAAAGAACCGCCACTAAAATCTACAATAATTCGTTAAAAAAAGTTAATCAATTGAAAAAAACGGAAGTTTTCTTGATTTCAACGCTGGTAAAATATTGCCAGCATCTAATCACATTTCAAGTATTTTCATTAATTAATCGATTATAATCGATTATACAAAAATACAATAACCTCACCGGCATACCCATTTGGCTTTTCTTGTATTGTAATAAAAACGAACTAAAATAAAACATGAATAAACAAACTAAAGTGTGCTTGTAAAAAAAGAATTTGAATAATAATCAAAAATCGGTCATTTAGAAAGGAATCGATAAATAGTTTTTATTTTTTTGTGATAGTGACAACACTAATTTTAATTCTGACACTTACACTGACTGACACTGTCATGTTGCGCTCAATGTGAATGTATTTTGAATTTTTTTCAATTTCTTTTACTGCGACCTGGCTTTATATGGACTTGTTTCGGATTTTGGATACCGATTTATAACGTTTTCTACAGTGACTGAAGAACCTTGTGTGAATTGTGGTTTTAACCTTACCGAATTTCAAAATCATAGGTACGATGAAACTTGAAAAAAAAATCTTACATATAGCAGTTGGTTGTACCATGGCAGGTAAATATACTAATCATAAAATGATTTTGGTATTGCCTACGCCATCATCCAATTATTAACGGATAATATTATTATTTCAGGTATCAAAAGACAATCATGTTTGCCACAACCGCTGGTTGGTAGTAACTTAAACCTTGTTCTGCAACAACACTTGGAGTCAAGGCAGCTGCACTAATTGTGGACGTTCTGTTAGACGGATAAGAAGTCACTTATTAAGAACAGATACAGATAGATAGAGAAGTCTCATTAGAAATGTAATTATTAAATGGATTGATTGATTGATTGTTTTTTATACCCTACTGCCTATAATAATTAGACAAAAGTATATTAGAAACTCTCCCCTACTATCATTATCAATAAACCAGTATTAAAAAAAGAAAACTTCTTGTATTTCTCAGTCCCACACTTTTGCACATAGAAAATTAACCCCAAAACATTTGCTTTTTTTAACATTTCTAAAATAGTGGCCTCACTTTAAATGTACTTTTCAGATATCCTATATTATTAAGATTCTAAAACACTGCAATTTTAGACTAATATTTGATGTCCGTTCTGGGCCTCGGGCACTATGGACGCCGGGCATTTCCCTTTAACTAGTTACCGATGGTACAGATGAAACAATAAAACAGATTATAAGAAAAGGTTACAGTGTAAGTAAAACAAAGCAAAGCGTTTATTTGTACTCTCGCAGTTTGTTTGACGAATTCATTAACAGACCCTGAACAAACCGCGCCATTTAGAACGGTTTACTGTTAAATGCAACGCTATTGCAATCAATGACCTTTGACTAACTGCCACAGGATCATTACATTATGCAACAGAGTATCTACTATGAACTTTTTGCCAAACTCGATTATCATGCACCGAGACTTTGATTATTACAAAAAAAAAATGAGAAAACAAGGCGTGCCTGTTGTAACCGGCGAATTGAACATAAAAGTGCAATAATGATTGTGGTGTCACAAGCTGACAGCAATCGTGACCGCGGCGAGGAGCGAAGCGGCACATCGCGTGCTGCGCCGGCGCAGCGCGGCGAGCTGACACCGCAATCGGCGCGCGCAGCCGAGCCCGCGTAATGACAGCTCCGCCGCCATTAGCTCTCATTACCCCACAGTCACGTACCGCAGGCAGAAATGGATTTGTCTTTGCAAAAATAATGATTGTAGATTGCAGACCACCTTCAAGGAAAATTGGATTCGTATGCGCGTAAACAGGATCGAGGGTTAGGCGGTTCACATCGCTGCCCTTGAGCAGCCGTGGACGTTGCACTCGCTTCTCCGCCGGGAGCTCGCTGTGCTCTACATTATCCACCGACGAGAACTTCTAGGTAATCGTTGGCTGTAATTGCATCATTCTGTTTTACATTTGTGTGTTTCCACATACAACTATTACAGATAATTGTTATTATTCTTTTATAAAATAATAATGTCTAGTTATAAGTAGGCAGCATTACATCACTGGACGACACATTTGGCTCTTTGCTCGAAAGCATGTGACAAATCGATGTTGAGTGGAAGTAACACGAGACGAAACCCAATTTTATGTTATGTTTTGAATTTTGATACTCTATAATATCTACCTACTGACATAGCAAATTTAAAACAAGATGGGAAACTAGCACCACGTACTTGATAGGCAGGTATGTACCATTCAAGCGAAATGTTGTAACTTAACGACTGTATGATTCATGCTTCGGTTGCGTAAAATATAGCTGAGGTACAATAAGTGTATCTAATTATAGTACAAACTTCAAATACGAACCTAGGTACGATGAGAAATTACATTAAAATACAAATAGTTACAACAGATCGCAAACATGGTATGACTCTTTACAAGTGGGTCCATATAACAACAAAGCTCTCAATAACTAGCAATCAGAGTTGATTATTGAATCAATAACGTTATGCATCGTCGGCCGCGGAGTCTATAAAATGTGTCCAACACTTCATAAACCAGATGAGCGAGAGCCGGTGCGGCGCGTTGAAACAAAATCCAGGTAGCCAGCAGAGGCAATAGAGGCATCGACCTCGAACATTTCACACATAAATCTTGTTCACAGTCCCCGTGAGCCGTGTTCGGTGTTCGCTAACAAATTACAGCGCGTTATCCGAGCGCGGCCGGCCGAGGGCCGTTATTACAACTAATTGGCGACAATCAAGCCGACTACTGCTTTTGTGCCGCACAATTTTCTCGTCGCATCACTTCGTTTTTCAGACAATTCAAATTCTAACTCTATTTATGTGTTGTTTTGTTCCATCTACCTATATTCAGCTTCAGCTCTGTTCCACAAATGCTTTATTCATACTTCCTGAGAAACTTGAGTGTTTTCAAGTTCGGCTTGTATTGTATTTACAACAAGGGGTTCATCAATATCTCTAATGCGTATTCCGTTGTATAGACATGCGTCATATCGGTTTGGGGAATCTTCGTAAACAATCAAAAGCTCATTTAAATTCCTGTTATTTGGTCGCCCTCGTTATTGAATACCTATGCTACGAGGTACTTGAATGTTTTAACGTCCATGGGAACTAAGGAGGGTGCATTTTCCCCCTCGCCGTCTATTTCGAGCAGTGTGCAATGTGTGCATACATAACAACTCCAATTAGCATACACTGTAATTCCTTTATTTTTAGTTCAGTCAGTCGTTAAACAATACTTAAACTTGACTCATCGACAGTCATTTCAGAGACAGGAAAAAAGTATCTATTTGATAGGTAAGTAAGTATTGTGGAGCCGACAACGGTGCAGCACCTCGGTGGCAGTAACTGTGCGAACATTATACTAATGCGTTAAAGTGTTAAACAAAGGAAACTTACGTTAGGTCGGGCGGTTCCCTCGACCCTCACGGTTCGCACGGCCCAGCTAACGCGGAAGCGCGATGTTTACACGACAAAAAAATAGCGTTCGTCGTGAGCACGCGCATACAATACACATAACTCTGACTTCATGGGAATAACGCAAAGGCCTACACAGCTACACACTTGTTTAGCGACGCTTATATTTCAGCATCTTCATGCACTCCAACCTGCGCTTGTTACTTCCAGTGTTGAGTTATAGCCGAATGAAATAAACGATCTATTCAAGTTGTCCTCTCTACCTGAATAGTTATTCCTCGTATTTCATTTCCTATAACATGTTCTGGAATAAATTCAACTTGCAATATTTGCGCTAGATACATATCGTTTGAGTATTCATGAAGATTGTTCATGTATTGGGTAGGTAATAAATCTAAATAGCATTTTGAGGATAATCTCAATATTGAAAGTCAAAATCAAAGGTCAGCTATATCCCCAGACATGTTTATATTAGATATGATGTCATGAGTTCTGAAATGTTGGGGAATGAGGTGAACCTCCTGAAATTTATGCATTTGATGGCTTCAGTTTTATAAAACATGATTGACAAAATCTCCACAAGATTAGCTCCCGAAGCACACGGTTGAACATGAATAATAACAAAAGCGTCCATATATCATTTCAAAACATAGTTAATCTTGAAATTAAACGCCGTCTAATTAATTTAGAAGATAATAAAACACGTTCGTAGAAAAACCGAGTAGCGGAAAAATTACAAGTAATAAAATTAATGCGATAATTTGTTATGAGAAATTTTATAGCGAGGAGGCTAGCGTACTACCTACTACGGTGCGAACGGTACGTCTAATTCTCACTTTTAACAAAACGTTTACAAGCGGGGCCTTACATAATTATTTTTTGTCGGGCCCGCGCTTTTATACCTTCTACCTGGCAAGGTACCTGCCCCACTAAACCCACTACCCGGAACACTATTAAGTAACTCTACGAGGCATAAAAACATGTAGAAATTACAGAGAGCCGACACTCTTGATGGACACAGTATAATTTAGTTTAAAAGAATTTGTGAAATTGCTTTGTTAGACGCTGGGCTTTTGAGAAGGCGAGCGTTTCTTGAGAAAGACGAACAATTTGTTCATTAGGGGTAATAGCCCGGGGTTGCTTGGAATCATGGCTTGTTTTCAACTCTCGTTTCTAGAACTGGCGGGAAAATTATTGTTATTACCTCTTCATGGGTATTATTACTGAGCTTTGTAAAAAAAGGGACGTTATCTTTTAAGGATTGCACAATCTTCTCGCGGTATTTGAAACTGAAACTGGGCTTTTCAGGTATTTGGAGCAACATTATTTTTACAAATTCAAGAGCTAGATCTACTTTTGAGACTGATAGTAACCGAAGATTTTGGAATGTTTTTTATTAAGGAGCCATGTCACAAAAATTGAGTAGGATGTTCCCGCCATCGCAATGCAAATTTTGGAAGATGGATGAGAATCATCAGGTAAAAGTTACTAAGAGGATCTAACACCGTGTAATAAAACGGAAGTAAATGGGAAAAACCAGCTCGCTAATATCTTATACATCTTTATTGTATAATAAAATACAACATACTATTATCCTGTTAGGTAAATGTTCATTCATTGGCAGTCTCAAGAGCGGGTGAAGCATCACAGGATGCGGGAGTGTCAATAAAACGATAACTAGCTAACAACCAAAAAACATCTTTACATAACAAATAACATGGGAACTAATCTCTTTGAGAATCACTTGCGAACGTTGTAGGATGTACCTCAACGTTGTGTAGGTACAGCGTCGTTGCGGAGCGCGGGGGGAAGGTTGTCGGCCCCGGCCCGTGACGTCACCGCACTGACCACTCCGGGACCGCCACAATGGCCTTTCTCAGAAGGAGCAGATGCGCCTGCGCCGCTATCTGCCGCCCCACACCCCGCTCCCTGCGCCCTATGCGCTCACCCCGGCCGCACGTGAGGTTTTCGAATGGACGCTTATCACCTTACAGATCCAATCTAAACAAATATACCTCACATTCTTCAACCGACGCTCAAGAACATACCGTGACTTAACTACCAAAAAAACTACAATTCTTTACCTTTGAAATTGACGAAAAACAACTACAAAAACTTACATTGAACAACCAATAGCTAACCGGCGCGGAGTGTATCTAAATGACATTATTTGGGCGGTCGCGCGCAGGTAGAGGCGCGGAGTAACCTCGGCGTTAGAGCGCGTACCTGCCGCTGAACGTATCATTACGCGCACGTAATCATACCCGCCGTAATCACCGGTCTGACGCTGTGACTGCCGCCGCCGCCTCCGCCTCCTGTAGAACCTCGCAACTTCCATGGATGAGTGTGGATCTAGTCATGATGTACAGAAACATGCACTAAACCTCCACTCATCGAAAGAAATTGACCTTCCCGCCGCTGATTGGTGGAACCGTCGAGCACGACGCACTGCACGCACTGATCGTTAGCGATGTCACGTTGTAGCACCGAACCGTTCACGAGCACGTTGCCGTGTTTTTTTTTTAAACAATTATTGTATGCGGCGCGCGCTCCTGCGGCGGAGCGCGGCCCGCGCGCCCTGCCCGCTCACTACGAAATAAACGGTCGAGATTTGAAATCTGGAAAGCTAGACGCTGCGCCCGCGGCGGAGGGGGGAGGCGGGAGCGGTGCCGACCAATGGGGAGGCAGCGCGCGCGCACTGGCTGGCGGGGGGGGGGGGCGGCGGGGCGGGGGGCTGGAGGGGCGCTCCACCGCGCCGCCCGATATTATCTTTCTATAAGAACGTTATTTTCTTCTTTCCTACTCGCCAGTCCGTTCAACCGACAGCGGAAGTGAAATGAACGCGCGCGTAAACTGCACACTCGCTGGTAGTGCTCGCAGTCGCACTACTCTCCACCTGACAACACATTTAAACGGCCGACGTTATGAATGAAAGTAAAAAGATACTTTATGGACGAGGCAGTCAATCATGTCGTCGTTTGGTATATTAAAACTCAGTTATACAACGAGCTGATTTATTTGCTCGATATCGGCACACTTACAATCCAATCTAATGCCATTGAGATAACAAAGTGTATTAGTAACATGTTTGCGGCTGCAGCGGTAATTGTGAGGTGCCGTGACGCTCACAAACCGTGCAATGCGGCGTTGACAATAATCACACAGTTAAAATGCGCACATTATAATCAATGAACTATTTCTTGAATATCTCATGCATAAAACACAAAGGTATCATTTACAAACTGAGTGGAATTGAATTCAAAATGTATTATTAAGTTTTCATTGAAACCGTTAATATTAACAGCAGGATACCTACAATTACAGCTGAATAACTATCAGATATTTAGATACGACGGACATTATGCAGACATTATACCGCCCTAAACTTTACACTGCTTTAGATAATGGAGGTTAATGCCATAAATTCAGACAATATTTGGCGTCTATTTAGAATTTTAGATCAAACAACTGCTCTAGGTAACATTTAGGGCGTCAGTGAATGCCTAACGCATTATGTAGAGTCATTAAATCATCTGCATGGCCTTTCCACCAACAACCAAGTTGGGGTGTGCTTACAGTCTAACTAGATGCGGCCTAATATCAGTACTTTACATGGAGCAATCAACGACTGCGTATGTGATCTCCACAACTCAAGATACTGGGCAATACGATACCCCTTGGTAACATTATTTTTCACTTTCGGGCCAGTGATTAGCTGAATCAATTTTCAAAGGACTACAAATGACAGCCAAGGCTAACGAAAACCTGAGTTTTGAAGCATGAAGGGATCTCGTAGGTAATTTATATTAATAGTCAACCTATCCACGAACCGATTACCGAACCCGTTCTTTTTTTTTTTGAGTTTGGAAAACCTCTTAGAATGCCTTTGCCCGGGGAAGGCGAAGGGATATGTCGGACTCGACTCACTAAAACCACACGATGACCTCTACTGCCTTATGGCATCGAGTGTGCGTTCAATCGCGCAATCACTGCTCTCCGGCAGACGAAAAGATTTTTTAAACGCTGCTTAACTTTGAATATGGAACATTGTGGGTTTTATAATTCAACCACCTCCTCAGTGACAGTCATGTGTGTGTTTTTTACACAAATTGTAGCCATGCCACTTCCCATGTCAGCTTTAGTTCTGACCCCTAAAAACTGTTTTGACAAAAAAAATTTTTTGGGCGTTTTTGGGCACAGGGGTGATAAATTATGTTTTGTGCAATCGCGGTTCATTGCTGTCATTTATAGAAAAGTTCATTCGATTCTCCAACATTCCGCACCCAAACCCCCGCTTATCTGGGAAGCATACTTTCATGAAGCATCTGGGAAGTATACCCTTTCAAACAAGAATCGCGTTTTTGAGAAATTGAAGAACATACGCAAAAAACAAAGATTCTGATAACTTAGACACCTCTTCCTTTTTTTTGAAGTTGGTTAAAGTACAATGATTAGAACAAGAAACATTCAATACTCAATATCTAACGGCTTGCACAAAAACAAGAGATGCAAATAAGATTATCTAAAGTTCAAGGGGGTCACTGCACACGATATTAACGGGGCTAAGACAGGACGAGGCGTTTTGCAACGACCGACAGTGCGATGCGACGGAATTATATGTATGTATTTTGCGAAGATAATATTATGTGCACGGTTTGTCCTTTAAAATAGTGTGCGTGGAACTTTTTCGATGCCAAATAGGTCAGTTGTGATTTCGGATTAAATGTTTGAACGCAATCTTAACATCGAGAATTATAAGAGTAATGAGAACCTCCTTCTTTTGAAGTCGGTTTCAAATCTCTTTGCTTGACCATATAATTTATATGACACATTTTTGCAGTTTTTGTAAACATCTTTTTTGTTTAAGAAAGCGAAAATAATAAATTTCGCCGTATGTCACATTAACATTTCGTTGGCTTTTACTTTTTAAATACAGATTATTTATTTATTTAAATACTAGGGTCAATCTTCAATTTTTGAACTTCCGTTGAGGATAATGACACCCGATACTTTTAGTGCTAGTGCAACCATCCATTGACAAAAAACAAAAATATATATTATTTTAATTACGTTTAACTAAAATGAAATTAAAATAATTTGTATTTTTGTTTTTTGTCAATGGATGGTTGCGCTAGCAGTAAAAATATCGGGCGTCATTGTCCTCAACGGAAGTCCAAAAATTGAAGATTGGCCCACTAACTGGACATTTTACTCTCTGTTAGTCAACTTTGTATTTCCCCATATTTTTTCCCGAAACAGTTATTACGCGTAGTAGTGGTATTCATTGTGGCAATTTATTAATGAAGGTATAAGGGCCTAATCGATATTTAGTATGTGGGACACTACGATTTCGGTTAGTTAATTGTATCAAAGTATTCCTTATAGTTTACACTAATAATAATATCACTATCGTTGGGTAGTGGAATCAAGGGCCTGATTCAGAAGGCAGTACTCCTCGATACGGCTCGCATTGTGAGGAGGTTCCTGTCTCTGGAGCCCTAACCACCGGTAGCTTGGACCCTGCTCCCACACCGGCGGCGGATGACTATTTTTGTTTTTTATTTCTTTTTATTTAAGAAATATTTAAAATTATGTGTTTATGTTTGTAATAAATAAACACAAAAACTCATCATCTACCTAACCTATTCCCAACTTCAATGGGGTCGCTTCCCAGTCAAACCAGATTCAGCTGGATATCAGTATTTTACATAGAGCGACTGCCTGTCGGACCTCCACAGCCCAGTAACTGGGTAATACGATACCCCATGGTAAGACTGTTTATCAGACTTTAAAGCTTCTGACTAACAGTAACGACTGTCAAAGATCTACAAATGACAGCCGGGACCAACGGCTTTACGAGCTTTCCGAGGCACGGAGGAAACTCGCTATGATAGATGGTCACCCATCCACAGACCAACCTCGGCAAGCGCGGCTTAACCCGGAAGATCGGCCTGTGCGGCTGTGATTATTTAGCCACGAGCTCTTCAAATACACAAAAACTACTGGACCGATTTCAAAAGAAGATTTTTTTGGCAGCGTAACAAACAGATTGGTGGACGATATTCAGCAGATAATTGAAAATGGCACAACAAGAGACAAAAGCCTTTAAGTAGCAACGGGTGAAACAGTCATACCATTTTCAAAAGTAGCTGGGCTTCGTAAGACCTAGTGATGGTCGTAGTATTCTAAGTCCTTACTAAATGGTTGCTGAGAGGCGATAGAAGATTTGTTGGTAGAGTTACAACCAGATTGGTTGACGATATTCAGATAATTGAAAAATGGCACAACAAGAGACAAGAGGACTTATACGTAGCATTGGGTGAAACAACCATACCATTGTCGATAATAAATCCCATCCCTGGTCTCAACGATGTGCTCTTAGACGAGGCGGCTTTGAGATCGTCCGCTTGTGCAACGCGAGTGGTAAGCGCTAGTGTCGCTGCCAGAAGCATATTGAATAGGAAACTTCAGTCACACTCCGTCACAGCGTGGCGTAAGCGCTGCGGCCGCGATGTGTTTATAGAGAATAGTACTGCAGGACTGCCAATGATGATGATTGACAAGAGTTAGGCGATCAGACCAGGTGAACCGACAACTTGACAGGCTTGTTCGAGTGAGTGAAAGCGACAAAGCTATACAAGTCGTCTAGCGCCATCTCGTTCACTCACTGGAACAAGGCTGGTTTTAAAACGCCATAATACGGCCCCGGTCATATTGGTACTGGGCAAGAGTTGGATGCGGAAGGCCTAGGACCAGGTATTGGCGTGCAACGGAGGCCTACACTGAGTAAAGGATGGATATAGGTGAAGAAGAAAGAGCCAAGATATTTTCATACATCTATTTTTTAAGTTCTTTAACTTGCAATGAAACATAATTCAGCATATCATCACAAATTACAACAAACAATCATGGAATGACTCAAAAAAAAAACTAAATTAACAATATTTTTAACTAATTATGATGTAGCAGTTCCAATGACAAATCTTTTTACATGTTTTTGATCTCAGATCAAAGAAATAGGCAGATAGAATGCTCAGAACACGCGAGTGGTTCCACCAAAGTTAATACAAAATCAAATCGAATTACATTCCATAATGTTTTCTTCGTTTTTGAGAACAACTTTTACAATGGTTAAAGACACGTGACGGCATATTTTGGCAAACAACAACAACGACGCTCAGCTTGGTACGACGCGTAGCTTGGTACAGTGATTCGATTTTGGTTTTGTATTAACTTTGGTGGAACCACTCGAGTGTTCTGAGCGCTCTATCTGCCTATTTCTTTGATCTGAGTTTTTGATAATGAATTTGTGGAATCGGAATATCGCCCGACGCGTGACGACGTAACTTGAAACTTGATATGCACAAATGGCCATGTGTCATTATTTTTACAACATGATTGCATACATCTGTATTTTGACCTAGTTTTAGTTATATCCCGGGAGATGGCCACTAATGCGCTAGCAATTTAATACTGTTTTTATGGAAAGAAAAATAATTTGTATACAAACGAAACTAGCAGTATCATACGCTCAAAGCTATCCCAAATGGTTTGAAATTAGGCAATTCTGTCAATACTCAGACCTTTTAACGATGTACCTTTGTAAATGTATGCATGCATGTTTACTATTTGGTAAATTAAGGAAAAGTTATTGTTAAAACCCTAATTCTCAAAATAAAATGGACAATTCATAAAATAGAATATTTTCTTCAAATTAGGAGTATAATTCTTATAAGATTTTTGGCATGAAATGAAAAAAATAGTTAAAAATTGAAAATAAAAAATATTTATTACCTATTCTACTCCCAATTATAGTAAATCTTCCATTTTTGATCATTTATGCCGTTTTGAGAACTTGTCCTTTTGCGACTCAGTTGCCATTTTGCGAATTAAGCATTCTGCGCCTTAACCGCATAAATATGTTTTTGATTTTTGCATTATTGTCATTGATATTATGAATGAACAACAGTAACTAGTTTCACATTTATACCAAATACAATTTAATTTACAAAAAGTATATACCTATTTAACAATTCGTGCCTTCTCTGTATGAAAGGTAGCCCTCGTATTAGTAGTAGCTAGTATTATTATTTAACAAAACATGTGATACAAAACAACAGATCTCACTCACTCTCTAAGGGTTATTATTCGCCATGATGATGGTACAACCGAGGTCTGTCAGTTGCATGAGCTCGGCACCTCCATCCAGTAGCCGGTGAGAGCATACAGCCACCTTCTCACTGATGTCACACTTCTGTTTGTTGGTGAGGTGGCCTGCAGTCACTACTGTTGCTGATAGCTGCTCCAGGAGCTGGGAGGCTGAGTATGCCTCCATGAGGAAACTGGTGGATAGATATTGTGTAATTAGAGATCTTTTATGGAGTCATTAAATATGGTGAAAAGTCACCAAAGCAGATTTGGGTGGAGTGGACTGTCAGACTTGACTGCCTAAAAGTCATCCTATTCCTCCAGTTGCTATTTGGATTTTAAGGCCATGGCCTCTTAACGAAATCTCGCGAATCTGAGAGGCATTTGACACTATCAGACCTCATCGGTTTTGCTGACGGCTCGGGGCGTACCGTCGACTCGGGCCAAAGTTGCGAATAAATTATCGGACGCGTCCGTCAGCCGCGGCTGAGAAACGCGGTTTATTCATTATCTAGCCTTAGCATTTAATACCACACTGTGCAAACTGTCGGTCGTAAGACGCGGACGTGACCTTGAGCGTTCGGACGTCTCAACAGAATCTGGCCGGCTAGATGTTTGTGCATCCGAAGACGTCGTACGAACTGCCGTGCACACTGCTAAGCCACGTCCCTCAGCCGCAGCTGACGGACGCGTCCGATAATATGTTCTCAGCTTAATTCCAGTGTGGCAACGACACAATGCTATACATGTCGTCAAGCGTCATCTCACCGGAATTGACTCTCGTTTTAAGAAATCATGGTAGGGCACCTAGTCCTTCATCAGGTGAGTTACCCATTACTCGCGCCCACGATACAACGGCCAGTAATCGCCTCGCAATCTACAATTCCCTGGGCGGCTGATTTCGGGAGGTGGAGGATTGCCTCTCTCTCACTTGTTTCGCCTCTTTTTTCCCTAGCATTATTGCTTCGCGTGACTGCTTCCCATGCCTCCTCGTTTACTTACTGCAGAGCAGAGCCGAACGCGAACTCACCACGTCATTTCTGGTAAAACTCTTAACACCACAGAATCCGTGCTGAGGGCTGAGTACTTAGTTATCATTTCCAGAAATAGCATTTGAATATTCCTGTTTGAATACATTTTAGCCGTATTTGTAGTTTTGATACTAAAGCAATAGCCTCAGGTTATGTCGATAAATAGCTGTTAAAGTAAATGTTAAATGGCGGTCATGAGTCGTGAGATCAAACCATGTCTGATTGAACTTATGACAGAACCTATTTATATTAAGCTGAAGGAAAGTACGTGGACATTACAATACCCACAACCTCGACCACTTTTTTAGAGATGCCGTCGCATGTTAGTGGACGCGCTTGCTTCTGCATTATTATTCTATTAATGCAGAAGCAATCGTTCGCAATCCTTTTTTCGCGATACAGGACTAATTTTCGTAACAGGAAAACATTCCATTAACATTTTCTCATCAGACACAGGTACCTCCCAAAACTTCCGTGTCCGGTGAGGACCTGCGTCATGCGGTAGGTCAGGATGTTGTGACACCTATCCAGCCACTCCTCAAAGAGGGGTCTTACCGCCGCGATTGGGGCGTGCCCGGACCTCCGTAGGAATTTATCCTGGTGACTTTACAAACATAGAAACTCACAGCCGCAACAACTACTTATCATACAATAAGGACAAATATTTTTTCTGAGCAGGGATCGAAACCGCCACACGCTGTGGAGCAGTCGATCGCTCAGCCACTGCGCTAACCCTGACGTCAACTTTATAGCTGATTAGTGGATGGCAACCCACGTAATCCTGGAATGCGAGGGTGTTGCTAACCAACAGGCACAAAACCTTGGCATCCCAAGGTCGCTCCAAGAAGCCTGTTAACGTCCCAGGAGTCTTCTGAGCTTCTGGGAGGAGCTGGGTTGGCTCATATAGTCAAGTGTCCCACCTTACACATAACGGACCACTTACGAGTCTAAATGCGGAAAAGGGAGCCCCTAACAATACAATACAAATAGCTGCATTTTACTATTTTTATCTCCGAAAAAATATGATTAAAATGCTCACCTTTCCACAAACTTCTCCAATTCACTGTAGTTCTTGATGTTCAGGTATTCATTGACAAGCTTCTCAGGAACAAGTCCAGTTACCTGTTCACAAATTACAATAAAGTATGAGGTAACATATTGATTTATTGTTGCTTGAATTAGAGAGATTGAAGGTTTAGACAATATTTGACCATGTTGTCTAAACCAGTGGTGCCCAAAAGGTCGATCGCGAGAGGTTCCACAGTCGATCGTAGAGGTTAAGCAAGTTAGTACCTATATGATTTTATTTTCGAAAATTTATAAATTACCTACTGAGCATTCCTATCTACAAATGTGTGTAAACTTTACAAGAGTAAGAAACTATGTTTAACTGCTGAAAAACTGCAGAAAATGTATAACTAAAATAACATAAAAATAAAACTGTCGATCGTAAACCCTTGACCTTTTCTCAAGTCGATCTTCACAACAAAAAGGCCCATACTTTTTGTTACTTTTCGTTGTTTTTATCTCTGGTCTAAACCTTCTTGTAAACATTCAAACAGGAACAAAATAATTGCTGAACTTCATACCTCAACTAGTCCTTCAGCGGTGATCTTGCCCAGCAGTCGCTGGCAGCACTGCATGGCAGTGAGAGCGCGTCGCAGGTCTCCCTCGCACGTGTCTACTGCCTGGTGCAGGACTTCGCCCTCACCGACGTCAACGCCTTCCAGTTCACATATCTCGCGGAGTCTGTGTTTTTAATTTTTTCGTTAATTTACATTGTTAAGATAAGTTGCAGTTGTGGCCACTGTTATGCATAAAAAACTTAAGCATAAAATATTCACTAACTGATAAGAGGTTGCTACTGCTGAGCTGTAGCTGGGTTTTTCCATTTGAAAATTCTATTAGCAGCTTGGCATCTAGTTTTGTAGTGATAGTGACAAAAGGTTTGCCCACTGTAACATGTGACTTACACATTTCAGGCAAAATATGAGTGTACTTAAAGTCCACTTACCAATTATTATATACCAAGTTTCATCCATGCCTCAGAAAGCACCGGGCACGCCGCAATTGCGGCGGTAAGACCCCTCTTTGAGGAGTGGTTGGAGAGAAGTCATGGCGTCCTTACCTTCCGCCTGACGCAGGTCCTCACCGGGCACGGGTGCTTCGGGAGGTACCTGTGTCTAATGCGGAAGGAGGATACGTCTGGGTGTCATCACTGCGAAGATCGCCCGGAGGACACGGTGGAGCATACGGTGCAGGACTGCCCAGCTTGGGCGGCGCACCGACGTGTCCTCACGGCTGCGATAGGCGGAGACCTCTCGCGCCCGGCATTGGTTTCGGCCATGCTGCGGGGCGAGACGGAGTGGGAAGCGGTCGCCTCCTTCTGCGAAGCAGTAATGCTCGCTAAGGAGGAGGCGCGCCGCGAGCGAGAGAGGACAGAGTCCTCCCTCCGCCCCAACCGCGGTGTAGGACGCCCACGGCGACGGACGTCGCGCGACGATCTCCGGCCACCGTAGGCGCGGGCATGCGGGCAGCGAGTAAAGGGCAACTCGCTGCCCGACCAAGGACCATGCCCGGGTCGACGGCGCGTTGTGTCCCACGCGCGCCTCAAAGAGCGTCAGCATAATGACGGGGCCCCCCTCTCAGAGGGCCAAAGCCTGCCGGGGTTGCGGGATTATTCCCTTACCGTAACCCCGGAACGTAACAGGCTATGAAGGACACCGTGGATTTTAGTCAGTAGAAGTCTGACAGTCCCTCCCGCCCTGCCCGGGGTTGGAGGACTCATTTGATGATTTTACCACGCTAAAAAAAAATAATTAAAAAAAAAAAATGCCTCAGAAAGCATATCAAGACATTGTCCTAGTGTTCATTTGTAGAACTTTGACAGTTTTTTTTTTATCATGGTAAAATCAAGAAATGAGTCCTCTAATCTAAAATCCAGTGTCCTTCAGTAGGCCTTTGTATATTGGAGTGGAGGTATACATAATTATGTCCCGCGACAATAACGTTGACACTCGCAGTATGTCAGCCAAAAAGCCTGACAACCAATCCTACAAGTGTTGTTACTATCGGGTTGTGGAAGTAGGACAGACAGCCACTTAACATGGTTCAAAACGGGTCTAAGAAGGTGATACTCCGAGAAATTCGTACCTCTTGATGACATTCTCTCTAGCCAAAGGTTTGAAGCGAAACTTAGAGCATCTGCTGGTGATAGGAGGAATAATCCTTGACACATAGTTGCAGATGAGGCAGAAGCGTGTGGTTCTTGTCTCCCGCTCCATGGTCCTCCTCAAAGCTGCTTGCGCTGCATTTGTCATTGAGTCTGCTTCGTCCAGGATAACCAGCTTGTATGGGGGACATGGTCGACCACTGCAATTAAAAATGATGAGTTATTACTGATGGAATTGTATTGCATATTCAATGTTGGGCTACATTAGCAACCTTATTTCAGTGAAAGGAATGGTGTTGAATAACAAAAAAAATCTCTATTGTACTCTTCTAACATTCAATTGCAAATTCTCCAAGACAAACAAAACAAAAAGATTAATTCAGTATTTTATAGATACAAGTATTTGGTACAGTGTCTTCATTGCATAATTTTACTGAACCAAACACACATTCACCCTATTCAACTTCAATTTATACTTATATTGAATGCTTGAAAATCGAGAAAAACTTAAACCAAAAAAAAATTAATAACAAAATGTTCTTACTCAGGCCTTGTACTGCTGACAGTGAGTTGAGCAAATGACTTCACTTTATCTCTGATAACTTGAATACCACGTTCATCAGAAGCGTTCAGCTCCAACACACGATCTCTGCTTATATCTCCAAACAGCTCCCTGGCCGCTGCAAGGATAGCACTCGTCTTGCCGGTTCCGGGAGGGCCGTAGAACAGCAAATGTGGTAGATCTCCGCCTGATAGGCACTCCCTTAGTACTTGCACCACTTCTCCCTGGTCTACAATATCGTCTATAGTCTTCGGCCGGCTGGAAATTACGTTATCATCATTGTTAATACGAATAGATTATTGTGAGTATCAAAATGTGTTGTTAGCACTTACTATTTCTCAACCCATGGCGCTGGAGGCTTTTTCTTGCCAGTCGATTTTACACCCGAAGACGAAGGTTTGTCTGATGCAGATAATTTGCCACTTTTGAGAAAAGCTTGCATTTTTTCTTTATTTTTTCAATTTCAAGTACAAACTTTGTACGAAAGCGCGGGGGTTTATCGTTCAAATGTCAAACCAAAATGAATCAAACTGTCAGTTCAGACGTCAGGCATAGTAAAAAAAATGGAATCAAGTACCTTGAGCATGGTGAGAAAGAAACAAAATAGCGAAACAGTAATGTTCGAAAGAGATAAAAGGTATGCTGTAACTTTAAAACATGCCTAATTTATATTTGAGCTGGAACGCTATGCTAGTGTTGTGACTATAAGATCCAGAATTACGGTTTTTTTTAGTCGATTTTCCGAGCCTTTGTGTTTACATCTGTACAATAAGTGCTCTATTGCTAAATAAATTATTAAAATGGTAACACAAAATTGTCAAAAAAAAATGACAATGACATTAATTGGAGTTTGTTTTGTTGATGTGATTAGCGCGAAAACATTACATCTTATTTAATTAAGCTTAATTTGACCGATTTATATAAATCACAATTAAAAATGACAAGATCCAAGACAAAATCAAACACAGTTGCTGCACCTGTTCCTCCAAAACGTGTAGAAAAGTCATGGATATTACTTGTAAAAGGTTAGAAACTTTACTATGATTTTCTCTGATGTAGTGCTTAACGAGAATTGTCTGCAAATACTGTGTCTCACGATCAAATAAAATTACAGATACTTTGTTGGACAATAGTCATTTCCCCATCATTACTTTACAACACCCGGCACATGGAGAACCGTCGAAATATTGCCTGGATGACAAAAATAAGAAAATCTATGAAATCCGGACATTTGACGAACCTTGCCGGTCATGGTTTGTTGGAGAAACTGTTAAATCCGACGGAAGTGTCCAAATGTTCACTCCAGTAAACCCCGTATTTCTAGGTAAGCATATTTTATTTATTTTTACCTTATCAATGCTGATAGTGAATGTTTAAACTAATGTTCAGTACCTAACAATTATTTTTCAGTGCTACCAAAATTAAAGGAACAGTGCTGTGATAGAGCAATACCATTAGAAGACTTACTCTCCGAGAAAGGATATGATAAGATTCTAGACTTTGTACCTAGTTTAGAAAATGTAGCCGATTTGAAGGTATTTACTTAAAAAAATAATTGGTTTGAAACAAAGCCACATTTTAGTTCAACAATATTATTTTGTGACTGATCACAAGATTACCAATGAGTTAAAATAAAAAATTAGGCTGTTTTTAAATTACAGTAAATAGTAGTAAGATTTGTAAATTAACAGTTTTCAGCCGTATCAATCAGACTGGTGGCGAACTCCGTCAGAGTGCGGAAAAGGCTTAAATTGATGATTTCAATTGATCAGCATAGATTCAGCCTAGTGTTATGGAAAAAAAAAGCTCTAATTATTATTTAAAAAATGTTATATTTTCTTTCTAGGGTCCAGCTGACATGAAAGCATATAAATACAATGAAGAAAAGGCAATGGCTTGGTTGGAGGACCGAGTCCGCAGACTTGCTAAAGCGTTGCGAGAGAAAAACATTCATGTCACTTCTGGAGCAGTTTCAGCTACTTTTGTGTCAAGCTCATTGAAAGATATACAAGAAGGTATGGTAACTTCAGTGCTTGTTTTTACTACTGTTAGGTGAATTACAGAGATACAAAATTAAATGCTGCCAAACTCTGACACTAAGGTATGCACACTATCATTCAGAGAGATGTCATCATCATCATCATCAGCCTGTATTCATCCACTGCTGGATATAAATATGAGATGAGATGTGTCACAAGCAAATTATTAACAGCTGCATATATTATGTTGCCATGATCCACAGGAATTAGCTTCAAAATACTTTTTATTTATTGCTGGCTTATAATCAATATTTTTCGTCATTTCCAGAACGCTACTTGAAGTATGCCTGTGGCATGTTGTCAGAGTATCTACAAGATGAAATGAAGCAATCATTAGAAAAAAGGTTCAATTTCGAGCCAGATGCAATCGAAACTATTGGAAACAAAAGAAAGTCTGAAGTTGAAAATAATGAATCTAAGAAAAAAATTAAGTGTGAAACTTCAGATGATGAATCCAAAAATAATTCACTTGTGTTCCCTGAAAAAGAAAATAATGTAATGAAAAAAGAAAAGCCTCTAACAGCAAAGGAAAAGGCGAGACAAAAGGCAGCAAGTGGGACCAAAACTATATCTTCATTTTTTACCAAAAAATAAAGCTTTTTTTTATAGGTATTTGTGTTTATGTATGTGTATATTGTATGTAATGTGTTGATTAAATAATATTTGTTATTTTCAATGAGCATTTTACACCAAAAGTCAAAACTCCTCGTTTATTCGAACAGTAAAATGGAGCAAACTAAGCAAACTGCATTTTTTTTTGCAACTTCAGAAGAAAAATCAGTGCAGTATTATATTTAATTTTAGGATAAGTGTATGCGTTGTGAACCAACTCTTTTATTCGTGAATCCTAGAACTTTTTTTTATACATGGTAAAATCATCAAAAATTAGTCCTCCCAACCCTGGCAGGGGGGAGCGACTGTCAGACTTGTACTTATTAAAATCCACGGTGTCTTTCAATAGCCCTTTATGTTCCGGGGTCACGGTGATGGATTAAGTCCCGCTTACCCCGGCAGGAAATCCTAGACCTAATTGGAACCTAAATTATATTTTGATAACTACCTAAATTACATTTTCGCGTTCCTAACCCAACTCTAGAGGCAGTAGTACAAACATAGTTTATTTTCACGATAATTACTGTTTGTCTTCTGTCAGCTGATGAAAGAATGGTGTTGATGAATCACCATAAAAAGACAATAATTATTTTCCTTGAAAGGCCAAGAACCATTTCGTTTTCAGATAAAATTATTAAATAGTTTCATTGTAATGGTATGGTATCCATGCGAAATTATTTCTATTTCTAAAGTGACTTTAATTTTACGGTATTTCAGTAACCGGTTATTTCCGAAAAAAAATATTGGCAACATTGCTATGGTCGCCATTAACAAACGTCCATCCGTTTCGGACTTCAGTGGATTTTTATACAACACGGACATTTAGAAATAATTAAGTGAATCTCGGACACTTCGGACCTTGTGTAGTGAAACTGATGTGATTTATTTTGATATTGTCGTGTGTAAAGACTTCTATAAGTGCTCTATATTCTCAAAATCGCGGCCAATGTCAGCAGGCGTGTCAGATCAGGTATTTCGCATTTACACTATCTCTGTTCAATTATTACGTGTTAAAACGTATTGTTGTTTATCTAATATTGGTGTTTTGTTTCTTGTTTCATGATTGTGGCGATCACAGCGGATGAAAGGGCAAGGGAACCAAGGTAAAGATGGTATCGTTGTGACGTTGCAAAGTGTTTTCTCCGTAGGTGGAACAGCGTACCGGTCGGCTTCGCGTTCGTTTCTCGTTATTGCGATGCTGCGATTAGCGTCGTAATCTTTTTAGCTTTCACTTTTATTATTTCTTGCGTGATTTTAGATCTAGAATAATTTAGTTAACCATGTTACTGTGTGGTATGTGGCATTGTAAGTGTAGTGTCTAAATGTATGGTGATATTGGGAGAAATGAATGTAATGATAATGTTGTACACCTGAGAGGATGTAGGTGGGTGGCCCACCCAATCAGCCCACAGACCTCTATCTAAAATAACTTGAAAATCTTTACCACCCACACATAATCAATGTCTGTGCCTCTACCACTCTTGTTTAGTGATTGACTACAGAGCAAACATGTACTACTATGTAGAACACAGTAAGTTGTTTAAAAATTCAATGAATTACTAGTTAATTTTGTATGTGCTAAGGTCCACTGCAGTTGCAGTACTCATTTGGCTTTGTTGTTTATGCTCAGCAAACAATAATTATTATAACATAAATGTACTTTCATTGAATAACTTACTAAGAGCTATTTTATTTGTCACAACATGCAAATACTCCCTATGATACTACTTAAAAATGTGTGTTTACTTTGTGATAAGGCAAGCTCTATTCATTGCATGGCAAGTAGTGGTCACACATTCATCAGGTATATTCCTTTAACACCAGTCAGCTATCAACTTTGTCACTGAGACTGTAATAGTCTTTGTAACCACCCTCTTATACTGTAGAACCTGTTCCTATTGATTAAGCAAGCTTACCATTGCATTACACATTCAGCAGGTGCATTCCTTTATTACTAATCAGCTATTGACCTTGACATTGAGACTACACAGTCTTTGAAACCATAATCTTATCCTCCCTAACCTGTTCCAATTGAGTACAGATCAACAGGTGAGCACCATAATAATAATGTAGTTGAATATAAAACCACAGATACTGGTTTTTTTTTTTACTGTGTTTGTGTCATACTGTGTCCTACAGACCTCTGTAATCACATCATTACCACTTTTTTTTGCATGTTTAAGTAATGAAATGAGTCCTCCCACCCTGGGTAGGGCAGGAGGGACTGTCAGACTCATACTGGCTAAAATTCACTGTGTCCTTCAATAGTCCTTTATTTCCGGGGTCACAGTAATGAGATAAGTCCTGTGACCACATCATTATCACTAGTATAGTGAAATGTCTGTGTTCCATAACTTTCCAATCTGCTGTAGGTTTTTCCCCATAACAATTGTCGTCCAGTGAAAACATCATCTTCTTTTAAACCTGTAAAACTGGATTTGTAGACACAATCTCCCAAGTCAAGTATGAAATTGTACTTTACACTTTTTTGTAAAATTACTAATTTTTGTCACCAACATTCTATTTATTGAAAATCCAACAGTACACTTTTATTCAAGCATTTATGTTTACATGCTTTTTGTTAGTGAAAATTAATGATCATTTTCATTATATTTCATTCTTCTAAAATATTCTAAGAATATCTTTCCTATGTATTATTTTATATATTCTATGGGATCTAAAATGATCCCAAAGTAAGCCAGATTTTACAGCCTTTAGATTTAAAGGTAAGAGGCACCTTATGACATGCAATGTGTAAACCAATGAGTGTTCAATGATCCCACAAAGAATTGACCTGCATGAAGTACTGCCATGACTAATAATTGTAGTCAATTGATTACTTCAATTGTAATTAATGGCATTTGCATGAACAATATGAACATGTTGCTTAGTGGGGCATAAACAGTCTTGAAACCCTTAATGGCAGATAGATAGATCTTATATTTTTAAATGGTTGGTCCCAACGGGATAACAGTACTCACTTGTCGGTGGGCAAAATTTTAATCTTCTGGATAAATACTCCAGATGTTTTTTAACTAAGCTATCATATCACTTTTTAAGGTTTATTGATAGATACAGCTTAGAAGCAAAAAAAAGATTAATTTAAAAAAAAGGTGAAATATTGGAGTCATGAATAAACTGCAAGTTGTAGTTTAAAAAATAAAAAGGTATTATTAATGTTTTGAAATCAGAATTAATGATTATAATATTATTTAATTACTTCTTCATGCATTATTTCTTTTAATTGCATTGTTAAGATTCCTGCTCAGTGAATTAGTGCACTGTAATAAGAAACCATTAGTATATGGTGTTGTTTCAAATATTAATATCCTTAAGTTACAATACAAATTCAACCTTGTGCTACATATAAATGAAGACCATAGCTGCTTGCTTTCATTTATCAGTATTTTAGATGACTCATTTGAAAACAAATGAGTGTTGTGACTTTACAAACAATTTATAATGGTCTTGGAACATTTTAAATAATGAGAGGAGCAGTATTGCATTGTATTTACTTTGAGCTAATACCTACTTTCACATAATGCACTGCTTATCCAGAAATAAATTACTTTTTATGCCCACACAGTAAATAAAGAATTCTTATCTTAACAGTAAATACACTGCACATGATGCAGGATATTGCCAAATTTGGTAATTTTTCAAAATATAATTATTAACTGAATAGGTAGACCTTGTAGTAGATGGCAGGATGAGCTTGACAAAACCGATGGCAAGCGGTCCACTTTGGCCCTAGATCGTGAGAACTGGAAGTCATGGGGAGAGGCCTTTGCCCAGCAGTGGGAAGATGTAGGCTAGCAGTAACTAAATAGGTATTTTTGTACCATGTCTATAGAGTCATTCTAAGATCTCTAACATACAGTCAGTGTCCTTCATTACTTGACCCATTGCATACAATAGCAAAATAAGAAAAGGTGGGTCAATTAACGCAAGCCAATGTGCCATTTTTACTCAAAGCCCAATTATTATGATTCTAGTGACAAATGCACCGAAAGAGCAACATTTAGAGAGCGGCGGCGACGAGCTGGCCGAAGTATCATGGCGTCATCAGCAACAACCATCCTATGCGCCACCCATCTCGTCCGCGGCCGACCCATACAGCGTGGCAGGTAGGTACATATGTTTCGATAGTCGATACCAATAGCCAAAGACCTCCCCCCGACCATATATGATAGACTAATGTCCATATTACCGAACGTAACTCAAGATTCAAGCATTACTTGTTTCATTTTTTTTTTCTAAAAATGTCGCCCCATTCTGGAAATTTCTCCTGTGTCATGGGTGCGTTTACAAACATAGAAACTCACATTCACGAACAACCAGACCCGAAAAATCTATTTGTAGGTCATACGAATGTTTGTTCCGTAACACGCTGCGCAACAGTCGATACTTTAAAATTAGATTCATGACACTTGGTCTGCCTTGGTCGTTGACTGTAAGCAGTAAACCGCGCCTCTGGAATGTAGAGGGCAAAAGAACTGGGTGTTTATAAGACCCTGGATTCCACCTAAGCAGGGTGGGAGGACACATTCAAGTACTTACAGCCCAAAATAAGGCATTTCATTATTAAAACTACCCAAGCGCGGCCGCAGCCTGAAACTTTGGGGGGGGGGGTCACTCACTACACTAATAAAAAATAGGTATCTGGAATAAAATTAACATTATTACAAAAGTTGTCAGCAAACTGTTTCATCGCCGTTAGGGCGTTAGGGGTTAATTCCTTACTTTATTATTGGGCAAATTTTGAGATTTTTCAATGTGACCTTAGATTTTGGGGGGGGGGGTCATGTCCCCTGTGACCCCCCCCTTTGGACCGCGCCTGAAACTACCACTGTGGTTGAAGTCTTGAATGCCGTTCTGTAGTATGGTACTTAAGGTGAACTTGATCAATGAAAATGAAAGATTTAGGGCAGCATACACTTTGAAGTAGTTAGTTGACTGTTCGAGCAGTTTCCTGTACTGGCTACTGTTTGAAAACAACAGCCGCCTGGAGTATTTTGACTGCTTAAGCAGTTGATACTGATTGCTCGGTCCGTAAATGATGTCATGAGTCTACCGATCGCATTCAATTACACTTGTGAAGTTATCAGTTCCAAGAAATGTATAATGACGTGTCTCATTGAAAATTAGTCAAACGAGCACCTGTGAAGTCCCGAGAATAATGTGCATTGGTTTTTATCTATGGTTAAGATTTTCCCTTAGTTCATGTAGATACTTAATGTCAGCCCCACAAGTTCATTGAAAAATTCTCCCACCCTGTACATTCCCTATAACTAACTATATGTTGGTTTTATGTAGAGTTTGCTTGTACAGTATTTATAGTCCCCAGAATCCTAAAGCCTTTGTCTAGTTGAGTTTGTTAACAATGTTGAAAGGTCAAGATTATATTTAGTTGAACTTGGACCTTTCAAAAACTGCATCAAGTATAAAGCTCGATATTTTGTGTAATATAATAGAGACAGATAAACTAGATTTCTTGAGACTATTTATCAGTTTGAGATGACGATGATAAGCAGTTTAGTTCAGATGATAAAATAAAATGCGGGACATTTATAAAATTGTGCTAATAAGAGATAATGAGGCTTATTGTCGTGTTATAAAGTCTAAATTCAGTCTTTTCAATGAATTAAACATCTTTTGTATCTTGTTGCTTTTGTTTTAAGTTAATTATAACTAGAAAGTGGGAAATTTGTTTAGAGGCAAATATTTTTCCTTATTTCAGGTTATTACGGTACAACAGCACTTCCTTATCAAGCTTTTGGAGTCGGGGATGGGACATGGTCCACCAATGGAACAGACCCGATGACTTTCGGAGGATACAATCCTCACGATTCTTATGGAATGGATGGTAGCTAGTATTCATACAGTAACAAGAGAAAAGATGTCACTTTTATCATCAATTTCCGTATAAAATATTCATGCTAGAATAGAAAACGACAATACCTCGATCAATATCTTGCTTCTATTAAACCGCATCCATCTTTTGTGTCCAACCATTGTTAATATATCATCTAATTACCATTTTACCTCACGTTTTCTTAAAACGCTTATTGAGTATACATTTATAATTTTGATATTCCCAACGTCTGGAACACTAGATTTCTCTATTAATTCTCTTTTGTTACATTTTCAGGTGTGTTTGGACCCTCAACAACACCATTTTCGACAGCTGCATTCGGACAACCAGCGTCGACATTTAATTATTTTCACGGTAATGGCGACTACTCGACGTGGGGACAACTCGGTCGCGCGAAGCAGTACGATGACTATTATAGGGCTGACGGGCTGTACGTGCCCGACGGCATCAAGGCCGTGGAGACGGGCGTGCAGTCGCTCTCGCTCGGCGAACACAAATTGGAGAAGGATCGCCCTCCAGAACTTAAGGACGTGTCTGGCGGCTCTCAACCCAAAAAGTTGACATGGGCTTCCATCGCGAGCCAGCCGGCCAAGCCCGCGCCGTCCTCGCAGGGAGGCGCCGTGAAAAAGAAGGGCCCCGGTATGCCTCCACCACCGATAATTCCCGGAAAGCACAACATGGATATCAGCACATGGGACGCCGGCAAGAGCGCGCCAGTAGTGACCGCGCCGCCGCCGCCACCGCTGCAGGCGCCGCCCGTGCCCGCGCCGCTGCCCATGCCCGCTCAGGCGCCGGCCGCGCCGCCCGCTCCCGCCCCGCTGCAGCAGCAGCGCGGCCCGCCGCCGCCGCACCAGCCGCCGCCTGCATGGACGCACGCGCCGCGCGCCCCGCCGCCGCACGCGCCGCACCCGCCCGCGCCGCACGTGCCGCGGCCGCAGCTGGCTGCGCCCGCAGTGGCAGTGCCGCCGCCGCCGGCCGCGCCTGCCGTGCCGCATCCCGTACTCGACGAACTGCGTGTCAAGAATGACTATAACCCTAAAGAATTCGATCTGAGCGCTCCTCTAGCTCGGTTCTTTGTGATCAAGTCCTATTCGGAGGACGACATACACCGCAGCATCAAGTACGAGATATGGTGTAGTACTGAGCACGGCAACAAGCGCCTGGACGCGGCGTTCCGCGAGCGTGAGAGGGAGGGAGGCGCCGTCTTCCTTTTCTTTTCAGTGAACGGTAGCGGCCATTTCTGTGGAATGGCTCGCATGACTAGTGCGGTGGACTACAACTCCAACTCTAATGTGTGGTCTCAGGACAAGTGGAAGGGACAGTTTCGTGTAAGGTGGATCTATGTTAAGGACGTTCCAAACGTGCAACTACGTCATATCAAATTAGAGAATAACGAGAACAAGCCGGTTACAAATTCTCGCGACACGCAGGAAGTGCCGCACGCCAAGGGGCTGCAGGTGCTACGCATCATGCACTGTTATTGCCACTCAACGTCTATTTTTGACGACTTCATTCACTACGAGAGGCGTCAGGAGGAAGAAGATTCGCGCAAGGTTCCTGTTCATCACACTCAAGAGAATAACCGTGAGGAGCAAGACAACGGTCGCGGGTACCGCAGTAACAGTTATCGTGATTACCGTGACAAGCGCGACGGCCATGAGGGGCGAGAGGGTCGTGATGGGCGCGACGTTCGCGACGGACGTGACGGACGTGACCCTCGTGACGGCCGGGGTGGTCGAGACGGGCGCGACGGACGCGACCCGCGGGACCACAGGGACCACCGAGACGGACGAGACGCCCGAGACCCACGTGACCATCGGGACTCGCGCAACTACCGCGACCCTCGCGACCCTCGAGACGCTCTCGACTTAGACGATGATGGACCGCGGGACTATAACGATCATAATGATCGCAACGATTCGGGCATGTACCGCGACGGTCCAATGTCTAATATGTATCGCGACCGTGACTACAACAGGCCCCGTAAGGTTCGTTACATGCCAACAATATAGCTTATTATAAAAATAAAAAGACTAGTATAGTATTTATTTTTTTTCTGAAATATTTGCGATGATAATGTATATTAACAGAGAGTTTTGTTTCAGGACCGTGACGGGTCGCGCGGACGCGGACGTCCTCGCAACTGATTGATGTGCTTGTTCTGTGAAAACAGTTTGAGGACTGGCTTCTCCCCATAGACAACTAGTAGTCAACTAATTGGTACCGCATTACATAGACGTATGTATAGTGGACATACATAGACAGGAATGAGGAATTATGTCCTTCAACGACGTGACCGGCGGTTGTTGCGTTCCTACTTGAACAATTTTAATGTAGATATAACATAGATATTATTGATTGTTTTAAACAGTGCATCGCTAAAAAAACTTTCAACAAATTAAAATGTGCTAAATAATATTCGTACTGGAAGAACGTTTAATTAAACAAACGCCTAGTGAACAGAACATTAAGTAATACCTACAGTCGTCATGTACTAGTAACGCACTATGTGACGGCGAGTGGAATCGTGGACTTTATTTCAAATTTGTGGACTGAATCGATAAAATATAGTAATTTTTATAACTAGAAAATTCTGTGGTGAGAGGAGTTGATCCTATGGTTTAGGGACTGGTGAAGTTACAGAAACGTTGATACAAGTATCTACACATGTGCGCTGACTGAGTGTTACGATACCTCGGCAACAAGTGTCTATGATATTCATTAAATATATGGAAAGCTGATATTATCAGTGGTGACTTATAACTTTTATATTGCAGAAATTGTAATCAAATAAGGTGTGGACCTTTTGTATACATTTTTTTATATCAATATAATGGACAGTTATGTATGAGTTCTCTCGTGGCATTGGGTTTGGTCTTACTCCATTTACTACCTGTTCTAATGATTTTCGATATGGCAATATTACATATTTGCTTACAAATGTATTTGATATTGCAATATCATGGAGTTAAATGACATCTATTATTATCTATTTGAGGTATTTTATGAATTAGTTTGAAAAGATTCTAATCACATAATTATTTCTAAGTTGTTGGTATGTATGGATTGTTCCTTGTTGAATTTTTAACATGTGTACATATATTATAAAAGAACTCTTAAAATATTTTCTACTTTTAAGTGAAACTACAGTGTGACGAGAGAAATTGATGACAAACAAAAGGAGTATTCCATTATAACTTGTTCTGACCTTCATTATGTATATTTTTATTTATTATCATCATTACTCTCCCCACCTTGATTTTAAAGTGCCTTTTCGTTTACAATAAACAAAATGTTTGGATTCTGTTCTTAATTTGTGTAGATGTCTAATAGAAGTGCCACAATGGTATTTTATAATACCCAAAACTAATTTCTAGTTAATTTTGCTAATGCATTCTAGATATGTCATTTGTTTTACATATTTTTTTTTAGTTTGTATTCTGTTTTAGTAAGGAAACTGATTTTCTTCATTACATGATGAATTGATTTTTTAAATTATGTACCTTCTTAAAGAAGTTCTCTTAGAAGTGATACTGGATTAAAGCCTGTCATTGAAAATGTTAATTATTATTTTTGTCCCGCCATTCCTAAAATTATCGTTTGTGTCTATTAGTTATTATTATAATAGCTTGCTATTAATGATGTTACGTAGCAAAGAATTTATTTGTATTATACGTAAATAATATTTCTATTCAGTTGACCTGAAAAAAGACCAACATACGATATTTTTATTCCTCATTATTCTTATGTAATTATCTAGTGATTTTTCAGCAGATTTGAAAACAAATTCCTATTTTCTTAAACTGACAACATTGGATTCATATGTAGCACTATTTTGAAATTATTATTAGAAAGCTGAAGTTTGTCTTGCTATACTATTCTCAATCGTCACCTACAAAACTATTTAGTATTCAAAAGATTTTCAACTTTATTCTCTAGAAAATAAAGGTTGAAATCTATTCAAGACAAACTACTAGAGACGCGGTACGCGGGCGCTGGGCCCGTCCTTAAAGTCTTACACAGTCGCTTGGTCACCTGCGCTTTTCTTTGCTGAGCCTCTAGCCAAGCGGCAAGCGACAATCGTTAACGTTCAGCAGTCGCTAATACATTTTCGACTTTATACCCCATCGCATAAAGTTGAAAATCAAGTAGACTGCTGAGCAATAGCGAACGAAACAAACGAAAACGATCTGTAATCTTTGATAGATTGTCAACTTTATGCATTTATAAAGTTGAAAATGTATTAGCGACTGCTAAACGTTAGCGAATGTCGCTTGCCATTTGGCTACAGGCTCATTTCTTTTATGCTTTGACATATTAGGGGTCTTATTCCCTGTATCTCTTGGGGAGGGGTTCCTATGTTCAATACACCTCGGGCTTTGAATATCCCGCTAACTATATTATTACTATCACATGGGCAGTCGGCTGAAAACCCATTGGTGGCGTAAATATCTTATGTGCGAGTGTTGAGCATGCCCTGGGTTCGATTCCCAAGCTCCCATGTTGGGTCAAGTTTTAAGTTGAATTTTCATCAAGAATTTCACAGTAGCTGTCACTGTGTGTCTGGATTTAGATAATACCTAATATACTATTATTACACTTCTGCCTGCTTCTGCCAACTCTTAGGGGTTTGTAGTCGTGATGTTGCGTCTATGCTCGCGCTCCATAAATGATTGCCGAAGTACAAACGTTTTACCATAAAGCTAGGTCCAGACTAGTGTAACGCGAATTCTAGGTGTGGACTGCACTACGAGTACCTAATGCTCTTACGCGTTACACCTGCATGCACACATCTGTGTTACAAGGTCAATGTGAGATTGAGTACCTACCTACCTAGTTATTTTCATAAGATCACTTCTCAAAAACTCGGGAATTAAATATCCCAACCTGGCAACCCTTTCGGTTGTAAGTTTTATGGTCAAGACTGGCGTAACGAGTAATGTAATCCACCGTGTAATGTAACGCAAATTCCAAGTGTGAGTGACACACGAGCGTTACAATGTAATGCTCGTAGTGACGTTCTCACCTAGAATTTGCGCGCAGTTATAACAAGACTGATTAATCACGCGACTATGTATTTTTTCACTCACTCCTGCTCCGTTTCAATGCACTGCTTTCTTGATTTTTTTCAGAGTGAGAAAGCTATCACGTAGCGCTCTCGGCTATTCCAGTCGTCTATTGAGAGGAAGGCAGCAATATAATGTTCATCGAATCTATGTATCTTCGAGAGTAAAATAAAAGGAAACGAGGAAAAAAGTCATCGTCGGCGCATTAAGTACAGGGTCTTGCTTTAGAATTAGCCAAAAGGGAGAAATCCGAATCCATAAGAGATTCAGAAAAACTTTCACAAGAACATTTAGCGCTTTTTTATGATGATGTTCGGTGTTTTTATTCATAGCGAGCATTCACCTGTAATGTAAAATAAAAGTGCGCAATTTGATGCTCTGTTGTCTACGAATGTTCGAATCTATACCTATCGTTTCATTACAGGTGAATGCTCGCCGTGAGGGAGCGCCTTAACGTTACATTATTACAATACAGCCGACCCCATTAAAATAATGTAGGTAGTTGGGAAGAGCCCAACTATATTGGGGTCGACTTCCAGTCGAACCAGATTCAGCTGAATATCAGTATATTTTACATGGAACGACTGCCTATCGGTTGATTCCCTTTACGTCGAGTCCCGTTACGTCGAGCCGAAAACCTTGTCTCGCTTCTATTACCCCTATGTCGAGCTTAGTTGATTTACCACGCTTCTATTACCTTTACGTCGAGTCAGGCGCGGTCCGAAGGGGGGGGGGTCACAGGGGACATGACCCCCCCCAAAATGTAAGATCACAGAAAAATCTCAAAAATATGCCAAATAATAAAAGGAAATTTCTAACATTTCCCTTACGGCGATAAATAGTTTGCTGGCATCTTGTGCAATATGTCTTGATGTGCAAAAATGTTTATTTTATTCCATTTCCAGATACCTACCTATTTTTATTAGTGTAGTGAGTGACCCCCCCCAAAATTTCAGGCTGCGACCGCGCCTGCGCCGAGTTTAAATAATATATCATATTTTAGAAGTACAGTCACGTCAAATAAGGTACCCCGACAAGGATAGTTTAGTTTTAAGGATATTATTATGAATTTCAATGATAGGTCCTGTGGACTTTGATCCAAGAGCGAGCGAAGCGAGCTCGGGACTCGTGGGCACCCCGACACGGACAGGTTAGGTTCGAAGGAGATGGCGGGGTCTGAAAGACCCCGCCATCCCCTTCGTGTTAGGTTACTTTAAACCATGTAAGCAGAAATAGAAGTCCCGCGAAGCGGGGCTACGTTGAACTTCCTTTTTAGGTAATCTTCACCTATACTTGTTTTAACATGTTTTTATGCCATTGGCTTTTAATTTACATCCCTGACTGTACTTGTTCACCAAACTCGACATAAAGGTAATAGAAAGCGTAAAATATCAATACTTTGGAGAACAATAGACTTTCAGAATCGACGTAACGGGACTCGACGTAAAGGGAATAATATCTGCCTATCGGACCTCCACAATCCAGTAACTGGTAAATACGAGACCCCATCCCCATGGTAACAATGGTTGGGTGTCAAGACATCAAGCTTCTGACCAAGGGTGCTTGTACACGACGGACGCATGTAGCCCGCGCAAGTGCCTCAACTTGCTCAAGCTACATGCGCCGTGTACACGCACCAAGCCGGCGGTAGGTTGATTAAGTAGCTTGCGCATGTTACTCGCGCGGGTAACTCGCACCTTGACTTGCGCGGGTTACATGCGCCGTGTACAAGCACCCTAACAGTAACGACTGTCAAAGATCTACAAATAACAGCCGGGACCAGCGGCTTTACGTGCTTTCCGAGGCACGCCGGAGTTAACTCGTTAGGTATATCAGATGGTCACCCATCCACAGACCAACTCGGCAAGCGCGGCTTAACCCGATAATCGGCCTGTGCGGCTGTAATTATTAAGCCACGAGATCCTACCTGGTAGGTACCTACATAAGTATGGTATTAAGATTATCGAGATAGAAAAAATGAAAAGCTCAAATATATGAAAATCAATTGAGTTAGGATAGGTCGCAATGTCTGGAAAAAATCGTTTTCTCCGTATTTTCATGCCATAAAGTTTGGAGGAAAAATTGTTTCAAACGGCGTTCGAACTGGCGTCTAAATATATTCCAGTTTGTTAAAACGTTTACTTTCTATGATGATGACCACGGGTCCAATCCCCAGGTAACCTTAATATTTTATATTAAATACTATGGTTACCTGGGGATTCACGGGTTCAATCCCTAGGTAACCAAGCTCGTGTTTTCGGCATTTTCGAAAATCAACCCCTAAATTGGTGACAAGGGGGTTTTTTTTTAGGTTGTAATAACATCAAATGAGTCCTCCCGCTCTGGGTGGGGCGGAAGGGACTGTCGGACTCTTACTGACTAAAATCCACCCGTGTTCCTTCGGATGCCCTTTACGTTCCGGGGCCACGGTATCCTGGGTTAAGAAAAAACCCGAGACCCCTGCAGGCATTTGGCGCGAAACACGACGCGCCACCGACCCGGGCTTGGTCCTTGGTCGGACGGCGAGCTACCCATTACTCACCGTCCGTAAGCCCGCTCCGCCGGATCCCTCGGATCTGATCAGCAGAGGCTCTGCTGATCAGATCCGAGGGACACGCGTTGGAGCGTCCACACGACAGGCTATTCGCATACGGGCAAAGAGACCCCTTAGGCACACGGTGCTTAAGGAAAAGTTTTTGCCCGCATCCCAGGGTGCACCGGCCCGAAAAACTGGTTTTCCCCCCGGACGTATCCGAGAGGGAACTCCAGTACACGGGCGCACGCCGCACGTGGAGGTTTCCTGTCTTAGCACCCCGGTGAGAAGGGATGATTAAAATTTAAGGAAAGGATTCTACTGTTTGCTTCGTTAAACAGTTAAACTCAAAACTTGGCACATAAATCCCTCAATGAAATACAGGATACATAATTATCTATATTTCAAAAACCAATCCCCAAGCGAGGTGAACATCGCAAAATCAGTTTGTCCACACTAAAATACTTATTTCAAAAATAGGAATTGATTTGATTAAATATTTCAAATATGTTTGTATTGAATAGGCTCCAAAACGACTAGACCATTTATAGTGTTTTTTAAAGTATCCTTTATTTAAGGAGGGAGACCGCCGCGCATTAAATTCACTAAAAGAAAGAAACACGCGCAGACGATGTCGCGGGCGGAGTGCTAGTAAATTCAATAATACAATTAATAAATATTGCTCCTTTTTTCTACAGGATGGAATTTTGTAATGCCACCTGGAGGGAAAGTATTCTTAATACTGCAGATAGAAAATTTTACTCAAAGGAAACATTCCTTTATTTTTGAATAGAAATCAAACTGCATTCAAAGATTTTCGAAAATTCTCTTCTCCCACACCCGAGAATCGAACCGGCTAAAATCTGAAAAAATTATACCCTGTACTTTTATTGCATCGATCGTTAGCGTCAATTTTATAATTGACGCTAACGATCGATGCAATAGATGTGTGCAATAAATGTTTGTTAGAGAGATTTCATCCTTATGGATGAAATCTCCCTAACAAACATGATAAATTAAATGAAAGAAAAACCAGGAAATCTTAAATTAATTTACAAAAAAATTTAAACTGTGTGTGGAATAAGAGAATTTTTGGAAAATCTTTGAATGCAGTTTGCTTTTTATTCAAAAATAAAGGAATGTTTCCTTTTAGTAAATTTTTCTATCTGCAGTATTAAGAGTACTTTCCCTCCAGGTGGCATTACAAAAAACTAAAAACTCCACCCTGTATAGTGGGTTAACAAAACTCTACTTTCACCCCCTGGACCCAGGGAATGCCGTGTCACTTCCTCTAAAAAATAGCAAGAGGCAGATGCTAAAATGAACTCGGCAGTGCGCACACAGTAGACTGGAATTTTAATGAATAAAAAATTGTATTGGATGAATAATGTTTCCTTCAATAAAATTATTGAAATACTAGTGTTTGCCCGCGGCTTCGCTTGCGTTAATTTAGAATTTGGAAAACAAACATATGAACGTAATGGGGATGGCAATTGGGGAGCTAATGGCGCTAGTATAGCTTGTTCCAAGCATCGTCATTGGTTCAAATCAGTTTAAATCTTAAAGGTACTTCAAAATAGTACTACGTCATTGGTCGGATTAGGACTAAGCTATGGTGGCGCCATCTACTATTAGCTTTGACTTGCCTTCCCCATTGTTTTGCGCGGCAACACTCTCTCTTCTGTTATTCGGGATGAACGATACCCTGTATCCGTGTCTAAACTCCTGACAACGTACCTATATGCAAAATTTTGGGACGATCGATTCAGGGTAAACAAACATAGGTACTTACATTTTTTATTATTAGATTAGATCAATAATGATAAATCAATTTTTTTAGCGTGGTAAAATCATCAATTGAGTCCTCCAACCCCGGGCAGGGCGGGAAGGACTGTCAGACTTCTACTGACTAAAATCCACGGTGTCCTTCAATAGCCCTTTCTGTTCCGGGGTCACGGTAAGGAAATAATCCCGCGACCCCGGCAGGCTTTGGCCCTCTGAGAGGGGGCCCCGTCATTATGCTGACGCTCTTTGAGGTGCGCGTGGGACACAACGCGCTGTCGACCCGGGCATGATCCTTGGTCGGGCAGCGAGTTGCCCTTTACTCGCTGCCCGCATGCCCGCGCCTACGGTGGCCGGAGATCATCAAGCGACGTCCGTCGCCGTGGGCGTCTACTACCGCGGGTGGGGCGGAGGAAGGACTCTGTCCTCTCTCGTTCGCGGCCTGCCTCCTCCTTCGCGAGCATTACTGCTTCGCAGAAGGAGGCGACCGCTTCCCACTCCGTCTCGCCCCGCAGCATGGCCGCGACCAATGCTGGGCGCGAGAGGTCTCCGCCTATCGCAGCCGTGAGGACACGTCGGTGCTCTGCCCAAGCTGGGCAGTCTTGCACCGTATGCTCCACCGTGTCCTCCGGGCGATCTTCGCAGTGGTGACACCCAGGCGTCTCCTCCTTTCGCATCAGACACAGGTACCTCCCGAAACTTCCGTGTTCGGTGAGGACCTGCGTCAAGCGGTAGGTCAGGACGCCATGACTTCTCTCCAGCCACTCCTCAAAGAGGGGTCTTGCCGCCGCAATTGCGGCGTGCCCGAATAATGATAAACCTAGTACATAGTTTGCATAGGAAACGAACATAATTGAACGGCTTTAATTTAAAAAATCCGTATTTATCACATTTGGCTATAATTTTTTGGTCGATTTAGGTATCGCTGCAAATTGAACGTACGATAGCATTTCTCTTCTCCCTTCAGCATACCACGTGATACCTTAAACATAACTAATTATTTGACTGAATGAGTACAACTTGTCGTCGTTTAAAACAAAATCAATGCACTGGTTTGAGCATGAATTCAAACCATAAATAAACACAAAATAATAGAAACACTGATTGTTTTCGAATCTTTAAAATTCCTACACCTCGAACCAATATGACAATTTAAAAAAATATCCAACTTACTACTTACAATTTAAATCAGTGTAGATTTATATCCTAGAGAACTATTGAAAAAAAATCGTAGGATATAACTTAAAATTGCGAATGATATTGAAATAAAAGTACGCACATTTTTTTAAATTAATTGAAGCAGTTCAAAAAAACTTAAAAAGAAACAAAAAGTCAAAAAGAAAATTGCAAGATTTGATCTTGAGACTCCTTGCACGAAAGTCAAGCATGTTACCAACCCCACTGGCTAGTACGCTGACAGTAGTTTTCAAATAGCGGTTCTTATACAAATGTCAACAATGACTGAAAATCAACATATTATAACATTGCTAATCCCCCAAGGAGAATAGCGTAATTATACATATCCTACTAATAAAAGAGCAGTTTAAGGAATATTTGAGGAAAAATTGAATAAATAATATCCAGTGGTTTAGCTTCCAACTAAAAACAAACAGTTTAAAACAACAAAATTTAAAATTGCTTATCTCCTAGGGAAAATAGCGTAATAATACACAGCCCATGAACAGAAGCATATTATTAGGAATATTTGAGGAAAATTTGATCGGCAACTTAACAGTAGTTTCGGAGATAGATCAAACCAAAAAAACATAAAAAATTTCGAAAAAAAATAAAAGTTGATCTGGCATCAGAATCGATCCCTTATCTCGAAAAAAATACAAAAAGAAAAAAATATTCAATGTACAGGAATGACAGCTCTACGATTTTATTATATGTAAAGATAAAGATGATGTGATTGCGAGTGTCTTGATTTCGTGATGATCTGTAACTTCCCAGAAATAAGGTTTACATCAGATGTCTGAAATAACTACGAAAGGTCTTGAAGTGGTTTTTATCTTTATCAAGATGTTCAGCAACATAAAACATTAATAAAAATATCACTGGTTTCTTTTTAAAATAAACTTTCTACTACGAAATGTGGTCAAAACTTTTTGAACGCTAACTAAACATGTCAAAAACAAATTGATAGCTAAACGTTTCTAAACGAAAACTTTTGGTTCAAATCTATTCTGTTTTCTTACTTTGACAATTCTATCATAGCATCTCTCACTTTCTCTGCACATTTCTGTATTGTTGTCCTACTTTCACATTCATGCTCACGAATGAAAACGTCATTTTCATAGTTATGGAACAAGGTGATTTCTGTAGACTGGATTGAATAGAATGTGAAAAAAACCTTTGATTATTTTAATAAAAAAGAACGGTTGTTCTATTATATTCATTAATGCAATCGGTTAGTTGTGATCCATCAGTATACTAACATGGTGCGTGAGTCAGAGTGCTGTATAAACGTGCTCTGCCCTGGGACTGTTTGTTTGTGTTCAGTGCCTTCAATCGCGTCTCGGGCCCGTCAGTCGTCTTCGCGTAGTGTCAGCCGTAGTTGGTCTGCTCGGGCTCACCTTGAGTATTGCTCTCGCATTTTATTTTCGGCTTCGTTAATGGCATAACATATTACGAGTGGTATCAACAAAACAATGTTATCGAACAGTATCTTAGTCAGATAATCACCTAACGATAAGAACAATGTGAAATCAATGTTACGATGAATTTAAGTACTTTCGTAGTGGAAGAAAGACAGTAGACAGAATCAGTGAGTGTTGGGTTGGGGATATTTTTGTAAAAATGAGACATGCATTCAGTCGAAATGCAAAAAAGTGTGTCAGTGCAAGTAGATAGTGATTTCGCTTTGTTGCTGCCGAGCGGTGTCTACGAAATAAAAAAAATGGAGCCAAGATCGAGGTTGCGAAAAGTGATACTCTTCTGTTTACTACTATCATTATTTGGAATGGTAGCATTTGGATACTTCTGCCCAGATCAGGTAAGCCCATTGACTATTCTATGACATTTTACACTCAATTTTTCATTGTTTATGTTTTTAGGTTGACAGTTGTTAGGATGTGTTTATCACAATATAAAAAAAGTATAAATATTGTAGAACTAGTTACAGTAAACAATGTGTAAAAGTATGTTTTTGTAAATATGTTAGTGGCTTATATTAGGTAATCATCAATATTGCATAGTGGTTTATCAGTTTAAAAACAGACTTGCTTATTAAATAATTTCATATCTTGGATTTTATCAGTAGCAAGTCAGATAAAATGTTTCAATTAAAAGTAATTAAGCACATAATATACTGGTCATAAATATAAAATACAAAACACTTTGTTTCAACTTATTTGATATCTATTTATTAAAAAGAAATGAGCAATAATAATAAAAAGAAAGTTTCAATAAATTATTTATTCTAACCATGTGATAAAGACATTTACAAGTTGATAAACTTCATATCAAAATAATATATTCTGTAATACCTAAGTAAAAAATATTTTACCAACCATTATCAATTATTATAACTAAATAAAAAAATTAAAACAATGTTGTAATCAAAAGCAAATATTATATTCCATTCAGTTTTACATTTAAATAAAATGATAACACTGAAAATTCATATTCCAACATTATCATCTAAAAAACTGCTACAATTAATTATTAAACCATGAGGAAACTACTATTAAATAATAATGAGTATGTTTTACATTGATACCTATATGACTCAACCAAAGATATTATTAAAACACTGCTGTAGCATATTATGTATGAAAATAAAATTTAAATATTAATAGAAGCGTTGATGTGTCATTCACTGATATTTTATTAATGAATTTACGATGTTGAAATTATTGATTAGTCTGATTTTTGTCATTGAGAACTGATTTTTGCAACGCAAGGTGTATACAATTAATGCTATTTTAATAATCTATATTTATTGAAACTGTAACACGTCAATATTATTTTAGGAATTAATGGTATCCGGAAGAAGTAGCCCATAAAAAGTTTTTGTAGTACCATTGGCAATAAACGGCATAGAAATCTGCTCTACTTTTATCTCTATGAAAAATCCTTACCTGTATTTTACGAAGCATTCACTCGATCCCGTTAGACCAGATATTTACTCTGACAATGTTGGCAAAAAACAATGTTTATATTTTTCAAATAAATTACGAACAATGGCAACAAGTTCCTATCAAAAAGTAAAAGACTATAAGGCTTAAGTTACTCATCCAATGTTATTGTTGTTATAACAAGTTCTGAACTATATTATACTATAAAGTTGAATTGTTATGTACTAGATATGAAACCACAAACAAGCCTATGCATACCTCAGATCAAAGAAATAGGCAGATAGAACGCTCAGAACACGCGAGTGTCTCCACCAAAGTTAATACAAAATCAAATACAATTACATTCCATAATGTTTTCTTTGTTTTTGAGAACAACTTTTACGATGGATAAAGACACGAGACGGCATATTTTGGCAAAAAACAACAACGACGCGCAGCTTGGTACGACGCGTAACTTGGTACTGTCGCGACTTTATATTCGATTTTGATTTGTTATTAACTTTGGTGGACCCACTCGCGTGTTCTGAGCGCTCTATCTGCCTATTTCTTTGATCTGAGATGCATACTAACAAAACTATTGGTAATTGTTTCCGTTGATCTTCCTTAAACAAACCAAACTATAGTTTGAATAAACAAACCCAAGTTTCTTGTGTAGTAAAAATTACATACAAAATGTACCAGATGAAATTGTTTACAAAATTTTAAACTTTGTTTTTTTTTTTTTTATAAAGGCTCAAGGAAAAGAGCAACAAAATAATATGAAAGAAAAAAAACCTGTTTGTCGGTATTTTGACATTGTTGTATGTTGGCATAATTTTATCATTGAAAAGGATTTTATCCAACTTTCTGTGCCAGAGAGAGAAGGGATTTTTAAATGGTCTGTCAGCCAGTCTACCGCCCCACCAGTGGATGTCACTCCAACCTGTTTAAAGACTTCTTTATCTTTAATTAACATAGATGTACAAGTACATAATTATCTTTTCTTATCTAATCAACTATGCAAAATACCAAGAAAGGGTAATATTATTTTTTTGCATTATCTATCACATACTGATTATTTTAAAGTAGCTTAGTAGTACAAATAAAAATACACTATCTCAATATTGTATGTCATGTTACTGTAATAATATTAATACTCAGGTGTGTAATGTGCCTTTTACCTACCTACTTGTTTTTAAAGTAAACAAAAAAATTGTCACTCTGCGATTTAGGTATTTTCAGTGCACTTTGTTTTTTATGTTTATCTTACTTAGTACAGTTGGTGGCCAGCATTACTTGACCCACTTTAATATTATTCTGCCGTATAAGATGGCCCATAAAATGATGTGGCACCAACTGTATTATGTAAATATTTTTTTTTTTTGTATTTACTATATATTTTAACTAAGAATAGGATGGCTTCGACTCCACATTTTTATTTTATGCATTCTATTCTAATAGTTACACGCTCATACAAACAATAAATCGAATGAAAATAACATCATCAAGATAACATTTTTCTTTAGTTAGCTTGCACTGCTCTCTAGTCTCTGGGTAAAAAAATATTGAAAATTAATTTGCACAAAATATTTTTTCCTAAACGTAATAAATAATTGTCGTTACAACATGGCGCCAAGAACTTCCTTTCCTATTCTTAGTTGAAACGCTAATGTTTCTTATTATTGATGAAATTTTATACTCTTCAATTTTAGTTAGCGATTTATGCAAAAACATGTGGTAAGTACTAGAGTAGGTAGCGATTCTAAGTCTACTAATTAAGACCGTGGCGGCCATGCTGCTCCGTTTTTATAAGTACAGGAATCGATCAGGCCGGTATAACAGGCCGCCCGCAAAAAATACCAGCAGGACTTGCATCCTCAACTCAAGACTACATGTTGGTATGACGCCATATCATGTAACGATCAATCATTTTTAAATAATAAGAACTGGCCCAAAGATGCCAGCGTCACGACTCAAATTGACCGGTTTAAAAAAAAAAATACAATAATAATTTCAAATCTAACTAAAAATGTGAATTTAGAGCTGCTAACGAAGACTTTTGTTTCGTAAAAAAGGTCGCCGGTGTGAACAATCTCTTGTTCGCAGCTTAATAGACGCGTCGAGGACTCGTGGGCGGATGGGTATTAGCAGTCGGAAAACAGTTTGTAATTTGAAAACTTAACTGCAAACAGATTGCAATACTGCTGTATATGTAGGTGTCACGGACTGTCGGGTGCCTGGCCTCGTGTCTAAACGTTTTCGAGACACTTGTAATCGTTTACGCTTTGTCTGAATTAATTAAAAGCTACAAATGGAATGTGATCTCTTTTTATAGGAATGATAAGAACATTTTTTGGAGTCTCAACGACAACTGTGCTAACAAGCTCAGAATTCAATAGTTTAAATCCAACTGTTCAAATATCACCAGATATTTGGGGGCCGCCCAGACAGCCTTTCATTTAAACAATGAAATATTTCTCATTTTTAACTCCGTTTCTTTTTAGACTTATTATTCAAAAAGGCCACAAGTCTGCCCTATTTGCGACAAAATTGCAGCAACCAAGTCAGTCTTCCCGGCTATCAAACGTGCTACGGTAGCCTTCGGTCCTTGAAATACCACTTTCCAGTTCCTATTATGGTCATGCGTTTTAACATTCGAATTGCAAAAGTCGAGACAAAGGATAAAATTGCATCTCTTTGCACGCGGGCTGCGTTTCGTACTGTACCCGCGGCTTCATATGGCGCATCGAGTTGTCTGCCATGAATTGATAATGGACAGGATAACACCTGGACAGATACACCTACATCACTGACGACCACGTATTCAGATATAAGGACTTTATTTATGCTAATTTTAGCCGTACGTTCAAAGACACGGTGCATATTTTAAGAGAACTTAGCTCGCATCAAAAGCATTTTTCTTTTAGAATGTGGTACCTATGCATGGGCCATAGCGAACATTATACTTTTAGCATCGGCAGCTGATGTTTTTGTCGTTTTTCGGAATTTGCTACGACTGAACCATGGCAGTAACAACTACATAGACTTCTGAAAAGCACGACTTCTTGCTTAATTAATATTCTGGTTCTGGTACACACGCATTTTGCCAAATGTGAGATAGTGCTTCGCGACCGAACGCAAAGAGTCGGTATAACACAATGCTGCAAAATTGCCAATTGTCAAATCAAAAATTAGCAAGTCTGCTGTGTTCCTAAAAGGTACCTGATATCACAGCTAATATTTTAAGGTCTATAAATGTAATGAAACCTTCAAGAGAAGGCCATTTTCATTAAACCTGTCCAATCACATTACATAGTCGTCGAATAAGCAATGTTAATTACTTGATACTCAGGATTTGTAGATATGTTGTAAGTGTTTAGATGCACATTAGCGCCAATTAACTTAATTAGATGGCGCCAGCACGGCCAGTTGCTTAGGATTACTCTGAATTACACACAGCTACAATCTAGGGTAACCTAATGGAGAAGGATGTACAGGAAAATGCCACTAATCGATACATCTTTTTTTCCTTTCGTGCAATTAGTATTTGGAAGCCTAGGCCGTACTTAATTCGATAATTCAGAACTGAAACATTTTTTCTGCACTAAATAGCTTTGGCACGCGATCGTCGCATTAATTTTGTTGTTTAATATAACTGAAGCCTTGTTACAACATGTTGATAACCCGTTATGTACTTGACCCATATCGAAAGTAGGTCTTGCTTTCAGAGAAATTTTCCCCGGAGCCAGAAATACTTGAAATAAGATAAATACGAGCAAGTACGTAGCAAAGTTCAAGCAGTGCGAGGTGAACATTCAGAGCACGTTGTGGTTTTTGTTAATTTGGTAACGTCAACACATACTCAATTATGTAATTCGAGACTTGATTAGGCACGGGTCTACATGTAATAAGCATAGTTACAAGGTCCTAAGATCATTTACCGGTTAGATACAGTTTCATGGGACTTTTATTACTCCGTAGAGCAAGTTTGTCCTGTAAAGTTTCGGCGACGCAGCGACGGAGACGACACTGTGTGACAAGTACGAAAGATAAAACAATGAAAGTAAACAAATTCGAAGCTCCGAGGGGCTGCAGTTGGCGATAAACTTCATAATATTTAATAACGAATTCCTATATTAAAATAGGTAGCAGAAGGCGCCTCAACTCCAGGCGCCAGATCGTATTTCGTAAAGTAATACTCTATTATAAACCGCACTGCCAATGCATCAATGATGAGTAATCCGCCACGAAAACCATTGATGGATGCGAGACATATTGGAGAATCGTAATAATCGATACAGCGCCTCGATAAATGCAATTTGCTTTTGCCATTTGCCTGACTAATACTACATAAGTAAAGTATCTACATTTGTTTTCGATTTTCAGTTTGTAAACTGTACTTTATATTTACTGTTTGCTGTCTCGACGACATCTCAGTAATCGTAATAAGTGGAGTAGAATCGTTGGGGTGGTGGCGGTGCTGATTGTAACTGTATATTAATGGGCTAGGGCGCTCTACCCACTTCATTAGGCGAACAAACAAGCGGGGAGAGGAGAGAGAGGATAGACGCCCTTCATCCTCACCCTCTAACCCCACCGACCTTCGACGTGGCTCTAAAAGATATTAAAACAATTTTTCTCCTTAGATTACATTTTATTGTAACGGAAACCGCGAAAATATGCAGAGAAATAAACTCGAGAAATTGGGTTTCTTAAGAGGGGTTAAAGAGCTCCTTTCATGATCGTATATGAGACGACGAGGTCGTTTTAAGTCTGTTTCTTTAACTTTGTTAGAGAACATTTTCGGGAAACAAGATTGGGAGGGTTGACTCTCATTATTACGTAACTGTATTTAGCGATTAAGTAAACAGGTTTATAACAACGTAGAATAATGAATATGTATGTGTACATAGAATGTAACTGGCCCTAAATTTCCATTTCTATTGAAAAGCTGGAACGTCACTATGTTTCTAAGAACCAGTATTTGGTTGATCTCAACAAAGCAGAGGTGGCCATTTAATATTGAACTAATAATAAATTGTTATGTGTCTCTCTAATAAACCCGTTTTTGAGAGAACAATGCGATATAGAATAGAATATTGAATACAAATGGTTGTTGTTGCCAACTTAGGTGTATCGTGTAGAAGTTTCGAAGAAAGCTGTTCGCGTACGAAGAACTGTTGGAAAATTTCTCAACTTCCGGAAATTATGGGACTACCCTCTATGTAGTGGTCATTAAAGTCGTTTATAGCGAGTTTTCAAGAGAATAACATGTTTGAAACATGCTTCAATAGCCAATTAATGGCCTAGTTCTATAGATTTAGAGCAACTTTTTTCTTGATCGTGAAATTTATAGGAAACAGGTCATTCCTTGTCCAGTATTTGCCCAATAGCGATACTGGGGACGTTATTATATTTTTCGACATCTATTTGTACTGAAAAACTCTCCTCGTAGTTTTACTATTATTAATCTTAAGGAACCTAATGTAGACCTTATTCCCTTGTCCATAAAGACACGTAAAAAAGGTAATTTACACTGCTTTTTCCTCGCTGTTAAACGGATGACCTCTTTTGATATTCAGATTTTTCTCGCCTCAGAGTTGAGGTTAATTTGGAGTGAGCCAACTCATTACCTTTCTTTTTTAAAGGGCGCTTGCGTAGCCTACTAGTACTGCAGTCGTTATGGAGAAATTCAAGATGGAGCATTTCATTTTTTATGAACGAAGAAATGAGGAATACGTTGCGGGAAATATTATTATATTGGGAATAACTTGCTAGGAAAGAGAAAAGGCCAAGATTACAAAAAAAAAAATAAAAAATTAGGAAAGGTTTTAAAACAAATATCGGCTGATAAAGATTTTTTCGAACTTGAACTTATAAGGTTATGTAGTAGGTACGTCAACCACAAATAGAACAAAACAAATAAATACAAAGTTATAATAAACACAACATGGGCGCCAGTCATTTATTTTAAATTGGAAATTATCTTAAAACCACAAAGAAAATGATGGTTTGTTTATTTTAATAATATTATATTCTAAAACAAACTGAAGTTATTGTTCAAGGAAAAATATAATACGGCAATTAATCCTTGTCGCGTGTAAGTTGTACCTGAAACTTTCCACTGAAGACATCCGATGAGGATACGGAAAAATCCATGAGATAAAATACAGACCTGAAAGAGAAGCTTATTGACCCGTTATTATGAGAAATACCCACATAATACTTTAGTAATATTTCTCTTATATATTCCGTAATGTGTGTTTAGGCTTTTGCCGCGTTACATGAACCCATCCGACCTTCATATCTTGATTTTGATACCGTAGGGGTCAAAATAAATGAACTTTTAAGGGTTTTCTCATCAACCTTTGTGACAAATATGAATCACAAAGCGATATTATTCAAATAAAACAAGTTTTAAACATTTTCATTATGGTATGTTAATTTAAATACTCTTTTTGAGTTTACGATCCGTTTTTCAATGCAAAATAGTCTCGTAAATTATAATAATACGAGCTTTTTTTGGTACTAGTGATATAATATAGTGACAGAAACACATTAGAAGCCGAACAATAAAAGCTGATATTTATTAATGATTAATGACTCAAACTTTTGTCTGGATTTTTCAATTCTGCGGCTACAAGGTTCAGATTTTAAAAGGTGTTTTTTTTTTAAATAAAACTGCAAAATATAAAGAAACAGCCGCTCGACAACTTATTCACTTTTCTGTCGCGCTTTTACTAAACAAAATCTGAATTTAATAATTACTAAGAGCCGTGTGCCCTTAAGAATTTCCTTTGGATATGATGATTATCATAACAATTAAATTTATGATAATATTTTTTTATACAAACTTAGCTAGGATGAAAAAAAAACGATTAAAATATGGTGTACAAATATGGACTTCTCCGATCCCGTTTATACGATAATGTTCGCCCAGGTGTTAATAAAGGTACCGCCCCATCCGCGGTGGTAGAAGTCTGACAGTCCCTCCCGCCCTGCCCGGGGTTGGAGGACTCATTTGATGATTTTACCCGCTAAAAAAAAAGGTGTTAATAAAGGTACCCGAAACTTTCATAGTTCGATAACTAGCGGTTTAGGTTCTGCTTAGTCCGTTAGTAAACCGTAGTCCGTCAGTTAATGAATGATTGCTCCTCACACCTGTCGTATTACTTACTACGCTACTACTACTACTATTGCACGTTCAAAAACAATCAATAAAGCCGTGTGTACGAAAATACGCTCCAGCCAAATATCATGCGCCTCGAACAACATTTTCGTTTCGCGCCATTGTGTAAGTGCTGACAAGCGTTGTGCGCTCCGACTAATCGGATTAAGCTATAAGCACGCTATAAGCAATGAGCCAGGCGCGAGCCGTTCATAGAGGCATGTAGGCACTGCCTACCTTGTCATAACAACGCACAAATAAAACAAATATACATATTTATTGGAACTATGTAATAAGATAAAACAAAAGATTAAAAAGTTAAAACTCCTAATAAAAAGTTCATAGCAACTTTCACAGCCGCCGAGAACATAGTCCCGACTCCATCTCCAGTCGTAGTAAGAAAGCCTGCATTCGTAGTAAGTCCATTGATAAATCACGCACTGTTTTCAAGTGCGCGGCCGTGTATATGAACTGCATACATGTAAGATTATGTCGTCGTGTGCGTAGAAAATGGCCGCGGTTTAGGCCAGGCCTAAGCCCGGTGCTATTGGCTAAGGCTGAAAGTATGAATGAAAAGTGCCAGTGTGGCAATTTTGTTGAAAATTCCCTTTCTTTTGATATTAATGGTAAAAAAATCAGGATGATATTGTCATTTTTGCACCTATCAAAAAAGTTTAAGTAACTTAAAATGTAAATGCAAACTGCATGTTTTTTTTACTTTATTGTTTATTCAAGTATTTTTTTTCTATTTGAATTATTTGAAATTTCGCGTTTATGTTTATTGGGTAACTTAAGAAAATGTGTTTTACCGCAACCCCAAAACCGGACTGGTCAGTAACCTGGCAAATTATTACTATTTACGATGTCTTCGATGTATTGTTTGTTTTTACATACAAGTCGTACGAAACATCGCAAAAAGTTTGAGAAACTAACGTAGCGTGAATATACATAATAAGTTAGTAGCTGGTTTTTGCAAGAGTGTTTTAAGTTTACTTTCAAAATTAGTGAGGTTAAGTGTTTTGTTTATGTGTTCTTAAACCGGTGGTCATGTCTTTGTTCGAACGATAAAATCAGATAAATATCTCGTTTAATGATGAGATTGAACCTAGAAATAACCTGGAAATTCTTCCGATCCAAATACCCGTCATCATATGTAACCACTATAAGGGATCGTGTGATTTTAATAGCTGTTGGCCAAAATCGTCGAATACGTTTGTTCCGGTCTCATAAAAATGGACATTGTGATAAATAAGCCTAAATGACAAGTTTGGTGAGTTCTTGCATTTATATTTTTGTTTTACCCGTAGTCTTCGGGAATAATACACTTAAACGCACAGTACCTATTTTGTCTTATATTAAGTTCCCTGAAGGTATATTTTAGCGTTCTCGAAAACTCAACTTTTTTTTGGAGCTTTTTTTTTAAGATTTTTATATTGCATTGTTTTTTTCGTTACCTAGTGTGTGTTGCCTACGTTGTGGTGTAATCCACGGCACGCCGCTGCAATGAGCGTTTCTGATTCTGACAAAGCCTTAACGAATTGTGCAAAATATTTGTCTTGTTTAAAATGACGTTGATGTTAATTTATCTCTTTTATTGTCTCGTTATGACACTTTAGTAGCTGGAGGAGTCTGGTTTTAATAACACAGACAGAAGGACATTTTTTACCTAATTTTCGCATGCCACATGTGGCAGAATATGTTGAAATTATTGTAGCATATTCAGCCAAAAAAAAAAAATATTATGATTTACGGTACTTACTTAATTTTTTTGTATCCAATATTCTTGATGTTAAACATAATTATATAATGTCATAATCAGTCTATAACGCTTCCGTACCCTTTTTTTTTTTTTTTTTTTTTAACGTGGTAAAATCATCAAATGAGTCCTCCCACCCCGGGCAGGGCGGGAGGGACTGTCAGACTTGTACTGACTAAAATCCACGGTGTCCTTCAATAGCCCTTTATGTACCGGGGTCACGGTAAGGAAATAATCCCGCGACCCCGGCAGGCTTTGGCCCTCACGCTTCCGTACCCTTAGCACGAATTTTCACTCTTTTACTTTCCAGTATTTACAGCGTTTCTTGTATGAAAAAATGGAACAAAGCCTCTGGTGTCCGAAGAAGGAACAAATTTTTTCCTTGATAATTGTCAATTTGAAATTGTCAAAGTTCCAGTTAACTCTACGTCTCAAATACTGAAAATTCGTGCTAAGGGTACTGTTCTCGGTTCAGTTGATAGATGCTACGTCACGTCTTATAATTACATTCCTAGGTTTTTGATTCTCAAACATGTTTTCAAGTAATTTTCTTTGTCCCCAGGTGTGCGCCCTGTCAGCACGGGAGCGGGTGTCCGAATCTTTGGCTCTCTCGTACGCCGAGGCTCCCGGGCGGCCTCTTCCCGACGTCATCGCTCAGCCGGGTCTCTCCTACGACGAAGTCCTACACGACGACTTCCGATTCGACCTGAATGCCCATGACGTCATGGTCTTCTTGCATATACAGAAAACTGGCGGTACCTCTTTTGGGAAGCATCTGGTCATGGATTTGGATTTAAAGGTACGTAGGTGTTTGATTCTCAAACATGTTTTCAACTATTGTTCTTTGTCCCAGGTGTGCGCAGCACGGGAGCGTTGTCCGAATCTTTGGCTCTCTCGTACGCCGAGGCTCCGACGTCATCGCTCAGCCGGGTCTCTCTTACGACGAAGTCCTACACGACGACTTCCGATTCGACCTGAATATGACGTCATGGTCTTCTTGCATATACAGAAAACTGGCGGTACCTCTTTTGGGAAGCATCTGGTCATGGATTTGGATTTAAAGGTACGTATTGTTTTTTGTAAATTGCAATATTAGGCGATTAGGCAATTTGTAATAGGCGACACACCATGCCTCATTACTCTGTGATAATTGGCATTAGGCATTTCAATTCTAGAGACATCATAAATGCTTTGTCCACCCAAACTTAATAGACACACACTACTGTATTATACCGGCACCAAACATCTTGAAGCCGCAAAACAGCAGTGCTTTTTAACCGACTTCTAAAAGGTGGAGGTTCTGAATTCAGATGTGTTTTATTAACTGGCGAAAAGATGGTTTTATTTTCTGGAAAGTTCCTTCTGCTCAATAGTTAATTAGCACGGAAATATTGAATGTCGCTAACATGCCATTAAACAACCTACCCACATCTCGTCAATCACCAATACACCTGTTTCTCCCGTTCGACCCGTAGGTGTCTAGACATTCAGCTTTGTGGGTGAGCTGGAATGCTCGTGGGCGATGTTAGGTTCGATTCAGGTAGAGATACTTAATTGCAATTGAAAGCATTAAACTTGGTCGCCTACACAACAAAGTTCAGATCGCGATTCTTGAGTGACAGTTGGTTACAGCGAAAAGGAACAGGTTTTGAGAAACCGTAACGTTCGTTCGAGTTGATAAGTCGACATGTAGTCGGAAATGCGCAAGATCGGAAGTCTTGTTAAAATATGCAGAGTTTATGTGTGTAATCACGCCTAGCAATCTGGAATCAGAAAATTTGAATGAAAAATCTCTGAAGCACGTGACAGACATATGAAACGACGGTGTTACACCTGAAGTGGGCTATTAAAGCGCACGAGGTACGCTGACACGGCAGAATTGAAGGAAATGGCGAACACGTTCAAAGAAAATCCACCGTCATTCTCACGACCTGACTTCCCGACACTTTGTACCATCGCCTACTACTTACAAATGTTACAAATTAAATTACACGTTTGGCAGTACGAAGGCAGCTAAATCCTCGGGTTCATAAAAGCGGTTATGTCAAACGTCGGCACATAGACGTAAATGATAATGGCAGTGTAATTAGAAGCGTTGCGGCTGACTCTTCAAACATTTAAAGCTCTTTGTAGGAGAGCTTTCCAACATAATTAAAATGAATTTTCAGTATCGACGCGGCAGAGTGCGCGCACTATAATCTGAAAAGAGTAATTGGATTTTTATATTTTCCGCCGACGGTTAATGTTAGTTGTGAAAATTGATCGTCTGACGTGATAAAAATTAAGCTTTTCTCGATGAAATCTGAACGATTTTTACAACCGGAACTTTTATAACTTTTATTTGATTTCTCTTCTCAGATTAGGTTCTACATGCTGAGTTGGGTTTAATCTTCTAGAATTTATATGGTTGTTGTATTTTTACAAGCATCCCGAGACAGCCATATTAAAAAGCAATATCGAGATTCTCCACATCGTATCTCATTGATATTCCCCCTTAATAAAGCCGATTTGAATGTAAATTGACACAAGTAGCTACTTCCACGATAGCCTCCGTCTATAAAATGTATCATTTCTGCTCATGTGAGATAGATTTCTATTCATGACGGAATACGAGCAATTCGCGTTGGCGTGTGTTAAGAATCAGAAACAGGATTTATTTATAGTCGTAGATTAGATTATCTCATTGCCAGTATTTTAAAGGGATTCCCGTTTTATTCCTAGAGCCCTAGATATAAAAATTCAATCGGACATCTTCAAAGCTGTAATTATTTTATCTGTACAATTTTATTTACATAATACTTATCTTAATTTACGTGTTCTGCCACTATTTGAAGATAATTCCGTTTCTGGGAATCGACCACCGAAATTGAATCGAATCATTCTTTAGTTAATTGAATAAAAACAGGCGATATTGTAACGGTTCGGGGTAGAGGTCACAGATAAAATGAAAAAGATACTGTATACGCGAGTGGCGGGGCTAGTGGGCACGTATACGCAAACTTTGAACACTTTCAATGGGAAGCCTTTCATTCGCTCTCCTCAAGCGAACAATTGAAGAGGTCTGCAGGCCCTCAATGAATGATATTCAGCATTATTAATGTATACAAGTTTTATTAATTCGACAGAGGATATACTCTACCCATTGTATAGAAGAATATTAAATTCTCTCGCATGTGCCGACGAATATCGTATCTTTATCTTCGGATAGCCAATGTATTTATATGACAGACGCAAACACTATTTTTATATTCTGTTCAGTCTAGAAAATAGTATGTTTGAAAAATATCTAGACATTCTGTCGGGAAATGTCGTCTTTGAACATTGACTTATTATTTGTGCCATAACTCTGGCTTGTTCCTTTTTGCGTAGGTAAATCCTTTTAGCTCGCCCATATGTTGGAAAGGGTATGTTTGTGAATGTTCCTTTACTACGTTTTTCAAAGTCATTGTGAGGTTGTGAACGTGTAGATATGTAGTTTGTTCATACGGGAGCTGGGAGCGAGGCGGCACAGACGGGGGCGCGTGTTTTCAACCGCACTGTAAATATTTTAACACTCCGGCTGTTTCGGCCCTCTTCTGCCTACTGTATTGGATGTGGTTTCGCACAATGCTCAAACGTAAAACGTTTTATTGGATACGGCACTCTAACTTTTCATTTTAACCTTTTTTTTTTGCAAAATTTTTAGATGTGAAAATAACTGCATCACGAATTTTACCATCCATCGGATATGTTTTACAACTTTGTGCTTTTAAAAATTTGTTGACAGAAATATTAATGGACTGCTAAATTGGAATGTCTATTCGTGCAAAATATTCAGACATGTTCATATTTCAACTGACTTTATGTTTCTATTTTGATAGTCTCACATTAATATGCACCGAACAATACTTTAAAAAATAAGTTTCAATGATTGGTTCCTCATTGCTGGCTCTTTTATAGTTTCGTGTCAGGATTCCAACAAAGGTTGAATATTCCGGTGCTTACTACGGGCCCAACTTTAATTCTATGTGCATAGCATACGTATTATGTGTTTCTAGCTACGTCCTAACTGCTTTGTTTCTACGCATTACAATGTACCACTACACGCTCTCGGGCCATTGTTAGTTCTATAGCATTTGTTCCGCTTTGAATAATTTTGAACTCGGAGGTACCCGAGTTTTATAAAAATTGCGTGTTACCAGCATGAGTCTATTGTTTTCGTTTGATTGAGTAGACCATAAAATATGTAAAATGAAAATCGCACTCATTTGAATATAACAATAGACAGTAATTTTGCGTTGTTTGGAATAGTAAACATTATCATAAACGAAACACAAAATAAAAGAACAAAGGATCTACTAAAGCCAAATTAATTTTGAGATACCAAAGAAAATTAAGTCTTGATGGCTCGGATTCAGAACACAAAGTTTGGAACTACCCATATAAAGTTTCTATTAGAAAAACAAAGACAATATCAACATTGATTAAATCTGAGCGAATTCAGCAATATCTATCCAAAGTTACGTTCGGTTTTCAGCGCATGAAAACAAATAAAAATGATTAATCCAGCCATTGGAACGAGAAGCGATTGTTCGAGCCACTCGCCTACAGTCGTATACTACTGGCAGATAGTAGATACGGGCAGTATTCACCATTGATACCGTTTCAGATATTTCTCTGCTCTATTGTAACGAGGCGGTCAATCAATTGCCTTTGTTCTTATTTTTCATGAACCTAGTGTTCTCTTTGTTATCTTGTCGCCACTTGCTCGTTTACGTCCTTTATTTTCGCTTTCATAACTAAGCTTTTACAACCTCTCTTTATATCTGATCAATAGTAAATTCAGCCCGTCTCCTTGACCTAATATTCCCTCGTGCGAAATTTCATTACCATCTTTTATATCCTCGAGGCCCCTGATTGAGAAACAAATTAAGTTTTGAGTGTCCATTTTGCTGAGTTTGGATATTTAGATCTTACTTTTTACTCATCACCATCTAAGCTGTTTACTTAGTGTAAAATTTTTATTTTTGTTTTTAGTTTGCTAGATACAAAGTGTGGTTGTTATTTACGTTAACTGTAAAAGCTTGTTCAAAGCATTCAGTTACAAGGTGTGTCGGTTCTCGAAACTAATCGCCATCTAGCTTTCTGTGAAGTAAATGTTACCTTGTTTTAGTACCACTTTCTTTGTATTATTAGCAAACGTTTCTGGAGTTCCAACCTTCCAACGTATATGTTAGGAAATACTGGTCAATATTCCCCAGTGGCTGGTGTGTTACGTCGTGTATTTACACTTGCACAGTCCTCGTGTAATTTGGTATTTGAGTGGATCTCGCGCCACTTGCTGTACGGACATCCGGCCCGCTCGCTTCCGTCCTTCTAATTTACTCCACGAATTTACTATCCAGCTTCATTACTCGTTCAGTGTCCGAAATGTACGGATTCTGTAGTTTGTCGTCCTACGGGTCTGTTATGTAAAATGGTTCTACAGTTGATGTAGAATTACTGATTGTTATCATCGGCCTTGTCCACCCACTGCCGATTGTAATAGAATATTGTAATGCTATGATTTGTTTGGATTTTCCTAAGATTGTTTTGATCTATTAAACGTGACGACAAGTCGTGAGAGGGTAAAGTAAGTGACCTTTTCTATGTTGTCTCCGATAAATCTATGTTTTTCTCGTACGATGTAAAGTGAATTCCAGTCTTATCTATCGTTTGTTTTGTACTTAAATCTTGTTTATTATCACTGGCATTGGTTTCTCAATACCACACACAGATAATTCGATGTTTACCATCTCATCGTAACAAGTTTTCCCGTTATCAGTTTACTCGTTATAACAAGTGGGTTATCCTGTTTTCTTTAATTCCCGGATCGGCGACAAACATCTTGTTGTGTTTACCTTGAGAAAACTTTGTTATAACAATCCTACGAAACGATACCTACGCAAGATCGGAAAAATATGTCAATCCGATGAAAATGTTCAGATTAGGTTACCGAGCGTAAGGTTGTGCTTTTCATCGGATTTTCCGAGATTTTCGTGAAGTTTCATGTCGGGTGTCGGGACTCGATTGTCCGCTTCGTGCGTCCGCTCGGCACGCGCTGGCACGGCAGCGATACCGATTTCACTGGTAATTTCCGCACACAACCGATCCCCCTTCAAAGAACTCACGCCCAATGGAGGAAATGAAAATCCCTCTCGTTTAAATTGTACGCCAGGGAACGATTTAACTTTTGTGTTTAAATGTACTTAATCGTAATTTATTGGGATACCTTTACTGTATGAGGATTCGTACGTATGGTTTATGATTTATTTTTTTGGGTCCATTATTTCATTGTTATGTCCAGCTAAGATAAATGCGCATAGCGAAAGATTCTTAGTAATTGATGATCAGACCATTGTTTTGTGCTCGCGTCATCTCAGACTACCTACGGCTGGTAATTTTATTAGTTTTAAATTAGACGGACAAAATCTAATTGCCCATTTTTTCCGCAGAGGCCATGCAACTGTCAACGAGCGCGAAAACGGTGCCATTGTTTTCGACCGCACAGCAACGAAATATGGCTGTTTTCGAGATACTCCACCGGTTGGAAGTAAGTACCTAATAGAAAAACTGTTTCATCGCTGTCAGCGTAAAATTTTAAATATTTAAAGCACTCCATTCATTTTTTGTTGACTCACGAGCATTTTTTGTTGGTGGAATGGCTGAGCGGCTCAAAGCTGTGTAAACTGCAACACGTGTCTCATTAGAATTCTATGTTGCTCCCAGTGGTGACAAAGAGTTGAAGTCATATTGTGGCGCGATAAATTCGTGTCGTGGTAATTATTTCGGGCCCGAAATTTGAATATGAATTATAATTGTGGCGGTCGCGAGCAGGGACATTCGATTACATCAGCGGCGCCGGCGACGACGTGTCCTTGGGCCCATCGTTGGCCATTCCTGTTTTGGGCATGCAAATGTGCCGAATGTACATAAATAATAGGCACTTGATACAGTGGACCATGCAAATCACTTCTCCCGACTATTGTCCACCGCCCTTGGGGATTATACGAGTGGCCGAACGTGGTTAGCATCACTGATTGAAAACGAATTTCGATTTGATTACCGCTCGCAGTATACAGGGGTCGTAAACGTTTATATGTGGACCCAACTTGTATGTAAGTAGGTAAATATGTAACGCGCACAATGTTTGTGGCGGAGGTACGAGGTGCTTCGAGATAGTCATAGAAATAAATGGTATGGGATAATGGATACAATCTATTTGTCGGGTCCGCCTCAACGGAGCATTATCATGGAAACGACTTTATTTGTGAAATCTACCAAGACACATAGAGCCAAAAGTGCCTTTCTTACTACACTGAGCGAGATAAGTAAATAAAATGTTTGCTAGAGAAATTCTTTTTCATAATATGGCCATGTTAAGGGTTGTTATCGTTTATTCAAAATCTTGGTATAATTATTTGCTGGCAACATTGAATATAAACTGTTTGATCTTATTTGATTTTTGTTAGTTCCGTATCGGTAACGACGATGTATTTGCTTTCAAACCTTTAGCGATACGTCGTCGATAAGCGATATTTATTGCAAAAGTCTCGATAAGAAAGCTCCAGAAGTACTGCGAAGTTGATCAAGTGCTGCAAGTTGAATGGGCCACGTTTCCAATACGTATAATGCTGGGAGAACGGCGTTACGTGTCACGTTGCAAGTGAACTACGAGCGTAACGTGTAACGCTCGCGTGGATCTAGGAACACCAGCATATTGCTACTTCATGTTCTGGCCAAATTGTCATTAGGAATTTCTAGGTAGCCACGGAGCTTGGATTTTCTGGGCTAATAGGCTCGTCCCCTGATACGTGGCGTGATATAAAGCATCATGTTAAGTGGCCATCAAAATGTTGCCGACACCTGACAACGAAACGCGGTAGTCAAACAATTGTTATATTGTGAGACGTTGATTATATCAATTTTGTCGCGTCCCAATCCGTTGACGTCTCATTGCTATGCCGGTTAGTGGGCCGTAAATTAACTGTCACGTGGTTAGCCCACTAAATAGAGTTACCGACGGTAGCCTCCAAGCACGAACCACGGTGGTCCACTCAATAGTAGACACGCGTTCGCAATCATAAACTCGATTGTCACCAGCTTTATTATTACGTAAATGGAAAAATCCAAGTTACAAACTAATTGTAATAAACGTTCGACTTCTCACACCCACTGAGCCATTGATTCGCTCCGCTACGCGACGTATTTCAACTTAATTTATTGCAACAATTCTCTATAATATTTTTAAAAGCAATCTGGGTCTTGTCAAACGAGCTATTTGTCTGGTCTTTGTCCCAACACCCAAGTCTCGGTTTAAGTAATTATGTGTAGGCTCTTAACTTTGGTAATAGTCTTGTTTTCCTTCGCTTTCGTCATAAAACGTCTTTATTTTCGCTGAGAATGTTTGTCTTATCTGAAGGGGAGCGCAAAATAAATTTCGTTTGATCAATTTGCAAGGAAAAAAATCTTATTTCTCATACCCTCCCCATATCGACCGCACTTGGGCGGGTGTTATCGCCCGAACAGAATTTTTATTGGACCCAAAAATATTATCTATACAGCGTACTTAATTTACTGAAGGGTAGTAAAATTTATTGTAGTTGACACTTTCAAAAAATATTATTTATTACCTACCTACATTCAACGTGTCTCGTTTTATCACGCGGGATTTAAAATAGAAATTCATGTTTAGTCAAAAGTAACAAATATCAAATCATTTACGAACAAACAATTTCAATTTCAAACTTCAGTCGTATTTGAAAAGATGGACGTATGTTAAAATGTTTACATGTTTTCTAAATTTGATTACGTACAGGGTGCGTCATGTTTCTCTACGAAGTGTTTTGACAGGAGTCACAAAGGGTCATTTAAATTTACACGCAAGATGGATAATGTGTTGGTCTTGGATTAGGTTAGGGGCCACATAACGATCTATTCAAATACTCGACAACATTGAATATTTTATTTATTAGACGCGGCACTCCACGCTTTCTGACATTGAAAGAAATATGTAGCATTCAACATCAAGAAGTCATCGCATCGCTTGGTAATTGATTTTATGCATTCAATAAACCGACGACGAACGACCAGGCTTCCAAGGTGATTTTAAATTATAAGACAAGGTATCTTAAACATAATGCGTTTCTAAGTCGTTAAGAATCTTCTCACGGGGTGATAGGTGGCTCTGGTATCTCTGATGAGTAGTAAGCTATTAATTTGGATGTCGTCGACAGCACCGGCGGACCTCCCAAGTAGTGTCGTTCCGCGGCAGCGGGAGGTCGCACTCTTCCCTTATTTGACAAGTTGTTACCGTTCAGAGATTAGGCTCATTGTGCTCCACTGTCTCCCCTCTAATGCGCTGCACATTACTGTTTGGGTAAACACGCTCCCTTAAATGGCGGGTCGTTATTAACTGGTGGTTCAAACAAGTTATATTTTTACTGTATATGGGATTAACGTCAGATAAGATCTGGGTGTAATATGATTGAAGGCCATCGTGTACCACCGACCTGATTGTTCGACACGGTGTACTTCATAATATTTATCATAATCCGGTGTGGGTTGTTATTTATGCGCCAGTACCTGCTCTAGATGGTTTGATTCTTTGTGACAGTGTCATTTAAACAGGTTCAGATGTATTGTGCTTACACAAAGGAGATCGGCGATACAGCGGTATTATTGTATCGTCGACAGATAAAAGTGTCACATAACTCAACCGACAATGTGGACTATTTAGAGTGAATTCATTTCAGAGAAACTTTCATTAGCCGGTTATACGAGCATGTGGTTTGGAAACATAGCTCAGTTAGCTGTTATCATAGCTGTCATCTAATCAAACAACAGTAGCCTGCAGTTACGCGGAACACATTCCACTAATAGTAACGTCAATATTTAAGTGGTATCACAATTGCTGTTTCAAATTGCTGACCGTTTTAGCGGGTTGTCTGTACTTAGTTTATTATGAAGCAGTCAGTATATGGAGCGGGCATTACGCACATTTCGCCTTTGATTGAATTCACTTCCTAAATGCTTGAGGCGCGCGAAGAAGAATTGTTGATGTGTTAGGACCGCCGGCTTCGGGTCATAGGTGCATTTCTGAGTGGATGGCGTGGCGTCTGTCGCCGTGTTATATTTACCGTTCCATTTGCTTACTTCTCTTTGGTGTTATATCTAGGCCTCAATCAGTCACGATGCGCGATAGCCGGTGCGCGGTTATCGCTAGCGTAAATTAACTTACATTATCTGTCTCCACTCGCAAACATTGTCGACTCCAGCCTGTATGTCGGAAGCTGCCGCTTTGTATAATACTTGTGTTTCTACATTAATCACTTTGCATGTTTACTATCTGAAATGTTAGTTGTTGTAGATCTCGTTCTACCACTACTCAGTGAATTTAACCGCGAGTTGATTGTTTTCATGATGGCAGCCGTGATAATTAAAATGATGACTGGTTGAAGTTCTACCATTATGAAATCCTTTTATACATCCGACAGAAAAATCGCTGCAGTTTTAATATAGCTGTAATTGGAGAGCTATTCATGCCAGAGGTCAGATCTTTTAGAATATGAACGTTAAAATAAAATCTACGTTAACAAGCGCATTCGTCATGAATGGTTCCCATTCAAAATATGAAATGAAATGTCATTCTGAAAAGCTTTCATAATGACACAAAATTATGGAGCCATTACAAACCCGCGCGAATGAAAGAGCTGAAATCAACGTTGACTGTCGGTAATTTCAGTCCCATATATTAATTTGTGTAGACATCTCGCAAATGTTACAAGTGCCTAGATGGGATTACAAGAATTTCTGTCATTTAAATTCGATATTGGTTTCGCCTTGACTTTATTGAAGTCAATTCTAGACTGTATTAAATCTGTGGAGAGGTGACTGTCGGTTCACTGAAGACGAATGAAAAATAATTTCCGGGTGCTATTAGAGACGGTTCGTAGAGAAAACAACAATTTGTTTGTTCAACCGACAGATATTGTTCGATGGGGTTTATCAGAAGTTTTTTACAGCTTAGGGAATTTTGTGTATCTTATAATGTGTGCAGTGAAGCCAACAAATATTTGACATATGCTTCCTGAATAAACATGAAACACTGAAGGGGTTATGTTATAAAGGATTCTTTCTGTTAGAAACCTTCTGAACAAACACTCACACTATGTGAAGAAATGTGCATTTATATAAGAGCAACGTTTTATCGATGTAATAAACCACATCTAGGTTATGTTTTCATAATTAAAGTGGTAATGTTTACATATTTGGGCCAGATGTCATTCCAATAACCTTCTTGTAAGACTTATTGGTGCATGTGACGTAGTTGGAGACTAAATCTAGTATGTATAGTACGAATAGTGTTTAGGCTTTGGTTAGATAGGTACGGTTTTGGACTTGAATGTTTTCGGAATGAAGTTGAATATTTCATTACCTTATAACCGCTTATGTTCATCAATATTCACGGAGACAAAGTTTCAAACTAAATATTTAATTTTTTACTTGCTTCTGTGGGAATTATAGAAAAAACTGCTACTTGCCATGTTACGCACGTTTCGAGAATTAACTGTGTGGGAACTGGGAAACGGATTACCATGACAAACTGGGAACCTGTCAGAAGCACGGTTCTTCGTTTTTATACTGAAGGCGTAACGGTAAGGCTGGTTCTTAATGAGTGATTTGTTACACCTAGTCATGGGTCGAGGGCAAAAACATTTATGAAGAAAATGGGCATAAACTTGGCATAGCCATAAATGAGTTCACACCCGATTAAATGTCCGGTTTTGAGCATAAAAAGTAGCAACATTGTTTAGTAAAGAATTAAGCAGAAATTTTACTGGGCAAAAAGCCGAGACTAAAGGTATTGGTTCGGCGTTTACGGGCACTTATCGGGAGTTTATTTGACTCGCCCAAAATGTCCAGGGCATAAATTCATCTCTAGTTTGACCCGGGACACGCGGACGTGGCTGCGATGATTTTCATGTAATCTCTGTGAGTGGTCTTCATATTTGGTGAAAATTTACTGTCTGTAGTACTACAAAACAAGGCGAAGTAGCTTTCAGACTTAAATTGTGTGTTGAATACGATTTTGTCCGAATTATATGTAGTACGTTCTAACTTCTAACGTCCCTTTTAATAAGATTATGTAAACAGCGTCTTTTAATTTATATCTAAAACAGTTCTTGACATTTTCTCCTCCTAAATCGTTATCTATCCCATAATTCTTTCAACTCGCCTCACAATTGGGGCATGCCCTCTATTGCGACATCGAACCGTCGAACCGTCTATTTCAAATGCACGCTGTAGACACACGGAGCTGTCTTCTAAGAAATGTAACAATAGTAATTTTGTAGCAACTTCTCAAAGTTTTTGCATTGCAACAATAGATTCAGATCTCGTATATAGTTTCTTGTAACGCGATATGGTAATTGCGTCACGTCTGTGTAGTGTGTGCTGCAGCCGCTTCTCTTGTACGCCGACTCTTTGGAGCCTGTTCAGACGAGAGACTGAAGGACAAAATGGCTGCCACAAAATAGGGTTGCGTTTTCAACAGACATGTGCGAGGATGTGTAGAGATTACCTACGTGTGTGAAATTAAACTAGTAATAACGCTTCTTTGTCACGCCTTGAGCTAAGCTGTCATAGCTTAGTTTTACGCATATCCTTCGTTGCACATCCTTGCGTCTTACTCCGTTGGAAATGCCTTAAATGTGAGCAGATCAGTTTAGCAATTTATTTATTATTAGTACCATAGAACAAATTAAAACCTAGCGTAGCCACCGTTAAGACTATTACCGTTTTAGCCGTTTTAAATTTCACTTCCTTATCTTTTGACCAAACTATTTATAAAAAGGATAGTCTGTTCTCAGATGTGGTAAATGTGGTAACCCTTCGCAAAATAAGTGCAGTATATGTTTTTTTTTATTGGGACAAACCCATCACTCTATTCCCAAACCACTGCAACTCCTGAGAGACAGAATCAACAGTGAAGGAGTAGGAAAAATATGTTTCCACTTCCCTCCATCCAAGCACGAGACAGAACAAAACAAGGCCAATTGGCACAAAGGGATATTACAACTGGGAGAAGCCCAGTTGCCTAGCACCACGGGTAAAAATGACTACTAATATTAATGGGTCCTATATTGTGAGCTGCTATATTTGATTCCAATGTGAAACAAAGAATTTAAATATTGAAATTGAAAATTTAAATAATAAATTAATAACAATTACAAACAAATATGATATATCAGAAATGCAAATAAAGGAATACATGCTGGCAATGAATGAGTTAGTGGTGAGTTCTCGTTCATGCTCCTGTAAGCAGTCAAAACCATTGACCAATAACACTGTGTCAAACAGTCAGTCCCCACTGGCTTGTTCAATGCCAGCCTGTGATACTGAGACTACTTCTATTCGAAAGAATTCTTACACTTCTGAGGTTACCTCCAAAATAAAATTAAATAAAAACCTAGACTGTGTACAAACCCAAATAAACAAAGATATTGTGATATTTAGTGATGACATTGGGAAGGACATGGGCCCATTATTATCTAATATTTGCAAGGGACAGTCAGTGACCAACTACTGTATGCCTGGTTTAAGCTTTGTTGAGATAGTAACAAAAATATTAAGTTTGAATTTCCACCAGGATACAACATTAATCATTTTAATTAGTAACAGAGGAAATGTGAATCAGGACAGTCTGCTAAATTACTATTACAAACTAAGTGAGCTACACTTAAGACAGATTGTTATGTTTACATTTCCGTATAGTCGCAGTTTGCCACAGAACGAAAATTACTTTAGGCACAAATTGAATGTAATATTGAATAATCAGACATCTAGTAACAACTTTCATGTACTTGACATTAATAAATTTGTTGGTAAATATTTAAATTTAACAAAATACAAATTATATTTGCCTAAATGTTTGAAGAGACAAATAGCTTTATCGCTATACAATTTTTTTATTGATTCATTAGCCAATCAGCTGGCTAATACATGTATTGCTCCTATTGAGCTTTCCACCACTATGTTTGATCCAGCCAAAGACTTGGCTTGTAGTTTTATTGCTCCTATTGAGCTATCTGACATTTTATTTGATTCACACTCTGACATTACTTTAAATTAGAACTTGGGACAAAAGAGGCAACCTCTTGCATTATGAACAGAGACAATTCAAAGACATCCACAGTTTCATCAAATAATTTAAATTTAAAAAAAGGCTGTAGTACAATCAACCTGGTGCACCAAAATATTCAGGGTATGTTGAGAAAGGACCTTGAAATTGAACTATTTTTGAACAGTAACAATATTGATATTTTATGCATTACTGAACATTGGTTAAAAAGTCATCAATTTATGTTTAATTTCAGTAATCACCAGGTTGGTAGTTCGTTCAGTAGAGATAATGCAATACACGGTGGCTCATTGATTCTATTAAACAATAATCTTAAATATAAAGAACGTAAAGATATTGTGAGCCTATCTGTGGAACGGACTATTGAAATTGCTTGTGTGGAGTTGGAGCAGCATGTTGTATTGAGTGTGTACCGGCCACCATCTTCAGTTTATGATTGCTTTGAAAATGTTATGGATGATGTTTTACAAAAACTTGGTAAACTAAAAAAAAATGTAATTGTATGTGGTGATTTTAATGTCAACCTATTGGAGGACTCACCAACATGTTTAAGAATTTATAATTTATTTCAATCATATAATCTGACTAATCAATTTTTAGAGCCTACCAGAATTACAGCCACATCAGCAACATGTCTAGATAATATTTTCACAGATATAATACTTATTAAGAAACAAATAATAAATCAACTGGAATCTGACCACTGTGGACAGTTGATTACATTTAATTTACAAGATAAAAATGTGGCTAAGCGTAGTATTAGGGTGGTTCCTAAATCTGCAGGTCGCTTGGAGAAATTCAAAAATAAAATCATTAGTAAATTACCCTACTTACCTTATAGTGATGATCCTAATCAACTGTATAATTCTTTTTTTGCAATGTATTGTGAAGAATTTGACTCGACATTCATTCCCAAGCAGATCTCAGTAAATGGTTCCACAACCTTCAGTGAATGGGCAACCAGAGGGATACATAACAGTAGAATAAAACTTTATGAATTATACGAAGAAAGAAACTATAATAAGAGTACAGAATTTAATGAATATGTTAAAAATTATTCTAAATTATTTAAACAAGTCTGTAAAGAAGCTAAGTGTCGTTATATAAGTTCTAAAATTAAAAATAGCCAGAATAAAATAAAAACCACATGGGAAATAATCAATAATGAAACTGGAAGAGAAAGGAAGCATAGCACTGGCTTTAGTCTTAATATTAATGATAAAATAATTGATAAGGATGTAGAAGTTGCAACAATTTTTGAAAGTTTCTTTGCTGATATTCCAGTTTCAACCACAAAATTCTTAAAATCAACACCCATTGAAGCCGAGTCATTATTAAAAGAAAATGTTGAAAACTGTAAGCATGATTTTAATTTCGAGTTTATAACTGATAAAGATATTATTAAAACTTTTAACACCCTTAATGTAAAAAAAACTGCTGATTTATGGGGAAACTCCGTAGAGATTACCAAAAGCATTATAGAGAGTGTAGCGCCTGAATTGGCAATTATTTTTAACAAATGTATTGAGTGTGGTGTGATTCCTGACTTAATGAAGAATAGCAAAATAATACCATTATTTAAATCGGGTAGCACATCAGACCCCACGAATTTTAGACCAATTTCTGTGCTTCCCACATTTAGTAAAATATTCGAAAAATTGATGCTAGATCAACTGCAAAGACATTTTAATAAATATAAACTACTTAATAGCAAACAATTCGGTTTCACAAGGGGTCGCTCGACAACTGATGCTGGTGTTGAGCTACTTACACATATATATGAAGCGTGGGAAAATTCGCAGGATGCCTTGGGGATTTTTTGCGACTTGTCTAAGGCATTCGATTGCGTTTCTCATGAAACATTAATCAGGAAATTACATCACTATGGTGTTAGAAATACTGCTTTGGATCTTCTTATTTCTTATTTGGATAATAGGGTCCAAAGAGTGGACGTTAATGGTAAACGATCTCCGGGTTCTACTGTCACTATGGGAGTTCCGCAGGGCTCAATTCTTGGCCCATTTTTATTTCTTATATACATCAATGACCTTCCTTGCCTTGTAAAGAAAGATCATGATATAGTTTTATTTGCAGATGACACATCACTTTTATTTAAACTAAAACGTCAACAGCCCGTTACTGATGAGGTAAATATAGCTCTCTCTAAAATAGTACATTGGTTTAGTGTTAATAATTTACTTTTAAACGAAAAAAAGACTAAATGTTTAAGATTTCTAACACCGAACGTTAAGCAGGTGAAAACCAGTGTACTAGTACATGGTGCTGAATTGGATCTTGTGGACACCACTGTTTTCTTGGGTATTACTCTAGACTCGAAGCTGCAATGGGGTCCCCATATTACAAAATTGTCGAAACGGCTCAGCTCTGCAGCATACGCGGTATATAAAATTCGTCATTTAACCGACGTAGAAACAGCCCGTTTAGTATATTTCAGTTATTTTCATAGTGTTATGTCGTATGGCATTTTGCTGTGGGGAAATGCGGCCGACATTCAGGCTATATTTGTGCTGCAGAAAAGAGCCATTCGAGCAATTTACAACCTAGGTAGCAGGCATTCACTGAAGGATAAATTTAAGGAAATAAATATAATGACAGTTGCATCTCAATACGTGTATGAAAATTTGATTTTTGTTAAAAAGAATATTAATCTTTACACAAAATATAGCGACATTCATAGCATAAATACAAGAAACAAGGACTTGCTAAAAGTACCCGCGAGTAGGCTCCATAAAATTAGTAATTCGTTTAAATGCCAAAGTGTACGTTTCTACAATAAACTCCCAAACCATGTTAAAGAACTAAGCCTAAACAAATTTAAATCAGTTATTAAACAGCAACTATGTAAAAAAAGTTACTATAAAATCAAAGATTATCTTGATGACAAAATGGCCTGGGAGTAAGCTGCTCCAATGCACCCTCAAGCATCAATTATAGATTTTTCTTATTTTCGTCAATCGCTTTTAATAAACTTTTTATGATTTCTTGATCATGTGAGGAATATGTGGTATCAGAGGTTGTTTAGCTCCTTACGAACTGAGTTGAGCTTTCATTCTCTGACACATGCTTGCACTGACTGAACAGGTCTACTTAAAGCTTTTCTTTGCAGTTCTTTCTTAAAAAGACCATTTCATACAAGAAGTCACACAGTACATAGTTCTCACATGTATTGACGAAACAATTTTCCGATTGTTATTTACATTTTTTTTATATATACAATCTGACATTTTTTTTTTATATATTTTTTCCTTTCTTTCTTCTTTTTTCCTTTATATACAAACTGACATGTATGATTATTTTATATTTTTATACAAAGTGACATTATTATATTTTACATGTAATTATTTATTTTATTTAGTTTTGTGAATACGAGGACCCATGTGGGCCAGCTGTTGTTTTTTATTTATTTATTCATTATAATGATTGTCTGACAGTTTGAGTAACTTAAGCGGCCTAAACAAGTCCTTTCTTTGGTATTGTTCGTCGTGTCGCTGAGCTCCTTGTGTTATAAGTTGAGCTCCACGATAACTGACAAATGCTTGCACTGACTGGACAGGTCCACTCAAATTTGTGTGGTTCTTTCTTCAAAAGACCATTTCAGACATTGCCTGCATGGTCCTCGTATAATTATTGTTCTACATTTATGATGTCTGGACTTTAAAAGAGACTGTGACCTCTGAGTTTGTTTCGGATGTTTCTTCTCAGAGTAGTCAGGTAGGAAACACCGGCCCCTCCTAGTTTTTATGAAAAGACGTGTAAAAGTGTTGATAAAACCTACTTGCATAAATAAACATCATTTCATCAATGATAGGTATGGCAAAAACGCAGTTTATGTATATTATGTTGTTCGATGGTTACATCCACATTTAGTATCATTTTATGTTGATGTTGCCGAATTTTCATCCTGCGCACACGGACGTCTCCCGTCTGCACAGATTTTCATAAGACGTACAAATGATTTAATGTACATGAAAACCACCACTTTCCTGCCTGCTAAGTTTAATTTATAATGTTGGTATTAGCCTTTTGAACACCAGACATTTTTATGCTGACGCTGTACCTTTGTTCTACGTGACATTTTAAATAAAATGTATTTACAAATGGCGCCGGGAATTTTATATCTTTTTTTTTAAACTGACCGTCCATTGTTTTCGCAAAAGTTTTTCTTAAAAATATTATCTACTTATTTACATTTCGAAAGAAAGATATAAAAAAACTTTTATGTTTTCTTTTCAGTGGCTTTTGAGATTAGTGAGAAATGAACCACTGAATCTTTTAGAAGTAGGATTGAAATTATTATAAAGGTAGAATTCTTTGTTAGAAATGTTTTAAAACATCAAAAGAGTAGGAACTTTGAAAAAAAAAAATAGGTTGCTAAGGTATTTTAGTTTCATAGCTGTCTCCTTTTTAGACAGAAACTTCATAACTTCTAAGGCTAAGGCTGGTTACTGTTTCTTTAAATATTAAGAAAGAATATTCTTTCAGTAACCGTAACACACTTGCTTCTATATTATTTGTCAATGTCAAGTAAAACTTCTAAATTCGCAAGAAAATTTGGATTCGCAGGAAATCAAGTGAATTCAGGGCTCTTTAAGCTTTTTTATTAAAATTTACTTTCACTCTGGGAATTTATCCTGTACACAGAGGTAGAGAAGCGGATAAACTACTTCTCACATAATCGCTTAGGTCAATAACAAAAAGAAGAAAACCACACAAAACATCAAAAAGATCATGCAAATATAACCACTATAAGCACATAATCGGAAAACGCGCCACGAATCAAGTTGATACATATTTTTATCACGGACGAAGCCCAACATAGCTCATTCCATAACTTGGAAATATTACTGACAGCACAATAAAATGCCACATATATCACGCAAGCGCAGTACAAGACACATCAAGATATCTTTATTACTTACTTTGATAAACAGAACTAGAACTATCGCATGAATTAATCGGGCATTCACCTTTGTTGTACAGTAGCAATTTGTCCCGTCTTGGTTTGGATATGTAGCAGAGAGGCTATTTTACTGGAAAAGATTATTATGTCTGAAAGTTAGATTGCCAAAAACTATTTAACTCGTATTTTTTCTTTTGTTTCTGAAACCTAATTGAAGAAGATACAATGCTTCTTAAAATCACTAAACGTCACGCCTTTGGTCCAATTTTACAGGTGTTATGACAATACAATAATCATTAGTTTGAAAAAACAAACAATACGTGTCCATTATTTTTAAATACTCTTACGAACTAAAATGATTTTCAATGCATGAATGCATTCTGCATTTAGGCACTCTAACGGCTTGGATGACACGCAATTAAAAAAAAAACAGCCCATTTACAAAAATTTAGAGAATCACGCATCTAAAAATTTCTCATGAATCATTACTTACATTGGTGAAAACGTTATGAAAATGTGTTCAGTGTCAGACCTCTTCGCAGTACCACATTAGACCCACATTTTACCTTCATTACATTACACAAAGTGATGCCTTTAAGTCGTTGATTACATTCGAGTCGAATTGCGGAAAAGTCCCATCGCGACCGTAATGATGTCGGCTCTGATTACAAGTCTGATTACTCGACAAAACGAAGAGGAGTGCGAAATGAAAAACACCTAGCTGAAGCTCTGAAAACACGCGGATTTCTACAAAAATATACCGCAACCGGAATTACTTTAAACGCATGGATGCATCGTCAATATGAAACCTTGTCTGGTTGTCGTCAGCACGCGTATCGTCGCTGAATTGGAAAGATTTAAAAGGGGCGGCGGCGCGGCGTTGCGAGGGTGTTGTGTAAGCGTGTGAATGTGCAACGCGCATTCCACGTAAATCCATTTTGGGGCATTTCGAAAACAACCCTATAAATATACGTAAAGATACCTTGTGTGGCAGTGAACCTATAAATCGAACTTGCCCTCAACCAATTGACTCCACTATCTTATCCTAACGCACCTCTATTTATAAACTAATTACAAATTAAATATTTACCCACATGTGTGTTTACGTCAATCAAGATGCTACAAAATCATAGCGTCGTATCGTAATTGTGAATCAACAAGTCGGATAGTAAATTGTGAATTAATTAATGCGTTTGCGCCGCCTGCCCAATGGCCGTAGCGGAACAAATGCACTGAATCACTTCCTGCCAACTAACTACCAATACTAACTTGGTTATAGGCATTTCCTTTATTGCTTGACAATTCTGAACACAATTTAAAAACTTTTGTCACTGTATATTGCTGTTTGCTACTTCCAATTTATTGTTCAGTAGCTCCAATGTTCCCGTAGAGTTTTAATGAAAAACATGTTATTCCGCTTCGGGCTCTTGAGAAATCGCGCTACATTTACTAAATTGGCTGTTATGTTCAGTGTACATTATGGAATCGTTTACTGTGATACCTAGCCTTAAATTTGCTGTTCAACTCTTCGAAATAATGACAGTTTCATGGCAATTACCTTTGGGGCTCCGTTTCCTAGTTAAAATAATCAAGTCATCTTCTCGGTTCTGTAGTAATTTCGTCCTTTCGTCCGTCCCCAACGTATTATAACAGCCCGTAAATATCCACTTTTAACATGGGTTTCCCCTGAAGACTGCTACAAGGAACAATCCTGGATGGATATTGTTATATTGCCACGCGTCCTCGGTTACGACCCCCTTGGGATGTGATGTGATCTATTCGTAGAGAAATGGAGACCAAGAAGCTACTGCCAACTAATAAGTAGCCGGAAATAACCGAGGTGTTTGTAAAATAAAAGAGATGGATGGAATAAATAGAGACTATGAAAAAAGAAGTCACACTTTACCGATTCTCTTTGAGATGGGATAGAAGGCTGATAATAATGAAATCGATTACGAGAAATCGCATCCAGACGATATAAAGAACAAATCTTCACTCGATCATAAAACACCCATTAAGAATTAATCGGTCACTATAGAAAAGCATTTTATTACGGCAATAATAACTATATGTGCTCAAACTAAATTAGAACAGTCTAAAGTTATCTCAAAGTGCAATTACTTTGGGGATTATCTGCTATTAATTTTCTCATAGTCCATGTGGTTTGAGTCTGTCGTAATAATAAATTATTACTTTAAAGCTTGCTGGGTGCCATGTGGTTTGTGATTCGGTCCCTCCGGCCTCTAACGAGGGTGTGACAGTCGCAAACTTAATTTACCATCTAATCTATTAACACGATCTTATCTACTTTAGCCTGAATTTGAAATTTATGTTGTTTTCCTAGTTGTGACAGTAGTTAGTGTTTAAGTGATTCGTAGTAATCGTTGTGGTAAAGTGGTGTATCTCAAAAATGTTGTTTAGTTTTGGCAGTGTCTTCGCCTGCGTGGAGTTCGGTAGTTGTTTCACGAGTTTGTACTGTCGGGATAAAAAGTAGCGTATGTGTTAGTTTCGATCCTTCGTTTATACGTGATTGAGTATTAAACATCCATCCGAACTTTCGCATTTTTTTTTGTAATTTTATCCAAGTAAATTTTCCTGTTCATTATAAAATCAACTGTAAAGATTCAAAGAATATTCTTTGAAACTTTATGTTCATTCCCCGAATCCTGTTTTGTCTTACTCTCGTCGAGACTAAAGACTGTCTAGACTAAACTTGGTTTGAACGACAGCTAATGTAATCAAACGAGGCTCCAACTCACCGTAAACGAATTTAATTAGTAGGTTTTTAGTTACCGCGTTCACTGTATATCACCTTTCCAATTAGTAGGCACAAACATCAAATGAAAAAAAAGTAGGTATGCATGTTATACGATATCGCGAAGCGCCACGATACATGGTTGATATAGCGTGGGAAATGGCGTTTAAACAAATAAATTATTCATAATATTGTATTGCTTTGTATAAATTGAGATACGACTTGAGTTTCACATAGTTTTGTGATGTATGTCGCTTCAGAATTCGAGACTCCATTTAGGTCAGTAGGAAATGGTGTAAGAATCTTATCTCTTTTATCGAAGCTTTCCGAAATTACGTAAAAAGTTATCTTATTGATAGCGTGCACTTTATCAACTGTCAATAACAGTTCACTTGTTAGCTCAGTGATTGAATTCGGCACGCGTTGCTCCGCACTCGGCATCGCTCGCCGCCGCCACTCCGTTGCCGTTGACGTGTACAACTATAAATTAACGACAATTGCACTAATTGTGCAGCTAATGGCTGTGCTCACTCACGCATTGTCTAGCTTTGCTATCCGAACATTAATTACCACGCTATCCGGAAATATTTGACGCGTGGGAATGGCGTTTACGTTCCCTTCCGAGCATTAACTGTCCCTTGTTCGATATCAACCGACTATATTTCCCCAATATTTTCTTTATTGGGTTACGTGATAGGATTTCTTGTACGTGTAGTTACGGCAGTTTCTCTTCGGGGCCGTACAAATCAAATCAATGTTATATGGAAGTCATACACACACCCCTCCCGGGTGGAAATAACTGATGTTTATATTTGTTGGGATCGGGAGTCGCAAAGCGCATGTGGCCGACACTGAAATTGCTTTCAGTATAGAGATCGCGTGAGGCGCGCCGCCAATCTGCGGCCGATATAAATCTACAAGCCTGCCGAGTTTCGAATAAATTGCAAACTATAAGGATCCGTGCAATTTGCCCTCCCGCTAGTGCGCCCGCGCCCGTCTGTCGGGAGACTAGCCACGCGATTTCGACTATTTGTCATGTCAACTACATCGTTTTTGTTTTACATTCATCTCCTCCGGCAATTCCGTATCAGTTAATTTGTTTCCCGATAAATGCGGAATGTTTTGTTGTGTATCTGTTAAGTTGCACGAACGTTTCTCTCGCTCACAATAACTTGGAAATTGAAAATTAACTCGATTGCTTTTGTAATTAAAGGCTGTAAACAGAAACTTTGAGTGTATATTTTCGCATAAATAAAGTTACACGTTAATTGAATGTTTTTACTGTACTTTTTACTATGTTGAAAGCACATTATGATAGCGTACGAGTACAATGTTACTAAAACTTTCTGAAATGTAATTTCGAACGTGTGGGCTGAGTGGACGATAATGTGATTCATGAAAATAGGCAATTTTATTTTTATGGTGACATTAAAGTCTTCTTTCGCTTTACTGCACAATGGAGGCGACATTATATGCAAAAGTAGGCTCTATTATTGTTGGAATATGACAGTTAAAAGTTGAAAGGTAAATTACAGAGGATGACGGTTAGATTGTGATTGAAATGAAAGCCCATTTCTCGACTTGAAAAGTTTTCCATGGAATGTCTTAATAACGAACTTAAATGAAGTAAAAAAAATTATGTGCTAGCTTGAGGTCGCCTCTGTCATTCAAATTTTAAATGATGATTTCGTTTATTGTCGAATAAAATGTTTAATGTAACATCCTGTTTTAATATAACACTTTAACAGCTCGTAAACATTCCGCCTGGAGATCATTGAATCGTCCAATTATATTCTTTATTGTTTTAATTTCTCTTGATGTATTCGTCACTTGAACAAAGCGTGTTCATCGAGACAGCATTCTTGTTGTCTTGTAAAGAAACTGAATTAGCTCTACTCGAAACTATTCTGCTAAAGAAGAACGGGAAATGAATACGAAGAAAGTTTTGTAAAAGCCGATTGTTGTGTAAAACATTTGACGATGTTTATTGTACTTATTCAAATAGTTCACGATCTTCTTTGAAATTATAAACCGTCCGTATTTTGCACAAGTTTGCATGGAAACTACAAGTGGGCGGTGTCCTAAAGACTCCACATTATGGTCCCAGAGCGCACGGACGGGACATTGTTAATATTGAAGCACTGAATTCACAATTTCGGTTGTTAGTGCACTTCCTGTAAATGATAGCTGAGAACAAAGTCCTTTCTCAGAGAGGTAGAACAAGTTTGCCATCAAGTTAGCCGACCGACACCTCTAAACTTGTAAACTCTTAATTTACAAGCTCTCTTGCTTGTGTATTATTTGTCGCTATTCACTCACAATTAGAGGACACTGAGTTATGTGAATTCCATCGTCAGGAGTCATTCTTTTTGGTGCTTGTCACACACAAGTCACAATGCGTGCATTTTAATTTAGTTAGTGGTCTATTTCTGGACCATGAGTGATTTACGTTAGCATGACTAGAATTTATGGTCATATTATACCGCAAAATTAGATTCCTCGGCACAATCACTGTCGAGACAAACAGTATTGTTAGCTTCCATTCGTCGGTCAGTCAGTTCGTCTCCGGGGATAACATTAGAGTTGTTGTTATTCTTGGCTCCATGCGTGTTTGCTGGGGACGTGTTTGTGGTTAATTAATTTGCTCACTTCCCTACACCGACGTCTGTACCGGATCTGCCATCTGTCCATTTCAATATAACGCTCGGGTGACTCAAACCAGTACCTAATCAATCGGTTACGCTCTTGGTTTCCAATAAAGCTATTTCTCATGTCGTGATTGAACTATAATCGAAAACCTTTTTTAAACCGAATCATTCTGGAAACATTAATGGCTTCGTTTACGATCTGATTTCATTGGTATTGTCTATCTTTATGTGTCCATTGGGGCCGAAGGATCGTACGTCAATGGATTTTTTGTTTCGTCCAAATGTGGGTTTTTATCTACGAAAGCTTTATATGAGGGATGTGTTAAGAGACACCGGGTGGTAGTGATCTAATTGTTTTGGTTCGGGAGTCGCCCGGCGGCACATGCTGCCGACACGGCCCTAACAAATAGGGCTGTCTGCGAATAGTGGATATGAAGTCGTTAGTTAAATGCTTCGCAAAATGGCGGTGGCGCGGTCCGAATTTGTGTAGCCTGGGATACGGTCTACGTTATTCGTACCAATGTAATAATGCGTCGTATCTTAGTATTGTGTCAGCTTTTTGTACTTTTTGCAAGACTTCACGAGACAGATTGTGTTATTGCAGACATATGCTTACTTTTTTCATTTTCTTAATCTAAATAAGCTTTGTCTCAGGTTCATGCTTACAGTATGGCCCTGCGGAGCTTTCCTATCGACGACGCAGACTTGTTTGTTTTCTAGGGCAATCGTTTGTCGGATTGTGTTTAATTTGAGAGCGCACGCGCAGGCCTAGTGTGGAGTGACAGCTGTGCATTTTCCTACCGCAGCGCCATTAATGTAGCACTTTAGCTTCCGTTCCATTGTGGTTTAGTTGGGAATTACTTATCACTAACTAACCTACTAAGGCTTAGTATCAAATACATACGTAGCTATAGTCATACAGTCGACGATGATTAAAATGTCACCTCGTTTATGAGGACACCGCAAATGTCCAGAAAATCCCACAAGACATAAGTTATGTCCATAAAAAATTCACCGTAAAGCGGTCGTCTGACAAATAGGGGACACCCGCAGGGTCCCCGGAGAGGTGGCCGGTAACGAGCTACCCAGTGCCTACCCTGGCACCCGGCAGCCACACAAACTAATGTCCCCACTTTGCACGTATCATTAATGTTACCGCCCTGACCACCCGTATCTTGGTGTGCACATATTGCATCTTTTAACGCGTCAGCATTTCTTCTGGGAAGGGAAATTGCTCGCAAAATGATTCATCAATTTAAAACCTTCTACGAGTAACTTCGTAACTAACGAACAGAATCCGTTTAAGATTTTATTAATTTAGCTTTTCATAAAAGTTAGTTAACGAATAAAATCGTAAATGGATTCGTTGCGTAACTTTTGAACTAACCAGAAGATCTCGAATTTTCTGCTTAAAGTTAATTTTTTTTTTTTTTGTCTGTACCTGAGTATTTTTAGCAATTTTGCAGACTTAAAATACATAATTTGGGCGTAATGTTTCCGGCTGCTCCAAACGGAAAACGTCTTTGTTTGCTCGCGGATGCTTATTACGACAGGTCCGGAAAATTCGTTCCGGTATGAAAGCGCTGGACCGTACTTAAGTGGGCCAGCTATTGTACAGGTCGCCAGTACTGCTGCTATTATATATAAAGCGTGTATTGTTTTATTACTGTTATGTATCAACATCGCCAACACGCGTTTATTTAATGGTCCGCCTAATTCGGCAGCCTGCTGTGATTCTTAGGAAAATATACTTGGTTTGAGTGCGGCTCACCATACATGTTTATTTATCCGCTCGAGTAAGCC